>CM031936.1:57413991-58733415 GCA_018703725.1 Brassica juncea | reverse complement strand
CTAACAAAAAAAATGAGTATATACATTAACAAAGAAAAACTTAAGAATCTATATGATTGATCATTGATGCAAGTGTGCAACAAACTTTGTTTCTTTTACTCGGAATTACTCTAGCTTAAAACATTATCGCAAGACTAATACGATAATTCATGACTAAAATAAAGTTGAACCCAATTGTAGATTGAAACGAAGGGGTCCATGTCAATATTAGCCGTTGGGATAGTTAAGCGCCAAACAGAATTGCATGTGAGGTTTTTTCATCATACATAACTTTATAAACAGAATTCCTGGAAAATAAGACTGATGTTATTACGTAAGCTTCTTCTATCATAAGAGAAGTGATCACTATGCACTGGTCATGAACTCCCTATATAAGTAACGTATATTGAACGAACTAGTAACATATCACTCAACTTCCTTTTCCACTTCTTTCCTCACAATCTTTTAACGCACTAGAAATAATGAATCTTACAGAATATGCTCATGTTTTAGTTATTTCACTATGCACCCTCAACTTCTGCTTCTACCGGATAAACTCCTACGACAACGGGGGCTGGGAGAGAGGCCACGCCACTTTCTACGGCGGAGCCGATGCATCCGGCACAATGGGTACTTTAAACATATACTTTTTGACCAAACAATCACAAATGGATATATACTTTCAACATATACATTAAACGTTAAAAGGGTTGACGTTTTCGCAGGAGGTGCGTGTGGTTACGGTAACTTGCACAGCCAAGGCTACGGACTACAAACCGCGGCGCTGAGCACAGCTTTGTTCAGAAGCGGTCAGAGGTGCGGTGCCTGTTTTGAGCTACGCTGTGTAGACGATCCTCAGTGGTGCCTCGGTGGTTCCATCATCGTCTCGGCTACAAACTTCTGTCCGCCAAACTATGCCTTAGCCAACGACAATGGTGGTTGGTGCAATCCTCCCCTTCAGCACTTTGACTTGGCCCAGCCTGCCTTTCTACAGATCGCTCAGTACCGAGCTGGGATCGTTCCCGTGGCATTCAGAAGGTATAAACAAACGAGAAATACTTAGGTTCACCCCCTAGGTGAACCTTTAAATTCACTTCCCTCTTTTATGACTAATCAAATTGTCACATAGATTATTAAATAAATAATAATAATTTATTTAAAAAATAAAATTAAAATAGCTGAAAAAAAAATAACTTCAATTTTAATGACGTAAACTCCGTCAACTATACCCTAAAACCTAAATCAAGAATCTAAATCCTAAATCTAAATATAAATCTTATACCCTAAATCCTATATCCTAAATCTAAATCCAGACCCTAAATCTAAACATAAACCCTATACTCTAAATCTAAACCCAAACCCTAGATCCTAAACCTAAAACTCTAAATCTAAACCCAAACCCTAAACCCTAAATCCAAAACCCTAAATCCTAAACCCAAACCCTAGACCTAGACCCTAAACCCAAACCCAAACCTTTGGATTTAAAGTCTAGGTTTGGGTTTAAAATTTAGAGTTTGGGTTTAAGGTCTAGGATTTGGGTTTAGGGTCTAGGGTTTGGGTTTAGATTTAGGATATAGGATTTAGGTTTAGATTTAGGGTTTGGATTTAGGGTATAGGCTTTGGGTTTAGAGTTAGAATTTGGATTTAGATTTAGGGTTTCGATTTAGGGTATAGGATTGGGTTTAGATTTAGCATTTATATTCATGATTTAGGATTTAGTTGACGGTGTTAGCGTCGTTAAAGATGACGTTATTTTTTTTGTTTCAGCTATTTTAATCTTTTAAAAAAAATTAATTTTTTTATTTAATAATCTATGTGGCAATTTAATTGGTCATAAGAGGTGGAGGTGAATTTAAAGGTTCACCAAGGGGTGAACCTAAGTATTTTTCTAAACAAAATATTTCAACCATAGTGCAAAAGTATTGAGTCTATTTTCCATAATAGAGAGACCTTACTAATTTTGTCATGTACTGATCAAATAATTAACAGGGTTCCATGTGAGAGACCTGGAGGGATAAGGTTTACTATAAACGGGAATCCGTACTTCGATCTTGTGCTGATCACAAACGTGGGTGGTGCTGGAGATGTTATGGCCGTAGCTTTGAAAGGCTCAAAGACTAATAAGTGGCAATCCCTGTCGAGAAACTGGGGACAAAACTGGCAAAGCAACAGTTACCTCAGAGGTCAAAGCCTCTCTTTTCAAGTCACTACGAGCGATGGTCGGAGTGTTGTGAGCTACGATGTTGTGCCTAAGGACTGGCAGTTCGGTCAAACTTTTGAAGGAGGACAATTCTAGATTCCGTATGAAGAATAAATTAATATATAAGATATATACACAACAAGAGTCAAATGATTGTGTTTAAGGCAAAGCCTGTACGCTTACTCAAGATGTATGGATCATATATCTAGTTACTTTTTTATTGTCATAAGAAAGGCACTTGAAGAAATTAATTTTGTTGAAAAAGATAGTTATATACTTTATTTCCGTCTAATACACAAGGTCGTTAATAACAACAAGAAAATACGACAAAATAGTATAATACAATTAAGGACAAATGTATCTCATGATATAGCAGGTATCATTTTTTATAATTCGTAATTTCTTGAAACTTTAGAAACAAATTACTGACAAACAAATCCTTAAAATTAAAAGGCTTCAAAGAGTAACATGTGCTATATATAGATATGTCACATGCTAGTATAGTAGTATAGACTATAATTTGGGTTAACTAAAGAATCTGATGTTTACAGTTCTGCTTTGAAAATCATTTCTAAAAATAAAGAATATCTATAGGAAAATTGCTTTTGCCATACATGACTTTTAGTCATGAGGATGGTGACTAAGATATTAGTCTATTCTTAAGTCTTGACGTCGTTGATTCTCTTGCTGGGCCCAGACGTCGGGACTGACCCTTTTGGAAGAACGTTCAACACTAACGACCCGTATATTCCGGCAGTGAAGTGATCATCCTCGCTTTTGCACCCCACCACCGTCGCCAGCTTCCCGTTGACCGTCTTGGAGACAGCAGATACCTCTCCGGAGGTGATGACGCCATCTGTCACCGGTAAAACTTCTCCTGGAAAATTTCTAGCTGCTGAGAATGAAGCAAGCTGAGAGAAGGAGATGAGCAAAATAAGAATCAAAGCTCCATATCTCTCCATATCTTTTGTGTGGTCTCTCTGTTGAGAAGTGAACACCTTGATTTTTCTTGTTCTTCGTGGATGTGTGTAGTGTGTTATTTGGTGAAGATCAGTGCAAGTGCATGTATCTATATATAGAAAGTAATGAGGAGGTCAACTAGGTAAGTCAATGACATTTGAGGAAATAACGCGGCAACTGTCGGACTCAAAAGAGTGGAAAGAACAAGTCAAATTAGAAAAAAGAAGAGTTAAAGAATAGGTCATGATTCATGGAGTTTCCGGTCCAACTAAAATGTCACCAAGTAGCAGTATAACATCAATTGTACGTTAAGTTATTGTTAAAATGAGTTCAGGTAGATATGCAATTGGGTATGAGTATGGGCCTTTATTGGGCTATATTGGAGCAGAAGTAAGCCCTTTTTAATTGCGTTCTCTAAATTACTAGAAATGACCGTTTTGAGACATCCGCGATACTTCTGGATCAAACCGAGGTTTTTCGTATTTGACATTTTCGTTTTCTCCTTCTCCGGTTAGGCCTTTCGTTGGTCTTCGGGTACGTTGACCATTACAGCGAGAGGTTCCGATCTCTCTCTCTCTCTCTGTCTTGCCCGTGATAATGGCAGGCAGATTCCGATTAGATGCGGTTGTTTCGGCGATAGTTACAGTTCACCCGCACGAGATTCCGGCGCTGCTCCACTCCTCTTCCTGCTTCTTCTTCGTACCGATCTCCCTTCCTCTCTCTGTCTCTTCATGTTTATCCACCATAACCATTGATTTCGAGTGTCCCTAAGCTACGCATTGTAAATTTCAGATATTGAGCGCATATTTCGTTGTTCTTCCACTACGCGATGAAGGAGCAATATCGCTTGGGTTATCGAAGCTCCCGATTCTGTTCGTCGGATCTCTGTTTCTCACTCTGATCGCTGCACCTCTTTCCACCTTTATCTTCTCTTTGCCCAATTTGTCCAAATCCAAGGTATACTCTCTCTCTTGCTAAAAGGCTAATGCTTTTTCATCGTACATGTTTTTTTTTTATCTTCTTGCATCCTCTGTTTCCCCTGTTTTATTTTAAAAGGGAAAATGCTAAGTACTCGGTTTTAAATCATTTCAGCGTAATGCCAACTTTAAAAACTGTTGACCAATGTGAGAGCAAATTTTGTTTAGTCTGACACACACATGTTTCTTAAAATTTTCAGGCTTTGGTTATTATACATAGATTCTTTAGTCTATCGCTTGTTCTCTGTTTCCTTCTCTGGCGTGCCTCCCCGACCGAGTCTATAGCTATACCATCTAATTCAAATGTAAGACAGGAGAGCTGTACTCTATCATACATAAGTTTTCCTTACTTAGTTATGAGTCTGAGTCATGGTTTAACATGTTCTACTGCTTTGAAGGATGCACCCGACCTAACAAAAGATCCCAAAATTAGTATTGATGGAGCTAATCCTGCTTCTGGGTGGGATAGCCATGGCTGGTTTTACATTTCTGTTCGTGTTGGATTTTTCCTTTGGGTACGTACTACTAACTTTTTGTCGTTTTTTTTTAGTCTCAAGTCGTCATAATGTAGCTTGATGTGTAATACTTCTGCTACTTTTTAGGTTGCGTTGCTTAATCTCGTCGCTATTTCTTCAACCTGGGCTAGAATAATTGACGTTATGGATAGTGAGGTAGTTACTTTCTCCTGCGCCCTTTACTTTGTTTTCAAGAGCTGGCTATTGTTTCCAAGCATAACAACATTCTTTCACTTCAGTCAGGTGCGAGGTTGTTTGGTTTTGTTGGTGCTGGTGCTACCCTTGGACAGCTTTTTGGATCAGTGTTTGCTGCTGCTACTGCTTGGATGGGTCCATGTAGGCATCACGTTCTGTGATGAATCATTTGATTTACAGTCCAAGTATCTAGAGAGAGAGATTTTCTTCTGCTTTTGTTTGGTTCATGAATGCCATTCTGATTTCACTCAAAAACTCTCTCTGAACTCCATGGCAGATCTGCTTCTGTTTGCTGCTCTTTTGATGGAATTTGCTGCCCAGTCTTCAAAAGGGATTACCAAGGATACTTCACAGTCCTCTGAGGAGTTGTCTCCTCTAAGGTTAGCTAAGCCACGATATGCTATGTTTCTTAATCTTTTGCGTTCTTCATTTTGTCGCGTGAGTTTGACTCAAATGTGATCATGGTTGGTCGAGTAGTTGAACTTTGTTTCCTCTTGTGGTAGGAGAACTGATAATGATCATCAAAGTGAGAGAAAGCAGGAAGCTTCTTCTCCAAAAGTTGCTTCTCCAAAAACTACATCTCCTAAATCGCCTATCTCCACAACAAGGCCTCAACTTTGGGCCATCTTAGACGGAATGAGACTTATACTAGCATCCCCATACCTTTTGCTCGTGTCGTTGTTCCTTTGGCTCGGTGCCGTCATCTCCTCATTCTTCTATTTTCAAGTAAGGCAAAGATTTTAACTTAGAAATTAGATTACCTAAATCAAGATCTTCTATTTCCGAGAAGATCAACAGCTGTTTTTCTTGTTCCGGTAACAAATTTTGACAAGATAAAGATTAGCATAGCCCTTTGTTTACTAAGGCTTTCTAACTTCTGCTTCTCATGCGAGCTTTTGCTTTTAGGTTCCCTAGATTTCTTGGATTTTATAGAAGGATTTTACTGGACTTAACATAGAATGGGCGTACCTTCTTATGTTCTCATTAATGAAACAAAGGTCATTGCAGAAAGTGAATGTAATTGCCACAACAATCAAATCATCTATTGGTCGAAGAAGACTGTTTGCCCAGATAAATAGCTTCGTTGCAGTTTTCATACTTATTGGACAACTGACTCTAACGGTATGTCATATCCCAGAGAAAATTCTCTCATTATCATACCTGTTGTTTTTCTTATCATGGTCCACATATATATATATATATATATATAACAATTAATATTCTAAATCTTACAGGGCCGGATCTTGACTATAGCCGGTGTCACAGTTGCAATATCTGCATCTCCACTTGTTGCACTTGGGAACTTGGTTGCTATTGCGATATGGCCTACTTGGGTTGCAGTTGCTGTATCTGAAACCCTGAGAAAGGTTTGTGGTTTATATCAGCCTCTTTTGTGTTGTAGTAGCTGTGTTCGACTGATTACACTTTAACTACTTGGTAGGTGACAACTTATGTTGTAACTAGACCTGGAAGGGAACTTTTGTTCACTGTTGTCTCGCAAGACGAGAAATACAAAGCTAAGGTACTGAATCTTTCCCTTTTTCGACTTCTAGCTAGAAAATCAGTTTACCCTCTGTTCTATTTCTCATTCTGCTTGCTATGGTTTCAGGTATGCATAGATGTGATTGTTCAACGGCTTGGAGATGCAGCAGCGGCAGGACTATTCGAAGTACTTACCATTGCTCTTGGCGGTCAAACATCAACTGCTTCACTCTATGCCTTGCCAGTATATAAAGCTTCCTATTTTCAGAGTTTGGTAAATTATTTTCCAAAATGCAGACCTTGACAAGTCTCTGTTTGTTTGTCACAGGTGTGTTTGATATGGATATTCACGGCCTTCTTCTTGGGACGGCGCCAAGAACAACTGGCGAAACTTCAGGTGGGTTCATCTTTATAGGAACAAAAACCTTGTAAAGAGTAACATTGATGAGTAGAATCATGAGGAAGATGAGAGGCTTCAACTTCATATGTAGGAGTCATGGGAAAGAAACGCAAACCCGTCAGAGATGAAGGATCACAAGGCGGAGTAATGGTTTAGAAGAACTCAGATTTTGGATTCTGTTTCACATTGGTAAAGTATTATTGTACAAAGGGAAATATAAATATAGCTACACTTGGCTTTTTGTGAACTTGTAGCAATTAGATAATTTGATCTCAACTTTTTTAATGGTTCGCAAACTAGCTTATTGCACCAAAAAAGCGGCTAACCAAAAAAACGAGAGACACCTCTAACGTCACAGAGGAAGTAAATAAAACCAGCCTCTCTTTGCCTGTATTTACACAAGTCCCCCACCCAAAAAAAAACTTCTAAAATCTGTACAGAAAACAACAGCCAAAACCCTCATCTTCTAGAATCGATGTCTCAGTACTTCAGCAGAGTATCGTCCTCCCTGTTTGACAATGAAAGTAAAGAGTGAGAGAACAAGAACAAAGGAATTTGGTTAATGTTGTATGATTCTCAGAGATCGTGTAAACATACCAAAACTCTTTTTCGAAATGATCAGATGAACAATATTCCTCATCCTCTTCATGATCATAGTACTCATACAACTGTGTGAAGTACAAGTACGCCGAAGATTTAGTGAGAATGGGTTATGTAAAAGGTGGGAAAACAAAGATAAATGTTCTTGCCTAATGCAAAGGGTAAAGAAAAACCATGACACACACCGACCTTATCAAATTTCCCAACAGCTTTTGAATCCGCCTCATCATCTGTCTGCAAATGGTTCACACCACAGCTAGGCGTTCAGCAAACTTTTAACTTTGCAAAGGGACTCAAAGAAGATTGAATGCACACAAAGGTCGCAACTCTTTTGACTTCTTATTAAAAAAAAAAAAGAAGATAAATATCACAAGATGCAAACCTTAAAATCCTAATCAGTCTAACTCTTAAAGCTAAGCTCAAGTATGCATAGCAGATTTAGATACAGGTTATAAAATAATTGCTGGTCCCATAGACAAAAAAAAAGGGAAATTAATTTAAGTGTCAACCAGAGATGTAATATATATATATATATATATATACCTTATATATACGTTGAGCTTCTTCTTTTAATTTCCTGTTGTGGGCCAAATCAACTTCTACAGCACGAGCTATGAAGGGTCTTTGATCCTGGCAAATAAGCAAGAAACAATTCAAAAAACCAAAGTATATAAAGAAGGTTTTACAGAGGAATGATAACTTGAATGTGAATACATTGATTGATACCTCTCCTGACATGTTCTTCCACACAGTGAAACATATTCTGCTAGCTTCCACCATGCTCCCACCGTAGCCTTTCCTAAAATCCTCTCTAGAATTAAAAAAGAAAAAAAAAGTTAAGTAAGATACTTACTTCTCAGAGAAGTAACAGAGGAAGGTTTTTGGTCTACCGTACAAGAAGAAGACGAATGGTGATCTAGGTTCATCTTCAAAGCTCGAGTTCGAGATATCATCGATCTTTCCACTCGAAACGCACTTGAATCTCTTCACTTCCCTTCGTTTCTCTCCTCCGCACTCGTGCATATCAAACAGAGCAATCGCGATCATAACACCACATTCTTCACTGGTATCAAAGCCGAAACAGAGTATCACGAATCCGGAAAAAAAAAAGACTTAAGAGAGAGAAGTACCATTTCTCGAATGCACTTCCATCGGCAGCACGACGAACAGCTTCAACTCTTTTACGTGTTCTCGGTCGAATCGCCATTAATGAATCTTATAAAGCTCTTCACTTTTTTTCTATTTCTGACAGAGACGAAAGGTTTAAGCTTTTTACGTTCGTGCGTGTGCGCAATTTAGCGAATTGTTCTGTGAATACTAACGTGCGCTTAAGCGCGGTAAATTAATTGGCGCGTTACTAAAAACAGACGAAATAACACTCCCGCTTCAGGATTAATTATTTGTGATAACCAATGATGTTTAGCCACGTAATCACTCGTTAATTACGCTGATACAAAAGAAAAATCAAATGTAGTAATAAATATCGCAAAAAGCTAATTTCATTAGCTATTAATGCGAAGATAATACACACTTCAACATAAAATTAAAACAAACAAGGAAACAAAAACACACACATTAAAACGGATCTTGAATTTTTTTAAGGTAAGATTATCAAAATATTATTCTCTCGAATTAAAAAAAGAAAGGCAAAACCCCAATAACGAGACGACGCGTGGCAGGACTAATCAGTTAGTTCTCCCGCAGACCTTCCGGATCTCACCGCTACTACCCGTCAAGGGGCTGATATCACCCATCTTGATCATCGCCGCCGTGAAGTCGGAGTTAAAGCTCGACGGGTTGTTGCTGTACCCAGTGACTATGGAGTCGGTGGAGCCGCCGTTGAAGAGCTCTTGGTCGGAATGCAGTAGACCTCTCTGAGCCACGAGGTTCTTGAAGTAGCTGTTGTCGAAAGAGTTCGCCGAGTTGACGTCGAGTGGAGCTAGGTTTCCGTCGCCGGAACCGGCAGCTCTCGGGCAAGATCTCTGTCGTAAGGTGGCGAAGGCGGCGTTGATATTTGTCTCGTTGTAGACTCTCGTTCGGAAGTTCGTGCAACGTGATTGTCCGATCGTGTGTGCACCTGAAAAAAAAAAGATTATAAAATAGTTAATAAATAGTTTACTATTTTTTTTTATCATAAAAACACTTTACTAATTCTTTTTGTTAATTTGACTTTGAATTACTTTGTCGGTGTTTCGTAACAGTAATAATATGAGTTACGTAACTTGGCAAAGAAACAAAAAAAAGTTGGTAGTGCGTAACGAATATGTGTTGACAAACGAACACAGAGAAAATAAGAAAGAGACAACAATATTCAAAGACACAATCAAATTATTATACTTTGTGTCGAATCTGTTGACTCTTACTTCTTTTTAAAAACAAATACTTGCATGTTGTTTTACCCAAAAAGTATATGCATGTACAGTGAAAAAAAAAAGAAAGAAGAGAAATGAAACTGACCGGAGAGAGCAACCATGTCTCTGGTGGAGAGTCCAACGGCGCTGAAACTACTAATAAGCTGGCTCAGGCTCGAAGTTGGTGCTGGGATGTTATTATTCGCCGCGGCTTGACTCGCAGTTCTCGCATCTCTTCTTCCTACTTTCACATTCCAGTTTGGCCCTCCAAGCTTTCAGCAAGAACATGACAGGTTTAGTCTATTAATCTTGTAATTAAAAACGGAATAAGAGAGGATATATGTATATATGGAGCTTACGAGTACGACGGAGTCTCTAGCTGCGATGGCTAGGATATCAGCGCAAGACACAACCCCGGGACATGCTGCTTCAACCGCTGTTTTGATGTTGTCGATCACATTAAACCCACGAGCAGAATTGCGGTTTGGGTTCGCGTTTTGTTCTCCCGTAAAGCTTGATGTGTCATCTAGTAGAATAGAACCGTCACATCCCTGTATATAAGCAAGTCATGAGTTTGATTAGAATGAAATAACGAAAAGGAAACAGCTATGCTAATGTTCTTGGCATGCAAGGACTATATACAAGAAAATGTATAAACAAAAACTCACGTTGACGAAGCAATCGTGGAAGAAGAGGCGGAGGATAGATGCACCCGTTCGAGGCTGGCTGTCAACGGCGGATTTAACGGTTGATCGGACGGTGGAGAGAAGATTAGGGCAAGAGGTTGAGTAGAAAGTTGTCGTGAGTTGTGCTTGGACGACGTTATTGTTATCACCTTGCAGTGAAAGTGTTACAACGATAGCTAAAATGGCAATGATAAGGTTATTTGAAGCCATGTTTGAGAAAACAAAGACTTTGGTGTAGACTTAGAGTTGATTGTTGTACTTGATGAACAAAGCATAATGGAATCGAGGTTTATATAGAGACGTGAAGGGTGTTCTAAAGTGAAAGCTAGGTAACCTAACGCGTTGAAAAAATGTGTATGGTTTCAATTATTTGTTTTGTTTTACTATGTAATACTCAGTTTTGCATGGACTTTGTTTTGTAATTATCTACGACGTCGGAGAGAGAAGCTAAAACAAAATTTGTCAGCGACGATTTTTTCTGCCCTGGTAATTAGTAACCAGATTAAGTCGAAATCTTTATACAGTTGACTTGGGAAATGCTGAGAAAATGATTAAGACATTAGATTAATGGGGTTGATTAATAATAAGTTAGATAACCCTATAGTGTTTATGCTTGGTCGTGATAAAAGTTCTAAGTTCTAATTGTGTTTGTGTATGAATCGTTAAGAATGGGTTATCTAGTGTTTAGTTGATATAATTTTATTGATTGTCTGAAAGCTTTTTTTTACAGTGTTTTTATGTTTGATCTTCGGTGTGCAACATTCTTTAACAAGCCATCTTATTGATTTGTTATTTTATATCATATATCAATAAATTTTCCCTTAGTAGCATATGTGAGAAGAAGTAACTATTTGCAAACGCGTCTTCTTTGAAATAGAAGCCAAAAAGATATTTGTGGATATCTATTTTACTTTCCCGCTGTTTTTAAATAATATAAAGTATATAAATGTCTAGAAATGGTTTAAACTTTCTTTAGTCACGATATCTTAACTTATGATACATATTTGGAATATATACATATGTAGTTGCCACTCTAATTGGAATACTAATTGACAGCTAAAATAATTGACTGAATTCTATTTTCAAATGGATATTACTGGGGGAGGTGATCTACCACGGATACTACCAAAGGATGGCTTCAAACGTAAAAAGAATGTCGACGTTCGTGATAAACGAAGAATAATACGATTGACCTAGTGTAATTTCAAATTATGCTGAAATTTCGATTTATATACATTGCAGCTAAATACGAAGAAAACAAGGTGAAAGTCGCCTTAGCTAGCTAATACAACAGTTCGGTTGATTTTGATGCCACAACTAATATACGTTAGAAGTCATAATTAACAATAAATAATCTTGTATCAAAGTCGCATTATACAGATATATTACGGATTAGACATGCGTTCTTTTTCAGCATGCCGTGAAAAATGTAGAGAAGAGTTTGTTAGAGACAGTTGTCAAGAATAGTGGCTGTTCTTATTTAAAGTTAATACTTTGATTTTCCTTTCTTCAGTTCCAAGCAAATCTCTTTTTTTTTTTTCTTTTTTTACAGTTCCCAGCAAGTGTCTTTGATCCTTTGATCATTATTTGCAGAAACATAACATTTCACGTTTACATCAAGCTTAAACTGTTTTAGTGTTTCAAAAAAAAAAAATCATGCTTAAACTGTTTTAGTTTTTCTTAAGTATTATTGATTCTCTCACATGCCTTTTGTTATCCGTACATAACCAAACAGAAATTTCTATTTTCTATGGATTCAAGCTAACTAAATCATGTAATGTATACTAAAATTAATGAATTGTGTATTATTAGAAACTTGGATTAAAGACTAACTATAAACCAAGAATTAAGAGAACGAGAGTCATATACTTCTACACTACGCGGCTTTTACTTTTACAAAGGAAGGAGGCACGCTTGTCACTTTTCAGTTACTATATGCGTATAAGAAGGATTCAAACAAATTGGAAACAAATAACTAAAAAACAAAGCACTTCTCAAAGTTAGATACCGTCTCTGGTCTTATTTTCACACTCCACCTAAAATAACATATATAAGAAACAGTTAATCAGACCCTCTTTAATAATCAAGAAAAAACCTTCTAGATGTTTCTTTTGATATAACTTGTGTTTTTTTTGTAGAGTTGTTCATTAGGAATGATAGTTTTGTGAATATTAATTAGCTACTCTAAGCATTTAATTATGTTTGGTCTAATTAGATGAATCGCAATATAGATCGTTTTTGTAATTTTTAAATCATGTGAACAAAATTCGATCGCAAAACCACCAAGATTCCAATCATGTTAGGTTAAAGTTTGCTTATTTCAAATCTAAATTAGATATATTGGGCTATACTTACTGTGACTGTCAATACCACTATATGTGGAAAATACATAATATACTATAAAACCAGGGAAAGATACATATATATGACTATTCCTCATTATATATATTATTTTTTGTCAACTAGCATTTTTATAAATTAAGATTGAGCCTCCGTTGGCTAAGCTTCGAGATGAAGAAAATATATGAATCTTCTTGTTAGGGTCAAGGATGTAAAAAGTTTTTTTTTGACTGAAGGATGTAAAAAGTTGTTAGAGTGAGTAATTGCTACAAAGAAACTTTAAACACTCTTTGCAGCATATATAGTGATCATTTGAGTAATCAGTTACCTATATAGAAAATGTCAAAGTAAATAAAGGAGGTGGAGTTAGTCGCATGCATGCACCATGAACGATGACATGATATATATTGACGTATATAGAATATACCAAAATGCTTTAAATTTTGGGTGTAAAATCTTATTTCTTCGTTTTGTAACCGTCGAAGGTACAATAATTGCTAACAAAATGACAAAAATGTATCTAATCCACGTATTTTAATCTCGACACGAATGTGAATGATACATTAGTTAATCTGAAATCGATGGTCCATACAAAGTTATAGCTAGGTTTGATCAGTCTTATCGTGGTTAATTATAACGGAAGCATTTAGACATATAGCATTAATCCCAGAGAAGACGCATGAAACATATACATGCACTTAATTATTTATTCAACAGGAACAAAGTTATAGGTTTCAGTCTCGTTAATTATGGAAAACTCCTACGGAAGCATTTACACACATAGCTTTAATCCTAGAGAAAGACGCATGAAACATATGCATGCCCTAAGTTTCATTATTTAACGTAAACAGCTGTTACTTGCATTATAATTCTGCATTGACATTAAAAAAATCTTAATTTTTAAAACTATTTTTTAAAATTTTTGTGAATTCAGGTATATGAATAAGCAGACATATTTACATATATCAAAACACAGATTTACAATCATAATTTAATCGTAGCAGTAAATTAAGATAATCATTTATAATTTTTTTCTAACACTAACACAAGAACGTGATTTTTTTTGTTAAAGGTGATTTTTTTTGTTAATTTTTTCTTTTGGGTAAAATCGTGATTTTTAAATTTAAAATAACAAAAACTTTCGAAAGAGGTTTGGCTTCGATAGTTCGATGGCTTCTATGTGTATGGTATCTCAAAGTCTCAAGATTCCTAAGCCGAAAGTACACGCCTACAAGCTTTCCATTTTTATAACATTTTTCAAACCGGGCCAAGTCAACCATATATGTTGTCTTCCATTATTTGTCCAAAGAAAAAAAAGCAAATAAACCAATGAAACCATGTAAGAACACACCACTGAGATTATATATACTTTTATATTGTAGATTTGGATATGAATATTTGACTATGTAACCAAGATGCTACAGATTCTTTTATACGTTGCATCAACACTTCGGTGAGATCGATGGTAAACGCTTTGGGTGGGTAGGTAGAGGGAAAATATGCAATATGCAACTTCCCCCAATATATTTGTTTTGGCCTTTCTTGATTTAGAATATAGATCTTTACTCTTGTGAATCTTATCTAATATTAGCAAACACATATGAGCTAACACACATATGTTCTATGCAGGGCGGGCCCTGAAATTTCGGGGGCTGTAGACGAGTCAAGAAGGAATTCAATAATTTGGGGGCTGGATTTTTTTTTTTTACAAATTTGGGAGTTTATATCTATGCAAATTTTTTCGAAAATTTCGGGGCTTGAGGCGAATGTTTCGTTAGGCTTGGCTCAGGGCCGGCCCTGGTTCTATGGTCAAGTGTGAATGCCAGGAATGAGTTGAGGTGCTAGTTAACTTATATAATAGGAAACGATTCTCAGATCTTATACACATTTGGCTAGAACGTACGGAAGGAAGAAGTTAACAGGTTTGCTAAGCAAGATGCTCCTAGTGGACTGCTCAATGAACTGAACCCTGTAATTATATAAACCTTGTAACAAAGAAAAAGCAAGTACTCTCCACCATTGAAAACATTGTCAAGCCTGAAAGAGATTCTAGAAACTCAGTTGACTCAACCATAAGCCTGGGCATTTTAACCTGGACTCGAAAACCTGAACCTTCTAGAAACTCAGTTGACTCAACTATAGGCCTGGGCATTTTAACCTGGACCCGAAAACCTGAACCGGAACTGACCCGAAAATTTATAAGTATCTTTTGGGTCTAAATTTTTTTTATCCGAAAGAACCGAAACCGAAAAAACCGACCCAAATAGACTCAAACCCGAAAAGAACCGACCCAGATAGATCCGATCCGATAAGAATCGATTTGTATCCGACTTAAAAACATGTATATCTAAAACTATGATTTTTTTGTGTTCTAATATATATATATATATATATATTATTTTATGATTTAGTTGAAATATCTTTTGTTAACAATGTTTATTAATATTTTGTAACATTTTAAGTAATATGAAGTTTTAAAATGTAAAATTTAGAGTTTAAAAATATTTTGTTTTAGTTATTAATAGTTTAATTTAAGTTATTTTGTAAAATTATATATATATATATATCTATATATATATATATATACATATATATGACAAATCTTGACTAAATTTGAATGAGTTTTGGTATGATGTCTTTTTCAGATTCTAAATACTTGAACCCGATCCCAATTCGATATGGACTCAAAAATTACGAGTATTTTATAGGTATTAGAATTATAGATCCGAACCGATTTGAATCCGACAAGACTCAATCTGGAATCAACCCGAAAAATTATAGGAACTTATATGAGTCCAAATTTTCAGGACATGAAAGACCAGAATCCGACCCGAGGACCGGATGCCCGGAACTAACTCAACATGCAGGTTAAGAATACGTATTCAAGTACGGCTAATGTGATTGGGTAACGTATCTACCTGAATTTATTCTGATTGTATCTCTTCCTACCGACCAAGGTAAAAAATGTTGGGCTTTAACATTATTGGGCCAAGGAACATTGACCCACTTTGTTTCCTTACCTGAACACGATCGACTGTATCCTTGTTTCCTTTGAAGTTATACAGAAAATATGAAATTTAATATTTAAAGAGACAGCTTTTTATTAATTAATAAGTTAAAATTCTTCTACTTATAAAATAACTGATTTTCTTAATTATAAACATAATTCGTTTTTAAACAGAAAATGATAAACTCTTAATGGATTTAAAAGTCTTGAGATTGGTTGCAGTACAAGCCACTATCTTTCACATTTGGAAGCAGAGAAATAACGTCATCCATAATCAGATTTCACCCTGCTGTGTTTAGAGCCATTGATAGAGAAGTGAAAAACACGCTGACTGCAAAGAGGAATCTTAACCCTTTCAAAGGCCTTATGATTCATTGGTTGCGATAGTTTGTATCCTTTGTGATGTTGGTTTCTTTTAAGTTGTTCCTCTCTGTTTTTTCTTCTTTTTTGCCAGGGAGGCACAAAATCTAGGCTTTACTTTTTTTTAAAATCCTTTAATCATTCTATGAAATTTACAGTTTAGCAAAAAAAAATATATATATAAATAAACAAAATTTGAGTAGGGCACCTCTCCATCCATATTCGTAACCCTAATATTTTCCTTTCTCTTGACGGAACGCGAATGATGACCAAACCCAACGTCGCTAACACCGGAGTCTTCTGGAACTGTCCCATCCCTCATAAAGTTAATCCTGCTATTGCTTTTGGGAACATCAATGCAACTCTACAAAAGCATGGACTTTATGGTGAAGTTACTGTCAGGGCTTACTGTGAAGAAGATTGTGATTATGACTTGGCCTATTCCCTATTTCAAATCCAACATCTTCTTACGAAAGAGAGGTGCATTACCATACTCTTTGTTACCTAGTTCAGTGTGTATATATCTAATCTAATCTATACTGATATACATATATATATTTGTAGTGTGCGAAGCTGAATTTACAGAAGTTGATAATATGTTGGTGGATGTTCTTACACGTGGACGCTACTATCCAACACCATCAAACTTGTTGGTAATCTCAAAAAAACATCACAGAAGAAACAGAACTAGTTGGCGTTCTTAAAGATTTGAAATCACAGAATTTCAATATTCTCATATCATCTCTTGAAGAAAAAGATGACGGCTCGGTATCTCTTCCCGGGTTTGCTGAATACCAAATCACAAGTGTCCCGAAAACGGATGAAGTTGTTGGCTAAGGAGCCTCCTAACATAGGTGTCTTCTGGAACTTTGATTCCTCCCGTAGAATAATATCATCTCCTGATAGTATCTATCATAATGTCAAATCAGCTTTTGCAAATCAAGGTCACATTGGTCAAGTGTCTGTCTGGGCTTATTGTGATGATGATGACGACGACGACTTGTTTCTCCCCGATATCACTATGATACCGACAGGGAATCGAACTGCGAGATTCAAGCAGATGTTAAAGGACATTCTTTTATGGGCGCTGCTAAATCCTGTGGACTATCCTAGAACAGTACCCTGTTTGATGGTGATCTCAGATATCGCCGGAAACAGACAGTTTGTCAACGTTCTTCAGATTTTGGTTTCAGATGACTACACTGTTCTTCTAACCGTGTCTGATGAGATGGAATACCTACGCTCTGTATGGTTTTATCCAAATCTAAAAAAAATTCAAAAAAGTATTATTACTTCCTATAAAAATCATGCGACTACGACCGAAAGCTTGCGTGCCTCCGCAGATGCTAAAAGAGAAGGTCCTAAAACAGGCATCTTTTGGAACTTTACCGACACACACCCCAGGGATATTATTGATCTTGATCAAATCAAATCAGCTCTCGCTAATGAGGGACATCGCGGTGAAGTATCAGTCAAGGCTTATTGGGAAGGGAAAAATCGCGTACGCCCCTGTTGTTTTGAGCATGGATCCATTTCTTTACAAAAAAAAAGAGTGTCAAGCGATGACGCTACATATATGGCGCTTGACACTACAAGAAAAAGAAAAATGTGTTTTAATAGCAGACTAGGATAGCGTTTCTCCGCTTTCTGCTATTGTTGACATATCCGTTAGTTTTAGATAGCGTTTGTATTTTTGGAAACACTATGATAGAACGGCGTAACTGGAAACGCTATGATAGTATACATTTAATAGCATATAAAATAATAAACGCTATAATAGTGAACTTTTTGAATCCCTAAACCCTAAACAAACTTCTGAACCCTATACTCTAAAAAGCAAAATTTAAACACGAATACAGTAATAATCTTTATAATATTTTAGGACTTAAACTCCAAATCTCAAAATAAAAAATTATAAATATTTTAAAACTAAACACCAAACCTATATACATTAAATACATACCCTATATCATACATAATCTCTAAATTTAAAATCATAAACTTCATATTTGATAGTTCTAAAATTTCAATACTAAAACATACACGTTAAAACCAAAATAAATTTATTATATGTATACTCATAGAATTTCAACACGAAACCTTAAATTTTTTTTTATCAAAAAAAACCCTTAAATTCTTAAACTCTAAACAAACACAATAAACTTAAAACCTTAAAATTTGAATTCTATTTGTTTTAACATAAACACAAATCTACCAAATCATTTTATTCTTTAGTCATATAACCACAAAATTAAAATGCAAGAAAATCATTTCAAAATTTATATATAACTATTTTAAGTTAGACATTTTAAATAGTTATAGATAAATGAAAATATAATTTTCATTAGTTTCTTTTAGGCCTTTGATTGATTTTGATCCAAAGGCTCAAAATTACTCTTTAATGATTTTTCCCCTTCTTTTTTATTGGTCAATTTTTCAAAATTTAGATTAATATTACTGACCATTGATTACATGTAATCCAATGGTTAAAAATCATTTCCTTTTCATTTCTCTTCCTTTGTACTCTATCGTTTTCTTTCATTCACAAGTCTGAGAAATCTTCTCAGTTTCACTCTCCTCATCTCTCTCACACATAAGATGCTTTAGATCTGTCTACACTCACCGGTTCTCTCCCTCTCCCTCTCCCTCTCCCTCTCCCTCTCTTTCGCTCTCTCTCTCTCTCGTTGTCTCTCTGTCTGTCTCGCTCTCTCTCTCTGTATCTCTATCTCTCTCTTTCTCTATGTATCTCTATCTTTCTCTCTGTATCGCTCTCACTCTTTTTCTGTTGAAACTAATATTTTTTGCTCTTGGTACATAAGGTCGTGAGCAGAGATACTTCTATGTGGCCATGAGCAGCCGTGAGCAGAGTCTCTGGAAGACGCCGTCTTTGTGGTCGAGCGCGGTGGCTACACCACTCAATCATCCTGTTTCGATGCTTCTTTTGTTCTCAAGAGATTCATTCTGGTGGTGAAGGAAGCTTGAAGAAGTTTGATGGAGGTGGTCTCACGTGGTGGTTGAAGGCGGCGGCTGAATTAGAAGAGTGGAGAAGAGACAAGAAAAAAGAAGAAGATGAAGAAACTTGATGGAGGCCTCCATGACCTTCGCTATCCATGGCTTGACGGCGGCGTTAAGAAAAGAGGAGGCCTGGTTTTGTTACTAGGTTTAGTTAGTAAATAGGTTTAGGTTTAAGTTTGGTTTAGTTTTGGTTTAATACTTTTAATTTGTAAATCATTTTTTTGTAAACCAGTTTAATTATAAATCATTTTATTTAATAAAAAATTAAATATATAAACGAGTTTAAATTTTAATTATATTTCTAATTTTTAATTATTTTTTTAATTTTATAATAGAAATAATAGCGAAAATTATACGATATTAAAGAATATTTAATTGCAGATAGAAAAACACTATCGTAGCAGAAGAAAAGATAGCAGCGCTAAAAACCGCTATGTAATATCCTTAACCTATTATGACGGGCGATGATACAGCGTTTCAAAAACCGCTATCGTATCGTTATATAACGTTTTTCGTCCGCTAATAAAACCCATTTTTCTTGTAGTGTGATACTGCCCAGTACCTGGTGGTCTACATCCTGAATTTTTTATTTCTTGTTTCATGGACACTCTTTCCACTAGATTCAAGTCAGTCATGGTTTATGGCAAGAGGAGGAACTCCGTCTTCTATGCTCACTTATTACGTGATACTACTTCCTTTCCCGTCACCTTGGTAGAGAGAGAGGTGATAAAGATGCGAGGATTAAGAAAATGTTTAAGGACATTTTTTTATGGGCACTGGACAGACCCCAAACATCAAGATCAACCCTAGTGGTGATCACAGAAAGCTTCCCAGACAACATGGTTGATGCTCTTTCTGCTTTGAGTTCAACAAATTGCAAGCTAGTCTTAGTAGATCCTCATGCAGTTATTAGCTATGTGAATTCTGTGTGGCTTTTGCCAAGTTTATTTGGTGGAGACAACCCTATAGACCCTAAGGGGAAGAAACAAAGCTTCCAAGTAGTGTGTAAGATTACAAGCTGATGAAGGGGTTTGTTGTGCTTTGAAAGACTTTGAGTTTGTTTTATGTTTGTCTATCCCTCCTTTTAAACTCTTTAACGATTTGCTGTTTCTATCTATGTTCCTTTCAGTTGTGGTTTTAAAAACAAAAAAAAAAAAAAACAAAATTTGAGTAGAGATATTTATTGAATTTGATCTACCTTTCTCTCTCCTTGCGATAGTTTCTCTCCGCCTCCTTTACCTTAAAGACCAGTAGCAGCTCCGGTGACCGGCGCGTGGCGGCTCCGTTAGCGCCACCGCCGGTCAGATCTGTCGTTGATTCCCGCCGTCTATGTTTTGTACCTTTTTGTTTTCTGTTTGGTGAAGATTTAGTGATTGAGGAGCTTGAGAGCTTGCGGCTTGGAGTGGTTTGGCGCTTCTACCATGGGTCCATTGTATGTTGAAGTAGTTTCTGAAGGTCGTATATGCAGTGATGGCTGTGGCTGGTTTTGGCTGCACATGTTCGATCCAGATCTAGATCCATCCCGTTTTCGGTTTGTGGGTTCTATTCAAGCTTTTCTTATCTAAATTCTTTCCTTTGTTTCTTGGAGTGTGATGTAGTGGATTAGTCTTGGTGTTCTGTCCTCATCTATTTTGGAAATTTGTAGCTCTTTCAATGGTCTCTTGGTTCCTAAGCTTGTATTGTTTTCGGATGGTGCTGTTGTGAACGCTTTCCTGTCGGGATTGACCTCGTTTTTTCCAGTTCTTTTGAGAATGGAGTGTTCTGTGTAAGGCTTTTATCGAGGTGTAGTGTGGTCGCATGAAGTGCGTCGCTGCCGTATCTGGAAGACGTGTGAGCCTAGAATGGTTCGATCTTGCCGGGTTATAAAGTCTGGGTTTGTTGGTTTGGAGAGGAGTGCTCTCAGTGTGGTGTCGTTAGAGGTTGAGGTTATCGTTCGGTGGGCCGAGGGCGACAACGATAACTCTCGTTCGGAAGCACCTTGAATTGTTGGATTGCTGCAAGTTTGGTGTGCTAGTTTCATTGTGAGTTCCATTGAATTTTCTTAAGTTAGTTGTGGAGTTGTGTTTGTTTGTTTTAAGCCACCCCGGCGTGGGTTCTAGTTGCCTGTCCATGGACTCTTGTTGCTGTGAATCAGCTTATGTATCAAACCTTGTATTCCACCTTCGAAAAAAAAGAGTAGAGATATTTATTTATTTTTAAAACAACGGCCGACCTATACGTTTAACTGTTTTGATTGGAAAACGCCATTCTCCAGAAAAAAAAAACTACGTACTCTTTCTTTATATGCGCATTCCTCTCTCAATTGAAAACCTCTCATCAGTTTTCAATTACCATCTTGTGATCTGGTTGCTCCTTCATCATATCTCTTTCTCTGTGACACAATTCGACTCTGTTTCTCGTTCTGTCTTTCTCTCTCTGTAAATCGTTTCCAATTCGAATTCAGGGCATGTAACTCTCTCCAACAATCAAGGTTTCTTCCCCCCTTTTTTTTTCTAATTTATTTTTGTCAAAGTTGAAGACTTTGTTCGTTTTTTGGATCACTCGAATCGCTTTCACATTTTTTTCTGCTTTACTGTTTTTTCTTTTCTTTCTTTTCTCATATTTTGTTAGCAATGTCTAAGCTTTCAAAGCACATGCCTCTGACTATCTTTACTCAGTTAAAGGATTCGCCTTTACCTTTTGTTTTTTTTTTTCCTGGAACGATAAAATTGGTTTAAATGAGATAAGGATGAAGGAGAGTTCGTTGCCTAGGATCTTGTCAGAGAGTTCGTTTGCCTGATGTGTCTACTAGGATTTAAAGTTTTGAAATTTTTGGTTCCCTTTTTTCTAATTTATTTTTGTCAAAGTCGAAGACTTTGTTCGTTTTTGAATGTTGGAATCTTCTCACTCGAATCGCTTTCACATTTTTTTACTTTGTTAGCAATGTCTAAGCTTTCAAAGCATATGCCTTTGACTAGCTTTACTCAGCAAAGGATTCGCCTTTACCTTTTTGTTTTTTCCTGCAACGAGAAAACAAACGGGTTTAAATGATAAGGTTGATCTAGAATTACTAGTGTTCTTCCATGTCCTCTTGAAATGAAACCTAGAATCTTGTCAGAGAGTTCGTTGTCTGATGTGTCTTAGTGTCTACTAGGATTAAAGTTTCGAAATTTGGTTCCCCTGCTAGGTTTCAAGAGAATGACAGAGGAAAGAGATGCGGTTTCACGCTCACCTAACAGCTCAAGCAGCCACAACTTCCGTGAAAAAATCAGGGATATCAAGTGGGCTTCCCTCGTTAAAACGGGCAAGCAATGGCTGAGAAACCCACTCAACATGGCTCTTTTCTTGTGGATCCTTGTAGTCGCCGTCTCCGGCGCCATTCTCTTCATGGTCATGACCGGTATGTTAAACAGTGTATTACCCAAGAAGTCACAGAGAGATGTCTGGTTCGAAGTCAACAACCAGATCCTCAACGCCTTGTTCACTCTCATGTGTCTGTACCAGCACCCGAAACGTTTCTACCACCTCGTGCTTCTCTGCAGATGGAAGCAACCAGACGATGTCACGGCGCTCAGGAAGATATACTGCGAGAAGGGAACTCGCAAACCCAACGAGAGGTTCCACATGATGGTCGTCGTTCTCTTGCTTCACTTAAACTGTTTCGCTCAGTACGCGCTGTGTGGTCTTAACTTAGGATACAGAAGATCCGAGAGACCACCCATCGGTGTGGCTATATGCGTCTCTGTAGCAATAGCAGCTCCCGCGGCTGCTGGTTTGTACACTATCCTCAGCTCGCTTGGGAAAGAGTATGATGATCATGATGATCCTCGAGGAGACGAGGAGAATCAAGTGGGGGATGGTGTGAAGCTATCTCTCGAGAGGAGATATTCATTTGCTTCGAGAGATGATGAGAGTAGTAGTCCTGAGTGGAGAGGTGGAGTTCTTGATATATGGGAAGATATCACAGTGTCTTACCTATCGCTGCTGTGTACTTTCTGTGTGTTTGGTTGGAACATGGAGAGGATTGGGTTTGGGAACATGTACGTTCACATTGCGACTTTTATACTCTTCTGTTTGGCTCCGT
Source organism: Brassica juncea (assembly GCA_018703725.1). Taxonomy (NCBI): domain Eukaryota; kingdom Viridiplantae; phylum Streptophyta; class Magnoliopsida; order Brassicales; family Brassicaceae; genus Brassica; species Brassica juncea. The sequence goes on along the minus strand of CM031936.1, from coordinate 58,710,285 downwards.
TCTTTATATTCAACTTGGCTGCTATAAACATCGACAACGAGATGGTTAGGGAAGGGCTCGGATACGCTGGGATCGTGCTCTGCTTGTTTGGTTTGCTCTACGGTGGGTTTTGGAGGATACAGATGAGGAAGAGGTTTAAGTTGCCGAGTTATAACTTCTGTTGCGGGAGGCCTGCGATTGCTGATTGTACGCTTTGGTTGTTCTGTTGCTGGTGCTCTTTGGCTCAGGAAGTCAGGACTGCTAATGCTTATGAGATAGTGGAGGATAAACTCTGTATAAGAAGAGAAGAAGAGGAGGTCAAGGTTGGTGAAGATTGTGTGATGGATCCGAGTTGCTCACCTGAGAAGATGGATACAATAATGGCTAGTTCTTCTTCTCTTAGGTCGAACAGACCGAATGGTGATGAAGCTCTAAGTCCACCTTCTCCTCCGTTCATACACAGGGAAGCTACTTAGAGCTTTTTTTTTGGTTTTGAGGGAAATAGTAAGCATGTAAAACCAGGTTCTACGATTGATCCGTTTACACGGTTCATGCATATCTTTAACTTTTAATGGGATTTAAGTTTTAGTATATTTTGTTTGAGCTCAAGTTTCAATATGTTTGTTTATACGGTTCATGCATGTGATCAAGTGGAAATATACGAACAAAGGAGCCAGACTAGTTCTGAAGATTGAAACGATGAATGTGATCAAGAGACAAAGGTAGCCCATGAAAGTAGCAATTTACTGGCTGGTTATATGATATCTATCAAAATGACTAGTCATAATGGAAGAGAAAACATCGAGAACTTGTTTGTTTTCTTAAGTACTAGTTAAATTAAAATTTGATTTCTGATCGCTCAAAAAACTCTATAAAGCATGAGGAATTTGCTGTCATATTCACATATCTTTCAAGAATATTCTTTACTGTTTTAACAAAAAAAAAACACATATCTTTATTTAGGAATTGATCTTTCACTCTAAATTTAAGAGTCATTAACCTAGTGAATTACTCAGCAACTCAAAGCAAAGTCAAAAGAAGAAGAAACACAAATAATGTTGAGGGGAAAACACAATGTCTACTCAGGTTCTTGTAATCACCATTAGCATGATTATGTCAGTGTTGAAATGGGATATGCAAGGAAATTAAAAAAGAAAAAAGAAAAGTTTTATAGGATACGGAGGGATGGGATCAGGCAAAAATACCAGGATGTAGTCCCAAAAACCCAAATGCAGCTGCATGCAAGAAAACTCCCGTTCATAACTACAAACCTGGTGCAGCTGCTACCAGATGTCGACGTCCTCCTGCATTAGATACTTAAAACTTTTAATTAAGAACAAAGATAATCTAATCTTTTAACTCTTTATTGTTTTGTCGTGTTATTATTCTTCTGCCATTTGTTTTACCAAAAAAAAAAAAATATATATATTCTTCTGCCATGTGAGTGACTAACTACTACCATTGAGTTTCTAGCTGTTTGCAACTCTTTTTTTTTTTTCTTTCCTACACTATGTACTTTGTGTATTCATTGTTTAATATTCATTTATATATATATATATATATATATTGTGTTGGGTTCCATAACTTAAAACTGAAATGAAGTTTCTTGTCCAAGTAAAACACATTTCTTAATTTTAAAATTTCTGATGATTTACATTTTGTAAAAAGAAGTTTACAAAATGTAAAATCCTATTTGAAAATAAAAATGGAAAAATTAGTTGTCTTGCTAGACAAAGTCCAAAAGGATAATAAAATACATGTGTCCCAGTAAAAGCTGAAATATAAAGGTTTTTTTTTTAAAAAAGCTGAAATAGTAAGGTATTCAGAATTTTAAAATACAAGATAATGTTTTCATTGGCTGCTATTCCTAATTTTATAATTTTAAAAATACAAAGAAAAATAATTAAAATGATCCTTTTTGGTCTAAACAAATATTGCAAAAACCCTAAATTGGGTGAATGGGGGGGAGATCGATCCTAAGTACGGTCAGATTCGCAGAGTTCGCAATAAGACTTTCTTCCGAGAATCCAAGAAGCAGACCCACCACTCCTCCTCCCCCTCCTCAGCGCAACAAAGTCTTCGTCAAGAAGACGAGAGAGACAAAGCTCGACGGCTGTCACTCCAATCTCGTTAAGCTGGAGAAGGCGGGATCGCACTCGGGTTCGAATCCCGCTCCTCCGGGTTCGGATCCGAATCGGATTCCTCTCGCTCAGGTCGTGGAGGATTGCGTGAGGCGGTGGTTCCAGGACACGCTCAAGGAAGCCAAATCAGGCGACGTTGGTATGCAGGTCCTTGTGGGACAGATGTATTGCAGCGGCTATGGGATCCCCAAAGACGAACACAAGGTTCGATTTTTACGATTGGGTTTCTGTCTAATTGCTCTGGGTTTAGTTTAGTTAAAGGCAATTTTGAGCAAAATCTTTGTTTCTTGGTGGATGATTTTTCTGAAACTGTACATGTTGTATGCTTCGTGATTGGTAGTAATTGGTCTACTAGAGTTGTTTTGCTGACTTGGAATCTTAATTGTGTTGTTTGATGTTGATCCGGCGAAAGGGTCGTGCTTGGATTAACAAAGCTTCAAGAACTCGATCATCAGCTTGGCAAGTGAGTGATAAGCCTCCAGGTAATAAGTAACTTGTTTGCATTTCAAGTAATGTTCTTATATTATCCAATCCTAAGTCTTTGTTCACTTTGAGTTTTTTTTTTTTTCATTTCAGGTTATAATGCAAGTGATTCTGATTCCAATGATAAGAAAGAATGATGGTGACATTTTGAATGTTTTGTAATCATGGAATCACCAGTATCTTTGATTTGTTAGTTCCTCTCTCCCCCCTTTGGTTTAATCTTGTTGCTATATTCATATTTTGAAGCTTTGTTGTCATTTGAATGCTTTAAAAAGATGGCTAAGTCATGATGATCTTTGTCATTCTCATTATTACCACGCAATGAAGTTATTTAACTGTAGCTGAACTCGTTGTACTATCTATAGGTTTTGTCAGCCATTTTTAGAACTTTGTCCCCCTCAAAAGCAGAATCAAAATTAACTTCCATGTTTGTAAAAGAGTATATGAGAGAATCAATTAGACCACCTTACATTTCTTCTTCCAGATTTGAAATCTACAGTCTCGTTTTTGTGGATTTGAAAGAAAGGTTAAGATAAACCAGACCAACTGTTTGCATCGTTCGAGAATGGATCTTGTTGTGTATAATGAATTCTACGTTATCCAAATTTTGTACGTAAGATTCTATTTAAAAACGTAGACTAGAATCTTCTTGCCCAGAGTATCTCAATGCTAATGTTTTCCATCATAATTTTACCTTGTTATCTGGTTGTTTTAAGTATTCATATGGTAACATATCTTCACCATCGTTGTAAGCAAAAGTAAAGCTATTGATAAGGGACATTCATATGCAATCCACAATAAGAACCGAACTAGCAAGCTACAAAAATGACCAAATAGCCAAAGGGCAGCAATATGTATCTTCAACACAGATTGTTTGAAAGTGCTGATGTAATGATCATATTTAGCCTTTTTAGGTTTTTTCCGGGTTCGGGCCGGGTCGGGTTTTTTTACCCACGACAACATCCCTAGGTAGAAGGATTGAATAAAGCGAGAAGAGATTAAACGGACGGTCGAATGAGAAAGGAGTAGACTTTTGATCTCCTTTTGTCGAAACGCGGCAAGCAAAAACAATTTTATATGCGAGTGGAGGCCAGTGAGGCTTTCTCTGTTTACAAACTCTCCATCCTTTACGCAAAGAATCCCATTCTTCTCTCTTTTTGTCATTTTCCGACATATAGAACCATATATTTATATGTTGGTGATCCTTCTAGTTTCTCTACAACATAAACCTTTTCTCCGCATACTCTGTTTTTCTCTACCCTTAAACTCGTAGAAGCGAATTACAAGGAACTGCGTGAAGCCATTTTATTCTTCAAGCGTGAGATGACTAATGTAAGTAAGATCTTCTTCACGGGTTTCCTTTATTTTCATCAAGTTTTTAAAATCTGGTTAAGATAACCAAACTTAAGACTCTCGCAACTAGAGTGTCCAAAATTGTATTTGATGCAAGTTATGCTACGTGAATAACATTTTAAAAACCTGGGAAGAAAAGAAAAACATAGTGATATGATTATTCTTGATGGACAGGTTGTGGAGATGAAAGTGAATTTGCATTGCGATGAATGCATTAGGAAAATACTGAAAGCCATTAAGAAAATAGAAGGTAATAGTTTTATCTTGGAATAATCTGTTAAAAAACTGAATTATATTGTGGATTAATATGGTTGATTAGATAATAATACGAGCTCAAAAATTACAGATATAGAGACGTACGATGTGGACACACAGCTCAATAAGGTGACGGTCACTGGGAATGTAACAGAGGAACAAGTCATTAGGGTTCTTCAGAAGGTGAGGAAAACTGCTGTTAAATGGGACCAAGCCAATCAAACCCTCTTTGCCAACTAGAGTCTTGAGCACTATATGTATCCATGCTCAATTTTGGCCGTCGTTTTCATGCATTTGTTGCAAAATCCATGAGGATTAACTACAGAACACTACGTAAATTTCGAATGCACGATAGGCTATATCGTACCGGTTCGTATGCATACTACCTAATAAAATGAGATTTTAGTTAATGTCTTTCAGAAACTTTATTCAAAAAAAACGCAATTGCATTCTGGATATCAAACCTCCAGGGCATTGTTACAAATAAACATATTTATTCAACAGAAACGCAAGGAAGCATTCAAAGTGTTGCGGAAACAAACTGTCTTTTGGAAACTGAAAAATGAAGTAGGAAATGGTATTCTTGTGTGGTCAGAACACCTCCATGCTTAGAATCTGTGCTTCAGCTTCTCTTTTTCTAAGTAGTGTTGAGAATACCTGCGTTCATTTGCAAACCAAATTAAAAAAAAAAAAGACATTAAGATATAAGCACCACTGGGAACAAGAAAATGATTGAGAATATATACACATACAAAAAGTTAATTATACAAAAAGCCAGAAGATGTTGGCTACAACCTCAATGATTCATATAACAATCAGAACTCAGAAATAATTTGTATTATTAAAAAAATGTTGCTACTAGCAACAATCATTCCTATTTGGAGTTCCTTTAGAGAACTTTCAGCTTAGCTTTGTTCTATCATTTTTTACATCTTGGATCCAATGTCATCACAGCGAAAATAAACTAAAAGCATCAGAAATCGAAACCAAACCATGTAAATTCTTCATGAATCAATAATAACCCTAAAACCATCTGAGTTGCCATCTCCAATTCAGCCAAAACCCTAATAGAATCTATCTACATAGCCTAACAATCAGATTCGGAATCATCAGATCCAAAATATACATATGACCGATCCATCGACAGATTTGCCAATTAATAAGGAGTGAGAGAGAGAAACGTACGAGTAGGTTCCGATGACGGGAGCGAGGAGGAGAATAGTGCTGATCCAGTTCTCAGAGACCTTGTGGTGGATCTTCCCCGGCAGATCCTTCCATAGACCAGTCATGATCTTCTGCTGAAACGGCGACAGCGCGTAAACCACCGCCTTCAATTTCACCGGCTGCTTTCCCATTTTCGTCTTCTTCTTCCTCCACCAATGTTCTATTAGCGACAACGGAGACCTTTCGAGACGGCTATATGGAGCGCATTAGCCACAAAACGATGCCGTTGGCAGTTGTACCAGGACTGAAACAGGCTTTTTAAAATGGGCCTTACTTAAAGGGCCTCGGATTCTTTGTCGATGAATGTATGTTGGTCTAATCCACGTGGACGGTTGAGATACTGCGTTGGAGACTAGCGCGGCCTTTGGTGAGGGTGTTTACATCAGATCATGACGTTAACATGTAAACGGACGGTTGCTTCAGAGAGAGATCAAATCACCTTAACGCGTCTCCGATTTCCCCCACGCGCCTTCTCCGTTCCCGATTCCCCCCACGCGCATCCGTGCGATGGCCAATCCGCCAACGCTACCGATCTCAGACCACTCCGGTGGCTCCCAATCCCAGCAAACCGTATCCACACCGGCGTTCCGCACCTTCCTCTCACGCCTCTCCGCGTCGATCCGCCAAAGCCTATCGCAGCGACGGCCGTGGCTGGAGCTCGTAGATCGGAGCGCGATCTCACGGCCGGATTCTCTCGCCGACGCGTATTCCCGGATCCGGAGGAACATCCCTTACTTCAAGGTCAACTACGTGACGATCGTCTCCCTCGTCCTCGCCCTCTCTCTCCTCTCCCATCCTCTCTCTCTCCTCGTCCTCCTCTGCCTCTTCGGCGCGTGGATCTTCCTCTACCTGTTCCGCCAGTCCGATCAGCCGCTCTCCGTCCTCGGACGCACGTTCTCGGATCGAGAGACGCTCGCCGTTTTGGTTACCCTGACGATCGTCGTCGTCTTCTTGACCAGCGTCGGATCTCTGCTGACCACTGCTCTGATGATCGGTTTCGGAATCGTGTGCTTGCACGGCGCGTTTAGAGTCCCGGAGGATCTTTTCTTGGATGAGCAGGAACCTGCCAACATCGGATTACTGTCATTCCTCAGCGGAGCCGCTACATCCGCCGCAGTCGCCGCCGCCGCTTCGGCTCCTGTGTCGTCAGCTCGTGTTTGATTTGGCAAATACACAAAACCAGATTCTTCTTCGTAAACAAACTGATACATTTTTTTTTCTACGATCGTTTTATTTTTGTTTCTCTAAAGAAATCAATAGAGGGGGAATGTAGTTTTTGATCTTCTTGGTTTTTTTGACCTCACATTGTTGAACATGATTCGAGTATGTAATTCATCTAACAGTTCCCGCATTGTACCATTCTTTGCTTGTGACATCGATAGTTGCTTTCTGTGATGTTGTTAGATGGCAAGAAGATGGTCAAATCTCGACTTACTATTAGTAGGTTTGAGCCTCTTTGTGATATGGATCGAAACGTTATCAGAGTGGAAGAATGCTGGTAAATGGTAACTTAGGGGTTGTATACAAAACCTTGCTTTCATGGCTTCACCATAAACAAACACGTTGATGCTAATCGCTTTAGATATATCGCTCTTGTGACACTCTTGTGTTATTCAGTTCTTCACGAACTTTCTTGGTTTATAGACAATTAATTCATTTGCAAATTGCAATTTGTCTCTTGTTATTGATTATAATGATAACTCCATGTCTGGTTGTTTTACATTTGTATTTGTTTACAAGAACAAAGACAAATTGTATCCAATGAAGTATTTTTAATTAAAAAAACGTTGTTTTCGACAATTATTACATACAAGCACCGTGGTATGTGGAATATCCCGTGATCCGATCAATGAAATTCGTGATGGAATGATGAGAAGTTGGTTCAGAAGTTAACGTCCGGATTTTACATCAAATTGGTCCGGTTAACGACCCGTCTGCTCTTTATCCGGAGTGTTGTTATTACTGGTAACTCAATATCAGTTTAATGTTGTTTCCTCTGATTTTTGATCCTAAGTGCCGACCAAAAATGTCAGTGTCACACTGGCTATTTTCACAAATCTCAGGTAAACACTTTGTTGGAAGAAAAAAGGGGGAAATAACGACACAAACTGAGGAAATGACGAGACAAAAGAATAGCGTAGCATATAAGATTATTGTGAATGTTTGTTAAAATGCATAATGAATGGTTTGAATTACTCCAAGAGAAAAGGTGAACTTTATTCTTGGCAGTTGGCAGTTCGTGAATGTTACACTCTACTAGAATGCATATACTATGCTATTCCAATGTAAGTTGTTAATATACAACCAAAAGCAATCATGAGATAATTAGACTACAACCAAAAGAAATCATGAGATAGTTAGACTAACATGACCTCTCCTCTCCATCTCTAAACAACTGAACATGGAGTTTGATAATACATTTTCATTTCGATTTATGATTTCCTCTCCTCTCCATCTCTAAACAACTGAACATGGAGTTTGATAATGCATTTTCATTTCGATTTATGATTTTTGGTCATCCTACATCTGTTGAGATACGAGGTTTGATTCGATTTTATTTTTATTAAGAATTTTAACTTACTAATTCTGAACTTAGATTTGTATGAAAATAATTTATAGAGAAACAGAGAATATGCATTAGTTTATGTTTTTATTAAACAATAATGATTTGTCTTATAAAACATTGAGATTTTGAGGTATTCTCTAAAAACAAATAGATCAAGTATAATTAAATAATTAGACTTTTGTGATAAAAGAAAATATATTCTTTTTTATGTCGACTTGTATTGTTATCAAAAAAATTTTACTGGTGAAGTAACTCATGATGATTATTAATTAATGATCGCTTTATTTGCAAAGACAAAGAAGCATGAGAATTAAAGAAGAAGCTTGAGACGCAAGCACACTAGATGTGATTGAAATGACTTCAGTTCAATTCAACTAAACTTTGTTGAAATTATGCTCAGTGTTGGGTGCAACTACTCCCCTCACCTAAGTCTGCTTCCTTCCAATGTCTCAAGTTCTGTTATTAATTTCAAAGGGAGCGACGTAAAATAAGTTGAAATAGTTTTTCAAGTTCAAAACCTATGGTGTGGAATGTCAAGGTTGCAAAGCATGATTATGCAATATATAATCATTCATAAAATTAAGTATGTTTCCATGATTTAATATGTTTAATCCAAATATCAGTTATTTTTCTTGACTAAAATAAACTTCAGGGAATGCTAGCTAATATCATTTTTTGTCTAACATCCAGAGATTTATTTGGTAATGGAATCATCTTTATGTTAGGTGTTTAATCTAATCCTATGTCAACTAACATATCTTGTCTAAATACACTTTTAATGTTGATTTTTTAAAAACAAACAATGGTTTTCAATGAAAAATGTGAAAGGAAGCAAAAAAATACATAGCCAACGAACTGATAAAGACACTTTATTATGTTGGTGACCGGTAATTTTAATTTTCTTTTGAATAATTTGAACCTAATTCTTCCAAACTCCACATAAAATTAATTAATAACTCGCATGTAATTGTTCACTATAAATAGCATCTTTCCCTCTTCCAAAATTACTCAAACCCTCCTCTCATCTAGCTCTTAATCACCTCATAAACCTTAACCTCAAAAAAATTAGAACCTCAAAAGTCTCAAACCACACTATGACGACCCTTCACACATTATCATGCTTGTTCTTCTTTTGCTCTCTTCTCTCCGCTTCATCGATTATCGCTAAAGTTCAACACCATAACTTCGTCGTACGTTCTCATTACAATAAAAATAAAATTTCATGTCCATATTGATTAATACGGTATTGTTTGCGTTAATAACTAATTGTCATTAATTTGTTTTGCGTGTTTGTGAAGATACAAGAGACACCAGTGAAGAGGCTGTGCAAGACCCGTAATGCTATCACCGTTAACGGAATGTTCCCAGGACCCACACTCGAAGTCAATGATGGTGACACTCTTGAAGTCAAAGTCCTTAACCGTGCTCGTTACAATATCACCATCCACTGGTATGGTGGTACATATATGGAACATATATTATACATTGAGACAAAATACAACAGAAGTAAAAATAAACAAAAACTGAATAAAAATATATGAAACGGTATAAAATTAGTTGTAATACGAGTTTTAAACGTTTTAGTTGTAGGAGTTTTTTTTGTTCCTTTCACTTTGGTAGTTTGTATTCCAAATCATTAAGTTTGTTTTTGTATTTATTAATAAAAACAGGCATGGTGTGAGGCAGATGAGAACTGGATGGGCTGATGGGCCTGAATTCGTGACCCAATGCCCAATCCGACCCGGAAAAAGCTACACATACCGCTTCACTATCCAAGGCCAAGAAGGGACATTGTGGTGGCACGCGCATAGCTCCTGGCTCCGAGCCACCGTCTATGGTGCACTCATCATCCACCCAGCCCCTGGTTCCTCTTTTCCCTTCCCTAAACCAGACCGTCAAACCGCTCTCGTACTCGGTATATATCGTGCCAAACCAAAACAATTCTCTCCGCGAGCTACTTATTTTGTCAATTTTTTTAAATGTGCTAAATAAAAAATGGCAATTTTCTTTGTATCAGGGGAATGGTGGAATGCAAATCCGGTTGATGTAATCAACCAAGCGACTCGAACCGGAGCTGCTCCAAATATATCTGATGCTTATACCATCAATGGCCAACCCGGTGATCTCTATAACTGCTCAAACAAAGGTAAGAATAAATACTATATAGTATATGATATCTTAGTGAAGTATTTAAAACGTTATAATACATTACACTTGTAACTTGCAGAGACTGCTGTAGTACCGGTAAATCCAGGTGAAACAAGTCTACTACGAGTGATCAACGCAGCTTTAAACCAACCGCTATTTTTCACAGTGGCTAACCACAAATTCACCGTGGTCGGAGCCGACGCATCCTACCTCAAACCATTCACCACAAAGGTCCTCATGTTGGGTCCGGGTCAAACCACCGATGTACTTCTTACCGCAGACCAACCGCCCAAACGCTATTACATAGCAGCCAGAGCCTATCAAAGCGCTCAAAACGCACCGTTTGATAACACTACAACAGCAGCCATTCTCCATTACAGAAACGCGACGCAAACTTCTCCACCAATCACAGCGTCTTTGCCTGCCTTCAACGACACGAACACCGTGACGTCATTCTCGAGACAATTCAAATCTCTTCGAAACGTCGTCGTCCCGAAAACAATTGACGAGAACCTGTTCTTCACCGTCGGTTTAGGTCTCGACAACTGTCCCAAGAACTTTCCCAAAAACCGGTGCCAAGGGTTAAACGGAACCCGGTTTACCGCCTCTATGAACAACGTTTCGTTTGTTCTACCGTCGAACTTCTCGCTATTGCAAGCGCATTCCAACGGTATTCCCGGCGTTTTCACGACGGACTTTCCAGCTAAACCGCCGGTTAAATTCGATTATACCGGAAATAACATTAGCCGGGCTCTGTTTCAGCCGGTTAAGGGTACTAAACTGTATAAACTCAAGTATGGAACCAGAGTTCAGATTGTTTTACAGGACACGAACATTGTCACGTCGGAGAATCATCCTATTCATCTTCATGGTTATGATTTCTACATTGTCGCTGAAGGGTTTGGTAACTTTAATCCCAAGAAAGATACTTCGAAGTTTAACCTTGCTGATCCTCCACTGAGAAACACTGTGGCTGTTCCTGTCAATGGATGGGCTGTTATTAGATTCGTAGCTGATAATCCGGGTATGTTACAAAAGTTACTGCTTATTAAACATCTGTAATAATCATCGTTACAAATGATTTAAGAGAGAATGATTTTTTTTTTGTCGGGGTGAATGAAACAGGGGTTTGGTTGATGCATTGTCACTTAGACGTTCATCTCAAATGGGGTCTTGGTATGGCATTTTTGGTCGAGAATGGTGTCGGAGAATTGGAGACTCTTGAAGCTGCTCCTCATGATCTACCTGTTTGCTAGTGTCATCGTCATCATCTACTTGGTTATCGAGAGAAAAAGTGAGATTTTGGTATTGTTTTGGATTATTAGTATTCATGGGAGATAAACCTGCTTCCGTCTGCGTAGATAACGTAAGTCCAATGTCTATCATAGTCCATATGCAAGTGTTCTCTCTGTCCAAGTGTTGTAGTTTCAAGGAAGTTCAATATTATGAAAAGAATATCTACTTTTGAGCACGATGTTATAGCTAGTGTTATACAACGATATGATGTGAATCAACTATCTAAAGGAAGAAGTTGTTTGTGTGATTCAAAAATTCTGTAAATATTACAAAAGTATAGAATTGTCGAATTCATCGAATTACTCATCCTAGAACTATTTCTTGATACATGCATAAGATTTGGGTTTCATGTATACTTCTCGATCTAATGAAAGAGCAAGTAGAACAAATAAACAATTATTTTTTGGCCCTCAAAGTAATTAAGTTCCAGGGCATCAAGCGTAAAAACAAACAAACATGACTGGGACACATTTTGAAAAGACTACACACAGAGCAATGGCAGTTTCCGGTCACCACATCCTGATGATATCCACAGAGCCATGTAGCAAACCACATCATGCATCTCCACTTTTTCTTTGCATCCACTCTCCTTGAGTAAATATGCACGAATCAGAGTGCCCAAGATTGCATAACCCAGATAATTTATACCTTTAGTACCAATAATAAACCCCTGACGTACCCAATGCTCTATTAAGTCATCTTTTCTTATCCCATAATCTTACTTCCATTTCTCTTCGGATCAGGTATTCCAATGCCTGCTAAATCCAACTTCGCCCACATATCGTCCAACAGTAGCACATACTTCCTCTTCTCTAGAGACCTTTTAACGACAGATGCTATCTCATTCTCTGTTTTCCTCTCCCAGCATTCTTCATAGAGCTCTAGTCTTTTCCCAATGTCTTCTTGGATCCTCTTAACGGTTGGGTTTCTAGAGACTACAACCCATATCACAACATCGAAGGCATTTCTTTCTGTGAGGAATTTGTTGTTGATCTGAGAGAGGAAGGTGGTCTTCCCTACTCCCCCGTACCGTATACGCCCAAAAGCCCAGCTCTCCCCTCCTTTATAACTCCCCACGTTGATTCAACAGTTTCCTCTTGACCAACTATCTTCTGGTGGAAGATCCTCTCTTCCACCTTTGGTATACTACCTCTTTGAGCTACTTCATCGAAAACTCCACTAGACATAAGCTTCTCAGCCTGTTTTAACTTCTTAGCTACCTCTTTACTGTAGCTATAGCTCGAGATGCATCTCTTAGAGCAATACTTGCCACAGCATAGTTTGTCCGTTTCATCATCGCTTTGGGAAAGTAAACCACGGGCTTCACATACCGTGGTTTCGACTTCCGAAAGCCATTATCCGACTAGAGAAAACCGGCTTAGACCTTTGTCTTCTTCCACTTTTATGCTTTTCGACAAATCATCTCGTTTTGCCTCCAACTGTCGCACAGTTTTCTCTAGAGTCGCTACACGGTCAACGAGGCTGCGGAATGGATTCTGGTCCCCGCCAAGGCAACTTGTAAGGTTATTGACAGGTCCGTGACGTCCGGCACAGGATACTGCTAGGGAGACGCAGCCTCCCATGTCTCTTAGATTTTCACAAACAAACAAGGGAGCTTAAACTCACAACTCTATTCAAAATTCCTTTCAGTAAGTTTTTCTGTTTTATCTAACCAAGGCGTGCACGCACAGCATTCTGGCAATATAGGCATCTAGTCATCTAAGACTCCGTCGTATTGTTTATGTTTTTTTTTTTTTTAAATGCAAACAAGTGAACAATTCTTCTACAAGACTAAAGTATAATCTCTTTAAATTAATACTCTATAAATTAATATACACTAAAAATCTCTATAAAATAATATAATTTTATAGTTCTAAATTGAGTTTTTGTTCAATTAGTATATCGATAAATTAATAATCTCTATAAATTAATAAAAAATTATAGTTTTGGTGTAGTCTCAACATTATTAATTTATAGAGGTTTCACTGTATATCATAAGGTCAACGATCCTTCAGATGTTCGAATAGGGTAAAAAGTTCAGCCAGAGACCATTCCTCTTATCAGAATTTTTTCAGGTGATTTGGCTTACACTTTTGAAGCATTTGTTTTGTGATTCCTGTGAATGTGTTCTTCCCTCTCTTATCATAACTGTAAAAGCCGGAAAACCGAATTGAATATAAACGAAGATCAAACACGATGGTAAGGAAAGAGACGAAACGGAAATACGATTTGAAACCGTTTTCGAAAACATGACCATGGAGTCGAGATATGATATCTCTTTCCTTAACTCTCTATATTCGCTCCGAAGTACGACGGATCATAGCGAATAGAAATCCCAGGATAAAACCATGACGAACAGACATGCGGCACTCGTGAACTGTTCCTACGAACTAATAATACTACGAAACACTCTCGATGGTAAAGACTTACGCTAAGGGATTTGCTGGTTTTGTTTTTTTTGTTTTGTAAAACGTAAGTAATGAATGAGAAAGAGACGAAGTATTTAACGAGGAAGAGAGGAGCGGTTTTTCGAAATACGTGCAAACGTTTTTCCGAAAATCTTTCAAAAAATCTCGGAGTGGACCGCTCAACTTTCTGCGCAAGTTTCTCTCTCTGTTAAATCGTTCTGATCTTAGGCGAACGGATAAACTTCGTGTTGTTTTAAGAGAAACTACATGTCGTTTAAACACAAACGTCATGCTGTTTTCTAGGAATTGAATGGGCAAAATATTGGGCTTAACTTGGTCCAAAAAGAATCTTATTGGACCGGAGGCCCTCCATCAAAACCCAAGACCCAAGGGCCAAGACCCAAGACCCACGCCCACGCCGAGCCGAACCGGCCGGACGGTGGCGGCGGCGCGCGCGTGGGGAGCTCTTTCTTCCTCTGAGCTGTTTAATCATAAGATATTTTTTCCTGATGGCTTGCTTTCATTTTACTAATTTTTTCATTTATAGCTTCGGACGAAATTACTGGTAATGTAAATTCACCACGAGTTGATTCAATTGGTAAAAGAAATTCTCGTATAAACTTTCCAAAGTATAAAACATTTTTTCTTTTTAATATTTATGATAGTCTATTTCTATGTACATCTTGATCATCTTTTAATGTTATTTTTGCTTCTTTTTCAAGGTTTTTAATCTTTGATCCTTGGATTAATATATCATTTTCAAAGAAATTATTAGTATCAATACTACTAATATAATCTAACAAGTTATTTTGTGCTACGTTTTGAGTTTCTTCGTTATCTGACATACCTGAAATAATTATAGTTGAACTTTTGTTGATTGTGATGATCGCCTGGTCTTGATTGATCTTTTTAATTCTTGGGTGTTTTTAGTTTGTGTTTATAAATTTTGTCTAGTGAAAAACTGTTATTCAGAAGGTTGAAACCTTCAACAACTAGAGTTTTCAGAGAAAGTTTTTCTTCTCAACTCTTAAACGAAACTCGTTCGATTTTTATTTCCCTCTGCCTTCCATCAATGAGGCTTACACATATTTATAGTATACATGGGATAAAGACAGACTCTTCTACACAACGAAAATAGACGCGTGGCTCTTTTATTGTCCACTCTTTTACAAAGATAGTGTGGAATCTTATTTTTCACTTTATTTATATTTTACATTTTTTATTGTAACTTTATCTTACATTTTTTCACATGGTTTTTGTCGGGTGTCCTGTCGAAACTCGTTCGATTTTTCTTCTCAACTCTTAAACGAAACTCGTTCGATTTTTATTTCACTCTGCCTTCCATCAATGAGGCTTACACATATTTATAGTATACATGGAATAAAGACAGACTCTTCTACACAACGAAAATAGACGCGTGGTTGAAAATAGACGCGTGGTTCTTTTATTGTCCACTCTTTTACAAAGATAGTGTGGAATCTTATTTTCCATTTTATTTATATTTTACATTTTTTATTGTAACTTTATCTTACATTTTTTCACATGGTTTTTGTCGGGTGTCCTGTCGAACGTTACATCTTGTTATTTGTTTCTTCACTTATTGGTTCCTCTGTTTCTTCAATCACTTCGTCTTAATTCACACATTAGTTGATGATACCTTGGGGCATTTAACGAGGATATTGTCCCATATTCTGAAGATAAATGGGCTTTTTTTTTTATTGTTGTTTCTTCGGTTACTCTGGTGAGTAGTAACGTCGAATCACTTTTGTAGTTGAGGCGATGATTGTTGCTTAGGTATCCACGCCGAGCCGGACGGACGGCGACAGCGCGCGTGGGAAACTCTTTCTTCCTCTGAGCTGTTTAACCAAAGTGTAGTAAGTGAACATATATATATCACTTGTCCTCTTGGCTTCTCCCCGATGTGGGACGTTTCTCATTATTACTTCATTAAAGCCAACAGGCTTTTGTTAACCTGCAGCCCATTTCTCTTCACATTCACACAATCTTATCAAAGCCCATTGGCTTGAGAAAATTGATCCAACAATAACTACAATGTTACAAATTCATACTCAGGAGAAAGGAAAAACAAAACTTACAGAGATCCTACTAAGCTTCTCCTCACGGTCGTCGAAGAAAGAGGGACGGTGTCGGCAAAAAGGATTGATCATCTTGCAGCTCTTTCAACTAGAATAATTGATCATACAATTGCATAAAACCAATTTGTTTATATTGACGACTCTTAAGACCCGTAAGAACTGAAATAAATGATACAGTAGCATACCCTGATTTGATTCAAACACTTCCGATCTAAGATTGCTGATGGTTTCTTGGTTATTTCACAGACTCTTTTTATCAGAATTTCATCGGACCTTTGAGTAAGAGATGGAGGAGGCAGAGACGACGCCGGGGATAAACGGTTAGGAGTTGAAATGTGTTTATGTTTTTGTAGTTATTCAACTTTAGTAAGGGTGTATTTGTCAATTCGATTTTGCTATAAGCATAGCAACTACAGTGCTATTCCAATAGTCATGGGCTTCTTTAGCTTAATAGGGTTGATAACTTTAGTTGATTAATTACCCATGGGCCTAAAGTGCGTATGCAATTGCGTAGACGGACATCATCAGAAGCGTTTGAGACACGTGGTCGATGAAGTGGCCGTGGTATCTAAAGGACACACGACGCACATGCAAAGGCTATGGCTGTCTGCGACTCCTTTACAACCCTTCTTGCTCTGGTCGACGTTAAGCCACCCAAGTCTGAGCTTCACCAGTTGACACGTCTCTAATAAAAGATAGGGGATCTTTAATTATGTCAATAAAATATTTAATGTTTACTGACTTTTTGGTACACAAATGCATAATACCTTTTCGTTTTCCTGACAGCCGCTATCTATTGCTCGGCATAAGTACATATTATCCGTCTTAAACTCATTACTTGCCCCGTATTTATTCCGTAAACACAAATACTCATTTTAATCAAGTAACAAATTAATAAATTTAACTACTTTTAGATTCAAATCAAATAACAAGGTTTAAATTTATTTTAGCTACTTGATTCGTTTTGACCAGTTATTTGACTTTCAAATTTTTTTATAACATTTACATTGTTATTTCAGTTAATTTAATACTTATATAATATTCACTCTATTTCTAAAAGATCCATATTTTAGAAAAAAATTTGTTTCAAAAAGATACATTTTTACATTTTCAATATATTAATTAATGAAAAATTATACATTTTCAAAAATATAATTGTATTTACTAAAATCTTATTGGTTCAAAGTTATGGGAAATTTTTAATCAAGAAAAACAATGCATTGATAAATAAAATTTTATATTTTTTCTTAGTAAATGTGAAAAATTTAAAACATAGATCTTTTAAAAACAGAGGGAGTATATCAAATACCTGAGATCAATTAATTTTTTCTTTTTTTCCATCAAATTCTATGCGATATTATCTCACATCGGTTGTTACATAAAAATTAAACAATTTTTTTGCAAAAAATATATACAATCACCTGATCTTAAAATCATTGAAATAGAATTTCTATTTTTAAAGACTCAAATACAAATTTTTTTTAACTTAGATAAACAAATATAAATAATGCAAATTATTCGCAAGTATCTCAAATATAGACGAGTACTTATTTAATCAAATATCTGGTATTAACAAATACAAATACAAAGCAATTTTTTTAATACTCGAATAAAACAAATTGGATTATAAATATAGCAAAAATGCCGGATACTTGCTCCGTGCTCGATCCTACCGCTATTTTAACTTTGCCGGTCTGTAGATTTGATCACTTACAACAAAAATGTGAATTTTAAATTTCAAAATATTGTAAAAGTATTAAAATAATGCCCCGATTATATGATCTTATCCAGACTTTTAAATAAAAGTTTTTAAAACTTTTCTAAATCAACAGCTGCGCTTCGGGTGGTTTCGCGAAGATTCGGGACACTCGTCGACCGGGGAAGACGACCGAATGAAATTACGACACGTCACTAATACTCGGCAGATAAAAATAATAAATACAGAAATATCTAGAGAAGGCTATAAATAGTCCACGATCCTTCTGGCCACAAGATATTTTTGATATCTGATTAAGAAGAAGCTTTCTGACCAAAAAGATTACACTAGTGAAGAAGACGCGAACAAGGATCAATCGAAGAATCACGCACTAAAGTCCATTGAGCAAGAAAGATATAACAAGGAAGCGATTCGTCTGCGTACAGATACATCGTTTGATTACGATCAGGACTTATCAATTTCAGAGTTCTCTTCCCCGATAGGTATGTTGATTTCTGGTTAGGCCTTGTTTTGTGGCGATTAGGGCTTTCAATTTTATCATTAAGCTGGAGAAACGCTCACCGGAGAGCTTAATTAGGTTTTGCGTTTCACATGTGTAGTACTAACTATAAGGAAGCTCGAATCAAATTGGTACCAGATCGTATTGATAGAATCAGATTCTGCTTCGTGTTGATGAAATTGAAAAGCTTTAGGAGATTATGAGTACATCGTCTCTGATTTTTGTCCTGATTCGATTGATTTTTTGTGTGGTGAAGTAAAGAGATATAATATGGACTCGTGTGTTGATAAGAAAGTGTTGCTGTTTTGTAGGTTTTATTGCTTGTGAGACAAAGATGGCAGTTTATGATCACAGTGGAGACATCAGTAGAACTGAACTCGATACATCTAAGAAAAGGAAATCGAGAAGCAGGCGTGATGGTACCACCGTGGCTGATAGGATTAAGATGTGGAAAGAGTATAACGATACCGTTGAGGAATCTCCCAGCAAGAAACGGAAAGTGCCTGCAAAAGGGTCGAAGAAAGGCTGTATGAAAGGCAAAGGAGGACCTGAGAATGGTCGTTGTAGTTTCAGGGGAGTAAGGCAACGGACTTGGGGTAAATGGGTTGCCGAGATTAGAGAGCCTAATCGAGGAAGCAGGCTTTGGCTTGGCACTTTCCCCACTGCTGAAGAAGCTGCCTCTGCTTATGACGAGGCGGCTAAGGCTATGTATGGTCCGCTTGCCCGTGTTAATTTCCCTCAGACTTCCGTGTCTGATGTGGCGAGTACTTCCAGTCGGTCTGAGGTTTGTACGGTTGAGACTCCCAGCGTTGCTGTTCATGTGAAAACAGAGGAGGGGGATTGCGAATCCAGACCCTTCTTCGCTGATCTTGTAGAGAGTGACACCCATACGGGTGCGGAAGAGATGAAGAGGGACCTTAAGGTAGATGATCCAGGCAATGATTGGTTAAGCGAGTACGAACAGGAGTATTGGACAGGGCTTTTGCAGGAGAAGCAGAAACAGAAGGAGCAAGAGATGGTTGCAGAAGAAACATGTCAGAAACAGCCGGACTCGCTCTCTGTCTCAGATTACGGTTGGCCTGTGGATCTGTGTCAGAATCAATGGGACTCCTCAGAGATGTTTGATGTTGCTGAGCTTCTTGGTGACTTAAATGGCGACATTTTTACAGGCATGGACCAGAGCCAATGCCTGGGAGACAATGTCGGAGGTGGTTTATCTGATCCCGAGAAGCAACAGATTGGATTGCCCCCGCTGCAGAGTCTTGGCTCAGATTACGGATTTCCTGCGCCGCAGCACGAGGCACAAGATGGTAATGACTTCTTCGATCTGAGTTTCTTGGATGTGAAGAACTGAGACGGTGGAGTGCAGTTGGCTGGCTTTGGATTTGTTTTGTTTTCGCCTTAGTCCCATATAACTTTTGAGACTCTTTATCTAAGTTTTTAGTGATACAGAGACCCTCAGAACACTCTGGTAATTCCTCTTCTAGAAAAGAGAACTGTATATAGTGTGAGATAATGTTTCATGTAATAACAGAGAAAAGCTTTTAGACTTTTAGTGTTACACTGCGTCTCTTTATTTCTAAGTATACTGTGAGATAATGTTTCATACAATAACAGAGAAAAGCTTAGTGTTACGCTCTCTTTATTTCTGTTTAAAGTCTTTATTCTTATGCAACAAGAAGAAGAGGAGATGTTGGCAGTGGAGCCTGATGATGGTCCTTAGTGTCTGGGACTTAATGGGCCTAAATGTGTCTGCTAAAGGACCGTGATGGGCCTACATGTATGATCGTGATAGCGTGGTTGTGATGAAAATCGGTTCTACCGTTTTCTCCTGTTTTTTGAGAACATGTTTGACGAATCACCGTAGCGACGAACCAAGTGTCAAGTTGCGCACTGCGAAAATTCTGAAGGCAACGAAAATGCTCGATTCGTAACTGAAAACATCATAAGTACTCAGCAACATGCAAAGCAAACTGCAAGCTCTCAGCTTTGTCTGTCGATTACAATAGTCCAAACAGTACGAGAAAATTTTTAGCTCATCAAATCAAGTTGTGGTTGAAGTTTCATGAGTTCAGTTGGTATCTTCCTCTTCGCTTGGTACATACGTTCGTTTGCCTTCTGTAACAGTTGATCATGACATGCTTAACACTCGGACTATATACAATATAGTATTATACATTTAGTTGAGTTAAATTTTATGCAAGTGAGAGACAGGATCAAATTTATAATAGTAGTTCGGCCAAACTTCTGATCAAGTTTTTGTTGGTGTTTAAAAAAGAACATACAACTGAAAAAAGAACTATCAAGATAAGCGATTTATTAGGTGATTCGTTTTTATTCAAACCCAAAAGTTAATGATGCTAAGCTAGATCCAGTTCAAGAACGACTGACAGACCCTCCTTGTATATAAAAATCTGGGTTAATCCACTTCTAAGAACGTCAATTTAGTCGTTGTGCAAACAATGATTCGTTTAAATAGATATCAAACTTGCATTTAATTGATATTCTTAGAACTTGACTAAGTCAGTATTTCAAACAAAGGTTGCATTACAAAACAAAGCTTGTCGATATTCTGAAATAATAAGTAGAAAAAGAACGTGCCTCGTTTAAAAAAGAGCAAAAGGTAAAGAATACAGACAAATTGGTCAGTGAAGTTTTTTGTAGTTATTATCTCCAAGAGAAGTCTCGGACAGCTTCTTCTCTTTTGTCTTTTTGAAAATTTCAAAAGATAAACAGAGATCGAACTATTTGGAACTCCCATAATATTTTAAATACATAAACATCAAAGAACTCAAGTTTCTTTAGTTGTAGTAATTCATCCTAAGTAAAACTACACCATTACAAGTCTCGATTCCGATCATAAAACATCTAAACGATTTCCTAGACATATATACAAAATAAAATTAGCTTGTCACTAACTGCATGTCTATATACATTTGTATATTGAAACTTGATGTAAAGTATCATGCCCATGTCGTCACTATAATAAGAAGATTGAAATCTCTTAAAGAAAGATATATGTATATTGTATTTGTATACAAAGTCGCGATGCAACAACCTTTGTACTATATGATAATATAATATTAAAATGGCAACAAGAATAAAAGAAATGGAGAAAATTAAAAAAAAGAAGGGAAAGGATAATCTTCCACCTAAACTAAGTCCAAAGAAGATTGCAAGTTGCAACATCCACTTGCATAGTCCGGCGTAAGCTCTTTGATAAGGTCTCACCTTCCTAGTTTCCTACCAATTTCTCTCTCTATCTTATATATACTTATATATATGTCTATATATCGTATATATACCACATATACATACAACATTCTTTACACATATGTGACAAACCGCCCATCAACATCTGTGTATGCACGTGTGCTCATGCATGTATGTGGCTTTGAGCTACTCAGCCATGGCCATGGCTAAATATTGGCTATCATGCATGAATGTGATTGACACAATCGGTTAATGAGATTTCATATGTGTTGCTTACCATATGGTCTGGTATGTAGCTAGAGCCATTGTCATTTCTGATAATTTCTTATTCTCACGATTTTTTTTTTCTTAAACATAAAACTAACTATAAGATGATTGTAGAGATATACGAAAAATGGTTTAATCTTTGATCATTCATTCCCTGGATTGATTGTACACGTTTCTTCTCACCGCTTCTACATACTTCAGTAAGAATAGATTAACATGTAAATAATTAGTATATTTTAATAGAAATAGAAAATCTTTTACTATAACTAATGATTTGAATTTTGAACTTAAAAAAGTGAAATTTGGGACAACCCTTTTTTACAGAAGTAAATTATTTGGGAATCATCTAGTTAAACACTGTAAATTATAGAATAAAAATTTATCAGGACAGAAAATGGGGAATCTTCATTGGAATATTTGGTGGTATATCACAGGAAATGAAGGGGGCGTCTTAAGGTAAAAAATCATAGGAGATAAGATGGTGACGATGTATCATATGGTCACATATACACGCACAAATGAGTCTATATATACACACAAATCCTTCCATTCCCAGCTATCTCTATCTTTTTACAAATATAAATATTTATATATAAAAATACACAATATGTTCATATCTTATTATTTAAAAAGTTGATCAATCACTTCTAAAATTTCTCAAACAAAACCAACTTGACAACCGACAGCGAACAAGATCAGAAGAACTAGCTCTCTTCTTTTCTCATCAACCAATATATACGAATCCATTATTTCTCATCAGAACTCAGATTTTCAACAAAGAGAGAGAGAGAACAAGAACAAGAACAAGAGAGAGATCTGAGATGAGATCACCGGTGCAGCTCCATCACGGCTCGGACGCAACGAACGGCTTCCACACGCTGCAGACTCACGACCAAACCGATGGTTTGATCAGACGAGTATGCCTGACGCGCGGCATGCATGTGCCGGAGCACGTGGCGATGCACCACACACACGACGTGGGTCCGGACCAGTGCTGCTCCTCGGTGGTGCAGATGATACACGCGCCGCCCGAGTCTGTCTGGGCCCTCGTGCGTCGTTTCGATAACCCGAAAGTTTACAAGAACTTCATCAGGCAGTGCCGTATCGTCCAAGGAGACGGGCTCCACGCCGGAGATCTCCGGGAGGTCATGGTCGTGTCGGGACTCCCGGCGGTATCGAGCACCGAGAGGCTAGAGATCTTGGACGAGGAGAGGCACGTGATAAGCTTTAGCGTCGTGGGCGGGGACCATCGGCTGGAGAACTACCGATCGGTGACGACACTTCACGCGTCGGACGACGAAGGAACCGTGGTGGTGGAGTCTTACATCGTCGATGTGCCACCGGGTAACACGGAGGAGGAGACAGTTAGCTTCGTTGATACTATCGTCCGGTGCAACCTTCAGTCTCTGGCTAGAAGCTGTGCCAGCCGGCAATAATCTGGTCTTTATAGTTTTATATTAATTGCAATTATGTATCTATTTTTCTCTTCTTAATATTTCTTTTGGATGTTTCTATATGGATCATATCACATGGAAGGAAATTTGTTTGGGGCTGCTTAGATTTATGTGGTGAATCGAAATATTGTTGGAGGGATTCATTAAAAGAATGGATTTAGGATTGGTACATAATAACATTTTCATTTGAATCTGTTACTTTGTGACTTGTGTTTGATTTCTAGCATGTTGTTTGCTGATCATGTTATGTCTTCACCGTTTGTGTTGTTTGTAAATAAATTTGAATTCACATCAAAATATTGTTCGACTTGGTAACTTTTCACAATATATAACAAGAATAAAGTGTTTTTCTGCATTGTCCTTGTGTCCACATTTTTTAGATACAGAACAGTATAATTTAAAGCCGATGTTTTTTTTTTGGTAAAAATTAAAGCCGATGTTTCTTAACTTTCTGAACTAGGAATCAATATTATTCTCATAAGTTTTCATATATGAATGTACCGTATGTCTAGCTGAACCATATTCAAGAGGAAAACAATTGTATATATTGAAGAGATTATAGAACAGGAAATATCAGTTAGACCTGATTAGCATGTGCAGTTACATAAATAAACAATTTATTAGACCTAAAGCAAAAACAGACGTGCTTAAACTATTGCCTACTTGAGTTCCATTGGCTACTAGTATGGGTCAAGTGGGAGATTATCTTATTTTATTCGGGGTTGTTTTCTTAGTTAATTATAACCAACTAACCTAGTGGTATATTATTTTATTCAAATGGTCTACTTTTTTTTTAGAGTGTGGGTTTATTTTAATTATTTTGATTCAAAATTTTATTATGTGAGAAAGTCTAAAAGAGCATGCAATTAAAATCTAGCTGGAACCGCGTTGCAATTTGCTAGTTTTTATGCTCCTAGTGGGATATGATACAACGAACGAACCCATATGCCGGTCTTTAATAGCTCTATTCATCCATTTTCTTTTTCCAAATTCTATAAAATCAAATAATAAAAAACTGCAACCATTTATATGATAAATCACAAAATTGTCATAATTATCGTTATATCGTTATATAATAGCTCCTAGCGTGGAAGCACTTCGGTATAGTTGTCAAAGTTTAAGAATTTTACACTAGATAAGAAGTTCGATTCATGCAACTTTTTCTTTTTTTTTTGCTATAAGGTAAATATTCATTAATGAAAATGAAAGATTATACAAGGTTGCTTAAGTGCCAAAAAGGTGTAAAAAGATTTAAGGAACAAACAAGTAAAATTAATCTTCGAGATCTAGTTAGTCTTAGATCCTGAGCTTTCTTTCCCTCAATCCTTTCTGATTGTAGTCTAGTTAGTCTTATGGTTGTTTGCTCTTTCCTTGTAATCTAGAACCTCTGTTTCTCCGGTATACCGGGCGTTGAAGCCGATGTACTGTTCCGATTTGCCCTTTATAGGTTGAAAATTAATAAATATATATTAAATAGAAAATGTCGAGATCAAAATTAATACTACAAACTTTGATCAAATCACCGCTAGTGCTGCTACGAAATCCGACAATACCAATCTGCACAAATTCTAGTCTCCCGACGACGTTTCAAGGTACGAACCCTGGTTCCCCGATGATGCTTTGAGTACAAATTGAATATAAGTCAAGGGAGACTCGCCACATGAACCCAGCAGATCGGCTGACGACACCTATCCTTAACACGAATCCAACAAAGACCGACGATGTCGATGCTTCATGACACGAACCCAACAATATCCTAAAAAAATTTAGAACCATGATCTAAAAAGTGACCGGGCAACCGAGCCCGACACTATCAAAAGTCGAGAGAGAAACGGGCTGAGAGGCAGCCCACAATGCTACACTGGGACTTGCATAGAACCAGGAAGAATATAACCACTAAAGTAACTGTACGCTCGCTTTAGTGCTGGGATGCTGAATTCAACACAAGGGGCCACCGATTCATGCAACTTTTGAAGGTTATAGGATACAAGTTAGCAAAACTTTCAGAACGATTCAAATAGAATTATTCGTTGTGATTGTGTGCTGCAAAAAAAAAACGAATGTTCATCGATCTAAATGTTATAAAAAAACATTATTATAAATTATCCGTAAAACTATGTATATGTTGCAAATAATTTATCATTTTATCTAACATAGATAGAGATTATAAGTTGATGTATCAAATATTAAGAAAAATTAATGGGAACATCGGCCATTTTATTAACAACCCAACGGACATTGACTTTCCTACACATGCAAAGTTGCAAACTAACATACGTACGTACATACATCATTTAAATGGGCCAACAGAGAGTTTAACCAAATAGGCCGGAGTCATCTGTTTTATTAGCGGGCTTTCAAGAAACCCGGACCGAGTTAGTAACCGGTTCAGTATATAATTCTGGGTCGGCAAAATCCAACACAAAACCAAACCGGAATCAAATCAACACGCTGCGGTTTTCTCCTCGCTCATATATAAAAACGCCACTTCAAAGGTAAAAGCGGGACTCAGCGACGAGAAACAGCAGCAGCGGCCGTCATGGATTCATCGCCGAGCACTAACAAAACGTTCACGGGGACTCGTTTCTCCGACCTCGAGCCTCCACTCTCCGAAGATATCATCCAGGCGCTTGGCCCCGGTTTCGAGTTCTGCACTCCGGTTCAGGCCGCGACGATCCCTTTACTCTGCAGCCATAAGGATGTCGTCGTCGACGCTGCCACCGGTTCAGGAAAAACTCTAGCTTTCGTCCTCCCCCTTATAGAGATTCTCCGTAAATCCACTTCCTACCCGCCAAAACCTCACCAGGTAGGAGAATTAACAGAACATTTCAACCAATCTGGAAATTAGATCATTACAGTAAAGAGTAGTTTATGTCTCTTCTTAAGGTTCTGTAGTTTTATCGAATCTTTTGATATAAAGGGTCTTTTATTTCATGTTAAAGTTCCAATCTTTGGCTTTTTGATTGCGAGCTTTGTTGAGTTTGATTCATGGTGTTTAGGTTTAATCATATTACAGGTTATGGGGCTGATTATATCGCCAACGAGAGAGCTATCAACGCAGATATATAACGTGGCACAACCCTTTGTTTCGACTTTGCCAAATGTGAAGTCTGTGCTGCTTGTTGGAGGTCGAGAGGTGAAAGCTGACATGAACACTATCGAAGAAGAAGGATGCAATGTCTTGATCGGCACGCCTGGAAGGCTTTCAGATATAATGGAACGAATGGATGATGTTCTTGATTTCAGAAGTCTTGAGGTAGTTTTCTAGACTGGTTACTTAAGATGTCTAAGCAACTTGATGGTATCTATTAAAATCCTTTCTTTTTTGCAAATGTAGATTCTTATCTTGGATGAGGCAGATAGGCTTTTGGAGATGGGATTCCAGAAACAGGTGAACAGCATTATATCTCGCTTGCCAAAGCAACGGAGGACTGGCCTCTTTTCAGCTACACAGACGGAAGGCGTTGAAGAGCTGGCCAAGGCTGGGCTTAGGAACCCTGTCAGAGTTGAAGTTCGAGCTGAGTCTAAGTCGTCATCATCATCACAACAATTGACAAACTCTAAAATACCTTCTGGTCTGCACCTTGAGGTATAACATGCCTCTGCATTGTCATTTCTTACTTTATGCAGTTCTTAGAGGTTTTATTTCTCCTTGTCTCTGCAGTATTTGGTATGCGAAGCAGATAAGAAATCATCACAACTAGTGGATCTCCTCATCCAGAATAAAAACAAAAAGCTTATAGTGTAAGTTTAAAACTTTTCACACAGACTTATAAAATGAAGCATCGTTATAGATAAGATCAATTACCTCTGCAGATACTTCATGACTCGTGCTTCTGTTGATTACTGGCTACTCGTACTTTCAAAACTTCCTGCCCTCAAGTCCACATCTTTAATTCCTATCCATGGGGATAAGAAACAGGTCACCTAACGTGATTAATTGTAATTCTGTATACCATTTCTCTGGCACATTTCTGTTTGTTATTTAAGGTATTGATAGAAGATACTTTACACGTTAGAATGCAAGAGACAAGGCGTTGGCTTCGTTTACTAAAGCATCAAGCGGTGTCCTTTTGTGCACTGATGTTGCTGCACGTGGACTTGATATTCCAGGCGTTGATTACGTAGTTCAGGTAGATTGAACAATGCTTGTTTACATTAGTTTGCCATATTTGTTCCAAAAAGATAGGGTTCACAGTTTGGAATTTGTAATGTTCATGCAGTATGATCCCCCACAAGACCCAAAAAATTTCAACCATAGGGTTGGCAGAACTGCAAGATTGGGAAAAGAAGGAAGGTCTATAGTTTTTCTACTTCCCCAGGTTTAGCTTTAGTCACCTTTATGTTCTCTTGTGCCTGATGGTCTCCAAAGTTACATAGCAGAGCAAGGAAAGCTGAAAAATCTACTTGCATATGTGTGTAGGAAGAAGACTATGTAGAGTTTATGCGTAGAAGAGGAGTCTCTTGTCAAGAGAAAAAATGCTCTGAGGAAGCATCCGATGTCATACCTTTTGTAAGAAAACTCCTTTTGTAAAAAAATGCTCTGGTTGTCAGTGTGTTGAGTAATTGCTAGTTTTCAACAATGTATTCAGATTCATTCACTAGCCATGAAGGACCGGGCAGTATATGAGAAGGGGTTAAAGGCATTTGTTTCCTTTGTCCATGGTTATAAAAAACATGAATGCTTTTACATTTTCAGGTTCGTAAATGCTCCATAATTTTTTGTTGTTTGCAAATATTTTCTGTCTCTCTCTCCAAGTTTTGTAGCTAAAAAGTTTCTCTGTTTTTCCTAACTTACAGATGGAAAAGCCTTGAAATCGGAAAGTTAGCGATGGGATATGGACTCTTGCATGTTCCATCAATGTCTGAACTGAAACAACAAAGACTTTCCAGTGAGGGTTTCACACCCGTTGAAGGCGTCAAATTGGAAGACATAAAATTCAAGTATGTTTTATTGATCCTCATGTCCACTGTTCCCATCTTCTATTAGCTTTCGTAGTGCCAGTAAAAAAACTAAAACTCAGTACAGTTGTTGAAGTGAGGGTCTTTTACACATGTCTCTATACTTACATCGACTAGGTTCTGGTCTTTGTCACTCCTTAGTCCTTAGGCGCGTTGATCCGAATTGTTTTTGAATAAACGCAGGGACAGATCTCGGGAGAAGCAAAGAAAGCAGAACATGCAAGCAAAGAAAGAGAAGCTGCAAGAAGAGGAAAAAAAGAGAGGCGGGAAAAGATCGAAAAAGGCGGTTGCTGCTTTTTCTGCTACCAGAGATTCTAACAAAAGAAAGCTAACAGGAAAACAGAGACGAACCATCCAAACAGCCGAAGATGAAGAAGAGATGGCTCGAGATTATCAGTTACTGAAAAAACTGAAGAGAGGTTCTATCGAAGAAGATGATTTTGCCAAACTGTCAGGAGCTGATGACTTTTAAATCTCACGAGAAGAAACAAAACCTTTCATTTGTTTTTCTTTTGTCCCAGCCCCCAGGACAACACTAAAAGTACAAGCATCTTTTATATAAGAAAGTGTTTTCATCTTGATTTCATATTTGGGTTATGATCAGCTCTACAATGTGTTGAGTTAAGAAGAGGAGGAAGACGAAGGAAGGACAAGTATCATATGTATTCATCGAGGTAGCTGATACTGTCTTGTGCTCGCTTCACCGGCCAAGACATTGTGATCTGCAACATGCTATCCAACAGTCCGAGTCCTGTCTGTTGTAAACTTGTGTCAAAGCTTCTCCAGCTGTGTATCTTTCATTCAGGGCGTGAGCATACGTATCCTTGTCATTTGTTTACCCTTGAAGAGTAGAAGCGATCACCGTGAGTGGATATGTGCCTTGGTGAACTACTCAGTTCACTGGTTTGATCGATTCAGTTGTCACCTCTATGACCCTTTGGTCTTTTTTTTTTCTTTCCCTACCAACAATTGACGGTCAAGATATATTCATCAGGTTGATTTTAACGTTGTGATGAATGAAGTCTACAGAATCTCCTTCTTTTTTTTTCCTATTAAGCAATTGACGGTGAAGATGTGATCTAAATAATATCAACGGTCTTAATTAAAATTAAAAAGTTCGTTTAAAAAAAATTGGATTCACGGGCCCATTTTATAATGGGCTCTGCGTTTGTTTTGTTTTCTTCTGTCCAAAATCAGAACATTGAAGCGGGAAATACGAACGTACTAATCGTCGCCTAGGTCAAGCACAAGATAAGACCACGGCGGCGATTTACAGTCGGAAGGAGGAGTATAAGGATGTCCGTCGATGGCGTCGCCGAATTAATGGCGGAGGAGGATACGAGAGAGCTAAGGACGGTAGTGGTCATTTTCGTACTCCTAGGGTTTGTCCGGTGACCGGAGAGAAGTCAAAGTCGATTTGAAGAATCCGTCCGGCGAAGAAGGAAGAGAAAAGGCAGTAGCAGTGAGGAAGCAAGCGCGATGAAGACCTTAACGGCGCCGTTTATAATCTTCATCGCATTTGATTTTCCGATTCAAAGCTACGGAGAGAGGAAAGGGCCGGGGGTGGATAAAACACCAGACCGTTTTTTTTTTTAATTTTCTCGACGAATCAACTACGTGTAGTTTTTCTGCAGTGGAAAACGGGACGCAGTGTAGAGGAAAGGTTGGGGCGACTTGAGGCTGCAGAGCTTGATAGTGACAGTGTGGGGTCCAGCTCCGTTAACCGAATTCGTTTCCTCTAGCGTCACACGCGGTTATTTATATGGTTCGTACGTGTCGCGATATGAGAGGGTTAATAGTGATACTTTCGTCACTGTGGCGTATCGTTAGCAGTGCTCACTCCCTCTTCCTCTGATCAGTGTGAGCTTTTCTCTTCTTATGCTCTCATGGCGGTTTCATAAATATACACACATACAGCTTTTACACATTTATAAACGCAGATTCATTTTGTTTCCAGACTCCGTAGACGCTAACGACGACTCGATTCTCTCTGTTTCTGGGTTGGAGTATTCTCGTACGGTGAAGAAGCATGTTTTACTCTCATCAGCTTCTAGCTCGAAAAGCTCCGTTGGGTCAGATATGGTGAGTCACAAGCTCTATCTGTTAAACGTTTCTCGTTTTTTTTTCATTTGTTTTTCAAAAAAATTCGCCATGGGAGCTTCTTCGTCCCCGATCAAGCGTTTGTTTCTGCTTCAATCGCTGTTCTGGTTTCCATTGTTTGATCTCGCTGTTCATCAGTGAAATACAAGAGTGTAATCTCTAACCTCTGTTTTTTTTTTTTTTGTCGCCTTATGGTGTACGTTAATAATCTTCAAGGATGGCTGCTACGTTGCACGCGAAGATCAATCGGAAGAAACTGAACAAGCTCGATATCATTCAAATCTGGTGAGGCGATGATCTGTTCGTCTATTTTTCTGTTTTAACCCATGAAGAACGAGCGCTGATTTTTCCCCTTTTTGATGTTGTTGGCTCACAGCGAAGAGATTCTCAATCCGTCGGTTCCGATGGCTCTCAGACTTTCTGGGATTTTGATGGGTACCGTATTATTATTATTCGTTTTCTTCTGTTGTTCGTTTTCTGGGTTTGATGATTCTCAGTGTCTTCGTTTCGTTAGGTGGGGTTGTGATCGTTTATGAGAGGAAAGTAAAGCTCCTATTCGGTAAATATTCAGATTCAATCTTATTCTCGATCACACTCGTATTATTAGTTTCTCCTCTCGTATTGATATTTTTCTGGGCTTTCCACTGATTCTCAGATGACGTAACTCGCCTTCTGGTAATCAATCTTTCTTTTCCGATTTCTAAAATGATATTTCCGTATTTGGATTTGTGGGTTCTCTCTCACACGTACGAGTTTATCTTCTCAGGTAGAAATTAATGGAGCTTGGCGCACAAAAGCTGCTCCGGATCCCACTTTACTACCTAAAGGAAGAACCCATGCCAGGTCATTCCTATTTCTCTTCTTCTTCCTTTTGCGGCCGTTATGCCATCGAAGGAATCTGAAAGGGAAAACAAAAACAAAGAACACTATAAATGATTGGGTTTTTTTTCTTTTGTTTGCAGGAAAGAGGCTGTTACGCTGCCTGAGAAGGACGAAGCTGATTTTGGGGATTTTGAACAGACTCGTAGTCAGTTACCCAAATTTCCCAATTTCATGGATTTTCAGCAGTCTTATATCTCCATGGTAACTCATCCCCATTTCTCTGAAATTAGATGATTGTGGCTGGTTATTTGTTATTCCTTTTACGTCTCTTAATCTTTATCAATATATACTCCCTTATAAAAGATTTGAGTTATGAAGAAACGGCAGGTTATGTAGAAAAATATATAAAGCTTTTTGGGTCATTATATGGAGGAAATAAGTTGGCGCATAAAGTGCATCTGATGACTTGGTCTAACTCATGCATATGATCTATTTAGTTGCCTCATTCTAGACCCCGTATGAGTTCTTCAACGGAAATTTCTTTTGTGAAACGTGAATGCAAACCTATGGATTGTGGAAAAGGACACATACAAGATGTAACTGATAGTGTGCATTGATCGTAGTGTTCATCTTACTGTCTACAAATGAATATTCATGTGCATCTTCAGTTTAACTAATTCATGGTGTGGCTTTTTCTACTTTGCAGCGGTTAGATGAACCCAATGTCAACGATATCCCCGAGCAAGAAGATCTTGGACAGCATTTCCATCAAGGTTTGTATCCTGAGACATAACTTTCATGACTATACGACATGGGTTTTAACTTATTAAGTGAATGCCTTGGTCAATTTCTGTAACGTTCTCAGCTGATGCCGAGAATATCACACTCTTCGAGTATCATGCTTCATACCAGACTAATACTGAGACATATGATCGTTTTGAAAGGTTAGTTTTCAATCCCACTGTCTACCTTTGGTCTTTGATTCACAGATATGATATCAAGTTAGAGGTTTGTGGCGTTCCACTATTTCTGTATTTTCGTTCATCCATCTAGCAGCAGAAAAAGTTAGTGATTATCTGTTCATTTCTGTTATAAATTTTCCCTTTTTGCTTTCTAATTGCAACTCAGATTTGACATCGAAGGAGATGATGAAACTCAGTTGAACTTTAATCCGGGAGAAGGCGCTCAAATACCTCCAATTCTCATCCCATCACCACCTCGTCACCATGATTTTCCTGAAGGTAACTATTATGTCACTCTTTAATTCTATAGTGACGAGATCTGGTTACTGAATGGGGTTATGAAGTTGAGTCAAAGGTGAATTATTTATATTTTAAAATTATGCTAAGGTTATGAACCCAATAAGAATGGCTTGAGCGAACCTCTAGTATAATAGTAATAATCATAATCATGAATCTGATCAGGGAATGTACTTTCTGTAGAAGCCTTGACAAAACACTGAGCTTCATTAACAGAACAGAACAAATTTACTAACCTGTAGCCATCTGCAGGAGGCAACCCCACAAGCCCTCAGCGCCAGGAGCAGCAAGAGCACGGTACGGATGTATTTGCTGAGCAGATGGGGGAACAAAACATACCAGACAGAGAGGTATTTCCTCTCACTAGGATACTTTCATCTCGTGAGAAAACAAATGGAATTAGATGTTGTTCTGAATGTAGGACCAAGATATACCACGGCCAACAAAAAGAAGAACAAGAAGGACAGCTACTTCAGCCATGGATAATGAGCAGACTATTATCACTGGTCCTCAATTCCAGTCATGGCTCCAGGATACTTCTCACATTCTCCTGAGGGGAAAAAAGAGAAAGGTACAAATTAATGGACGCCTTGGCCTTTAGTTTTAATAAATGATGCTTATGTTGGCCTTAATATCTACATGTTATTTTGTAGGCTCGAGGACCCGCTAGCCCAAGTATTGAGGTTACTAAACGTATGAAGCTGCCACTTACACAACTCTTTGAAGGGCCTGTGGACGGTTCGTACCCACCTCAGCTCATGGAGCTTTGGTTAAAATGCACTCAGCCTCTTCAAACCTCTACATCTGGTCTCTCTCTCTCTCTCTCTCTCTCTCTCTCTCTCTCTCTCTATCCATAATTGTTGCTCTATTGTTTTCTCCTTGTTCAAACGATTCTGACATTTGGTAATGCCGATGCAGAAACTGGACGCCCTGATGTCTCCGCGGAACAATCTCCAGGGTTTGTCCATGAGAGAATGGAAAACCACCATCAAACAGACCATGTAAGGCGTGGAAGCATATCATTTCCTGAAAAGGTTTAGTAACAATAAGAGAAAGGCACAATTTCAAATCCTGTCTTACTGTGTGTTGGTGTATGCAGCATCAGGGCACTGAGACAAGCTTCCAAAGTCTTGGTAGTCCCGCAGAAAGACTTCGGAATGCTCTTGCTGAGAAAGATGGTTCAATAGAAGGCTTGATGGCTAAATCTCGAGCAAGCGCTGAAAATAATAACCGCCAGGCTGCTGATATTAGCGTTACACCTCTCTATTCTGGTTAAAGGCTTCTCTTTTTTTTTTTTCTTATTCAGTTATCAGATAATAGCTTGGTATTGTGTAACGTTACTTATTTGTTTTCCTTGGAAACTTCAGGAGATGACGTGAGATCCATGCCTAGCAGCACACCATCCGCACGCGGGGCAGCTTCCGTTAACGTAGAAATCAACTCTAACAGGTCAAGAACAACATCTATGTGTTTTTCTGAAACTAAATCCGATAGCGGCAACAAACAGGTTTTGCAATATAGGAAGAGGATCACTAATTAATTCTTCTTTCGGTTACTGAAACAGTCGCAGGCTCAATAGGAAAAGGCAACATTCGTCACCAAGAAGAGGACTCGAACCAGTAGCGGAAGACAGAACGTGGGAGCACCATGCTTATGACTTTGAGTTTTCAATGTTACCTGAAAAGGGATTCACAGCTGATAACGGTAAAAAAGCGTTTTCCCCGTTGTCTCTTGATCGTACAGCCTTCTAAAAACAACATACTATAAATCTTGACTTGGTTTCTCTCTGTGCAATCTCATTATTAGAAGTACTAGTTGAGACTGGACCTACACAGACTCAAAAGCCAGTGACCACTCGCACAGACGAGAAGATAACAGATAGCATCAAAAGGTAGAGAGATTCAGTGTTATTTGACAAGTCTTTATATTCAGTGACAATGATGATGAGATGTATGGAAACCCAAACACAGCCATCTGAAGACGCACTTTGAAACACCTGGAGCTGCTCAAGTGGAATCTCTTAACAAGCTCGCTATTGGAATGAAAAGAAACGCTGCAGCTCAACTCTTCTACCAATCCTGTGGTACTATATATACAACACAACTTCCTTTCTAGCTACATAATTTAAAACCATAGCACGCATCACTGAAAGTTCAGCTGAGTATAAATGGTTGGTATATTTACAGTGCTAGCGACTCGCGGAGTGATAAAGGTGGAGCAAACGCAGCCTTATGGGGACATTCTCATTGCAAGAGGACCCAATATGTAAAGGCTTTGATACTTGAGATAAAAGGCTATTTAGTTGTTTTGGTTTTCCTATTTAAGCAGAGAGAGAGAGAGAGTCCCGTCCCGTAGACTTTTAAAAATTACAACGGCGTAGTGTACTACTTCAGATACATCATCATCCTAGTTTCCTCCGAAACATATTTAATTATTTTATAAGATTTTTTCCCCTGGTTAGTTCATTTTTCTTCTCCGGTTTATATATTTCTATTATGAAGGTAGGGAATAGAGAGATTAGGCGAATAAGCTTTTAATCTATACGCCGTTGACAAAGATAATGGCAGTCACGTAATAAGCCGCACAAGACATGTACATCTCCTCAATTAGTCGCACTCACGTCTAATACAATGTCGGCTTACAATTTTATTGTGAATTGATTACACAAATAATTATAAAAACACTAGTCTTTATATCTTCCTACTATATATATACGTCTATTTCTCTCGACTGAATCACAAGAAACATACATATTACCTTTTCCAAGAGACAAAGAAACATGGACGCACGAACCTTGTCCTTCTCCGTTCTCGTCATCCTCATTGCAGCGGCGACTTTGGCCAATGGTTACTCTCCTCCTCCTCCTCCAGCAACCACCGTATACCCAGCCGTGAAAACCGTGGAAGCGGCGGTGGAAGGAATGGTGTACTGTCAATCCTGCGACAAATACGGATCATGGTCGTTTGGCGGAGCAGAAGCCATAGCCGGAGCTAAGATAAGCATCATTTGCAAGAACCACAGGCAACAAGTGAGCTTCTACAAAGTCTTTCAAACCGATTCCTACGGCCATTTCTACGGTGAGCTCAAAGGTTTGAAAATGACTCCACATTTCTTGGACCATCCTCTTCACGCTTGCCGTGCCAAGCTCGTCTCTTCTCCTCGTGAGGACTGCAATCTCTTCTCCAACATTAACAATGCTCTCGATGGTGCTTCCCTCCGTTATGAAGAGAAGAGGCTCAAGTGGAAGAACTATGAGGCTGTGATTTACGCCGCTGGTCCATTGGCTTTCCGTCCTGACCATTGTCCCGCCGCGACTGCACCACCACCCACTTACTGATTCGGGTTTGTGTTTCCGAAGATTACCGTATACTAATAACACAAGAACATGTGTTATTGTCTCGGTTCTTCCATTTTCTTTAATGGTTTGCCAAGTGTTTGTAAGATGAGTTACGTGTTTGTAATGCGACTCATGTTGTATTGACCTTATACAACATTATATAAGCTGATAAAACATTTCTTCAATATAATATATAAATGTATGTTTGCAAGGTAACACAACAAGAATTAGTTCTCACCATTACACAACATAGAGGTATTAAAAGCAGGAACGCAAATCACAAACGATGCCTCTGCTGTTAAGCACACTTCCTTGTCTTTTTATGAAAGCAAACACAGAGTGGAATGAGATACCTTTGTTCCTTAGAAATCCATTGGCATTGCAAACAATTTGTTGATCTCATCCAAGGCTACTTTTGTGCACACTGTTGGCTCGAACAGATCACGCTCGTCTGATTTTCTAGGCGATTTATGAGTCAGGTTTTGGCTCGTCCCTTGATGTTCCTGCTCATCTTCATCATCATCATCCTCAAGTATTGAGAAACCTTCAGCTACATCTGGTTTCTTCACTTCTACTGCTTTTCCCTTGTTTTTAGAGCGGTTGGGTCTTACAAAATCTATCGGTTCGCCAAACATGTTGTTTATGTCCTCCATAGCTTCCTTTAGATTGACTGTAGGGTCCACAAGGCCATGGTGGCAGACGTTTTCAACTGCTGGCTCTTCGGAGATGGTTGAACCAACAAACCTGCGAACAACTGTGTCCTCCCTGAACCTAGCTCGAGGAGGACTGTTGTCTATGTTTGCTTCTTCAGAGCTTTCAGGTGAATGGTCTCTTGGTTGGAGAAAGACAAAACCTTTTCCGGCCTCATCATTTTCATCCGTAGTTTCATCATCGTTTTCATCATCAATGAATATCTCAAAGGAGTCTTGAATAGGCTTCGAACCCTGAGTAGTATCAGTCTTTGCTTTTCCTCCTACACCCGTTTCACACTCGAGATTCTCATCCACGAAAACTTCAAACCCGCCTTGATTTTCTTTGTCTAGGCTTCTCTGTTGTGATGATTTTATCTGAAGTGGAGCAGTTTCAATAGGCTCTTTGAACATGTTGTTGATTGCATTCATGGCTTCTTTCATGTTAATCGTGGGATCCACCAAACCGTGATGGCAAGCATTTTCTGCTTCAGGCTTTCCTACAATGGCTTTATCAACAAAATTCAACACTGGCGTATCGTCACTGTTGGCCAATCTAGGGTCCTTTTGTGACCTCTCAACCTTCTGGTGCTTTTCAGACACTTTTAGCTCATGACGCTGCAGAGAGGATACGTAAGTTGAGATATCTTAGGAAAAATTGATTACACAAGAACAATCAAACAATGGGAACATGTTACCTGTGTCTTTTTCTTTTTGTGCCTCTCCATGCGACTAAGGAATTGCAAGTAAGACTTCTGTAACTCATCCATGGGTTCTGCAAGGCTAGCACAAGACAAGTACATAGTCAAATCAATTCTTCGATGTTTACTCATCTTAAGCATCCAATCACTAGAATAGAATTTCCCAAAAGAGTACTTACTTTTGGACACCAAGACGGTACATTTTCTCAGCATCCTCGAATCTCTTCATCTTTTCATAATGAAGAGCATATGCCTGGTAGAAGAGTGACCTCTTGGTCCCTATACTGTTTCCTTCCATAGTCCTTAACAAAGCTCTGGGATCATCTACAAAGTCCATCTAGCCAAACAATCACCCATTAAAACCCACAACTTCACTAATCAACATCTGCTATCAATTCAAAGATTAAAAAAAATCATCTCTTGCTTACTTCCTTATTACAAAACTGGGATCTAATCCCTTTAAATCTTCGATTTTTACAAATGAGGTTAGTAATGCATCACAGAAAAAGACATAACGAACTCAAATAAGTGGACAAATCAAGGGGATAAATGTTGATTACCAGCTGCAACCAAACACGAATATACCGAGAATCGTTACGGTATCTCTTATCAGACTCAAACGACTGTGCACATTTCTGGAGAAACCGAGGCAGCTTCTCGTTTAATATCTGAGGCGGCAAGCTCTCTTTCATCTTCTTAATACCTCTGTTTCAGATTCACCCATCAATTAAAAACATAAATACAAAACATTACTCAACTAATTAGGTTTTTTTTTTGGATGCTTCAGACACAGAGTGTAAGAACAGAGAGATGCGATTTACCGGATCCAGGGAAGAAGATGGTCTTTTCCAGAGTATGATTTGATGTCGACGATCAGTGAAGCTAACAAGTTCTCGTAGCCGCTTTCGTTCTTCGCCATTGTTGTGTTCTCCTCACTTCCTCGAATTGACGAAAGCGAGGAACAAAGGCTGGAGAGAGAGGGATACTGTATATGAATTTGAAAAGATTCCACCTTTTGTTTTCATTACTTCTGATCCAAAAAGAGGCTTTGCTGTCTTCTTTAATCACCAAACGGGCCTAATCAACTTATCGGCCCAAATCAGCTAACCGGCTAAGCAAGGGATTCGCTTCTTTTTTTTTCTAGACGCCGTCAAATTGATTTCACCGATTTGCCGAAAGCTCTCTCGCTCTCTCTCTCACTCAGTTGATTTTTTATTCTTCTCATGGCGAATCCGGCGGATAAACCCGACCCGAATCTCACCTCCCCCGATGAAGTTGAACTAAGAGAAGATCCCGAAGACATCAACGGTGGCGAGGAAGAAGAAGAGGACGAGTATGAGGGAGAAGACGATGACGAAGCTACCGCGTCGAAACCCCAATCGCGAGAGGACGCTGCCGCGAGTCGAGTCAACGCGCAGAACCTTTTCCGTCGCATGGGAGTGGCTCCTGTCCCGGTTCGTGTCCACGACGTGATCGTCAAGGGAAACGAGAAGACCAAGGACCACGTGATCGAAGCCGAGGTGGACGGCGTGAGGCACGCCACAACATTGCAGGAGCTTCTCGAAGCTGCTAACGTCGCCAATTCCAATCTCCGAGCGCTCGATATCTTCGATTCGGTCAAGATCACGCTCGATGCTGGTCCTCCCGAGCTTCCCGATACCACCAATGTGGTGGTGAAAGTCGTCGAGAGCCAAAGCCCTCTCGCAGCTGAGATCATAACCTCCACGAAATCACAGGTATACTATCAGCTTCAATCGTTATTCTTGAATTGATTCGTGTTATTGAATCCATGAGTTCTTTTGTAGGCTAGGTCATCAAGCCTTGAAGGCTCTTTGAAGTACAAGAACATTTTCGGCCATGGAGATATCTGGGACACTTCTCTTGCCTACGGCTGTGACAGCTCTGGAGAGGTTGGCTTGGGGTTGTATCTGCCTAGGCTCAGAGGACGCCCTTCTCCTTTCACCTCGCGTGTTTACCTCTCTACGCAAGATTGGATCAAGTTTTCTTCTTACAGAGAACGAGCTCTCGGTGTTTCTCTCGGGGTTCTCTTGAGCAAGAATCACGAGCTGGGGTACACGCTTGCGTGGCGTAACTTGATTGATCCGACGCAGATGGCGTCGAGAGCGATAAGGAGACAGATTGGGCATAGTTTGGTGTCTGATCTCAAGTACAGTTTCAAAGTTGACGAGAGGAACTCGGCCTTGAGGCCGACACGTGGATACTCTTTCGTCTCCACTTCTCAGATTGGTGGTCTTGCGCCTGATAGTCGTACACTTCGGTTCTTGCGTCAGGTTTGCTATTTTGTGACTCTAAATGGGAAGTTTGATTAGCCCTTTGAATTGATTGATAAGATATGCATTTTTTTACCCACTGTCAGGAATTTGATGTTAAATATGCTGTTCCACTCGGTTTTTACCGTTCTGCTCTGAACTTTGGTGTATCTGGAGGAATCACGTTTCCTTGGGGAAGCGGATACAAGAGCAGAGCTTCTTCTGTGTCGGAGAGGTTTTTCTTGGGTGGGAACATATCACCTGTGTGTTCTTTGGAAGGACCGTCTGCGTTGTGGGGGTTCAAGACAAGGGGACTGGGTCCTAACGAGCCAAGGAGGGAAGTAGAAGACGAGAATCAGAGTGGTGGTGATGCATATGAGCGGGATTTTGTGGGAGGAGATGTTGCGGTGACTGCATATGCGGACCTTTCTTTTGATTTCCCGTTGAGATGGTTTAGGGAGAGAGGGATCCACGGGCATGTGTTTGCGTGTGCCGGGAATATGGCGGAGTTATCAGGGAACAAGTATCGCAATTTCACTGTTCCCAAGTTTTTAGAGACATTCAGAAGCTCGGTAGGTGCAGGAATCGTGTTACCAACTAGTCTATTTCGCATGGAGGTTAGTTGCTTCTATCTTCTTATCAAGAATGATTAACCACTTTAACAAGAGATTGATTTATATGTTATTTTCTTATGGCAGCTTAACTACTGCCATATACTGAAGAAACAAGAACACGATAGAGCAAAATCTGGGTTTTTCCTGACATTCTCAACACCATCATCGTAATGCCACCTTTGATGATTTTATAGCCGTGGCTGCTCGCTGTGTTTTGTTCGTTGTTTGGAACTAAAGCTGGAAGAAAGAAAGAAGCCGGTTTTGGTCGATTTGGAAATTTCTTGACAAACTTTTACTTAAACCGGAATTATTGTTTTCATGTGTCTTTGAATAAGAAGGTTTTCGACTAGAGTTGACACGTTGCGTTTTGTTTCATTATGGTGACACAATTTAAACACTAACAGTTAAGCTCAAATGTTTTCTAGAGCAACCGCAACGTTTTAAGATCGAGAAGAAAGGAGCTGTTGGTTTTCAATCTCACAAGGTCAAAAACCATTGGTCATAATTCACACATACACTAGTGACAACTTCACAAAGGACCTGATTACTATCAAATACTAAAGGAGTGATCTGCTCAATCACAACAACATACCTTAAAAGTGCTAGAAGATATGACAAAGGTTATCTAAAGAGTTGTGTAACTTCTATCCTACAGATTAGCAATACCAACAGGCAACCATCCAATTTGCAAAGAGCTTAAGCAGAGTTAAGTACATATTCCTTGCTTCACCACACTATTTCTTGCCTGTACAATAATCAACAGTGCAAACTTCAGTAAGAGTGTTATTAGAATAGTAGGAACATTGATTGATTCATTTAGTATTCACCATCTACAGCAATGAACTTTTGGTTTCTTAAGACACTTGAACACACAAAGTTACTACCTAAAGTGCAAACCACACGGTCTACAAGAGGTCTGACAACAGAAACATGGAGTTCTTTTGTTCTTACCTGAACCATCTCCACGTTTCCGGTTCTTTGATTTCTCAAGCTCTAATTGCATCTCCATCAACATGTTCATTCTTTGCAACTCTAACTCCTTAACAACTTCCATTCTTTGCTTCTCCAGTTCAACCATCATCCTCTGCTTCCTACCTTCGATTCTCTCGTAAACTTCCCCCAGCTTCACAATTGCTCTAGCTAGTTCCTTACACTCCGACTCTTCGCTCAGATCTCCCTCTTCCACACGAGGATGCTTCCTAGGGACGAATCCCCAGTCACCAGCCTCCTCATCATCATCTTCAAGAGAGCTTTCCCTATGCTTAGCTCCGGTTAAACTCAGATAAGGTTCTAAAGACTCCGTCTTGACAACTCCCCCTGCCGGCTTCTTCATGACGGGACCGATCAAGACGTCAAGGTGGTCAAAGAAGCGCCAAGTCGACGGAGAGAGCTTGGCTTTCTCCGCCTTGTACTTCTTCTTCAATGTATCGATCCGGCTCTTACACTGAGTGTCCGTCTTCGAACGACCGTCACCGTGGCTCGAGTTCACAGCGTCGGCGACTTCCTTCCAGTCCTTCTGCCGGAGATTCCCGAAATTGAGTCTGACGAAACGATGCCCCCACGCCTGGAGCAGCGTCGCCGTCGCGTCCTCGCTCCACCAGTCTTCTCTTCCCGCTGAAGGACGATGGGAACCGATGGAATGAGGTTGGGGAGGGTTTGACTGCGTCGCCGGAGGAGGAGGCGTCGTCGTCTCCATTTCTGAGGAGTGCTAACGTGGCGCAACGAAGGAGAACACGGCGTAGGATAAGAAACAAACGAGCTGAAAAGAAGAAAAAATTGGAGAATGGATAATGAGATAATTGTGCCTGACATTGATGACCGGCGGTGACGTCAGCAACCGTATGGGCAAGTTTATGTTGGTCCCAACGGCGACTTTGCCTTTTTATTATTCTCTGTTCTGTTCTGCACTGCCTAACCTCTTTATGTTAAACCGGACGAAATCTCTCTTTAATAAACCAGCGCGTTAGCACAAACCGAATTTAATGGTCAAACCAACCCAAAACCGGTTTGAGACCGCATCACTCTGAAGAAATTCAAATCATCGGTTCGTCGTCTTCTCTCTGACTCGTTCTCTCTCTCTCTCTCTCAAATCGAATCTCAACGTTTTCTCTTCTGTTCTCGACGAACAATTCATCTTCATCAAGCTCGTTTACCGCCTTACGAAGCATCCTCTCGATTGAGATTCGAGTTTCTCTCCTTAAAGCTGATCTCGAGAAAAAGAGCGAGCGATCGGCTCATCTTTTATCGATTTTGACTCGATGTTCGCCAGGAAGTTTCTGCAGAAAGTCTCCGCCGGTGGTCAGAAGCAAGCTCCAGCTCCTCCTCCACGGGTACTCCACCTTCATCTCCTAATATTGTTGAATCATAGAGCAAATTTTTATGGATCATACTTCCCTCGGACTTTCACTCAGTTTACTATAGCTTAGGATTTTTCGCGTCCTGTGCATTGTTTTTTTTTCTCTTAATATATACACCCAAGTTAATAAATTTGCAAAAAAAAAAAAAAAAATTCTTTGCAATGAATAGTGAATGTGTTACATTGGGGCCACGAATTTTATGACTTAGAATGTGTAGTATGAATGCTTGTCTTCCTTAGAAGTTCACGTGTAGTATGAATCTTGGCAGGGATGTTTGATAGCAGAAGATTTGGATCCACATGTTGTCTCCCACTACGGGATACCTTCGACGGCGTCTCTTCTTGCTTTTGACCCTATTCAATGCCTCTTGGCTGTGGGAACACTGTAAGCTCTTTCTTCTTGTCACCTCTTAAGAACAATTACGTATAAGAAGTTTGTTAATTTGAATCTTTCTCTAGTCCTTATAGTTACTATAATACATCTGTTGGTTCAGTTTTATTTGAACTTAAATGTTATTGTTCTTTTTGCTTACCTGTAACAGAGATGGAAGGATCAAAGTGATTGGTGGTGATAACATTGAGGCGATTCTTTCATCTCCTAAGCAGTTACCTTTCAAAAACTTAGAGGTTTGTTTGTTGTGGTATTCTGCTCTCGTTAGTTTGTTGTGGAAGCTATTTTCATGTTCAGTTTCAATGTATTGGTGCCTAATCGTATAGCTTCGATCTAGTTCCTTTTCTATTTCATCATGTCCTTGCTAGCGTAATAACCTTTCCTCTTAATACTGGTGTACAAGTAGTTCAATCATATAATAAACGGAGTTTCATGTTCTCTCCCCTTCTGAAGAGATCAATAATGTTGTGAACTTGAGATATATATATTGCAGTACTCCCGCTTTGTGATCCCAAATATCCATAACTCCATTTGACATCATATCTGCTTTTTACAGTTCATTGAGAACCAAGGCTTTCTGGTCAGCATCTCAAATGACAACGAGATTGAGGTACCATTTCTGTATGATGTTTGAAATTTCTGTAATATCCAGAGATGTCTCCACTCTATACCTCTGTTCGACCCTCTTCACTCTCAACTTGTAATTGTCCACTCCTTCATTTTGTTCAACAAACCCATCTGATCGAGCGCATCCAAAAAATTTCATTATTTATTAGGTTTGGGACTTGGATCTTAGGAAGACAGCATCAAGCTTACTTTGGGAGTCAAACATTACTGCATTTTCAATCCTTCATGGCACCGGTTACATGTAAGATGACAATTAGCAGCAATGTTATTCTATGAACACTTACTATGGAGTCTTTAACTACTTTATTATCTCGTTCATAGGTATGTTGGTGATGAGTACGGTATGGTGTCTGTTGTAAAGTACAATGCTGACGAAGGAAAATTGGTGCAGCTTCCTTATTATGTTCCAACTGATGCTTTAGCTGGTATGGGGTATCTCTTTCACCCTGATGATCAAATGTGTCTTGTAGCTTTATTAAGCTTAATAGTTTTAGTTTTCTGGATGGAGTTATTAGTTAGTTTCTTAGTTAATGTCTATCTGCCTTCACTTAACTATTGGCAGAGTAAATTATTGCCTTTTTACCGTTTTCATATAAAGTTTATATGCCGTCAAAAAAATATAAAGTTTATATGAGTACCATATCCTCGTGGTATTGCGAATTAGATGCAAACACAAAAAGACCTTCCATGTTGCATTTCAATTCTTCTTTCAACATTTTTGCTCCCATCTCTCTCTTTTCGCAGAAGCAGCAGGGCTTTCATCACCTATTGACTATCCTGTTGTTGGACTTCTTTCTCAGCCTTCTTCAAGGGGAACTAGGTGAGAACAAATTTATTTTGTTTAGATGGATTGCATTTCTGCTCTGAATAAAAAAAGCATTTTCATTTCTACCTTATTTTTGCTATGCTATTTTAGTGTCTTATTAGCAATAATAAGCTAGAAGACCATCTTCTTATGTAAACTTTTATAATGAATTTTAAAGGGTTATCCTGCAGATTGTTGATTGCATTTTCAAATGGATTACTTTTTCTTTGGGATGCATCAGAAGATCGTGTGGTGTTAGTTCGAGGGAACAAAGAT
Organism: Brassica juncea; assembly: GCA_018703725.1. Taxonomy (NCBI): domain Eukaryota; kingdom Viridiplantae; phylum Streptophyta; class Magnoliopsida; order Brassicales; family Brassicaceae; genus Brassica; species Brassica juncea. The sequence goes on along the minus strand of CM031936.1, from coordinate 58,665,977 downwards.
CTACCTATGGAGGGTAAGACGGTCAATGATTCTCTGCAAGCCTCACACGATGAGCTTTCTGATCTTGAACTAGATGGGAAAGAAATAAGTTCTCTGTGTTGGGCATCAGCTGATGGTTCAGTTCTTGCTGTTGGTTATGTGGATGGAGATATATTATTTTGGGACTTTTCTGATAGGCAAAGGGGAAAGGCATCTAATCATGCTGTTAAGTTACAGTTGTCTTCAGCTGAAAAAAGACTTCCCGTGATTGTTATGCATTGGTGTTTGGATGTGACTCGCAAGAATTGTGGCGGAAAACTCTTTATCTATGGTGGTGATATCATTGGTTCTGATGAAGTACTGACGGTAAGAACTGAGCACCAGGTTTAAAATTTTCCTCGTCCCAGATTGTTAAGCTTATGCGAAATATAAATTGATCATTTTTCTAAACAAAAACATAGCAGAGTCGCAATCTTTTTTCTGAACATGTTGCATTTTTGATGGTACAAGGGAAATCCGGACATGAATTTTTACCTTGCATATGCAAATGTATACCCTAATATGGTAGCTTTTTACTGATCACCTTACGCAGATGTTGGCTCTTGATTGGTCTTCTGGTATGGGAGGTCTGAAATGTGTTGGCCGTGTGGACTTGACCCTTAGTGGTTCATTTGCTGATATGGTATTGTCTCCAATTGCTAGTTCAAGGAAAAGTGGGGTGTTTTTATTCCTGTTGACAAATCCAGGACAACTGCAAGCGTATGATGATGCCTCTCTAGCCTCTCTGATGTCTCAGAAAGAGAATAGTATTTCTGCTTCACCGTTGCCATATCCGATGGTTGTACCGACGATGGATCCACGGATGACAGTAGCAATGTTTGCTGCATTAAATGTGAATGACAAGCCGTCACTGGCTTTATCTGAGGTAGTCCCTCCACATATTTACCAAGTTACTTCCCAGTGTGAGGCTATTAATTTATATCTTATTATTGATAGATAGTCGTGGCTGCAAAATCTCGTACACCACGTACTCCATCTGGAGAAAGTGAACAATGGCCTCTAACAGGTGGTGTTCCAAGCCACCTTGATGACTACAAGCTTGAGAGACTGTACATAGCAGGATATCAAGATGGGTCTGTGCGAATATGGGATGCAACCTATCCTTGTCTGTCTCTTATTTACGACCTGGAGCCAAAGGTATGAAGTCTGTAACTTTCCTTCTTTTGACGTATATCTTGAAAACTCGTGTATAAGCTGGTTGATATTTTGTTGCGAAGTTTTGCTTGCAACCAATTAATAAGTCCTTTACCAACGACCAGGCAAATGGTATTGACACAACTGGAGTAGATTCATCAGTAACAGCAATTTCCTTCTGTTCTAAGACTTCTTATTTGGCTGTTGGTAACGAAAGTGGTATGGTAAGAATAACTGTTTATTTTGATACGTTCTTGATTCCAGATTTTAATGTCCATCTGATTTTCTCATTTTTCTGGCTCTGTAGGTTCGCCTATTCAAGCTGATCGGCCATAAAAGTGGAGGCACTTTGGAAGTTGTTACCAACACTGACAAAAAAGGTTTGGGACTTGCGCAGCGAATTTTTACAACGTTGACACTATAAATTTTTTCTGTTTTATCTCATGATGTAGTCTCATCACTTTTAGCTCATCATTTACATCAAGAAGATGGACCTCGATGGTTGGCTGCGTATTCCTTCCTGAGTTCCCCAGTTTGCACCCTGGGATTTGTACAGTCTACAAGAAGGCTTGTTGTGGGATTTAAATGTGGCAGGGTAAGGTTTTAACATCTTTTTCTATGTCTATAGCCGCTCGCTCTAGTTGAAAGTGTTTCAAACTATTTCTACTTTTTATTTCATTTTTCAGGTTGCAATGCTCGACATTGGTACGCCTTCAGTATTGTTCGTTACACATAGCTTATCTGACGCCGGTTCCCCAATCGAGTCACTATGTGTGAAATCCTCGTCAGCACCAACTGATCAGAACTCCATAAATTCCGAAGCTCTTGATGATTTAATCTTATGTGCAATGACGAAGGATGGGCAGACCATTCTTTTCGATGGAAATAGTGGGAAAATGCTCGCCTCATACTTGACACCTCTGAAGAGCCCAACTGCGATTTGTGTGCACCTTATAGGTATTTTTTCTGAAACAACATAAAAATGTATTTCTTACGCATCTAGTAAATCTATAGAAAATTGTATTTTGCAGAGAACTGCTATGAAAACTCTGAATTGCCCAGTGAAAAACGTGAGAAAAAATCTCATATGGCCAATGCAAGTGAGGGTCATTCACGAGGTGGTGAACAGACTGCTGTCACAGAAACAAAATTTGTTGATCAGATATTTGAGAATTCATTATTTCTCATGTGTTCTGAGGATGCACTTCGCTTGTATTCTTTAAAGTCTTTATCTCAGGTATATTGGAGATTTAGAGGATCTATCTGAAATTTATGATTCCTGGAATGTATTGCTGGCGTTTTCTGATAACAAGGACTTGCTTTCAATATCTAGGGAAGTCTTGAGAGCACTCTGGAGGTGAGTCTTCCAAGGCCGTGTTGCTGGATGGGAACCCTGAAAAAGGATGGAAGGGAATGTGCAGTAGTCCTGCTTTATAAAACAGGGCATATTGAGATAAGGTGATGTTCGAATTGGCTACCGCAAGTATAATATACAAGCCAGATAAAGCTTAGTTACCAAATCTAATCATGTAACTATTTAGGCTAACGGACCACTATAACTGATATCCATAAATTGCTCAGAAATCATCTTCTTTGCTTATATGAACAGATCGTTCCCGAATCTTGAAGTTGTGGGAGATAGCTCTTTGCTGACACTTCTTAGTTGGAACTTTAAGCCTAACATGGAGAAGACAGTATGTTCGGATGATTTCGGCCATGTCTTCGTGGTGAGACTTCTTAATATACTTAATACTTGCATGTTTACCAATTTGTATGGGCCTTTGTACGTCTGGTTTTTGAACGCGATGTAGAAATTATGAAGTTAGATCTTGATTTATGAGATTCCATGAGAGAATATTTAATATCTCAGATGTTTAAGACTAAAAGCTAAATCTACAGGTGAATGGTTGTGAAGTTGCCATTCTTTCGTTTATGTCCCATGCAAACGGATTCAGGTACTGGATTACTGTTTTCTATTCCTTACATATTTTCTCAGTTAATACAACAAGAAATTTTGCATGCTTAGCTAGCAAAGTAGCAGTTAACTTACTGATACCTAGCTCTGTATTCATTTCTCAGACTTCCAGAGTCTTTACCTATGCTTCATGACAAAGTCCTTGCAGCAGCTGCTGATGCTACCTTTAGCCATTTCCCTGTCCATAAGAAAAATAATGTATGTTATGTTTTTGCATGTAAACCTTTTTTTCCCGTAAGCTCCCTGTTTGCTATAAAGTTTCTGTAACTACAGGATGGCACTCCCAAATTCTTAAGTGGTATTATTAAAGGCTTCAGATCAAGCAATGAACAGAAGGTGGAGCAAGTACAAGATTTCTCCCACCTAGGGAACATCTTTTCTAGTCCACCATACCTAAAGCCTTCTGCTACTGGTGGTGACGATGAGAAGATTATCGAGCTAAACATAGGTTTGTAATATTTACACCAAGTTACCCATCCCCTGTTTCCGGCCTGTGACTGAAAATTGCTTTTCTGTAGATGACATCGAGATAGATGAACCTGTAAACATATTGCCTTCAAATGAGAAAGACAGAAAAGAAAAGAAAGGTAAATATGTCGATTGCCTCAAGTGCTATTACTGTCATGTGTTCATTACAACAGGTGAATCTAAGGTTTCTTTTCAGATAAGAGAACTGATAAGGAAAGACTGTTCGACGGTGCATCCAGCGATGCACAACCCAAAACAAGAACAGTTGATGAAATAAAGGCCAAGTACAGAAAAGCAGGGGTGAGTCAAAAACCAATGCGACTAACCCAAAAGAGAAGTTTTGGCTTCTGTTCTAAACATGGTTGGGTTTATTTTTCAGGAAACCTCAGAAATAGCTTCACAAGCAAAGGACAAACTTCTTGAGCGTGGAGAAAAACTCGAGGTAAATAAATTATGCTGCAGAGTATTCATCTTCATTTGAACTTTACATGTTGCCAAGCTAAACATATTTTTATTTGGTTTTGTCTACCAGAGGATCAGCCAACGCACAGCTGAGCTCCAAGACGGTGCTGAGAACTTTGCATCAATGGCACATGAACTCGCTAAACAAATGGAGAAGCGAAAATGGTGGAACATATGAGAGAGCTGACACAATGTTGCTTCATGTGCATCTTTGCTTAGTCATTGTGACAATCGCAGGTTCTTTGCGTATATAAATTAATTATGTTATGTTTTCCACAGGTGAATGAATACTCAATTTCATAATTTTTTTTTAACAATCAAATCTGTAAAATAGATTGACCAAAGAGGGCAAAGCCATATTAACTTGAGAAAGTTGCTTGTGAGCTGATTTGATATTACCTTCTTTATGAAGCTATTGTGACTTATCTTTCAAAGTTTCTTTTAGTCTCTTCTCTTTCATCGCTCTATGAAATTTAGAAGAAGAGAGACCATTGTGTGTAATAAAAATGTAGTTTGTCTCTTAAGGCCCGATCTATGATTATTCATTTAAACGACCGAAGTAGAGTTGCTACATACACAAGACAAGGCAATAAAGGCATCATTGATCAAAAGTTGATGAACAGGCTGATGTCTCTCTCTGTATCGACTCACTGTCATCAACAGAGAGAGAGAGCTATACCATCACTCACTGTCTTCCTTTTTTAGTGCAGCAAGAAGGGCATTTGTATTGCTTCATGCTCTCTGCTTTGGCTGGTGTTATCTTCACACACTTTCCATGGTACCAACGTTCACACACATCACAACATATCCAGAACTCGTCGTTTGTGTAGTGTCCTCCACAGCTTCCACATAGTGTTTCTCCATGCTCGTCTTCTTCATCGTCTTCGTAGCTCTCTTCCATCAAATTCCGTGTGTTCTTTGTCTCCCCTTCTTCAATTGGTCCCTACACGAAACCCAAAAACGACTAGTAAGCCCTTTTTCTTTCCTTGAGTGGAACAAATCTCTTTCAGGTCTAATACTTCCATTGATGTCACAAAGAGAATGCAACAAAAATAGTAACAAGCTTAGCTGTTAGAATGGTACACAGAGCAAAAGAGTTCATTTATGTACCTTTACGCCGTTTTGGGATTTGCTCTCAAGATCCATGCTTGGTTTATCTTTGATGGTCTTCCTACCGGTTACTACTTCAAAGAGAGTTGGAAGATCGTTGATCAGACTGAATAGGCGTTTCCTGCTCATTGAATGGGAGAATACAATATAATCTCATAGACACGGCAACATGAAAACTCAGAGTAGCACACAGAAAAAATCAACTGGTCATGAGTCTATGCGTCATTGTTAATGTTTCAAACATGAGAAATTACCAAACCAAAGCAAGAAACAATGTGTAGAAGAAAGTTTACATACTTTTCATTGCGAGTGAGCCGAGCGCCAAAGTAGGAAGAAACAGAGAGTAACCAGCAATCACTGTGGACAGCAACTAAGGAGAGCCAATCATGACGCTGCATACCATCTCTTGCGAAATTGATTCCAAGGGCTGGCTCGGGAAGCTCAGGAGGCACTTCCTCCGCTGGAAGATTCACTTCCCACGTCCCATTCGGGTGTCCGTACAAACACAGATTCTCCATTTCTAAGAGCATCAAAAAGGTTATCTTTTTATGAAGCTTATCCATGAAAAAAAAAAACAGATACAGAGAAGCCTCACTTACCAGGATTGCATAAAGAGTAGAACTTGTCAACATCTGGTTAAAAAAAGGAAACAAATTACGTAACGAAGTATCTAGCAAACATAAGAGAGAGAGAGAGAGGTGTTCTACCTACGGAGAGAGCTTGAAGAAAAGCAGAGCGACGACTGCTAAAATCCTTGAAGATCTCTTCGACGGTGCCAGGGTTAGAGGACTCGGCAGCCATGTAGATCAGTGGTGCTAAAGATGGATTGAAGTCAGCATCAGTGGTTTTCGAAACAACACGACGCGTCAGGACATGTAGAGAGAGATGTCATAAGAAGAAGAACAATATCGAGTAGATTAGAACTCAAGGCTCATTTATTAAGCCTACTTTTCATGGGCCTGGCCCATTATAATCTAAATTTTTCCCTTTTATATTTATATAACCGGGCCTCATATGTATAACCTGACCACAACGTTTACTATTAATTATTATATGATACTTTTATTTTTTTGTCAATTCATTATCATTCTGCATTGCATAGAGAAACATATTACAACATCTTTTTCCTAGAGACTACCTAATTCAAGTTCCTTTTTATGTCTTCCTTACCAAAATTATCAGCTACTTTTTACAAAACTATAAGCACAATCTCTTGCTAAGTTCAAAATATCTTAAGTGAGTCTTGAGCCAGAGAGTATATTAGGCTGAATGTTCTTCATGGATCATACTTATGTTTGGACAGTTGACTGTAGATCATTTCTGTATCATATTTATGTTCTTTCTACATTTAACTTGTAATATAAATAATCTGCTAAACATGATTATTTTGCATTCAGTACACATGAGCTTGTTTACTAGTGAATGTATTTACTAAAGTTTTATTGAGAAGGAAAAGTCTGATGATTTTTTTCTGGATAATAATTTGGATTATGATTGAAAATAAAAATTTGTTGTATTTCATATAGTTGGCTTCAAATAGAAAAATCTCATTGAATACTTCGAACTTAATTGAAGCTAAATTCTCTCTCCTAATTGTGATATTGTTTTTGACGTTTTTTTAAAAGATAATTTGATCATTTCATTTTGGATTGTTTTAAGCTTGAAGACCATGTATATCAATCTTCTCGTTGTCCTCTAGTTCCTCTGGGACATGTGAGTGTAGGTACCCTATGGTTTATGTTTATTTCATAATTTCTAATTTCAGATTCTTCGAATTACAATTTTTGACCAAAAGTTGCATTTTGATAGTAAATGAAACAAAATTTGATCATTCCATTTTTGGAATGTTTAAAGCTTAAAGACCAAGTAAATCAAAACTATCTTCATCATCAAAAGAGCTCTTGATTTTTACATGTCAGTTCATTCTTCTAATCTTTTATTGTTTTGGTTTATGTTTATTTCATGATTTCCATGTTTCAGACTTTTGGAATTGCAATCTTGATACTAGTACTAGATATAGTGAAATCATGAAAAGATTAGTTAATATACAATATGATAAGTACATTAATTTAGGCAGAAATTCATCTGCATTATATAATTCAATATATGCAGATCACATCATGTTGTTAACAAGACGACCTTTATATTCTTCCTGGATTCTTTTCATGTAAATTCCACAAAAGATCAAGGATAGTATTCACAAATGTCTTTTCTTTAAAAAAAACCCATGGACTTTCAGTCATTCATTGGTAGAATTGACAAGATTGTACACAATATCCCAAAAAAGAGTCAATCATATATAATTTTTAGACAAGTTATCTCCAACGCCAATTTAGTATACTAACCAATTAATATACGGAAAATAATTTCATTTACATATTGATGCACAAAGATTTATACGTTTAACAATGTTATTAATGTGTAATACAATTATTCTTACGGGTTTTATCGCTATCCAATAGCCAATTAAATTAAACTTAAATTTATCCTTACCAGTATATCTTTGTAAATCCAAACCAAAACTTGTAAGAACTAGAGATAGACATTTCGGTTTAATTACAGATTTGGTTTAGTTTATATGGATCTTAAAAAATTAACCAAAGTTAAATTAGTCTGGTTTGATTGTGTCTGGTTTGGTTTGGTTTTAGTTTGATTTGGTTTATGTTCGGTTTGATATTAATTTTGTTTAAATTGTGTTTGATTCGGTTTTGTTTGTGTTTGTTTTTTTCAATTGAGTTGATTTTTTAGGTTTGTTCTAGTTCATTTACAAAAACTATAATTTATTAAAAATATAAACAAATCATCATTTGGCACTAAATCATTATCTTCTTCATATTTAATGGTAAAATTAAATATCACAATAAAAAAAGTAAAAGATGTAGTACAATTATTAAATATCATTATCTTCAAACATAATATAAACATCATAAATAATTTTTTTGGTTTTGATGTTAATGTAAGATTCATATTCTTTTATTTTTTTTAGTTATATTTATTTTATTCATTTAGAAATAAAATGTATAAAATTATGTTTACTTGTTAAAGTTGTTAAATATATCAAATCTTAATATATTTAATTAATTTAATTGAAAAAAATCAGTTTTGGTTCGGTTTAGAAGCAAACCAAATCATGAGTTGATAAAATCTTGAACCAAATAATTTAATCATATACTCTTGTTTGGGTTGAATCGGTTTAGGTTCCGCTAGTAACAAAACTCAAACTACGTCATAGTCGTTAAAAAAAAAAGTAACTTTACTTTCCCCCAACTTCTCCATCCATCTCAAAAGCTGTTTTTAACTTTTTCTTCCGTCTCTGTTTTAAATGCCAAGAATAATAAGCAAACAACCCTCTAGATTCTCTACTTCTCCCGATGATTGAGCTTACCTCCTCCGTTTCTCAGAAGCCCACCGAAACCCCACCTCCTCCTATCGAGACTGGACACGTCACTCCTCCGTCTCCGGCAACAACACCCGCCACCACAACCAACATCCGCAAAATCTCTCTACTCCCACTAATCTTCCTGATCTTCTACTCAGTCTCCGGCGGTCCGTTCGGGATCGAAGACACCGTCAAAGCAGCGGGACCTTTACTAGCCATCCTCGGATTCATCGTCTTCCCTTTCGTATGGAGCATCCCGGAAGCGCTCATCACCGCCGAGATGGGAACCATGTTTCCCGAGAACGGCGGCTACGTAGTCTGGGTCTCCTCAGCTATCGGACCTTACTGGGGGTTGCAGCAAGGCTGGGTCAAATGGCTGAGCGGCGTCATCGACAACGCTCTGTATCCTATCCTCTTCCTCGACTATCTCAAATCCGGTTTACCGGTTCTCTCCTCTGGACTCCCACGCGTCGTTTCGGTTCTCGCGTTGACCGTCGCGTTGACTTACTTGAACTACAGAGGTTTAAGTATAGTGGGTGTAGCTGCTGTTCTGCTCGGTGTTTTCTCGATACTTCCTTTTGTGGTGATGTGTTTGATTTCGATTCCAAAGGTTGAGCCTTTGAGGTGGCTTGTGGTTAGCAAGAAGATGAAAGGCGTTGACTTTAGCTTATATCTCAATACTCTGTTTTGGAACCTTAACTACTGGGATTCGATTAGCACTCTCTCCGGAGAAGTTGTTAACCCGAGTCAAACCTTACCGAGAGCTCTGTTTTACGCTCTGCTTCTCGTTGTGTTATCTTACATCTTCCCGGTTTTGGCCGGTACAGGAGCTGTTCCTCTTGAGCAAAAGCTCTGGACCGATGGTTATTTCGCTGATATAGGTAAAGTTATTGGAGGGGCTTGGTTGGGATGGTGGATTCGAGCTGCAGCTGCAGCGTCCAACATGGGGATGTTTTTGGCCGAGATGAGTAGTGATTCGTTTCAGCTTCTAGGCATGGCCGAGCGCGGGATGCTTCCCGAGGTCTTCGCCAAGAGATCGCGGTACGGAACTCCTTGGGTTGGGATACTGTTCTCTGCCTCCGGTGTGGTTCTCCTGTCGTGGCTGAGCTTCCAGGAGATTGTTGCTGCGGAGAATTTGCTCTACTGTTTTGGGATGGTGTTGGAGTTTGTAGCGTTCGTGAGGTTGAGGATGAAGCGTCCGGCTGCGTCGCGGCCTTTTAAGATACCTGTGGGGGTTTTGGGGTCGGTGCTCATGTGCGTTCCTCCGACTGTGCTGATCGGTTTCGTTGCTGCGTTTTCGGACCTGAAAGTTGCGGGGGTGAGCCTTGTGGCTGTTGTGTTTGGGCTTGTGTTGCAACCGTGTCTGAAGATAGTGGAGAGAAAGGGATGGCTCAAATTCTCTGTCGGCTCTCACTTACCAGACCTGATGGCTTAAGCAAAATCAGGTTCTGCTGGTGAAGACCGAAGACGATGAAGCTTTTGGTTGTACCCAATGATTAAGAAATCATTACACTGTATGTAGTTACACATTTACTGTATAAACAGATGCCTAAAACTATAGTGAACCATTTTATGAAATTTCAAGTTCTGACAAAATACATGTATTTCAGTTTTTGCTGTTTTGAAATACCAAAATGCTAAAAGCAAAGAGAATACAATCAACAAAACAAATTCAAAATCTCTTTTAACTTTCTTTAAACTGTGTTGCAACTGGGTAAGTATAAAGCTCAAAGCTTTGAGAATCAAGAAATCTCAAAAACGATTTTAGATACGCGGGTACCTTCTAGACTTTTGTCTTTGTTCTTCGACTTCATTCATCCAATCAGAAAGCCACAAGATTCCCTTATAACCGTAGTATGAAACAGCGACTAGAGTAGCAATTAGCATCACCAACATCACTACCTTCTTTGTGGCAACAGTAAGTTTCTGCAGAGAATATATGACAACAGTATGAGACACATACATGTTTCATGATTCATCTCAGATGTTCAACAGAGACATAGAAATTACCTGCAGTCTTGATGTCTCCTTAATGTCCTGACCTCGTTCACGCCTCTTCCTTCTCTTTGTTGCATTTTTCCCACTAGGCTGCTCTTCCTTCTCCTAAGATGTTTAAATTTGTGAGAGTTGCTTTGAGAGTGAGATTAATTTTATGGTTTCAGCTTACCTCAATCTCTTTGACATTGCGTTGTTGTAACACCGATTCAGCCATCTGTAGTTTGCTCTTACAGATGGAATCGCAGGGGAGGAGGCCGACACCAAACTGGTTCTTTTTTACATCTTTAGGATCAGAACCTGTGGCCCTATGAGCTGCTTGAACGTCTTTGCATAACCATTCTTTCTTCAAAGTTAGGCACTTGCAACGAACAACCACCTTGATCCATGAATAAAAATCAAGAGACTAGTAAGATTCCCACTTGTAACAGAGAGACAGCATCCCAAATGAATATAAACTAGACGGGAATCTATACAACAAAGTTGCATCATAAAGCGTTAGAAACGTTACCTTTTTCCCACACTTGTCTGGCGATGGACACTGTCCAGGATGACATATCTCCGGACACAGATGCGTACAATTTGGCAATTTTCTGCAACAGCAACAACCTCTAGTTTCAAAACTGTTGAAAAGGTGAGGCACACAAAATACAAAAGCAGCGAGTTAGTTACCTGTGACAAGGTCCACGGCATGAGCGGGCCTTCGATTGGTCCTTCTCAGACAATGTATTGTACTCAATGCACTCGAAGGCATGCACCATCGCGCCACAGTGACATGATCTCTTAACTAGAGTTTTGCAAGGTTGACAATCTTCTGGATGGCAACGTCGAGGACAGGGATGTTGGCATCTAGGTGATCTCTCCTGTACATCATCAGTATGGAAGATAAGCTTCCTCCCACTAACTGGGTCCATAATGAGCTTTAACATTATCAAAAAAGTCGTGAGATATATAACACACATAAGAGAAGTACCTTTTGACAGCGGAGTTCACACTTCTCACAGGATTCGCTTCTTTTATCCATTGATGAACTTCTTATTTCCAGGGGATGACAGGTAAACGAACAGTAATGGTTCCCACATGGAAGAGGGTTTCCGCATAGATTATCGCATGCAAATTGAGTCTTGTCAGAGCATACCATCTACGCCAACAAAAACAACATCAAATGCCGGAAAAGAAAACTACAAAAGAAGATCTCAAAATGACAGTTAACATGTCTGACACTGGACATGCATTTTAAAACAACATGTCTGACTAACCATTCTCTCTGCTGCCAGGTGGTTGCCTACACAGGGCCTCCAGACAAGCTCTGGACATCGAGGGCAGGGAGAACCTGGTGTAGCCTCAACATGAATATTTAACATCTTCTTTGTTGGTTTCAAGATAAATTCCCGGTTTGGTGGAGGTCTAGGACCATGACACCTATATCATATGAAGCACAAAAAAAAACAATGTTTATAAGAAAAGAAACGATAAGACATTAAGAGAGAAAAAATGGATTGAGAAAGAGACGAGCATGAGAAACCTTAGTTTGCATTTGTGCCCACATGGGTATTCTTCATCACAAGGGAGTCGACATGGCGGACAAGCACCATAGTGGCATTTATGTGGCTGCATAAACACATTACATAAGTCCCACAAAATTCAAACAAAGTGAAAATTGTAAATGCTTTATTCTGATCATGTGCTACCTTTTGGTTTTGTCCATGTCTGCACAATGGGGTTATATGACATAACTTACGGCATCTAGGAGGTTTTTGATTATTTTCAGTGCCACAGGGTACCTGAACCACATAAAACACCGAACTGCATTGTTAGAAGTATCAAAAATTCAAAAAGCCTGCTGACACACAAAAAAAAAATAGATAGCCAAAAAGTATCTATAAGAGGACTATAACACTCGCTTCACAGCATCAAGGTTACTCACTAACAAACAAATTCTAATTCTCACCTCAAAATGCGTCTGACCACAAGCACATGATATCGATACCATTATTGGACAAGGAGCACACTGGCCTCTGCAATGAACACAGCAACAAGTAATGTCACTCCACGTGTATGACTTAAATCTCTTACAATACACAATGTCTAATCAACCATAACGTTAAGTCTCAAATTTAACAAGCAGACGGGAAAAAGAAACTCCACAGCAAACTACTAAAGAACATACTGGTGACAAGGAGACTGGCACTTATGGTTTCTGCAACGGAGTCTTTTTCCACAAACCTGAAAATTTATAACAATAGCATTAAAAGCCAAGTGTGAGTAATGACACTAGACTATACACAGGCACATACCTCAGCGCATGGTGGACATTCACCATCACAACAACGGCGTCTACATGGATGATTTCCACAATCTCTCATCCTCTGGCATTTCCTCTCACACACCAACTCTTGACGGCAAGGAACCTACTTTGAATCAACCTTTCCATCAACAAAACAAGAAGATATCCACAAACTCCCAAAAAAACATAAAAAGACAAAAAAAAAAACTCTCTTTGACCTGTTTCTTCGTTCCTCCACATCTACAAGACTTAGTAACCACAATCCTGCAAGTCTCAAGGCACGAGCCACGGTGACACCTCTCAGGACACCTATGGTATCCACAACCAAGAAGTTTATCACAAGTTCCGCCACACAAAGGCGCCGCAACGTCACAAGACAAGCCTTGGTAGAACTTCTTCCCACAGGGACAGCTCCTCTTCCCCTGATAAGGACACAACCCACATTCACCAGAGTGACACCCTCTCTCGCACACGTGTTTCCCACAGTTAAGCTTATTCTCACAGGAAGCCTCGCACCTAAACACTCTCTCGCAGCAATCCTTCTCCTCCTTCACCTTCCCGCAACAGCACCGGTAAACCGCGCGTTCCCTGCACGGCGGGCATTCACCGTCATGACAAATCTCTCTACATTTATGGATATCACAATCCAACAGACTCTCGCATACGTTTCCGCAAGAGAACAGCTTGTGTCCGCAACGACGAACGTCTTCAACACCACCGCAGAAGCATTTAGCTTTGACAAGCTTGGGACAAGAGGCACAAGGTCCAGGGTGACACAGAAGCAAGCAGCAGTGACCACAACCGTTGCTCAACGGCCTCTCGCAGACCTCGCCGCAAGAATGCGGCAGGATCCACGGGTTATCCGCCGGAGGATCTTCCTCCTTCCCGCAGTAACAGAGGTATCGACTTGGGATCTTTGACTTTTGATACGACGATCTGCATTTCGGACAGTTCCACACAGGTTCTGTTTCTGCCGAGGGTCTTGTGACTGCTAATGCGGCTTGTACGTCTAGGCACTGGCGAGCCCATCCCTGGATGCAGAAGAGGTGGAAGACGGCGAAGCAGGAGGAAGTGCATGACCAGGTGGGATCGGTGCGTTTGATCCGCTCGAGGCAGATCAGGCAGGAGACGGCGCCGGAGGATGACGAGGCGAGGAAAGATTGGATCTTGGAGAGGTCGATGGAGGACGGAGATGAAGATGATGTGTGGCAATCGAGGTAAGCTTTGAAGATGGAGTTGGATAGATCGTTGTGGCGGTGCTGGTGATGGTTATCCGAGTCAGATCCCGAATCTGAATCTGAATCGGAGATGTTTTGTTGTCGTGTCGGAGGCTGAGGTTGTGGCTGCGGCGGTGGTTTCCACCGGAAATCGCTGGTGGCGGGTCCGGCCATGTCAGAGATTATACTTCCTCATCTCCTCCTCTTTTAAAGAGCAAAGGCGATGACTTTAGCTTTTGATTCATGAAGACATCAAGAGGTCACGTGATATTCACATGAATATTGTAATAAAACCGATTTTTTTTGTCTTAACCAGTAGAGAGAAACTGATAAGCAGTTGCACTTATCAGCCAGAAGATTCTTCTTATTTTTTTTTTCGGACAAACAGATTATGTCATTCATTTTTTTTTCTTAGATCATTCTGATTAAAATAAAACTAGATTCTGACATTATAGCTACGAATCTCTGACAATAACTAATGTACAAAGGATCTCTAAATTAAAAGCAAAGTTACAGATCAAAGCATAAGTACGTGTTTGGCTCTCAAGGCTTGATGTACTCTCGAATGAAGTCTTGGACCTGAACGGTTTCTCCTTTGAGTCCAGATGCTTCAGCGACAGTGACTTTGTTAGAGCAATGTGAGAAGGAGAACACTTCGCCTTCGATCCCAATGGTGAAGTCATTGGCTATATCAGCTGTTGATACTGCACTTCTCGAAGCCCTCAGTTTCTCACTGCAACAACAAGAAAAGGGTAATAAACAAATGATGATTTGCTAGCTTATATATAAGATTGGTTTGTTAAGAAAAGTGAAATACGTTACATTTCTTTCTCCATCTGCTTCCTGATGAACTCCTTGGTGTGTGCAGTGAGTTTATCTGTCTTATTACAGCAAAGGAGGACTGGTATCTTCTTCTTGACAACGTTGGCATTGGTCAGAATGTCGTATAGGTACCTATCATCGTACAAAACCATGGCAATGCCTCATTTGTTAAGATTGTGCTATCAAGATGTAAACATGTGTCTTGTGTGTGTGTGAGAGAGGGAGATTGAAATTACTCTGAAGCTGCACGACAGTTGGGGAGAAACTCCAGTGCGTCCACTACAAACACAATGGCAGCTGCCTGAGGCAAAAATTCTTCAAGCTTGGGTCGAAGACGAGAGTGCCCAGGAACATCAACAAGATGAACAGGCTTGATTTTTCCTTTCTGTCATGCAACGGGAAGTGGATTCTTAACGTGTCAATACATACATCAAAATTAACCGAATGTGTTGTGTAGAACAGGCCAAACTAAAGAAATCTTCACCTTAGCGTTTTCAGCGTGAAGAACGAAAGTGCCTTCATTCGGTTCCATTGATGTGACAGTGCCCTGATGCGATGATCCATCTCGGAGCTGCCAATCAAACATTCATCATGTTACAACTGTCCAACAATCACCTAGTCATTTACGCTGACTTGGACACAAGTGACGCTTAGGAAAAAAAACCTAAGCCATAAAGCAAGTCCAAAGAACTCACTTGATAGAAAAGCACAGTCTTTCCACTTCCGGTCAGGCCAGAAAGGAGCACAGTGTTGGATTTGGCACGTCTCGCCAAGCGAACTGCATAAGCCAGCGAAAACGACAACTTTAACAAGCAAAGAATCAAACATTCCTCATGTAGGAAACTTCAGAACATTAACTTCCTCAATTATGGACAGTGAACAGAAGCTATTGAAGAACATGCTACACCTAACAAGTACTTATCAATGCCAAACGAGAGAGCTTGCCTAAAACTAACGCCTAACAATCAATGAACAAGAGATTAACAATGTGGGGTGTCTGCTACTTACAGGATAAGAGCAAAATGGTTGTCAACCACAGAAGACCAATAGCAGCGTACAGCTGAAACGGTGGTATCTTCTGAAGATACTCAATGCCTTGATTCGACCACTGCTCCGCCATAACTTTCAGATCTTCCAAGTTCTCCATTTTATAAACCTGCATCCATAGTACAACCCTGTGAATTCACGAGCCACTAGACACCAATGGTAACCCTACATTTGATTGATTTTCCTGCTTTAAATCGGATGTCGAAACTACAAACAGATTCCTATAGAATTCCAACAATGTTGAATATCTGGAGAGATGAAAGAGACAGAAACGCACCGTATAGGAGAGGCGAAGACAAAGAGGATGGAGAGATGGCGGTGGAAGAGGAGGAGAAGATCACGGCGACGATGACTTAGGGTTCAGATTAGATTATTTTATTATTTAAATTTTTTGATATGGGCCTATAAAAGCCCAGCCCATTGGGTTAAGATGAGATGGCTTTTAGTACGACGTCGTTTCAACTGTATCTGCTTCACAGCTTCTTCATCTGATTCCGCCTGGCTCCTCTCCCTTCCCGCTCTTCCGCCGACGAAGCCAGTATGAGATTTAACTTCCAGGAGCCAGAGGAGACACCAGAGCCACCACGGAGATCTCCTACTCCCAAAGAGCCGGTTCGTTGGGTCCCTCTCCAGAACCACCCGGTTTTCTCTTCTCCTCCTCCTCCTTCCTCCCAGGATGAACCCGCCGTATCGCAGCGGTTTCCGAGAAACTTCATGGCCTGGGACGGAGACTCGAGGCTATACTACTGGGATTCCACTCGCTATCTCCTCCACCGATTGTCTCTTCGCTTGGGTGAGCCTGAACCAACCTCCGTCCTCGCCGCTGTCCCTTCCAAGGTCCCCTTTCAACTGACTTTGAGAAATTAGGTTTAGGTACCTAAAGCAGTTTCTTACTGATGATTGATATTACAGGTGATGCAACCAGATCTCCAGCTGCCGTTCTCCGTCGACAAAATCTCCATCAATAAGTCTGGATCTTCTGTGCTTCTCGCCGGCTCTGATGGGATATGTGTGATGTACCTATTCGGACGTGCTTCTGTGATTCAAGACAATGTTGTTTGCAGGTAGTTATTCATTAAACACCTTGGCCTAGTAACTTTAATTGATGGCGTTTGCTTGCTTATGCGTTTATTATCACTTCATGACCTATGGGTTGCAGGGTGGTTTCTGTTGGATCAGAGATCTATTCTAGTGGTGACAGTGCCATACACTTGCTACAAGCATCGTGGCATCCTGATAGTGATACTCATTTGGGAGTTCTATCCTCGGACGCAGTTTTCAGGTAACAATCTTTGAGGCTTGGTACTTGATAGTGATAAAAAATCCGTTTTGAAAGATGTTAGAGAAATTCTTGAATAAAAATTTTAGTAACAAAGGTTATAGATTCTTGACGATTTGCAGCCTTGTCGTCTTTATTAAAGGTAATTTCTTATTGACATGCGGCTACAAATGTTTTTTTTTGGTAGACTTTTCGATTTGTCTTCAGATGCTGAGGTGCCAGAGCAAGAATACTATTTGCAGCCTGTTGAACCGGGAAGATCTAGAACAGCTTCATCGATTTATCCTGCTGATTTCAGTTTCGGTGGAGATCATCTGTGGGATAGATTTACTGTAAGTTGATGAGTTCTTTTGTCAAACGGGTCTTTGAGATTAACATGTTTAGTTCTTGACCGAATCCTTGAAATTGTGCAGGTGTTTATATTGTTCACTGATGGTTCAGTTTATATCCTGTGTCCAGTTGTTCCATTTGGAAGGTAGAAACCTTTATAAATCATGGAAGATGTTTTAGTACTTTGTCTGGTCTTGGTGGACTAAGTTGCTTCGTATGTTTATTGCAACAGTATTTACAAATGGGAATCGGTAATGGAGATTTACAATGATGCTAATATGTTTGGGGTTAAGTCACCCAACTCAGTAGCTGTTAGCAACTCCAGTCTGGCAATTGATTGGTTGGAAGCTGTATTTCCAGATTTGACTGAACAAGGAACTAGAGGTGATAATACACTGGTAGTGAAAGCTCATCCTTACGCGTTACTTGATGCATCATTGGCTTTACAGGTAAGGTTCCTCCTCTAGTTGGGGTATGTCATGTAATATTTTGAACTACTCCTCACGTTGGAATTTTATTGATTCACGAATGTTCTAAGTTTTAAGTTATTGGCTAGTGGCCATCATCAAATATTTATACCTTCCTTGCCTTGTTTGTGAAAATAGATTAGACAAAAAGCTGAAACTTATTTCTCAAGTGTTCTCTGTGCATCTACGGCTTGCCTTGGAATCCTGATCCTTTGTTTTGCTTTGTGTACAGGGCCCTTTATACAAAGCATCGAGTGGTGGAGGAAATGAAGATCTCGCTGTTAGGGAGGCAGAATGTAAAGGCCGGGCAGTGAGTCTGTTATATAATATTGTCAGCAAAGATTCGATTCTGGTAACTGCCTGGAGTGGTGGACAACTGCAGGTTGACGCTCTGGTCGATGAAATCCAGCCAGTTTGGATCTCTGGTAGCTCATCTCGCCTTCGCATGAACTCCCACAACAAAATTCAAGGAGTTGCAATGATTTGTGAGTCAAACACAGGTGAGCTTCCAGTAGCAACTTCAAACCTGCCGCTTGATCACACTGTTTGGTTAGGGCTTCCGCCACCTCTGTTAAGACTGGCAATGGTTGATTTGGCTCTACCCACTAAGCGGGAAGGTGGTTCTCTTGTTACCTTGTTCGCCGACTCCCTTTTGCCAGAACGAATATACTCCCTCCACGACGGTGGCATTGACTCAACAGTCTTACACTCTCTTCCCTTCACAAGTCAGGCCACGGGAAGAGATGAAGCTCTCAAAACGCCATCTGTTCACACTGTGCTGGGTACATGCCAAGAAGAATCCGCCATGTCTTCTCTGTTGGGGTTTGTACCTCTGTCAGATTCGTTTGGGTATGCATGGATCATTGCAGTCTTATCCTCGGGAGAATGCGTTGTGGCAGAGATGAAAACTTGGGATCTCTTACTTCCAATTCATGTCAGTGCAGATAAGATAGAGTCCTCCAGCGCAACAGAAACGAAAGAGCAAGATCCTCCCTGCATCATAGGCAAGGAACTCCTTGCAGGTCCCAAAGTGAGAATTGCACCCCATGCTTTACCTAACCAGCGTTCAACTCCAGCCAATTCCGTAGAAGGTCGATCAATTCTGCATAACTATGTCAAGCTTTTCCATGAAAACTACGTCGAATATGCGCACAAGGTGAGAAAGAAGTGATATAGTCCCAACACAAAAGCGTCATTGTGTTTTCTACTCCTTTTCTCAGGACCAAATAATGAGATCGTGTTATTCTATTGGCAGGTCTTCTTCGAGTTGCAGCATCATGCTCCTAACCTGAAGAGAATAATCGATGACCAACAGGAGCGGCTAACTGAGGCAAATGAGAAAATGTCTAAACTTGAGAAGAACCAATCCTTGTTGGAGAAAAGGATTGAGAAAGCAATTCAAAGACATGATTCTCTTGAGCAACGCTTGCAACGTCTCCGTAGCTTGCCTGGTACACACAAGAAACCTCTGACGAGAGCAGAACGGGAGTTTAAATCGGAGCTAGGTAAAATCAAAGCTTCCTCATACATCTTACCCTCTAGAGATATACTTTCTGAATCCCATTTCATCATCTTTTTGTCTTTTCAAATTGAAGATCAATTCACGGGAGTCGAGGTAGATGCGCTTCAGTCTTCTATTGAAACACTGAGAGCAAGAGTGAAGAAATCCGCTCAAAAATCTCCGAAGAGCAGCGTCTTTGCGAGTACTCAGAGAAAGCAATATTCAAAGAAAAACTACATTCAAGATACAGGAATGTCCCAGCTTCAGTCCACACTCGCCAAACTATCCCTCGTGAACAGCGATAACTCCAAGAAGGTCAAGATTGTTGAATCAGCGTTGAAGTCACAAGAAAGTAGTTTGATCTAGTTAGTATAACACTGGTACGTTATTTGTAATTTGTCAGTTCCTGCTTTGCCTAGATTCTGTTTAAAACTTTGAATCAAGTTGTCTAACTCTCTCCTTGGTAAGTTGCCAAGCTACTTATATTGGAACCATTGAAGCAGAAGAGATCGTACATGCAAACGTGAAGGTAAACAAAAGCAATTTTTATATACAGGAGCTAAAAGGCTTTATAAAGTAATTGGTACTTTTATTGTCACAACTCACAACTCTAAGACCAGAAAGGAGCAAAAAGAAAGAAGTTAATCCTGAAAAATGCTGATGATATTCTATAAATAATATCGTCTGGTCTCTTCTTCTTCTTCAAGTAGCGGACAAGCCACCATCATCACGACGCGTCACGATAATCGGGTACCGTTTTTGTGTTCTTGTAGTTGGAAAGAAAACCAGCTTGTCTTTCTCTGCAGGAACCCAACTGCTCAGGAAAATTAATAAAAGAAAAATCAAAATCAGTCTTAGGCCTTCTGAAAAGAATCAGATCTCCATCAGAGGGATGTTATCTCTTGTATTTGAATGTATTTTACCTGAAGCCGGTCACTAGGCGGTGAAGGAAAACAGAGAGTGCAACCCTAGCCAGCTCGTAACCAGGACATAGCCTTGGTCCTCCACCAAACGGTGTGAACACATTAGAAGGGCATGCTGTTACCGAGTTTCCCTGTTCGTCAAAATTGCATCATTCAATTAATAACTTAAAATCAAGAATGCAAACAATGATACAACCAAATTAAGTTCAAGAACGTGATCAAAACCTGCCACCTCCAAGGGTTGAAAGTGCGAGCGTCTTTGAAGTGGTTTGGGTCTAAATGAACCGCTCTAAACGATGCGAAAACCTTCCACCCTTTCGGAATCTTATAACCTGTTTTTTTTTTTTTTTGGTTCAAACATGTAAGAAACTAAGGAACTGACACGTTTCATTTCAACGTTACATAATATTTTTACCTTTGATCTCGACATCCGTCGTTGCCCGCCTGAAAACACCACCGATGATGTTAGCCACTCGCAGAGTTTCGCTAACCACCTGAATCAAAATAAATTTTGTAAGAGACTAATGACTGGAAAGGATAGGACAAGAGCTAAAAGCTTAAGGTAAGTACACTTACACATTGTGTGAATGGCATTGACTTGTAATCACTCCATTCAAGACTATACGAATCAATCTTCATTGCCCTAATGTTTTCATGCTCTTCCTGTTTTTGTCAACCAAACAAAATACCAACTCAATCAATAATAAAATAAATAATTAGGTCACAAGTCCAACAGTATTGACCCGGTTCTTTGGCATAGATTTGGTTATATTCGTACGCACTAAATCTAGTGACTATAAAAAAACCATCCTTAGAGACAAAACTAATGACATCAACAAAATAATTAAAATAAAATATTATAACCAATGACATTGGATAAATGCTTGTCGGAACATATTTATGAATAATACTTTTAACTTTAATGTAAAGAGAAAGTTTATTGGGGGATATTCGAACAAGTAATAAAGCTGTTGGCAAACCAAGAAAAAAAAAGATGAAGTTTGGTGAAAGTGTAATTATGCGTTCGGTTCAGGAGACAAACTGGTTGTATCTGTGACACTGTAACTCTCTTTATTTGAACAACATTTTCACATTTATTAGTAAAAAAAAACAGATGTTATGATGCTGTCCAGGTTCGAGAATGACTTCTTTGACTTTTACGGTAATTTGTACTTTCTGTTTTTTGTTTTACACTTCTCCCCTTCAAACCCACTTGATAAAATGATTAATTTAGAAAATGTGAAATTCATAGAAAAATAACTAGAATGTAAAACTTAGGTCCAGAATTTAATGCAAATTTTAATGGATCTAGCATGACTTGCCTGTAAAACATTACTTAAAATTGGTTGAGAATTCGTGTTTTTTTCCAATAATTTTGTGTGTTTTCTAAAGTTTATATATTATTGTTGCTTAAATATCAATCATATATATATATATATATCAATAAATAATTTGAATTAGTTATTAGCATCGTCTTACCCGGCTAATGTCGCGTATTAAAACTTACTTATTACCTAAACCATTATTTAACCAATAAGACTATATTCAAAACATATTCTGAAATAAAAACCAAAGATCATTATTTTATTTTTATTTTCTAGATTCAATTATTAGTACCAACCGACTAAACTGTACTGTTGCTAACTTGCTATCTAAACTAGTAGTTCAATGGAGACAAACCCAGAGTGAAAAACCTAAGCCGTTCATTGATGTGTATGTGTCATTTTCTTCTCTTATTTAAAGAAATGGAAAATGATGATATTAATAGTAATAATTATTGCAAGACACCCGTGTGAAATGTAAATGATGGAGAAGACTACATTCCAAAATTTACATCATTATGCTTCCATGTTGTAGTCTCCAACCATTTTTCTCCCCATTTATTCACATTTTTGTCCAACTACTTCTTCATATCTCTTAATCACTTAATAAATTGATATAAGCTTAAAACGGACCTACAACTATATATAGTTCCAAAACTAAATTAGATGATTTATTCTTATATTAAGTAACAATAACACAGCAAAGTGTCTTCTCTAATTCAGCTAACTTTCGTTTTCTTTGTTATTTTTGTACAACACTTTCGTTTTCTTTGTTAAGTTCTTATATTTAGAAATAAATCTTTTTCTACCCTAAAACCCAAATAAAGCAGAGCATTATAAACATGCGCAGGTGGTCCTTAACTATCGTTTGCATGCAGTAATATATCTCGAATCTTAAAACTTTTAATAACACTAAATCTCGATGAATCGCAATCAAACCAACCACATAACACCTGCATCTCACTCATACGTGTCGTGTTTTTTATTTGCTATGCATTTTATTTTTAATTCGAATTTTCTCAATAAGTTATTTTATCCAAATTAAAAAACATAGACGCATGTATACGAACATAGAAATTACCTTGAGCTGAGCAAGAGCCGAAGGAGTTTCAGTGAGAAACTTGACGGCTAGAGTCATGATCGTAGACGTTGTCTCATAACCGGCCACGAGTAAAGCCACCAAGAAGTCAACAATCTCTTCATCGGAAAATCTTTCTTCCGCCGCAAGCAACGCCGCGAGCATATCTTTCTTTCTCTCCTCTCCTTCTTCCTCCTCCTCCCTCCTCTTCATCACCACCACCGTCAACGCCTCCGCCACCTTCGTCCGCGCCTAAAAATTCAAATATAAATAATATTAATCTTTGAGTAAAAATAAAGATAGTTAACTAAACTAAATTAAATAAATAGAAAGATACCTTGATGGCTTTGCGGTAAGTAGTGGAGAAGAGAGGGAGAGGAATAGAGAAGAAGCCTTCGATGACAAGAAGATACTCTTTCCTTAAGCTCTCACTCCACTCCCCTGGATCAAAGCTCATCAGCTGCTTCACCGTTAGCTCGAACGTTATCTGCATCATCATCCACCATCAACATGTTACATATATCATCATTTATGCATGCGGTGACTCGTCTTGACTCACTGAGTCAAGAACTCGGTCCGGTGATTCTCTTACATTATTATTTTAAAATAAAAAAGATTAATGGGTTTTTATTTAATTAATTCCTTATCAGGATATTTGTTACCTTTTTGGCTTCTTCCATGAGGAGAACACGAGAGGACCAGGAATCAAGATTAAACCGGACTAACCGGTCAATATCAAGCATGAGATGATCTTTGATGATCGAGGAGTTAGCGAAGCTCATGGTGAGAGAGTGCATACGTTTATGCAGAGAGCCTTTCATGAGAAGCAGAGAGTGTTTCCCCAAAAGGTTACATATAGAAGCTGGATAAGAACACTCGAAAAGCTTCCCTTCGTTCTGAAGAACAAACCGGTTCGTTTCCGGGTCAGCTGAGAAAACCGTCGGTTCACCAAATATATGCGTCATGAAAACCGAACCGTACCGGGCAACTCTTGCGTCCACGAAAGGCTCGGGGTTCTCCGTCTTGTAAGCTGCGATCAGCTGAAGGGTCTCGCCTATCAGAGGAAGACCGAGACTTCCTGGGGGGAGTCCCATACGCCGGTAACGTGTGCGGCGGAGTAGGAGGAGGAAAGCGGCGGAGACGGAGGAGAGGAGGAGGAGGATGGCGGTTGAGGAGAAGGAGAAAGCCATTGATGATGAAGAGATGATGATGGTAGAGAGATAGAAAAAGAGAGAGTATTAATGGAGAGGGGGAGAGTGGGCACACGGGGGGTTTCTGCATAAAGTAGGACCTTTCATCATTATACTCTTTTGCATTCTTCTTCGTTTTTTATTTTTATTTTGTTATATTAAATCTATATAGCATTTAATATTCCATAAATATATGATTTTTTGAATAGTACTCCTTCGATTTTTTAAAGTTACATATTCTAGAAAAAAAATTTGTTTCAAAAAGATTTATTTTTTTTTTATTTTCAATGCATGTTTTATTATCTAATTGCAAACTTCAAAAACCTTAATTACACTTATTGAATTTTTATTGGCTTAAAATTATGGAAAAAATATAAACACAAAAAACTATGCAAATTTAATATGTTTTATTAAAATGTGTGAAAAATCTAGAATATGTAAATTAAAAATCAGAAGGAGTATGAAATATTCATTTTTATTACAATTATTATTGCATTCCAAATTTGCTCGGAGATATCTATCAACATTTCTCAAACGTACAAAAAGGAAATTATGTACTCCATATAACTTAAAGCATATTCGGTAACTAAGAAAATGAGTACAGTAAATATATATTAGTAATTAAGATTCATCTAAAAATATCTTATATTATTAGTTTTTCACCACATATTATAACAATTTTATGATACGGCAGCTCTATACATAATTAGTTAAATGTATTTTGTGAAGGCATACTATTTATCAATATATATGAAAAAGTACCGACAAAATATGTTATCAATATATGTATATATGGATGAAATCATTTATCAAAGTGGGAAATTTGGTTCCAATTGTTAATTTTGAAAAACTCATTACAACTTTGTTTATAGTGATCTTCTGAAGGTCAACATAATATAAAATGTATACTAAAACATAATACTATATATCAGTTTGATCCTTGTTGATTTTGAATATATGTATTCGTATTTCAAGTTTGTTTGTTTTTACATTATTTGTAAAATTTACACATCCAAATACATGCTTATTCGACTTCAACTTCTAGTTTCGGTCTGATTCAGTTGATTGCATATTCGGGCATAGAGTTATGAGTTCGAAAGATACTTGAGTGGAAATAAGACGAACTAATTCTAATCCACTGGTCATAGCTGTAGTTGATACAAATTTTCTCATCGGTATAAGTTGCTTTAGTCAGACTAGACTGGATCAAGCCAATTATAAAACAATATATCCTTCGCAAATGTTCAGAAAAATCAATTTTAAAGAGTTTAAAATAGATTTTCACAATGTCGAGGACAGTCAATGAGTCCTAGACGCAAGCTAACTTTAAAAATGTTATAAATAACTAATAACATGTAGGTTTTGATAGATAACAGTTTTTCTGTATTTTTATGAATTGCCATAAAAATTCGAGATGCTCCATTATCTGTATAAAAAAATTGTCGAGAATAATGGGGAGTTGGCGTTTATATATGCATAGATTTTTAATTTAAAATTTCAATAGTTTAATGTTTTAGATTTGTTACAAAAACAGTTTAAGCATATCTAACATTTTTATCATTAGTTATAGTAAATATAAATTAAGACCAAAGCTGCATCTAGAACACACTATTTTACTATAATTGATGCTACATTAGTGTATGTGAGAATATGACAGTCTATTATCCAAAATATAACTTGAAACATCTATTTGTAATGGTATACTTGTTCAAAACAAATTGTACTTCTTCAACAAATTGGCCCATAATTTTTGTTTGGTTGTAGATCTTACACATCAAAGCACCTGTCTATATTGAATTTTAGCTTCCAACTTTGATCTTATTGATTTGATTGTATTTAGTTTGAAAAGTCATTAGTTTTGGTGGACATGGCATTCCGTGCCTAATAACAATTGTATGAATACCTTTTAATGTACTTGAATTATAAAGACGAAACTAGAAAGTTAAGAACAAAATAGAGGGAGAACAGTAGATTCAGAATCTACGTAATATCAATATGCAAAATCTACAGCTAGGATGATATTTTCTGCGTCTCGGCCTTCCTCTTATGTTTCCCGCTTCCTCTTCTCTCTGTTACAAGTTACCTTACCTAACAACAACTTTGTAAAATTTGAAAACGATATTAATTTGACATCCATACCAAAAAAGAAGAAGATAATCAAATACCACGCTTAAACAAACAAGCAGAAGGTCTACATGTTAGTTAAAAATTTGGTGCAAAAGAAAAGAAAAAAAATTATTATGTAAATGAATCGAAACAAGAGTCGAAACTGATACCTGAGAGATTAGAAGACTTGGGCAGGACCGTTTTGCTAGTAGATAAATTTTGGTTTAGCATCATGAGGTATTCTCAAAATCAAACATGATTATGGAAAAATAGATGATCATAAAACATTATCTTTGTCACGAAACTAAGAAAAAAGTTAGTGAAAGAAGAGTAGCATGTGCGTTGTTGGTCCACAATATGCCTATGAACACTTCACATGTCTCTCTCTTTCCCTCACCCAAACACAATTTCATGAGTTTCCCATCATCTCTTTTCTTTAAAAGATATATTTCTTTTCATATAAAGTTAGGTCTCTTCATAGTTTATTAGTGATAAACTAATTATGTTCAGTACTTCATGATGAGTTTTGATGTACTTACATGTGACTTTTAAGCGTTATACTTTTAATGACATGATATAGAAAGGTGGGTTGATATACTTGAATTGAAGGATTATAGATGGTTTTGGACATAGTCTTAATCAATACGGTTGGGTTTGGGTGGTTCTTTAATTACCAATCCTTGATTTGGATAGTATCAGATACTGCTTTTTAGTTTTCATTTATTTATCACTAGCACATGTTAACCTTCCTCATCCACTAAGAAAACAATGGATTAGTTTTGTATATTCAAAACAAAAATGGTTGAATTAGTTTATACACCCAAGAAGAAGAGGAAAATGGGTCAATGAAAAAAAGTGCATAGAGAAGAGTAAAAGGCAATGGAGGAGCTATGGAAGTAGTGATTAGCATCACTTGCCTCTCTTAGTTCTAAGTTTTATTTTTATCTTCTCCTTCTTAGATGCTATGGAATCTCAGTGAGTCCCTACCTACGATCACATCTTCAATCATTTAAAACACATGCATTTAGCATAAAAGTCATGAAGTGAACATACATATTAGCACTAAGAAATACGACACTACATGATCTTATTCACGTCTATTCTTTCACCACGCACATCATGCAAGAATCCAACTTAGATTTTTAAGTACATTTTGATGCCACATGCATCGCTCATATATAAGTATAGTGACATCGTCCCCAAATTTACTTGTTTATTTACATTCTTCATGACTTCATTATTATCACGTTTAACCTGATACTTACTACGAACACTTATTTAGCCCCTGTGGAAAGCCAATTTAATTATATCAGAAATAAACTATTCATCTTATACACATTTTAGAAGCAACTTCCCACATAAGATATACACGTGTTTCTCGTTATCGGCAATTAAAAAAAAACATATGCATGCATATACCTAAAGATCCACTTTGTAAAGAAAGTGTAAAAAAAAACATATGCATGCATTCATTAGTATTTCAAAGTGTAAAGAAAGAGACCAGACCGTAAAGAATGGAAATATTCTTCTACACAACATTATATTTTGGGTATTTGGCATATTTTACAGTACACAAATAATACATTCAGTGATAACCAGAGGTAATTACCTCAGAACTAAATATCGCATATTTAAATTTAATAAACATAAATACTAAAAGGCGAATTCTAATGATTCAATGTCTATGTTTCTGTTGACCCTAAACCCCATCCTCATGTTTATTTCCTTCCTCAACAAAGCAAATACTAAAAGGCGAATTGCTAAAAGCAGAAATAGGTCTAACCAATTGTTTTCTTTTTAAAACATATGATATTGAAATTCTAGTGGCTTTTAATTAGTGTTCTTTTCCGTTACTCCTCGAATACTTTTAGTATTTCTTTTATTCTTCTTTAGCTAGCACACTCAAGTTCCCAAACTTTCCCTCCATGTTGAGGTGAAGACCGTGAAGTTAATTACCACTAGAATACATTAAAATCCCCTCCACGAGGCACCACCCTTCTAAGCATTCATGTTGGACACTAAAATTGATGATGATATGACATGCATGTCCATCTTTTGAAAAAAGACAACAATTACAAAACTTGTTTCTCTTTGGTCGTGTAATGTTTTGACTAGTTTTACCACGGACGGTTAAATAAGAAATGAACTAATCACTGAAGTTTTGTTCGTAAACATGTAATATTTTTGGAATAATATATATGGATATATTGATTATCTTAAACATTGAGAAGAAATGTTCTAAGGACCCGTAGTGCCTCGCAAAGATGAAACATTATTTTCACAAAATATTCTCATTAACATGTGATGAAAGCGAAGTCATCATAATCCAGTATGTGTCCCTCCCCTATTCTATTATTATCAATATCCCTATTTTAATCTTGGGTATTTGACACGTCTTCATGCCCATTAGTTGTTATGATTATAATTTGTATCAAAACTAAACGGAATATATAAACTCATGATTTTGTCGCATTAACCTGTGTCCTTGGGATTAATACTAGTTAACTATAATGGTAATGACGCTTTAGATCACGTAGAATTCAATCTTTTAAAGTATGTGGATAAATCCATATATACAAGAAAAACAAAAATATGAAATCAATCCATTTTGCCCAATAAACAAGTGGTAAGGCGGGGTTCCACCGGATTCAAAATCTACATTTTCAAATATACCCGTTTGTATGTCAGGAGATATGAATATCTAACTTTTACTGCGACGATCGTATTTGCATGGTACTAATTGACATATCTCCAAAAAATTAGTCAGTTGAGTCTCGATCCGTCAGATAACCTGAATTATTAAAAACCGTATATATTATTCACTACACAAAATGATAATTCTATTAAAAACAATATGATTTTTGAAGTTAACGGTTTGTAATCCTGCATGTTTGAGGTCTATGCGAAATGCATGCCTCAATTAAAAATTGATACCATATGATTCGAGTTTTTCTATTGGTAGCTTGTACGGGATATTCCACTTGTCTATAACTTTGTTTTTTGTAAAGCTAACACATTGTGATGATATTGGGTATAATAAGGTTAAGTCATGACACCAAACATTCAAACTGATAATAGATGAGTGGGATGAAGATGTGTGATTTGACAAATCACGAGACACGAAATACCATATCTTAGAAATCCACGTGTGAAGTGACAGTTTTCAGCTTCTGTCCAAAAGTTTAGATGACCTCTCTCTTCATCTTCTTTGTCCCTATTGTTTTGTAATTTAGTTATCATTCTCATAATTTGTACTTCGATGGTGACACGTACACATAATTCCATTGTTACATCTCATTTTTTTTGTTCGTAGTTAACGTTAAACCTTCTTACGTATCAATATCCTTGTTGTAGATTCCCAAAGCAAAGTTGTCTTTCCCACATATAACTTTTTTTAACTTGGAAAAACGAAAGAGATTGAAGTTTAGTCCCTTCAAAGGGGAGCCTGTTTCGCACAATATTGTTTATTTATTTTCGTGTATCATTATAAAGAAAACTAAATTAGTAGTCATCCATCATGCGCATTGGGGTGTGTTGTGAAATTGCAAGTGGACAACTAACTATAAAATCTCTTTTGTTACAAAAATAAACTTACAAAATCTCAAAGCATTAAGCAAGCAATGGAGAAAAGTGGCCAATACTTTTTAGTTTAGAATTTATACTAATTTCATTAACTAATACTGTATTTATTGTAGGGGAAGTAGCGGTCAGAGGGTCAAAATAGTTTATCGGGGACGGTGAACGAGAGGAGAGGATAGCACACGTGTGGTATATGGTAAAAAAGAATCTCTGCAAGTTCTTGAGAATGTGAAATAAAAAAAAAAAACCTATTTATTCTGTTCATCTTACATTTCCCAAAGTCTGAAAAATTCTGCTGTGTGTGTGCTGCCTCTTTCCACTCGTGTGGGCCTTTGCTTTCTCTTTCACTTGTCAGACCTCCCCACGTGCGCTTCTCTCCTCTCCATCCATTTCTTACAATATTATACCCCTTTTTTTCTTGACAGCAATATTGATACTTTGATAATAATACTACATATTTGCCATATATGTATAAAAATTGGTATTTATATAAAATTTTGAGTGAAAATGTTTTAACTTTTATAAATAGTTTTTCGCTCTCTTGTGCTGTAAAATAAGACATCATATTTTTTTACTGTTATAAGAAAACTTTTGCGTTTACTTTATTACATCTAAAACCCTAACACAGTACCAAAGACTGATAAAAATATTATTCAGCATAGGTGTTAGTTTTTTAGAAAAAAACCTTTAGATTTTTCAAAATGATGATCCAAGGTAATGAGATTTGAACATAGCAAACCGCTGTAACAGCTTGAAGAGAGACAACAGTGTAAACAAGAATTCTCATGCAGACAACAACTGAAATATGACAAACGCTGGGATTGCTATTATTATTACAAACAATTTATTCAACTTTTGTGATAAATAACGAGCTCAATGGAGTTTATATCAAGCTTTTACCTGAGTTCATACACCATTCTCTCCGAAAGCTCGTCCCCCACGACCTTGCGGTAGCTCTGTAACATCGGCTCCAATTGCTTCCGGCCTACAGGATTCAGCATTTTCCGTAGATCCTTCCAAAGCCAACGTTTTGGTTTTGTTGTCAGCACGAGAGTTTGGTAATGGTAAACACTGATGACAACCAATTGGCTTTAACAATGATCTAAAACGAAACGGAGTTTCCTTTACCTTGTATCTATATTGCGATCCATAAAGACCGATAATGATGTTGTTTATATCTGACTCAATGTGAGTGTCTTCTGATTCACTTTCATCCATTTCTTCATCCTCATCATCGTCACTGCCGCCCATAAAATGGTCATTCGTCTCCCCTTGCTCCATGTCTTCATGTTCACTTGTCCTGGGTTCGGAAGCATAAGGTAGTAAAGAAGCTTGTTGGTTTTGTGAATCCGTGATATCAGACAAGATGACATATGGCTTTTTATCAAGCAATGGCCTCGCTACTTCAAATGGAACCCACCTGAAAACACAACTCCAAGTGTTAAATTTTATTTTAATTATTACGAGAATGTTCGGAGCCAAAGCCCTCCTAGATATATAACTGAAACCACAACATGTAATATCAGTTTCGTCCCATCGGTCATTCGAACTGAGCACTTCTGACATGATGACAGAGTCCTTTCTAGTTGAGCTAATGACCTCCAGTTGAGTGTTAAATTTACATAACGTGTCCTGCTTTCATTAAATGCATAAGCAGAGAGAGGACATACAAATAAATCAATTCACAAGTATCAAACTCAGTGACTCATAGTGCATCTTTCTTGATATAAATGCTGAGGTAAGTAACAAAAACAGGTCTAGGTTTAGTGGCAACTTACTGGAAACGGAGAGGACATAGAAGCTCAGACGGACGATAAGCTGCTTTATATCTCATCTTGCTACAAGAATGTATATAATAGCCAAGATAGTAATACTCAAGACTCGGGCAGTGAACTTGGTTCTCTCTGACCCAGTTAATCTCTTGTATTGCAGAATACTTCCCGAGAGACAAGAACGCATAATCTGGATCCCAGAATAAGTATACACTTGACAAACATTTAGGCAGAATATCTACAACACCAACAGCGACTAGACGCCCATCAACTCTATACTGTTGGTGGAAAGAGCCGAAGCCGCAAGGAGGAACCTTCACGTCGTTACCTGAAGGTTGAACATATATCAAAGGAGAGTCAACCAAAAACCTTCTGTATGAACTTTCTACTACGTGGCTTGGATTGTCGTTGTGCACTTTCAGCTGATAACGTTTGTATAACTCATGTTCCTCACGGTCGAAACTAGACCTTTTTAAACGCATCTCCAGCTTTAGCTTCTTTGCCTTGTTGTTTTCTGAATCCTTCTCAGCGTGAAGGGTTTCATTAGGAACAACATCCTTTCCTGAGAAAGAATCTTGGGAAGACGAAAGAAAATTGATATGGCCTTTAGAGACATTAATAGATATGCCAGGAGTTTCCCCGAGCTTACTCATCGCACTTAACAACATCTCAGAGATAGTTTCCGGTGATAATTTGTTTCCATTTATCTCCACTTCCTCAGATGTCAGTGTGCGTTTTATTGTAGCTGCTATTGGAAATGAAACGCTGCTTGTAAATAAGAGTTGTTCAGGGCCTTTAGCTAGTTTCTTCCTTTTATCACAGAAAACTTTCTTCACCGAAGCTTTGGGTGTCTGCATATTAGAAGGGAATTCACCACTCTGTATGCATATTTGCACAGCCTGATCAATCATTTTAGACAAACCATCCATAACTGGTTCGACTTTATTTTTTTCTTCACTTCTAGCGGTTCCAAGTGAGGAAGATGCACCTGTATGTTCTGTTTGTTCACTGAGCTGCTGCCCATCTAGTTTGCCATCCAAGAACCTTTTGACAAAAAACATTGAGAGGAACAGTTAAGACAAAGCCAGGAAGCTCTTCAATAAGTTCGATGATCTTGAAGAAAACAGAGTTATGCACTAAGATATAAATTAACGACTCAACCAATAACATCAACAATTACCAAAACAGAGTTATGCACTAAGATGTATTGATCCAAAAGAAAGAGAAAAGTGAAGAGTAAATGTATACGCACCTTTCTAGTCTCCTAGACACTCGCTGCTGCTCTTTAGAAGGAACAAAATCACTTGCTTTCAAGCGGATGGTATAAGAAGGACAACACGTTTTATCCATCTCATGCTTGTAAAGATAGCAACCAGATCGTCTCCAGCCTCGGTCGATAAGAGCTGCAGAACACACACAAAAAAAAAAAAAGATAAATAAAAAGATCTCTAACTCAATCGAAGGAAACAAATATAAATCTTTCACTTTGCATCATATAAATTAGCTTCAACATAGATACTTTGCATATCATATACAGAGTTCAAGAATAGCAATAGACCTTGGTAGTCACTAACGGTTAGAGTCTCTGCTGATAAACCTGCATTGGCAACGCAAAAAACATTCGCTTAATTAACATCAAAACATTTTTAGCTCCAACGTAGTAACAAACCAATAGACATAAACTCACTTGTAATAAAAACCATCAGTTCGTGAATATTTCATAAAAGTCAAGAATCTAATCGAATCGTTTTTGATTCAATTCAACAACATACTCCACGAAACATCGAGAAATACATAGAGAAATAAGTAAATTAAACGAACCGTGAGAGATACTGGAGCGAGCTGGGTATTTACAGTAGCCGCAAGTGCTTCTCCGGCGGCCATGATCAGCAGCGATCACGCTTTCTCCTCCGCCTAAGCCGTCGCGGCTGCTACTCGCATCGTTCGCAGATTTCACTTTCTTCGAAGACATACTTTAGTGAGATTCAGAAGAAAGTCCGAAGCTCCTTCCGATTAGAGAAGAAGAAGGATCAATATCACTTTCAGTGACAAAAAAAAAAAAAAAAAATTATAATTTTGTTATTTTTTTGAACTTTACCTTATCTGGGCTTTTCATGGGCCGACAAGAAAAAAAAAAAACTTAACCATATGTTTTTGTCCTAAACGTGTTGCATGACTTGTACGCCACGCCGCTCTGCGTTCACAACTCTGGTTTTGCTTTTTCACGACTCTCTGGTTTTCTTTCTCATTAAGGTTTTAGGCTCTCCTCCACCATGAGAACACTACTTCTGTTTGCATCAATGGTGTTTTGTATTACAAAGCTGCTCTCCATGGGTCTGGTGATAAGTTGATAATGTCCTTTGATGTTAGGTCTGAGAAGTACAGCTTTATTAAAGTCATGGAACCTGGGGCAATGCATCCTGCAACAGAGCTAGTAAACTAGAATGGTAAACTGGCTTCACTTATGCCGAGCAAGTGTTTTTATTTTAGTAGAGAAACCACAAGTTTTGAGATGTGGGTTCTAGATGACCTAGAGAAAAAGGAATGGTCTAAGCATGTTTACAAACTGCCTCTGATTTGGGAGAATGTAGCTGCAAATTACAGCTTATACTGTGCTGGAGTGACTTGTTCAAATGAAGTTGTGTCTGTAAAGTACTCTCTGTACGGCCCTTTCTATGTTTTCTACTTCAGTCTCGAGAGTGAAACTACCAGAAAAGTTGAAATCCAAGGAATGAGAGCGTTACATCAACTCAGTGTTAACACCTTCTTAGACCATGTGGAGGACGTAAAGCTTTTTTGAAAGGTGTTTTAGTAATTGATAACGGGGATAGTTAGGCTGGCTCTTAAGTGATGTCCTCCTAAGAAGAGTATCACATGGTCTTTAATGTTTGTTCTATGCTGAGCCAAAAACAATTCAGTGGTTTTATATCCTATTCTTGTTCTTATCTCAATACGTTAATGTTTAGTTTAAGTAAAGTCTTTTCTTGGAATGCAGGCATTTACTCCATTCAAAAGCTTCCAAAAACTAATATGAAAGTTGAATTCAACCTTGTGGTGTGGCCAAGAGTATCTTCTAGGTTTTAGTTCAGATCTTCATCGTTAATGGAGTCTAGATGCAAATTTCACAAAATCAAGGGAAAAAAACAGAACGGTTGTTCTGCTTGTAACTGTTATTATACACATGACTCGAAAAGCCTCTGTTCTCGAGTGTGCAAACTCATTTTTTAACAAATGCGGATTCAGCCAAGTCGATGGCTCAAGCAAGACCAGCTGCTCTATTCTGACGCTCGCGGTGCACGTCTTCCGGGTCACTATCGGCTACCACACCAGCTCCAGCTTGAAGATAAGCCACCCATTCACGGCGTTTGTTAGCATCTTTGTAAGAGTACATTGTATTGTATTGCCTTGCTGTCGGGAAAACAGTTGTCCTAAGTGCTAAAGCAATGTCCATGTCACCAGTAAACGAGACTCCACCAAAACCGCCACTCGTCGATTAGTTCCACGGCTTTTACCTTTGGTGCCCCACTAACTGTGCCCACTAGTAGAGCCGCACGCAGTGTTTTCTCAGCAAGATTGCAACTCTCCTGTCACCCAAACATAGAAATAGAACTTATAAATGATCAGAGGAACCGAACACTTAAGCCAGACCTACGAACTATTTATTTGATCAAGAGTTGATAATTCACACTAACCGTGGAGATTCAGAAGAAAGTCTTAAGCTCCTTCTAATTACAGAAGAAGAAGGATTAATATCAACAAATGATAAGTGTTTTAATTCATTGTGTTTATCTATCTAATTAAAACAAAACATCTATCTAATTAAAACAAAAACATTACAATGAATATAATTTTAAACAGTAAATAACATGTTAAAATCAATTAGTTGACATAAATAACGTTTTAAATATAAATAAAATACATAGATTTATAACAATTCAATAGATTTATTACAATTCAAGAGAAATTCCCTTTGATAACATTTTTAGTTATTTTTACAAAAAGAACATCCAAAGGGTAGAATGACCAAAATATGCTTTACTAAAAATTAATTATACATTTATACCATAGGATTAACTAATCTAGACTTAGGATTAATAGTTAAAAGGTGAAGTTTAAAATTTTAAAAAAATAATAATAAAATTTAATAAAAGTTTTAAGAAAATTTTTGTTTTAGAAAAAAATTCGAATTTCAATAAGCAATTTTGAAAAAAGAAATTTGGAAAGAGTTTTTATAAAAAAATTTAATTTAAAAACATATAACCGAAACTATAAAAAATATCTATAAAATAAGAGATACAGAAGTCTTTAGACTCTTTTATAAAACTTTTTTTAATCATCTTTCTACTTTAATTTTCTTTCAGTGACAATTTTTTTTAAAAGAAATATCTAAGAATATTGAAAAAATATTCTACTTATGTTTTTATATTTGGTATAAATACAAAAAATAAATTATATAATATTATCATACACCAAAACCTTTTATTTATTTTTAATTAAATTACTTTTTGTTTTTCAAAATATATATTTTCCTTTTTACTAAATTAGTTTTTTTAATAAAAATATATTTTTGCGGTTAGAATTGTTTTTCTTTTCTTTATTTAGCGTAATTTTTAACTAACCTGTATGGGCTTTTCATTATAATGAAATGGGCCGACAAGAGAAATATATTAACCATATGTTTTGCCCTAAACGTTGCATGTTCTGTACTCTGCGTTCACAGCTTTGGTTTTGCTTTTTACGACTCTCTGGTTTTCGTTATCATTAGGCTTTTTGAGCTCCTCCGCCATGAGAACCCGGCGGCAAAAGATCTTGGAGGATCGTCAAGCCGTCGTTGGACGGTTAAACGCCGGCGAAAACTCATTGACTATCCCAGACGATCTCATCTCCGAGATATTCTCGAGATTGCCTGCTAAAAGTATAGCCAGATGTAGATGCCTATCGAAACTCTGGGCTTCCGTACTCGATGGTCAAGCTTTCACGGATCTGTACTTGAAAAGATCATCTGCTCGTCCTCAGCTCTTGTTTGCCTTCCAAGAAGACGGCGAGGTATTCTTCTTTTCCTCACCTCACCAACCTCAAAATCAAGAAGAAGTTGACAACATATCTCATGTAGCAGTTAATTATCATATGAGTTTTCCCTCTACACGTGATAATGATATAAATATTCTTACGGCTATCAGTGGTTGGGTCTGTGCTAGAGATAAAAATAAAATGGCGTGGGTGCTATGTAACCCTAGCACCGGACAGTCCTTCACTTTACCGACAATCAAGACGAGAATCAAAGCAAGGGATGTGTATAAGGTGAGATACTTTTCTGGGTATGATCCGGTTGATAAGAAGGTCAAGGTATTGTCAATCAGATGGGAACGTGGCAGAGATGGCTCCATGTATCAGGAGCACCAAGTTCTGACGTTAGAAAC
The DNA here is from genome assembly GCA_018703725.1 of Brassica juncea. Lineage (NCBI taxonomy): Eukaryota > Viridiplantae > Streptophyta > Magnoliopsida > Brassicales > Brassicaceae > Brassica > Brassica juncea. The sequence continues at coordinate 58,629,075 of CM031936.1, read as the reverse complement.
TGGGAAACTCTCATGGAGAATGATTGAATGTGACGTGCCTCATTTGCCTTATTCTACTTCTGTTTGCATCAATGGTGTTTTGTATTACAAAGCTGATCTCCAGGGGTCTTCTTCCTTTCATGATACGATAATGTCCTTTGATGTTAGATCTGAGAAGTACAACTTTATTAAAGTCGTGGAACCTTTCACTGGGCTACTGCATCCTGCAACGACTTTGATAAACTGCAATGGTAAACTGGCTTCAATTAGGGCGAATGATGGTTTTTGTTTTAGTAGAAAAACAACAAGTTTTGAGATGTGGGTTCTAGATGACCTAGAGAAAAAGGAATGGTCCAAGCATGTTTACGAACTGCCTCCAATTTGGGAGAATGTAGCCGCAGATAACGTTTTATACTGTGCTGGAGTGACTTGTTCAAATGAAGTTGTGTTGGTAAAGTACTTTCTGGACGGCCCTTTCTATGTTTTCTACTTCAGTCTCAAGACAGAAACGAGCAGAACAGTTGAAATCCAAGGAATGGGAGCATTTCGTGATCACAGAGTTTACACCTTTGTAGACCATGTCGAGGACGTAAAGCTTTTGAAAGCTGTCTTAGGACTTTAGAACGGAGCTAGTTAGGCTAGCTCTTAAGTGATCTCATCATGTACTAGGGAGCAATGTTTGTTCTATGCTAAGCCAAAAACAATTCTATGTTCTTACATCGTATTTTATCTTAACAAAATGACATCACTATGAGATACTTTTCCCACTTTTATTACATCATAAGTCACTTTTCATACTGCCAAGTGCCAAGGTAGTTTTTATACATAAAAACCAAACAATTGTCAACTAAAAACCAAAGGTACGTAGTGTAATATTCTCGTTATAAGGGTCGCTAGCTACTTCAGGTGGCTATCATCCTATTCTTGTTCTTCTCTCAATGCATTAATATTTCGTTTAGGTAAAGTCTTTGTTGGAATGCAGACATTCAAAAGCTTCCAAAAACTAATATGAAAATTGAATTCAACCTTGTGTGTGGCCAAGAGTATCTACTGTTGTCTTCTAGGTTTTAGTTCAGAGCTTATCATCATTAATGGAGTCTAAATGTAAATTCCGCAAAATCAAGAAAAGAAAAAAAAAACGGTTGTTCTGCTTGTAACTGTTATTATACACATGACTCGAAGCTCAGAAAAGCCTCTGTGCCCACTGGTAGAGCCGCACGTAGTGTGTCCCAGCAAGATAGATCATCTTGCTACTCTCCTGTCACCTGCACATAAAACTTATAAATGATCCGAGGAACACTTAAGCCAGACCTTCAAAAGTTGGTAATTCACACTAACCGTGGAGATCCAGAAGAAAGTCTTCTTCTGATTACAGAAGAAGAAGGATCAACACCAATAAATGAGAAGTGCATCCATTAAAAGAGAAGTTCATCCATTTTTTTATTCACTACTTCTATATAATTAAAACACAAAAATTACAATGGATCTAATTTTAAATATTAAATAACATGTTAAAGTAAATACCTTGACATTAAATAAATTTTCTAATAAAAATTTTATATATTAGATTTTTAAAAAATAAAATACATAGATTTATAACAATTCATTACCAGAATTCAAGTACGGAATAAAAATAAAATAAAATAATCTTTACATGTATTTTTATATTTGATATAATCAAAAAACAGTACAGTTATATAATATTATCATATACACCTAAAACTTTTTTTTATTCAACTAGTTTTTGTTAAAAAATATTCCTGCGTTTTAAAAACACAGGTTATAATTTTCTACTAGGTATTTCGCCCGCAAATGCCGGCCCAAATATTTTATAATTACTTAGTAGTATATATTACTAATTAAAATATTATAGTAATAAATTTTTACTTATGTTGTAATTTGAATTTTTAAGTAATTTAAAATTTTGAAATTTTATGAAAATTTTTGTATACTATAGTTATAATTAATAAATAAATCTTAAAAATCACTTTTAAATTATATAAAATTAAAAATTTTACTTGATTAATATTTAGTTATGTGTTTTCTGTTTATGAATTTTTAAAATTTTTTATCAAAATATATATTTTGGATAACAACACAATATATATAAGAATTATCTTTTTCTTTTAAAATATATATTTTAGATTTTGGATAATTCTTATTATTATATAAAAGAATTATTTTTTTATTTTAAAATATATATTTAATATTTTGGATAATTCTTATTAGTATTAACGTTAACCAAATAGATTTGAAATTCGTTTTTATTTATAGGTAATTTATATAATTTATTCATTAAGGGTACAAACGATATTAACCGCTCTAACTTTCAACGTGAGAGCTCCGTTGCAAAAAATCACTCCGGAAATAATAGTATAGATTTCTTTCTTTGTATAGTAATTTTAAGTTTTAACTAGCCTATATGGGCTTTTCATTTCATTATAATAAAATGGGGCGACAAGAGAAATATACCATATGTTTTGTCCTACACGTTGCGTGTTCTCTACTCTGCGTTAACAACTTTGGTTTTGCTTTTCACGACTCTGTTCTCATTAGGGGTTTGAGCTCCTCAGCCATGAGAACACGGCGGCAAAAGATCTTGGAGGATCGTCAAGCCGTCGTTGGACAGTTAAATGCTGGCGAAAACTCATTGCAGATCCCAGTTGATCTCATATTCGAGATACTCTTGAGATTGCCTATTAAATGTGTAGCCAGATGTCGATGCCTATCAAAGCTCTGGGCTTCCATAATCGATCGTCAAGATTTCACGGATCAGTACTTGAAAATATCATCTGCTCGTCCTCAGCTCTTGTTCGCGTTCCAAGATAGCGGCAAGGTATTCTTCTTTTCCGCACCTCAGGATCAAGAAACTGACAACTCTTCTCCGATAACCGCCAGCTATCATATGAGCTTCCCTGTTAATCGTGTCAGAGAAATATATAGTCCTATCAGTGGTTTGGTCTATATGCATCAATGGTGTTTTGTATTACATAGCTAAGAACGGAGCTGATTCTTCTACCTATGGTAAGGATGTTATAGTCTCCTTTGATGTTAGATCTGAGAAATTCGGCTTTATTGAAGTCGACAAACGTTTCAATCCAGTTCATACTCTGATAAACTTCAATGGTAAACTGGCTTCAGTTGAATATTATTCTTTTAATAGAAGATACCCAATTCATTTGTGGGTTCTAGATGACATAGAGAAAAATGAATGGTCCAAGCATGTTTACAAACTGCCTGCGTCTTGGGAGGATGTAGTTGGAGATGCCGACTTATACTGTGTTAAAGTGACTGCTTCAAATGAAGTTGTGTTGTCAGGGTACAATCAACGCTCCCCTTTCTATGTTTTCTATTACAGTCCTGAGAGGGAAACTGTCAGACGAGACGAAATCAAAGGAATGGAAGCGTTTACGCATTCCCAAGTTTGCACTTTTGTAGACCATGTAGAAGACGTCAAGCGTCTGAAAGGTGTTTTAGGACTGGCTCTTAAGTGAATGATCACGTGATCTTAGTAGAGCCCCTTATCTTTTCCGCTGGTTTTATGTTTCTCTTATCCATAATGGTATGTATGTATCTTATCCTCTTGTTCAGTGCTTCATGCTGCATCCAAAGAGCATCAGTTTTTCTATGCTAAGCCAAAACAGTTCAGTGTTCGTATTTTATATTTTGACAACACATTGTACCATTTGGTTAGCATCCTATATTCTGGTTCTCTCTATGTTACTCAATACATCAATGTTTAGTTTAAGTGAAGGCTTTATTTGGAACTCAGACATTCAAAAGCTTCCAGAAACTAATGTGAAAATTGAACTTAACCTTGTGTGTGGCCAAGCGTACTATTCTTTTCTAGTTTTTAGTCAAGAGCTTCATCGTTAATGGAGTCTAAATGCAAATTCCACATAATCAAGAAAACAAAAGAGAAACCAACGGTTCTGCTTGCAACTGTTATTATACACATGACTCGAAGTTCAAGAAAAGCCTCTGTTCTCAATTGTGCAGTCTCATTTTTTAACAAATGCGGATTCAGCCAAGTCGATGGCTCGAGCAAGACCAGCTGCTTTATTCTGACACTCGCGGTGCTCGTCCTCAGGGTCACTATCAGCTACTACACCAGCTCCAGCTTGAAGATAAGCCACCCATTCACGGCGTTTGTTAGCATCTTTGTAAGAGTACATTGTATTGTATTGACTTGCTGTTGGGAAAACAATTGTCCTAAGGGATAAAGCAATGTCCATGTCACCAGTGAAGGAGACTCCACCAAAACCGCCACTGTATGGTCCACGCCGTGTAGGCTCCAGCTCGTCGATTAGTTCCATGGCTTTTACCTTTGGTGCCCCGCTAACTGTTCCCACTGGTAGAGCCGCACGTAGTGTGTCCCAGCAAGATAAATCATCTTGTAACTCTCCTGTCACCTGCATTGAACTTAAAAATGATTTAGAGGAACACTTAAAACGAGAATATGAATCAAAACATTTACCGTGGAGCTTATATGCATAACATGGGAATAACGTTCGATGTTCATAAGTTTCTCAACTTTCACCGAACCGTATTTCGCAACTTTTCCAACATCGTTGCGACCGAGATCGACCAGCATGATGTGCTCAGCACATTGCTTCTCATTCTCTAGCAGCTCCTTCTCTAATATCTTATCTTCAACCTCTGTTTTCCCTCTCCTGCTGGTTCCTGCTAATGGCCGATTCACTATCTTGTTCTGTTTCCAAGGTAATTAAAAACAAAAAGTTAAGCTTCATCGGAGTAGCATCGATGTTTACTACTAGTAATTGCCACTAGAGATAGCCATGTTTTACCTGCTTTACTTTGGTGAGAATTTCTGGACTTGATGCTACCAATATACAGCCTCTAGCCTGATGACAGGTTAAGAGCATTAACAACAAAATACAAAAGTTGCACAAAGAAAAGTTCTCTGCCATTACAAACCTGCAAATAACCCATATACGGACTTGGATTCACAACTCTTAGAGCTCTATAAACTTCAAACGGGTCAGCAAATGTTCTCCTTTCAAAACGCTGACTCAACACAATCTGAAATATGTCTCCTGCAAGTATGTGTTCTTTAGCATTCACCACGGCCTCCTTGTACTCTTCGCGTGTCACGTTTGAGTTTTCCAAAGCTGGTCCAAATTGTCGCGTCTGAAGATTCACGTTACCTGCAGCCAGCTTTGGCCTGTTGACATCCACAGAGAAAAATAAAATTTAATTTCACGGATAGTAATAACCAGAAAAAGCTCACAAATTTAACTAAAGCCAAAGAGATACTTACGGCTCAATATCGTGCAACTTAGCCACCAGTGTCTCCAAATGTTGCACTCCATTACTGTATGCCTTCTCATAGGGAACGCTCCCATCTAGTCTAATCCAGTGGATAACGTATGCTTTCTGTATTGAAGGAAACCAACCTCTGATTACCAAATTTGGAGATTCCAAAGTTAATCAAACAACATGGATAGTAACAAAAACATTACCTTCTCCACATGATCAAATACAATAACATCGTCATATAGACCAAGATGCATGTCCGGCAAGTTCCTATCATCCTCAGGGGCCTTTGAAAATGGAAGTTTCCTTTTTTCAACATAGCGAACTGTGTCGTACGAGAAAAAACCAACCCAGCCACCTATCATATGATAAAGCAATCACATTAATAAACACCACTTCAGGTAAAAGATAAAGCATTGTATCTGATAGCGCCAAGAGTGAGATTCAAGAGCTTAAAGGCGAGAATTGGACATTAGTGTTGTAGGAGCAAAAAGGAAGATAGGAACAAAAAAATGTTCAAATAAAGACCAACACAGGAAAGGAGAAACAGAAAAGCTCTCTACTTCATATGTGGCTCTTGAGAACCAACATGTACTTGTCCACTATGACTAATCTCACGTCGAAGAAAAGTAAAAGTTCTAGTATTGAAGATCAAGGTTCCGTGATGTGGTTTTACGAATCTCACGTCCAAGACATCAACACTATCATTATCACATATCACCAGTCCATAACACCAGTGGCTTACATTCATCTAGGTTACCTATTCTAGCAAGTGAATTGTAATATAAAAAAAATTAAGACGGATTCCTTAGTCCTTACCACAAAACGCATCAGGGAGGTCCTGAACTAGTTGAGGATCAGGGTTCCATGACTCAGAGATTTGTCTAGGGATCTCCATTGGGTCTTCAACGTATTCCTCAGTCATGCTTCCATTCTTGTGATCCATCACAATAACTTTATTCTCCTTTGCAACGATCTCCATCGCAGGCTGAGCCCCAACGACGCTATAACGACCCTGTTTAGATCAATCAAAACAATTTACAACTGCGGAATATCAACTGATTAAAAATATTAAAAAAAAAAAATACAAAGATAGAGATTAGTCTTACAACGCTGGACATCTGAGAGCCAGGCTCAACGGACTCAAAAAGAAAACTAGGAGCTTCACGGTCATCTTCTTTGACGAGACAACGGTAAGCAAGAACAGGAGTGAGCTGATCAGAGAATATGCAGCTGTAAATTGGTATAAGGTTTGTGCTCTTCGAAGCATCTCCCAACTTTTTTGTATCACTCACTGCAATAAAAGAACAAATTGAACAACACGTATCAGACCTATCGAAGATTCCGATTACGATTGAGAGAACAAGAAGATTCCGATTCACAATCAAAACCGTTATCGAAAACGTAACTGAAGAGTATAAACCGTTAAGAGCATTGCCTCACCTATTGAAGCTTCCGGTGGTGCAGAGACGCATTTGATCGAACGGAGAGAAGGCGCGTAAGCCGAGCTTCTACGAGAAAATCCAGTAACGGTCACAGAAGAAGAAGAAGAAGAGAGTGCTCGAGAAGCAGCAGAGGGAGCGAGCCGGCGAGAGAAACTCAGAGGTTGCATCGTCGCCACATTCATGGAGGAAGACATCGTAATAAAATGTTGTGGCTCCGGTGGCCGGAATGTTGAAAAGGATTGAAGATTCAGAGGCGTGGCGAGCGAGCGGCTAGAAGTGTAATTAAATTAGTAATATTCTTATTCGATTTGCGAATGAAATAACGAAGAAGATGGCTTATATTTATAAACGATTACGCGTGGCATGACCATGTGACTAATGAAGATTTTACCTTTGTACCCCTCACCTGTCTTTTCTTTTCACCAGGTCCACGTGCATGCACGAGTCTCTCCTTTGCTAAGATTCTCTGGACAAGGTGGCTGGCTGGGAAGCTAACCCATTAATGGACTTACTTTTTTTTCTCTTTTAGAAAATAAGAAATGAAGACACCTCACCTAATAAGAAATTAGGGGTGGGCACGAATCAGATAGTACCATGTTTTTTGGTATTTGCGATTTGCTTCGTATCTTACGAATATATGATTTTCCGATTTGTTTTGCCTCGGAGAAATACGGATATTCGGTTTTACGGATATTTGGAACTTTTTTAAATATTTACGAATATTTGTGAATATTTACGGATATCTCATACAACATGTTTTATACGCGTAAATCTAACAAAATTATACATGTTTTTTTATATATATATTCTTACATAATATTAAACCAAAAGTAAAAATTAGTGGAATTATATGTTTCATACTTTTTTATAATAAAATAATCTTTTTTGATAAAACACATAATTTTAGAAAATTATAGTTTTAGAAAGATTTTATATTCTTTCTTTAATTTAATACATTATATATTTTTATAAATAACACAAAGATATGTTGAAGTAAAAATTTATACATACTTAATTATAGATATTCATTTATTTGTATAAAAACTGGAACGGATCGGATATTCGTCTTTAAAATTTTTAGTATTTGTGATTTGCTTCGTTTTTAACGGATATTGAATTTTAATATTTGCTTTGCTTCGAAGACTTACGAATATTCGAATCTTTCGGATCGAATCGAAACGGATAACGAATCGAATCAAATTTAACGGATAAAATGTCCACCCCTACCTGTAATTATACATAATGCTTTAGATCATAAAGATTACCTTATTATATATAAAATTTGACTCTCATAAGTTTATACTTATCTGAAATTAGATATGTATGTACATATACAAAATATTTTCGAAAATAACAACGTATTTGGCAACATTTGTTCTCCATCTAGATGGATCTTCTAAGCCGTGTCATTAGAGTGTCACATAACTAGATAAGCTATGATGTCATCGTTTATCCCTTGTTATATGAGTTTAAGAATCACGATGTGTCACGTTGAATCAGGAAAAAAAAAGACTAATAATTTATAGCATACTAGCAAGTATCAACTTGAACAAAGCTTTTCATTAATCCTCGTTTCCAGACCAATGATATGCAGTGTTTCGAAAACCGGACCGGACCGGCCGGTCGAACCGGTTCGACCGTGACTCGGTGAAGAAGCCGAGCCCGGTTCGGTTTAAAACCCGGATTTGTAAAAAACGGTAAAACCGGCTGAAAACCGGTAAAACCGGTGACTCGGGTCAATTTTAAAACCCGGTTCATAAAAATTAACATATAATTAAGTGTTTTCCATTATTATTAGCTAAAATTTTATATTTTATAATTAGTGTTTAACTATCATTATTTAATTAATTTTTATTTTCTTAAGAAACAATGTGAAAAATATATTTTTGACTTTCATATACTATTTTTATTTTACCATATTCATAAAATTTGAGATTTAGTTGTAAAAATAAATAAATATGATAATTTTAATTGTAAATCATATGATTTTATTAATTTTAGTTTACATAGTATTCACTATTCAGTTTTATTTTATTATATATACAGTTAGATTTATGTTTATTTTTTTATATTTAGTTAATTATAGAAAAGAATAGAGAATGTATTATATGTAGAAGTGAAGTTCATATAATATAAATATATAATTATATATATAAGTTTCATAGATAGAAAACCCGGTTCGACCGGTTGAACCGGTCCAACCAGTCAACCAGTAGCTATACCGAATCGGTATCCGGTCCGGTTTTCAAAATATTGATGATATGCTAACATATATATATATATATATATATTTGTTTATATGTACATATATTCTTTTGATAATAATGTTAATTAGTATAATTATACACAAATGAAAATATGTCTATCTACCAGATAGTGATATCAATGATTCTCGTGTCAGTTGTACAATAGTATGGATGTAGAAATTTTGACCTTTCTCGACTTCACAACATAAGTATATTTGGAAAGGTTGTTTTATATGCTACCAACCAAGATCAAATCCATCAGCATGAAAAGCATGTGATGATCTTTTTATACTATTTTTACCTTCCACCGTTTATAATATTATAAATTTGCCATTATTATTCCTAATCACTCTAGAACCTCTTTTGTTTGTAGTACTTTATAATCGTCGATGGCGGCATCGGACTATACAAATTTCTAAGGAAACCTACTTTCCACAAACAACTGAAGAATATTATGCATATATATCTCACAAGCAATTACTAGCTAATTTTTTTAATAGTATATAACTTCTTAGATGATTTTGTTTTCTCATTTTGCTGACACTCATAAAGCCTCCAACAAGAGGATAAGAAACACAAAAACAAAACAATAAGCCAACGTTCGATCCAGGCTTGACCCCAATTATTAATATTGAATTCTTAAGAAAGAAAAAAACAATAGAACCCGCCTAGTTTGAAAGTAGAAGACAAAAACTAAAAGTTTCAAACTATTTCTCTTGTTTTCTTATTGAGATTTGAGATGTCTGATGATGTCCATTCACAAGCCAATCATCATGGTGTCTTCACCGGTGAAAGCAAATGGGTACGACAAACACACAAGCAAAGAGAGTAACAGAACAAGGATCCCTACATACACATACTTCTCTAATCAGGCTCCAGTGATTTCCTCAGCCAGTGGGGCTATCGGTCCACGCTGCACCAAGCTAGAATGTCACGTCACTGAACAACAACGCAGACAGGCCGTGTCGAGGCCTTAACCATTTGGAATGCAGAGTTCACGGACTTTTGATTTTCAAATGGAATGTTCAAGCTTGGGTTTGAAGTTCAGCCCATGCCCAGATCACAAGTGGGTTCAATCAAATATATCAAAGTTCTGTCCTTAGTACATCACCGAGTAAGAGCTTGCGTATCAACTTTCCAAGGACAACGCGTTGTAGTTTTTCATCAATTCGACTGACATGATCTCCCCTTCTTAATACCCCAAACGACACGCGTGCTTCTTTTACCTGTCGTTTTTTTTTTTTTTTTTTTTGTCACCTCCTGTCGTTTTCTTTAAATTCCCCTTCTTGATATCGAAAACGTCACGCGTTTTCTTCAGCCTATGGTAAATGCAAACGCCTAATTTAACCGACACAACGTTCTCATGCTTATACAGAAAACGTCAAGCATTCTTCAACTCTGTTCTCTAGAAAGGCTTCAAAGCTCTGTGGAAGAGGAAGCAAAGTCGATTCCTCACAATCTCTGATGAGCTCCGATCGGTGCACGAAACCCTAATTCCCTCAGGAGTCTCGTCTCTCCCCCGATAATCTCATCGGGAAGCTGTGTTCACCGTTGAATATGGATGGTAACAAAGACGACGCGTTGAAATGCCTCAAAATCGGCAAGGACGCGATCGGAGCAGGGGATCGATCTCGCGCTCTGAAGTTTCTCGAGAAAGCTCGTCGCCTCGATCCGTCTCTCCCGATCGATGATCTCCTCTCGGATCTGAACAAACAGTCGTCTGATGATCATTCCCCCGGATCCGCCGCCAACGACTCCCCTAAGCCGTCGTCTCTTCGTCAACGTGGATCTTCCTCCTCAACCGCCGCGGGATCTTCATCATCCGTATCGTTCACGGAGGAGCAACGAGCGATCGTTCGGGAGATCAAATCGAAGAAGGATTACTACGAGATCCTCGGATTAGGAAAATCGTGCTCAGTCGAAGACATGAGGAAAGCGTATCGTAAACTCTCTCTAAAGGTCCATCCAGATAAGAACAAAGCTCCCGGCTCGGAAGAAGCGTTCAAATCCGTCTCCAAGGCGTTCCAGTGCCTAAGCAACGAAGACGCTAGGAGAAAGTACGACGTCAGCGGCTCCGACGAGCCTTCCTATCAAACGCGCAGGTCCGCGAGGAGACACCACAACAACGGATTCAACGGCTTCTACGATGATGAGTTCGATGCTGACGAGATCTTCAGAAGCTTCTTCGGCGGAGGAGGAATGGCACCCGCCGCTACTCAGTTCCGATCGTTCAACTTCGGGGGAGGTGGTAATAGAGCGGCTAATCAAGGCTCTGATACTACAGGGTTCAATCCACGTGTCCTCCTGCAGCTGCTTCCCGTTGTGTTCATACTGCTACTCAACTTCTTGCCGTCTCCACAACCGATCTACTCGCTCTCCGCTTCGTACCAGTACGAGCACAAGTTCACCACGCATAGAGGGGTTAATTACTTTGTGAGATCGGCTAAGTTCGAGCAGGAGTACCCTATAAACAGCGTCGAGAGACAGAGGGTTGAGGCCCAAGTGGACAGAGATTACTTGTCTGTACTGGGACAGAACTGTAGGTATGAGCTTCAGAGACAACAGTGGGGGTATGTTCGTGAGACGCCTCACTGTGACATGATGAGGAGGTTTGATTCAGCTGGTGTTGCTGCATAAAACCTCATCCAAGTTAGTAATATTCAAACTCTTGAAACAAACTTTTGTTGGATCGTTCCGAGTTATATTGATGTTACTTACTTACCAACGTCTGCGCATTTTGTTGATGCCCCTAAAGTCCCAACTTCTTGATATACAATTGATTACTGTTTCTATGTATGATGTTTAGTATGAAACGTTTATTTTGTGTGATTATTATTTCTGCTCGGAATAAGACTTGTTTTTGCTCCTGCCCTACATGTTCCATGTGTAAGTAAGGTAGCAAAAACTTATTTTTATTACATCAAAACGTTTCCTGGTTAGATCTTATTGTATCTTATAGAAAAATTGAAACTTTTTGAACTCCAATTGTGAAGTTCAAGTTGTAGCTCTGGAGTTGATATATACCCCAGGAGTAAGAGATATATAACGGTTTCGTTTATGAGCGTAAACCATATGTTTTATGAATTTCGAGTGAGGTGCTGCAGAAGAGCTCTGTGTGCTCCCTCCCTCTACACTAACTAACGAAACATCCATATTGTCATCGATTCTGTTCCACAAAACCACAGGTGTTAAATATGTGTTCCCTGAACCTCAGGGATATGCTCAGGTTGTGGGTAAATAGCGTGAAAGAACCTGATAGCTAGCTCTCCCCGGTTGAGCGACCATCGTAGCTAGATGCGTTAATGTTCCACTGAGCTCTGTTATTGCTGATTCGAAACCGCTTTTGGCTAACATTCTCCTGCATTGGGGACAGTTTGCTGTAACATGGACATCTACATTTGCAGTGATGGAACGTTCTCAACCGCGGATCTGCGTCTGTTTTGCATCTCACGAACGAAGCACTGCATGATTTGACCTTAAAGCATAACGGAAAAGGAGCACAATCAAGAGTTGTTCAGGTACTGAAATTATGACATGCCTGAGCTGGTACGTGAAGGAGCTCCACTGCCACTACTTAAAGCCGGTAATCTGGTTGGTTACGGAAGACAAAACCTAATTAGATGAGAGCAGCTGTTACTTAGAAGATAGTTTCTGAACAAAACTCGATAGGAATAAAACCCAGTTTTCATGAGCCTTGATGTTCTGCGGGAAGACACGACATTTCTCTATCGGATACTCTCTAATGTGGGACAATAGGCGATACTCTCTAATGTGGGACAATAGGCAACTGATACAAATCGATAGGAAGTTGACAAAATCTACAAAATCCAACCTCTGATCTCTTAGTTAGAACATCTTGAAATCGATAGAACGTTTTGTACTTTTGTTGTTTACTCTTGTTGAACCCTGTCCTGTTTTAACATGTGGCAATCGAAAGATGTGGTGGCTAAGAAACGTGAGACATTACTCAAACAAACTTGGGCCCGAAACACAAGATCATGAGAATACACATACGTAAGAAGTTTACAGAGATAACAAAACCGTAATATCTATTCCTCTGAATTCTTATCGTGCTATAAGCTAAAAAAGTTTAATTAATTCGTTATCTAATTAAGGTGATCCCCACGAGATAGCGTTTTGGGTTTGGAACGTAAACTCATAAACGTGTATGCTATTCACTTTCACTGCTCACACTTCACCATGCTGATAACGTATGTGTTAACGAAAATAATAATTGAATCGAAGTAAGATGTTTGAAATTCTGATAAAGGAAACTACGGGTAAGCTCTTCTCCATGAGAAATTTTTTATTACAACCTGAAAAGTAAAATACTAGTAATAAATCACTGTTCTTCATCATATACATTTGATATATGCACCATTTAACGATAATGTTTTATAAAAATTGTTCATATAAGTTGACGTAGATATGCCCGTTTTGAATTCATTAATTTCATATAGCAAATATTAAATACCAAACTGAGCCCGTTTTGAATTCATTAATTTCATATAGCAAATATTAAATACCAAACTGATAAAGCAATTTCGATCTTAAATATTCGAGCTACACAAACAATATTAGAAAGTTGCAACTAAGAGAATGAAATTAAAGTTTTGGGGTTATGTTGGATGGATCGGCGACAAACGTGGAAGCAGGGAGATCAAAAAGGAACCTTCCCAAGCTTCGTAAAGAGTAGGGAAGTCTCTGTCTCTACTCCTTGCCCTACATTTTCAAGCGTGCCATAATTTCATGGCCTTGTTTCCTGAGTTTTCATTTTCTTTGTCTTGATTGCCACCAACATGAAATCAATATTACATAAGAACACTTACTTGCGGTGTTGTGTTTATTTTCTTATATTATAAGATTTGGTGTTTTAAAACTCTTCAAAGAAAATTTAGAGAAAGGACATTGACCTAGGAGTTAGAGATAATACACCCATTGCCAAGAACTACTATCCAAATTTATGTCGTCTGAAGCTTTATTTCTCATAAACATTATATAATCTTGATAATAAAAGATACATTTGTTTACTACTAATTGATTAATATGTATATTAAAGTAATGGTGCCTGGAACATCATTGGGAATTGCATGTAAGTGGGCATTACAATGTGAGACCACCTTCCACTTTTTTGACTAGGATAAGAACACACTCTCTAACTTTCGGATTAGCACACATACTATATCATGTGCATAAACTATACCGCTAATTACATAAAAGCAGAGAAATCTACTCACGTTTCTTTAAACTGGTATGTATATATAGCACAATATAACATATCATATCTATATTTATGTATTTATATGTGTGTTTATAATCATGTACAATTGGTTTTAGAAATGGTAAAAGATGTATACTTTTATTGTTTTGGAAATGGTATGCAAGTTAGATATGAAAAAAAATTCTAACGAAAAGTATGAAAACTAATTGTTATCTAATAGTTAATTTATGGATGAGTCCAACTGAAAAACGCCAATGTATGCTTTGACTTTGAGGCCAAATCGATCTTTTAAGTTTGCAATTGAATTTCAAAAATGTGATGTAATATTTGTACGTATTAGTATGTTGTGTAGCAGATAGACTCTTGTTTATAAAAACAATGTTTGGTTTTATTCGAATTGTCATTTTACTCTTTGCATCTTTAGTCTTCGCTTAGCGTCTCGTGCATGTCTTCCTCAAAATCATCACCACTAATATACCTCACGTACACTCACAGAGATATATATATATATATATATATATATATATATATATATATATATATATATGTGTGTGTGTGTGTGTGTGTATTTCTCTATGCCAAAGGCCAAAAACACATCTTAAATCCAGTTTTTTTAAGTCACTCCACCTGTCATTCTGATTGATACATTTTTATCGAAACATACATACGTGTATATCATCCAAACCTAAACAATTATATAATAAGACTAATACACATAAAATTCTATCAATATAGATACTCTTATAACAAACACCTAGCTTGAATGTTTTATACATATAATTAAGGAATTAAGTAGTGTACTTTTATAGACAGGCTGAGTTATTAACTTCGATTTATATTTTTAAAAAGGGTTCCATTCAGCTTTATAATCACCACTACCGACCAGATTACTTTATCAAGTGTCACAGCTTTTGTGAGAAGTTTTCCGTTAATTCATCAGCTTTTCAGTATGTTGATCAATAATATTACGAATTATTATCATTTTTTCGCGGCTAATTTTATATAATCGTATACTACGATAACTGATCACACGCTAATATATAATCTAAGCTTAAATAATTACAACATAAGAAAGCACACTTTATGCAACCACTGGGCGTAGCTACAAGAAATTAATCAACAACCAAATCAGTATAATTACTTACGTATATGCATACGCATACGCATACGTAGCACAGAACCCTAGCAAAGTATGATAAAGCAAACGATCAAATCTCAGAAAAAAATCACTCCCTTCCAAATCCCAAAAAGGCATGCATTTCGTAATAAACAACGCACTGATTCTGTTTTATTTCTTCTACCTCTATCCTACACAACACTAATTAAACGACACAAAACTCAAAACACAGACACATTCATTTAACTAACCTCCTTGCTGTTTTCTTTTGATTATTATAATAACAAAAATATTCTACCAAAATTCAAAAGAAACACCATCTAATCATATCTATAAATATCAAACCCTAGTACATTCACATCATTAAGTCCATCACACACCTAAACACATATTCAAACCAAACACTGAGAACTCTGTTCCTGGAGCTACTAGATCATATATACACATTGAAATAATGTCGTTGGGAGGATTCTCGATTAAAGCTAAAGGCTTAGGTAATAACAACAACGGAGGTGGAGGAACTGGGACAAAGTGTGGAAGGTGGAATCCAACGGTGGAGCAAGTCAAGCTTCTGACGGATCTGTTCAAGGCGGGGCTAAGAACACCGAGCACCGATCAGATTCAGAAGATATCTATGGAGCTAAGTTTCTACGGTAAGATCGAAAGCAAGAACGTGTTCTATTGGTTCCAAAACCATAAAGCTAGGGAAAGACAAAAGCGCCGTAAAATCTCCACCGTCGACTTTCATCATCGTCAAGATACAAATCTCTCTATTCCTCAGCGACACAACATACGTCATCATCAACAACAACCTAAAGGTTAATAAAGTTTTTTTTTTGTATTTATCACATGTTACATATTATATACATGTACGTATGCTAAAATGTGTTTTTTTTTTCTTTCTTATTTTAGATACTTTTGAAGCGTGTGAAAAAGAGGAGAAGGTGATAGAGACGTTGCAACTCTTCCCGTTATCGAACGTGGAAAGAGCGAGAGCAAATCTTACTGCTGCGAGTCACAACGAATACATACGAGAGCAGGTCAATACGACTGTGTTTTCCACATACTCATCGTGTGGAGCTGAGATGGAACATCCGCCTTTGGATCTTCGCTTGAGCTTTTTATGAATAGGTTTCATATCAACGGTTCTAGTGGATGAGAACAAAATGAAGACATGACACCCAATATGCGGAGTTATAATGTTAAGAACCCGATCAGACGATGTGGTACAATTAATGAGCATCACTATCATAATGAATAAACTATAGGGAAGTTAATGGAGGTTGGTGTAGGACTTTAATTAAGAGCATGTAGTGAGATTACTAGCCCCTAGCTATCATGCGACTGGGATGAGGAAACTTGTACTTGTAACAACATAAACCCTAATTATAGTCGTAGTTTGAGTTTCAGCCATTAATTATTGTTGTTTTAACTTAATTACTGTTGTTTGTTGTTACATGATTTTTCTTGATCTATTGTATTACACATCGCTCATTACCATGTTGGTCTTCCCTTGATGAGTCTTTAGGTTGGTAACAAACTAACATCAACCACGATCGTACTGTTTATTATATTTGTCCAGTTTATCAAAATACACATGCAAATAAGGAATGCAAGAGAGCTAACAAAAGGTGCTAAAAAAAAAGAGCTAACAAAAAGAAACTGGCAAAAAAATAAGGAATGCAAGAGAATGTTATAACTTATGGTTTACAAAAAAAAATATTGCAATTTTGAGATGAGTTATTCTTGGGTTCACCGCCTAGGTGAATCTCTAGGTTCACCAACCAATAGAATTGTGTTATTTCAAATTTGATATCTTTTTTTTTTTTTAAAAACAAAATTTTGTATTATATTATGTTTTTAAAAATAAAATACAAAATAAATAAATAATAATAATCATTAATAAAAACGAAAATAATTCTTTTACAAAAAATATTTTAACACTAAACCCAAAACTCTAATTCTAAACCCTAAACCCTTGGGTAAATCATAAATATTAAACCTTAAAATCTAATCCTAAACCCTAAACCCTTGGATAATCATAAACACTAAATTTTAAACACTAAATCTTAAACTCTAATCCTAAACCCTAAACCCTTGGGTAAATCATAAACAGTAAACCCTAAACTCTAATCCTAAATCCTAAACTCTAATCCTAAATCCTAAACCTTTGGGTAAACCATAAAATAAAAATACAAAAAATAAATAAAAAATAGTAATATTTACAAAAAATAAAAAAAAATAAATCTTAAAAAAACACTAAACCCTAAATCCTTGGGTAAACCATAAACCATTTGGATAAATATTAAACATTAAATCAAAAATTAAATATTAAACATTAAATCAAAAATATTTTGCAATTATTACTTTATTAATTTATATTTATCTTTTTATTTTAAAAACATAATATAATGTTATAATATTTTTTAAAAAGATTTTTTCGTTTTTATAAATATTATTATTATTTTTTTGTATTTTTATTTTAAAAAGATAATATAACTTAACAAGATTTTGTTTCCCTTTTTAAAAGATATCAAATATAAAATAACACTATTTTATTGGTTGGTGAACCTCTAGGTTCACCCTAGGGGGTGAATCCAAGAATAAGTCTTTTGAGATAGGTTGAAAATACCTCAATCTTTTGTCATATTGATATGAAGGAGAATAGTTGTCCAAAAAAAAGATAGAGAATCTTTGTGGTGCTGCTGGTTCAATCAAAGAAGTGGGCTTTTAACAAAAAAAAAATCATTGCATAGATTATTTCATTCGATTAATGGGCTTTCATAATATCTAAGCCCATTATTGTTTTACAAGCCCAACCCAGAAAAGAATAAAAAGACGAGCAATTAGTTCACAGGGGTTTTCCTGGAGAAGAAGCAAGCTCTGAAGCTCCGTCGTGAAAGAAAAAAAAAAAACAGATCGGAAAGTTCACATATTCCCGGAGAGTCAGATTACTAGTAGAAGCAATGGATGTGATAAAGACGCAACAGATATCGGCAAGAACCATCGAGAAAGTTGTCGTCCATCCGCTCGTCTTGCTTAGTATCGTCGACCATTACAACCGCGTCGCCAAGGACTCGCGCAAGCGCGTCGTCGGTGTCCTTCTCGGTAGCAGCTCCCGTGGTATCGTTGACGTCACCAACAGCTACGCAGGTTTGCGCCTAATTTCTCTCCCTAATCTTCGATCTGATACCGCCTTTTGTCTTTTTCTCAGATCTTAGATTCGGTGGATACCTTTGATTCGTAACGAGATGTATATATGTATAGCGATTTAGGGTTTTTGTAATTGTTTCGTAAAGTTCAACTCTTTATGGCTGATTTGTTGGAGATGCTTATCTTTGGAGACTGTAATTAGCAACCTCTTTAATATATAATGGTTGCTGATTTGTAGTGCCTTTTGAGGAGGATGACAAAGACCCAAGTATCTGGTTTCTTGATCACAACTACCATGAGTCAATGTTCCACATGTTCAAGAGAATCAATGGTATTTTCCTCCGAAAGCTGAAGCTTTGACTATATATGACAATATGTCGAAACCATGTTTTGTAACAGAAAAGTTCTGTGTTTTTCAGCCAAGGAGCATGTTGTAGGTTGGTACAGCACAGGCCCTAAACTTCGAGAGAATGATTTGGACGTTCACGCGCTGTTCAGTGGGTTAGTTTCCAGCTTAATCATTCAGATTTAATGGCTATCTTATATTCTGTTGACATGGGAGATGTATTTAGGATAGACTGGTCCGTTAAGTTATGGCAAAAATCTGTTTTCGTTCCCTTCCTTAATCTTTTTGTAGCTTCTGTTTCATTTTCAACTAAGAAGCTTTGTTTTGCGTCTGGTGGATGCAGCTATATTCCCAATCCAGTGTTGGTCATTATTGATGTCCAGCCTAAAGAACTTGGAATCCCCACAAAAGCTTACTATGCAGTGGAGGAGGTCAAGGAGGTGAGATACGCTTCCTAATCTTTTTCATTTAGTACAGTTGTATCCTTATATATGATCTAATCAGCTTAGTTTAATGCTTCACTGTCTTCAGAATGCTACACAGAAAAGCCAGAAAGTCTTCGTTCATGTGTCTACAGAAATTGCTGCTCATGAAGTCGAGGAAATTGGTATGTTACAAAAGGTTTACAAGTCTAACGTATGAAAAATCAGTGTTTTGTGATTGCATTTGAGTAAGGTCTTCTAACATGTACCTATCGTTCTCTAACAGGCGTCGAACACTTGCTCAGGGATGTAAAAGACACAACTATCAGTACCCTGGCGACCGAGGTTTTTTTTCTTTACAATACTTCTAACTTTTCATTATCATCCTTTTAAATATCATTGTCTCTGAAATCATGACTGGTCCCTTGGGGGATTTGTATCGATGTTATTGGAAAGTTATTATATAAGCATAATAGTTACTACTCGAGGACTAATGTATATCGTATTTTGCTCCAGGTCACTGCCAAACTTACTGCTTTGAAGGGGCTGGACGCACGTCTTCGGGAGATCCGGAGTTACCTTGACCTTGTAATTGAAGGAAAGCTTCCTCTAAATCATGAGATTTTATACCATCTGCAGGTAAGAACTTGCATAATTTTCATTTTGTGTTCTGATTCTACAAATAATGGGTATTTTCCAAATCTATGTGGTCTTTGCTCTTTGCAAATTTATAGTCACTATATGTCTGCTACTGTGGATTTTATCTGATGAAATTTTCCTCTTAAAATCTGCAGGATGTCTTCAACTTGCTTCCAAACCTCAATGTGAATGAGTTGGTCAAGGCCTTCTCAGGTTAGTTTCTTCCTTCACTTGTTAATTATCTTTGTGCTCCTTTCGTGAAGCATTGGATCCTATTAGTCTTTACTGTGTTCATTATGTGCAGTGAAAACAAATGACATGATGCTCGTTATCTATCTATCGTCCCTCATCCGCAGTGTAATTGCGCTCCACAACTTGATCAACAACAAGGTTAGAGATCGTAACTCATTCTTATGTTCTTTAGCACATCACACTATAACAGGAAACCAACTGAACAAAGTTTTGGTCTTTTCATTTCTGTTTTGTGATCGTGTTCTTTGGGGATGCTATGTTTCAGTTGCTGAACAAGGAACATGAAAAAGCAGAGGACTCAAAGCCCGTCGCCATAATACCTATCACAAGCTAAACGGCGCTTATCAGATGTGATTTCTTTTAGTCATCATTGCGGCTGTTGTGTGTTGTCTCTCCCAGAAGATCAAGTCGGGTGGTTCGAACGAGTTTACTTTGATATCGCGTCTCTTTCCCAGTGTTGAGTTTTTCTGATTTAAAATGTGTCAAAGGAGTCTTTTCCATTTTATCTTTCAAGTTTTTAGGGCTTGGGCCTTTTTCTGAGGAGGGTGTAAGATGATACAAAAGTTTCACGTTAATGTGTCGAAATCTCCAACAAAAGGGTCATTATTATCCTACAATGATACTCCCATTTGGTTTAATATTTAGCATGTGTTCAGCTCGTTCTTCTGGTTAACAAGAGTTTACACGCCCATTTGGTTTTTTACCTCCATTTTACCTCGGAGAAGCCTGCAAAGCCCAAATAAAGAGAAACTTGTCTATAGAATCTCATCTCTACTCTTGTTAGACGACTTGGTAGGCCCATTACTCTACTAAGAGAAGGAGAGATGGACAGAAGAGATAGGTCGGTGCAGAACTGCAGATCATGGCTATATAGGCTAGGCTTGTGATCCACATCATTCTTCTTTTGTTTACTAACTAATTCATAGGGTTTTTTATTGGCTGGTTCTCTGAATGGAGTTGAATAAATACAGTGTCAAGATTGCTGTCCTGAAAAAATCACAAACAACGTGCAACTCATGTATATTTCTCGCCTGTGATGATTGTCTACCAACTGATTCTGCAAAGTTGCGGTAAACTGATGGAACATCCGTTCACATGTTACTGCTTGTGATTAAAAAAGTGGGAGACTTTTTCAACCATGGTCGGAAAGTTAAAATTCTTGAGAATATCTTGTCTTTTATTCTCAAATGCCTTCACAAGAAAAACTAAATTTAAAGTTATCAATATTTCTTCCCTTTATTTTACAAAAAAATAAGCATTAACCGGAGCATAATACAAATAATCCACTTGTAATAAACTGCTATATCTAATTAAGGACACCCTTATCATTTATAATCTTTAACAATTTTGGGGGAGCAAAGGGTTGGTGTAGTGTATAATAGGTGGGAAAAAAGAATGTGATTCTTTGTGGCCGAAAGTGGAATGCAGACTCATCTTTTAATTATATACCCTTAACGACCTAGTGGTCAGCTTTGCCACTCAGACAAACACACACATACATTCTCAAAATAAATACAGGATTATAAAAGTATCAAATATACAACCTCAACAATATTAAAGTTAGAAGCAGCCTAGTGTATATACTCTTCATAATAGAGTTCAAGAGACCTAGCTAGGGTACTAGAGAGACAAACAAAATCTAAATCTATTTGGCAGAAATATCACAGTATTTGATTTAGATTTGAATAGAAACTTTATGCTAACGTGATAATGAGTATTAGTAAGTTAAAAGTTTACAAAGAAAACGACTGACCGTTAAAGTTGCAAGTTAAGGCATAAACACACAAATTGGTCGTTTTCACCATTAGTTATCATTTAGGCAAAAGACATGGACATATATACTACTTAATCTATATTTATTCCATATATTGATAAACACAAAGCATAGCATATCCACATAGTCACACTCATCTAATCATGTAACGTTCAACCATAAAACATAACTGTGGGAATATTTCGTTAACTAGATGCACAATTACAATTTCGAAATCCAACCTATTATCCCTTCATTACAACGCTTAGTTTCAGGATCTTGTGAGACAGTAAGCTCCGTCGCCATAAACATTTGTTCCGGTGAACTTAAACGCAGGTTCGTAGGGAGACAAGACAGAGGAAAGATTCTGACCAAGAAACATCACTCCCTCCTCTGCATTATCCCTGTCGGTGAACCCTAGTTTTGGCACATCTGGTTGTTGGAGGAAACGGTCATGATCAGACGATGGACGGCTGAGATTGCTGTTGAGAAGATTGACGGTGGTGATGTCGTGAATGCTAGGCCGGCGTTTGTCTTTAGCGCCAGAGAGCTGTCTCTGATAGTATTTTTGAGCATGGCTTGCAACCTGAGTCGGTGTTTTCGATCCCACGAAGTTCTTTGATATGTTTCTCCAGTCTCCTTTTCCGTACTTGAGAAGACCTAACAAGAATCGTCTGCATAATACAGCGAAAAAAGAAGAACAAATCGTCGGCAAACCAAGAAAACAGAGGAGTAACTTGCTACACAAGAAACACTCAAAAACAGAGGATAACTTGCTACTCAAGAAACCAATAAGTGTAGGTGTATATGATCCAAAGAGATTATTCACCTGTGTTCTTCCTCCGTCCAAGGAACTCCTTTCCTTCGATCTTGATCAAAGCCTCTAGCTCCTCCTCCTTGAGGACGTTTACGATACAAATCAAAGTCATGGGGACTCACGAGCTGATCGAATCCAGCTGAGGGGTAACCAGGGATGGGGACAAGCCCTGCTTCGATATTAAAGAGGTCTTCTTCGAGCTTTGAGTACTGCGTCATGACATCTGAGATGGTTTTACCAGGGATCATGGCAGCAACTTTGAACCAGCGGTCAGGAGTGTCATCAGCGTATATAGCGAGGGCTCGCTCGAACTTCTTGTTCTCTTCTTTAGTCCAGCTAGAGCTTTGTAAGCACATCATCTCTTGAACGACGAACCGGTGGTCGGAAGTGGGCACGTGAGAGAGTAGTGGATGCAGAGTCTCCATTGTTTTAAAGGTTATTACAAGTTTCCTATGGATTTAGTGAAAGACTGAAGCTATTTTATAGGATTCTAATGATAAATAGGAATCAAAAAGAGGAAGAAGAGAGGAAATAACGAATAGTATATAGTGGTGGAATCAAAGAACCAGATTTGGTGAGAAATTTGAGCACAACTGGAAAAGAGAGAAGACTTAAATCTTTGAAGAATCCTTGAGAATCTGCAAAAGTGGGTTGCTAGAGAGATGAATAGTAGGAAATATTGCACAGAGAAAGAAAGATAGTGATGCAAAGGGCAAGAAGAAGAAGGTGTTTGTGGTTTGTATTATAGAGATAGAAAAAGAGAGAGTGTAAAGTTGTAGCCAATGGAACTACTCCACTCTCCTACTTGGCTTTCATTTTATTCTAAGAGGATTCTAAAAGAATGACATATAAGTAATTAAATTAGCAATAAAATCTATCTAAGTAATTCATTTACTAAACCAACAGTCCATATCCTTCCAAACGTTTGATAACCACTTGAATTCACCGTTTTTTTGTTAGGTATTCTCCTAATATGACAGACGACATACATAAAGTATTTGAACTTATGATGATAATCTGCATGTGTAATTAACACGTCAGCTATGTTAGTCTATGTTTAAACAATACAAAAGAAGGTTTAACCGTTTAAATAGCGTGGTTGCTATAAACTTCGTGTTATGTATATCGCTTAATTAAAGGTTATTCGAGATTAGCATCTACGTCACAGCTTGACATCACTTCATTCTTTTAATTTTGCCAAAACGTCACTTTATTCTTTTGTCTTTTCCTTTCTGACGTAATACTTTAAAAACAAGGAACTTTATATTTATAGAAAATTCACATAAGCCGCCGATGGCCATAGAAACAAAAATATGTAGCAAAAAAAAAAGAGTTAAAGAAAAAAGTGAGAGATAAAGATGATTTAGAAAACTAGAGAGTAGTAGATAGGGGTTTACTTTTAATTTAGATATTAGGTCATGAGGTTGATTAAACAAGCGCCTGTAGCTCAGTGGATAGAGCGTCTGTTTCCTAAGCAGAAGGCCGTAGGTTCGACCCCTACCTGGCGCGCGTCGATACATTTTTTTTACATAAATTATACATACAACGTGATTTCTTTTTTCTTTTAATATAGAACAAACACTAAAAAGAGTGGGTCTGCCCCTAAACCTAAAAGGGCTTTTCGTTTAATTATTGGGATGCGACTAATCCTTTTTTTACCCTCCACTTTGGTATAGGGTTTTTTGTCGTCACCCGCTTTATTTTAACTTTTTTGATACAAAAGATAGTAATAATCAAACGCTCTCAAAAAGCCACTTTCACGTCATTCACACACTGCATTTGTCGGTGGAGGAGACTCTCCTCCTTCATTTGAGTTCTGTAGTGTAAATGTACCATTTTTCCACCAATCATCGTCCAAGCTTGTTCTGGCTCCTCTATGCTCTGCTCTCTCCTGAGGTCTATATGAAAGATTTTAATATTTGTAAATGTTGTCTCTACTTATGAGAAAGCACATTCTAAGTTTTAGAATATTTTATAAGAAGTGGCGTTTGACAATATTAGATTTAATATGCAAAATACTATGTCAACTATTTATGTTATGGTGGAATATTATATTAGCCATGTAACATGGTTAAAGTCATAGCCTTCAAATGTTGTCTAACAACATGATCCATGAACCATGGATTAAAATCTAGTGCATTAACATGATACTTCCACTTGTCTATTTTCTCCACAGGTTCAATCAAAGTAACAAATGAAATATACTTTTGGGTGTAGACCAGACTGAAACAGAGGTTTTCAAGTACTTGAACATTAGATTTAAACTAAGTTGTAGTAGTATGTGAAACCGCCGCTGCAGATTGAAGTCTCTGCAACCACGCGAATTTCAAACTAGGCTTCTTCAGCTCTAAGAAGATCTCTCTATACTCTCTCTTCAGAAACTGATCCAACGCAAACATGTAGAGATCACTCCCTTCTTCCACCTCTTTCATCGCGTTGAGGCTCTCAATGCACTCCCCAATACAGTACATCCGCTTTGCTGATTCTATCTCAACGCATACTGGACTCTCCTGCAGCATACCGTCACTCATCAACTTCACAACCTCCAACCTTTTAGCTGGTTTCTCGTTGTAATTCCCTTCATCTTCTCGAAACTGCGGTGACTCAGAACGATCACGGAGGAGGAGCTTCTTCCGAGAGGGAGGAGTGTATGTCTCTCCTGGTTCTATAACTCCACTGAAGATGATGGAGAGTTTATCAGCATGAGGAACTTCCTTGTGACGAAACTGCCCTGCTCTTGGGTTCTCCTGTGAATTAAAAAAAACAAAGAGAAAAGAGATCAGTTTCTTTGGCCTTTCAACCAACAAGACAAGACACAAGCATCATCATCATACTCGAATGTAGTTTCTCCACTCCTCTTCTGTTGCACCGAAACTACCAGTTTCCGGATCCCATTTCATGCTGTCGTCTCCAACGAGCTGACACCAGATCTTCCAAGCTTTCCTAGTGCAATCCCAATGGTTTTTCAGCTGCCCTCTCGTATAACCAAGTCCGGTTCTTTCGTTAATCGTCTCGAAAATCGTCTTCCACCCTTCCTTGTTAAAATGTGTGTCTGGTCTGTTTCCTTTCAAAGTCTCCTGCACCAACAGATCAAGAAACAGCTCATGCGTAGACGGAGACCAATACCCTTTTGTCTGAGGATTAGAAGAACTACACATGCTTCGGTTATCTTCATCTTCTTCTTCTTCCTCTTCATGACCACGTCTTCTCCTCTTCCTTACACCCAAGACTTCATCTTCATCTCTAGCCTCAACATTATTACTACCCGCAAAGATAATCTCTAGTTTCTCAAGATCTTGTGGAACACTCAACCGATACTGCCCCGCATCAGGATTCTCCTGTGGAACAAAACCAATCATCAACACACAAAACATTCTCACAAACCTTAACAAAAGACTTAACCTGTAAATAGTAAACCCATTCTTCATCACTCGCACCAAACGTGTTGGTCTCAGGATCCCAACCCATATAACCAGTTTGAACGAGCCTAAACCAGATCTTCCACTGCCTGCTCATCGTATCCCAATGGTTCTTAAGCTGCATCCTATCGTACATAGCGCCCGTCTGCTCCTGAAACGAAGTCAGGATATTCCTCCAGCCTTCTTTCGAAAAATGTGTCCCGGGTTTGTTCCCTAACATGGTTTGCTCCACGCAGAGATCAAGAAACACTCTGTGGTACTCAGCCTCCCACACAGCTTTTGGCCTCATCTTTCCTAACAATAAAAACGATTACATTACATAAAGTGTCACACTTTCTTACACCATTAATCATCGTTTCAACAACAGAGCAGAGAAATGCAATAAAAATCGAAACTTTATGAACAAAACAGTCTTACATTTGCATATAACCGTTCTAGTTACCGAACACAGATCATATAAACGCAGACGCAATTACATGAAAACGTGTTTTTAGAGGGAACAGTTACCCAATGCTTCCCTCAATTATCAAATGCGAAGATAGAGAGGATGAGCACGAAACCCTAATTTCTATTAATCGAGGAAAAATTGAAGAACAATGATAGCGGTTAGGACCTCACCGGCGGTAATTGGGACGCGGAAGAAAAACAGAGACGGAAAAAACGTAACCGGGAATCGGACAGAAAACGCGACAGCGATTGAGTGGCCACACTGTGGTCGGGTGAGGCTGGAGAAGCCGATCGCGATTTTTTCTCGCTTTCTCTGTATTTTTGCGTTTGCTCCGCTGTATACGGAGTTGTGAGGTTATTTTTTTAATAATTATGGGCTGGGCCGAATTATATGGGTCATATAAGCTATGGACCAATTATTCAAACAGGTTCTCTTATTCTGGATTTCTGGTGATCTATTAATGGGTTTGTTTATGGATTTGATCCGGTTTCGTGACAGTCTTGATAGGTTTGGTTATATGTGGGCTTATCTGGTTCAGTGCTGGTTTTTTTCTAACTCTACTATAGTTTGTTAATTTTTTATTTTTTTCTACTAAAAAAAAGTTCGTTAATAAATGGAGTACTACAATGGATTAATTTATGCACGAAGAGCAATTTAAAACTCATGTTGTAATCTAAACTAGTGAGCTGATTATATAAATTTGATTTTTAAAAATTGAAAAGAATACGATGGTGATTATTGTTCCAATCATATAATTAGGTGGCGGAAGTATATACTATTATCTGTGGGCGAGGGTGACACCCATGACGATTACCAAAATTTATTAGCAATAAGATTTGCTTTAAATGGTGCCGACCAGATAATAAATAACATTTGCTTTAAATGGCGGTAATGTATAAATACAAATAATGGAAATAGGTCCAAAAGATTACATGAAAAGTTTAATCAGAAATAATGGTGCAGCAAGCAACCGATAGCTAGTTCCAGCTCCCGAATAATCTCACTAGGGACAGAACCGGTGAGAATTTATTGTCTTCATGTGACGTTAACGCTGCGGGTGATTGACGTTAAACGGCAAAACTGATTACATAGCATCGCCTAAATGTAGTATAGCAAAGCATAGAGACATTATTCGTTATCTTTGATTAAAGAAGAAACAAAATGATCTATTTCAAATTTTCAATTAGAATAATTTAAAACGCCATAATGAAAGAAAACCCCTGAAAAGAGGTTAAATATTCATCAGAATACCAAGGGAATCAAAATAAAGCTAAATGCAATAAAATATATTATAGTTTTGGTGTACTAAACAAATATTTAGCAAAAGAGACTTATCATTGTTTTTGTGCAACATAAATACTATCATAAAAGGACATAAACTATTAGAAATGATTGGGCTTGTATATTAAAGATATGATATCACCGGAGACGATGTTTAGAATGGGAGGACAGAAAAGCGAGATCAAGGAAAGTATTGTGTTAGAGATGATAAAGCATCAGTTGCAAAAGAGAATTAGTCGATGCAGGTGTACGCAAGGCTACAAATGTGAATGCAATAATAATTAACAACTAGATTTTGACCCGCGCTTAGAAAGCGCGGGTTTTTTGAGGTTTTAGGTTATAAATAAATTGAATATAAATTAGTATGGTTTGTTGTATATTATTATGTTATAAAGTCGTATTATATTGGATAAGAATTTTTTTTGTAAAATTAGTTTATTTGAGATTTTGTGTGTACATTCTTATGTAACTTTCTTTTAAGCATGAGGATTTTTCCAGTTCTAAAACAACACTAAGAAACCAACACACAATATAGGTTTTGGTCTGGGATCGCAGACGTATTAGATTTTTTGGACCCGTGGATCTACGTTTGAGTCTGGATATCCAAAGTAAAGAAGTTTTTTGTGTATATTATGTAATATTTGGATATTTTAGATATGTTTTCAGTATTTCAGATATTTTAAAAAAATTTGGGTTCACATTTTCGATTATAGTTTTGGGTTTCATGTTAACTTTCAAAAATTTAAAAATATATTTCGACTACTCGAATAAAACTTTGGATATTTTTGGTTTATCAGTAATATTTCAAGAGAAAATGTAACAAATCTATCTTTGGCTATTTTAAAAAAATAGTTTGAATTTGTGAAATGTTATATGTGGCTCTATTATTTAATAATGCATGTTGGAAAATAAAATTTAAGAAATATATTATATTTCGGTTTGTGTTATTTTTACCAAAAAATATGAATATAGCATAAAATGTTTATATTTTTTTATATAAAAGGTTAATATGATTTTAAAAGTTTGGACTAAACTATTTAATTTTGAAATTCTTAACCCATAAACACAATAAAAATGGCCCAACATGAATATTGTAAACAAATCTCGTATGCTAACTAAATTTTTCAGGAATGAAAAAACTAAGTTACATTATCAAAAAAGTTACCAAGCATTGAATGTTGTATATAAAGAGAATGTCGTACATAAAGAGAATTTAATGTCCTATAGTTAGCGAAATATAAGAGAATATCAAATAATTAATTGGTCACATATTGTTATAATATTTAGGGTATGGGAAGATCAAAAAAAAAAAAGTGTCCAAAACAACTTTCAAAGGTAGATTTATTTAAACTCTTTTTCTTTTAATAAAGTAGATAGATTATGATTTACGCTTCAAAAGTGTGGGTTATTTTGAATTATAATCAAATTTGTATTTTAAATAATATTTTTGGTTATTGTACATTATTGTGTTACAAATATATCGAATAAGATAATTTTTTAAAAAATTTATACCGTTTATGAATTAGTTTATTTGAGATCTTTTATGTACACTCTTATGTAATTCTCTCTTAGGCATAGACGTTTATGAAATAATGGTGCAGCAAGCAACCGATAGCTAGTTCCAGCTCCCGAATAATCTCACTAGGGACAGAACCGGTGAGAATTTATTGTCTTCATGTGACGTTAACGCTGCGGGTGATTGACGTTAAACGGCAAAACTGATTACATAGCATCGCCTAAATGTAGTATAGCAAAGCATAGAGACATTATTCGTTATCTTTGATTAAAGAAGAAACAAAATGATCTATTTCAAATTTTCAATTAGAATAATTTAAAACGCCATAATGAAAGAAAACCCCTGAAAAGAGGTTAAATATTCATCAGAATACCAAGGGAATCAAAATAAAGCTAAATGCAATAAAATATATTATAGTTTTGGTGTACTAAACAAATATTTAGCAAAAGAGACTTATCATTGTTTTTGTGCAACATAAATACTATCATAAAAGGACATAAACTATTAGAAATGATTGGGCTTGTATATTAAAGATATGATATCACCGGAGACGATGTTTAGAATGGGAGGACAGAAAAGCGAGATCAAGGAAAGTATTGTGTTAGAGATGATAAAGCATCAGTTGCAAAAGAGAATTAGTCGATGCAGGTGTACGCAAGGCTACAAATGTGAATGCAATAATAATTAACAATTATACAACCGATCAAGAAGATAACATACGTCAGAAGGTGTTCACAGCTGTTGGTGGTGGGTACACATAAACTGGAAATCTTAACTTCAAAAGGTTTGTATAATGCTATATACTAACAAGGCATATGACACTTGATTTTTACACAAGGTATATGGCTTGAAAGTGTAACTGAAAAGTTCAGATTTTACAAAAGCCAGTGGAGGTATGAAGTATGAACGATTAAAATGTGATTGGGCTCCCTAAAGTCTCTAAGCACTTTAGTGCATCGTGAGAAAACGAAATACACATGACTAGGATATATATATATTACCATTTCATTGTCTGATCACATCGATTACAAGTTTATTAAAAGTTAAGAAGATATCAACACTTCACAACCATGTATATGTTGGCTAAATATTACTATGTCAGAAGCTTTGGAGTAGAGAGTAGTGCTTGCTATAATTCGGTGTCTTTGAAAGTAGCAAGTCTTTAGTTTCAAGAGTACTCCGATCGAGACATGCATTGATTATAGCAGCGACGCTCATCCGCTTGGTGCTATCATTTTATTTTGTTCTGAATCAAAACAAAATAAGTTCTGTAATTTGTGTGAATGGTTTTGCAATATTCCACTGTTCAACTTTGCATGTACTTATAAATGCATTTATGTCTATTGAAAGTAACTAAAGAACACAGAGATAAACACATGCAGTCACTGCAATTGCACTGCATGAAATCAACATCACTAGTTACTACTACTAGGCCTATAATGAATTAAAATACCATCATTGTCACTATTAACCTCTTTAAATTCAATTAATGTATGAAAGATGAAAGAAGGAGTCATGTTTTTAATGCAATCCTCTTTGTCTTTATTCACTTTGTTTTCTTTCCCTTTAAAAACTGCTCTCTCTCCTTCTCTATCTCACACTCACAAAAGTGTCTCCCTTATTTTCAGGCACTTAGAAAAATTAAAACCAAAAAGCCATTTTTAAGTCCAAAGACGGTCTCTCTTCCAACCAGAAGCCTTAACCAACTCATGTCTTCCCCTTCTTCTTCCTCGTTACTTCTCGCGTCTCTTCTCTCTCTCTTCCTCAACGCCTCACTCGCAGACAATGATCGTTACAACACCACGGCGGTCGTCATTATGAACCCCACCACATCACCGCCTCTCCCGCCGCCCTCTCCACTTCAACGGCATCACGTCACTTCCTCTTTCATGCCCGGGATCGCCGTAGTCATCGCCGTCCTCACCGCCGTTTTCTCCCTCACCTTCTTGCTCCTCCTCTACGCCAAACACTGCAAACGACGCAACGATTACGTCAACCACACGCAGCGTTTCGCAGCGTCGAGATACGGAGGAGGATACGGTGGCGGTGGAGTGGGGAGGAAAAACTCCGGTATAGACCGGTCCGTGATCGAATCTCTACCGGTTTTCCGGTTCGGTGCACTGAGCGGTCACAAGGAAGGGCTGGAGTGCGCCGTGTGCTTGGCCCGGTTCGAACCGACGGAAGTCTTGAGGCTGTTGCCGAAATGCAAACACGCTTTCCACGTAGAGTGTGTCGACACGTGGCTCGACGCGCACTCCACTTGCCCGCTTTGCCGTTACCGGGTCGACCCGGAAGATATCCTCTTGATCAGTGATTGCAACTCGTGGTTCGAGCTCCGTTTATCATCTAACCGTCAAGAAGAATCTAATAATAATAATAATACCGGTTCGACCCGGTTTGATTTCGTGAGTCGTATCTCCGGTCGGCATTCGTCTGCCGGAGAGCGAGCGAGTCGACTCAACGAAGTTCGAACGTCTAAATCGAATCCCATCTCGTTGAGGAGATCGCTCGATAGCTCTCTGAGGATCAACGACGGCGAGACGGAGAAAACGGAATCCGTCGCCGTCGCCGTCGCCGTCGGGTGTTTCGATCGTTCTCAGAGGAAAGACGGATTGTTACTTAATCCGAACCGGGAGAGCTTCGAGGCGAGGTTCGAGCACCGGATAATAATCTCCGGCGGGAATCGAGATCAGAGATGGAGCGAGGTGAGGCCGTCGGATCTTCTCTACCTGCGATCGGAGATGATACTGAGCGATTGCCGGAAACTAGCTGCGGCGGAGGATGGGAGAGACGTGATGAGCGGGAGAAGCGTGTCGGAGTTAACGAGCGTTGATAGACGGAGGAGATGGGGAGGAGAGCCGAGACAACGACAAGCCACGGCGGTGATCTCGAGATGGCTCGCTTGGTCCCACCGTCCCTCCGCGTCCAGCGCTGTTTAAAATACTATTATTTTTTAGGTCCTTTTAGTTTTGTTTTATAACATTTTTGGCCGGATTAGTTCTGTTTCGTAACATTTTGGCCTAAAAGTTAATTTACTCTTTAGCTATAGAAAAGAGAGGGGGCAAGCCAACAATGGCAGGTAGGAGGAAATTTCTTTTAAAAAAATCCTGATTTTTGGAGTTAAGTATTATAGATGCACGAGTGCAAGCAAACACAAATCTTTTTTTTTGTATTTTTAATTTTGTGGGAAATTATAAGGAAAGGGAAATGTTCGAGTTTTAAATTAGTGTCTTGGTGTAATAAATGGCGAGTATTGGGGATCTGATAGCTAAGTTTATTTAATTGGCATAAGTGTCTCTTGTTGTCTCTTTATGCATTGAGTTTGAAAGTGAAAACACTGAAGCGTTAAGTGCTTGCATAGCATTTTGTTAATGAGTTTATTACTGTTAAGATCGAATAATCAGTTATATTGATATTAGCTAGCCTTAATATTAGCTTTTGCTAACTTTTAAATATAATAGTGGTAATATGAACTCTACTCTTTTAGCCTTGTAGCATCAAAAAGTATTGAGAAGTCCCTTTATTATAGTTTTGGGTCCTCAAAAGAAGGTTCCAAATCAAAATTGAAATAAGACAGTGCTCTGACACAACTCATGATCCGTCCACATACAGCTATGATTGTGTGTAGTATATACAATATACGTAGTTGTTTATTTGGCAATTTAATCCCATCAAACATTATATAAAAGTTTAAATATTTCTTTCCAAGTAACACTAGTCGTGTTTTATGTATCTACAACCAAGAAATGTCCAATTCAAATTTAATTCATGATTTTTGTAGAGAGCACATCTCGTTCAATGGAATTTTGGAAGACGCGATTTCAGTTACTTTTTACATCTATCTTATTAAAGTAGAAGTACTTTTTAGATTTGTTTGGAAACATGAATAACAGTAAAAAGAATATTTATGTTGTTTGGAAACATAGATAGCAGTATATTAAAAAAGTAATGGGCTTATGTTATTAAGAAAAATTGAAAGTCCATTATATTATGAGAAACTATATATCTGGAACAGATTTAAAATATACAAAAAATGATCTAATCTAACATGTTTTGTCTAAAATAATCATAAAAAAAATTAAACTATATATATATATCAAAATATTAATTTAAAATTGATTTATATCAAAAATTTGATTAAAATATACAAATATTAAAAAGTTGATTTTTACTAAAATATTTTCTAATAACCATTATAAAAATATTTTAAATATATATAGAAAAATGCAATTCAAACCCCAATTTCAAACACAAACTTAAATTATGGTTTTATATTTTACATTAAGTTTAATAATATAATATATATCATGGTACGCATAAAATACCATTAATTATATGATTACTTATATGATGGTATATATAAAATACAATTAATTATATGATGACACATATATGATATATAATAGTGACATGATAAATAAATAGCAATATATTTTTGAAAAATAATATGTGTAATATTATATTATATTTATAAGAAAAACAAAATAATATTTAATACAAAATAATAATATAACATTGTCTACTTACAACCAATATTTACAAAAATTTAGAATATATATATATATATATATATATTACAGATTCTTAAACATAGTTAAAAACTAAAAAAGAGTTATATACTGGTTAAACCATTATTTCAACCGGTACCAGGTTCCGAGTTAGTGGTTTTTTTGCGGATTTTATTGGGTTTTTAAATTCTGGTTTTTTCACAAAACCCAAACCGAATTTATCTTGAGTCACCGGATTTACCGGTTCAACATGGATCCGGAACAGGTTTCAAAACACGGCTTAGAACAAATATATATATTTATTTAAAAGAAAAAGTAAACACCCGTGCATCCGCACGGGTCAAAATCTAGTTTTTTTTTAAACCTTTTCCATATGGTGGAGTGTTGTAACTTTGTTATTGTGAAAGCAAAGTTGTCATACTTTTTAACGTGCAAGTAAAAAACTCATTTCCAAATTTGAAGTATATGGCAGATCGTTTACTTCCAGATTCATTTTTTGGTTGATACAACTAATTGGGTATACAATTAAAAAGACGTTACTATATTTCTTTGACTACTCTGATTATCTTGCCATGACTTTACAACTCAGCATTTCCAAGTTCCAACATTCTCAAAATTACTTATTATTTTATTTTTCATTTTTTCTGGTCTTTCGACAGCTGATCTTGTTCCTTGTTAGTAACAACCACTTGTGTTGCCCACTCCCATATTAACTAGATGCTGGAAAAATAAAAAATAAACGATTGTAGTAGCATCACAAATAGTACAAGCAAAAATAAAGTAGAACAAGTTTGGTTTATACATTTAGGTAATGAATGGCGACCATTAAAGTGCGGAATTCATAGCGGAATTTGTAATACCGCTTTCCCTTCACCATTCATAACTTCTTTTTTAAATGTGCGGGTTTTGAGGGAACAGTCACAAAACCGCAAATAGAAGGAAGTTACCAATCACGAAAAAGTTAAATAGCGGGACGTTATTGAGTGAAAAACGCATTTGCTAAAAACAGAAAAAAATATTTTTTTGTTTCTACTAGTTTTTGTAAAACCGCATATACTTTATAATAGCGGGACGTTATGGTGCGGTACGCACAACCAAGTGCGTTTTCTTTTCATATGTGGTAACATTGCACCTGAAGATAAAAATGAAAATAATATCTGTTGTTCTTATCAATTATGTAGCAGATGCTGGTCATATTTTAAAATTATTTATTTTAATAAATATACTATAAAATACGTACGACTACACCTCGTTTTTAATTTAATGCTTTTAAAGTTACACAACATTTCTATTTATTTATAAAAGATGAAATCAGTTTAAAATTAATTTGAAAATTAAATCTAAAATAAATCATTTCTTATAATTTGAAAATATGATAATAATAATAATAATAATCTAATTTCTTAAATGATAAAAATACAAAATATAATGACATTATCAATAAACAAACAAATTTTAAATTCTAATTGTATTAATAAATTTATTTTACATTATTTTTAATCAAAATCACACTACTTTTTTTTGTCAAAACCGCACTTTTTTTTACAAAAACGCACTTTTTTTTACAAAACCGCATTTTTATTTTACAAAACCGCACTATTTTTTCTATCAAAACCACACTTAAACCGCAAACCGCATGAACCGCTGTTGGACCGCACCGCACTTTAAATCCGTACCGCTTATTTTACCAAATCCGCCGTCACCATTCGGACCCTTAGAGTCATCAGAGTACCTTGGATGATTGATTTATCAAACTCATAAAAAGTAAGTAAATTATTGCGGTTTAATAGTGTCGTTATATTGGCATATATCAATTAATTGTATCTGCTCTTATTTCGTCAACATATTGTCCATTGGATTTTACATATAATTGTGGATCCTATAAGACAATACGGTTAATACTTGATAGCATTTATTTTGAAAAGAAAAAGAAGATAAAATAAACAAATAAGTGTGGCTAATAAATTTTTAAATCAAAGAAAAATCCAATAATAACTTTATTAAATTCTTTGCATGAATTCCATAAAAGGGGAAAAATAAACCATATAGAGGCAAACGCATATGTCACATGAGACTCTTGGTTAAATATTATATCCTAAACAGTACATTTGCATACGCGTAGATAATATTTGTTGTCATTTGCATTTTATATTGTTTTGTTTGGAGTTTACTATCAGAGAAATGAAATGGTTGAATAAGTTTCCGTTTTGTTAATCACATGACGAAAGATAAATAATTATAATCTCACCAGCAGGTACACTTAAAGGAGAACATTCCATGTGGTCTTGGCCTGTGTAATCTCATGTATAGTCCATCTTGTTATGAACCATAGAAAATGACATATTCAAAGAATAAAACGAATTTATATTGTCTACTAGCTCTTGCCGTGATTACATCTGCATCCACGTTACTATTCTCCCCCAAATTATTGCATGCTTCTATGTGCTTAAATAACATGACGACTTCACAAAAAAAATGTATCAGAAATTCGGTGGTTGAAAATATAATATATAAGAGTGAATTAGAACTAACAAGTTCCAAATGGTTGAATGTGCTAAATATAAATTTTATAGCCCATTAGTTCTAT
The DNA here is from genome assembly GCA_018703725.1 of Brassica juncea. Lineage (NCBI taxonomy): Eukaryota > Viridiplantae > Streptophyta > Magnoliopsida > Brassicales > Brassicaceae > Brassica > Brassica juncea. The sequence continues at coordinate 58,592,649 of CM031936.1, read as the reverse complement.
AGTCATACTCTAAAGTGGAGTAACTTTTATGTTAAAAATATTTTATTTGGTTCGGAATCTCTAATTAGAAACAAGATTTTTTTTGTTTATACCATTATCCCTTTCTAGGTGAACTGAAGAAGAGTGGAATTCCATGATGATACACATGAGCATGGCGAGTATTGGAAAAGAAAGAAATTATTTCAGAAAGGCTATAAAATCCAAAAATTGCTGACAAATCAGTACCTAAGAAAATGTGGCCCACAATTGAATCTTTGAAAGTAGAGCTGCAGAAGTGCAGAGTCACTAGATATGTTAAGATATAGCATAATCACAGTTACTCTTCACTATATTACTTGACCAGAATATCAAACAAAATTTTGTGTTGTAATTTATTTATAAAATATGTCACTAGATTATCAAAGTAATGACTTGAACCCAAGCATTTTTTATCAAAATAAAAAATAATAGTGGATAGTCACATGTGAAACTATTGGTTAACAGAACGAGTGTCCTTAGGATAAAAGCATAGATACGCCGTGTGTGCACATTCTCGTCATTATAATCATCATCCTCTCCTGCAAAAGAGACCTCCCTTTTTCTATCTCCTTTTTTTTTTCTCTATTCCTTTTCACATTCAGTTTCATTCTAGATGATAAAGCCACTCAAGTGCTTGAAAGAGTTTATAGAACTCAACTGTCACAATCTCCAAGCTCCCAACTCTTTTTTTTGTCTGAAATGTAAGTAGTATTATATAATTAAACATCACTTCCATTTTTTGTTCCTCTTCATTAATCTCTCTCCAACCCCATTTGGCTTTTTCCTCTCTCATGAATTTTACTCTTTGCTTTTTACCTGTCCGGAGTTATTGTCACATTACAAGTTTTGGGGGCCAACACTACGTGGACTCTTCTCCATCACATTTATCTTCTAATTTTGGAACTGTTAGTTTGGTTTTAGGGTTGGGTAAGAACAGTAATCTTTTTTAATGTCTCAAGTTCCATTCACGTGTTAGGCAATGTGGTTTTTGAAGTCATAGTGAGATTGAGCTTCATCCATTTTGGTCAATGATTCTGAAATTTTTAAAATATTATTTTACTTTTTTTTGTGGGTTGGCCTACAAAGTAATGTGTGGATTGGATCATGAAAATGAGATATGCTGCAGTGAAAATTGGATCCTACAACTTGATATTGATAATGGCTGCCGTTTCCAGAAAAAGAAATGAAGCTGAGTGATTTGACCATACAAAGACAAAGACAAGACTGTTCTCTCAGTAAAACATTTAACTCCTCTCCTGTCTCCTTCTCTCTTTTAGCTCTTTCTTCTGCAACTGTAATACTTCCAATTCTGATTCTCTGCTTCTGCTCTCTCTGTCACAACAGTTACTACACAGCTCTGTGTTCTGAACAAACCAGTGAATCTATCACCATGAGATAGCATCATAATGTATATTAAACTCTCAAATAATGAAAACTACAATAGAAAAAAGGGAAACTTTCTCAATTTTGATTAATTAATCGCTGTTGATCTTGTAAATTTGACATCGCTAAACGAAAATGTAAAAGAATCGCTGAAACAAAAGCTAATTCATCACTCTTTGTATTGCGTTTGCTTCTCGTGTTTCTGCTAGGAAAAAAAAAGACCCATGCTTTGGCCTAGCTTTCCATTAAGACAAGACCAGGGATGTGCTGTGTAAGATTTTTGTAACAGCAGAAGAGACTACTTGCCTGTGTGTTGATAAAAATTATAAAACATATATATAAGAAGGAAGGATGAAGAATATGAATCTTGGGTGTGTGTTGGTGTTTGTTCTCATTTGCTCCGTTTCTTGGCTTCGCTGTAGAGGATAACTCCACAGACAGTGAGGGAGTAACCGAGCATTCCGGTCACTGAAACAGGGTTCTTGAATATTAGAATAGACACTACCACTGCTACTGCTCCTTTGGCGTTTCCTAGCACCTGCCACAAAGCAAATCCAAAAAAACGGAGTTTCATGAGTCTCTCTGTATCACATCTCAAAATCATTCTGAAACGCAAGGAAACATCAAGCATTATCACACACATAACAAAAGACAGACGTCACAAGAACATGAGAAGAAGCAGAGATAAGTGTTTCTTCTTAAGTTGCTTTACTTGGACCGACTTTTTCTACAAATAAAACGAGAATGCACTATTAAGAATGTGTTGTTACCTGCAGAGTCAGGGCGCTAGTGTGTTTCGTGACTAAGAAATTTGTCAGGTTCACGAAATAGGCGAGCGCTGAATTGAATAGCAGATACCAAACGATTCTGAAATCATCTCTTGCAAGCGCAATTGTGATGCCGACAACATTTTTCTCCATGATAAGAGTAGCAGGGAGAAGGAACACCACAGCTATTGGAGCCATGTAGAGGAGGAGATTCATGGAGTTCAGCTTCTCCCTTCAATATACAAAATTCAAAATCCTTTCAGCAACACTCTTTAACAATAACAAGGCTACAAGGAGCCATTTATCTTACCCTTCAGAAGAGAGCAAAATTCCTTGAAGAACTGATTTAAGTGCTCTCGAAGCTGTTGCTGCAATGCACATAAGGAATCCAAAGAGGTGAAAGCTTGGTTCACTCTGAGAACACACAAAAAAAATGAAAGACACATCAAATGAGGAAGCAACACACAACACACATAGAGAGAAAAAGAGCAATATCTCCACTAATCAAACTTTCTATGAAGTCCTTTAGAGCTGCTGAATATAGTTGAATTTAAACTCAATATCTAACCAATGACACCAGCTAGCATCTTCAAAACAATGTCAAATGTAAATCTTAGCAATGTCTGAGCTTGTTACCGAGCTGGCATCACTAGCTAGATATGAGTTAAATCAACCATAATCAGCAGCTCATAACATGCACTTGCTTGCTTGTTCCAAAGCTATATCTATTTATGGAAAGATATGAATTGGATTGAACCATACTTAGCTAGTTCCCTCTAAAGCATCAACCTTTACAATGCATTAACACTGAGGAAGTGAGAGAGAGAGAGAGAGAGAGAGAGAGAGAGAGAGAGAGAGAGAGAGAGATTATTACCCCACTGGCGATAACAACACCAGTGACGACAGGGAGGAGAGTGAAGTAAGTCAACCAAGCCTCCCTCTTGAGCGTCATCACATACGCAAACACGGCCGTGAAAAACGGCGTCGTGGCACCGATCGCCTGGTTAAACGAGACGGGAAGAAACCTCAGGGAGACGTTCCCGAACACCACCGACACGCAGAAGACGAGGCTCAAGGCCGAGATCTTGAAGAACTGGACTCTGGATCGGACCGTCTGCATCGGGACCATCTTGAGCCAGGCGATGGCGACGTAGCTGAGGAGGGAGCAGGCGGTCATGTGGCACATGGTGAGGAAGATCGGGTATTTGAATCCGTAGTTGCTGAGGAGGTACTTGTTTAGGAGCAGGACTCCGATGTTGGAGGAGTACCACGACGCGACGATCCCGAGTGTGAAGAACCGGCCGTTCGTCGCCGCCGCCATCTTCATTGGAAAAATTTCGATCTGGAGACAATGGAGGAGGGTTTTGTTTGTCTCTCTGGGACACAGAGGTTTTTTTTTTGTTGGTTCTGATTAAGGTTTCAACGATGATGAGAAGAATAGGAAACACGATAAAGATGATGAGAGCTGCAGAAAAAAAGGTGAGATCTTTGGGCTAAAGCTGCAACAACATCACTCTCTCTCTCTCTCTCTCTCTCCTGTTTTTTATGTAAAATGTTTTTTTTTTCTTTTCAGTTTCATGATTTTGGTGCGTTATACTAATATAATTACTCAAAATTTAAGTTTCTATTTTCTTGATATTATTTTTATTTTGTGTGGAAATGTATACACTAAGAAGTAATTTAATGTATACTTAACCAATACTAATTTAATAAACTCAATTAATTTATTTCGAAGTTTATAACTACTACATAGAAAAGAGAAATATCATCTTTATGAAATAATTTTTTTTTGTAAAACATTTATCTTAGTAAAACGGAAAGAATAATATATTTATTTACATGAAGTAGAAAATACACACACCTAATTCAAACCATGGCAGACTTTTAAATAATAGATACAATTTCTTTTAGTTAAAATGCTGTTCAACTAGTAAGTATATAATAGTGTTTGGAAACTAGATGTCAAAAAAAAAGTGTTTGGAAACTATTAAAATGCTCTTCAATATTAACGGATTATTGGATTTTTATCAACAAATAAACTAGCTATGTTCCAAGACCTACCCAGGACTTCTATCTAATTCGGAGGTGGGTGGGGTCTGTATCGTGTCCTGATTTGGTTTGCTTATTACTATTATATCATTCATCACCACACAAGGACCCACCTAGATGAACAAGAAGTGAAAGGAGTGAGTTTAGTTAGAAAAGGGATTTGCCTTGAGAATCTGACGAGTTTCACAGATCACACTTCAAAAATCACACAACACTCCAAAAATCTCAGTGGCAAAAACGTAATTTCAGCACTGCTTTCAACAATAATGTCTCTTCACTCTCTCTCCTCTCCTCTGTCGTTTTTTAATTTCAACCAGCTGTAATATAAAAAAAAAAAAAGAAGAAGCATTGATGATCACATCTCAAAGTCTCATGATCTCATAAAAATAATCGAACTCCTCGTAATCTACATGAAGAGGATTCGTCATCTGAATCTCTCTAACCAATAATGGAGCCCGTACAGCAGCCACATCTCGACACCCTTAAAGCAATAATCCATGTCGAAGACGAGGACAGAGGAGGAAAAGAGCTCGTCATCACCACCGACAACAACAACAACAACATAGAGTCTCCTCGGAGCTGCTCCTGTGGAGAAGAGAAAGATGAGGAGAGGAGATCCAATGCGTCATTATGCTCAGTGGAAGTGGATCTCGAGCTTGGGATGCCTCACAAAGCTGCTGTAAATTTGTCACAATCCGAGAAAGATTGCAGGATTTGTCACATGAACTTGGACGCAACGAATCTTGAATCCGGTGTTCCGATTGAGCTAGGCTGCTCTTGCAAAGATGATCTCGCTGCTGCTCATAAGCACTGTGCTGAGACTTGGTTCAAGATCAAAGGAAACAAGTAAGAAAAATACACTTTGCTTTGAATGTTTGTAGAAACTTGTCTGAATATTTCTATATCTAGACAGCTTTCTTCTCTTGGAAGAATTATGCTTTGTTATTTCCACTAAAGGAAATAAAAAAAAAGTCTGAACTCTAAGTGTACTAGTTAGGTTTCTGGTCATGACACTTGAGTGAATGTTGGATAAGCTTCAGTTTTGAGGCCATTTGTTTTCAGATGAGAGACTATGGTTAGCATTTTCATTGTGTGATGTGATTTCTTGGTTTGATTGCTGTAGAATATGTGAAGTATGCGGGTCAATTGCGGGCAATGTTGAGGTCGAGATCGAGGAAAGTCGGAATGAAGTAGATGGTACGGTGAATCAATCTCTGAGAATGTCTGGTCCTCCGTTGGTGGAAACTAGAAGCTTCTGGCAAGGTCACCGGTTCTTGAATTTCCTTTTAGCTTGTATGGTCTTTGCCTTTGTGATCTCATGGCTCTTCCACTTCAATGTTCACTCCACATAAGCTGAACCGAGTTCACCATAAAGAGAAAGAGATTCAGATGGTAAAAAAAAAAAAAATCAAGAAAATGGTTAAAAGCCTCTTGCGTCAATGCCTTTTTGAAGTTTAGAGAGGAAGATGATCAACACCTAAGACGAAGAGCATGTAATGAGAACACTTTTATTTGTGTCTTGGATAATGTATATTAGCTCTAGTCACTCTAAAGCTTAATACAAATGCAGTGTTGTGAAAAGTCTCTTCTCTCATCTCACTTTACATTTGCATTTGCATCCCAAGAGTTCATTGGTTTACAGATGAATCCACAAACCAAATATATAAAGAAAAAAATCTCCTCTGTTTCGGTGTTGCAATAGATTTAAATGATTATGTACAAAAACCGAAACTCAAGCCATTGCATTTACGTCTCCTCCAGCTCTTCAGTGACATCTGATTCATCCTCTTCTTCCACAATGGCTAGGACCTTAGATGAACAAATCCTCAAAGAAGCGCTTCTAATCTTCATAGGAAGCTTCTCGTTATTCGCAGCCAACCCACATTCCACTTCCTCTTCTTCTTCTTCTTCCTCCTCCTCATCATCATCCTTCTTGAGATCAGAAGGTGGTAAGAAACAATCCATACACAAACCTTTGATGTTAAAATCCATTTCCTCAATCTCCCAAGTCTCTTCCATCCTTGTCCTCGAGTGATTATCAGAGTTCTCACCGAACCTAAACAGAGAAACAGAGCTTTTACCAGCGTGTGCCACCTGGACGCCATCGATGATCCTGTAGTCTTGGATCAGAGACTCCATCGTCGTCTCCCAGAAGATACTGTTGTCGTCTTGAGCTTTGATTCTCAGAAGGTGAGAGTCTTCGAGCTGGATTAATAGACCTGTTCTCTGGCTGAAACATCCCCACACGGTGTGGCGTATGATCTCTACGTTGCTGCTGCTTCTCGCCTTGAGCGTCGATGGCTCGGCTTCGAGCTTGAGTATGAAACAGTCTTCGTCGTTTATCTTCTTCTCTCCCATGCATGAAGATCTCGCGAATAGATTTGCCGTTGATTTTGGATCAAGACCCTATTTTAAAATTTTATGTCAGAACCTTTTGTTATGATACCATAACGTGTCAGATAAGTAATAACAAAAAGACCTGAAAGAAGTCAACGATAAGTAATTGAATTCATGAGATAAGATCTTAGGATGTAAATAACTATACTTTGGTAATGGGGGAAAAAGTCTACTACATTGTTAAACAAAAATATCTGTTTGGAGATAATCTATTTAGTATCTAGGTTGTTGTTGTTAGTGGGGGACCATAGATGGTTCCAACAACTTTTGGTAACCAATTTCTCCACGTTGGAATGAGAATGTAAGAGCAATTCCATAGAACACATCACACGTGATGTGTTCAAATCTCAAAAGTCATTAATTTACATCGTAAAAACTATCTAATACTTTGATGATTGAAAAATCTCTTTGAAAAAGTTGAAGGTAGGTTAGCTAGACCAAGAGGAAGTTTGATGATTGAAAGATCTTTTCGCCAACAATCAAGGAAAAGAAAACTAGTAACAACTAGTTTATCATAAAAGTCATGATGGAATTTGAGAAGAATGTATCATTGAACTCCAAGTGGATAGGCCATAGCACTCAGTGTCATAATTATCAGTGGATGCATATGCTTAATGAGATTTGTCTTCTCATCAATCAAGTATAGAAACTAGAAAATGTAGTATAACCACAAGAAAAATATCTACATTCACTTTCCAAACAAATATTATTCCCTAACATTTTATTAAAGCCTGTAGTTTATTTGTATAAAAAATACATTTATAACCGGTTTAGAAAAAGTTAAAAAAAAAAAGATTTTACCTGGAGGAAACGGCGCAGTGGTCTAGGAGGACCACGAGAGGCATGAGAAGGATGCCATGGAGTTTGTCTCCAAGCAACTTTGGCGTCACTACCGGCACTGATTTTGCAGCCCGAGACGACCAGCTCAAGGCACCATAGCTCTATTCCCTTTTGCCACAGCACAAAGCCTCCTACTTCTCCTCCTCCACTCTTGATACTCCTCGCCTTCACCATTTTGCTGTTCAAGCTTCCTTCTCCTGTGCAGAACTCTGATGCCGTCATCCTCACTTTCCCCATCGCGTACATGCTCTCTACCGCGTTTAACGCACGTTCTCCTCCTACCGCTGCTATGTACTGCTTTACTATGTACTGAGCCATCGACATCTCCTGCGGTTTTTGCATATAAAAAGATTACTATCATTTCATTGAGATGAAACATGGACAGATGCTCATATGAAAATATAAAACAGAGAAGGAAGATGTAGTTTACGAGAGGTTGGTCTTTGATATCTTTGTGGATAGGGTTCTCGTAATCGTTGTGGTGGTCAGGCCGAACAGGGAGAGGGATCAAAGGAGCTCCAACGACTCCAAGAAGGAGCTGGATCTCGGCGTTACGACCGCCAAAGAGTCTCGTCATGTTCGTGGCGGTTGTTGCGGTTGCGGTCGCGGTGGGTTTTGACCAGAAAGACTTCATTTGGTTCCATCCAGGTTTGGTCTTGGACGCAGAAAACAACTCCTCAGGCATGGGAACCTCGAGGACGGTTTCTAACCCGTCTTCGAGGTTGTAGTTGGGACAAAGTTTTCTCATATCGGCGAAAACAAAAAAAAAAGAGAGAAAATAGATGTTGATCAGAAAAGAAAAAAACTAAGTCGAGTGAAGAGAAGGAGTCTGGTGAAAACTTAAAAGAGATTTTGAATCAGAAACGAAACGTTGGTCGTTGTCACCAACCGACCGGAACGTGGGGAGGTCTTTTGTGTTTGTCGTGTCTGCACGCTCTCTCACTCTGCTTACGTCTAATTTATATATTACACAAACTACACAAAAGACATGCTCAAGTGCAAAATACTATGACCTGATCAATCCTCTTTAGCATATTTTAATATGCTCTTTTCTCAAATAAATATTGTTTAGCTTGATTTTTCTTTTGTATTGGAAAACTATGCACCGAATTATTAATTAAATAACAAACTTATTTTAATTTGACCGGCTTGAGATCATACCGGAAAAGTTTATTTTCTGTTCTGTGTTTTTGGTCAACAAGTTCATATTTCTTTCTATATATGAAACGTTGCGGTGGAGACCACCATAGCTGAAAAACGTAAAACATTACTAAGACTTTACTTCAAGAATCTGAGATTTTTTTGTAGAAAATCGAATCCAAACGAAAAACAAAGTGATAGTATTAATCAACCCAAATCACACTGGCTCTAGTTTACTTGCAATAATTAAAATGTGAGATCTCTAACTGAAGTTTTATCTCTTGTCAGTATCTGCAGGCCAGCTAGGTATAATATCTGAAACTCGATGGTTAGTGAGTAAGTTTTATTTATTTAACGCCAACAAAATTTATTGGCATAAGTTACGATCAAAATTTTAATCAGATTCTTTATCATTTCAGTCGAATCAGATACCATACCTTAAACTTGGAACGTCAGATTTTGAAATTAATTAATGGTGTACCAGATGATTTTTGTTTTTGTTTTGGTATAAATGATAACAATGGTGTACCAAATGATTATGAACCGCACATATACGATATACATTGGTTTTGACAGTTTCGTGCCTAAGCCGTAATCAAATCAAATAATTCCAAATCTGGAATTCATTTTTTTTTTGAAGCACTTAAATTCGACTGATAAATGGTATTTATACAGTTTTGATTAGTAGTCTTAATAAAGTTTTATAAATCGGATGAAGCTGTATCTCTTTCACTCTTGATAAGTTTACGTCTATTTTCTCTTATTTACAATGCAACATAATTATCGTTGAATTGAAAAAAACATGAACGTAAATTAAGAGAAAGAAGTATATTATAGAAAGTCTCAGTTTTGAAAATAATTACCAAAACTGGACTTAATCAACCAGGATAAAAAGATTGAGTGGCTTTCTAGAAATATCAGAGAAAATTAACATTTTGTTTTAAAAGCTATTTATTCTCTAATTAATATTTTAAAACGGTTTAAGTTATTAGTAATATTTTTGGTGAAAACTTATCTGTCTTTAATTGAAGATTCAATTATACAAACACCGAATATCCAACTATAAACATTCATAAAGAAAATTGTCTTGGACTAGTTGTGATTCACTGATTCGTGATGTATCAATTAGTGGCATGCAGAGCGGAAGTATATGTGAATCAAAGTTATCAATGTAGATGTGCGTTACCTCCCACTTTAATGGAAAATTCTTTTCATATAAACTTTTATTTTATTTATAAGACTATCGTTTTCCACAAAACGAAAAACACTACAAAATGTCAAAATCGATGACAAAGAAGTCTTAAAGTCGAAAACGCAAGGATAAACTTATAGCGTTATCTCTCGATGTCAATTTGACCACTTAATATCTCTTCGATATCAGTTCTGCTAAATAACATTAGTTAGTTCGTATATAACCCAAACATGTGTATTTTTTAAACGGTAGCATAAAAACCGGCGTAATCTTCAGCTCTCTATTCGTGGCGGTAATAGTTTATAAAGTTGAGATTTTAGAGTTCCGTTTTCTCTCATTTTTAGAGTTGATAGTATTTTCTTGTTCTCGAAATTTAGTTTTGGTTATTGTATATGGGTTTAAAATCTTTGCTACGAAGACAATGGAGTTACAAATTATAATACCTATTTTTTTTAAAAAATATAAGTATTGAGTTATCAACGAAATATTTTATTGGGTTAGTTAAGAATATAGATTGGAAAAAGATTGTAAGACTTATGTGGAAATTTTCTTTTGTACAACTATGTGTATTGCACGTTCATCTATTTGTTTTGTAATATGATTCTGTATCTCCCCTTTTCTCTTTCTGGAATATCAAATCCAATATTCTTGTCGTTTTCTACAATATGCATTTTATTGCATAGTAGATAAATAAATATTAGATTTATTTAGTTCGATATTTTTGTATTTCGTTTGATATTTGATATAGTGCTGTTGAGTCTACTATAAAATTAGTTTGAAGCCTTTGTTTTTCAACCCCTTCGAAAGCCTACACAGACACTTGTTTTGAAATTTGATTCTCTCGCAGTCAGATAGACAAAAAGATTTCTGGTGGTATACATGTCATGTTCCTCCATCCATACATTTTCAATAAGCAAGCTAACCGCTTCAAAAATATTCTTTATAAATTGCAACAAAATACTATAAGATGCAGTATGTAATATGACTTTAATATAATTTTAATTTTCAAAGTTCTGCATCAGTAATATTCATATCTCCCATCTACTTGTACATACTTTTTTTTTGCGCAGCCTACTTGTATATACAAATGCAGGTATTGTACTTCCTAGCGCCAAAACTCTGTTCCCCTCTCTTAAAATTGCTGAAGAACAAAGACATACTTTTTTTAGGGCTGAGCATCATTACTTGATATTCGTCTTATACTCGTGATTTGACCCGTATTCACCTTGAAAAATCGAGTACTCGCAATTAGCAAGGCAAATAACAAGTCAAAAAATTTCATTAATTGCAAGAACAAGACAAATATCAAATATCGTTTCATTTTTTGATACTTGCCTCGTTACTCGTTATCTATTACTCGTTCTATAAAATACTCGTTAGCTTAACTTTAAATGCTTATAGAAATTTGGTCATAGGAGTTAACTTAACTTTGGATGAAGAATGAAAGGTTAGAATACATCTTATCATCTTGTATTGTCTTATATTATCACATACATTTGGTTTGCATTTAAATACTTTCTATTACAGGAACATAATGTTTTTTGGTTTTGCAGGAGTAAAACATGATCAAGAAGTAAACAAAAATCTTTTTTGGAGCACCAAAATAAAATGGAAGAACAATGAGTTTCATATGATCTTTCAATATTTTGAATGCTTATTTTTATTATTATCTCAGCTTCTTTCTAAATTCATGTGACTATTGGATGTAAAAAATTTAGAATATGTGTTTTTTGTATGTAACTAAAAGCCAATTACTTGGTTTAGCTAGTAACAAGGCAAGACAAATTACTTGCAAGTATCAATTTTTTTCCAAGTACTTGATAAAACAAATACTTGTTTCGAGCAAGTCAAATATCGAGTCGAAATACAAATTATTCGGACAAGCCAAGTCAAATATCGAATCGAAATAAAAATTATTCGGACAAGCCAAGTAGCAAGTAAACAAGAAACTGCAAGTATTTGCCTCGTGTCCACGCCTATTTTTTTTTTTTTGTCAACTACAGGATACATTCTTAAAAGGAAAAGGAATTACTAAGAATTACTTTAACAAACAAATTAAATGTTATTAGAAAGATGCAAATAAAATTTAAAACCTGAAACAAGTAAAGATCATAGTCTATATACTGAAACAGAGCAGCAAAGGAAGGAAAACTCAAGACTGAATGATGATTACTTTTAGATACTGTTTCTTGTTTCTCCAGACATTTTCTCAGAAACATAGTAAAATGAAGCTAAGATTCACTTTCATAGCTGCTGGTCAAGGAAAGGATCTTTAGGCGAGTTCGAGCCAAGATACTCAGATACCTCAGTCACATACGTTTTCAGCTTGGAAGTGGTTCTAGCAAGCCAATCGGCGTTTGCCTGATCCATCTCTTCCTTCATGTTGGCCATCTTCTCTTCCTCTTCCAACATACTGACCCATCTCTTACCCATATACATCTTAACCGCATCCACTCCCTGTTTCACCACTTCCTCTGGAGGGACCACGAGCGGGTTCCCGTCCAAATTCAGTTTAGTCAGGTTCACCAGCGTGCCAAAAGCGTCGGGAAGAGAATGGATCTGGTTGTTGCTCAAGTCGAGTTCTTGGAGGCTAATGAGATCTCCGAACGAAGCAGGGAGATCTTGGAGATCGCTGAAGTTACTGCTCAGGTTAAGGTACTCGAGGTTAGAGAGCATCCCGAAAGATTCTGGGAGACCGTTAAGTTCGTTGAAGTGTGCATCAAGGTAGCGTAGAGATCTCATTTCTCCCACGGAAGTTGGTAAGGATCTGATTTTGTTGAGATGGATCAAGAGTTTCTCCAGATGCACTAGCTCGAATCCGATGTTGGTTGGTAAGTAGGTGAGATTGTTGTAACTCGCGTCCAATACAACCAGAGAGCTGACCAAAAGAAAAAAAAAATCGAAAAAGTACTAAAGAAGAAACAGAGAGCTTCCTAAAACAGAGTAAATAAATAAAAAAATAATCGAACTTTGAAGAAAAATACACTTACCCACATTTGCAGATGGAATCAGGTAAAGTTGTGAGTTTGTTACAAGAGACGTTCAAGATCTTTAGTTTGGTCAATAAACCAATCGAATCAGGCAATGTCTCTAGAAAATTTGTGGACAAATCAAGTTCAAGAAGGTTGTGCAATCCAGCAATCGAGTCAGGAATGGCCTGTTGTTACCAACATAACCTCTAATCAATACAGGTAAACCACATACTTCTGGATATAAACATCACCACAAGAATCATCAGATCCTGTTCCAGTGCACTAAAGACTCAAATTTACATCTTTGCAATTAGGACCGGACCTAGGAACAATCCATCAAAACCGCATTTTTTTTTCTTAATCTAAATTTTTTAAAAAATTTTAAAAGTTGATACTGGTCCTAAAACATTGGTATTGGCCCCGAAAATTTTAAAGATTTTTTACATGGATAAAAACTCTTAAATTACTGAAAAATAAACAAAAATTTTAAAATATTTATGCCCTCTATAATCTAAAATCTGACCCTGTTGCAACATTACCATATCAGAATCCTGACATATAGATAAAGAAAAAACTGTGTTACAAAAGAAAAAAAAAAAAAAGAAAGAAAAAACTGACCTCAAGCTGATTGTTATAGAGGTTAAGGACAAGGAGACCTTGGATCCGACCAAACGCTTCAGGGAGCAGTTTCAGTTTCCTACCAGACAAGTCAACACGGTCCAACGGTTTCTCCCCAGCTTGCTGCAATATACTCACAACCTCTTCATTGACTTCAACCTCCTTAGCTTCCTCCTCCGCAACAGCCGCCGCGTTCTTCTCAGCGGACTCGTAGATCCTCACGAGCCTCTCCTCCGCTTCCTTCAAAAGCTTCTCGTACGACTCGTGAAGCTCGTTAAGCTTGAGGATCGAGTTGTACCAAGTCTTCTCCTGATCCACGGCTTCCCTCCTCTTCTTCTCTCTCTCCTCCGCCACGTCGATGTCGTCCGGAGAGAGAGCGATCTCCTCGAACGACTCGGACAGAGACGCGTCGATCTCCGCGAGTCTTGCACGTGCTTTGTCGACGGTCTCGTGATCCGGTCTCGGTCCTAAGGTTCGGAGGACGGAGCGGGTCTGCGAGACGTCGGCGATGGCGCTTGTCATGGAAGCGAGGACGTCGGGATGGGCCAAGTGAGGCATCTGAGTGACGATCTCGATGGAGTGGCTCGAGGAGGAGGATGGATCGGATTTGGACGACGGTGGTTTGTCGCCGCCATCGGGAGAAGAGGATTTGGAGGTGAAGGAAGGGAGACGATCCAAGACGTAAGAGAGAACAGGGAAGTTGTTAGGGTTGAGCTCTGTGGCCATCGTTGTTGAAGCTTGAGAGACAAGTCACAACTGAGGAAGGAAGGAAGGAGGAGAAGATGAAGCAGAAGTGATTGTTATTGCATTTGGGCATGAAAAGTCGTTTCCTTCCGAACTATTTGCATCTCTATTGCCAAGTCAATGATGATCCATAATAGTGATACGTGGACATGCATTATTACACATGACACGTGTTAAGGTTTGGCGCATTAACGACAAAGAATAAACAATAAAAAACTAGTTTACGACACGAACTGGTCAACATTAATGTAAATCACTTTTCCGAAATATAAAACTTATTTGATTATTGCAAAAAAAAAAATCCACAGAAACATGAAGCACCAAAACCATAACCATTTTAGCATTTAGATTATATCCACTGGAATTTTTACGATAAATATCTCATTCATGAAGATCTTATTATTTGTTTTGTTGAACCTTCAAATGGTTAAAATCTCACTTAAAATATCTTAAATGAAATATTTTTTTTCAAAGAAAATTGATTGATATTCACCATTTCAATTTTCAAATTTCAATTAATATGTTACAATTTTTTTTTTTGAAAGCTCAGGTTTGCAAACATTCATACCAAGTCCCAACAACGCAAAGCTCAACGATTACTTTACATAAAAGTCAACGAAACTTGCTTCAAAATTCTCAGTCTTCCGCGTTATTCCCCGTCCTTCCAAGATCTCTGTACGTCAATCATCTTCTTCTTTTTGAATTTTGATGGCTTCATCTCGCAGCCGGAGCTTACAGGTGTTCCCAAGCTTTAGAGGCAAAGACGTTCGGCGAACATTCCTCAGCCACCTCATCGGGGCTCTCGATCGTAAACTCGTCCGTACGGTGTTCAAAGACAGTCAGATCGAGCGTGGCCACTCGATCAGCCCAGCTCTCGTGCAGGCCATCAGAGACTCCAGGGTTTCGATCGTGGTCCTCTCCAAGAACTACGCTTCCTCCGGCTGGTGTTTGAACGAGTTGCTGGAGATCTTGAAGTGCAGGGAAGAGTTAGGTCAGATCGTTATGACCATCTTCTACGATTTGGATCCTTCTCATGTTAGGTATCAGATCGGAGAATTCGGTAAGGCTTTTGAGAAAACATGCGAGAAGAAAACAGTCGATGAGGCAAAACAATGGCGGCTTGCTTTAACAGAAGTAGCAAACATCCACGGACATCATTCTCGTAAATGGTCTGAGTCTTTTGTCTTTTTGAATTTAGGCTTTGAATTGATGACGGACCGGACCGCACCGCACAACTAACAAAAATCTCAACATATATACCTATATATCTATATGTTTTTGTTACTATTAGGACTCGCAGTTGTCTGTTACCATTTGGAGCCTTAATCTATTTTGAAATTGATTTTTTTTTATTAATCAGGGACAGTGAAGCAAACATGATAGAAGATTTCGTCAGTGATGTTTCATGTAAGCTGAATAGCTCACAATCATCATCATCATCAGGAGAGTTTGGTGATTTAATTGGAATGGAAGCTTATATAACAAACATGGTATCACTGCTGCGTATGGATGCTGAAGAACAAGTGTTGATGGTAGGGATTTGGGGTCCTTCAGGAATCGGCAAGACCACCATTGCGAGAGCTTTATTTGGTAAACTCTCTTACCGATTCCAAAGGTGTGTCTTTGTCGATAGATCCTTCGTGGACAAGACTCTAGAAAACTTCAGAAGAATCAACTTGGATGATTACGGCGTGAAGCTGCGATTGCAAGAAAAGTTTCTATCCGAGATTTTAGACCAGAAGGATGTGAAGATCGATCATTTAGGTGTGTTGGGAGGAAGGCTTCAGAACCATAGAGTGCTGATAGTTCTCGACGATGTGGATGATCGGTTGCTTCTAGATGCCTTAGTTGGACAAGCACTTTGGTTTGGTTCCGGTAGCAGAATCATCGTGATAACCAAGGATGTGCGCTTGTTAAGAAGCCATGGTATCGAACGTGTTTACGAAGTGGGTTTCCCTTCTGAAGACCAAGCTCTCGAGATGTTCTGCCGATCCGCTTTTAAACAACGAAACTCTCCACCTGATGGTTTCATGGATCTTGCTGTCGAAGTCTCGAAACTCGCTGGTAATCTTCCTTTGGGTCTTAACCTTTTGGGCTCTTCTCTGCGAGGGAGGAGCAAGGAGGAATGGATCGACATGCTACCTGAGCTCAGAACTTGTCTGAATGGAGACATCGAGAAAACGTTGAGATTCGGTTACGATCGGTTAAAGGAAACGCATAAAAGGTTGTTTCTTCACATAGCGTGTTTGTTCAACGGCGAAAAAGTTGATAGCGTAAAATGGTTGCTCGCTGATAGTGACGTTGATGTGAACACCGGTCTTAGAGTTTTGGTTGAGCGGTCGCTTATACGTATATGTAAAACTGTGGAGATGCATAATTTGCTGCAAGAAATGGGTAGAGGAATTGTATCCGCACAGTCCTTTGACGAGCCTGGATATATGTGATGTACTCGAGGATAACACTGTAAGCGAGTCTTTATTATTTTGCATATTTATTTTTCTCTCTTCATTTGATTTTTTATTTTATTTAATTTAAATTCAGGGTACTAAAGCTGTGTTAGGGATATCGTGGAACATATCAGAAATTGATGAGTTGTTCACGTTGGACGAAGGAGCATTCAAAGGGATGTGTAATCTCCGGTTTCTTAAGATTTACAAGAACCCGTTGGAGGAGTGTAACGAAGGAAACAAGTTGTACTTCCCCCAAGGCATACGATCTTTGTCTCGCCGACTTAGATTGTTACACTGGGATGCATATCCACTGACACACATGCCTTCAGACTTTTCACCAGCGTATCTAGTCGAACTCGGTATGATAGACAGCGAGCTCGAGAAGATGTGGGAAGGTGCCCAAGTAAGAGAGTTAATTTCATGAAGGTCTATTTTATTTATATACTTATGATGAAAACTTAGTTGATGATTCTGTGTTTTCTTTTTTGGGGGTACAGCCACTTAAATATCTTAAGAATATGAGCTTGTGGAGATCCAAAAAACTGAAAGAAGTCCCGGATCTTTCGAAAGCTCCCAACCTCGAGGAACTGTATCTTGCCGATTGCCAGAGCCTAGAGATGCTTCCTTCTTCTATTCGGTATCTCAAGAACCTCAAGACTTTGAACATGGAAGAGTGCAGGAAGCTCGAGGTTCTTCCGACGAACATCAACTTGGAATATCTCTCTAATCTGACTCTCTACGGATGCTCACTGATAAGAAGCTTCCTTGATATCTCATGGAGCGTTTCGGTTCTCTCTCTAGAGAACACGGCCATCGAAGAAGTTCCTTGGTGGATCGAGAAGATAACTGGTCTCACTCGCCTGTTAATGAGTGGCTGCACTAAGTTAACCCGTATCTCGCCGAATATATCTAAACTCAAACATCTTGAGGATGTAGATTTTTCCTTCTGCTTTGCATTAACCGAAGATAGCTGGGACAACGATCCTCACGTGGTGCCGGCTCCTATCGGAGATTTAGACATGTCTGATAACACTTTCACTAGACTTCCACACTCATTGGTTTCTATTAAACCACAAGAGCTTAACATAGGCAATTGCAGAAACCTCGTGTCGCTGCCTGAGCTACAGACATCGTCACTCAAAATACTACGCGCACAAGATTGCGAATCACTCGAGAGTATATCTCACCCTTTTCAAAACCCGGAAACCATTCTTCATTTCATTAACTGCTTCAAACTAGAGCAAGAATCCCTCGTACGAATTTCTGTTTTCAAGTACATGATCCTACCTGGTGGACAAGTACCCCAGTGTTTCGCTCATCGAGCTAGTGGAAGTTACTTGATGATCCCTTTGCTTGAGCGCTTTCTCTATGGATCATTTCTGCGGTTCAGGGCTTGTCTCTTGATTGACACCGATTCAACTAAGCCCACTTGGTTCAAAAGCGTTATCCGGGTATGGTGTCTCCTCAAAGGCAACCAAAGGAGCCATTTTTGTAAGAAATATTATATATACATGAATATATATGAATGAATATTTCTTTTCCATGATGTGGTCTTATGTTAAATCTATTTCTTATTGAGATTGTTAACCTTAAGAGCATTTGGTAACCAATAAAATTGGTAAATAAAGGAGGTTATTTCCTAATGTTTTAACTAAAGTATAAGTGTCAAATGTTCTAGAAGAGAGGAGTGACTTGAAGGACAAGTTTAATGGAAGATGCTTAAGAGAACAAGTTCAATGTATGAACCTAATGTTCTAGAACACTTCACACTTGTCTTCTCATAATGAAATGAGTCATCTTAGGTAAACATTTGTCATTTACTCAACTTTGATGGATGGTTGAGATTAGAGGATAAACTTGCCAATGAAGTAAGTAAAACTTGGTGAGAAAGTTATCAAAACTTGATGAGGAAGCTAAGGTCCCTCTCCCCACCTATAAATAGATGTCTTTGCTCCATCCTAAAGCATCATGAAGAAAATCTTAAGACAAACACATAAAGAAAAGATTGTAGGTAAGGGGAGAGAAGTACTAACTTCCAACTTAAAGATCAAGACATCTTATGGAGAGCAAGCTTAAGTCCAACTTAAAGATCAAAAGATCATCTTCCATGATAAAGAGATCATCTTCATATGATCAAAACCGTTCATGAAGATTTCCGCAACAATGAATCGAGGTATTCCCCAAATCCTTCTTATAGTTCTATTATGTGATTAGTCTAGATGTTAAAGATCTTAGGGTTCATGTAAAATCATGTTTACATGTGGTATCAGAGCTAATGGTTATAAACATCTAGCTAATCCGGAAAGTATAATAGATTTATGATTTATAGAGTTAAAGTAGATCTATACTTAAGTAATAAAATTTTAGATCTAAATAATGTTTAAGTTGGTCGGTATAAAACCGATAAGAGTTTTCGGAAATCTTGAATCATACATTATATGTATGTATTCTATTTCGATCTCTGAAATGAGAATTAATGAATGCATAAATTTTTCCATACATAAATCGTATAGAAATTAAATTAAGTAATTTTATGCATGATTTTTTATAAAACAATATTTTCATATAAAGAGCAAAATTAGAGTTAAAGATATCACCACAGTGACTTTACTCTAAAATGATTTGCTAAATGAAAATTATTGTTCAAATAAGTATTTGATATTTTGAGTAATAAGTAGTTACCCACAGGTAGACTATGTACACAAAATATGATCAAGTACTTATATAGAGTGTTTGTATTGTGTAGATTAAGTATATCCACAGATAGTTTAATTTGAGTAATTCGATACATTACTCGTAAATGTTTTCGAATACTATGATTATTGATGGAAATATGGCTGCTACCCACATGAGCACCATAGTTTCTTGGCATAAGTATTCAATAAATATATGTGTTGATTATGTTTAAAAGCCTAATTTAAACTTGTATATCTCAAAATTAAAGTTTTTCGTCTTAAAGATTGTCATATAAAGTCTCGTCTATTCTAATCCTTGATGGTACCAACTTCTCAGAATGAAAAGAGAAAGTTGAGTTCATATTAAGAGTACTATGCTTGAATTTGACACTCCTCAATGATGAGTCAAGTTCACTAATAGTGGATAGTACTTAGGACGAAAAGAATTTTCATAAAGCTTGAAATTGAATAGACTGAGAATTATGATATTAAGATGAAAATAATTATAAATATTTAAATTTTCCTTATGATGGCTGAAAAAGCTAAATACCTTAAATATATAGAAGAACGGTTTAAGATTGCAACCAAATCCCTAATTGGGAAACTTATGGCAAATCTTACGACCATAAAAGAATAATGACATAAGGTCTATGCATGAATATTGCATTGAAAAGACCTATCTTTCGGCTAAATTAAAGAATTTAGGAATGAATATGAAAGATTAATTTCTTGTCCAATTTATCCTAAATTTGCCCCTTTTTAGTATGAACCATTCCAAATTAATTCTTACACCACTTATGTAAGACGGATGTTGAATTAATTGGCTAGTAAAATGGTTCAATAGGAGGCTAGGCTTAGCCGTAAAGGTTTTAAAGTTGTCTATTATGTTCAAGAAGCTAGACTTAAGTTAGTCATAAAAGACCACCACCCATAATGAATATCAAGTAAATGAGAAGGAAAATGCAAAGAAAGATGACAGATGAAAATGTCTTAACTCTTTCAGAAAGATTGCGATAAAAGAAGAAAATAGTTCGAAAATGTAACTTTTAAAGTTCCGTAAGCGTTTTCGAATCTATTCTTATAATATTTCTTCTAAAACTTGGTGGGTGGATAATGGTGCTTATGTACATGTAATTAATTTCGTGCATGATTTACTTATGATCAAAACCGTAATTTCAAGTGTAAACTAAATACTTATGAGAATGAAAGCGAAGTGATAGTTGAAGCTATTGCACTCCTCATTATGAATAGTGGATTTTGTTTGGATTCAATCCAAACATTTTATGTTCCATCTATTTTCCATAAATTTTAGTTTCATTAAGAAAACTTGATATTGGGTTTTTTAATCGACTTAAAGAGATGATTGTTTTAATTATTCTTGAATTCTAACTGAATCAATTCAAGAATATTAGTTGATAGCCAATATTAGGTAACATTGGCTGATCAACATTTTAAAACACATCTAGTTATGCACATTAAAGGAAAATGAAAGCATAAAACATGTACTAATGATAAGTATCTCTTGTGGCATAAGAGAGTTGAATATATTTCTAATAAAAGAATTTAAAGGTTGCTAAAAGATGGAATTATTCTAAATCTTTATTTTACCAACAATAAATGTGTGTAGATTGCATTAAGGATAAGCAAAATACACTAAGAAATGAGCCACAAGAAATACAAAGCTTCTTGAAACTATACATACAAAATTTTGTAGACCATTTGATGTTTAATCTTTGGAGATGAAAAGTATTCAGTTACCTTTATTAATGATTATTCACATTAATGTATATTTATTGCATAAAAGTATCAATTTTGAATACATTACAAGTATTCATAACTAGAGTAGAGAGGCAATAGGATATAATAGTGAAAATCATAAGGTAATGAATTTATGGCAAGTATGATGAAAAGAGACACTGTCTCGGACGTTTTGCCAAATTTCTCCAAAAATCAAGAATTATATCAGTACACAGCTTGGTTCTCCACGGCATAATGGTGTAGCTGAAAGGCATAACCGTACTTTTATGTAAATGGTTTTGACTTATGCAAATTCACTTATATCATTATGGATAGTGGATTATGTATTGCAGTATATTTCTTGAATAAGGTTACCAGCAAAGCAGTTCTCAAGACTCCTTTTGAACTGCATAAAGGCTGCAAACCTAGTATAGCACATCTCAGAATATGACGATGTCCAATTAAGCAAGAATATATAATCCACATGAAAAGAAATTAGATTTCAGAACGATCAGTTGGTTTCTGTATAGGTGACCATGAGAAATCTAAAGGATATAAGCTAAATTGTTCAAACCATAGTACGTAATAAAAGAAACCAATAATGTCATATTTTATAAGAATGACAATATTAGTGGGAGTAATAAAGTTAATAAATGGTCATTCAAGAAATTAGGGTAAACAACATGTTACCCTAAATTATGAATGATGGAAATTCTCATGTTGTTGTAAGTTTAACAATGAGTAAAACCCATCGAATGACCATATACTCCATGATGAAACGTTGCTGATAATGATTAAGTACACTATGTTAAAGAGGAGAAAGAATTAAGAAGATCTACTTGTATGAGTAGATTTGATTTTTCCAATAGGTACTTTATCAAGTAGAATCTGAAGAACTGGATATTAAAGATTTGGTTTCTTACTTAAAGCCATAAGAGATGTTAATTCTGATTAATGAATCGATGCCATGAAGGATGAAGTAAACTCGATGGATGAAAGTGAAGTTTGGGAAGTCGTTCAACTATTTTGAGAATATAGACTATTCGAGTGTAAGTGGATCTGTAAGACCAAACTCGAATATAATAGAAATATTGAACGACATAAAGCCTAACTTGTTGCCAAAGGTTTCAATCAGAAAGAAGGCATCGATTAGACTGAGTCTATAAAAGACTGTAAGAATTATCATGGCCTTGGTAGCTCAGTACGTGAATGAGTTCCATAATGTATGAGGGAATTGCCTTTCTTAATGGTGACTTAAAAGAAGTCTGTATGCGTCAACCTAAAGACTTCATAATGGAAGTGTAGAGGAAGACTTGGTCTACAAACTAAAGAAACCAATTTATGAACTGAAACAAAGCTTGAGAAATGGTATTCAAAATTTGATGAAACCATTACGAAATTCGGTTTTAAAAAAAAAAATATTTGAAGATCCATACCTCAAGATCAGTGGGAGTAAGTTCATATTTTTGGTTATGTATGTTGATGATAACTTATTGGTCAGCAATGATGTTGGTCTATTAAATGAGACTAAGAATTATCTCTCTAAAACTTTGCAATGAAAGATATGGACGAGACAACTTATGTGATCGGGATTGAACTTTTCCATGACAGATCACTTAGAAGTTTAGGGTTGTCTCAGAAAGCATATATTAATAAAGTTGTTGAAAGATATGACATGCTAATGTGTTCTTCTAGTATTGTTCGTATACAGAAAGGTGATAAGCGTGATCTTAAGCAATATCCGCATAATGAAATGGACCGTAAAGAAATGAAAAGTTGAAAATATGGTTCTAATGGATAGCTATTAAAGTTGTCTGATTATATTTAGCATATATTTGACAATATATGAGCTCTTAATGACTTTTGAATCTTTTATATTCTGTTTCCAAAGTGTGTACACATTATCGTCGTTGGATTACTGATAACAGAATAAGTCTTTAAATAAGACATAAAAGGGACCATTATGATAACTCCTACTTATGGTCTAACTATGATAGTAAGAAATGTAGTAGTGCATGGAAGGAATCATGTTGCAAAATAATATGTGCCCGCCATGACTCTCATTGTTTGCTAGATTAGCTAAGACACTTATGATGACCAAATAAAGGCAAAGGTTTAACAAATAAAGTCGACCTTATGATTTTCAATAAGAAATCTTAAGAGATTATACCAACGACCAAGTGGGAGAATGTAAGAAATATTATATATACATGAATATATATGAATGAATATTTCTTTTCCATGATGTGGTCTTATGTTAAATCTATTTCTTATTGAGATTGTTAACCTTAAGAGCATTTGGTAACCAATAAAATTGGTAAATAAAGGAGGTTATTTCCTAATGTTTTAACTAAAGTATAAGTGTCAAATGTTCTAGAAGAGAGGAGTGACTTGAAGGACAAGTTTAATGGAAGATGCTTAAGAGAACAAGTTCAATGTATGAACCTAATGTTCTAGAACACTTCACACTTGTCTTCTCATAATGAAATGAGTCATCTTAGGTAAACATTTGTCATTTACTCAACTTTGATGGATGGTTGAGATTAGAGGATAAACTTGCCAATGAAGTAAGTAAAACTTGGTGAGAAAGTTATCAAAACTTGATGAGGAAGCTAAGGTCCCTCTCCCCACCTATAAATAGATGTCTTTGCTCCATCTTAAAGCATCATGAAGAAAATCTTAAGACAAACACATAAAGAAAAGATTGTAGGTAAGGGGAGAGAAGTACTAACTTCCAACTTAAAGATCAAGACATCTTATGGAGAGCAAGCTTAAGTCCAACTTAAAGATCAAAAGATCATCTTCCATGATAAAGAGATCATCTTCATATGATCAAAACCGTTCATCAAGATTTCCGCAACAATGAATCGAGGTATTCCCCAAATCCTTCTTATAGTTCTATTATGTGATTAGTCTAGATGTTAAAGATCTTAGGGTTCATGTAAAATCATGTTTACAATTTTCACTCTAGTGATCTTCGTATTCTTATCTTCATTACACGTCTGTTGGACCGTCATCTAGCTATATTTGATTGTTCTTTCCCTTTAGACAAAGATAGCAGCAATCCTCCTCTAGCCGAATCGAACTATGACGCAGTGGAGATAAAGTTTGGATGGGATGTTTGCGAAATAAAAGAATGTGGTATACAATTCTTCTCTGAGACTGAGGTCAGCCCGTCCTCGGATCATCATCAGCCTGGTTATGAAAATAAACTATCTGAAGAGAACAGTGTAGACAGCTGAAACGCAGGAAGCAAATGTTTTCCAGCAACATTCACCAAATTTCAGAATACTGCGACAACATTGGCGTAGTTATGGGGTGTCTCCACTTCCCTTGGAGTGTTGAAGCTGTACAATGGTAACAATACCAACAACATTGCAGCTTGGGTTGGAGCAGACCCAGTAGGTTAGCTGAGGTAAGCGAATACTTTCGCTAAAGTTATTGTTGATAGTGCAATAAGGAGGAAAAGAGAAACTCTGTGTCAATCTTAGTTTAGAGTTGAGACAAAACCTTTATGAACTTGCGTATTTGTGTTTCAAAAAAAAAAGAACTTGCGTATTGTTGCAACAAAAGCAGCAACGAAACCTTTGGCCTTTACATCTTTGAGAGTAGGGGTGGGCATTTTACCCGATACCCGAACTCGTATCCGAACCCGACCCGAAAAACCCGAACCAAAATCCGAATCAAAGTAGCAAAATACCCAAACGGGTATTGAATTAGGAGAGATTAGATAGCCGAACGGGTAATACCCGAACTCGAATGGATATCCGAAGATAAACGAATATATGTATCATTAACCCTATATTCCTAGTTTACTTCTCTAATTTTATTCAAAATGTTTATATTAATTATGCACATAGTTAAAAATTAGATAATATATATATAATTGCAAGAAAAATGAATTATTATTCACTTAAAATGCTTAAAACGTATGTCAAAATTTTTATCGTGCATTGACATCCAAAATTTAAAAACAATAATCAAAATAGTATCTTTTATTTTTAAAATGTTATCTTCAAATCTATTAATCTTTCAATCTATTAAAAAATAAAAATACCTGTTAAGTGAAAGTTATATTTTAAATACAAGAACTTGAGAAACGAAGATTTTTTTTTTCAAAATCAAAATATCCGAAAATCCGATCCGAAATAACCGAACCCAAACTAAAAATACCCGAACCCGACGCAAAGTACAGAAATACCCGAACGGGTTCTATACCTCTATACCAAAATACCCAAAAATCCAAAATATCTGACCCAAACTCGAACGGATACCCGAACGTCCACTCCTATTTGAGAGGATGTACCATATCTAAACTCAAGCATCTTGAGGATGTATCATATAATCAAATATATTAATATCAACTAAATTTAGTATTGAATTTTTTTTTATCAATTTTAAATTTATTAAATTATCTTTTAATATTCAAATTTAATTATGTATATTAAAATAGAAAATTATTTATTATTTTAAATATTTTACTTTATTTTGTTTTAATAAGTTGAAGTATGTTGTAAAATTCATGAATATATGTTGTTTTGTATATGAAATTATTTTAATTTTATAATTTATAAAATAGTTAATAATGGATTAAGTTCTATTATATTTATTAATGGTGTAGTAGTTGAATCATGGATATCAGTTATATATATATTATAGAAAGTGATTTCTTATTCTATAAATATAAAATATAAAAATAATATTCATTTATTAATAATATTTAATATAATTCATAAAATTTATTATTTAAATGTACATATTAATATACACAGATATATATATATTAAATATTAATAAAATATATTATTAAAATGTAATATTAGAAAAATATATCTAAGAATATCTTTTTAGATATTTTGTTTTTAAAATATTTAAATAATGTGTTATGTGTATATTTAATAATAACTAAGTCAATTGTAGTTGAAATAATACAAATTAAATAATTGTAATGGTTTAACTATAATTTTTATGTTTAGTAGATTTTTAGTGAATCTGTTTTAGTAGTATAGATATACAAAATAACTAAGATAAATGTTGATATAATATAATTGTTTGACAATATAAAGTAATTCTATAAAAGTTAGGATTCTTGAATGATACTAGAAGATATAATAGATTTCTTGCCAATTTGTCTTAAAGGCTACATCTTCAAAATCACAATATATCTCTGATAGTGACCAGAGAGGAGTTATTCATAAATTTTATAATCCTAAAGGTCAAGAAAACAAGCGGAAAGTTGAATGGGTCTAAACCAAACACACACATAACTATGAAGGTTTTGTCTCCTTTATAGATTCTCCGTATCCTGTCTTTAACAACGATTGGATAAAGTACACAGAGGTTCCGTCTTTTCAGAAAAAAACCCATAAAAAAAACAACAACAAAAAAAAAAAAGAAAAGAGCAGCTTCGTCATTTCCAATGGAGAAAAGCAATGGCGTGCGAGTGATTCTCTTCCCTTTGCCATTACAAGGCTGCATAAACCCTATGCTTCAGCTCGCCAACATCCTCCACTCGCGAGGCTTCTCCATCACCGTCATCCACACGCGCTTCAACGCACCAAAAGCTACAAACCATCCTCTCTTCACCTTCTTGCAGATTCCAGACGGCTTGTCTGAATCCCAGATCAACGACGATCCTACCTCTAATGTTATGTCTCTCCTCGCGCAAATCAACGTCAACGCCGAGTCCCCGTTTCGTGACTGCTTGCAAAAACTTCTGCTTCAAGAATCGGAGAAGGTTAGCTGCTTGATCGATGATTGCGGATGGCTCTTCACGCAATCTGTCGCAGAGGGTTTGAATCTCCCGAGGCTCGTTCTCTCTACTTTCAAAGCCACTTTCTTGAATGCTTATCCTATTCTCCCTCGTGTCCGAACCAAAGGATATCTTCCAGTTTCAGGTAATTTAGTTTCTCTCCCAGGACCTGCCTTTTGGTACCTTTAAAAATGGTTTCTGAACTTTTGTGTCCTCAGATTCTGAAGCAGAGGACTCTGTTCCTGAGTTCCCTCCGCTTCTAAAGAGAGATCTCTCAAGACTTTTCGGGGAATTCGGAGAGAAACTCGATCCATTCTTAGATACCATCGTCGAGACGACGATGAGATCTTCAGGTCTAGTATTCATGTCCTGCGAAGAGCTGGAGGAAGATTCTTTGACTCTTGCTAACGAAATCTTCAAGGTCCCAGTCTTTGCGATTGGTCCGTTTCACAGCTACTTCTCTGCTTCGTCTAGTAGCCTTTTCAGACAAGACGAGACTTGCATTCATTGGTTAGACAACCAAGAAGACAAATCCGTTATCTACGTGAGTCTAGGAAGCGTTGTGAACATAACGGAATCAGAGTTCTTGGAGATTGCGTGGGGTTTAAGCAACAGCAACCAGCCTTTCTTGTGGGTGGTACGACCCGGTTTGGTCTTAGGCTCACAGTGGATCGAACCGCTCCCCGAAGAGCTCGTGAGAAGCCTCGAAGAGAAAGGGAAGATAGTGAAATGGTCTCCGCAACAGGAGGTTCTCGCGCACCGAGCCGTTGGAGGGTTCTTGACACACAACGGCTGGAACTCCACGCTAGAGAGTGTATGCGAAGGGGTTCCGATGATCTGTTTACCTGGAGGTTGGGATCAAATGCTGAACGCGAGATTTGTGAGCGAGATTTGGAGGGTCGGGATACACTTGGAGGGTCAGATCGAGAGGAAAGAGATCGAGAAAGCTGTGAGGATGCTAATGGTGGAAAGTGAAGGGGAAAAGATTCGTGAGAGGATGAATGTTTTGAAAGATGAGGTTGGGAGATCGGTTAAAGACGGAGGCTCGTCTTTTCGATCTATAGAAGCTCTAGCGAATCATATACTATCGTTGTAACGTTCCTCTAAAATGCAAAACGTTCTCGATATTGTTTTGATTGTGGTATTAACAACTTTATTAAACACCTTTTGTGTAAAATGTAATAAAAGCTACATAATGTAAGTGGTGTAATCGAAAATTTTCAATAAACTTGTTTGTTTGCAATGCAAACAACATACTATTAGGCTAAACCCTCTTTATTTAAAATAAATATAGATTGATTTTGTATATTTAAAATATTATTGCTGTGCATTTTAAATGTGTGGTTTTGTATTTCTCTTTATCAAAAAAGTCTTCCAGACAATATATTTGTATGAATCTCAACTGTTCTTTGTAATTATCGCCCACCAGAAAAGCAACATCCATGTCCTAATCAAGTACATGTGTCACACTTATCGTATATGTCACTATTCGTAGGCCAATCTTCAGTGGATAAAGTACTTTTCCTATTGTATGGTCTTCATTCTCTAGAAGGCAATCAATTGCGAAAGAAAGGAAGAAGGAAGAATCTTGATTCTTGAAATGGAGAAACGGAACAAGAGACGAGTGATTCTCTTCCCTCTACCGTTACAAGGCTGCATAAACCCTATGCTTCAGCTAGCAAAGATCCTATACTCAAGAGGCTTCTCGATCACCATCATCCACACGCGCTTCAACGCGCCTAAATCTTCAGACCACCCTCTGTTCACTTTCCTACAGATCCCCGACGGTTTGTCTGAAACCCAGACGCAGTCACGGGACGTCCTGCTTCAGCTCACGCTTCTCAACAGCAACTGCGAGAACCCGTTACGAGAGTGTTTGGCCAATCTCATCAAAGGTTCAGGAACAGCAGAGGAAGGTGAGAAGATCAGCTGTTTGATCGATGATTCTGGATGGGTTTTCACGCAGTCCGTTGCGGATAGTTTTCATCTTCCGAGATTCGTCCTCTGTGCGTATAAACTCACGTTCTTTCTCGGACATTTGCTTGTTCCTCAGCTTCGCCGTGGAGGGTTTCTTCCATTTCCAGGTAAGTTTTTACTCATAATATTATCACTGTCTCTGTTTCTTGAACTTTGGCGGTTCTCTGTTTCAGATTCCGAAGCAGATGATCTTGTTCCGACGTTTCAACCGCTTCGAAAGAAAGATCTCGCGAGAATCATGGGAAACAAAGATCAGGTTGAGCCGCTGGATGCTTACTTGGTCAAGATACTGGAAACGACGAAGCCAGCTTCAGGGCTCATAGTCATGTCCTGCGAAGAGCTTGACCGAGAATCACTTGCTGAGTCCCACGAAGTCTTCACCTTTCCGATATACCCCATCGGCCCACCTCACATCCATGACGTGCCAGCCTCGTTTACTAGCAGCTTGTTCGATCCGGACCAGAGCTGCATTCCATGGTTAGATAAGAAAGAAACAAGATCAGTGATCTACGTGAGCTTAGGGAGCATTGTGACCATAACCGAGTCTCAGTTCTTGGAGATTGCTAGTGGGTTAAGCCAAACCAACCTATCTTTCTTGTGGGTGGTCCGGCCTGGTTCTGTCCAAGGCAGAGAGTGGATCGAGTCGTTACCATTAGGATTCATGGAAGGTCTAGACGGGAAGGGAAAGATAGTGAAATGGGCACCGCAGCTAGACGTTCTCGCGCATAGAGCCACGGGTGGGTTTTTGACTCATAATGGATGGAACTCGACGCTGGAGAGTATATGCGAAGGGGTTCCTATGATCAGCCTGCCTTTTGTGTGGGACCAGTTGCTTAATGCGAGATTCATCAGCGAGGTGTGGAGGATAGGGATTCACTTGGAAGGTCGCATAGAGAGAAGAGAAATCGAGAGAGCCGTGACAAGACTAATGGTTGAACCTGAAGGAGCAGAGATTCGAGAGAGAGTTAACGTGTTGCGAGATGAAGTGAGAAGATCGGTTCAAGGAGGAGGCTCGTCGTCTCGGTATCTAGATGATCTAGTTGATCGTATTACATCCTTCTAGCTTCATAGTGTGATTGACTTCGTTAACTCAATTGAAACAAAACTTATATTACATGTTGTGAACTACGGAGAAGTTTCAAAAAAAAGTGTTACCGTTATATATTTATTATATATTGTATATTGTATATTGTGTGTGACTCGTTAATCTTTAAAAGAAAACTATTCACTCTGTTCCTACCTTCCACTAGACTGCAAATTGAGTAAAATATACAAAACATGATAAACTTAAAGAGATGTCGGTCTTTCTTTATTATAGCACATCGAGAAGAGCAGAGTTTTGTCTCCACGTTTTAGAAATATATATATTTTATTACGTCAAGCAGACATCTTATCTAAAATGTGGCATTCACTGATATTATCAAGAGATTTGCATCTGGTTTGAAACACATAAAAGAGAAAAGCTTCAATGGAGAAGAGTAATGGCCTACGTGTGATTCTCTTCCCTTTGCCATTACAAGGCTGCATTAACCCCATGTTTCAGCTCGCCAAGATTCTGCACTCGAGAGGCTTCTCCATCACTGTGATCCACACGCGCTTCAACGCTCCAAAAGCTTCAAGCCACCCTCTCTTCACCTTCCTAGAGATCCAAGACGGCTTGTCCGAAGCAGAGACAAGAACTCACGACGTCACGCTTCTCCTGACGCGTCTCAACCGAAACTGTGAGTCTCCGTTTCGCGATTGTTTGACTAAACTGCTGCAGTCTGAAACAGAGGAAGAGAAACAGAGGATTAGCTGTTTGATCGATGATTCTGGATGGATCTTCACACAACCCGTTGCTCACAGTCTGAATCTCCCGAGATTGGTCCTCAATACCTATAAAGTCTCCTTCTTTGTAGGTCATTTTGTTCTTCCTAAGCTCCGCCGTGAAAGATACCTTCTACTGCAAGGTTCTACCACAAGTTCAGAACAAGATGAACCAGCAGAGGAGTTCCCGCCGCTTCGAAAGAAGGATCTTTTACGGATCCTCTGCGAGAAGAGACAGAGGTTCTAGACTCGTACTCGGATATGATTTTGAAAACGACGAAGGCATCCTCAGGTCTTGTTTTCGTGTCATCCTGTGAAGAGCTGGATGAAGACTCACTCAGCCAAGCACGCCAAGAGTTTCAAGTCCCGATCTTTGCGATAGGGCCATCTCATAGCTACTTCCCGGGCTCTTCTAGCAGTTTGTTTACACCGGACGAGACTTGTATTCAGTGGTTAGACAAACAAGAAGACAAATCCGTGATTTACGTGAGTTTTGGGAGCGTTGTGACCATCAGTCAATCAGAGTTGTTAGAGATTGCTTGGGGTCTAAGAAACAGCGACCAGCCCTTTTTGTGGGTCGTACGTGTTGGTATGGTCAATGGCACGAAATGGGTCGAGGCAATACCGGAAGAGCTCATGGGAAGGCTGAAGGAGAAGGGGAAGATAGTGAAATGGGCACCGCAACAAGAGGTTCTAAAGCATCGAGCCACTGGTGGATTCTTGACACACAATGGTTGGAACTCGACGGTTGAGAGTGTTTGCGAAGGCGTCCCCATGATTTGTCTGCCTTCTGTATGGGATCAGTTGCTGAATGCTAGATTTGTTAGTGATGTGTGGATAGTAGGGCTTCATCTAGAGGGTAGGATTGAGAGAAATGAGATCGAGAGTGTGGTGAGGAAACTATTGTTGGAACCTGAAGGTGAAGTGATCCGAAAGAGGATGAAACATCTTGCCGAGAAAGTTGGAAGATCGGTTAAACAAAACGGTTCGGCTTATCGATCTTTACAACATTTGGTTGATTATTTATCATCTTTCTAGCTTTTTTATGTGTGTTGTGATTTCTCTGTCATTTCAGTTTTACAACTAATAAATTGTTAGTGTTTTGAAGATATTCCTCCTTTGTGTTTGGCATTGTTGGAACAAAAACAAGACTAATTTGCATTTAGTTCTTTTTATTAAAAAAAAACTTTAATTTGCATTTCTTACATTCTAATCAAAACAAAAATCCATAAATCATTTGCTCCATACCAAGTCGAGTTCTTGCTTCTCTAATGTTGGAAACTTTACTTCTGTGAATTCGACCCCAGTGTACAATGTATTACAAAAGCCTCATCTGTTTTCGTTTTTGGTTGAGCTAACCAAAGACCATGTCGAAACTTAATTTCATGTAATTTTAAGTATTTCGGGTCTTAGTCCAGACTGTTCTGAGATAAAATGGTACGTTGGCTACTTTTTAACATATAAAACATCTGTTGTCGAAAAATAAAAACATATAAAACATCCAATCTATTAGCTTCATGAAACCAACTAGCACAAATTTGGTGCACAGATCTAGTTCAAGAGACGGCTTGATTTGGCTTTTCGACATATGGACCTAAAACCACTAGACCACCACCACTGAATTACCGTGGCAAAACATACTTTAGTTATTTCCAATATATTCGCATACAAACCAAATCTGATTTGAACCCAAAAAATATTCATGGCTAGGTTAGATCTGGGCGCAGACCAGTAAAACATTCGTCTTGGTCTCCAAAATTTTTGAAATTTTTTTACATATGCATACTTCCAAATTTTGAAAAAATAATTTTTTTACTAACATTTCAAACCTCTAAAATCTCATATTCGGTTCTTGAGAATCTGATATACATTTATACAAAACCAGATTAACTGGAATGGATCTGGTCTTTCTTTATTAGCTTATGGAGAGGAGCAGAGTGTTGTCCCCCACGTTATAGAAATATATATATATTTTTAATGTCAAATAGACATCTTATCTCAGATGTGGCATTGACTTATTTATCAGGAGATTTGCATCTGGTTTGAAACACACAAGGAGAAACCTTCAATGGAGAAGAGTAATGGCCTACGAGTGATTATGTTCCCACTTCCTATACAAGGATGCATTAACCCCATGTTTCAGCTCGCCAAGATCCTCCACTCAAGAGGTTTCTCCATCACTGTTATCCACACACGTTTCAACGCTCCAAAAGCTTCAAACCACCCTCTCTTCACCTTCTTAGAGATCCCAGACGGCTTGTCCGAAGCAGAGGCAAGCACTCACGATGTCACACTTCTCCTGACGCTTCTCAACCGAAGCTGTGAGGCTCCGTTTCGTGACTGTTTGACTAAACTGTTGCAATCTGCAGAGGAAGAGAAACAAAGGATTAGCTGTCTGATCGATGATGCTGGATGGATCTTCACACAACCCTTTGCTCAGAGTCTGAATCTCCCGAGATTGGTCACTAATACCTATAAAGTCTCCTTCTTTGTAGGTCATTTTGTTCTTCCTAAGCTCCGCCGTGAAAGATACCTTCCACTGCAAGGTACTATTTACTTCTTATTTAACCTAGAACAGCTTTAATATGAGTACCAGTATTTTCCTATTGAGGTTGGCTTTCATGGGTCCGATATTTTCTATAAAACATTTGTTACAATTTTTATTAGTCATATGAAATCATTATCTATCAAAACTATCAGTTATTCCTTCCCGTAAATCTCCCGGGCTCTGTCTCCAGTGTGTCCTGCTTTGTATCCTTGTATGAACATTTTGTTGTTAATATAAGTAATATATAGTGGAAAAAACTAACATTTATTCACTTGTTTAGAACAAGATGAACCAGCAGAGGAGTTTCCACCGCTTAGAAAGAAGGATCTCTTACAAATCCTTGATGGAGAAACAGATGTTCTAAACTCGTACTCGGATATGATTTTGAAAACGACAAAGGCATCTTCAGGTCTTATTTTCGTGTCATCCTGTGAAGAGTTGGATCAAGAATCACTCAGCCAAGCACGTAAAGACTATCAAATCCCCATCTTTGCGATAGGACCATCTCATATGTACTTCCCGGGCTCTTGTAGTAGTTTGTTTACAGTTGATGAGACTTGTATTCAGTGGTTAGACAAACAAGAAGACAAATCCGTGATTTACGTGAGTTTCGGAAGCGTTGTGAACATCAGTGAATCAGAGTTGGTGGAGATTGCTTGGGGTCTAAGAAACAGCGATCAGCCTTTCTTGTGGGTCGTACGTGTTGGTATGGTCAATGGCAATAAATGGGTCGAGGCAATACCGGAAGAGCTCATGGAAAGGCTGAAGGAGAAGGGAAAGATAGTGAAATGGGCACCGCAACAAGAGGTTCTAAAGCATCGAGCCACTGGTGGATTCTTGACACACAATGGTTGGAACTCGACGGTTGAGAGTGTTTGTGAAGGCGTCCCCATGATTTGTTTGCCTTCTGTATGGGATCAGTTGCTGAATGCAAGATTTGTTAGTGATGTGTGGATGGTAGGGCTTCATCTAGAGGGTAAGATTGAGAGAAATGAGATCGAGAGAGTGGTGAGGAAACTATTGTTGGAACCTGAAGGTGAATTGATCCGAGAGAGGATGAAACATCTTGCGGCGAAAGTTGGAAGATCGATTAAACGAAACGGTTCGGCTTATCGATCTTTACAGCATCTGGTTGATCTTATATCATCTTTCTAGCTTTTTATGGGTGTTTTGATTTCTTTCTCGTTTCAGTTTTTCAGTTAATAAATTGTTAGTGTTTTGAAGATATTCATACGCTGTGGTTGGCATTCTTGGAATAAAACAAGACTAATAAGTCATGCATTTAGTTTTGTTTTTCAAATGTACATTTTTTATTTTCTAATCAAAAGAAAATTCCTACAATATTTTTTTTCAATAACTAAAAAGTTCTGAGTTAGAAGATTTTCATACATCTTTTGAGAAACGAGATCTAAATCATTTCAAATTAATTCTTGTTTGGAAAGCAAATTTTTCTCAACGGCAATTGAATTGACCCGTTAGAACTTTGTTAGGTAATGAAAGAGTGCTTGCTTCTCTAGTGTTGGAAACTTTAGTTTAGTGAATTCGACACAAAATGTTTTTCAGACCACCACATACCATAGAGAAGGACATCAAACAGCAGAATCATTATCAAGATACATTGACAAGGTAGTAGGGAATCATATCTCTTCACTGAGAGGTGGAATGGGAGTCGAAGATACGGAGAAACAATGCAAGCTTTTGATATTCATGTTCCAAAGATTTTCATAAATTTTAGGATAAGAAGCACAAATGTTATATAAAGTTTTTTTTATGTGAATAAATTTAATATATATATATATTTAAAAAAGTGTATTCGATCCAATATGATTTTTTTTCTTATTGCATTTAGGTTTATAACTTTTATTTGCATTTCTCAGCTACTAGTCAAAACAAAAAGCCCTAAATTATTTGCTCTAATATCAGTTAAGAGTCTTGCTTATCTAATGTTCGAAGCTTTAGTTATGGCGAATTTGACCCAACGTATAATGTATCTCATCGACTTCACCGGTGGACATGCTGTTTTCATTTTAGCTTGACCCAACCAAAAAAACATGCCGAAACTAAACATTGTTAATTGCTATTACCAATATATTCGCATATAAATCGAATCCGAATCTGAACCCAGAGTATACGATACATACTTATTTTTAATTCTGACTGATAATGTTCACTATTAAACTGGACCACTAGCTCGTCTTTCTATTCCTACTAAAAGCATAATATAACATTTAGAATTTTGTCTCCACTCTTCACGTAACATTAGCTTATATAGATATCTTAACTCCAAGAAAATATCATTCACTGAACTTTTGGTTTTGGTTCAGGAGAAAAAAGAAGAAGAAGAAAGCATCAATGGAGAAAAGTAATGGCCTACAAGTGATTCTCTTTCCACTTCCAATACAAGGCTGCATAAACCCTATGCTTCAGCTCGCCAAGATCCTTCACTCAAGAGGTTTCTCCATCACTGTAATCCACACGCGCTTCAACGCGCCAAAAGCTTCAAGCCATCCTCTCTTCACCTTCTTAGAGATACCAGACGGCTTGTCTGAAACAGAGACAAGAACTGATGATAAGACTTTTCTCTTCACTCTTCTCAACCGAAGATGTGAGGCTCCGTTTCTTGACTGTTTGGCTAAGCTTTTGGTATCTTCAGATTCGGAAACGGAGGAAAAGAAACAGAGGATAAGCTGTTTGATCCACGACTCTGGATGGACCTTCACACCATCCGTAACAAAGAGTTTGAAACTCCCGAGAATGGTTCTCAGTACGTACACAGTCTCCTTCTTTCTCAACCATTTTGCTCTTCCTAAGCTCCGCCGTGAAGTGTCTCAAGGTAATTATTATTTCTCAGCTTAACATACCATTTTGTTTATTTTTTTCCATTTTCAGATATATCTAAAATTAAGTTTTTTTTTTGTTAAATATAAACTAGAGAGTGACTTTTGTGCGCTTGAGATCTTAGGGTACAGAAAGGGTACAGAAAATTCTGTATATTTACATCTTGCGTATAGATCAAGCAACTTTCTCTTACAGATTCTGAACAAGACAACCTAGTTCAGGATTTTCCACCACTTCGAGAGAAGGATCTTGTACGACTTCTGAAAGAAAAAAGGGAGTACTTAGAACCCTACTTGAATAAGATGTTGGAAGCGACAAAGT
Organism: Brassica juncea; assembly: GCA_018703725.1. NCBI lineage: Eukaryota > Viridiplantae > Streptophyta > Magnoliopsida > Brassicales > Brassicaceae > Brassica > Brassica juncea. The sequence continues at coordinate 58,556,425 of CM031936.1, read as the reverse complement.
CGTCTTCAGGCATTATATTCATGTCCAGTGAAGAGTTGAACCAAGACTCATTACCTAAGGCACGTGAGGATTTCAAAGTACCAATCTTTGCGATAGGTCCATCTCATAGCAACTTTCCTGCTTCGTCTGGTAGCTTGTTCGCACAGGACGAGACTTGCATTCCATGGTTAGACAAACAAGAAGACAAATCCATAATTTACGTGAGTTTCGGTAGCCTCGTTACCATGACCGGACCGGAGTTAATTGAGATTGCTTGTGGTCTAAGAAACAGCGGCCAACCATTCTTGTTGGTTGTTCGGGTTGGTTTGGTCAGAGGCACGGAATGGATCGAGGTGATCCCGGAAGAACTCATGGCGAAGCTTGACGAGAAGGGAAAGATAGTGAAATGGGCACCACAACAAGAGGTTCTAAAGCATCGAGCCATAGGAGGATTCTTGACACACAATGGCTGGAACTCGGTGGTTGAGAGTGTTTGTGAAGGCGTCCCTATGATCTGTTTGCCTTTTATATGGGACCAGTTTCTAAATGCAAGACTTGTTACTGAAGTATGGAGGGTAGGGCTGCATCTAGAGCATCGGATTGAGAGAAATGAGATCGAGAGTTTGATAAGGAGTTTGTTTTTTGGAAATGAAGGAGAAGCAATCCGAGAGAGGATGAAATTTCTCAAGGAGAAAGTTGGAAGATCGGTTAAAGAAAACGGTTCTGCATATCGATCTTTAGAGAGGTTGGGTGATCATATATCATCATTCTAGCTATATGTTTGTTTTTTCAGTTATGTCTTATTACTAAGCTGTTTGTGTATTCAGGAAACTCCTTGTGTTTGGCATTGTTGGAACTTACATTTATTTTTATTAATAAAATATATTCGCATAAAAGTCGAATCTTAACTAAAACCAAAGTTATACCAGATTGGTCTATATTTTAAGCCTGAGTATAAACAAAACAAATATATATATATATCAATTAATTATCTTTCATTGTGATTAATGGTATTGAGAAACCAATTAAGACTCCGATTCAATACCAAACTTGCTAGTATTATACGCGGCAGCTGTTGTTTAGTATATCTTGACAGGTTGCAACCTGCACACTTACAAGTACAACCGACAGGCCAATCTCAATATTAAAAAGTTCAAAACCAAATTAAAAGTTTTTTTGATAAAAGTAGACCATCGAGAGTTTTGTCTTCACTACATGTATGTAGTCACACATGTTTTAGTAGTATTGACTACATACAAACAAACAAAAAGAAGTTAATTCTTACATTAAATTGAAATTTCAAGAGAGTTTGGTTTGCATTTAGATTAAAAAAAAAAAAAACAGGAGAAAGCATCGATGGAGAAGAGTAATGGCCTACAAGTGATTCTGTTTCCACTTCCATTACAAGGCTGCATCAACCCTATGATTCAGCTAGCAAAAATCCTCCACTCAAAAGGTTTCTCCATCACTGTTATCCACACGCGCTTCAACGCTCCAAGAGCTTCAAGCCACCCTCTCTTCACCTTCTTAGAGATCCAAGACGGCTTATCCGAAGCAGAGACAAGAACTCACGATGTCAATCTGATGCTCACTCTTCTCAACGAAAGATGCGAGTCTCCTTTTCGTGACTGTTTGACTAAGCTGTTGCAATCTCCAGAATCAGGAACAGAGCAAAAGAAACAGAGGATTAGCTGTTTGATCCATGATTCTGGATGGATCTTCACAGAACCTCTATCCAAGAGTTTGAATCTTCCGAGATTGGTCCTTAACGCCACTAAGGTTTCCTTCTTTCGGGGTCATTTTGCTCTTCCTCAGCTCCGTCGTGAAAGATATCTTCCGTTACAAGGTATTGTAACACTTTTACTAGAAACCGTCTCGCCATACTTAACCAGTGCTTTTTTTTTTTTAACGATCTTTTTAAAAAATCGGTTTAATAATTCAGAAAAGTTGATCTAAACACTTATCAAATTAATAATTTTCTATAAAACGTCTAATTACCGCGTAACTATTAAACATTGCTTAGAACTGTTTTCTAGAACCACTAGAAAACATAATAGCAATACTAAAACATGTATGAATTCACAACAATATTGTTGGTTTCTATCTCTTAGTGCAAGTGTCTTCCTAATGTACACGTGGTTACCTCATAACTATCTTCACCGCCAAGCTCCACCAGCTCAAGATTATGTTTGTAATTTTTCTTTTTTTTTTAATAGATTCAGAACAAGAGGATCCAGTTCAGGAGTTTCCGCCGCTTCGGAAGAAAGATGTCTACCAGCTTCTTGATGAAGAATCAGAAGTACTAGATGCCTACTTGAATCAGATTTACGACACAGCAAATTCATCTTCAGGTCTCATATTCATGTCATGTGAAGAGCTGGACCAAGACTCACTGACTCAAACACGTCAAGATTTTCAGGTCCCAATCTTTGCGATAGGACCTTCTCATACCCGCTTTCCTGCTTTTTCTAGTAGCTTACTAACACCAGACGAGACTTGCATTCCATGGTTAGACAAACGAGAAGACAGATCCGTGATTTACGTGAGTTTTGGTAGCCTCGTGAGCATCAGTGAATCAGAGTTATTGGAGATTGCTTGGGGCCTAAGAAATAGCGACCAACCCTTCTTGTGGGTCGTACGGGTTGGTATGGTCAATGGCACTAAATGGATCGAGGCTATACCGGAAGAAGTCATGGAAAGGCTTAGTGAGAAGGGAAAGATTGTGAAATGGGCACCACAACAGGACGTTCTAAAGCATCGAGCCATAGGAGGATACTTGACACACAATGGTTGGAACTCGACGGTTGAGAGTGTTTGCGAGGGTGTCCCTATGATCTGTTTGCCTTTTATATGGGACCAGTTTTTAAATGCAAGATTCGTCTGTGACATATGGAGGGTCGGACTGCATCTAGAGAATCGGATTGAGAGAAATGAGACCGAAAGAACGATAAGAATATTGTTCTTGGAAGCTCAAGGAGAAGCAATCCGTGAGAGGATTGAACTTCTTAAGGAAAAAGTAGGAAGATCGGTTAAACAAAATGGTTCGGCTTATCGATGTTTGGAAAATTTGGTCGATCATATATATCATCTTTCTAGTAATTAATTATATGTCTGCTGCTTTGTTGCTCTTCTTCTTGTTGTATACAACATGTTAATCCACTAAGCAAATATAATATGTTATCAGTACAATATATCACACACCATCAATGTTTAATTTCCATACACTTATTTATGAGACTATATGAGAGCCAAGATTTATAAATAAAAAAAGTCTTGTTCTTGCATTATGTATGCGAAAATATTTTGTGAACATTACAATATCCTTGAATCATGGACCTTCAGCCATTTGTCATATCTACTTGGGTCGGATCTATACACCACCATCTAGTTGTTAAGCTGCAATAGTTTTAATCAACATGCAGATGACTAAGTGAACCTGAAGTCCTGAACCACTTCTTACTGCAAGATATATAGCCAAAAAAAAACATATTATCAAATTGCACATATTTGGTAAAATGTAGCAAGAAGATAGTTATATATCATTTGACGATCACATAGAATCATAGATCCTCGAACACGTCATTCCCGCACTCATCATTACTTTCATAAGGAGATTGTTTTTTGGAAATGAAGGAGAAGCAATCCAAGAGAGGATGAAACTTCTTCAAGAGAAAGTTGGAAGATCGGTTAAAGAAAACCGTTCGGCATATCGATCTTTAGAGAGTTTGATACTTTGATTGATCATATATCATCATTCTAGCTATATGTTTGTTGTGTCTTGTGTTTTCAGTTATGTCTTATGATTAAGTTGTATGTGCATTAAGGAAAATCTTCCTTTGTGTTTGGCATCTGTTGGATTATTTTTTTTAACGAAATGTATTCTCATAAAACTCGAATCTGAACTAAGCCAAAACTAACTACAGCAAACTGATCAATATTTTTTTCGATGATCATAGAGCCTTTTTCCAGGGGTGGACGTAGAGAGGAATTAGGTGTGGCACTTGCCCCACACTAACTTTTGTATTTTCTTCAGTAATTAGCATATAGTTTATCTAAATGCCCTTATTGTATATATTCTTTATAACGTGTGCTCCATACTTATTAAGTTGTTGGATCCGCCCCTACCTTTTACCATATATATTAATATTTTAATGTGATTAAAAAAAAAACTGAGAGACCCATGCCAAATTGGAAGGATTGGAACGATGGGGAGAAGAAGAGAAAATAGACATGCCACTAAAAGTTGCTCAAGGACAAGGGAACAAGGTCCATCACGTGTCGACGTCCACATCCAAAACACGTTTTGTTTATTCCTAAAATAAAGCATCATCTAGCTATATATCTAACTAATATTAAAACCCTTGGAAGTAGGAACTGTATACACAATTAATGATTTTCTATGGAATTAAAGGATTACCAGTCTAATTAACTAAACCAAACCAACCAGTGTATACACAGTTCCAAACTAATGAAACCCTAATGGAGAATAACACACTGTAGAATTCTTCCAAAAGCTTCTATAAATACTTCTAAATCAGAAGGCACGACTCTTTATTGGTTAGGTGTCAAAAAATTGGCAAAAAGGAAGGTCATATATCAAAAGTTGTTACATAACTAACAAGTAGCATGACAAGTAAAACGTGTCTTTTGCAAGAATACAAGTAAAACGTGTACGTAAAACTTATTATATAGCACATAACTAGGGAACAGAACCGATGAGCCTAATTTATATGCTATAAATAGACGCCTAGGTTAGATAAAATTAAACAAGTGATCACAGCAGAAAGTGAACTTAATTAACCTGAGAATTATGGAGCAAATCGTCTTCTACTCACACCCTTTCCTTTTAGCTCTTTTCGCATTATTGTTCCCAATTCTCTTCTTCACAGCTGTCAAAAATAAGATCAGATCAAAAGTAAAACTTCCTCCATCCCCACCAAAGCTTCCGCTCATTGGAAACCTTCATCAGACAGGTAACTTACCCCACAAGTCACTCCAGGACCTCTCTCTCAAGCATGGACCGTTCATGTTCGTGAACCTTGGAACCACTCCATACCTAGTTGTTTCGACCGCTGATGCTCTCGAAGAGATCACCAAAAACCACGACATTACAATTTCAAATCGACCCACCAACACTAGCGTCAGTCCTCTAATGGGTAATGGTCAAGACTTGTTGTACCATCCTTATGGAGATCACTGGAAGCATCTAAGAAGGATCAGTGCTATGCATCTGATGAGTAAGAACGTCGTGAACCGGTTTCAAACGTTGAGAGATGAAGAGATCTCGAGTATGTTGGAAACTATTCATCTTTCGAGCCTAAAAGGCGAAGAGATCAATATATCGGATATGATGAATACCGTGGTTAGCAGTGTCCTTCATAGATCGTACACTGGTGGCTACAAAAAGGAAGAAAATCATGAAGGGCTCTCGAGCTCGATGCGCTTCTTGAACTGGGATGTCAAGTTTAAGAAGCTCTTGGGATCTTTATGCGTGGAGGATTTGTTTCCGAGCTTAGCGGTGATAGATAGATTTACGGGTTTCAAAACTCTTTTAAAGAGTACTTATTTGGAGTTAGATAGTACTATGGAGACTCTCATCAATGAAAGAGAGAAGGAGAGCTTCGTGGATGTTCTTATTCATCAACGAGACAACGATAAACTTGACTACGACGTCAAAGCAATCATGCAGGTGTGTGTATATATTTATCTGCAATCGATTCATAAATAAACTATATGGGCCGTTCTTATACAATTCAAATGATTTTGGATTATCATACATATAATATCATAACCTAATAATTATGAAAAGAACCTCAAATAACACTAAATCATGTTTTATGACAAAATTAGCACACAAGAATTTTTTTTAACAAAATATCATTTGTTAAAAGTTAAAATACAATTTTATTTTATATTAAGAATTGAGTTTATTAATAATTATTTGTTTTTAGACCGTCTCTTTCTTAAAGATGTTCCAATTGTAGGGTATATTTGTCGCGGGTGTAGACTCTGTAGCATTGGAGCTAGAATGGTTGATGGCCGACCTCATCAAGCATCCCGAAGTTATGCGGAAAGCACAAGAAGAGGTACAACGCATAGTTGGGACCAAGTCTAAGATAAGCAATGATGAAATAGAAAAAATGCATTATTTGAAATGTGTAATCAAGGAGACAATGAGACTTCACCCTGCAGGAGTAGTTCCACGAGAGACATCATCGAAGTGGATAAAAGTAGGTGGCTACGACATCCCTCCAAAGACCAAAGTATTCGTGAATCTGTATTCTATCCAACGTGACCCTAAACAATGGGAAAATCCAGAAGATTTTATCCCTGAGAGATTCGTGGATAACAACATTGAGTTCATGGGGAGCAAAGGGTACATTCCATTTGGATTTGGTCGTAGGAACTGTCCTGGTATGGCTTATGGTAATGCTTTGCTCGAAGAGATTATTGTGAATCTCCTTTACCGGTTTGACTGGAAGTTGCCTGATGGTTCTAAACCGGAAGAGCTTAACATGGAGGAAGTAAGTCAGTTTGTTATCGCTAAGAAGTACCCTCTCAGGCTGGTTCCGGTTCAAAGGTCTGTGAGCAAAGCCTAGAGTTTATATAATAAGGTTTTGTCCTAAATAATAAATGAGGTCAATACATTTGGTTTGCTAGTAAGAGTAACAATTATTTATTTCCGTTTTCCAATAATATTTCGGCAAGAATAAGGCCGTACGTTTCCTTGTGTAAACATATAGTACGCTATCAAACCATATCATCATTCAATTTTACGATAATTTATTTACTATAGTGTATCTTAACTTATTCGGTCGGCAACCTCGAAATTCTATAAATTAATATTCGATAAATTAATAAATATTATAAATTAATAAATTTTTCCGATTCTAAGTTGGACCGGTTATGGAAGTACCATGATCTAATGAACAAGGTTTAAAGGTTCTACACCCAGGTCTGGGATTCAAATCCAGACGACGTAATTTCTACAGGAAGAGATCTGGATTTCAATTCTCGGAGAATGCAAATTATACAGAAAATTAGAGGAAAGATTTACAAAAAATCTTCAGCATGCGCAAGGAATACCGTCAGGAATGGATCTCATAGAACAATTGAGGGTGATGCAGTCAGAGATGAATCCTCATAAGACATGTAGTATTGTCGCCTATAATATCGTCTATGTAATGTTTCTTATCATTTGTAATTGCATAATTAACCAGACAAAATAAAAAATTTAGACCGGTTCAAAATATGACACAAATCGATAAAATAATAAGATAATTTTTTAAAAAAATTCTATGTAAAAATATAGCCACATTAAAATTATAAATTAATAATTTATATGTGTATACATATAATGTAAGTATAATAAACCAATCATTAGATCGTTTGTTTTACATTCATAATAGTATTATCTTTAGATTTCTTAACACTTAATATATTTTAATGAGATTTAGTAAAATTATATCTAAAACTACATTTAAATTTTATGAGCTATATTTTGTATATACCAAATAATATAACAAATCTAATATAAGTATCGAATTTCAAAAATTTAAATTAATGTATATACACTAAAATCAAACATTTTTCTTATTTTATTAAAAATATCTTAAAACAGAAAATCTAAAAAGAGAATTTTTTATAAATTAATAAAATACCAAAGTTTCGACGTTATTAATTTATAGAGTTTTTACGGTATAATGCTCAATACAGGCCAACATTTACTTAATCGCATTGATTTTCACCCGATTACATATTGTACTCTTATAACGTGTACTTTCTTTTATTAGCAAGACCGTCTTTAGTTATTTTATTAATTTTTATAATTTTGAACTTTACTCTTAATTGATTTTTTTAATATATCATGTAAATGAAGGCATTGATTTTCAGCCGTGAGTGGGTTCAGAAAGTAAGTAAAAAACGGTGAATGATTTGACCAGTTGTTTAAGTGATGAATTGTTTTAAATAATGGCTATCTCATCAAATGATAAATCTTTACAATATGTATTCAGTCAATAACTCAAACTATTGATTCACTGACTAAGAAAGCCGGTTCACCTATAACGCCAAAATGAAGTTAAAAATAAATTACCTACTCACAATCTATTTGATAAGTTTCTAGTGAATTAAGTTCTTCAAATTTAGTATAATAAAATAATAATTATAAAATAATTGAGTATTTTAAACTTGAAAATTTTAACCTTCAAATTTCTCAATCATTATAAAATAAATGTATATCTCAAACTTGAAAAATGTAACCCAATAGTTTTTCAAATAACTTTTAAGTTAAAATTCTCAAATTTGATGGGAAACTATAATTACATTTTTCAAATTTGAAATACTTATTTATTTTATAATGGGCTTTAAGAACTTCGCTTAGAACTAATCAATGGACATGTTCTTAAAATAAAGGGTCACCTGTGACCAAACGCAAAACTACAAAAGAAGATTGAACCGCATGCGTTTTATCTTGTTCAAGTCTATTATTCCTGCGCATTGATCGGTCATGTCGCAGTCGGCTCCGGCTCCCGACCAGAGACAAAAACGCAGTCTGGAGTTATGGTCAAGCATGTGCTAATTGGTATGATGGTTTCCGCTAAGATGGAGAGGCATTCACACCTCTGTTTTCCTTTTACTTTTTCTTCTTCGTGTGCTGCTATTGTATCCACTAGGAGTTGGCAGAATAGACGTAATATCTGTTTTTAGCAATTTAAGTATGATGATCAAAAAAAAGAAAAGAAAAACGCTATTAATGTATAGGTCAAATTTGGAGATTGTAAAGAAAAAAAGAAATTGGAGATGTACAACTGAAACTCATTTTCATTTTTATTAAAATGCTAGATCTTGTAATTTTAACAAATTACTTAAAGTGAGATAGATTGATCATCAAATCTAAACAAATTATAGCCAAGAAATTAGAAATCAATGTTGAAAATTTTAGAAAGATTGGCAGTTTTTTTTTCTTTTCCAAATAACACATTTGGGATCAATTTTTTGAAATATATGCATGACTAGCGACGATTGTTTTCTACATGTTTGGTCAATAAAGTCTGAACTAGACAGCTCTTCTTGGAATCAACGAGTTAAGAAAAAGAGAAAACACAAATGTACATTCACGCAATTACTCCCTGTATTTCATTTTAACTGTCGTTTTATGTTTGTACACGTAAACTAAAAAAATATTTAATTTTTTTCTATTTTCTATATAAAATATTATTATTTACACACATAAACATATTTCAACAAATAAAAAAAAAATTTAATAAATTTGACACTGAAATTATAAAACGATGTTTATTTCAAAACAAAAAATTTTAATGTGCAACGACAACGAAAACTAAATTAAAACGAAGGGAGAATTACTTTTTCTTGGGTGGGGGGGGGATAAAATTCAAGCTATTAATTTGAAGAAAAGGAGCCATGCATGCTGAAATCTCGATGAAACTTCCTACGTAGAGAAAAATATCATCTGCAATAGTATTTATTAAAATTATAGGTAAATGCGATCAAATATCCTAAACTTCCAAAATTTCAGAATATTTGGATATGAAGTCAAAAAAATATTTTCCGCTCAAAAATATTTACACAATCGAACTCTTTTGATGACCAAGAACATGGCAAAGTGGAGGCTCACTACTCACTAGCGAATGGCCCAACGTAGCTTCATCAGTATTTAAAAAAAAAAATAAAAGACAATTCTTACAATGGAAGTTCAACAAAAAAAGGAAAGATAATAATCGTTTTCATCAGGAAAGAAATTAGAATTTAAGTGGTTATAAAACAAGGATTGAAATGATCATATCCTTCTCCTAGACACGCTCTGGAAATCTTTGGCAAGCCACTGTACGTGACCTGACTAGCTGACCCCATTGATAATGACTACCCCTTTCTCGTGAATCATTATTAGCTCTTTTTCATTTTTTGGTGAACACTTGGGCGGCTCTTGCATGTTTTGGATTCTTTTGATATTAGAAGTGCGATAAATGTTTTTATCCGTTTTTCTTTTTGGTATCTGATTTTTTCATTTATATAAATAATAAAGAGCAGGTAGAAACAAAGACTTTTAATATGAATTTTCCATTTTATTTGATATGAAAAAAATTCTCTGTTTTATCATTCTTTTTCAAATAGCACTATCCATTACCATCGATCTACCACCACCACGTTTATTGTCTTCTACCAACTTCGGTAGTAATAGTATCGGTTCTTTGAGGGGGTTATTAACTTTTATTGTAGCGAGTCAATGTCGTTTTGTCTGATAAATATACATCAACCATCTACCTATCGTCAAGGGAATACAGGTGGCGGGTTTATTCTTCAGAAGAAAAGTCATTTGCTGACGAAGCCTCGACTTTTCTCAACCGGGACGTGGAAGAAAAAAGTGAACCACACAAATCCTAGATTTTCAATTGACTTTGACCAATTTTAACTTTATCAACTTCATTAAACATCTTTTACAAAAAAAAACTTCATTAAATATCCGTTAATAAATTTATAAGTTAAAATAAATATGGTGTGCTTATTTGATTTTAGCATACTTTAACAATTAACACAACTTTTTCTATGTTTTTTCATTTTAAAATCAACTTTGTATTACAAAATAGTGAGAAGTGAATAATATGTTAAGATAAAAACAAAAATGATTTCCCTAGATTAAAAGATAGTTGTTTCAACAAACAAAATACCCTGCCTGCGCTTCTAAAACGTAGTTCTTAACTTTAATAGAATAACAATGTTCTTGGTCTTTTTAGCAAAGTAATAATAATAATAATAATGTTCTTGGTCTTAGGTTTTTGTTTTGTATATTGATGAGATATTTACTAAGGAGCCTGCTCATTTTGACTGCAACTATCTACCAAAAAAATAAAACTTATAACCCTCTTAACTGCTATAAATAGAAGGCTTGGATGAAAGCAAGTGATCACAAACCATAATAACAGATATTAATCATGGAGCAGATCATCTCTAACTCAAACCCTTTCCTTCTAACTCTTTTAGCTTTGTCTCCACTTATCATCTACGCACTTATCAAGAAAAACATCAAATCAAGAAAGCTAAACCTTCCTCCATCACCACCAAAGCTCCCCTTCATCGGAAACCTCCACCAAATCGGTGACTTACCACACAAGTCACTCCACGACCTCTCCCTCAAACACGGACCGTTCATGTTCGTAAACTTCGGAGCAACTCGATACCTCGTTGTCTCATCCGCCGCTGCTCTCGAAGAGATCAGCAAGAACCACGATATCGATTTCTCGAACCGTCCCGCTATCGCTAGCCTTCAACCTCTAAAGGGTAATGGCCAAGACATGGTGTATCATCCTTACGGAGACCACTGGAAGCAGTTGAGAAAAGTGGGGGCTCTCCATCTCTTGAACAAAAACGCTGTCAACAAGTTTCAGACAATGAGAGACGAAGAGATGTCAAGTATGTTAAGGTCCCTTGATGTTTCAAGCGTAAATGGCGAAGATATCGATATAACGGATATATTCAACACCGTGGTGAGCAATATCTTTCTTAGGTCGTACACGGGTAGTAACCATAAGGAAGATAAGACCACGAAGCAGTTTTTGGATTGGGATGTTAAGTTCAAGAAGCTCATGGGAGCTTTAAGCGTAGCTGATTTGTTCTCGAGCCTCGCTTGGGTCGACAGGTTTACGGGGTTTACAACTCTTCTAAAAAACATCTACTCGGAGTTGGACGGTATCATGGAGAAACTCATCGATGAAAGAGAGAAGGAGAGCTATGTGGACGTTCTTGTACGTCTACGAGACGTCGAAAAGTTTGACTACGATGTCAAAGCCATCATGAAGGTTTGTATAACATATAACCAAACGGTTTCTGTTCAGCTCGGTTAGAGTTTCGGATCAATTCGATAATTAAAAAATTGGTTTTTGTTCGGTTCAGTTTGGTAATCGGATAATTTGGTTTTGAAAAAAAAATAACCAAACTATATCGATTTTAACCAAAAATCTGAACCGAACTAACCAAATTCAAACTAAATAGCCGAAAATTTTAAATTTTAACCAATTTAAACTGATATTAAACTCAATTTGAAAACTTTGAAATCGTTTTTAACCGAAAACCAAACCAAACTTTTTGGTTCAATTCGACAAGAATTGAGATGAGCCGAACAAACCGATCCGAAAAGCTGAACAAACCGAACCCACATGCCTACTTCAAGCATACTTAGAGGTCCGCTAATGAATTGTTCTTGGTACAACTGCAGGGCACATTTGTAGCGGCTATAGAATCCGTAGCACTGGAGCTTGAGTGGCTATTCTCGGAACTCATCAAGAACCCTGAAGTTTTAAAGAAAGCACAAGAAGAAGTGCAACGCGTAGTTGGGACCAAAGCTGAGATAACCAGCACTGAAATAGAACAAATGCATTATTTGAGATGTATCATCAAGGAGACGTTGAGGCTTCACCCTCCAGGTATAGTTCCAAGACAGACATCTTCCAAGTGGATAAAAGTAGGTGGCTACGACATCCCTCCCAACACCAAAGTACTGGTGAATCTCTTTGCGGTCCAACGTGATCCCAAGGACTGGGAGAAACCTGATGAGTTTATCCCTGAGAGGTTCATGGAGAAGCACGTTGACTTCATGGGGAGCAAAGGGTACGTTCCGTTTGGGTTTGGTCGTAGGAACTGCCCCGGTATGGCTTATGGTATTGCTCTGCTCGAGGAGATTATTGCTAATCTCTTGTACCGGTTTGATTGGAAGATGTATGATGGTTCTAAACCGGAAGAGCTTAGTATGGAGGAGATATCCCAGTTTGTTGTCACTAGAAAGGTTCCTCTCAGACTTATACCAGTTCGCAGGGTGTAGCTTTGTCAACGAATATGGTGTTGTTATAAAGATGTGAAACAATCATGGGTGTAAGATGTAACTTTCTTTTTGAATAATGATGTTGAATAAGATTAAAAAGTCTTGATAAATGAGACTTTTATTTTTTAAGACATGAATGTTATGTAAATCCAGAACAATGGGTACAACAAGTTGGAAGAACAAACCGATGAGGAGAGTAAGACGTGAGCTTTCTTGGGCTTAGGTCTTGGGCTCCCTGTTTTGTTCTCTCTTGGAGGCAAATGTTTCTGCAACCAACAAAGGGAAGGCTATGGTAGCATCACAGTATACCTGCAAGAAATGATCCATCATAAATAAAGTAACTCAAAAACTAGTAAAGATGTGAAGAACTCAAAGAAGGTTTGAATCAGACCTTGACGGTTTTAGCAGATCCCCTTATTTTACCCCAAGACACTGCTTCATCAGGGCGTGCACCAGAGTCACTCCCATCAAACTCTTGCCCGGTGTTTATGAACACAGCGTAATCCGCACCGTTACGCATCATGTTGGCATTACATATGTGGTGCTTCGGCAAGCCCCCTCCAAGGATTATCATCCCTGTCTTTCTTGGAGTAGCATGGACAGCTTCGCCGTTCATAGCTCTGATATCTGTTCAATCAAGCATTAACTGGTTCAGTGACCATTTCTTATAACCCAGTTGAGATAAACACTCAAATGGACAAACCCCTTTACTCACATTAACTAAAAGACTGACTATACTAGAGCAGAGAGTTTGATTAGCAAGAGAACTCTAACTCTCAACCCAACGAACCCAAACAAAACCACAGGACCCACAATGCTACTCTCCTATCTCTCGCTAAAACATTCACAATTCACTGCTAGTTTTACAAAAGTCTTTGCACTAAACTTGGCAAGAAAACAGACATTGCCTCATTGAGGAAAAAAAGAAGGTACCTTGCACTACATCAATGACGAGGCCAGAGGTACGAAAGGAGTGAAAATACAGCATATCGCCGAGAGAGCCATCTGTTAACCCCGGGCAGAATACTGGAATATTCATCTACAAACACCACCACGAGACATGAAATCTTGTTTACCTTGTATGCCTACTATAAAGGGTAAGTCTTTTTTTTTATGTTACCTTGTATGCCCAATAAAGGTAGGAACTTTCATTGTTTATTTCTTTTCCCAGACGAGCTAACAGTTTAGAAGGCGTCCACAACACATTCTACAATCAACATAAGAAGGATTCATCAAGAGAGGAATCTATCTCCACTCAAAAAAGGTAAAAGAATTGAGCAATAACAATATTACCTCTTCTTTTTGTTCCTTCAACATCTGGTCAAAGATTGGGATGATCCAATCCTCAAACTTGCAGTAGTTATCATTAGGAACCAGCAAGTTCCCGATTCTGTTCAGTCCCTTTGAACGAAGATAAGCTCCAGGTAGAGAGAAGTCACCTTTGAACGTAGGTGCAAGGCATTTAATGAGATCTTCCTCTACGCCACCAGTTGTGGTAACTATAACATCAACCTGCAAAAAAAAAAAAGAAGTATTAGAATCAACCAATCAATCAATCAAGAACTTCCAGGGTTGATTACTCAAAAGCACTAACCATATGATGCTGAACAAGATATCGAATAGTCTCTCTAACACCAGACGAAACAAGATTCGAAGTGAAGCCCAGAAAGATCTTACACCTCACGGACTCTCTGTAAGCTGGGTTCTTCTCTTCTTCACTACAGTCTTCAGCTACTGTAGTTTCATCGGAGAGTCTCCAGTCTAGCTTCAATACAATTCAAAACCCCACATGTTACTGATTCAGACAAAACAAAGAATGGAATTTTTTTATTTGAGAATCAGAAGAGAATAAAACCATTTGATTGACGACGTCGATAGCTTCTCCGAGATTCGAGGCTTGAAAACCGGTGGTGAGCATGGATCGGAGAAGCTTGGGGTAGTTAACTCCTTGATTGAAATCGTATCCTTCGATTTTGTCACACTTTCCTTCCAACGATTCAGATTCTTTGAAGACCGTGGAGTGAACTGATGAGAGAACACGATCCTCCTCCATCTTCTTGCTCGGAGAACCGAATAGAAACTTGACCTAATATGAACTTGGCAGGATCTGTTGCAAGTGTTGAGGGTTTTGAGAGGGAGTTCTAGGGTTCTAGCAAGCTGAGCAGACAGGGAAAGGAGAAACAAACCATCTTCAAACGAATCTTATGATTGAGTTCGGTCCGAATCTAATTCCGGTTTTAGGAAAAAAAAAAATCGAATCCGGTTCTACGACGTTGTGAAGCGAATGGATACGGTCTTTGTGTGGTTCAGTTCGGTTCAGTTCTCGGATATTTTTGTTGTTTAGTGATGGGTACCTTTCTCATCGAGTGTAACTACTCTTATTTGTAACTCGGAAACTTGGATCAATCAAATCTTTATATGCATTCACATCCTAAGGGATGACTTTATGACGAAACCGATTTGTACAACAAGGAACAACTTAGAAACAGAAAAATCTGATCAGTGTCTCAAGCCTATACTCTGAGTTCACTGATGATCCATGTACCTCTCTCTATATGAATATGATGGGCAACATCCATTATACGTATATATGTAAAAGAAGTATTGTTCTTCTGGGATAGAACACTGGTGGGTTCATTAGAATCCAGAATGATTTGATTCGATGATGAAGATGAGAACTATTCTTTCTGCTTCTTCATGTTCTCCAAGTTTATCTGCACAAATCCATCAACACAATTACATGAACTTGCACAAAGCCAAAACCCAACTAAATGTTCATGTTTCTTAGATTACCAGGAGAAGATCTTCGTCTGTACCAAACGATTTCCTGGCATTCTCTAGACATTTTGATGATATCCTCTCCTGCACCCTGCAAGCAATAATTTCTCTGAGAATTCTTTACTAGTATGAGTGAGTATGTGGGTAATTGGCAGGTTCCCAGATGTTTGATGCATCAGATGCAACATCTCAGGGTACAAGGTCGAAGGGGCACATAACTCTAAGAATCAAAGCAGTGAGAGATGATCAGAAAAATTACTTGGAACTGGCGGGATCTCTGATCTCAAACTCATTCTTAACAGCATCGTAGCCACATATCACAATGTAATGACCTATTGAAAACACCAAGGAAACCAAAACACATGCAAGAAATTTAGAAAATGTAGTCATTAACCTAGAAATGGGAAAATCCAATAAATGCCCCCAATCCCCACAGAAGAAGACAGTCAATCGGTGAAGCTTGATAACATTTTCTCCTTTTGAGAATCTAGATCTTAAGCTCGGCTTAATTAATAATGGTTTCATAAATTCAGGAGTTCCAAATGATTACAAAGATCATCAAGAGGATGACGAAACTGGGCTTCCTATTTTGGAAAAGACAAAACATAGTATAAGTACGGTAGGGGCATTTCTCACCAGTGTAGCTGGAGTCGCTATTGTGAAGACCAGCGACAATCACTTCCTCCAACCAAGACTTGCTGCAAAAAAAAACGAGCATGAACACTATGCAACTTCTTTATCATACTTTAACCACAAACATATGAAACAAGAAAGACACAAAGGAACTTTCTCGAGGAACAATGATATTATAGGAAAAGCGAACAAGATACGCAAGTTTTGAGAAGGTGAAAAGCGTAGAGGGAATACACGAGAGAGAACCGACCTTAGCTTGTCTTGATCGACTAATGCAATGGCGATATAGTTTCCCGACAATAGCAAACAAGAAATCTCATGGATACTAACTGATCTGCACTGCAAAAACGAAGATGTTGGTTGAATTTGATTTCCAAATAACTTACAGATCACACAAGGTAAGGTTTGATGAAACATGACTTTCCGAATAAATGCTAATACAATGTACTGAATTAATGCAAGTGTCTAAATCTAAGAAATCAAGTCCTGGCCACATCTTTGGGTAGAAAAAGTCGCCACATATCTCAAAAATCACTAACAAAAAAATAGCCAGAAATTTTCTTCGACACAGGAGGATATGTGGCCGAACGGGGATTACCTGTATAATAATGCCAGATTCATGTGCTTTTCTGAAGAGCAAATCCACACGCAGAAGATCTTCCGGGAGCTGCTCCTGCACCACGATTTCCGAAAAGGAACATAATTAAAAGAAACAAATTGGGAACAGAATCAGCAGTTCATTAACATGCTTGATGAACCGCACAACATGACATGGAGCATGAGAAACTATCAAACAGTATTATAAGGTTTAGATACCTTGTAAAATTCCTCAATGGAGTAATTAGGATTTGCTCCGAATGTTATTGTGCAATAAGAAAATTCCACGCAGAACCTTTGCAGTAAATATGCGAGATCAACAGTCCAAATGCTACAGAAATTTCAAAAAATAAATTGATAAATATCTTCTATAAATAAATATTCTAATCTTTAAGAAGCAGACACAGGCTCAGATGACAGTTAGTTAAGGTATAAGCAGACCTATTTGTGGAGCAAATCTCAGCCAAATCCTGAATAGTGCAGGTTGTGATGCCGCTAGCTCGGAGAACCATGAGAACACAAGCGAGGCCACAGTCCCATGAAGCTAGCTGATGTACATGAGGGACCTAGTAAGGATGTGGCACAGAGAAGAGGATGATAAGTTTCAGACTTGAGTAATATCGAAAGGCAAATAAGCAGGTCTTACTTCCATGTGGGACGAGGATGGATCTCTGAGGTTGCCATGACTAGTAACAAAGGGATCATCTAACTGGGAATATTTAGGAGAAATGGAATCTCCATCATGTCTTTCTTCTGATCTCCCCTCTTGGACTTTCAAAATCTTGTTGAGCAGAAAACAAAGAGGCCACATGAATAGAATAATTAACCAAGTGTGTTGTTCTTCCTCGGGTCTTATAAACACACTATAAGCAGTAACAGCGTTATCTAGTGATCTCGTTGCTTGGACCTGAATATACACAACAAGGAAATGGAAGAATCATCAAACCTGCAACCGAAACTCTATTCAACCAAATAATCAACAATATGCGAATCTAAGCAACTCATAACCGATCAAACCTAACAATCGTGAATTCTGCGATCGAGAACAAACAAAAATCCTTTTTCGAGATTTCACCTTTGCTTAAGATGCAAGAGAGAGACAGAGAGCGAATATGGGATCTCGTTGACGTTTCTAGGCGTTAGGGAGAAGCAATAATTCTTCTCTGAATAATCCTCCTCCTACTACCTTTTTTCCTGGAAAATAATAATCAAACGGTTTGGATAAAGGAGACGAAGCTGTAGAAAGCGACGAATCCTATGATTATTGCTCTAATTAAAATCCCTTTTTGCTTTGTCTTTTATTTCCTCCTTCTCATTCCTTCTTCTTTCCGTCCCATCTTCTTTCGCCATCTCTTATTAAATTTTCCCAACAAGTTGGACATTCTCGCTGTGTCAGTTTTGGGGATGGGTTACCCAAGCCCATTACCGTCCTTACCTATAACTTTTCGGTACATGTAACTTTGGCCCATTAAAAGACATTTAACGGAACGACAACGTATATGGACTAGTAAACCGCCGTGTACCTTTTTCTTATTCAATTTTTTTGGAAGTTTATGTCATATTCAATTTTAGTAAATGGAACTCGAGTATGCACTATTCTTGTTTGAGTGAATGTTTTTTTGTTCTTCTGTATATCAACAAATGACAACGTGATATGTAGTCTCCACTGCTTTTCCCACACCTAAATACATAAACCCTTTCGAAAATGACAAATGTAAATCAAACTTAGTAGTACAATATTTCAAAAAATACGCAAAGTACAAAAAGGAAAAGCAAAATTTTAATCATAAAGGGAGCAGCTGGTAAAAGTATGAAGACATTATACCAAAGTAAAAAAGAGTACAGAGACAAGGATTTGAATTGAAACCCATATCGAATGTAGAAGGCGGGATGTTGAACACGTAACAGAGAAGATACTATAGACTTGTGAAATCGATATATACGTATAAGAAATAAAGAATACAACATTTTTGAAAAAAGGAAAGTTTATGAGAGTGCTGTGTCCAAAAAGTCAATACTTTTGTTTTTCACTTTAACAAAAGCAAGTCATTTGAATTTCTGTATTAGAATTTTTGACAGTCCTCAGAACCTTTTTACTTTATTTATTATTAGTGAACAGTATCACTCTTTAGGATTTCAAATTTTGGAATTGTTAGATGTGATGTGATGGACATGACTTGAACAAACTGTAATGTTTTAAAAACGGATAATCAATCATACATACTGAACATATTTTTCAACTATTTTGGGTAGGCATAAGTCATTGAGCTACGCCGAGTTGAGAGAGGCCTTTTAAGTTAAACGGCTAGGGAACGAATAGCGATGGGACCATGCGTTTGAATTAAATCCTCAAATTACGATATTGCACTACCACAAACATCATATTAACGGGAATGCCACTTACTTACCCTTTGCATTGTTTTATCACAATAAATAACGGTGCATTAAATCAGCTATAATATGAACCTTTAACATTTTTATCGGCGGCCGACATTAAATTTTGACACATTCCAAGAAGAATGTATTCACTTCCTTTTAGGGGTTAAACTCTTCATTTATTAGGTAGTTTTCAGATAATTTTGTTTTGAATTAAGATAGTGGTGTTGTTAAGTATCATAACCTTATGCCATTTGAACTGTAGAAATGTAATCACTCTTTAACTAATTTGCCATTTGAACTTTCAATTTAATTTATTTAGAAATGTAATCACTCTTTAACTAATTTTCCATTTGAACTTTGAATTTAATTTATTTATTTTTACATATAAGATGTACTTCCTCCCTCTGTTTCAATAAGATACATATTTTAGAAAAATCACACATATTAAAAAACATCTTAAATTTTGAAAAAAAAACACATTATTTTTTTTGTGTTGAACAATTTTTCATAAGTAGTAACCAATCAAAATTCAATAAACATAATTAATTTTCTTAAAATTTACTATTTATCATTATTATATGCATTGAAAATGTAAAATATTGATCTTTTTGAAACAAAATTTTTTTCTTGAATACGGATCTTTTTGAAATAGTTAATTTGTCAATTTGACTCTCCACCTGTCTAATGAATATAACTAATTATCACCTCAAAATATGAAATTCTCTTAATTAATCCCACTAAACCTCTACAAATTATATTTTGTAATAATAACTTACTAAATTCTTTGATTAACAAAAAAAATCTTTGATTAATACAAGGGACATAACCGTAACATCCCATCACACGAGAAAGAGATTTTGTCCGCCAAAAATATAATTTAATGTTTCGAAATAAAAGTCAATATATATTATTACTCTCTATCTATTATCCTCGTGACAGAGGAAGAAGCTAAAACAGAGAAACATAACTTTTTTCTTATCGGCCAAATTTTTTTGAAATTCTTTTGGATCTCTCTCTCACAAGAGACATGTTCTTACCATAAAGGCCGTTTCTTAAACTCTGTCCTATCTTTCGAACAAAAACCAGGTTTGTTTTTCTAAGTTCGGTATTAGTTTTTCAAAAATGGAGACTTTGGTGAAGAGCTGCGCAGGGATTGAGAAGAAAAGAGGTGTCTTGACTGAATCAAAGGAGAGAAGCAGAACGAGCGGTGGATCGAGCTACGAGAGTTCTTCAGGCGGCGCCGCTTCGTCTTCTCCGCCACCATCATCGATTCTGGGCTGGCCGATAAGGAAAGCCTCGTTTCGTAAGAGTTCAAAGGAAAACATCAAGTTCGACCACAACAAACCTGCCCTCACCATTGATTCTGGTTTTAAAGGAAAGGAAGTGAACATTGCAGGTTAGTGCTCTGTTTTCGTTACAGAGGATAGAAAAATAAAAATTGAACCTTTTTACTTTAATTTTAGCTTTGAACATCAAATTTAAATTGTTGTTGTTCATCTGTTTTTGAAATAGACGTGGATATGATGAAGGAGAGATTTGCAAAGTTGTTACTTGGCGAAGATATGTCAGGTTCAGGCAAAGGCGTGTGCACAGCTTTAGCCATCTCCAACGCCATCACCAATCTCTGTGGTAAAACACTATTATCTTTGTGTTATCTCAAAACTCTCTCTCTTGAAAGTGTTTGAACATGTTTTCTTCTGTTAGCTACAATCTTTGGGCAGCTATGGAGATTAGAGCCTCTTCCAAGCGAAAAGAAAGCCATGTGGAGAAGAGAAATGGAGTGGATTCTCAGCGTTAGCGATCACATCGTTGAGTTAATACCTTCAACACAAACTTATCCAGACGGCAAAAAGTTTGAGGTAAGTTCTTGACTTTTAATTTGTTGCTAATGCCATTACTGAAGTGTAAATCATTTTGTGGATGTTCAGGTCATGACTTGCCGACCAAGATTTGATCTGTTTATCAACCTCCCAGCTCTCCGTAAACTAGACAATATGCTTCTTGTGAGTTTCACTAAACTTTTTTTTCCACAATGATCCTTCTTTTCAAGTGAAGTGTTCTAAAAAATCGGTCTATGCGGTCTAGTGGGTACATCAGGTCTAAACTTAACGAGTTTTTCAATATATATTTTTTTAAATCGGTTTAGTTATTCAAAAAATCGGTCTAGGCGTGTGCCTAAACATTAACCAGGCGCATAACCACAGCCTAGCTATTTCTTGTTCACTGTGAAACCATTTGATGTCAGTTCTCTTTGTTGGAAAAAATAGGATGTGTTGGCGAGTTTCAAGAAAACAGAGTTCTGGTATGTCGATCAAGGGATTGTATCTTCTGAAAACGATGGCTCAGCGTCTTTCCGCAGAAAAATCCAGCGCCAAGAGGAGAAGTGGTGGCTGCCTGTTCCTCGCTTAGCACCTAATGGCCTTACAGAAGATGCAAGAACAGAACTGAACCACAAGAGGGATTGTGCAACGCAGATACTTAAAGCTGCAATGGCCATCAACAGTGTCTCTTTAACCGAAATGGATGTTCCCGAATCATATCTTGAAACCCTTCCTAAGGTTTATATCTTTACTTCAAAACATTTTCTGGTAATGTCTTTCTTGTGAGTCTTCTTCTGACACTAGACACACTTGGTGCAGAACGGTAGATCTTGCCTTGGAGATGTTATCTACAGGTACATAACATCAGAGAAATTTTCTGCCGAGTGTCTTCTCGATTGTCTTGATCTTTCCTCTGAGCATACGGCTCTCGATATCGCAAACCGTGTGGAAGCTTCCATATATGTTTGGCGTAGAAGAGTTCAAACGAAACTTGGAGTTAATAACAATACTTCAAGCTCTACACCAAAGTTATCATGGGAAATGGTGAAAGATCTGATGGCTGCTGGTGACAAGAGAGGATTGCTTGTGGAGAGATCCGAAACTCTCTTGCGTTGCTTGAAGCAGCGGTTCCCATCTCTAACGCAGACTTCTCTAGACATTAGCAAGATTCAATCTAACAAGGTCCAAAAAAAAAAAACGTTACATTATATAATTGCCTTGCTTGTTCTTTACTTAATAATGTCTTTTAATTTTTTGTAGGATATTGGGAAATCGATCTTGGAGAGCTACTCAAGGGCATTAGAGAGCTTAGCATCAAACATCGTTGCGCGTATCGATGATTTACTCTACGTGGACGACTTGACAAAACAGCCAGATGATAACAATGTGTTGGCAAGTCCAAGGGTCAGCGTTGTAGCTCACAAGAAAGTAGTACCAGTCCCTTATCTAATATCTGCATCAGGAACACCGTACAGAACAAGCTTCTCAACGACACCAGGTTTCTCTCCCAGGGCTGGTGCAATGATCAGCCCCAGGAAAGGAGAGAGAACACCTTCTTATTCGAGCAAGAGCGCCATCAAAGTCAATGAGAAAGGTCTTCCTTCTCGAGGATTTGGAGTGAGAAGGGTCTTGAACAACTATCTTGGCATGGAGTCGAAACTGAAAGTATGCGTGGATCCATCAGAGAGTCCAGAAGAGGCAGTGAGAAACCAGAAAGAATGTGAAGAAGAGAAGAAAAGAGATTCAACAACAACATCAGTCCATCAAAAGGGTCCTCCTAAGTACATTGTGTCTTAAGAGCTTATAGTAACGCAATATAATGTATAACTTATGCAGAACATGGTTTTATTTGTTTCATATATAGTTTTTGTCTTATTCAAGTGTCCACATTTGCAAATCAAAACATACATAGGTGAGAGTTGTCTTAGCAAAACATTCTCATCAAATCAGTTATGGTTGGTTAACCAGTTTATTTATTGGTAAACAACACCAACAGATCATTAATAACGTGTAAAAGTATATCGTTTATTAATAATCTCGTTTCTATAATCTACTAACAACCAAGTCGTTGTAGTATAGTGGTAAGTATTCCCGCCTGTCACGCGGGTGACCCGGGTTCGATCCCCGGCAACGGCGTTAATTTTTTTGCTCTTCCATGAAAGTGTTTTTTTTTTCCTTCTTCTTCTTTAAATCTCGACGAATCTCTGAGTCACCGAATCGAATCTAGCTGAGAAAAAAATGACGACGAGTATTCACATCACAGCACTCGACGGAATCGTGAACGTGAACTCCCTCTTCACCCTCGCCGTCTTCATCGGATTAGCCTGGAACCCCTCCGACCCGTCAAACAGCCTCGTGACCGACCCGAACTGCACCCCGACGGCCCGCATGGCCGAGAATCTCGTCGCCTTCCACGTCTACTCCTTCGCCTCCTTCCTCTTCTCGAGCCTCGTCGCTCTGGGCCTCAAACAGGCCATGAGGCTCAACATCGCCGCCTCCTTCCCCCACTTCTCCACTCGGATCGATCCCGTGGTCTACTACGTCAACAAGACGGCGCTCAGATTCGGGATGGTTATCTCCGGTTTGGGATCGGTTAGCGGGTGCGTGTTTCTGATGTTGGCGTTGATCAACGTGGTTCAGATCAAGCTCGGGAGTTTCGGGTGTGGCGCGAGTGGGCATACTTATGCGGCGGTTGTGCCGCTTTTGATTTTGGTTCCTTCTGCGCTGTTTATCTATGTTTCTCTTATGCTTTATGCTTTTACTCGTTGACAACGGATGTGGTTTTTTGGTTTGATGCAAATAGGAAACATGTTTTGTATGTTGATTTGTTGAGATGTTGAATGATGTGGTTGTGATTGAGAATGAGAATGATTCTTGGTGCTGATTCTTAGATATGATTCTTATATTCTCAGTTAGATTGGGATTAGGCTCTGTGGGCTGTTATCAGGAATAGTCATACAGATTCGATCCGAGGACATGGGTGTTAGATTCTGATGCTTGTTTGGTTTTGATATCTTGGATATTGATTAAGCAGAGTTACTGTACAAATAAGGTGTTTTGTTTACCCTACTTGGAATCAAACATCAAAAGCGAGAAACTTTTAGATGTCCCCGCCTTTGGATTAGAGTTTTTTCAGCTGTTTTCTAGAACTGCTTAAGCTATTCATCAGTTGCGTTGAGGGCTGAAAGACCTAAGGATCTTTATGAGGTGATCTTCAGCTGTTTGGTTTGATCTCTTGGATATTGATAAAGCAGAGTTACTGTACAAAGGTGGTTTTTTACACTACTTGCTTGGAACTAAACATCAAAGGGAGAACCTTTTGATGTCCCTCATTTGGATTAGAACTTTTCAGCTGTTTCTAGCTGTGTGTCCATCACATATCTCCAGAGCTGCTTAAACTGAGTTATATTCATCAGTTGTTTTGAGGACTGAAGGATCTAATGATCTAGATCTTTACCAACTTAAAGCTTAATTCTAGCTGAAGGCGCATTAAGGCCTTTCACAATCGTTTTCTTCAAGTACAATCAATACTCGGTTCGTGCTATTGCCTATTGGTTTGTGTGTAAAAGCACCTCTTTGATTTCCCAAGGGTTTGAAATGATTAGCTAGATGATTAAGAGCACTCTGACCTTGCTTTAGATTATAATAACTATGCACTTTGAGGGCCTTAATGCGACTGATTAGGTGAAGTAATTACTATGTTCCTTTAGTGCTTCTTCCACTACTTCTATGTGGATTTTTCTTTGATCCTGCCATATCCTCCGGCCATTTTCAATTGCTATAAATCTCAGGCTCCACAAGTAGTATATGCATATACCATCTTCTTCAAGAATGAAAACCCACGTTTTATCTAGCATTTTCTTCCTAGTTCTCTGCATCTACAGCCTCAAAACCACGGTCCATGGAGCTGGAGAATGCGGGAGAAACCCTCCGGATAGAGAAGCCATAAAGCTGGCACCTTGCGCAATGGCTGCACAGGACAAGTCTGCTAAAGTGTCGGCAACTTGTTGTGTTCGAATTAAACAAATGGGGAAGAATCCCAAATGTCTTTGCGCTGTCATGCTCTCCTCTACAGCTAGGAACTCTGGAGCAAAGCCAGAGATCTCAATGACCATTCCTAAGCGCTGCAACATCGCTGATCGTCCCATCGGTTACAAATGTGGAGGTAATAACATAACCCGCTTTTTATCTTTTCTCTGTATGCAATTTTGCTTATCAAGTTTTACTTGTTTTCTTGCAGCTTATACTCTGCCTTGAAGGAGCAGACAGAGAGCAATAAACGTTTTATGAAACCAGTCTAAAATGCGACGCATGTGTATTTACTTGGTTTCAGTAATAAAATTCGATCAAACACGGTTACTGATCATGAAAATGATCGTGAGTATTTTATTTACCATACATTAGTGCTAGATGCGGTCAAATAATCGCCATCTTAAACTATGTAGGATTACAACCAAAAACAAAAGATGAACATATATATAAACAAAAATCAAAGATCACACTGCGAAGTTACGGATATGAATGCCTCCATATATATATGGGCATTGCGGAAATCAAGTGAGACAAGTTAGGTTGGTCCTCTTAGTAATACAAAGAACCTGCAATAATGAAACCAATAATCTGTTAATGGAGTGATTAAGAAAAATTGATTACTAGATAATTAAGGTATAGATAAAGGTAAGGACCTTTCCACCAATTTCCTCTGGAAGTAGCGTTTGTGTCATCGGTTCGATCATCAGTTTCTTTGTGGTGATGAGATGGAGAAGTGGAGGAGCCATCGGTTCGTGGAGGTGAATAGTGTTGCTGGCCTCCGTAGTAAATGGAGGAACTGTAATAGGAAGCTTCTCTAGTTTCATGGATGCTTCTCTCATCTTTGGAAACACACACCCAAAAAGAGTGTGAGAACAAAAAAAAACAAATTAATCTTAGAACTAATGTTTTAATCACTATAGACAAATGGCCTTAGACTGTTCTTGGGACTTCCAACAATCGTTTGATGCAATTAACCTCAGTGTCTTGTTTCAATACATACACACTATAGTATATTTAGAGCAGATATATTAATTAGAAGAATTATAAATAGTTTAATAATTTTTTGGCAATTTTGGAGTCTATGTTTAAATATATCAATTTTAAAAATTTGGAAGTTGTAAACTAATTAATGTTTTACTATGACTAAAACAGGTTTTTTTAACTAAAATGAAAACTTGGAAATATAATTTCAGGACTAAAAGAATATATTACTATGAGTTTACCAATTTATTCCTAAAATAGTTTTCAAAATTAGATTACCAGTGGTTTGAGAAATGCTGCTTTGAGCTTCATGAGCAGTGTGATGTCCCTTCTTCCTTGCTACCTGCATTATCAATTGCTTCAAGTTAACTACAAACTCAATTTAAGAAAGAAAAACTTCAGACCACATACATCCACACATATATGAATATGCACCCATAAGAGGATACATGCATGAATGTGATCGTTTCTATGCTGACTTGTCGTGTAGCTAGTAATGAAAGTTCTTTATGACTGTATAAAAAACCTTATCTGTTACAAAACATTATCTATTTCCAAAAGAAAACTACACAAAATGTTCATCATAATTCAATTTTACTCTTATGTGTGTATATGTAAAATCAACAATTTTCAGGTTCGATACAACCGCTATATATGTTCTTAATTATGATTGATCGTTGAAATATGCATGCCACATGCACATACAAACATTCAGCATATACATGCATATATATACCACACACACATATGTAAAGTTTATATTACAGGAGGAGGGAAAATGGAGTCGAGTATAGTTGAACAAGAAGAAGCCGAAGTAGCAGAGGTTGATCCTTTCGGACCAAACAGATGATCAAGTGAAGAAGGTGAAGAAGATGAGGAATTAGCTTTGGTTTTCCTCGTATCCATGGATGATTAAGTACTAATTATATATTTCACAATGAGCTTTGTTAAGGGTAGAGTCAGAAAGAGAGAGAGAGAGAGAGAGAGGGTCTCAAGATGTTTATTTGTGAGAGGGAGAGAGAGAACGTGGAAGAGAAATGGATAAATGATAGTTATTGAGGATGATGACTTTGGTGTTTTTTGGTTTTGCCCTAACTCCCCAACGGTCTGTTATATAACCAACCTTCTGATGAGACGGAGATGGGTTCACGTGATCCCCACGTGGCTCTGCCGCCGTCTTCAGCTCACTCCACTTTGACACGTGTGTTTTCTTGTTGATGTTGTGGATAAAATTTGCTTTTACTACTTTTGTACTCTTTCTCTACAATTTTAATTCACTCTCTGTTTTTGTCATTTGGATAAGTTCTTTACCTTCTTTTTCTTCGCTTTACACAAATCATGAAAAAAATAAAACTCGTGGTGACTATTGATCTTTGGCATATATACAATACAGTACTACAATCTCTATCTCCTTCATTTTCTTAAAGTTTTATACACAATAAATTCGATAATGCATGTGACTCAAATCGACTTTTTCTTGAAGGTGTAGCTTTTTTCTCCTAACATCTTTTAGACTGAATTACACTATTATGGAGTATGGACTAAAGGTTCATGCATGGACATTCTCACATCTCGAATATTAAGCTTTGATAAAAATTATCTAATGTAAGAGATGGGTTGTTGTTCGACTTGTTGGTAAAAAGTAATAATATAAATAATTATAATGGATATGTTGGACAGTGAGACAATGTTATACTGTTAATGTGGTTTACAAGAAAAGTCGAATGGTATACAACATAGAAAATGTTCAATCTAAAATCCCAATAGATAAATCAAATCACACTCTGAGAAGAATGATTAATTAAGATATGGAATCCATTTCTCGGTTATTCTTCGCAGACTTATTTGTGATAATATGGCACATCTCATTTCTCTTATAATTGATACTGTATTTTGGTCTCTCTATTAACCAGTAAATATTTGATTTTTATACCGAAAATTCCGATCTAAGCCAAGCATATATCTGCAGGGTCAAATCTATCATTATCAAAGATAGATTTCATGACTTGATTTATTCCAATTTCAAAAAGGAGAGGTTGAAAAACAACAAGCTGAAACGTTGAGGCATATTCTCACGTCTATCTTCAATTCTCTTTAATTTTGATTGCATTTTATCTTCTCCAAATCTAGTAAGATTCGCCATATAAATATTATTTTTGGGATATATCAATATGCAAGAATCAAAATCACTTGCAAAATTATTTCGGCGGATATATAAACACACACATATACCGACACCAAAAACGTTGACAACAAAACAGAAATGGGTATGATGAGTATTCTTATCCAATTGTTGGTCTACACAGATTTAACTAACGTCTTATTTGTTTTATGTTACTTTCATCTTACGCAAAAACAATATAACGTCTTATCTGTTTTGTATCCTATTTTTTTTCTGATAACAAATCTGTTTTATGTTCTTTCACCTTCTTCTTCTTTTTCATTTCAGTGTCCTTGTTCTAAAGGTACTCTGAGAAGAAGAAATATGAATGAAATGGCATTTCAAAGAAATAATAATTAATGTATAAATTAAACTTATAGAAGGTTTATATGCTAGATTATTTCATTATTTGTATACTAAGATAAGCATAGACGTCTTTGATTGCAATCCGATTATAGTTTTAGCTTGATTAGAATCAGTATTTGTTTTGTAATCAGAGAGAAATTCGGTGAAACTCTGGTTTAACCTGTCTAAGATTATCACATTAACATTGGTATTACAACAATGTTACATTGACTTCTAAAGGCTAAAGAATCATAAAAGAGGAAAAGCAATACACACAAAGTTATGAGTTAGGAATAAAACGAAAACAACACAAGAGGACTAAACTGCAGTAAGTCCTCAGTGATCTAATTGGGTTCATTAGTATGGGCCTCACATTATAATGGGCTTGTTATCTAGTTGCTCAAAAAAAATGGGCTTGTTATCTAAGCCTTTTTATCTTCCTTTTAGTATGATCGTCATTACAGAAGATTTAAACCTCCGTTTGAAATGAGTACGAAATTAAGAATGGAAACTTTACGTTAGAAGAGGGCCCACTGGCCCAGCCTATAATTAATTGCACAAAGCGTTCAAAAATGGAATTTAATTTTAAATAATTTTTTTTTTGTTAACACTGTTCGTCTCTCTTCTCTCTCCGTGAAGGAAAGGTAGAGTTCCCTTGCATTGTCTCAGATTCTGAAATATCCTTTTCTGTTTTCTCGGAAACTGTGAGTCTAAGGAATCCAGTGACGATGTCGAACTTGGTGGAGCCTTCGTGGCGCCTTCTGGCGGCGAGCGGCGGAGATACGGTTAAGCTTTTCGACGTGTCCGCCGATTCCGGTGATCCCTGCGTCTCGAGCTATACTCCGTCGCCTGGTTCCGCTGTAAACTCCGTCAAGTGGAATCACACGAGTAAGGAATCTCCAATTAGTCGCATTTGTAGAATGAATCTTGTGATCTGCTGTTTCAAAATTGAGTGTGCGATAGGATTTGGGAATCTAATTAGTCAATTAGCTGCTGAATGAAATGATCAGGTTGCTTTCAAAATGTCTTGTGTTACTATTTGATTCAAATGGAGGGGACCTGGTTTATGATTCTGTGATTTGGCTTTTATGATGCAGATTTAGTGGTGGCGAGTGCGGGAGATGATAAGAAGATATCCCTGTGGCGGATTAATGGGACTAGTCTAGGAACAGTTCCGGTTGGTAGTGACAGTGCCGAGGTTAATCGCTTTTTTACATCACTCCAGTGTTCCTTCTGCTGCATATCTTATTCATTTAACAGTCACAGCCTTTTCCTCTTAGTAGTAAATCATATCTTTTAGATAAATGGAGGTAGAAGGAGATCTTTTTATATTCTTTTCGAAAATGTGAATTTGCTGTATCCTTGCTAGATGAGTTTCTTCACAACTATTGTGGATTCTAAGAACCAATGAGGATGAAAAACAGTAGTGTGTGCTTATTATAACCAACATCTGAGCACATTGTCGCTATCGTAGTCACACTTAGGCCCTTCATAAGTTTAAACATAATCAGGAAAAAAGAGAGTATAAGGTACATCATTCTTTTGGCCATTTTCCAAAGTCTTTGCATTTTCTCTAGATTAACTGCCAAATCCCATTGTGAATGTTATTAGTTATGCGTAATTTTCTTGTGTCATAATGAATTCAGGAATGTTTGTCGGCTATTAGCTTGAGCAGAAAAGGGTCAAGGTTCCTAGCTTCTGGTGGAACTGGTCAACTTGTTAAGATATGGGATCTGCAAAAAAAGCTTTGTGTTAAGAAGCTGAGGGGTCATACGAGTACAATAACTGGTGTGATGTACAATTGCAAAGATGAGCATTTGGCGTCTGTCAGTGTTGGTGGGGATCTGATAGTTCACAACCTTGTATCTGGAGCAAGAGCTAGCGAACTCAAAGATCCAAATGGGCAGGTTGTTCAGTTTGTAACATGTATACTTCCATCGATAGTTTTTCATCAAATCTAATTGGTTTTCCAATCGCTTTAAGATCAGGTACTGAGGGTGCTTGACTATTCAAGGTCCAGTCGACACCTTCTACTTACTGCAGGTGATGATGGCACTGTGCATCTGTGGGACACGACTGGTCGTAACCCAAAGGTCTGCTTTTTTACTTATTTTGATTTATGTTGAAAAGCATCTGTCTCTATTACTGTCTCTTCTGTTAATGTTTACAATATTTCATGTACTATTATTGATATGGGGTTATTAGCTCCAGTGGGGAATTGGGGAAGCCAGGGAAATTTTTTTGTCTGCATCGCGTTCGTTGATATTAGATTAGAAAAGCATAAGTTAGACGAGTGGATTTATTTGAAGACGAGCTAAAGCATAAGTTAGACGAGTGGTTTTATCTTTGCTGAAGACATGCTAAATAATGTGTTTATACTTACCATTTAGTTTCTCGTATCTCCACAGATGTCATGGTTGAATCAGCATTCTGCACCAGCTGCGGGTGTTTGCTTCTCTCCATCAGACGAAAAGGTAACTGAATCCTTATCGATGATGAATGCGATTTTAACTTTGATGGGCCTGTCTAATGCTCTGAGATAAAGTCGACGAACATAGTTGTAATCTACAATCTAGATTATCTACTGTTAACAGAAAATTGCTAGTGTGGGGATGGACAAAAAGCTTTACACGTATGACTCTGGATCCAGAAGATATTCGTCCTGCATTTCTTACGAGGCACCTTTCTCATCTTTGGCGTTTGGGGATAATGGTCACATTCTGGCAGCTGGAACCGGTAATGGTAGAGTAGTGTTTTACGACGTTCGTGGAAAACCACAGCCTGTCTCTGTCCTGCACGCTTACAGTAGTTCAGAGGTCAGTACACTTCTAACTCAGTGCAATCTCTTTATTTAGCCCTTCCTACCTAAT
The DNA here is from genome assembly GCA_018703725.1 of Brassica juncea. Classification (NCBI taxonomy): domain Eukaryota; kingdom Viridiplantae; phylum Streptophyta; class Magnoliopsida; order Brassicales; family Brassicaceae; genus Brassica; species Brassica juncea. Next base: position 58,525,015 of record CM031936.1, on the reverse strand, counting down.
GACCTCTAGTTCCATGGATTGAACATTTTCGATTTATCACCACTAGTTGTTTATTTGTTTTTTTCCTATCCTGCTTTACCATCATTTTCATGATTTTGAAATCTCCAACAGTATCTTTTGGTTAAGTGATGTCTATATGGGGTCAGTGGGGGCTCTCTTGGTGGGAGGGAATTTTTTAAAAACGTTGGATTGCAAAAGCTAACTAAGCTTTTGCTTTATTAATACACAGGCTGTAACAAGTTTATCATGGCAAACATCAAAACCAGTTATTGTGAATGAGAAAAACTACACCGATGAGATGGCTCTTCTTGGTGGTACTGTGGATGATTCAGTTATCATTCCTGATCCACTTCCTTCAACGACACCCTCATCAGATTCACAGTCGGCTTTGGTACAACCAGGTTCTCGTGGAATTGCCACGAGTACGGCGAACGTGTCGTCGGCAGAACAAACACCAAACAGAACTCCTCTATGGCCTGGTGCGCCACTGGGCAGACTACATGCACTTCGTGCAAGTGACAGTTTCAATGATGACATGCGTGTGTTTTCCCCTATCGTTGACGTTTCATCTGTTGAGAAGTGGGCTGATAGTGAAGTAGGATTCAACAATAAGGATCATTTAATCGATGACAAAAGGCCTTCCTCTTCGCTGTTTCCTTCAGCTAGCAAGGGATTTCCATTTGGAGATGATGGAAACAACAAGGAACATACGATATTTAACCGGAAAGCAAGTTCTACTTCTAAACAGGTTTGTGCTGTTATTATCTCTATACGTCACATTTGCATGATTTCATCGGTTTGAAAACTTTTGTCCATCGTTTAAGCAGGATGACACGAAAGCTGCTTTTTCTCCTTTCGGAACTACTACGCCAACAGCATCAACCAAAAGTGAAGACTCTGCCTTGACACCTCCAGAGTCATGGGGTGGTGATAGATTATCTGATAAGTTCAACCAATTGGCCACTGATAAATTCACCCACCTCCATGCACCTTCACGTTTCGGGGTCTCAAGCACAAGTGGTAGTAGTACATCTGGATCAATGTTCTCTAGCTCTCCTGATTTTCCCTTGTCCCTTGGTCAGACAAACCTCGTCGGCTCAGAATTCCCACGGTTCAGAGACTTCTCTTCAGCTTCCGAGAACTTACCTTCAAGCCCGTTGTCAGCAAAAGGCATAACAGCTCCGGGTAACATTGAATCACTGAGGCTATCACCAAGTTTTACTCGTAGGTACTCTACGTATGCTGAGAGAATCAGCACCACTCCTTCCTTCAGTGACGGGACCTCTCTCTCTACGGGTTCACCCAAGATAAAGAAAACAGGAGAGGAAATCTTAAGTAATCTGATGCCAAGACCTGATATGGTGGCTGCAACAGAAGCTCTTCCGATTATGAATGTATGCAAAAAAGTTTTCACAAAATCATTTTCTTTTCTTTTTTTTTTATGGGATAATATATCTGTAACTTTGGTGCAAATCTGTAACAGGGAGGAAACATGAAACAATCTCAAAATGATCAACAGCAGCAAGTGGTGGGTGGCAGCAATTTCACGCTTCAGCTATTTCAAAGAACACTGGAAGGAACTCTGGATTCGTTCCAAAACTCCGTTCATGACGACATGAGAAACCTGCACATCGAGATCCTGAGACAGTTCCACATGCACGAGGTAGTTAGTTAGTGTTTTTTTTTTTTTTATCTTGCTTTAATCTCACCCATATCGACTTAAAATATATTGTTGTTGTTTTTGTGTACAGATGGAGATGTCGAAGGTATTAAGCTCGGTTCTAGAGAACCAGGCGGAGCTAATGAAGGAGTTACAGTTGTTGCGTAAAGAGAACCAACAGCTCCGGCAAAGGCTTTAGAGGAGACCGTTTATTAGTGTTTTTGTTCGTTTTTGAAGTTAACACTTTCGAATTTGATATAATATATGAATGGCGCTGGAAAACAAAGGTTGGTCATTTCAAATTCGTTTTTTTCTTCATTCCTTCTCATTCATTTGTTTGTAGAGAATTATATAACAAAGTTGTTTCTTATTAATTTTGATAAGATATCATCATTTCTCATTATTTCTAAAATTTTATTCCTACTTATTTGTTTTCTATCCGTTTCTAGTGAATATTAAAGACTTTTAACTGCTGTATAAGCTGATAATATCAGGAATCAACCGAGACATAACTTGTTTATTACAGGGAAGACCAATGTGTCTAACATTATTACTGGCCTTCGTTTTATCATTACCAACAAGATCAGTAGTCTTCTTTTCTGGTTAAAGAAACTTAGCAGCCACTTAGTAGCAGCAAGAAAGATCTCATATCATGCATATATATAGATATAAAAGGCACAATGAAAAATAATAAAACGTACATCTTTCACACATGGTCGCAAGGTGGCACTGAAGAGAAGCGTCTGAACTTTCTTAGGGTCCTCAACTTTCCCTGAGGATTAGACCAAAAATATCAATATACCAAGAGTTAGTTGCTTCATATCAAGAGAAACAAAAACACCATTACACACCTAATATATGTTCAACATCATCAACGAAACCATTCTCAACATTCATCAGCTTCATCAAGAACATGGAATTGTAGAAAAGTCAAGTCAAGGTTTCGCCTTTCAATATAATCCTACAGTGAATATCAATACGACGTCAAGAGAGCACACAAAAAAAAAACGATTATTTGGTTTAAGAGACATACCTTGATACGACCAGGGGTTGCAACTACAACGTCAACACCTCTCTTGAGTTTATACTCCTGAGGCTGGTAGGGATCACCTCCATTATACACAGCAAGAAGATAACCAAACAGCTCCACCATATGCATCAAAGTCAGCAAACACCTATAAAAGAGCACCAAACCATCGACAAAACTTCAAGAAAACAAACAGAACAAACTTGCTCAAGGTGCTTGGCCAATTCTCTGGTTGGTAAAAGTACCAAAAGACTAGGTGGCCTGACGTAACTATTCTTCCTCTCGCTCTTCGCAGGCCCATTGATCAATGACTCCCATATAGGTAAGACAGAAGCCCATGTTTCACCCTGCATCACACCACAGGGTAAGACAGAAGCCCATGTTTTGTTAATGGGCTCAACCCTTTAAAAATTAGTTCTGGAAGCTAAGCATATATTTTTAAAAATTTATTAATATTAAAGAAAATATAAGTAAAACGGTCAAATGTGGCGAGAGAAGCCCGAACACTTAGCCTGCAACATTTTTTTTTATTTTTATTTTGGACAAGCCTAAAACATCTAATTTGGTTATTTTTCAGTTAAAGATACAGTACACAATCAGGGCCGCAATTTCCAATATTTTGTTATGTCCAGAAGCAACAGCTTCTAAACTTTGTACTCAGGGCCCCGTACTGGTTATTTTAAAATCTTAAACCCGATCGTGTTCTGGTTGTAAAATTTCAACGTTAGCCCAGCAACTCATGACAAATCAATTAGCCCAGTTACAATATATGTTAAACTACAGCACTATCCTCGACGACGCCGTTTTGCCGAAGCGGTTAGAAAAGTTGAAAATTTCCAATTCGACGCAAAGATCTTCAAACCCTAACTGGTGAACCTTAACTCTGTCTCAGTATTTGTCTTTCCTACTTATATATCTGGAAAAAGAACCCCTGTAATTTAGATATAGCTATGTCTAAGTATCTGTTCAGAAGAAGAGACGATTTCGTGGCGCAAGAGATTTCTTTTGATCTCATTATAGAAATCTTAACTAGGTTACCCGCCAAATCGGTTATGAGGTTCAGGTGTGTCTCAAAGCTCTGGTCTTGTCTCATCTATTCTCGATACTTTAGCAACCTTTATCTCACCGTCGCATTATCTTCATCGTCAAGACCGCGACCACTTGTTCTATATATGAGTTTGGATGATGCTACACACGACGACTGTGAGTCAATGGAAGTCTGCAACAACCCTGGAAAGTCAAAACTGCTATCATTGACATTATCATCGTCGTCTAGTAATAGTTCTGAATCATCATCGCTAGAACCAGATTTGACTTTCCCAGGGATGGGAGGATACATGATTGGTGTCTCTTCGCGGTTTGCTTTTATACACTGTTTGCAGAAAAACATGTATCTATAATCCCGCCACTAGACAAAGCTTAACCTTACCCGCCGTCATCTTTGCTTCACAAGAACCTAATAAGAGTGTCTACTACTTTTTCGGGCACGATCCTATTCAGGATCAGTACAAAATAGTCTGCAGTGCTGTGATAATCTCTGAAGATGGTGAGAAGACAACCTCCGAGTATTGGGTCTTTGTACTGGAACCCAGAGGTTTCTGGAAAAGAATTGAGTATGATGATCAACAACCTCACTTTCCTAGAAGACAAGGACTCTGCATCAACGGTGTTATATATTATGTGGCTGTCACTTGTACATGTCGCAATAACTTTTATTGTTTTGATGTTAGGTCTGAAAAGTTCAGTAAGATCCAAGCACCACATGAGGTGTCTCAGATTGGTGAGTCCGTGGATTTTATCAATCACGCTGGAAAACCAGCACTGTTTCATTTTACACATATTAGAAAAACGGGTGTGTCGGAGCTATGGCTTTTAGAAGATGGGGGAGCATGGTCGAGGAAGTCTCTGGTTTTGAAGCCTTGTCATATACATTTAGTGGATGACCGTAGCTTTATGAAGTTGATTGTGCTTGGTACGGATCAGAACAATGAGGTTATCTTGGCGTTGCCTTCTCCTTGTTACCTTCTCTATTATGATCTGATAAAGAATGATTTGAGAAAGGTCAATATCAAGGTCAATATCAACAGAGAAACAACGCCGGACCAGCGGCCTGACGTGTGTGTCACGGTGATGAATAAGTGTGAAAGCATCATGTACTTGGAAACTTGAATACGCTTTCTTCTATAAGATTTATCATTATCCAATTGTGTTTGCCTAAAGTGAACAACTATTTATTTAGTAATTTTTTACTTGTATTGCAAACAAACAATGGTTAAATAGCTCTTATTCTTTTATTATTAATATCATCAAAGCTAGACTGGACTAGTTTTGTCGATATGGGTGGATTTTTGAATGATGATCCCTGAGTTATATATAATGTTTTTTTTTTAAGAAGTTTTCTTTGAATTAATTAATTACTAGATTATAACTGCGGGCTGTGAAGAATTATTTGTATTAATATTTATAAATAATGTTATTAAATAAAAAATCTATGATTTGACCATGCTTTGGTTCGCGTCAAAATTGTATTTGTTTTATTTTCGGTTTTTCATCGGTTCGGTTGTAGATTTTGATTTTTGGTTCAAGAAATATAGTAATTGTTTATGTATTTATAAATTTGGGTTTGGTGTGGGTTTTATTATTTTGTTTTTTTATCAATTTAATTTTTTTTTTGTACACAAATTTTCGTTTCAATGTTTTTATCAGACAAATATTTATATGTGATATGTATTAGTTAATACTCTACATATTTTTGAAAATATTCTTACATATTTATTTAATAGTTTAAAATGTTTTATCATAGAAACATTGGTTTTCATATAATTTAATAATATTTTGAATACATAAATATTAGTTTTTATAGACTTTTGAAGATAAACTCACGTTTTATACATGTAAATTCTGTTGATCCGTGTTCAAAGAATTTAAAGAAAAAACAGGAAATGCTAGAAAAACAAAAGTTGTGCTGCTATGGCAATTACACCCCGTTTTAATGCTCGCTTTAAGCCTATAATATATTTACATTTAGAGATGTAGTACAAATTCACATCAAGCCGAAGACAACAAAACTAACTCTCACAGGATCTATCTAACTATCATCACCACATACTGGAAACTATATTCCAGCGGTTTCCACATCAGCCGTAGAATAGTTTGATAGTGAAAGAAGAAGTGGATCGAATTATACTTTTATTTCGCTTCTGCGAACCTTGCATGAAGTTTGAAGGAAGAACAGTTTGCATCCTAAACTCACGTTCTCTTTCTCGAGTTTAAAATACCTGCAAGAGCCAAAAAATTAGCAAGCCAACTGCATCGACGCGACCAAGAATATTGTAACCTCGTATAATTGATTGTAAACAAATAGCAATCAATAAGTGTGAGTGATCTATCATGGGTTGTTGTGAGACCTCCCCACTGATGAACAGCGGAGTCCTGCAACTCACCTATACATTTGTTATTAACAACTGATTTAGAATTGCTTTAATCTTTTGAGGCCACTGATCTGTTGAATGCATGACATCCTGTGGATCCTTTTTGTTGGAAAGACTTCCCATATCAATATCATCAAAGCTAGACTGGACTAGTGTTGTCGATATGGGTGGATTTTTGAATCTTGAATGCTTGATGATCCCTGAGTTGTATATAATGTTTTTTTTAAAGAAGTTTTCTTTGAATTAATTAATATTTGCAAGAGATGCAAAGAGGTAAACTATTGGGAAAATTTGCTCAATATTCATAAGGAGGAGAAATATTAAGAATATAGCCATGCTACAGTTATTCTCGGGAGATGGGACAATTTGCACACAAATATGACTGAACTCTCCTTCTAAGCGCGTGCGCGTGATGTTGACACTCCAAAACTAAAGTTATCATACTATACTACATACCATATAGTATAGTCGCACAGAAGATAACTAGTCACAAGGTTCAGTTTCATCCATTTCGTGATTATTATATACATAATTACGATATAGTATAATAGTAGTATAAACAAATTGATGTATATAAAGAACACTAAATGTGGTGGACATACGAGATATATAAACAATCTACACTTATCAATAGTATAAGTTTGTATCATCTACTGCACTACTCAGAAGAAAAACACCCTATCCATGAGACACAATAAGGCTAATACACACACAAGATAGTTTCATACATTATGTGACTATATTATAAATGATTACGACATAGTATAATAGTATAACCGAAATGCGTATAGAAAGAACACCAAATATGGTGGATATGAAGAATATATAAACAACCTATACTAAACAATAGTACAATTTCCCATTATTAATATTGCACTAATCAACCCAAGCAAAAAAAAGCAACATCCAATCTATGGAACACGGTAAGGGCCACAACATATTATAATTTCCCATTACCAACTGCCCTACGAGGGAGAGAGGGATAGAGGGAGGGAAAGAGAGGGAGGGAGAGAAAGGAAATGTGGGGGGGGGGGGGGGGGGGGGGGGGGGGGGGGGAGGGAGGGAATGTGAGAGGGAGAGACACTGTAAAATTACATTTCTATTCTATATATCTCTCACAGAATAGAACAAAACAAAATATTACATTTCAATTTGAATTGATCATTTTCTCTAATATGATGGATAAAATGCGTAAAGTGTAAAAATACATATGAACTAAATCACAATGATTAATCACTTGAATGTTTCTCTAATAAAAAACCTAACAAAAACATTTTTGAAGAAATACAGTTCTATTCTAATTATAATTTCCCATTACCAACTGCCCTACGAGGGAGAGAGGGATAGAGGGAGGGAAAGAGAGGGAGGGAGAGAAAGGAAATGTGGGGGGGGGGGGGGGGGGGGGGGGGGGGGGAGGGAGGGAATGTGAGAGGGAGAGACACTGTAAAATTACATTTCTATTCTATATATCTCTCACAGAATAGAACAAAACAAAATATTACATTTCAATTTGAATTGATCATTTTCTCTAATATGATGGATAAAATGCGTAAAGTGTAAAAATACATATGAACTAAATCACAATGATTAATCACTTGAATGTTTCTCTAATAAAAAACCTAACAAAAACATTTTTGAAGAAATACAGTTCTATTCTATGGTTTCTACTAAAATAGAATAGTGCATCATAACGGTAACTGTTTATCTTCTCCAAAAGTTTTCATCTCTCTAGCAGTCAAAGTAGATGAGCAGTTTGATAATCAACCTCATGTATCGATCGATCGTTACTTGCGTTCGGGTGACACGAAAAAACCACCGCCGATCTCTGCTTACCGCCATTCTTGGAGGCGTCGTCGTTTATGCTTCTTCTTAATCACTCTTGCTCATTATTTCATTCTTCAGATAAGTTATATATGATGTGATACAGTTCTGTTCCATTTGTAATTCTTACCACAACAAACATAATATTAAAAAAGTCATTTATCTGTGAACAAAAAAAGTCATTTGTCTTATGAAACATAAGCGCAGGATAGTTTTGTCATTAATACATAATATATAGAGAATATTATAGCCATCAACTTGTTATAGGTATAAACTTAATATTTTTTCTGCTATGTACATGGCTCCAAATTTTCCTAAACTATTTTGTATGAACATCATTTAATAGATTATTGGTCTACCCTATCAACATCTTCATTTTATATAGTGGTGGCGAAGATATAGATCATATAGTCCTAAACTACACTCATATAACTCTACTTTTTAAATCAAAATATTAAATCTAGATTAGTTAACCAGGAATATAAGTATTTATTTATCTATTTAATAAAATGTTTTAGTCATTTTGATCTTTTATGTACTATATTTATGATAAAAAAATTTAATGTCAATCATATGATTGTTTGTGTTTTCACCTTGATTGGATGATACTGAACCGGGACACTCTGGTTCAATTGATTTTCATTTTTGAAAAAAATTAAATCAAGCTAGCATTTGTGAATCTGTTCCTTTGAAATAAAAATCTATATGTGGAAAAGTAAAATCGAAATAATACAGATAAAAGAGTTCATAACAAATGCCATCCTCTTCTGCCGGTGGCTTCGGTGATTTAGAGTGTAATTTGAATAATGATGACATGTGTCTTGTTTTACCTTCATTTTCTGATTAACCTCAGTACATCGCCTACAAGGTGTAACGAACCAGTTACAAGAACCTGCACATACACATACAGTCCTTAGACGCTTAAAGGCAATGAACCAATCATATTCGAATATCAAGGGTTCCGGGTTATACCTGGACACGTTTGCCTGAGCTACTCTCATGTACACTATCCCTTAACCATTTGATTGCCATTGGCAGTGAAGTAAACACCTCACTCTTCCCACAATCTTCTTCTCTTTCACTGTGGACAAGGCTTTCCCACACTTTCTGGAGTGTCATCTGCCATGACAAGTCAACCTGTGGATCATTCTCTGGCAGATCCGCCTTTGTACCAACCTTGTGATACACCGACATGTTTGGTACAAACAATGCCTTCTTGAAATTGACACCTACACATCAATCATTATTCAGCCTTCGGAAGAATTCTCCATTTCACAAAGCTTGTTTACGCACCATACACAAGGCTCAAGAACTTACCGTACGCTGCACATGTATTCCTTAGATGTGGAAGCAGTAGATTTGGATCCCGAACTGACATACAATTGAACAACAATATCTGCAAAGAAGCAAGTATAGACATTTAAGAAGATACTCTTCTTATTCCATTCGCTCTCATCCAAGACAAAACAAGAAACCCGTTATCTTACCTGTTGGCAGTTTTCTTCTCCTGACGATTTATCATGAGAGGAACCTGATGAGCCATTAACCAAATGTTTAGAACTCTCTGACTGGTTGTCTCCCTTAACCACAGATGAAAACCACTTGGCGCACACTTCCATGCTCTCTGGACTGTGAGCTCCATCCAGATAAAACACTAAATCTCCTGAAGTCCGAGATTCAACAAATTGATCAGGGACGACCTGTGCTCGTCCTTGCAAACTCGCTGTAGCTAGCCCTTTGATGAATTTCTCGGGAAGAATACTCTATAACCCAAAGAAAATGTGGAGAAAGGATGAAAATTAACAAATGAGAGTAACGAAATGAAATGAAGACGAGGAAAGAGAAGTTTTACCATCTGAGTCATACTGGGAACTTCAATTTTACCAATTTGCTGAAGCCAAGTAGAGGCAAGCGAGACTGCTAGACGAGCATTGAAGTACTGGTGCTCCCCATCAAGCCCAAGTTTTTGACCATTTAACTGCCTTGCGGTTAGTGGTTGCACCACTTCCAGAGACACCTATCAATACAATGTTTAAAGCTTATTCACAAAGGAAATGATACACCTAATATGCTACAATCAACCAAACCAAGCAGCACATAAACATTTTCTGCCATTTTAATAAACATAGGGTTCCATGATTGAAATTGAGCTGTTACATCTAATTCGGAAGCTTTCTCTTCAAGGACACGCATGGCTTCATCAGGTTGGGGTACTGTGAAAGCTGGCACTCCATGCTGATATATGAAGAGTAATACTACATTAACAAAAAAAAAGGAATGGTTCATTTAAAATTTAGATATACAAAAGTTATAGCCACCTTGAAAATTCCAGCCTTCTCACCGGCAATTTTGCCAAGCGTATCACCTGTGATTCATCCCATAGAGAAGAAAGAAATCATGATATGACTTCAAACAAAAGGAATGCAAGTCAAAAGTCAAAACTATGCTTGCTCATTTTAATGAAAACATAGATCTCATGATCTAAAATTTTAAACCCCTAGATAACTAAAGATATGGACAATGATGACATTTTCATAACAGAATTGAGAGGATTCCAGTTACAAACCTAGAATCTCCATGTGGTCATATCCAAGTGAAGAAATACCACATACCACAGGTTTCTGAACCTGTAACAAGTCAGCAGTGAATTCCCATGAGAGCTTATTTAGTGACAAGAAAAGACTATTTAAAGAAAGTAATCAATTTCACTAATTGGAGTTTTATGTAGATATTATTATAGAGTTGCGTTTGAGCAATTAAAGGTTTCCTGTCCTGATGAACCATAACCTTACATGTTAGGTGAAGGGATACATCCTATTTAGGGAAAAAATTAGACACACCCTAGATAAGGAAAAAAAAGGTAAAACTTACCGCATTGGTGGCATCAAACTTCCCACCTAATCCTACCTCCAATATAGCAGCATCTACCTGCACAAAGAAGCAAAGAGTAGTATCAATAAATAGAAAAAGGATGTTTTCACATCAATCATGGCACCTGGGGTAAGAAAATTGGGTCAATAAAGGTAAAGATTGGCATATCAAAACCTCTTCTGCAGCAAATATTTTGAAAGCTAGCAACGCAAGGAAGCGGAAATATGTAGGCATTGGTATCTCCTCGTTAGTTCTCTCCTGCAAATCAAATAGTCAACACAACACAACCTTTTCTTTTGAGTCAAAAACTAAAGCTATTTGCATCTTCATTTAAATCTATGCACACTAACACCATTATAAATTCTTATCATGAAATTCTTAGACCGCAACACCAAAGGTGGTTCCAAAAGGATATAGGGAGAGGCATTATAGATGTGCTCTTCAACATCACAACCTCCCTTAAGTAAAATAGTTCCTATAAAAATCTACGCTGATGATAACTACTAGACAGTTGGGAAACACAAGATACAAAGAAAGAGTTCAAAACAAGAGATCCAACTAATTGAATCTTCTCTTTGTAGCAAAACACACCTTAAGCCTGTTATAGCACCACCAGAAATAACCCAAAAATTTCTCCTCGCTAATGTCCACACTGCAGCAATGAAACACATCAGCTAAAGCGAAAAATGAGCAGTTTTCAGTAAAAAAGAATGCAAACTCTAGCTTCATGGCCTCGTTTGCTAGTTGCTACTTTTAGATGTATGAACGTAGTTCGAGAATAGAAACAGAGTATGTAACACATATGCCAAAACTAATATGTTTGAATCAGCAACAAGATTCCTGCCTTTATGAGCACGTGTATTTCCAACAAACTTAAAAAATAAACATACCCGTCTAAGCGAAATCTTTCGCGGACATCAATGAGGTGAGGTGAAGTGAAGAGTCCAGTTCGGAAGCCATAGTTTCGTAAAATAGACTCAGTAAAGGCACATGTGGATCCCTTCATACCACATAAAAAAAAGAGAGACAATTAATTTTAGCTGTTGTATCAACCGTGCAAACAATAAAATCGCTTTCATTAAAAGCGTTCATTGAAGAAGGTTTTGAATCAAATAGCAATCAACCATATGCAAAACTGACAACTTCGCAAAACTGAACACACTATCAAATGAAAAAACTATGATGCATCTCCTGGCATATAAAGGGACCAAATCAATGCCCAGTAAAGTATCTCAATTCTCCACAAGGCAAAACCTTAGCAAAGCAGTCATAACGACATAACAGTAACTAGTAGTGTGGAACTAAAATAGACATTCAACTAACAAATCAACTCATAACGTATATATCTTGACAATAAGTATTATACCTTGCCCTTGGTTCCAGCGACATGGATAACTTTCATCTTTAACATGTCTTCTTCCAGATCGAGTAGCTGCGAATGAATTACTCAAAAGCTTAATAATAATTATTCAGTAGAGAAATAAATATTTTAAAAAAAAAGTGTAAGAAAAAAAGGAAGAGAATCTAGTCGTTAAGAGAAACCTTGAGATAATCAAACACAAGCTCGAACCGATCTCCTTTGTTGCTCTTATCAGCACGACTTCGCTTCGTGATCAAAGAAGACAAAGCAGCCAACGCTTCCTCGTACGAATCTCCTCCTGTCTTTTTTTGCTTCATCACTACTACATAACCAAAACAACAAAGTGAGCTCGATCCAATAAACTGTAGCGATATAGATATTATACTACTCGTATCTACCAAACCTGGAGCTGCCATGTCGATCTGTTTTCTGAACGAACGAATCTGAAACTGGGGAAAGTGAAGATATTAAAAACGCAAAAAAAAATCCTCCGAGATTCTCGGGAAATAGTGAGAGAGAGATGATGATAACCTGAGAAGAGAGAGACGGAAGGTGTGGTGGCTGCTGGTAGTGGAGATGGTGGAGCCGTGGTGTGGGAGGATGAATCGAGAGGTGACAGAGAAACGCAGAGGTTAAACGGCACGGTGTGGTACGAGGTAGAAACGAAACAGCAAACATTCTGTTGTGTGCATTGCACCACTCCTCGTTGCCTTGTCTAATCACTTTAGGCAACTTGATGGAGAAAGACCATCAGGATTTCTTAACAATATCCTTAGTATATATACAAAAATTAGAATAAACAAAATGTCTGGGTGGTGTAGTCGGTTATCACGCTAGTCTCACACACTAGAGGTCCCCGGTTCGAACCCGGGCTCAGACAATTTTTCCAACATGGTTGCTCTTGAAACTGGTTTTTCAGTCTTTTATGGTTCTGCAGCTACTTTACTAAAGTTTCTAAGGACTATTAGGCATTCTTCCCTAATCTTGGGGGCAAAAAACGAAGCCTCCCCATATGTCTCTTTTTGATTTGTTAGTAGTTAGAACTCTGTAGTATGTGTGCACTTGCAGGCCTGTCATCCGTGGGAGATTCACCAGCAAGAAATACAGTATACGTTTGGGTACTAACATATAACTTGAGTACTAACTATCCTTGATATGTAGTAACGCATACGCAATGCAACATTGGTTTCAAAAACAGATCGACGTCTTGATTTGCGTATGCATATAACCAATCTTGCCGGTTTCTTGTGGGTTCTCTAAGCTCATACTTCTAATTCATGTATTGATGCTCATACTTCTAATTGCTGGAGTGATTCTCATATTTTTACTTCACAATACTCTCTTTCTATTACATAAATAGATCCAAACATGAACTGTGTTTCAAATAAAAAAAAATATGAAAAACAGAGAGCATCTGAAACCTGAGAAGTGTTCCTTTTTATTCCTCAAGACTTGACAAAGTTCTTGAGCGTTTTCAACCACAGCAAGTGCTCTTTACTATCCTTGTTGATCATATACTCGTGCAAGAAGTTAATCATGCTCGGCGTTATCCCCCTAATCTCGATGTACCTATGGAAAGCCTTCCTTAGCTTTTCATCCAAAACCCTGCACAAAGAAACCATCAAAGATCATAACTTTAAATTCTTAATAACATTCAAAAGCTCAAAACTTTCTCGATTATTATTTACCGGAACGAAGGGCCTTCATAGGCAAGTTCATCCTTGGAAGGATCATCAGGAAACGTAACCCACATGTCCTTGATCACAATCTTGTCTGGAAAAGCAGTACACCTAAACTCCAAACTCGGTCCCCTCTTCTTGGAGAGCGTTACCAAGAGAGGCACATTCGATTGCTTAGGCTTCTCTGGCTTATCCTCGTGTTCTTCTTCTTCCTCTTCTTCTTCTTCACTCTCTTCGTCATCTCCTTTATCACCTGTCACAAGATTAGTCATGTGTACTTCAACTACAACACTCTCTCCTTGGTAATCTCTTGTCAACGTCACGATCTTGGATCCTGGTTTGTCTTCCATTTTGAAAGGGAAACCACTTGGAGTTTCTTCAACCTAAAAACAGAGGAGGTCATAAACAGAGCTTCACTAAATCTTTATAGCTAAGATGGAATAAGATTGAAGTAAAAGGGTTTTACACGATCGTAATCATCGGCTTGCTCGGCGAATCCAATCTCGGTTTCGATCACTCGGAGAAGCGGATCTGTTGAGGAAGCTTTCTTTCTCGCCGATGTGGAGAATGGATTGTTACGAGAAATAGACGGCGTCAGATATCGTAGACGGCCATGAGCAGCTAATGACTGATCCGGAAATGTGTTAATGGAGAAGCGACATTTTCTGCAGCTTCTGACAAGCCGCGAGGCTGCGCGACGGACCAAACTCGCCATGTTTGTGTTGTGTCGGGAGAGAGAAGGGTTTTGATTTCCCTTTAAGGTTTAGTTGGTTAAATCATCGAACATTTTTAAACCGATCCTACTAAAACCGGAATTAACCAGAGTTGGCCCATGACGACGTAAAACACGCCAGAACCGCCCAACGTATGGGCCTTATTGGGCCATCCCATTAATACCGTTCTCACAATATGAAACCCTAAGTTTGCTTTCTTTAAATAGAAGTTAAGCGGCGGCAAATCCGAAAATCTCTAACCAAGAAGAAAGTAGCGATGGATTCGATTCAGAGAACTAACGATTTTCGATGGGGAGATATCGGCGAAGATGACGACCTTGATTTCCTGCTTCCGCCTAGGCAAGTGATCGGACCAGACGAAAACGGTATAAAGAAGGTGATCGAGTACAGCTTCAACGACGAGGGAAGAAGAGTCAAAGTCACGACGACGACACGTGTCCAGAAGCGAGTGCTCAGCCAACGAGCCGTAGAGCGACGGAGCTGGCCCAAGTTCGGAGACGCCGCACGTGAGGACGCTGATCTCCACCTTACGGTGCGTTCAACAGAGGATATCCACTTGGAACGACTTATAGCTCCTGGTAAAATCTTCAACTGTCTGATGAACATTTTTGCGTTCTGGTTTTAATAGAGTTTGATGTTATTATGATTTTTGGTGGCTAATTAGCCAATCACATGTTAGCCTTATGGCTTCTGTTTGTGTGAATGGTCAGTGAGCACACCTATAATAATGTTAGTGATTCGTTTCAACACAAAAGCAGGATTAAACCCTGTTTTGTTTATGGATCGTTAACTATATGTTTTGACTTATTAGAGTGTATACCATAAGGTGACCAATTAGCCGATCACATATTAGCCATATGGCTACTTCTTTCTGTGATTGGTCAGTATGTCACCAATATCATTATCTTGTTGGTAGCCTTTCTGAATGCGAGATAAATTTGTGCTCTTTTTTCTAGGCTGTTAACTGTACACTTTCTTAGCGTTGATGCTTCTTGCTAGTTATACGGATGGGCACGTTAGTCAGCCGCGATCTTCTATATGTGGGTGGCCGTAATGCCCACCCAGATGTTTTGTTGGTGTCTTATTGCTCGAAAGTAGATTCCTGCTTTCATTACCTAGCTGCCAACTACATTTTTGATTCTTCTATGGAGAAATATATTTTTCAGTATAGCTCTCTGTTTTTTTTTCTTTTACATTTGAGTTCTTTGTATAATTTTTAGGTAGTCAAGCGGAAGAAGCAACGACATCAGGAGATTCAATGTCTCAGGTATCCAATGCGGGCGGCGTCCTCATGGTCTGCAGGTTATGCCGTATGAGAGGTGACCACTGGACAGCGCGATGCCCTCAGAGGGATCTCTTGTCGTTAATGGAAACCCCTCTAACAGCAGAAGCTTCAACATCCACTGAAGTTTCTACATCCACTGACGTTTATGTTCCACCAACCATGAGAACAGGTTCAGACATGAGAAGGAGGAACGACGAGAACTCTGTACGTGTGACTAACTTGTCTGAAGACACCCGTCAAGAGGATTTGATGGAGTTGTTCTGTCCGTTCGGCGCTGTAACCCGTGCCTACGTGGCCCTTGACAAGAATACAAACATGAGCAGAGGATTTGGGTTTGTCAACTTCGTAAGCAGGGAAGATGCACAGCGAGCAATCAACACCTTGCACGGGTATGGTTATGATAACCTCATCCTCAGGGTTGAATGGGCCACTCCTAGGCCCAGTTAGTTCTATTTTCTCTTGTTAAATTATCTTTGTTGGGAACTTAAATGCGCAAAGCATAGTATATTGTTTAAACTCGGTTAACATCAAAACAATATTAAAAGGCCGATATAAGCAACTCTCAGTCTATCCACGTCGACATTTTAATTCAGACCACTTATGAGTTGCCACGACTGCTTAAACTCCACGTCATTTATAAACTGGATAAACCAAAACCAATTCTTTGTATAACATAAGCCCATTCTCAGCCCACATCTACGTGTCCCGTCACTTCGTCTACTGCGATGCCTTAACCTCAGCGCACGTTTCAAGTCGCCGGTGTAACAGCTCCCGTCCACAATAATGATTCATCAAATCGTATTCATTACTCTAGAATTAAAGGTCACCCTACTCTTCACATCCCCAATCTTCCCCCAATATATATTTCTCAGGTTTTGCTGCTTTTATGCTATTTCTTCACATCCCGTACATTCACCCTCTCTGTGTCTATCCTCTTTTTGATTCTCACCACTCCACGGAGCCGCCAAAAGAAATCCCATGCATCAATGTCGAAGAAAACGTCAAAATATACGGCAATGGCTCTGGCTAGGGGGAGGCGAAGCTGAACTTCAGTCGATATCTTTCAACAGACCTTGACACCTTCCTTCGTTGATCATCTGTAAGTTCATATTGTTATTGTAGAATTGAAGTTTGTTTATTTTTTGGGGGAAGATACTTTCATCTGTATACAGAGAGAAAATATGTTATGATTCCAACTGATTTGGCTCTTTGTACTATCAGATGTACTATCTTAATTCCATCACAGAATGTGAATGTAGCATTTATTGCTCTTCACAAGTTCTTCAAGCATTTTATTTGTATCCTGGAAAATGGGACTTTCAAATTTCAGATCGTCTGAAATATGAATTTTTTGTGGTAAATCAATTGTATTATTCTTTGTCTACAATTGATCGCCTTTAGATACTCCTTCCGCTAATCCTCTGTAACGTCGGTCTCCCACATCTAATAGTCATAAATCCTCATTATTTACTGCACCAATCCATAGCCATACAACCATTGTGATTCCCTAAGCGTAGTACCTTATCTATTCCTCATCTGATTCACCAATATTGTGGGAATCTTCCGAAACTACTTTGGGCGAGACCAATATCTACTAGCTGCAATCTTTTTTGGTTTGTTTTGGTAGCAGAGAATGAATGATTGTGTTTAAGTTGATTTGAATTAGATTGTTGCTGACATGCTGTCAAGTTTAACTGACTGCAGAGCTCATATGAGAGCTTCATATGAGGCAATTGCAAAAACTGGATGGCATTGAGGCCAAAGGGGAAGCTAGAGCACAGCAAAAGTCAGAGGTTAGTTTTTTATTACGTTAGTTTTGACGATCATCTTTTTCTCTCTACTTTCCCTAACGCACACCCTATTTCACGTTTATCAACACCATCAAAAACTTGAGTATCTCTCTCTCTCTCAATCTGTGAAGTGGTGTCATCGTCATCTCGGGCTCCGGTGGGTGCCGCCACTTTGTCTCGAAGGATTAGAAGATCAGACTTGAGAAGCTCGACGTTTTGACATCTTCTCATTCGACTTGCGCAGGGAGACATACATGTGTCGTTGTTTCGGCTCATTTATCCTCTTCTTCGTCCAGTTCATTGCCTATCCAAGCCGTCCCCACGTGAGCTGCTTCTTTAATGCCCTTCACAAATGTTCCTAATAATTATGTTCTCCTGGTCTCTGATTCTAATCTTAGTGAATTTGATTTCTGGTTTGCTTAAGCTATGCCTTGAAAATCATGATATCTTCGGCTATTCATAGCTTCGCTAAAGTGATGGTTAATTTTCTGAAATTGAGTTGTGCTCTAAACCATATCTCTTTGACAGAGATTGTGTGTTTCTATGTTCCAATTTTCCAATTTATGTTTTTCAGCCTGCAAGGCCTGAGACTGCGACCAAACAGTGGGGATAATCAGGAGAATAATAATTTCGTAAGGTATCCTCATATGTCTGCATCATAAATTGTCTATACATGATAAGAATTTGATCAATAGAGGTTACAGAGATCTGACTGTTAACTTTGATAGATATACAGCGGTATTCTATTTAAAGTTTTTTCTCATTTCATTGTTATTCTTCAGCCTTTGGTTGTCATACAATGGATTTGAGCATACATGTTGTGCTCCACTGAATAACTTAAGGTATTTCTTCTAAATTAAGCAGAGATATAGGTTTAATTTGGGTATGTGTTTCAGGTACATAGGGTGCAAAAGTATATGGAGCAACAAAGAAAATTAGAAATGGAACTTATTCAAGAAAACAGAATTATGTCGATCCCATCTATTGGGCACTAAAAGGTTACTTTTACGTTTTGGTTGAACTTGCATTTTATCAATAAACGTCAATGAGGACTATTTTGTTTCACTTCCTTCTTACGTTTTCTTTCCTGCCAGCTTTCCACCTAAGTTCCTAGCTGAGAATGAACAATTGACAACATGGTTTCTTTATTGCGTATAAACTTGATTGCCTTGGTTAATCACTAAGCTTATTAGCTTCGTTGCAGCTTCAACAATTACATCAAAAGAAGTCTGTCAGAAACACTGCTCATAGACAAACTATCCCAAAGACAGTAGAATACTCCAAAATTTCTGGTAAGCAGGAGATCTGTCTATTGTGGCGGCAGGAGGAGCTACATCTCATGTGAATATCAGTGATAAGGTTATTAACTACCACAAATTTCTGCAAATGTATCACCTCACGAGTATGTTCCAGTCCATGGTTCATTATCAGAACCTTATACGGATGAGACAATCGGCTGAATATTTGTCTAATACAATCCCTTAGCTTACCAAACGGCCGGCACTTTTGGGAAGCTTGGCTTAATGCTGATCCCTCTTTGCTCCCCACTACGACTTTCAAATGTTCGATTATTTTCACAAGCAAAAGAAATTTTATGCTTATACATATGTTCTCGAAATTGTTAGTTCTGATGCTAAAATAATAAAATAGCACTTACATGATTATAATTGCGAGATGAGAGATGTTCTTCGCTTTTTCTGAGTGAGAAAAACCAAATGCTTGATTGTTGATTGGATACAAGATAAGTTTTATCCTTTTTAGTTTAGCAGACATAATGAATTAACTATACAACTACTAAAAGTTAGATCGTTAGACTAATGTTTGGAAATTAAACTTAAAAGTTCATCTAACAAATCTTTTGTATAATTGTAAAATATTCCAAAAACATATTCGTCAAAATAAAGTTAAATCAATATTAAATCACTAGCAAAAAAAAATTCAGAAGAAAATCAATTTAATGTCTAAAATCAAATTTCTTTAAGTGAAATTTTTAAAAATAAAACTTTCATATACATTAAATTGAATTTAGACAACTCTTAGGAAATTATGAAAATATTTTAACTAACAAAAAATGGTGCCTTAAATGTAAAATCACTATAAAATATGAATTTACTAAAATAGATTAAAATCATTGGGAGGAGATAAACATTTAAAAAAAAAAAGAAAACCTATCAACATTGTATCACAAATATCAAAAAACTACCAAGTGACAAGACCAAAAGGATAAAAACAATTACTAAACACTGAATATGTAAATAAAAAGACTAAATAAAAAGGAAAATGAAGATAACAATAAATAATTACTAATTAAACGAAGAGAAAAAATGATTAAAACATATAAATGGTAGAGATAAATTTACGCTTAAATAGATACATAATTAAATGAAGATTTAATAAATAAAATTTATGGTGGGTTTACAATTGTGCGGCTAACTGTCTATGATGAAAAATATAAATATTTATAAAACTTTTGAACACCAAAAATTGTAAAGGAAAATCATATTGTTAACAAACAAAAATCCAAAAATATATAAAGATTAAAAAACTTACATTTATTAATTATATAAAAATTATTTTAAAATTAATTAAAACAATGTAGAAAAGTTAGTAATTGTCATAACACCACTAACAAGATTTTACTTTAAGAACTTCATAAATATTATTTGAAGTTAGTTAACAAAAAAAACGAAATACAAAAAAATATACATAGTGGATTAGCGTCGGACCCTTATGAATTAGTTGACATAATAAAAATAAAAACTGCATCGATATTGATGTAGACCACAAAACAAACAACAGCAACAACAAAAACATGAGGAATACCCCATATAAAGTGAGCGAAAATTAATTGCTGAGATGAAGAAAATAACATCAACTAAATTTCACATTTAAAGTGTAAGTAACATCCTACTTATTTTTAAGTTTCAAAAATTATAAACTTATTCCGTAATGTCTGAAGATATATGGCATGTAGTAAAATAATTAACAAATTATACTCCAAATTCATTGTAAAAGATAAAAAAAAAAAATTTAACCGGTCAAAATTATAAAAATACAAATTCAAACAAAGGAATTCACATATTAATTAAAATATTAAAATTAACAATTTTAAATATATAAACCGCGCGAAGCGCGGTGAAGAACTCTAGTTTATGCAAAATTTAAAACTCGTTAGCATGTAAATACCCTTTAAAAATATTTCCTTTTAATCGATAACCAATTTACGCAAATACCCTCGAAGTTCGAAGTAAAGGCTTCGTCACTGGTTCCCTTACACCGAACCCAAAATTAGTATTATGCATGAGAGAATCGAAAGATAGATGAAGAAGCTCTTCGTCGGAAGCAATCTCCTCAGAAGCTCTAATTTCTTCAAGATCTCCGTCTTCGTTCTGATCTCCCTCGCTTGCTTCTTCCTCGGTAAGCATTGGTCCGAGGATGGCTTCCGCCGCCTCGTCTTCTTCTCCTCGGAGCCTTCTCGATCCCCCATCGTCGCTCTCTCGCCTGATTTCGGAAAGACCTACAACGTCACCGATTTGATCCACGAGAGCCACCCGATCCCGCCGGTTTCGCCTCCTACGCCTCTCACACCACCGCCTCCGCCGAGCACGGTCGATCTTCAGGTGTTTGGGATCGTCGATGAGAACGGAACTATGTCCGATCAGTTCCAGATCGGGGATTACGATGCAGAGACGGCGGAGGCGTTGGGGAATCAGACGGAATCGGAGAGCAGCGACGAGCGTACCACCACTGCCAGAGCTAGCGTGGGGAAGATCGAGGTTTGTTCGGAGGTTATGACGGATTACATTCCTTGTTTGGATAACGTAGAAGCCATCAAGAGGCTCGAATCGACGGCGCGTGGAGAGCGATTCGAGCGGCATTGTCCCAAGGAAGGAACCGGATTGAATTGCACCGTTCCGGTTCCCAACGGATACCGTCTTCCGATCCCGTGGCCGAAAAGCCGCGACGAGGTACTGTGACACTCTCTGCTCCTGGGCAGGGCCGGCCGAGAATTCGGGGGCTAGAGACTGTCCAATTTTATAAATTTGGGGCTGAAATTTTTTTTATATAAATTTGGGGACTTATTTATATATAAATTTTTCTAAAAATTTTGGGGCTAGCCGAATGTTTCATCCTGCTTGGCTGAGGGTTGGCCCAGTTGAGACACTTCTGATTTTTGTTTACAGGTGTGGTTTAACAATGTTCCACATACTCGACTTGTTGAAGACAAAGGTGGCCAGAACTGGATCTCCAAAGAGAATGACAAGTTCAAGTTCCCTGGTGGTGGTACTCAGTTTATACACGGGGCTGATCAGTACTTGGATCAGATCTCCCAGGTTATTTGTTTTTTTTTTTTTTTTTTAGAAATGTTTGTTACATGTGTTCCCTTGAATCTGAAGTTACTGCCATTGTTTATATGTAGATGATTCCTGATATCAGTTTTGGTAACCGTACACGAGTTGTGCTTGACATTGGATGCGGTGTGGCGAGTTTTGGTGCTTACTTGATGTCGCGAGATGTGTTGACTATGTCTATAGCTCCAAAAGATGTTCATGAGAACCAGATACAGTTTGCTCTTGAGCGTGGTGTTCCTGCAATGGTGGCAGCTTTCACCACACGGAGATTGCTGTACCCAAGCCAAGCTTTTGATTTGGTTCATTGTTCGAGATGTCGAATCAACTGGACTCGTGATGGTATGTGATTCTTTTTTTGCCACCGTTTTACTTATCAGCTGACTGAACAAATATCTGACTTAGAACCAAGTGATTATGAGTTTCTACTGACAGATTCTCCTGTATTGTCATTTTCTTTTATATGAAGATGGAATCTTGCTCCTTGAAGTCAATAGGATGCTTCGTAGCGGGGGATATTTTGTTTGGGCTGCACAACCTGTGTATAAGCATGAGAAGGCCTTGGAAGAACAGTGGGAAGGTATCATCCATGCAGCTTTATCACCAAGTGTCTATTTTGGTTATTGAGGAATCATAACCGAAGCTCTTTTGCCTGACAAACTCTTGAATTATCTCGGGAGGAGTCTCTTAGAACTATTACACTGCCGCATTGATTATTATGCCCGTCGTCTTCAGTTTGCTATAGTTCTGATTTGAGCTGGTGTCTATCAAATTTGCATCTGGAGCTAGTTCCTTCTCGTCTGCAGGGATATATACATAGTGTCTTTATAAAGCTATTCTTGTATGTGATTTAGTAAGATTGATATTACTTTGTTTTGCTTTTCCAGAGATGCTTAACCTTACCACTAGGCTTTGCTGGGTTCTTGTGAAGAAGGAAGGATATATAGCTATATGGCAGAAGCCCACAAATAACACTTGTTATCTAAGTCGTGATGCTGGAATCATGCCTCCTTTGTGCAATCCTGAGGATGACCCAGATAGTGTTTGGTATGTTTGGCGTACCTTATTTTTCCTCTTTTTTGTTGCCAAATGATAAGTAAAATCAAGAATCTGCTTTGGTTCCCAATCTTTGACATGGAGCTTCTGTTCCTAACGCCAAAATTTGTTCGAGTCAGCAACTTTTTTCCTTAGGGATATATCACCTTCACTGATTCTAAGTTCTCCTTTGTGGTTTTGGTTAGGTACGTAGATCTTAAAGCATGCATCACTAGGATTGAAGATAATGGATATGGAGCAAATCTTGCTCCTTGGCCATCCCGTTTACAGACCCCACCAGATAGGCTGCAGACAATACAAATTGATTCTTACATAGCCCGAAAAGAGCTATTCGTAGCTGAGTACAAATACTGGAAAGAAATAATATCAAACTATGTTAATGCCTTGCACTGGAAGCAGATAGGACTCAGAAATGTCATGGACATGAGAGCTGGATTTGGCGGGTACTTGTCTCTTCCCGCAATGCCCTTATCATTAGATGAAATCGAAATGGTTGCTTTATATAACGATGTGTTTCTTGGCAGATTTGCGGCTGCATTAGCTGAGCTAAAGGTTGACTGCTGGGTTCTCAATGTTGTTCCGATCAGTGGACCAAATACACTGCCTGTTATATATGACCGTGGACTACTAGGAGTAATGCACGATTGGTACAAAAGACTCCTCACTCAAAAACTCGTAACTGTTATTAATAGGATCGTTACTCATGCCATGATCTTTGAATGTTGTCACGTTTTTCCTTGGTTTAAATCCTTTTGAGGCCCTAGATCACCCAAATGCATTGTTTAAGATATCTATGGATTGTTCAGTCGAACTGCTTAGAATAAAATGCTTAATATTTGTCTTTTTCAGGTGTGAACCTTTCGATACTTACCCAAGAACCTATGATTTGCTACACGCCGCGGGTCTATTTTCCATCGAAAGAAAAAGGTAGTGGTTACATTGTTTTCCCAACTTAAATAAAAATGCGTTGCCCCTCTCCCATTTTTGAGTATTATAGAAACTGTTCTGGTCTTGTCCAGGTGCAACATGACAACAATCATGCTAGAGATGGACCGGATTTTGAGACCTGGAGGACGTGTATACATAAGGGACACCATCAACGTTATGAGTGAGCTTCAAGAGATTGGAAACGCAATGAGATGGCACACGACCTTACGTGACACTGCTGAAGGACCTCACGCAAGTTACAGAGTCCTCTTATGCGAAAAGAAGTTTGAATCGTCGTTGGATAAGCATCCTACTAAGAAGAAGAGGAGGAAGAGTAAAGGAAAAAGACATTAACAGGCATTACCATAGTACTAATACAAGGGGCTGAGCTAGAATTCTTAGGGATCCTTTGATCAATGTGTAGTTTAGTTGAGAGGCTTTTGGAATTTGGGACAAGTTGGAGACCTCTAAAACAAACTCTGAACTATTTGTAAGGTTTTAGGCACTGAACAAAAGTTGAAAAATACAAATGTGAGAATGTTACTAGTACAGGTTTAAAGATGTCAAACAAGAGACCAACGTGAACAAAAAAACCTTGCGAACAGGTTCTTGCTTTATTAGTAAAGTTGCTATGCGAGGTTGTGGTTACATAACGTAACTGAAACCGTTGACTGTGAATCCTCCGTCAACGGAAATGACCTGTCCGGTGATGTAAGAGGCGGCGGGAAGGCAGAGGAAAGAAACCAGCGACGCGACTTCCTCTGGCTCTCCAAGTCGCCCAAGTGGGGTCCGGTCAACAACAGCGTCCACAAAATCGTTCTTATCAAGTAGCTGCACAACAACATCATGACAGTCTCAGTTCAAACATTCCATTATGTGAGGGTATAGTGGAGAGAATACCGGTTCCACAAGTGAGGTCTTGATGTACCATGGCGCCACGGAGTTGGTTCTGATGTTGTCGCATGCCCACTCACAAGCTAGATTCCTTGTAAGCTGATTAACTCCTCCTGATAGAAAACCATTTGCTTTTGATCCTCCTTTGTTTTCGGGTTTATGTAAATGAGTGAAAAACAATGGACTCACCTTTTGTTGCACCGTAGATAGATCCATTACTAGCATGCACCAGGCCAGATACAGAGGAGACGAACACAATGCTTCCGACCCCAGATGCTTTCAGGAGAGGATGTCCAATTTGGGAAAAATGGAAAGCGGATTCCAAGTTGGTCGACATGATTTTTGCATAATCCTCACTCGTGTACTCCACTGTTGGTTTCCTTGTATTAGTTCCAACATTGTTTACCTGAATCAACAACAAAGCTAATTTAAATTAAAAAGCAAAACCAAACCACAAGTCTCAACCAGTTCAAGGCCAAGACCAACCAAATAGGTTGGTTCGAAGATTGTCCAGCTGGATAAAAACCTGATCAAAAAAGCAAAGAAAAACAACAAGAAATTTGCAGGAGAATGAGAAACTTTACAAGGATGTTGAGCTTGCCGCTAAAGGCAGATGAAACTTCTTGAATTAACTTCTCCCTCTGATCCTTAACCGAAACATCACAAACTGAACCAGATACCTCTAAACCGTTGGACTTCCAATCATCCAAGCATGCTTTAAGCTCTTCCTGGTTCCTTGAACAAGTATGAACTCTTGCACCGAATCTTGCTAGCTCCTCAACTATAGCTCGCCTGAAGAGTAGTACATCCCCGGAGATGAAAACATTATGAATTCAATTCGAGACCGATTAAGTTCTCATGCAATCATATTTCTCAATTCAATTCATTGTCTGTCGAGAGAAAATTGAAGCGAATCGAAAAGAGAGGAGACGCGAACCCGATTCCACGAGTACCGCCGGTTACTAGGGCGGTTTTTCCGGCGAGGGACCATCTTTTGTCACTCTCCATAGTCAACCACTCTCCTCCTGAAATCTCACTCACTGTGCGTTTGTGTGAGAGTAACAGTTGGCTCAGCTCCGATGGAGATGTTTTTATTGGGCCTACACTCACGAAAGGCCCATTTATTTACTCAATGCCCATTAAGCCCGTTATAGTCTTCCATGAAATGCACGAAGACGACGTGTACACATGAGTTTATTAGGCCGTGGATTGGTTGGTCTACGAAGAAGACCCTTTTTTTCTTTTACGAAGAAGACCTTGATCTCATCATTGGACAAGAAAGTAGGGTACCTAATAAAATATAAATAAATGAAAAATGGTGAGTATCCTCATTTGACTTGGATGCATCTACACATGCACACGGTTTGTGAAGGTGCATGTGAAGCAGAACAAAGAGCCAAAAAAAGGAAAGTACATTGAAACAAGAGGAAGAGAAGAGGTTACCAAATAAGGAACTCTAATGGACGAAACATAATAAAAGAACCATCCAGAGAAATAAATTTTGATGAATAATGAGAGGGCAAGCATGAGCATGTGCATTCTGAGCTTTCCTGTAAACCCGATCTCTCTTATCTTCTTTTTACACTAAAGAAGTCACCTATTTGCCACCCTATGTTCCCAAACATTTCACTTTCAGTAAGACCTCTTAACAATAGATGTGTAATGAATAACGGATGGTGCAACTTCGAGTTGAATTTCTTAAAAGGGAAAGCTAGGCAACAGAGGATATATCGTTCTTGCTTTACTTGTTTGTGTATATAGGTGTTGCATGCACATACACTAAAATAACTTTGAGGTACAATATTGATATTAGCTTCTTAAGGTAACTACTGATATATAGTTTCTAAAAATGTAGATTATGATATGTAACATTACATGGTTGTGCGTAATAATTCAGATTACTAGAAACTCTTCTAACTTTAAGATTATGTTTTTTTTGTTTAAACCATTACTTCATTACTACTTAAATCTTAAGCTTCTTAATTATAATATACTCGTTTTCCATTCAATCATCTTTTCTTAGAGTTATCCCCAACAAGCTCAAGGAAAATATAGTGAGAGGAAATAATGAAAAAATAAAAGAGTTAAGAAAAAATAAAATGGAATTGAGAACGAGAAGAGCACATTGAATAATCAGAAGCATAATTTCCAAAAGAGGAAAGGATGTTACAGCTGGTGGTTACAAGTTATGACATAAATTCTTTTAATTCCGCTTTTTTAATTCCTTTTACATTTTGTCAAAAAATGTGTCAAGTTCTCCTCAGTTGCAGTTACAGAGCAGAGTCTTTATTTGTTTTTCTAATTCTCTGTTTCTTTATTCAGTTTTGTGTCGATGTTTTGTAATACTAAGTCAGAAGCCATATTTCACGAGGTTTCCTCTTTTAGGTAACGTTGAAATTTGTTGCCTCTCCCATTTAAAACCATGTTTTTCTTTATTAACCATCGGTTTCATTCTTTCTTTCTCTTATTTTCTGGTTTCTTTAATTTTATTTATAGATTTTGTGTTTTCTCTCCCTAGAGAAAACTCGGCAGTTGCAACTTCCACAAAGTCAAGAGGCTATACTTTGTATACCATTAGGTTATATCGTTGAGTTAATTTTCTGGTGTTTTTATTTTATTTATAGCTAATAAGGTTTTTCTTAGAGTGAGATTAAGTATTGTTGAGCTAAAATACTTAGGTTATAGTTTTTTACTTAGGTTATAGTTCCAAAATATTTAAATTTATGTTAGGCCCAAAAATGTTTAACTTACAAAAAGAAACAGATTAATGATAATTATATAGTTCAAAAAGAAACAGATTAATGATAATTATATAGTTCATTCAATTAATGGTGAGTGTGATTGGTTTCAGTTAGTAATAACGATCAATTTAATTATTTTTAACTAGTAAAAGGAATCAAATTTTGTAGTAACTAGATTTAAATAAAGTAATTGAATTGATTTTTTTTAAAAAAAAAATTGAATTGATTCATTTGACTCTTTTATATGTTAAAAAGTAAAAAAAAAAAACAGACAAAAATCCAAGCACCCAACTACCCAAGCTTCTTGAGTATTAAAATGTTACAACTCTACAAACTATCTGATGTGAGTTCTATTTCTCTTTAAAACATTTTCAATACACTCGTATTCGGATCTGCGCGCTAACACTAAAACTTTATTAAATTGACTTCCATGTACTGTCGAAGTATAAAGTTGATGTCTTTGTTCAAAAAAAAAAAGTAGATGTCTAACAGCACATTGTAGAACATGAATAGATGAGAGGGGAGGGGGGGGGGGGGGAACAAAGGTAAAATCACAATGTACAAACGTTAGGATATGTTTATATTAGGAGCTGTAAATGTGAAAGGACCACTTTCACTTCTATCAATCAGATTTTACCCTTCTCACAATTTCAGGTTACAAATCTAAATATATATGTATACACAGTGTGTGTAGTATGTTCAGATCTGCAAAGTTGGTGTGAACCAAATAATAATCATCTGTTCCCATATGCTCAGTGCATTTCTATTTAATTCGATCATTAATACTTTGATAGAGCATTTCCCTGTTACCAAGAAAAATAAAAATAAAAAATAAATTTATTACTGTTTAGTATTTGTCTCATGGATCAATTTTATTCATATATACTCCATCTATTTCTAAAAGATCCATGTTATAGATTTTTCACAGTTATTAAAAAATATATATATTTTTAGTATTATTGATTTTTATAGTTACAAAGCAACTAGTACAAAAGTTAATTTTCAGCTTCTGCTATTTTCAAACATGTAAGAGTAAAAGTTAAAACAATCTTATCCTATACTTCCATGTGACAGACACTGTTACGAATATGTCAAAATGTTAATTTAGATTTGAGGTCATGAGGCCATCCCTAAGCTTGCAGTATGCATTGGTTGCTTTCCTGTTATTTAGTATTACTTACTAAAAGCAAAACCAGTCGATCAAATATACTACTAGCCCTTTTGATTATCACTAGATTAAACAATTCATATTCAGTTCTCGTATGAGTTCACATGGAATATTTAAGGCAAATTTCATCATCGAAATTATTATTTAGATTGTCTATATAAAAGTAATCAAGTCTTACGCGCAGAGTATAAAGAAAATCTTACTATATCAAAACCAACACTACAGAAGCTACTATTTCCCCTCTTGAAATTACAGACAATCAAACTTCTTCTTAACTTTTGGCAATCACACTAACTATTATTGTCATTATTATTATAACTACGTATGCTAGTTGACCTTTGAGGGATGAGCTCCTAGCCGTAGCTCAAGATCCAGCTCCTCATGTTGACCGTTGATCTTGGATACTCCAATGACCAATCCTAACATCATCGGCCAACTTGAAACATCAGTCTTTGCCTTCTTGGACGACAAAAATCCATTGATTGGTTGCTTCTTCCGAGGATCAAACTCAGAACTCACTAGACCGACAGATAGATCAGTCTTGACTTCATCATTGTAATGCTCTAATCTTTCCATAGAACTTTCTAAAACGTTACTATTAACAACATCACTTATATCCCTCTTAGTTCCATTGGGCTTTTTTGAATCTTCTTGTACAGGTAACTTCGATCCCACGTCAAGAACTTCTTGTTGTTTTTGTAGCTGTTGATGATCATAATCAAAAGGTTTTGCTTGGTCAGTTGATGAAGATGATAAAGATTGTTGTTTAAGACGAGCTCGGTCTCTTCGATGAACGTTCATATGACCACCTAGTGCTTGCGCTGACTTGAACTCTCTCCCGCAAAAGCTGCACGAGTAAGACCTAAGCGGCCACATGCAACCACCTCCACCGCCATACTCCTCAACCGCCGCAAACGCTCTATCTTCCCCAAATGGCCAGGGCAAAGCCGCGCCCGAAGTTTCTCTCGTCACCACCGGTCCAAGCTTCATCGAAATCAAGCATTTTCCTCTCTCCATCAAACACGCGTAGGGACGCATGTCTACAAACACAAAAATATATGTATAAAATCTAACAGAAGGAGCAAAGAGATTTTTTTTGTGGGAGAGAAGTATGTAGATTTACACGCACGTACTCATATCATATATAAAGAGAGACGCATATACATATATATATATATATATCATATATGTGTGAGAGTATAATATATGGTTAAAGCATTGAATGTGAGAAAGCTACATCGAGTCCATGAGTAAAGAGGGAGAGACTTTGATGGGGAAAGTTCTCTTTTACTTTAGTTACTCTTATGTCTTCACTCTATATTTCTATATATGTTAAATGTTTTATGCAGTAATAATTAGTTGGCGAGTTTTTGATTCGATAGTAGCTAGACTTAATGCCAAACGTAACCTAAGTTTTTTCCACGAGTCTACGACATTAATAAGTTGTTAAGTCGATGTTTTTCAATCAACCTAATAGGCTAATAATATGACAAAGTTTATGGTTTATAAATAAACTTATTTAGACTACACAATACGTTATTTTATAGAGACTAAACACATACACTATCATAGGATATGTGTAGCTGTAGAGGTGATGAAGACAGTGGACCATCAAATTAATTTATCATTTACGTATTATATGATCGCGCTAATATACGACACTGGATACATAGCATACTGCCATTTAAATATGATATCGTGTGATTATTATACGAGTAATATACGGATGAAAAGTGATCTTCGCCTGAAATTTAGATTGTTTTTTAATGACGGACTCGTATTTCAAAGATTCAACCTACAGTTTGTCTCCATATCACGGTTTTCAGACAGTGCAAGGAAAAAACAAAACGAGATTGGAGTGCAAAGTATCCAAACTGAAGTGACTTAATTACAAAGCAAAAACTATAAATTTTCTAAAAGAAAATCTGATTATTACAAAAAAACAACTGTGATAACGCCGAAACATGTATATATATTGCATTGTATATTTTGGGTGTGTTCCATACTTCGATCCATACATTTTATTATATTTGTTTTCCACGTAAGTAGCCGATTTTAATAAGTGAAGATTTTTACATTACTTTCTGGTAGAAAAACCAAACCAAGGCAGATTCAATAATATTCGTTTCTTCCCTACCTTAATTACCTTTCTTCTTTGCCCTCTCCCTGTATTTTCTCTCGTGTAGCTGTTTATGGAAAAGACATTACATCATTAACTATATATCATACTAGTATACACAGGCAAACATGTGCTAAATATAAGTGTTCTCTATACGAGTATAATATATAGCCAAGAAAAAACAATATACATACGGAGGAGTTTGTTGGGGGGAATATATGAAATAATATATGAAGGTTCTTTAGATTAGTCATTAAATATTACATTGATGTTATTTATGGGCCTATATAGATATTTCAAGCCCAGGTAACCAAAAGAATATCCAGCATTTCATCGTCTGCTCCTCCAAGATGTTAAAATTAAAAATAGCATAAGCAACAATGCCATATAATGAATAGTGATTGAACTGCAATCAAAAATACAACACGAGAAGCAGTGAAGAAAAATTCAATATTTATAATTGATATATCACATTAATTAGAACTTGAGTGAGGAATGCATGCTAAACAAATATTTTACATAGACCCACATGAAACACGAACTTCATACTACTGATTGACTTAGGGAGTGACATCACCGAAATGCATATTTTTATATTCCAATTGTAATTGGATTCCAAGATCTAATTAATTAATTAACCCTTAACAGATTGCATACAATTTAGAAAACATGGCCTAAATACATGGCAAAAAACCATGGCATATGTAATATATAATCGATCATTTTTAGTTCACGTCTAATGTTGTGGTGAGTAGTAATAGTGATCCATGGTCTGAAACCATGGATGATTCACGAGCACTTCCTCCGGGTTCGTGAAGAACCCTCCAATGCAGTTTCTTCCAGCGTCGTTGTTCAAAACAGCCTCGTCAATGAAACCGGTCGTCGTGTCCACTGGCATCTGATTCAGAAACTCGGGCATGCCATTGGGTTGTGACCTGCTCAGAGTAGAGTTGGATAAATTCGCCATATGCGTCCCTAGAAAGTCTATCTCCTCTTGCAAAGTCATGACCTTAAAACCCAAAACCCTAACATATCAGCAATTTTTTCGTAAAACTTTTTAAAAAAAACCGTGTTCGAAAATTTGAGAGACCTGTTGCTGAAGAGCGAAGATGTGAGCGACGCAGCCATAAACAGGATCACACATGCGAGAGAGAGCCTCGTAGGAGATAGTGATCGCAGCTGCGCTTCTTTGATGTAGAGGCAAACTAAGCAAATGCTTTGAGACATTACTTGCGCCAAAGACTTTGTGAACCGCTGCAAAATGAGATGAGGCTTGCTCGTAGCTGAAGTAAGGCGAGAAAACGCAATCTATGTTGCATTTCCTCCTTAGGAACTTGCATGCTCCACAAGATGATCCATGACCTGCCATTTTTTTTCTTCTAATTTTTTTTTTGCTCTGTTTTACTCTTGCTGTTTTGTTAGCTTTAGACAAAACGCGTTGGTTTTTATAAGCCCCACCACTAAAAGTTTTTGACGTATGACAAACTAGTTTTTGGGATAAACATCAATCACTTTGTAACTTTATCTTTTTTTACTTAAAATTGAATGATTAATCTCATGAATAGTTAAAGGTAGTAAGGTACAGCTTCACAAACACTATTATTAAACATATTTTCGCAGAATAATTGTGAAACTCTATCATAAATCTTCTTGTATGGATAGTTAACTACCAATAGTCAAGGTATGTATACACTCAACCGTAGACGATCCGAAAGATAAACTAGATAATATTTTATTGATCGTTTTATTTTAGATTAGTTAGTATAACATATATGTAATACAATTCATTCAAAAAACATATATGTAATATAGATTGATACTTTTCGTGATACCGTTTAGAAATCCTCCAAAGCTAATGTTTATGTATGATATTATTAGTTCTTGAATCCGATACGTGACCGATAAACACTTATCTTATTTTCTGGGGGTTTGTGTCGTGGTCTACATTTTCATGCTAATTTACACTATATAAATGGCCTAAAGTGCCTTTTAATTATTTTATTGTTTTCAGAAGTAATTTATAAATACCGATACGTTTTGGCCAAAGTCATCATTTTTCTTTATTCCTCAACTGTTGTAGTTTTTAGGCTTTACGGAAAAGATAAATTATTGGTTGGGATGCAAATCCAGCCGTTTTGCATGGTGACACAAACAAAAGGCACAGTATCTAACTAGAAAAGGCCACTCTCCCAGTCTCCCATCAGTTTGTCGTGCATTGAGTTCATTCAAGTCAATATTTAAGTACACAAACTAAAAAGTAAACAAATCACTAATAATTAGCAATATTCAGGACATAAATCTGGTGTGTTTAAAAAAAGAAGATTTCAAGAAGTTTTGGCTTCGATCTTTCTCGTTTGCAGATTGTCTTCGAGAAGTTTCTTAAATAATGAAAATATTAATTTTTTAATAAAACGTAATTTCTCAATTAAATTTAATTTTGTTTCTAAGAATTCTACCAGTACAAAAATGACAGTTGGGCAATGAAGTTTTAATAGAATTCTTTAAACCTCTAAATTAAAAACCTTTTCTTATTCACTCTTTCTTCTAATTTAGCTTTTTTTTTTTATTTTTAATAACAAGATACTCATCAGCATACTCCTTTTGAAGATCATAAAAATGAGGAAATATGTTTCATGTAACTCTATTGCCGTGCATTGAGTTCATTAAGCCGATATAAAAGTACACAAACAGAAATGTAAACAAAACTATAATAATTAGCAATATTCAGGACATAGAATTAAATCTATGTTATAGTTCAAAAAATGGATTTTAAGAAGTTTTGGCTTCTTTATCGTCTGTAGATTGTCTTCGATGAGTCTAGAGCCTCATCATAAAAAATGTTTTATATATATTACAATACATGTTTGTATAGTTTGTATTGGAATCCCTGTTTGGAGCCGAAATTAACCAGCTCACATCTAGAAGGCAGCACTAGGCCACTTCAAGCTTTTACAAAAAAACTACAGGCTGCAACTGGAATATTATTTTGTAGAATAAAATGTTTTGGAATGCATCATTTCACATATTCCAAAGAAATGTCTACCGGTTGTAATGAATTTTTTTCTAAAATCAATTCCATATTTTCTTTTTTGGAATGGAACAGAAAAAAAATCATTTGTAAAATCTATTCCTTTTTTTTTTTGTGCACCATCGACTTTTCCATTGAAAATAAAACCAAACCAATTAACCGGTTTGGTTTGCTACAAAGTCTGAAAGAGTTTTCTTTGCAACTGTGTCCTCAAAACAGAGAGACTCACGTCGGCAGAATTTAAAAGCAACAGAATCGAAAGAAATTGACAACAGATAGATATCAGATAAGACTCCATGGAGGTCGGAGAAACTAGACCATCTGCAATTGCTGTCACCAGTTGCAGAGAATCCGATTCAAACACCACGCGTCGATACTGAAGGGAGATGGCTTGTTCCATCGCTGAGCGGATTGCTAGTCCTTCTGCTAGGAGGGACGAGATCACAAACGCTTCTGACTGATTATGGGAGCTGATTCGCTCCTTATGATTACGGTAGAAACTCCACGCCAGACCCGCAGCCTGGAGTTCTTTCTTCCAAGCAGCATCCGATTTGCAGATTATCTCCGAAGGGGATCTTCTTTGATGGGGCTTTGGTCTCTTCTCTGATGTTACAACCGGTACTTGGGCCATCGACCATTCTCTTGCATCATGCATTGCTTTTGTTACTGTTTCTTGTGGGGTGAAAGATCTCTTCTGAAACAGTTTTTGATTTCTTGCAGTCCATATAGCCCAAAGAAGCCAAGGAGCTAGAGTGCATTTACCAAGTCCAAGCGGGGGAAGAGCCACAGCAAGGAGGAGTCGTTGCCACTCCTGCTCGAAATTGTTCAGAGGCATTAGGTTAAAACCGCCAGAGAAAGGTGCCAATTCCCAAACTTTTAGTGCATAGGGACATTGGAAGAAAAGATGAAGTATTGTTTCGGTATTTCCACAGTGTATGCATTTAGAGCCTGAAAGAACTTGTCTTGCTTCTAGTCTTTCTCCTACAGGGAGTGCTCTGTGTTTTATCTTCCAAATAAAAAGTTTGAGTTTAGGGGAGGTGATTAGCTTCCATACTTCCTTTAACCATTCTTGGGGAAGAGTAGGGTTCGGACTCATGGTCTCTTGGTTCTTCTCCACTGCTGCATAGTAGCCAGTCTTCGTAGTGTAGGAGCCAGATTTGTGTCGAAGCCAAACTAGTTTATCGCGTCCTCCCCATTTGCTGGTTTTGAGGCTTAATATGTTCTCCCTCAGAAAAGGAAAGTGCCTTTCTATCTTCTGCTCATCCCAGTCTTTAGTTTCTGTAGAAACCAGGTCTGAGACTTTAAGATTACTACCTAACTCTGGGGCCGGGCCCATGGGGCATACTGGTGCTAGTAGGGAGAGCCAAGCCTCGTCCCAGGCCAGGACATTCTGCCCATCACCTATAGCCCATCCTAGCTGCTCCTTTAGGAGATCCCTCCCTATAAGTATGACACGCCAACCATGAGAGCAGGATGCTGGAAGAGAAGCTTGCATGAAGTCTTGGTCGTGAAAATACTTGCCCTTAAGTACCCGAGCCAGTAGGCATGTTGGAGACTCAAAAATACGCCAGCTAAGTTTAGCTAGGAGTGCATCATTGAAAGCTTGAATGTCTCTGAAACCCAATCCTCCATCCTTCTTTGATTTAGTCATAGTGTCCCATGCAATCCATGACATTTTCTTCTCCCCCGTATTAGAATCCCACCAGAATCGAGTTAACACTGATTGGATTCTCTTGCAGAGTGACACTGGGAGTTTGAAACATTGCATTGTGTGGTTTGGAATGGCTGATAGCACGCTTTTTAGGAGGGTCATTTTCCCAGCGGTAGAGAGGAATCTGTTGGTCCATCCTTTAGCCCTTTGTCTGATCTTGTCTACTAGAGAGGAGAATAGATCTTTTTTCTTGCGCCCAAAGTGTTCAGGGAGTCCTAAATAGTTCCTTGTTCCTCCTTCGTTCTCAATTCCGAGCTCTGTTTTTATTCTGTCCTTGAGTTCCTGTGGAGTTCTGCTCGAGAAAGTGATCCCCGATTTCAGGGGATTGATTTTTTGGCCAGAAGCTTGCTCATAGCTAGTGAGTATCTTTTGGAGGGTGGTGATGCTTCGCTTGTTGGTTCTGCAGAAGAATAAGGTGTCATCAGCAAACAATAGGTGATTCACTCTAGGACTGTTAGTCGCCACCCTGATCCCTTGTAGTTTCTTTTCTTCTTGCGCTTTCCGACACAATCCGGAGAGGACTTCACTGCATAGAATAAAAATGTATGGAGATAAGGGGTCTCCTTGTCTGATGCCCCTTTGCGGTTGGACCAAGCCTTGAGCAGTCTCGTTGATAGGAAAGAGTATGACACCGTTTTCACACATTGCATGATCCACTCGATCCAGATAGGGTGGAAACCTAGGTGAGTCATTACTTCCTCAATGAAATCCCATTCCAAGCGATCATAAGCTTTGCTCATATCGGTTTTGATCGCCATTGAGCAGCGCTTAGAGGCTGAGGAAGTTTTTAGGTAGTGGAGGACCTCGTGGGAAATGAGAATATTGTCAGATATGGCTCGTCCTTGGACAAATGCAGATTGGTTTTCTGAAATCATGTCTGGTAGTACCAATTTGAATCTGTTGGCTAGTAGTTTAGAGATTATTTTGTAATAGACATTGCATAGCGCAATTGGTCTATAATCTCCAACTGATTTAGCTGCAGTATTCTTCGGGATTAATCTGACGTGGGTATGGTTTAAAGATCTCGGCATAACACCGGAAGAGAAAAAGTCTTGGATTTCAGCGACGATATCTGGTCCTACAGTACTCCAGTTTGCTTGGAAGAAACTTGCAGAAAACCCATCCGGGCCAGGAGCTTTGTCCGGATGAATAGCAAGTAGAGCCAAGTGGATTTCTGTGGCTGATGGGATAGAGATGAGTTGTTGGTTATGCTCTGGGGGAACTTTGTTGGTTAGGGCCTCAGCAACAATTTGTCTTCTGTCACCCGGAACAGATATGAAGAGGTTCTGATAGTAGTCAACAATCGTATCAGTAATCTCTTTCTCGGTGAACACAGGGTTACCATCTGCATTCTCCATCACAGAGAGGTTATTTTTAGCTCGGCGCCCTTTTGTAATTGCATGAAAGTACCCTGAATTTTTATCTCCTACGCTCAGCCATAGGTTCCTGCTTCTCTGTTTCCAGTATGATTCTTCAGCAAGATAGGCAGCTTTAAGATCAGAGTTGATCCTAGTAAGTAGAGCTTCATCATTAGATGTGCTAGTCATTGCTTGCTCTAACTCATCTTTCCATTTGTTGATGAGTAAATTGATGTTTCTCTGTTGTTCTTTGTTCCATCTCACTAAAGCTGAGCGCACAAGGCCAATTTTTGATTGTACCTATTCCTTTTATTTAGGAGTATAAATCTTTGGGTGTAACTGATAAACTAAAATTGAATTAATAGAACAAAAAAATGGAATGAAATTCATTTCATTCATTCATGAAAAAATTGTAATGGAATAGTTTTCTTTGTATTTAATCTAATTACTTTTAGAATTGGTGGAATGATCGTTCCATTCTATTCAAAACAAATGGTAAAAAAAAAATCCATGGAATTGGTAGAATGACCCATTCCACATATTCTAATTCCAAATTTTGTTGATCCAGTTATAATTTTCGTAAATGTATGAGATGTTTGAAATAATTTCAGTTTTTATTCTATTTTCTCCGCTATTCCATTTTTATCTGTTCCAAAATTAATCATTCATTTGATTTATAATATTCCATTTATTAATCACCGGTTACACCCATAGTTTTACGTGTAGAATTAGATATAGAGGCCGTGAGTCATCCTCCCCTATATCTACATAATTTTGATAGGGCTGTAATTATTGTTAACCAAATTTAGGTGTTCATGGATCATAATCAATCCATAGTTGTAGTTATTATAATTATTGTTGTCCTTGTCTTTGTTTGCCACTTGCGAATTTGGAGCGCAATACAGGAAACTGAAAGACCAGATAAAAAGCGGCGACAATGAACCAATGCCAATAACATTGAACCTACTGTTGTAATATGAAAGTGCTCTCAAACCTCACTTAGTTTTATACTTTTATTTATTATTTGTGAGAGGATATGACGTTTTTTTGTTTGTGTGGGTTGATATGACGTTCTTCTTTTGTGTGCGAGAGACACAAAAGAGGAAAGTTGAGGAATTGGGATTAACGAGTCGGTCTCGTTACAACGTTTTAGCTTAATCATGCATACAATCATAAGTATGATATAATATTTTAATACCATCGTAAACCTTTTTTATATGCAGTGTTATGTGATGTGAACCCTACGAACCTTGTCTATTTGTCGCTGTCATTAGCCTCGCTCATAAACTCTCCTTTTTGTAATGGTGGGTCTTAACCCCAAGGCCCAAACGGTGTCTTCCACGTGTTGTTTTGTGTAAAAACATTTTTATATTTATACCTTCTAGAATTTCCTTTAGTAGATATATAAACAGCACAATAAATAAACCCGAAGAGTGACGAACATAGCCAACGAAATTGAGGTATATAGAAATTGAGGTCCACCGTCCACCATATTAAAAATGACATAAAGCCCAAGTTAAACCATGTTTTCGGTAAACCACGCAAGCAAAACATCCTGATCTGACTGGTATAAAATTTTGTCGAAGTCTGTTAATACAAGGCCGATCGAACCATTGGAAAATACAATGATTTGATGGGGATGTGAACTGATTTCGATCAGGTTTCAGTTTACGTAAACAATCGAAGTACATGCCACAAACAAAAATATATATATATCCACACGTATACACATCATAACAAATTTCATATCTACGCACATACAATCCACGATTTTTTTTTTAAGTCCACGAAATTTAAAATATTAATTCCCTTCGGAAAAATCATATACGGTGTTCTTACATATGGTCTGTGTTCTATTATTTATTATTATTACATATGGTGCCACAAGATTTAAAATACAGTATTCGTATATTTAGGTGTACACGTGACCTAATATTTGTGCAGCCCGACCAAAATTCGGAAGCAAGTTGGTCAAAGTTTCTTGTTTTTTTTTTTTTTTTGCTAAAAGGTTGGTGAAAGTTCAGCCATCAAATTATACCGCTAATTTTTTTTTTGCTAAACACTATTCCGCTTTGCTGATTGTAATTCTTACGTGTATCATTACAATAAAAGAAATACAAAAAAATGAGGTCCAGTATCCTTGCACATTGACTTCAAGAATATTATGAATCATTAATGTATAATCCACGAATAGATATATTGATCAACGACAAATAAGTTAATGCGTTCAACAAAACAAAATAAAAGTAGTTGCGAAACTGATAAACTGCCGTGTGATATTGCATTAGAGACAAGTTATTCAAACCTTATAAAAACTAACTATATGGTCCAATACTTTCATATTCAAACAAACCGCAACTCAAAGAAACAATTAAGGGACAATGGAGTCATCAACGACAACATCGTATTCAGTCGTGTCTGAGCTCGAAGGAACTCTATTGAAAACCCCAAAACCTTTCGCTTACTTCATGCTCGTGGCTTTCGAGGCATCAGGATTAATTCGTTACACACTCCTGCTGTTTCTCTGGCCTATCATAGCACTCCTTGACGTTTTAGGCTACAGAAACGGTAGCCTTAAGCTGATGGTCTTCGTTGCAACGGCTGGTTTGCGCGAATCAGAGATTGAATCAGTGGCTCGAGCCGTTCTTCCAAAATTCTACATGGATGATATAAGCATGAACGCTTGGAGAGTGTTTGGTTCGTGCGAGAAGAGAGTCGTTGTCACAAGAATGCCACGAGTTATGGTGGAGAGATTCGCTAAGGACCATCTTAGAGCCGATGAGGTCATCGGTACAGAGATAATCGTTAACCGTTTCGGTTATGCCACCGGTTTGATTAAGGAATCCGATGTTGATCGATCTGTTTTCAACAGTGTGGCTAACTTGTTTACGGATCGGAGACCTCAACTAGGCCTTGGACGACCGGTTATCTCGGACTCTCAAACTTTCCTATCGTTATGTGAGGTAAGTATTAAGAAAATAAAACGTTATAATACTGAGTGAATTGTGATACTATAATTTAAGAAAATGTTACGGTCACTTTTCAGTAGAACAATCTTTTTTTTTTATACTTCATACATGCTAATTAGATCTGATTTTTTTTTAAAAAACAAGTTGCCAATATACTTTCATTAAAGATATAGTCCATGCTTTTTTATAAAGGTTTCATACCGAAAACTCAAATTTTAAAACTAACAGAAAAAAAAAGATAACAAAAAAAAACTAACAGAAAATTTTCATACCAAAAACTCATTATATTATGTCAATCTATATATAGGAGCAAGTTCACGCACCGGTTCCATCGAACTACAACGTCCAGCGTTTGCATGTGCAGCTGCTACCGGTTATATTCCACGATGGACGTTTGGTGAAGCTGCCGACACCAGCCACCGCACTCCTCATCCTTCTTTGGATCCCTCTCGGAATAGTCCTAGCCGTGGTTCGGCTCTTCGTCGGATCCATGCTCCCGTTATGGGCCATACCTTATGTTTCTAGAATATTCAACATTCGGTTCACCGTAAAAGGAAAGCCTCCCGCCGGAAACCTAGGTGTACTATTCGTATGCACTCATAGAACCGTAATGGACCCGGTCATATTATCCTACGTGCTTGGCCGTAGCATCCCAGCCGTCACATACTCCGTTTCTCGGTTATCCGAGATTCTATCTCCGATTCCAACGTTTCGTTTGACTCGAGTTCGACATGTAGACGCCGAGATTATCAAGAAAGAGTTATCTAACGGGGACTTAGTGGTGTATCCCGAGGGAACCACTTGTCGCGAGCCGTATCTGCTGAGATTTAGCGCGCTCTTCGCGGAGTTAACTGATAAGATCGTTCCCGTGGCAATGAACTATAGAGTTGGATTCTTTCATGCGACCACCGCTAGAGGCTGGAAGGCTTTTGACCCTATCTTCTTTTTCATGAACCCTAGACCGGTTTACGAGGTGACGTTCTTGAACCAGCTTGAAGTGGAGGCAACGTGTTCTTCGGGGAAGAGCCCGTATGACGTGGCTAATTATGTACAGAGAATCTTGGCGGCTACGCTAGGGTTTGAGTGTACTAACTTCACGAGGAAGGATAAATACAGAGTTCTAGCAGGGAACGATGGTACAGTGTCGTACTCGTCGTTTCTCGACCAATTCAAGAAGGTGGTTGCAACTATCAAACCTTTTTTCAAATAGTTTTCAAGTTCGTTTAATACGCATTTTCTAAATAATGTGATCACTGGTTGCAAAAATGTTTCTAAGCTTTTCCTTTTTAGATCTAAAGTTTGCTTTTACGGGTTTGTATTTTTCTTGATTAATATATCTTTTGTCGAATGTATATGCCACTATATATAATTATATATCAACTTTTTGTTAAATTAAATAAATGGCAACGTATGTTACATCTCTTAAAGAGAAATAATTGAACAAATGCAGATAGTTGGAAATGGACCGTTATATCAACTTATATATGACAAATGGTAAGACTATACTGTTTCATGACTACAGATCACAATCATCTATTTTTAAGGTTGTCAATGTAAATATTACAATTAAGCGTTATAACTAAAAAACAATGAGAAACAAATATATGATGGTGGATTCAAGCCTACGTAAGATTTGATACGTGCAGCTAGCTCAGACGCAGAGCCGGCCCTGGATAATGTCTCATGAAACATTTGCAACAGTCTCCCGAAATTTTTGAAAAAAATTACATAAACATAAGTCCTAAAAAAAATATTTTAAGCTTCCAAACCGGTAAAAAAAAATTTTTACATAAGACATTGTTACAGACTCCCAAAATTTCAGGGCCGGCTCTGCTCAGACGTTACGTACTAATAACGCATAGAAAAAGTTGGAAGTTCAAAAAGTTCACTAATCTGAAAGAAATAGATATATTTTTCAAAGGAAACGTTTAAAACTTAATATACGACAACGCCAATTAGTCAAAAATCATTAAGCCGTAATAGTCATACAACCATCTACACTCGATAAATTTCAATTTGAAATAGCCAGTGACTACAATAACATCAATAAATACATATCTCTATGCTTAAAACAAAATTTCCTTGTAGCGTTTCCGTGTAATGAAAATGTTTTGACAAAATTGTCCTTCCAGGAATTAATTTGTTTAACTACTCATAACTGAATTTTCTTAGGCTGACATCACATCATTTAAAATGTGTATAATCATTGCTAATCATATTTAAGGTGAGAAGAATCATGTTTGACAATACCCAGACGATTGTAGTTTGGTGGGGGTAGATTAGAAGTTGATTAAGAAAACTTGAGCAGCTTTATATAAATCAACTTAGTTGATCATATATTAATTGCTTATTTGTTTTGTTGGCAAACTCTTTGACCACTGACTAGACTCTTAGCGGCCGCCTTCGCGTTAGAGTTGGCCAGTTAGAGAACTGCCAAGCCAGCAGAATAATTAAATTAGCGTAGCTTAGAACTTTCCGTGCGATTTCAAGTCTGCGCTAATATCTTCCTAGTAGTTTGTTTCGTTTCCATATCTACTGAAGTTATCTTATATTGTCTGGTGTGCTAAACCTATATATAGCGGTATTCGATCTTGTGTGGCTTGTGTCTCATATAGAGTTGTAGCTTTCACCCTTATGTATGGCGTTTTATGTGGCAACTGAACTTTGATTTTTGACGTTGTAAACAGAAATAAACCCGGGTACTGAGCTGGAGTTAGGTGATACACAGCTTCATTACTTTTCCATCATCCTGAGTTAGGAACTTGACTTTGCCATTAGGCTATCATTTTTTTTTCTATCACTACTTGTGTACTCTCTCTCTTTTCCTCTATTTTGTATGACATCTAAGTGATGTATATTGATAGCTCACTGAATCTGTACATGGTCAACTTACTAGTAAACTTTTGTCATTGTTTATGTTGTTCCATCTCTGTTTGGATCTTGGTATTTCATTTTCTCAAGAATTGTGGGTTGGGATTATTGTGGAGCTGTGTCACTTGATTTTTCTCCTGAAGCTTGTTTGATTCATTGTTATTGTAATGATTCATTCCCTTTTTTGTTGCCACTGAATACTTCATTAATCAGGATACTCTGTAATAAACTAATTACTTATATAAATATTCCTGT
Source organism: Brassica juncea (assembly GCA_018703725.1). Taxonomy (NCBI): domain Eukaryota; kingdom Viridiplantae; phylum Streptophyta; class Magnoliopsida; order Brassicales; family Brassicaceae; genus Brassica; species Brassica juncea. The sequence goes on along the minus strand of CM031936.1, from coordinate 58,481,911 downwards.
TAAAATGGTAGTGGTATCTATTCTTTTCTACCTTGTTGGTCAGATTCTGCTTCGCTACCTACTTCTCCCGCTGCTATTCGTTTTGTGCAGCACATTGCAGATTGCCCTAGTTTGTTCCCCGAGGTAACTCCTCTTATCTCCTTTTGGTAGATGCAACACGAACATGATATTTTATACCCTTCTCAAAACCGGGGTTTCTCTTACAAGCAGATATTGAAAACGCTCTTTGAAATAGTTCTGTTCGAGGATTGTGGCAATCAATGGAGTCTCAGCAGGCCAATACTAAGCTTGATTCTTATAAGCGAGCAGGTATGTGTAATGTGTATTTTTCACTATTGTGCAGTTTTCCAGAGTGAGCCTTTGTCTAACTCATTCCAACTGCTGTCTCACCAGATCTTCTCTGATCTGAAAGCTAAGATCCTCTCGTCACAGGTGATGATCCAAAACTCTCTATTATTTACCCGAGTGTTGCTGCTTTTATGTATGCTTCAGAAATGTTGAGCCATTGTTTTTTAATGGGGGTGCAGCCAGTGGATCAACACCAGCGACTATCTGCCTGCTTTGACAGTCTTATGACACACATATCGCGGGGATTGGATCCGAAGAACAGAGAGAAGTTCAGTCAGAACTTGAAATCGTTTCAGACTTGAGTTCCGCGTTAAATAGAATCCGACAAACAGAGTCCCTGAGCCGGGGTCTACTTACAGTAGGGGTCTCATCAGAAAGACCCACATGACGTAGTGAATCAAAAGTTCTCATTAAAAAAAAAAAAATTTAAGGAGTAAAAGAATGTCACACTGTACATAGCTTATAACATTTTGTCGTGGTTCAATGTTAGGATTTATTTTGTCTCGTCTCTTACCCAAACTACTAGGTCGATAAAAAATATGTGGTAGAGGTATCCTTTTGGCATATGTTGCGTGCAATTAGGTCACGGGATGGTAAAACAAACCTGAAATAAAATGCAGATTTGAATTGACGGGTTCGACGGTTTTATTATTTTTTTGTATAGCCTTGATCGTCTTGATTTTTATTTAAGAATAAGCAAACGTATTACCAATTAAAAAAATTAAGCAAACAGGATGAATAAAGTGTTTCCTGTCAACAATCAATGCTTTATATTGTTCTTCATCGATTACAGGATAAACATTGAAGGACGTTTTATATGGCTATGGTCAAAAGGAGATTCCAAAAAACTTGAGAGACGACAACCTAAGCGAAGAAACAAAGACTCTCATCTCTCAACTTCAGTCCGAGATAGACACGCAAGGAAACAAGCTCTACAACTACCAAGGATGTTGGTACTACTCTGCCACTCTCCAGGGTATCCTCATTTTCCAGAGAAATTTCTAGCCTCAAGACACCGATACTATCATTGCTTCATTCCCCAAATCAGGCGCAACTTGGCTCAAGGCTCTCACAGTTTCCCTCTTCGAGAGATCAAAACACCCTTCTTCTTCTTCTTCTTCTTACGTTGATCATACTTTGCTATCCAATAATCCACATGCGCTAGTACAGTCCCTAGAAGTAAGTTGTGTTCTAAAAAAATCTGGATAGGATTTAACCAAAACTGAATTTACGTATCCAAAAACGTATATAACCAAAGTTAAAATAACAGGAATTTAAAAGGGAAGAACATACATATGAAATGAAAATGCAGGGACAGTGAGCATGAATTTGACGAGGAGATAATGTGCTCATGGGTAGATCAGCTTAAGTATTTTCAATAATCATTATGGATAATTTAATACTACTAGCTAGTATAGTAGTTACCATTTTCAAAAGAACGAGGTATAAACTTCCAAGACAGAAAGAAATACATATAAATATAATCTGCAACAACCAAAATGTATATTTATTGACTTTTTTGGGTATTACAAACCAAAGATGCCTAACTTAATAGTTAATACATATAATCTGCAACAACCAAAATATTCCCTCAACAACCCACTAATTGCCTGATCAGTAGTTGTTGGACGTGACAAAAATCCAGAACCCTAGCTTGTAAATAAATTTTCCTTAAAAAATTTTTAATCCAAAAAAAAATTAAATATTCATTATAGATTCCTCCATGAAAAAACTAGCTGGACTTATTATTTAAACCGGCTTTTTAACTCACTATTTACCTGATCACTGATTAGTTGTTTCACGTGACAAGAATCCAAAACTTTAGCTTATAATATTTTTTTTTAAAAACTGATATATTCAGTAGATTCCTAGCATTTCCAACATGTTCAGCAAAATAATAATGAAATAATAATGGTTTTAGTCTGTTGTTAATTTAACTACTGATATATGGTGTTTTTCACATCATTGTATATATGTTTCCATTTGATTCGAGTCTTTAAACCGTGTCAGTCTAGTCCCTTTTGATCTTTTACAGGTCTGGAGTTGGTAGAAGAGTAAAGAGAATGTGCATGAAGAAAAAATGTCTTTTTGGAGCAATCTTGCGGAGAACACTTGAGAAAAACAGTCCCGAGACTGTTCTCAGGCAGAACAAGCAGACGGATTAATCCCGCGGTTGTTCCCGACGAATAAGGAAACTCCTATTTCGGGAATTAAAGCCTTGTTGCCCTAATCTCTTTTCTACTTACTGGCGCCTCCATATAAAAACGCCATCTATCCTATTTTATTTTCTTACGCTAGTTTTTACAAGAGAACTATTAGCTTGTGCGATCTGCAACTTGTAAGGGAGAAGAACCCATCCTCTCATCGAGAAGATCATCTGAACCCTTTTGTTCTACTCTTATTCTTATGCAGTATTATTCAGAAATTATGTTTTTGATTGCTTGCATCATGATCGAGTAGTAGCCTAACTCGTCTAGGGTTTTTAGGGTGTTGAGATATGAGCTAAACATAGATAAGCGGACTCAATTAATTCTTCATTCATGCTGTTCTTAATGCTTTCATTAATCTGATCACTTATTGTTAGATCCTAAGTTCATCACCTAGTTAACCGCATAGGAGATAACTTGACATGTATTGAATGAGCTTAATATCCCTAATCAACGAAAGTAGATATTAGGGTAGTAAGTGAACTAATCGGACCTGTCCTCTAGAGCTTGCAATCGATTCTCATCTCAACGACAGTTAGATGGTGGGATCGATCTGCAAAGCGACCACCACCACGACAGTGGGGTGTTCCAGCTGAGTAATCCGAGTTCTAGAAGGCTTTTCACTGCGCTTGAATAATTGTTTGGCTCTAATTCAACACCCGATGAAATACCCTAGGCTAGCTGTTTGTTAATTTGAATAAATCTCTAGTTCTACTTGTTTCTTACTGTCATTCTTAACCCTAAAACCAATCTTTTCTTCTTAGCTTGATTTCGAAACTCATAGAAATAAAGTGTAGACTGGTCCTCTGGATTTGAATCTAAAGTACTATAATTACAACTGTTAACTTGGCAGTAACAAGGATTCATTTTTAGTGTATCAACTACTTAAGCAAAATATAATGAAATAATATCAATTTGCAATTTAGATATTCAAAAATGAACTTTGCCAGCGGGAGATGCTATATGAACCTAATATTTATTTTTTACTCGAATCTTAGCGATAAAAGCTCTTAACCTAGTACTATTTAAAACTGAGTTTACAGCATTTTGAAGCTAACATATTTTTGTGTGACAACAACCAAAGAAAGAAAAAAAAACACATATTATTGTAACAAAGGATATAAGTAATGGCTGAGAAGGAGCTTAATATGAACGTGAGAGACGACAACGTAAGTGAAGAAACGAAGAAACTGATCTCTTCACTCCCTACATACAAAGATTCACTAGGGAAGCTCTGCAAGTACCAAGGATGTTGGTATTACTACAACACTCTCCAAGCTGTCATCAACTTCCAGAATAATTTTCGGCCGCAAAATAATGATATTATTCTCGCTTCTTTCCCAAAATCCGGCACAACTTGGCTCAAGGCGCTCACGGTTGCACTCTTAGAGAGATCTAAACATGATCATGACGACCCTCTCAACCATCATCCACTGCTATCCGATAACCCTCATGGCATAGTACCAACCTTGGAGATCGATATGTATCTCAAAAGCTCAACACCGGACCTAACCAAGCTCTCCTCATCATCATCTCCGAGACTGTTTTCGACTCACATGCCTTTGCCCACCGTGAAAGAAGGCCTCAAAGATTCTCCTTGCAAGATTGTGTACGTGTGCAGGAACGCAAAGGACGCGTTGATATCACGTTGGCATTTCAAGTGCAAGTGTCAGAAGCAGGACGATGTGTCTAGAAGCAGTCTCGAGTCAATGTTCGAGTCGTTTTGCAGCGGGGTTAGCTTCTACGGTCCCATTTGGGATCATGCACTCAGCTATTGGAGAGGCAGCTTGGAGAATCCAAAGAATGTCCTCTTCATGAGGTACGAGGAACTGAAGACGGAGCCTCGTGCTCAGCTGAAGAGGCTTGCTGAGTTCTTGGGGTGTCCTTTCACCGAGGAAGAAGAAGAGAGCGGTTTGGTTGAAAAGATATTGGAACTATGCTCATTTGATAACTTGAGCGGTTTGGAGGTCAATAAAACCGGGAAAACGTCGTTGAACATTGATCGCGATAGCTTTTTCCGCAAAGGAGAAGTTGGTGACTGGAAAAATTATCTAACTCCGGAAATGGAGAGCAAAATCGACATGATCATTGATCAGGAATTAAAAGGTTCGGGGTTGACTTTCTAGACTTTTTTTCTCTATGTTTGTTCGTACCATTTTTTTCAATCCCTTGTAATAAGATTACTGTTATGTTGATGTATTATGGATTGTTATGCTAATTTGGAGTTCTAAGCAATAAAATAATACTCCTCCGTTTCATTTCATTTCACTGTAAAATTTGTGTTTTCAATGCAAAATTTATTTTATATTTTGTATTTTTTAGTTTATTGTTTATTGGTCGAAGGATTGTTGATATTTTATTTAGAAAATATATATAATTAAATATTTTTTAATTTGTGTGTATAAATTTAAAAAGACAATTAAAATAAAATGGCGGGAATAGCATTTTGATACATTTGATCATATATTTACATTTTTTTAAGGAAAATTTGAAATTGATCAGTGAAAAAAAGAGAAGGATTTCAAAGACCAATTGATTGCTTCATAAATATCGTTATCGTTAATTAAACATCCCTTACTGCTGTATTATATGAAAAAAATGGAACGTTTAGTGTTAAAAACAATAGTAACAAGAGTAAGTTTATAGGGAATTTAGAAAGTAACACCAAAATGGGACAAAGGGACATTGTGAGGGAGAAAAATCAGAGACGTCTTCCCCTTCTACCACCCTTTCTACGGGTACTATCGGTTGGGATTGGAGTCACATCCTCTGCAACACATTGGAATAAAGTGTTTTTTTTAATAGTCCTGAAAACAGAAACTGTCAACCAAACCGTCAAGAGAGATAAATGTTACCTATGCGACCAATCTTCATGCCAGAACGAGCAAGAGCTCGGAGTGCAGACTGAGCACCAGGACCTGGAGTCTTAGTCTTGTTTCCTCCAGTGGCACGGAGCTTCACATGCATGGCTGTGATTCCAAGCTCCTGATATGAAGTAGATCGCAGTTGAAAAATTAAAGTTTCAAAAAACAGCTTTAAGTATATATAAATAAACCTTGCATCTTTGAGCAACATCTTGAGCAGCAAGCATAGCAGCATAAGGAGAGGACTCATCACGATCAGCCTTCACTTTCATTCCACCTGCCAACCAATTTTCACACTTATCAACCCACCCGGGAAAAAAATACAACTTCAACCCTAAAGCACCATCTAACAACAAATCCAACCTAAAGTGAACTTCTGTAAGAGATCAAGATCCACTATACAGAATGATGATGATGATGTCTAAGCAGTGGCGGATCCATTATGGGCAATGGGGTGTCATGTGACACCCCTTAAATCCCTATAAAATTTTATTACGTGCAAAATTTTGTAAAAATTCTCTAGCGCTTGTGGTAAAGCCCTAGCCCTGACACCCCATAAACCTGAGTTCGATCCCACCCTGACACACAATTATTTTAAATCAAAATTTTGACACCCCATAAACTAATTCCTGCGTCCAGTCACATGCTGCAAACATGAAATAATGATTTTAAGGAAGAATGAGAGTCACATACTAAGCTTTCAAGAAGAAAAAAAAAGACAATAAGAAACTTACAATGAAGGTGTCATTGAAGGAAGCAAAAATATGAACAACTCCAAAGACTTGCTCACCATCACGGACAGCTGGTCCTAGTGTCACAGTCTCCTCCTTGGGTTCTCTTGTCTTTCTCCTCGACTTATAATACATAATAAACACACAGAGTGAGAGAGAGACAGATCACATCCAATTACTACTATCTGCAAGCAAACTATCCATGGAGAAGAAGATAAGAGAAACTGGTTTACCATAGCTGCAGACGTGTTAGGCTTTAGTTGGTCTTCTTCTTCTTCGCTGAGAGCAGCTGATGGAGGTGTAACGAAAGAGGATATCACCGGCGACGAACTATACTTTCAAAACTAGGGTTTAGTAATTGACTTAAAGACCCTGGATATTGTAATATTCCACAGCCAAAAAGAAAGTTGTGACAGCTGTGGGATTTGAACCCACGCCCTTTCGGACCAGAGCCTAAATCTGGCGCCTTAGACCACTCGGCCAAACTGTCTTGTTGTATTACAAACTAATTTGATCTTTAAATCATTAACCAAGTATGAATCAAATGAACAAGAATGAAGCTCAGATCAGATTGTATGAAAGCTTTTGAGTTCTTGATTGATAGTGTAATTAACATTAATCCTCGATTCAAAAAAAAAGAAGAAAACCTCGGTTTAAAATATCTGTATGTGATTAAGAGATATCTTTACAAGTGGAAGGAAAACAGCCAAGTTTATAACTAAAAGTTGAAGTTGACAAAACACCAGCAAATGTTAGAAACCAAAAATACACACACAAAACAAGTTTTTTGATTCAAGCAGAAGAAGCAGCTTCGAGTTTGGGAAGAAGAGCTCTCCAGGCATCAGCGATACCGTTTGCTAAGCGAGCTTGTCCTTTGGCAAACTGATGGAACGCTACTCCCATCTCTTCCGTCTTCTGTTCTTGGAACCTCACTATCTCCTCGTTCATTCTCTTCACTATCCTCTCGAATCTCATCGTTGCTTCCTCGCTTTCTGCCTTTATCTGCATTATTATTATCAAGTTATCGCACCAAAAAGATGAGAGAATTCATTACTAGAATGATTAAGTTGGAGTTGTTGTTGTTGTTACCTCTCTGTATTCGATCTCAGCTTCTCCCACTTTGTCAGAACGTGTGAGCATGAGTTTGTCACTATAATAACAACAGAGAAGAATTTATAGAATGTTACAAAGTAATCTTAATTTGAGAAAGAACAGATACGAGAGAGAAGCCATCATCATACAGGTTTATTTCCTTCAACTTTGTTGTTTCGGCCAATTCACAATGTTGCTTGAATGCAGCGCCCCGTTCTGCTATGGTTGCCTGTATAACACACAAAACGGAAACAATAGGGTCAAGTTTAATGTCTAGACATGTGTACTGTCCAAAACAAGCAAAACGCAGCCGGGAAAGAGAATCCAATCCCAACCGCAAAAGCTTGACAACTCACCTTAATTGACTGCACATAACGAACATAGTCCTTCAAGGGTTCCTCGAAGTTCATCAGGACTTGTTGAGCCTACATATAGTGTAGGGTAGATCGATAAAAGCATCTAACAGTAGGATAATAGCACTTATGCAAATGTGGCAATATACATTATCTTACTATAATGAAAAAGATGAAAGAGGATGATTTATGCCTAGCATCATCTAACAGAAAGTTACCTCTTTCTGAAGCTTAATCGATACCAGTTCTGATTTAGTTCCAAGATCGGAAAATAATTTTCCTGTAGGTTCACCCTCACAAGCCCCAAGAAGTTTTACAGCCTTGCCAAAATCCAACAGCGACTGGCCCAACTCTGCCATCAGGTTGAAAAGAAAATTAAAATTTGAAGATCCATCACCGGAGATTAGAAAAGGAAAAATGGAATGTGAGAGAGAGAGGCGTTATAGATTAAATTCTGACTTATGATCTATTTTTATTACCTCTATGCCTCTTAACAAGGCGATATGCATGCTTTTGAGCCTCAGCTAAGTGGTTCTCAAGCTCGAAAATGTAATGTTTAAGCTTCTCATACTCAGGAGTAGTTTCTTCCACTGGTTTTTCTTTTCCGAGGACAGCATCGCTAACTTTTGATTGCACATCCTGTAAAATAACAGAGCCCCCTAAAGTTAATAAAGGGCATGAAACATAGAGAGAAGAATGAAGGAACTCAAAAATAAATTCCACATTTATTAAATCTTGATTGTGCGTTTGGATTTCCAATCTTGGTACATCCAAGTAAACATGATGGTAGCTTGTAACACTCTTATAGTTATAACAATGTGAAGAATTACTGGCAAGAAATGCTAAGTTACACCTTGTTATCATGTCCACCATTGGCTCCACAAGCTAATTTTCATTATAAACTTCCTAGTAGCTAAGTAAACAATACAATGGCAGCTTTCAATTCTTACAGTTATAATTACAGGCAAGAAATGACTGAGAACAATGCTATATTCAGTGAGTCCAGTATTGGCTCCAGAAGCTAAAATTTAGATTGAACTTCCTAGTAGCATCCCAAGCTGTATCTGCTACTGGTTCTCATATGTTGTTGAAAATAGTTTGTACATGGTCAGGGAAAATAGAATGCTTACCCTGAACATTTGCATAAAATCTGCAGGCTTCTTATTGAATATACCAGTTTCCTGAAACCTGAATCTTTCCATTGTCTGAAAGAGAAAGGTAAGCTGTAAAATCCTAAGAAAAAGAACCTTTCAAAAATGCAAAGTACAGTCCCTCAGGGACGCAATAAATGCAATTTATGAGCATTACTAAAAGAAAAAAAAAAAATCGCCAGAAATGTAAAGTCCAGATCGCTTACCTCTTCATCTGCTTGCAAGAAGGTCCTAAGATCCTCACTCTGCTGAAGCTCAGGGTGTGATGCTATCCGATTAACAAATATATCCAATGCTGCTCGCCTCATTTCAATAAATTCAGCACTAAAGCGGAATTTCTCTGCCAGAAAAAAAGAGTATTAACAATCATAACGTTGACTCATCCCACTGTACTGGAGATCTAACAGAGCATGATTGCCAAGAGAAATAAACTAAATTCATGATGGTAATCAGAAACCTCTTAACTGATAACTAACCTAAAGCTCACTGAACAAAGGATACCCAGATAACGACTTTGCCATACATCAACGAAGCATCTCTTTGACTCAAAAACATACAATTTGTTGAGGGAGCAAAAGAAAGGTAGCTAAATTTACCAACAGCACTCTTCTCGGGAAGAGGAGGAACGAAAACCCCTTTGTATTTCTCAAAAAGCCGATCTCGTAACCACACGAAATCACTGTACCGTCTGATAACAATCTTCTCCGGTCCTTGATACTCCGGCAAGTTCGTCTACCGGAAAAAACAATAGACTTCATCAGAAATTAAAAACAAATTAATCAATCATACCCGACTTCGAGCTCTTTATCGTGCAATTAGATAGTTTCGCAACAACAAACATAGAAACCCTAGTCTAAGAATCAGGGTTGAAGAAGACCTTGGTGATGACTCGGTAAGAGATGTAAGCTTGAACGCCATTGCCTAATTTGACGGGATCGGTGACGGAGGCTGACAAATAGGGCTGAGATGACGGAGGAGATCTTGGGCTCTGCATCACGTTCCTCGCCTGCTCGATGCTGCTCTTCTCCATCAATCAAAACAACCCCGATAGATCGAAAAACCCGGTTTAGTCAATGTTCTCCTTAGAGTGGCTGGTTTAGTAATTCTTAGTCGCAATAGTTGTTATTCACGTGCTTGTGTTTGGTTTAACTTTCGGTGCACAAGCGAGAAAGCTTTCAACCAAATAGAGGTTATCAGGCTTTATCTTTAAACCGGATTTTACTCCACAATTTTTTTTTTTTTAAATCAAAACTTGTTAAGGGCTCATATTAAATGAAATCGTTATATGTGACAAAATAAATGAAAGATAGATCATCAAAATGTATATGTTTTTATAGATGGTTTACATATACAGAGGATGCCTGTTTTGCATTGTTTTCATTAGAAGTTTATGATCTGTTTGGATTTGTTTACCGCATTTGATTCGTCACTCGTCAGCATGTTTGATGCAAGCAAACACAATCAAATATCAGAAAGCTTTTATATCGCGAAAGCAATACAAGAATGTTTCCAAGGACGAGTAGAGAAAGTCACTCAAAGAAATTCATTACTACTTCAAAACACAATATTACTTAGGCATCAGCAGCATTTAGGAGAGACTTGGCTGGTGAAACAAAAGCAACACCTCCATTCTCAGCCTTGGAATATTTCTTGTACACAGCACGTAACTTGCTCTCTCCGCATCTCGAGAGATGTAAAGCTAGAACCTTTGAGCATTCCCTATATAACACACAACAAAGAAACAAATAAGTCTATGCAGTTAAGAGACAAGAACAAAAAAAAAACATTACGTTCTTACGTAATCTCAGATTCTGAGTAGCCAGTGTGGAACTTCAAGGTATCAGTCCAAGCAGGTGACTTGATCAACGAGCATCTCGCGGTGTAAACAGCTGAAGCAGCAAGCATGGAAGGACCGAACTTCAAGGTGAACAACAAACTGTAAGAGAAACAAACTTGTGAGCAAATTAAACTCACCTCTGGGTCAGACACGGAAGCTTTGATGCGGCGGACAAGGAACACGGTACTGAGTTGGCATTTGGCAATGTCAAATACCTTCGAGGTTTCCAAGTATGATCTTCTCCATCACAAGAATCTGCTTGTTGTTGTAAACATTGTGTCACACACACCAAATCATTCACCTGAGTTGTCAAGAGTTCGTATTTGAAGCGATAAAAGCAAGGCACTGATTCCCAGTAACTGTAACTCTCTTTTAGGGATCAATGATGTTGACAGTGAGGTAGAGAGTTTCAAGGTTAAGTTTGATGTGAACTTCTAACAACCAATCTATCAAGATGGCTCTCATCTTCTCATTCATATCGTTCTGAATGTGCATGACTGCATGTACATCTGGGGCTGGCTCTCCTTCTTTACTTCTTTGTAGAAAGAGTAAATATCATCAACGTACTCAACAGCGGCCAGATGGTTAACTGAATCTTTGGTTTGTTGGTTATACGAGAAGCAGCTTTGCTCCTTGCACTGAGAACTTGTGAGTAAGTCACGGTCCTTTTCTTAGGACCAACCACTTCTTGGGAACCGCCTTTTAAGGTTCTTCAGTTTTCACATTTTTATCAGATCTTCACCAATTATCAAATCCAAAATTTCCAAAGAAATAGAAGTAAACATAGAAACTGATCTTACATGATTGAATATAGTTTATTTGGGAATCATGGTGCGCCTTTCCCCTCTCGGTTTATTATGTTGGTTCTTGATTTGTAAATATAGTTTAGGAGATTTCGAGCGCTGTAAAACTATGTGAATAGAGTCAAGCTGCCAGGTAACAAAATACTGAGATAAGAATTGTAACGAAAACTACTAAATGTAATCTCAAGCAACATCAATAATCGCACTCGTCTTATTCGGGTTCCGAAGAATCTAATTTATCCCAAAAGTATACACCAGAGGATCTCAAGCTCCTGAGAGTTACAAAAAATACTATACATGTGTATAACATATCATCAAGAATGTGACGAATAATATTCGATGCTTTCAGACGAAGCTGTACAACAACCAATCTAGAGAACTCGTAAAACATGATCGCAAAAAACAATAAACTGATAAAAGCTATGGTGGAATCAGAATATCAATAAGCAAAATTTGGTACATTGTTTCAAAACAATTAAGTCTTGATTCACATTTTATTTGTTCCTCATTTTCCACCAATTTCCAAAAAAAAAAACAAAAAAAAAACAAAGACAAACAATAACAACTACCAAACAAAGATATGTATTCGACCAGATTATAAAGCACGAGATACAATAGACTCGAATTAGTATCTGAAAATCCCCAAAACGCTAACATCTCTAGCAGATAAAAATATAAAACTTATATCCGAAGAGAGCAGAGAAATGGTGATTCCAGATTCTAATGCCGAAAGAGCCTCGTGCCGAGATAAAAAAAATCAGGAAGAAAATGACGGGTGAGTTGCTTAGGAGAACCCTAAACAACAAACCCTATGATTTTTTTTCAATATAGCGCAGCTATGACTCGACACGCTTCCATTGAGCTTTTTTGGAAGGCGATCTTAAGGGCTGCGCTAGACAATTAAAACGATAAACAGAAGAGAAGAACATGTTCGAAACCATCACCTAATTCGTTGCAATACTAAATGAATTGAGTGAGATAAGAGGCGAGAATGCATTATATAGGGGAGACATGTTTTACCCTAATCCAACCTCTTCGTGTTTTTGATTATTGAACTTAAGCCCATGGTCTGTTAAGGCCCATGTTCTGTGAGGGCCCATATTACACGATCGTCACCAACACCAAGTATAAAAAGGTCATATGGCAAATGTCACACAAGTAAAGTCTGTGTCGTCAAAAGTTCGATGAAATGATTTATGTTAGTGCTGTTACTAAAACAAAACTAACAAGGATATATATATGCGTTAGATAGACAAGTGATTATTTGTCATTAAATGTCGATGGAAATGGATTAGAGTAACGGATTTTTGTGCCAACATTACGTTTTGACTTCACCATTCCCAACTAACAAGGATATGTGACTTACAGCACTGTATACAAATATCTACTTCACAAAACAGCTATGATTGAACCTCAAGCGAATATTCAGTTATGTAGTACATTCCAAAAATATAATATCCGACAGTAATTAAAGATCACATTCCTCTTCACCTTGCCTATATACACCTCTCGTCTCATCCCTCGCAAACACACAAAAGAAAACAAACCGTGAGTCGATATGAGTTCCGTCCAGGCAGAAACAGCCGCGAGAAGTGGAGCGTTTTTAGAGACGCAGTCGTCGTCGTCGTCCACGGTGGTGGTACATACTGGTGAACCAACGCCGCTGAGAAAGATCATATCTGTATCCTCTATCGCCGCCGGTGTACAGTTCGGTTGGGCTCTACAGCTATCTCTGCTCACTCCTTACGTCCAGCTTCTCGGGATCCCGCACAAGTGGTCTTCTCTCATCTGGCTATGCGGTCCCATCTCCGGCATGCTCGTACAACCGACCGTCGGTTACTACAGCGACCGATGCACCTCGAGATTCGGTCGTCGCCGTCCTTTCATCGCTTCCGGAGCCGTACTAGTCGCGGTCGCCGGTCTACTGATCGGATACGCCGCTGATCTCGGCAAGCTAGCTGGAGACAGAGTCGACGAGGCAGTGAAGGTACATGTTATTCGAAAAACAGTTACATTTTTGTAATAATAATTCTTTTATTATTTGAATAAGTAACATGATTTCATTCAATAAAAAGGTACGTGCCATATGGTTCTTCGCTCTCGGTTTCTGGATCCTCGACGTAGCCAACAACACGCTCCAGGGACCTTGCCGCGCTTTCCTGGCCGATCTAGCCGCGGGAGACGCGAGGAAAACGCGGACCGCAAACGCGTTTTTCTCTTTCTTCATGGCCGTCGGAAACGTTTTGGGATACGCGGCGGGATCGTACACCAACCTCCACAAGATGTTTCCGTTCGCGATGACTAAAGCGTGCGATGTATACTGCGGGAATCTCAAGAGCTGTTTCTTCCTCTCCATCGTTCTACTCCTACTCCTCACCGTTGTGTCACTCTGTTACGTGAAAGACAGACAATGGTCGCCGGAGGAGAAAGAAGACCCCGACGTGAAAATTCCTTTTTTCGGAGAGATCTTCGGAGCGTTCAAGGTGATGGAACGTCCCATGTGGATGTTGATCATCGTGACGGCGTTAAACTGGATCGCTTGGTTCCCTTTTCTTTTATTCGATACTGACTGGATGGGACGCGAGGTGTACGGTGGAGACTCGGGAGGAACCGAGATTCCGAAAAGGCTTTATAACCAAGGAGTACACGTTGGTGCGTTGGGACTTATGTTGAACGCGATCGTTCTTGGGTTCATGTCGCTCGGTGTTGAATGGTTTAGTAGGAAAATGGGTGGAGCGAAACGGCTTTGGGGAGTTGTGAACTTCGTACTAGCAGCGTGTTTGGCCATGATGGTTTTGGTTACAAAGTTGGCGCATGATCACCGGAGAACGGCCGGTGAATTCGCCGGTCCAACAGCTGGCATCAGAGCTGGAGCATTGACTCTCTTTGCTCTTCTTGGTATTCCACTCGCTGTAAGTATCCATCTTGTCTTTTTCCCATTCTCTTGTTACAATTATTAACCATTCGTTAATTACTTTGTCAGTCCTATTAACCCACTTTGTTGGTATTAGGTCACTTTCAGTATCCCCTTTGCACTAGCTTCCATAATATCGAGTAGCTCTGGCGCCGGCCAAGGTACTTTTTTTTCCTCTTTTAATCTAAAGTTATATTATTAAGTAAAACGTATGATTTTATTCATTCTTCTGTAACATAATTAGTAAGATATCAAATTAAGACTGGTGTCCCTTTTCTATAACGTACCAACCTTACGTACAGGACTTTCACTGGGAGTTCTAAATTTGGCAATCGTGATACCACAAATGGTGGTGTCACTTGGATCTGGACCGTTCGATTCGTGGTTCGGAGGTGGAAACCTACCAGGATTTGTGGTCGGAGCGATTGCAGCGGCAATCAGTGGTGTAGTCGCATTAACCGTTCTACCTTAGTTTAAAGTTTATATATGTATGTTATATAAAGGTCGGCTCTAATAATTTGATACCCGTAGAGCAAGAACAAAATGTTGGCCATGTTTAAATGATGTTCTTCTCTGTAAAAACTTTACTCTGTTATGCATATAAATGTTATGATATCAACTGTTGATTTGTTGAAGTAGTAACAGTCCAGTTTTGTAAGAAAACGTTAGGCGAAAATAATATATTTAATCACATTCAGATACAATATTTTTCTGTTTTTAATTTTTGATAAACATTGTATGTGAATGTAACAACAAACTTTATAAAAAAATAACATCTATAATAATAATATTATAATTTTAGACATATATTGTATGTATATGTAAAAATTATAAAAAATTATCCACATACACATTTTATAAAAACTTATATTATTATAATTATATAATAATATAATTATATTCATAATTATATAATTATATATAATTTTTGATAAAAAGTACTGGATGTGAATGTAACAATAATATTATAATTGTAGTATGACATAAACTTTGTAAATAACACGATTTATATATTTCCAAAATTAATTTCAAAACTCGCTTCATACAAAAATAAATATAATACTTCTCGGCGCCATTTTCACGGTTTAAGTTGGTTTTCGGTTTATTCCGATTCCAATTAGTTGTCATATTCAATTTCGGTTCGTTCATATCTGAAACTTCTCTTCTTTCAACTGTCATGCGACCAACAAAGCCACCGGAAGTAGCCGTCACCGGTCTCTCCGAGAATCCCAAGGGAGGTGTTAACGGCGTAGTGAAACGAGCTATAGTGATCGGAAACGGGTGCGCCGGCGCGGAGAATCAGTGCATCGGCCTTGTTCGATCATTAGGCCTTTTCGATCGCCACCTCTATTATGTAATCTCCGTCCAAAAGAACTGTTTTTTTTTTCATCTAAGAAATTGAAAGTGTGTCTCTTTATCCATTTTTAATGTTTATGAGTTTGTTTTTACTGTATAGAGTGTCGCTAGGCCAAGAGGAGGAATCAAGAGGTGGCTTCAGTGGCTTCCTATCTCTCTTTACAAAAAGCTTGACCATTTAATCAGATGTGTATGTGCTGGATTCTCCATCAAAGCAAATGAATCTGCTGGCAGAAGATCTGGTACAGCTTAAACTTGCATTGAATGCTTCTGCCATTTAACACTTTGGTAGTGATTTGTTTGCTGAAAATGGCTGTAGGAATCAGGGATGTGTTTGAGGTAGCTGATCCGAAGCAGATTGCTGCCATGGCTCGTCGTACGTTTGACATGTATTAGCTCATTGTTCAGAATTACAGTTTACTTAGATCTTGATTCTTGAATCAGCTATGTGGTTGTCTGTCTGTCTAGTGTCTACTTTAAAAGATGTGTCTTATGATAGGAGCGGCCCTTTGTTAGTTGTGGCATCTGGTCGTGATACTGTTTCTGTCGCAAGCTCCATAAGACGACTAGCTATGGACTATGTCTTTGTTGTTCAGGTTAAATCTCTTCCTTGTAAAAAAAAAAATACAATATTCTTTGGCCTTTTTTGTTGTGATTGATTCCTGAAAATGCAAAATCTTGGCCTCATAGTCTCTGTTTCAACTTTGTTTTTCATGTGATTGCATTAGCAAACTGAGTTAGTTGCCCATTGTACATCCAGGTACAACATCCAAGGTCGCGTCTCGAGAGATTTGATCTTGTGATCACACCTCGTCATGATTACTTTTCCTTAACACCTGAAGGGAAGAGGCAAGTTCCTTTCTTTCTCAGGCCATGGGTTACTCCACGTGAACCTCCAGGTAGAAATGTGGTATGTGTCATTTTCAATATTCACTAAAAGCATTCTGATGGCAACTGGTGACAAGCTCGAATTGTGAAATCCAGTTTCTCACTACTGGAGCTCTTCACAACCTGGACTCTTCCACCCTGAGAAATGCGGCTTTGGAATGGAAGGACGAGTTTGACTCGCTGTCGAAACCATTGGTTGTGGTTAATATCGGAGGACCTACAAGTAAACACGCTTGTCTTAACTTGAGTTGTCACTGCAACTGCGATTAAACCTTTTTTTTTTTGTTAATTTTGTGTAGGGAATTGTTTGTATGGTGTTGATCTTGCTAAGGAATTGTGTGGTATGCTTCACAGTATTCTCTGGAGCTGTGGAAGCCTAAAAATATCTTTCTCAAGAAGAACACCGAAAAATGTAAGTAGAACTCTCTAGAGAATAATCACATTCATGCAGAGTAGATAGTCATCATGCTTTCTCAATCTTTCTTCAGGTCAAAGAGATCATAACTAGAGAACTGAGTTCTAACTCGAAGGTCTACATTTGGGATGGAAAAGGTGCACAAATTTTTTGTTATTCCCAACTTATCCATGTCATAGTTTGATGCTTTCTCTTCTTCTTCCTTTTCTTAGACCCTAATCCTCATCTGGGGCATCTAGCTTTAGCTGATGCTTTTATCATAACTGCTGACTCTATAAGTATGTTGAGCGAGGCATGTACCACCGGGTATGTTTAAGTGAAAAAAACATCCTCTTCCATTTCTCATTCTTGAGATGATACTGAATACTCATCTTCACATAGGAAACCAGTGTATGTCGTGGGTGCTGAACGGTGTACATGGAAATTCTCAGACTTCCAGAAGACCCTTCGTGAAAGAGGAGCTGTTCGACCTTTAACCGGCAAAGAAGATGTAATTCAATATAACTCTACTCCAGATTTTGCTTTTCTGCGACACCCTTCTCTCTTTTGTTTCTGTGAATCTGACGTCAATTTCTACGTTGTATTTTCAATATATCTCAAGATGGTTGAGACGTGGAGTTACACTGCTCTTAACGATAATGCAGAAGCTGCAAAGCGTGTGGTTCAAGATCTGGCTGAGCGTGGATGGAAAATTGAGGCGTGAACAAGTTTTCCAGAGTATTGTCTTTTCTCTGATCAATATAGACTAATTACTTTCAGGTTGGAAATTAGCTGATCTTTTTGAAGATTGAATCATAAAGGTCACATAGTTAGGTCATTGGTTGAACTAGTAGCTCATTGGTCTTTGTTTTTTGTTTTTGCCATTTGGATATAATGATGTACTGGTTTGTCTAAAACTTGAAATAAAGTTTTTGAACTTTTCTTGGTAAGATGATACATTAAAAAGTTTTAACTACCGGAGGAGATGGAGGCACCACCAAACTGCTGAGGCGAAGCAAAGTTTTGGTGGCTTACCAGTAGCTAGAGGACCTCCTTGAGCTAGGGGAAGTAGCTGCCACAGTAACTAACCGAATCGAAAATATCCAAAAAACTATATATTTTAGTATGATGAAAGCACTTTCAGAAGTGTTTTTTTGTCTAGATATGAGCAAGCTTCGTTATTAACTTTTCACTTGCTCTTGCTTCTTCATCTGATCTCTGAATCTCTTGGCTAGATTGAGTAGAATTAAAAGTAGTTATCATCTTCAACTCTTCGGGCGACTCTGAATGGATGGAGCTTTTCTCATGGAATGTGTGTTCGTATATCGCGTTCTCACTACAGATGAGATTCACAAAATGCTTACGATTGTTTACGTGTTTGTTAAGCATTAAAAAAGAAAAACGTTTTGAAAACAATTGTGGATTAATTTTGGAAAATATATATCGGGGGCCTTCTATGTTTAGTGAATTTTTCGGGCCTCCACGTCTGCGGAGATAGATCCTCGTATTGCCACGTCGTCATCTCATTCACCCTCCCCCCAAACGTAAGCATCAATTCAATCCCAGCGATTTTTCGTTTTGCTTCTTTTAATCTTCGTTACGAACCAAAAATCCAGAGGATATTCGCCGCTGGATTGTTTTTTTTTTCCTTTTTTGTAAGCTTTCATGGTAGATTGCCGTTAAACTACAACGACGGGGTCTCGTATCGTCAAGGTAACCAACCACCCAAGCATATTTAGCTGAGCTTCATGTACAGTGTTAATCTGCATAGGTTGAGGAATTTATGTGTTCTTCTTTTGATTTATTGCTTTTCTTGTTCCTTAATCTTTTACCTTTGTAGCTCTTCAAACTCTTGTCTTTCGCGGATGTCCATTGGAACCTTTATTTCCTGCAGAAGGGTACTATAATTGGATCATATATCAAACTCCTGGGAAAATTTAAGGAGCTCTCTTCATTGGAAATTGTTTGGAAACAAGAAGATAAGCTGGTATAAATCGCGGAGGACAATGCAGCCTTTTCTTCTTGCATCTGCTGGCGATGTTGTGGCTGTCAATGGGACTCCTCATTGCGGTGATGTTACGGAGATGAGGGCCGAACTCAGTGGATCTCTACAAGATGAATACAACTGTGATGAACTCGTTCAGTCTTTGCATGATGCTGCCAGAAATATTGAACTTGGGCTTAAGAATAAGATTTACTCTTCCAAATTACCATGGTTTTCGGCAGCTTGGCTGGGAGTTGATACAAATGCATGGCTTAGAACATTTTCTTATCAGGTGTGTACCCATTTTATTTCCACTTCCTTGTTTACCTTCAATGCATCCGAGAAGTAGTTGTTTTGTTTTCACCCCGACATGGTACCATGATAGGGACTGTATGCAACTGGATTCTCGTCCCATTGTATTTAGCTTCCACAGAGTATCTCTTGTCATATGTTTTAGCTATAATAGCTAAATTCATCTTCCGTTCCTCATTCTCAGGCTTCAGTGTATTCCTTACTACAAGCTGCAAACGAGGTTTCATCTAGAGGAAACAACAGAGACGAAGATCTTAACGTCTTTGTCCAAAGAAGGTACTGCATGACTCTTTTAATGCATAAAAACTATGTCATTGAGCTTTACTGGAATTTGTTACATTGTGCAGTTTATCGCGCCAAGCTGCTCCCCTTGATAGTGTGATGCGGGATAAACTATCTTCCAGTCACCCTGAAGCCAGTGAATGGTTTTGGTCTGACCAAGTTCCTTCTGCAGTGACATCTTTTGTGAATTTTTTTGAGGGGGACCAACGATTTACTGCTGCTACTGCTGCGTATGTCATTTCTTTCGATTATCTTCATATCAATAAGTTCTGTGAAGCAGTCGATTGACTGTTAGGTTTTTGGGAAAGTGACGATGCTTTATGGTTGATTCCAGCTATCCCAAAGGCAAGTCCTCAGCTGCAAGCAATGAGATAGATGTGTCACTTCTCGTGCTTGCCCTCAATTGCATAGCAGCAGTCACAAAACTTGGCCCGACAAAACTGTCTTGCGCGCCCTTCTTCTCTATGATTCCAGACACCACAGGAAGATTGATGGAGAAAATTGTCGACCTTGTTGCACTCCCTCAGGCCTATCATTCAATGAAAAGCCTCGGTCTACGTAGAGAGTTTCTTGTTCACTTTGGACCACGGGCAGCTGCATGCAGAATAAAAAGTGACTGCTCTACAGATGAGGTTGTCTTCTGGGTCGATCTTATACAAAACCAACTGCTTCGGGCTATTGGTCGAGAGAAAATATGGTCGAGATTAACAACGTCTGAAAGTATCGAGGTAATGCATAAAGAGTTTTGAAAGTGTATAACGACTCATAGTATGTTTACATTGTTAAAAAGTGCAGTAACAAGATGTGATTGAAACTTGAGTGTAGACATCTTGGGAGTTTATCAGGACATGTTACTGATACCTTGCAGGTTCTGGAAAGAGATTTAGCTATTTTTGGATTCTTCATTGCTTTAGGCAGGAGCACACAGTCTTTTTTAGCTGCAAATGGTTCTGATTCACTGGAGAATCATGTAGAAGACCTTGTCAGGTGACTCATTGATTTTCTTCCTATTTGCTTGCCATACTCATTGATCCACCTTACCACTTCAACTCGCTATTTTCTTTGTTAAGGCACTTCATCGGGGGAAGTCTCCTGCAATATCCTCAACTTTCAGCTATTAGTTCATACCAGTTGTATGTAGAGGTAAGCATAAATCATACCGTCATTGGTGGAATTTTCCTTTTTACCATTTTAATCTTATCATGGAAATTCGTATTGTAGGTTGTCTGTGAAGAACTAGAGTGGCTTCCTTTCTATCCAAGTAAAAGGGAGCCGCAGCCAGTCAAACAAGCACATGGGCATAAGAGCAGACCAGAAGGGCCACCAAATTATGATGCTCTTCCTCAAATATTTGATGTTTGCTCTTATTGGCTACAGAGCTTTATTAAATACAGCAAATGGCCAGAGAATCCTTCTAATGTCAAGGCAGCAAAGTTCTTATCCAAGGGGTATCTTTTTGTTTTATCAAAATTTTGAATGGTTAACGAATAAATTGGCGATCAAATGATTTTCATTTTTCATTTTTAGGCACAACAAGTTAATTCAGTGCAAGGAAGAACTGGGGAGATCAAGGTAAGCTAATGAAGGGTGTAGAAAGGCATGTTGTGTATCCATTACATATCCAACTCTGTGTACTTTGTATGTTTGCATCCTTGTTATGGAGCATGCCTTTATAATTAACTATTGACAGTCTGCAATTGGATAATGTGTGATGCAGTTTGGCAGTAACAGAAGCAGGATTTGTTGACATGAATGCTTTATCAACTGAAGAGTCTAGCTCATTTGACAAGGTTGGTATTCTATGTATTAGTCATGAAAATGACTTTCGGACACTATTTGGATCCAGTTTTTTTTTTTTTGCTTAAAACTCTGGTGACTGTCAAGTGTACTCTAGCTACTAACAGCACTTATATCACAGGCTCTAGAGAGTGTAGATGAAGCTCTTGTGAGACTGGAAAGCTTGCTACAACAGTTGAATGCATCAAGCTCAGGCTCTGGGAAGGAAGAAATAACAGCCGCTTGCTCTGATCTAGAGAAAATACGGAAGCTCAAGAAAGAGGCTGAATTTTTGGAGGCGTCTTTCAGAGCCAAGGCAGCTTTCCTGCAGGAGGTTTAGTTGTTATTTCAGACATTCCTTTGATTACTGAAGTTTGAGTTTGCTAGACTGGCCAAAAATGCATTTCGTTATCTTGAACGGTGTGGAAGACTAAAATCTCATATGGTTCACTCAGGAAGGTGGTGGCAGTGACACTCAGGAGGAGTCATCTGAGGGAAAAAATCAGAATCCAAAAGGAAACGACACCAAGAATTCAATTAGTTCTGTAGATCAAGGCACAAGGTATGTTGCATCTTCCGTAAATTTATAATATTTTGTGTGTTTTGAGTTATAAACTTATTTATTGTTTTGCATCTACATTAGTAAGAATCGTGGATTCTGGGGTTTCTTTGAGCGCCCTCCAAGGAGGAATCCTGCTCCCAACTTATTGGTATTCTTTAATTTCTTATCTTATGTGAAGCATATCTTACACCTAATATCTTTGGGGATACTTCTGCTTCTTATTCAGTACTTGATGTTTCTAATTTGGTTTTCACCAATTGAGAAGATGCTATTGAGAAGATGCTGTGTTAATATCTTTTGGATTTTTTTTAACAATAAGCAGGCAGATGAATGTATTGAGAGATCCAGAGAAAACATTGATAGCGTGGATTCCGAACCCAATGAGATTTATCGTTTCGAACTTCTAAGGAATGAACTGATAGAGCTGGAGAAGCGGGTCCAAGAAAGGACAGATGAGTCGGTAAATGAAGAGGTTAGTAGTAACCAGACTTTGCTGCAAGATGTTTGTTTTCTTCCCGACACATTTAGTAAATATCAATTTGGCACGTTCTGCAGGGAAGTACCTCTGGGAATCCTCCTAAATCAAGCAGTAGTATGAAAGGTGTGGAGTTGGTCCAAAGCTCAAAGAAAGAAAGAGTCATTGAGAAAATCAAAGAAACAAGCACAGTATGAAAGTCATTCCAAGCCTCATGGCACCCCAGCTTTTTCTAATCATCTTTGTTCCTTGACATTTTGTCATGACTTAGTTACCACTGTGATATTTTTGATAGGACGTGTGGCAAGGTACTCAGCTTCTTGGATCTGATTCAGCAGCTGCTATGGAGCTGCTTCGGAGGTCTGTAATAGGAGATGAATTAACAGAGAAAGAAAAGAAAGCTCTGCGGAGAACCATGACTGACTTAGCATCAGCTGTTCCCATTGGTGTTCTTATGATTCTTCCTGTGAGTAAACACTATTCCCCTCCGCATTGGTTATTCATCCTTGGCAATGTGTTCGAGTTGTTGAACTAATCTAATGGGTATGGTTATGTCGCAACAGGTTACACCAGTTGGCCATGCGGCTATACTTGCTGCAATTCAAAGATATGTGCCAGGCTTGGTAATGCTTAATTTTTCTTTTGTAATTTCTTTTTTTTTTTTCCTCATCTCTTTGATTAAGTCGACAAACATCTGTCTTTGTTCAGATACCTTCAACATACGGATCCGAGAGATTGAACCTACTAAGGCAGCTCGAGCAGGTCAAGCAAGTGCAAAATGAAAAGGAGTCTGAGGACGAAACAGAACCATGACTAAACGAAGATGCAAATTTCATTTACCTTGTATGTAGAGAATCTCACTCCATGTGTCATGTTTTATTAAAAGCCCAATATAATAGGAACGAATTGTTTTGTTAAAAGCCCATTAGAAGCCCAATTAAAATTAAAGATGAAAACGAGAACTGAGCTGCGATCGGCGACTGTAAACGGTTTCTGATATTCTCCGGGAAGATGAAGCTGAGGGTTGTGTATCGTAAGGTCTCCGATTACATCCGTCACGATCTCAAAGAAATCGTCTTACCTTCATCACTTCCCGATCCTCCTCACGTCGTCAAACGCCGCAAATTGACTTGGCACGAGCGATTTCTCGTGAGTCTATTTTGTTTTCTGCTCGATTTACATGTGGTTGAATCCTTCAGTTACATCTTTAATCATCAGATGATATAGAATCTTGAATCATTTGATTGTTTTGTACGTAAACATTGATAAAAGAGCTATGTAATTCGCTTCTCACTATGTTCGTAGTAGTCTATTAGTGCTTTCTCCTTTATATGAAAACAATCTCAATGCTAACCGCTGAATGAAGTCTTGATTGTTTGTAATTTAGGTGTTGAAGGAAGCTTCAAGGCTTTATGCTGCAAGCTGGGTGCGTGATATAGGTCCTGAGCTTCGTCCTAATGACTACAAGAAGCAGGGTGATGCTGAACCTAAGAAACAAGCCATAGATACTGAGAAAGAGCCCTCTGTTTTGGAAGATCTTGGTAAGATATTGCCCACTTTCATTGTTATCTTGTTTTGTTAACTTTATGAATAGGTTATTGTCTATCGTTTTCCATTCATAATCGCATGTTTTTTCATTTATTTTCTGTTACAGCGGTAGCTGCAAGAGGTGGCATGGAGACTTTAAGGCCTGCTTTGCATCGTGTGTACATGACACGAGCTTCTAATTACAAAGATGCTCTTGCAAGCTTTATCAAAGGTTACCATGAGGGTGTCCAGCAAGTTATGCAGAACAAAGAAGAGTCTCAAGTCCCTAAAGATGAATCATCGGACAACTCTAAAAAGACTACATGACCTTTACTTTGTTAGTTCCAGAATCAGGATTCATTAGGTGAATGCGAGTATGTGTTTTGCTAGATCTTGGATTCTTTGATTGTACCGCAAGAATCCAGAGATTAAGATGATGTAGCCTATTTGTGTAGCAACTTCTAGTGATAAAAGATAATATTTAGCTTGAAAATATTCGTCATAGATCTGAGTTCACTGTTGAAAGCATCTTTCATTGTAAGACTGCTGCCGAGAGGGCAGGTTAATGATTATATGTTGTCATGGGTTTGATTCTCTTCAGCTTATTCAGATTTCATTTCTCAAGGACCTTTCCTGCTCAAAAGCTTGGCTCATTGCAGGGATACCTCTTCTATGTCAGGGACTCAGGCGATTGTTTCAACCCGCTGAAAAAGTAGTAAGCAACTCTTACTTTTTGGTCGAAAAATAATTCAGTTTTTCTTTTTGTGATTTCCTATACACATTTTTTTCTTCCGAAGTTAAAAGTACTGTTGATGCATTGTTAGTGGATTTAAATCCATGCTATCTGTAATAGTCTTCACATAATGCTGTCTCGGAAAAGTTGGCTGGGCCTTGAAGTTATTAAAAAGCATAGCATAGATTTCAAATATATTTCAGGGGAAAAGTTGAGCAGTCGATTCAGAGCTGTACTTTAAGTCTTGTTATAATCAACACTTTATTTGCAGGATCCCTAGTGCAGGAGAGAGGCCACTGAGCATCTTAAATGTAGCTTAAAGCTTCAAAAAGACTAGTGATAATGGCGCATGTCCAACGGGTCCCTCTCCCACTTGTAAAGCCACTAAACCCAATTGGGCGGAGATTAGTTAGCCTTCAAGTCAACAAGTAAGTATCTTTCCTGAATCGAAACAAAAGTCGCTTCAAATATATTATGCATTACCTGTTGAATATCATCAACCCATGCTGTCAAGTCGACAGATGTGTCTGCCTTAGAGATGAGCAGTGTTACTGCACTCAAAGTTGGAACATGTGCGCATACAACCGAGCATTTGTAGTTAGTGAGAGGTCCATGATAAGGTTGTATTGTTACCATCTGTGTTATGGAAACTTTCTGTCTAATCAAGCCTCCTTTGGTGCCATACGCAGATAGTTTTGAGAGATTCTTTTTGACAAAAGCATACACTGAAATGATTGTAGAGATGGCAATTTTCTTTTCCTTATCGATAAGTCATGACGAAACTATAGCTACTAGGCCTCACTACCGAAAGCAGCCTTGGGATTAGTCCCTTGTGTGACTATAATCTCTTTTTGGTAAATGAAATTGATGAGTCTAAACTTATGGAAAGTTAAGCATATTCATATCATCAGATCATGACTGTAAAACCCATGTTTACAGATTTATTGAGATATAATTAGCTGATGAAGAAACAATGTAGGTGCTAGCTAGTTAAGATATCATTGGATCATACCACAAGCTCTTTTTGGAAGCACATGGGAGCTGGATAACTGATCCAATGATTGATTCTTTTTATATTTAATTTTTATGATAAAATGCTGAAGAGCACTATAAGAAGCAGTACATGAACAGGCGATTGCTTTCAACAGATGATTCACTGTTCATCTGACCTTAGTACATGAAAAAGAACATGTTCTTGTAGGACTTAAAGTTTCTCTTTTTGTCAACAAAATGGTAGACTCCCGGAATTAAAATACATAAATAATATACATGTCTTTCACTACTTTTGAATACATTATATATATATGTGACTTGATTGATTTGATCTTTGGTTGAACTATTTGAATTGAACCATGACTTCCATAGTAATGACATTGTTCACCAAACAAAAATAAAAAAGTGACAAACTATCAAAGAAGGTAGTGAAAAGGTAAATTATAAATAGTACTTCCAATACCACAAACCATCATTTATTTGGCCCACCTTTATACAATAATCTCATCAGTTTCCCGATTTCATCTTTCACCAGAAGAAAATGTATGCATACTCATCATTAGACAAGTACAACTATACATATGCATGTGTAAACACATCATCATGAGATGTATTCTGAGATTCCATTTTTTCTTCTGACTTTGCAAGTAGAGGAGAAACAAAAATAGTTTTCCTAAAATTCAGCAATTTATTTCCTATTTTCCAAATTAGTTACATACGGTACGGAAGCCAATGAGATATTTTATTAAAAATTGCATACAATTTTTCCAGAAAATGGGCCTCTGTGGCTATAGAGAATGCGCAAAGTCTGGTCCCATAAAAGCTTTAAGTCAATTCCAAATTCTTTGTCACTTCTTTTGTATCTTTCATCCTCGTCTATCTCCAAGCTGCTTCATCGTATCCCCCGTGAAAGCTATATTCTATTTTTATAAAATTATTCCAAAACTTATCACTATCATTGTTTTATAACAAAGATACTATGTAACATGCATATAATAGTATCCACTCTGGAATACAAAACATCAATTTTGGTATACATATTTCCTTATTCAAGCCTAACAATTAACATTTCTTAGCATTGTTAGAATGGACAATGCAACAGTGATTACAGAGACCAACATATATACTTTATAATTATATTACTAGAATAAATGAAAATGGGCTCAGACAGAAATAAATAATTAATTCAAAGCAGGGTTAAGTCACTAACAAAGTGGCCATGTGCGACTGCTCAAAAGTCTAGTCTCTTAACAGATTCCTGATTCATCTTCATTATACTAATACTTAAACCCAATAAAAATCTCTCCTAATCAGTACTCGTTTATTTAATTCTAATTTCAGCTGTCTCATCTCGAGAAACAGCGGCACCCATCTGTGTTTATAATTATCATATAATCATAATGATGATGTTATGTACACAAATTGATTGACAGTAGATATATAACATTTCAAAGGTAAAAAAAGAGGCAAAATTACCATGTTATGAGGATGAGGAGTGTAATAATAGTACATGTTTTGGCCGTAATAACCGTCAGGACACTCGGTGGCGGTCGGGGCGGCAACGGAATCATCCCCGTCGTCCTCATCCATTTGGCATTCCAAATTCACACCGAACAGCCTCACTGTCCTTGAGCTCCCGACGGCGGAAGACGATGGTATGGAGTGAGTCTCCGAGGCTGTTGCTACGGCGGCGCCTGTAATCACGACACGTGCGCTTCTTTATTTATTGGAGTAAATAAACAAAAAAAAACACGAACACAACTGAACACAAGTCACATTTGTTTCAGGGGATTGGACGGTACTCTACACGCGCTGTTCTGTACGCGTGGATAGCTTTATTAATAACAACTTGGAGATAATAAGTTATAAAATTGTCGGGGTCTTTGTTAATTAGAGTGAAAAATATAATCATAGCTGTATAATAATAGAATGGTACTTAAATCAGGTTGTTAATGCGCACGTAATGGGCAGTAGTAGAACTAATAATAATTATCATACACTACTATAAGATAAACCATAAATAAAAAACATTTAGGTGTTTAATGTTGTAATTATCCCGACAACATAAGATTAACCCTACAACTAAAGATATCAAAACCAACAAGTAGTAAGAAAATAACATCTGGTAATAATTAAGGAGAAATATATAACATACCGTAGTGGGAATACTCTGAGTGAGAAGGAGGATTAGAGTAGTTACTATGGATTTGGAGATACGAAGGAGCAGCTACCATGGAACTAGAATACGACGTCGGATTGGCGGCGGCGGAGGAGCCTTGGCCGCGTCTACGCCAGCCAATGAAAAGTCTCCGGGGATCAGAACGTTGTCGCTGGAAGAAAACGACGTCGCTTGGGTCTAGCTGTTTGTCTTTGACGAATCTGCTCCATCCTTTAGTCAACACGTAGCTTTGGCTGCTGTTCCAGTAAGAGTATCTGAACCTCCAGCACTTGCCTGACTCGTCTTCGAAGCTCAGAAGCATCCCTTTCTCCGTAGACGCGTCAGCATTATTGGGGACGGCGTTGAGAGGGAAGTACTTCTCCGCGTGCTGTTTTGGTATGACGAGGCGGTTGAGTTTGCCGACGTCGCTTGGTGTGAGAGTTTTCTCGAAGAGAGACTCTTTCTGGTCTTCGTTAAGCCACGTGGCGGCAGCGGTTGTATCCGATGCGTCGGTGGTGTGGAGGTGCTGCCACAAGAGAGTGTGGTGGTGGTCCGTGGAGTAATGGTTGACTGACATTTTTTGATTGGATGAAAGAAAGCGAAAGAGGGAGAGTAAGAGAAGGTTAGGTGAAAGAGAGAGGTGGGTACTCGTTGTACTAATATAGTATGATACAAAAGAGAGATGAAATTTTTTATTAGGGTTAAAAAAGTTGACGTGAAAACTTCGGCAAAAACTATTTGAGGAGAGAGCAAGACACGACAACTAGACGACTTTCTTTTAAGGTTTTGCGTGATGTTTTATCTTTTTCCATCATTATTACTTTTTTCTACTTCTTCTTGTAGTCCGTATTTTTATGGACAATTCCTTTTTTTTTTTAAATTCTGTTTGTCTCTCATCTCTCTCTATATCATAATATCTATGTAGTGAGTATTAGTTTTCATTTCCACATACGACTTTTAAGTATGTATAGTATTGTGTGTTACTTCCATTTTACTTGGCTTTGTTATAGGAAAATTTGAAAGTTTTGGTTTATAAGATGTTAATTGTGTATATTTTCAGTGGAAATGAAAAGTTGTGCTCAGGTGAGGTTAGGTGATTTTAGGAGATGCTCTAGACAAGAAAGAAGAACTAAAAGTTAATTTTTCAAAAGGAAATTAATGCTAGGCTACACGAAAACCCAAGGAATCAACCCATTTAGAGTTAGTATCTGACCATTTGAAAATAAAATGCAATTATCGGAAAAAAGTTAAATGATCAAAAATTCTATGATGTCACTTGTTTATAGCATACTGGAAAAACATTATGTTCTTTGCGTGCTTCTCCAAATGTTACCAAAAGAAGAAATCAATAATAGGGTCCTTGTTAATTTCGACGCAATTGATAGATATGATACGTTAGCCTTCGTCATCAGTGTTAGTTTTAGGTTTTCAGCTAAGGTTTTGTTTATAGGTAATTTCTATCTATTTTTGGCGACCAGGAACACGGCTGAAGTTGGCATTAGCCATTGGCATTGCAGCGGTATCAAGTTCTACAAGGTTTTTTCTAACAACAAAATAGTATTCGGTCTTTCTAAAAAAATATATATAAGTTAAAAATATGTATATGTATGTATATATATATATATTTTTTCCCCCTCAATGTATTCTATATTTGTTTTGTTTTTAAATGTTGCGTGTACTATGTTTGTTTATTGGGTCTATTTTAGGCAAATAAAATGAAAAATACTATTGGGATGTCTAATATGTACATACGTAGGAGTAAAAGACTAGCAGTATAGCTGCCGAAAATATTATAGAACTGCTGAATTAGGACGAGCATGTTTGATCTTGTGCTCATTCGAGAAGGAAAAACGATATTTTAAATAAATATATACTCCTTTTAATGTTCATATATATAAACATTTATTTCATTCATCTAACCTAACCTCTGAAAAGACAATATATTAAATTACATAAAACTCCAGCGTTTACAAATACTGATTAAAAAGATATTATGCCTGACATAGTTTTGGAAGAAAACAAAACCAATCTCCATATTCATTATTGAGCAAGATTGAAAAATCAAACATGTAATCTCTTCTTGGAAACTAATGCAGTTCATATATACATTGATGACAAATTTAAGTACCTTTTGAGCTCTTAAATTTTCTAAATTCTATTCGAAAAATAGGAAGCAACTTGTTAATAAAAGCGAAACACAAGGAAGCTGCAAATCCGAAGTAAAAAAAAAAATAGTAACTGAATACATAATATAAGATGGCGTGGGACTAGATAGGATGACGGAAGCATGATGAAGGAAGAAAGAGATCCAACGGCTGAGAGAGCGTTTGTTATTTTTCACCCAAAAAGTAAAGAGTAAAGAGGGCACAAGAAGAGTGATACTTACCCCTCACGCAACTTTGTGGAGCATGTGCCTTGCCTTTCCCACACACTATTCCATGCATTCATCTTCAATTCTTCTCTCGTTTCACATTTCCTTTTTACTACCCCAAGACTAGACTGCTTTATATTTAGTTTTCAGCATCTTTATGTACCTGAAAATAGAGTTTACACTAAATAGTTTTCATATTGGAGAAGTTGAACCAATAGTATTGGTTGAAATGAATGTTATGTATAAAACATATTAGAAAATGGTATGTAAAGTTTTCTCTATCTAATTTCAAACACTCCCAACCGCACTCACCTGAAGTTCAGATTGATCTTAATTAATAAAGTACTCACGCTATATGTTTTAAAACTGATTACTTAAAAAGTTGAGTTTACTACTCTTTTAGACACCAATCTATTGAGTTTACTAAGAGTCACCTTGATATTAAAAAAAAAACCTTGACAGAACAAGTATGCAAGTTTTTCTGTTGCAGGAATAACAATTCTAGGAATCAGTTGCTTGCTAGCTATATAGCTTAGATTGTTTCCTTTGTATTGTCGCATACGTGGTACGGGAATGTCTCGCCTATATATAGTAAATTTTTGGATTTACTTTTTAAAGAGAATAAGAAAACTACTATATATATACATCTTACAGTTTCACTCAATAAACTAATAAATGGATAAGAAAGAAGTTGATTAGATGAAAAAGGAATATATATTAAACTTAGAAAATAAGATACAATTGATGTTTTTCTTTTAAGCAAAAGAATGAAATGAGATACGATTTCTAAATTAATTTGAAATCATGGTATACACTCGTATATATATGAAATGCAGATATCTTGGTATAAATCTCATTACAGACAAATATATATATTGCAGTTTTACACCAATACATTATACTAATAGAAAGTTTAAAACATTCACGTTCTCATCTTTAAAGCAAGCTGTCGTTAGCTCAACTATGAACTTATACTACAAATGAAATATTATAAATTGAACCTGTCTTTATTTTCTTGTTTTCTGCACCATAATATATACAACATTATGTAAAATAGTGGATTTTGGACCCAAATCTTAACCATGAGGGCTACTTGAAAAATCCAAAATACGTGCAAATGGGCACCTACGTGGTCCTCCCCTGTTCTATTATGGTTTTATTTGACAACTTTTTCGCCAAATGTTTTTCTTTTAAAGTAAAATATAGTATCATTTTTAATTGTTAAAACAAACTATGAAATATTTGTCACGTGTTGGTGGACACCATTACTGGTGTTTGGACGTTCAATTTTTCTTAATTTCAACAGAAGACTATATAAGATATAATTATGGATTTCAATAATATTTACACATACATCCTTTATGCCTCGCATTTAATCAGTTTGCCTTTGGATTGCTAGCAATAACAGAACTATTCTAAATTTCTAATAAATAAAATTTATATCCATTCAGGTTTCTATTTTTATCTACTTATTAGTTATTATCAGCTTTCGTGCTATAATAGAATAAATGAAAATTTATTGCTCCAGTGGGCTAGCTGCACTTAAAAGAAAGAGGACCATCTAGATAGATCTCTAATAGAAAGTTAGGGATTTTTTCAAATATAATTACAAGAAGAAAACAACACCTATTTATATTAGATGCGATAAGATTTGTCCCATTGGATCTTTTTCCTCCTCTCTACTCGTGTTTCAATCGTCTCCTCATACTCAGATCTCTGACTTTATCATGAAATTCACTGGAATCTTTTGGAAGCAAATGAATAAAAGCATATAGTATGTAGTTAAAATACAAACCAATATCTTACAACCCATTTAATTTGATGTTCCTCTCTAATCCAAAACAAAATAAAGTACGGATGCTCTTTTGGTATTTTTCTTCTTCTCCAGGGTTGTGATTATGCTTGTAACATAGTCTTGGAGATTGTTTCTTAGCTAGGACATGTCTTCTTCAGCAACTTATAATGATTGAATTAGTGTTGCAAAAAGAAAAATTGAGTAATAGACAAAGGCGGCATCACTTCCAGGTCGATTTCGAGGCACCTTTTTGCATGTACGTCTGCATCAATTAAATTTAGTTTGTCATTTTATTTATGTCCTTTTCTATAAGTAATGTTAAATATTTATGTAAGTAGCTAGTGTTGCACATGTTAGTGTTATTTCCTCTCCAATGATAATAAAGGTTGTTGGGATCTTGTATGAATTTGTCTTTTTCTTTTGGTATATGATTATAGAGTATGATTCAACATCGTTCCTCATATTTTTCTTCTCTTTTAATCCTATGCACTTTGATAAATACAAGTACTATTTTCTTTCACAAATTGATATTTTAGCTTTGAAACTGAAACTAACGGACGAGGTTACAGTCTTTCCGATATTCATCAAACAGTAAACATTGAGTCTGAGAGGTCTCAAAATCAAAAACTAAAATAAATGAGGTATAAAGCAATAGCTATAGATAGAAGACTATATATATGCTCAGTGATTGATGAATCATTAGTTAAGAAAGTTGTGCAGGAGTTGTGACTCTAGCAATATTAACAGATATAATGGTCACTCTATATGGCAGTTTGTATATTCTTATATGGTTGTTTTGATTCTTCGTCTACTTTGTTTTTTTCTTAAATGGAAGTTTGTACATAGATATTTTTCTTAGTATTCCATTAGGGTATCCATCAATGATGAAACAACCGAGCGAAACTCAAAATTTCATTTTGCCAAACATATTTTCCCTTAAAAAGAATAAACGCTTGATATTCACAAGCTTCATTTTGGATAATCTTAGTGCTCTTGCAGTGAGACAACCTATAAATGTGCAAAATGTTCATAGCAACGGCTATGTTTAATGGACGAAAGTTTTAACTTTCCATAGAGTTTCCCAAGCAATAAATTTTCGTGGTGGTGCGTAAATTTATAGTCGCATATATTATTATATGAGGATATTGTCACATGTAGTCAAGCATATATGATATATTAGAGCATCCACATCGATGAATTCCAATACCATATATATTTTTTTTAATAATTTTATGGTGAGGTCATGAATAGTGATGAACCCGTATCAATTGTACTGCTCCATCAATTAACCTGAAGTCGGGGTTCAAAGAAATAAAATAATATATTTTTTAGAAAAATAAAGAAATTTATAATTTTTTTTGAAAAGTTAGTATTCAATATAATGAGAAATTTCGAATTAAAAAAATATTTTTTAATATTTTTAAAAGTTTTTATTCAATAAGTTGAGAATTCATGAACATAGAAAATATTTTGTAATATAATTTTAAAAAGTTTTTATTCAATACATTGAGAATTCATGAACATACAAAATATTTTTAAATATTTTTAAAAAGTTTTTATTCAATACATTTAGAATTCATGAACATACAAAGATTATTCATCTAGATTACCAAACTTTTTCCATACATTTTCAACTAAATCAGCTTTCAAACGAGCATATGTCTGTGAATCCCGAATTTGATTGCGAATGCCAAGCATATTACCGATATTCACAGATGTTGTCGGTTGAACTTCAGAACTTCTGCTTGACTCTCCTGCTTCGAACTCAGATGTATCATACTGAGTGTAATGTTCTCGTTCGTTCTCTACTATCATATTGTGCAGTATGACACAAGTTCTTATAATCCTTCCTATTTTTTCCTTGTCCCATAGTAGAGCTGGGTTTCTAACTATTGCAAACCTCGATTGCAATACTCCAAAAGCACGTTCGACATCTTTTCTGGTGGATTCTTGACGTTCAGCAAATAGCTCTGTTTTAGGACCTTGAGGAAGTGGGATGGATTGGATAAATGTTGACCAGTTCGGATAAATTCCATCGGTGAGGTAGTACGCCATACGATAAATGTGGTTGTTGACCTTGAACTTAACTTTAGGAGCTCGACCTTGTAAAATGTCATCAAAAACTGGTGACCGATCAAGAACATTAATATCGTTTAGGGTACCTGGTAATCCGAAAAATGTGTGCCATATTCAAAGATCATATGATGCCACAGCCTCTAAGACAATTGTCGGCTTTCCTGAACCACCTGTGTACTACCCTCTCCAAGCCGTTGGACAGTTTTTCCACTTCCAAAGCATACAGTCGATGCTACCTATCATCCCTGGAAACCCGTGTACCTCTCCAACATCAAGTAATCGTTGAAGATCATCCTCATTAGGTCTTCTTAGATACTCATCTCCAAACAATCGTATTAAATACTTTGCGAGCTAGTTGTCTGTGTCCTTGTTCCCGATCTCTTTCGATATAAACTCGTCTCTTCGGCTTTTTGACTTAAACATCAACAATAGAGTCGATGAAATCATCAATTTGTTGGTCAACCATTTCTTCAAAAACTTCATATACCTCATCACTTGATGAGGAAGCCATTCTCCAATTTTTTAAAAAAATTTGATTAACTTTTTAACAAAAATAAGAATGGAGAAATATGATGAGGTCGAGAAAGAGTGAATGAACTCAAGCTTGGTAAATTATTTATGTAGAGACATGGCAAGGAGAGATATAAAGAGAGAGATATAAAGAGAAGTGCATTACACATGAAGGTTGCTAAGTTTACATAGAGTTATGAAACATAGTGCATCCGTGAGCTTGGGTTACATTACCCATGAAACATAGTACATAAAAGCAGTGTAGAAACAAACAAAATACTACACTGCATCCGTGAAACAAAGTGACTTAAACAACAGTAAAACCCGTGAAAGAAACAGACCCGTGAAAGAAACAAACAGACCCGTCCAGCTTCTACAACCCGTGAACCAGCCTTCACCTGCCAACCCGTGACCTGCAAAAATAAGTAAATAGATTCAATCAAGCAAGTAAATAATTAAAAAGGCAGAGATTCAGTCAAGCAAGTAAATAATTAAAAAGGCAGAGATTCAATCAAGCAAGTAAATAATTAAAAAGCAGAGATTCAATCAAGCAAGTTAACACCATGAGGCCTAGCCTCTTCCTCGTCAGGCATCACCTCCTCTGCAGCTTCCTTCCTTTTGTCCTTTGCACCATCTCTGGACAACGACTGTGATTTCCACTTCTGATCATACCTCAGTTCCCTCCAACAGTGTTCCATGCTGAACTTGACCTGGTAGTCATTTAAGAAGATGTCATGGGCAGCCTTCATGACTTCATTCTCAGATTGGCCACTAGCTTGCGACTTCGAAGCCGCCTCATAGCTTCCCACAAACTTGCACACCTGCTCGTTCACTCTTCCCCACCTCTACTTACACTGACTCCGCTCTCTAGGAACGCAACCACTGAGCTGAGGGCTTGAATTGAAATACTCCTCAATTCTCTTCCAAAACGATCCTGCCTTCTGCTCATTACTGACAATAGGATCCTTGCTGGTGTTCAACCAAGCACTGATGAGCACAAGGTCTTCTTTGGTTGCCTAAAATTCTAGTTGAGTTTAAGTCTACTTTATCTTCTGAACTAGAGAACTAGTTCAGCATTCACTAATTCTTTTACGGTTCGAACTAGAGAACTAGTTCAGCATTCACTAATTCTTTTACGGTTTGAACTAGAGAACTAGAGACCTAGTTTAAAAAACGAAACTAAACTTCAGTTTTCAGATTTGAGTATTACCTTGTGTATTCATTCGTAGCAGACCTTCTTCAGGTCATCGATCTGCACCGTGAAGTAATCTACCTGTCCGGAGAGGATTTTAACCTGTTCCTGGCCATGGAAACACATCAACCAAACTGTGTTAGTGACTTAATAAGTTGATTACTATACAACTACATAACTATACAAATATACAATCAAGCAAGTATACTTCACTAACCTCCAAGAACTCAATCTGTTTATTGATAGGCGAGACCCCCTTGATCACCTCCTCAGCATCCTCCACCCGCTTAGTCAACTTTTCGTTCTCCAACTAGACACCAATCACCCAAGGATGACGATAATGGAACCCATCATCCTTGTTGACAACATAAACAAAAATCAGAGAGAGTTCTTGTAACATAATTTATAAGAACATAAAATAAAGATGGAGACATACCTCGTAGTTTATGCAGGTGAAGAAGCGCTTCCCAGGAAGAGTGTCGTAGTCTTCCTTCCCCCCAACCTCGTCAATGATTCTCCCACCACATGGACACCTTCTCGGAATCCCGTATTGTGAATCGGCCACGAACCCTAACATGTTGATGTAATCCTTTTGCTTCTTTGAATCTCTTCTCTCTTCTGCGGGATTCGTCTGTACCAGAAATGGAATGATTAGAACATAAACTAAACAAAATGATTAAACGCCCAAATCGATTTTAGATTTCATAAGCCAAAAATTGATTTCGATCCCAAATAACGACTCTATCTAACCGTGACTCTACTCGATACTGATCTAAACTCGATGAGAAGACACTCCGTCGTCGATTTGATGGAGAAATCAGCTTTCCTTCGGCGTCGCATGATAAATCGCCTCTGAGAGCGAAATCCTTGCTTTTTCGGAGATAAGAAAAAATGAAGAGCGTCTCGCGAAAGCCCTGCTTTCGTTATCAAACGAGAAGTCATTCACTGCGTGACACGTAGCTTGAACCCGTTTCATACGAGGTCAGCCGAGAGAACCGGTTCACGGGATTAAACCCATTTTCATTTTTTTTTAAATGGGTCTTTGATACCGAGCCCATGAACCCCTCATAAATCTTTAATGGGGATAGTCTTAGATAGCAAGTTGCTGCAGACACTCACAAACTATCTCTCGACGAAAAAGAGAAAGCAGGAGGGAATCTGCGATGTAAACCGTGGAGGGTGTCTATAATCTGCAAGTTTGTTTATTTAATTGTCCACAAACGACAACCTTCCCTTGTTATTTTTGGAAAGTGTTGCCAGAAGCTTCACTGAGCTTCGTGTAAGTTGCTATTTTTCTATTCCTATTATTCCTATACATGACATTTTCACTTCCCTAGTAAAATAATTTTTTTTTCTTGTCCACAAAACTGTTCCCTTTGTTGTTCGTGGTTTCGTCATAACGAGCGGTTACGTTGCTGTAATATAATACTACGACTAGTAGATTGACTTGTTAAATGAACTCACTCAAGTTGAAACCAATAGTGTATATATCTTACAGTATTCAAATAGGGTACGCTTACATGTATCGATCGAGGTCATTAAATTGTATATTAGTATGTTAAGATTTAATGTCTTGACGATCTAAGTGTGAATTTGAGTACAGCATATAAATATATAGTAGATTTTCTGAAACAGAAAGATAGTTTGGAATAAGGCAGGGAACTACGGGAACATGCATTTCAAAATTATTTGATCTAATATAACAATTACTTTTTAGGTGAAAACAAACCATATTTTTGAGTATATTCACAGTTGAAGCCATGTATTTTTATATAGATATAGTAAAATCAATAAATATATGTACAGACATTTTGTTATATAATAATGTATTGATATCTGCTAATTAAGAAGGGGACCAAAGCTCTTGCTGTACTTTTCTAAATTCTAAGCAAAGCTGGCCTGGAAGAGGGAGGGGACCACGCATTTTGCTCTTTTGTTATTTTCAATCGAGACAATATAACATTCATCTGCTGCTCACTGCTCCACACACTAAAGTTTTTATGCAGCCGATTTCTTGGACTCAGACAAGTAACACCGATGAATATCAGTCTTCAAGTTTATATTTTAATTTTTTTTTGCGAACTTTAGATTGCTACAAATTCCAAAGAGTTGGATACAGATCATAATTATACACGTAATAAATAAATTGAAAATGAACGTGCTACTTAAATAACAAATGAAAAATCATAAATTGTAAATCATACACAATGGAATAATCAACGATGGCCTAGTCTAACATTCATAATGTAAAAAAAAAAACACAGTATAGAAATCGTAGATTTGGAGGTATACGGTTTCATACGGGCCTAGCAACAACATTAATCGAGCTACCCCACTCGTAGAATCTTCAGTCACTTAAATGGGCCTTTCGTAAAATTTCACACTTAATGGGCCATTCGCAGAAACCTCACACTTAACGGGCCCTTAGCTTTTGCATTGGGCTTCATAACAACCAAACAAATTCTCCCCTTCCACTTCCCTTTCCGACATAAATACTGTCTTGATCCACAAGGCTCGACATGCTTGCATCCTTGGGAATGTCGGACATGCCAGGCGTCTTCAAGGTTGATCCAATCTCCGCCGCTTATACCGCTGCCTTTGGGCGTGGAAGAAGCTTCTATAGAATCGATACTATCCTTTATCTTGCAACTCTTTGTTTGCGCTACTGAATCGTTTTTTGAACTTTCAAAGCTATAATCTCATGAAAAGTTTTTTTTATTAAATGGTTTTAATACTTATGTTATGTGAATTATGCAACACTCTTTATGGTACATGAAGTATATATTAGGCACACACACGCACATTGTATTAATGAACACTCTTTTGAATCTCTCACTCATTCGAGTTGCTAGCCATGCCGACTAGTTTGAGCATGTTGCGATCTTCCTTGAACCTCTCTAGGACAGTACCTTTGATGGCGTTATGTTGCGTGTCTAGTTCGTTAGAGGCCTGAACTATCCCCCAGCATTCTATCACTTCTGGCTGTATCCTGCTCGTCTTGGAGAGACTCGGGCTACCGAATGTCGTGCAGGAGAACGTCTGGCCTTGATCGAAGCTCGACGATAAAAACAGACCAAAGTGGTTGATCTTTCCTCCGAATCCTATGCCGTTGGGGATGTTCTCTGATGTGAAGTTAGTAGCACACTGCACATGTTTTTTTTGTTAGCTTATGTTAGAGAATATGCATATAATCACATAGAACAGTAGAGACATACATACATACCCATTGAATATTGGTGTTTGCTCCAGTTGGTCGGAAGATGGAGGCTTTGGGGTTTAGCTGGAACAGAAAAGACT
Source organism: Brassica juncea (assembly GCA_018703725.1). Lineage (NCBI taxonomy): Eukaryota > Viridiplantae > Streptophyta > Magnoliopsida > Brassicales > Brassicaceae > Brassica > Brassica juncea. The sequence goes on along the minus strand of CM031936.1, from coordinate 58,442,930 downwards.
TCATGTCTCCGTAGAAATCACTGTGCCTCTCCCATGGTTGAGAGGCGTATCCTCCATACACGCAACCTTCTCTGTCTTTGATGATTAACACCGATGCAGACATACCAGTGTTTCTGCGGAAGTAAAATCTAATTAGCAAAAGCAATAGAATGTAGGGATTATAGTTGCAAATAAAGCACTCACGATGTGTGACCGAGGAATGTGTTAAAGCTTTGACCGTGTAAGGAACTGTGATAAAGGAGTTTCCACTCTTCAAGCTCGTGGTGAGGAAGAGCTCCTCCGATATGCCAAGCGTATTCCTTCTTCAACAGCAGTATATTTGAATCCACACTATCCTCATAAAGCAGATGCGGGACTTGGTATCCAGGTCTCGCTGTAAAGAAACGTTAACCCACTTTGTCAACAAAGAAATGTGTTTAAGACGAGAGAAGATAATGAAATGGAACCTGGACTCGGTGGCGTAAGCAAGCTTCCAAGAAACTTTCTGATAGTTGGAACGTGTGAGCACCAGCTCCTGAAATCCTCAAAAGACATTCCTTTATCATCAGAACCATCACCACCGGTGGATTTCGAGAACGAAGCAGCGTTGAGAAGCGCATCCACCATCTCCTTGTAATCACTTGTTTCCGCATCAGAGCTCTCAGTACTAGTGGAGAAGACACTCTTGAAGATCACCACCAATACCAACTCCAAATCTGACCTGAAGACACACACACACTAGAATATCACATGAAAGCAACTTGATGATGATTAAGAGCCTTTGATGAATCATTGGATACCTTGTCAAGACCCCATTGCCATTGACATCCAAGGTCTGGTAAATAAACTCAGCAATCTCATCATCAGTTCCTTTCTCGTAGGTTGCCTGAAAAGAGTTATGGTTCAACACAGTAACCTCTGAAAGAAACAGAGACTTTTCAAATTTGAGTAGAAAAGTACCTTAGCTATAACGAGATCTTCATAAGTCAATTTACCATCTTTCCTGTGTTGAGTGACCATATCAAACATCCTCTCTCCTAACGAACCACTCAGACCAAAGTGGGCCTGTGAATCAAACCCAAACACACACATCTCGTCAGAGAAGGTGGATCATTCAAAATGATTGTAAGAAACATGATGAGAAGAAAATCGTCAAAAAACCTGGAAAACGGGGTAGGAGACGTATGAGTCATTGCTCTGAGATTGGGAAGCGAGGGAGATGAAGAGTGATTTGAGATCTTCGAGCTTCTTCTGAGTAAAAGCTCTGCAAACACACACACAAAATTGAATTGATGATAAAGATTCGGACTTTCGAATCGACAAGATGTTGTTAGAGACTGATGTAAAGACCTGCAAGCCGAAGTGAATCGGTGATTTTCGGTAGACGAATTCGAATTTCCCATATCCTCTCTCTTTATCTTCTTCTCCGACAGGTTAACGCCCTCTGTTCTTGTATTATTTGTTTGATCTCTGTTTTTCAAATTTACAACTTCACTCCTTCAAAATCTAAATATGTTTTAATTTAACCCCATTAGTTTTGATTAGTTACAAATATATCCACTCGGAGCATCAAAATTAATAAACGTGTTGACTTTTGTGACTTATGTCAGATGTATTCGTTGACAAACTCAGAGTAAGACGAGGAGGGAGGAACAAACATTGATTCATGCTTTTGGATATAGACTGGTGAGTCTAATCAATTAAACTCTGTTTAAACTTTTTTTGATTAACTGCAATCTCGTCTTTTCGCTCTCTGTCGAATCTACAGTTCTGTTTTTGACTTTTTTTTTTGTGGGTGCTGTATCTGTTTTGACTTTGTTGCTCGTTTGCCATGTTTGATTGGAGCAGTGAAAATCTCGAGAATCTCTTTTGGAAGTTGAAAAAGTTTAGATCTTTTTCCAAAGTTATTTGTTTAAGTTTCAGATCTTTGTTTATGTAACAGGATAAAGCCAAGACAATACTAATAAAAAGGATCAAACAAGGACACCATTGTTTATCTGCAAGATGACGAGATCTTGGGTGCTTTTGTTTGTTCTCATGTTCATCGTGTTGACTTCTCAGTTGGAGTGGAAGGAGCAACTCGAGAGTGAAATTGAGGCTAGTCGTTCCTTGATTCAATCAGATAAAGAGCAACATCATGTACCACACGGCAAAGAGTCTCTACAAGAAAAGGTTTGTCTTTATTCATTTCACGTCTCTTACGCTTTGATTCTTAAGAAACTTACATTAATTATAGTTATCTGAACCGCCCCCCCCTCCTCTTAATATCACATATGCTTCATAGTATATGATCTAATGATGATATGGCTATGGCTATCTATTTTGTGGCAGAAAATTCTCTCACAAGAAAATAAGATTCAGAGGCTAAATGACCAGGTCCAAGATCTAAGAAGGCAGTTGGTGCAATGCAGGAATGAAAATCAGGTTGAGTTAGTAACTGAGCTTGATCAGCTGCCACTAAGTGGTGTCTAGTCCATTTCTTACAGGTACATTGTTACTAGCACATGTTCCACATGTTGTTCATTTCTTTCCTATTACAAACATATGTGATGTTCATTGCTATTTGATCATCCACATGCATTATCTATTTCTCCAGTGCTTAGCTTACTGTCTGGACCTTTAGATATTTTAATAGATTTGGATACGGGAGAATACCTCTTAGTATATACAGGTAAGTAGTTGCAATGTCCATCTGAAACTTGTTTAGGAGTAAATCTGTTTTTGACTGTGGAACCACTATAGCTTTCTCTGCATGAAAGATTTATAGTTTTTTTTTGACAAAAGGCCTATGAAAGATTTATAGTTGATGGGTAATTTTTTCACCCTGCTGAATCCTGAGTACTGTATCACATTTTTTGGTGTGTGTGGCAGATTGAATCTTTCTCTCACACACTTAACAAGCTTCAACTGTTAATCAAGAATTCAAGATTCTTTAATCAACCTAATACCCTTGAAAAAACATAGTGTTATAATACGAGATGAGCTCTTCAAATTGCAAAGGGAAAACATTGCATTATTATTAATTCAACATGCAAACAAAGACACAAGTTTAAGACACAACAAGAAACATGACCGAAGCTTGACCAAAAACAACAAAAACTAGAAATATGAAACGAGAATGCAAAGACACAACGACAACAACAACAACAACTTTATTTCAAGACACATTAACTCATTAGGCATGGTCCGCACCACCAGACTTGCTGCTCTCTCCTTCATAGGTCTCCATGTTCTCCTTTTCGTCATCAGATGGTTCCGTGTTTTGGACTTCTGGAGTATCAAAGAACCACTTGTCCATTAAATAGACAGTTCCACTTGCCATCGGGCGGAAACAAGGTCCCCCTTCAGGTGCAACATCCGTAGCCTTTGGGATCTCATCCCCAAGAACTGGCTCGTCGACACTTGTATAAGGGTGTTCCGTACCTAACTCTCTCTCCAAACACGTAATTTGCTCACTTGCATATGACTTTAATTTCTCAACCTCGGTCTGAGAAAGATCAGTCAGCATTCTACCATTTTGGATTTGGAGCATGAGATGATCCATCTCCAACTCCTCGACTACCTTCCGAGAATTCTCAAGTCTCTTCTCGATCTTCTTGATTTTGGTCTTGATGTATGACTCTGGATCATACGCATTCTCGTACCTCTCGATTTCCGGTAATGCGTTAAAACGGTCGATGAGAGATTTAGCCTCCTCCTGAGATGGCCACGCCACCATCTTACCATCATCACGGTTGAAAATGGTCAAGCATGCACTCGTATTACCCAAGATGGTTAGTTCTTCAGCCATTTTCAGCAATCTTTTCATCCTCTGCTGGCACGCCATGGTTCTTGCCTTTCGATCCTTGATCCAAGCAAACTTCACTTTTGATCTTCCCATGGCCGTCGCTTTTAGTTTCTTTCTTTTATATTTGTGATGTTGAAATATAGCATGCACTTGCAATCTTATATAGAGAGTTGAGAGGAAGTGATGAAGACACAAAATGGACTAATTTGGGAATGTATTCAGTTACCATTAATATTCAACATATTCATATACTAGTATGATAAATTATAATTTGACTATACTATTTTGGTAATTTTTCAATTACCATTAATTTTGAATATATTTCAAATTAGTAGTCTAGGATTAAAAAATAGTTTGACTAGACTACTTTGGTAGTATATTAAATATAATGGTTGTTCTAATTATTAGGTTCAATGTTTTTTATTATCAGATTTTAGTTTGGGTTTGCAATTTTCATAACACGTAAATTTACTTTTAAAAATTATTAATTATTAATTATTATATATTGTAAGTCTACACTAATCTATTTTGTACAAAATATAAGTACCGGTGTTCATCTCTTGGATAGGTAATACGTTATCTATCCAGAAATTGTTCTGTTTCATGTATATAGTAGTATGGTAAATTATGTCCTCTATTTCGTAGTTGTTCTGTTTTGTGTCCTTCAGAAAGTACCGGTGTTCATCTCCTGGATACGTTAGATGTCCTTCAATCACCATACCTACAAAGCTTCTTCTCAAAGTGCAGTATAATGACTTTGCTCAATCCATCAACGGGATGAGAATAGACAATGGGCTCGCTGAAGTGGTTGCACATGTTGTCAGGATCTTCTAACTATTAGTCTAAGTACCTCAAAGACTCCAGCAGCTGCAGAGGATTTCACATTGTTATCTGGGCTGAAGGCAAATTGTGATGATCAGCCCACTAAGCCCACTGCAGCTCCCATACTAGCCGTTAACTCCATTCTCAGTCAAAGGAAGAACGAGAGCTCTTGTCGTCTTCTAAGTACGGAGAGGCCAGCTCACACAACGCCAGCTCGACCCATTCCCACCTTTATCAGATTCGGATCTTTAGATGCTGTAGTATGCTAATGTGAGCTGTAACCAAGTTTCCTTGTATCGCCTCATGTATATAAGGGGCTAGCTTGTATTAGGGTTTTCCCAAGTGGAATGAAACAGCAGTAATGTTTTCATCTCTTCAAAATCTCACATAGTCTTCATGGTATCAGAGCTCAGCGAGTAGATCCATGGCAGAAAATCAAGAATCTCTTTCTACTCTTAGTATCACTCAGTGTGTTACTTTGAAACTCTCTTCTTCAAACTATCTTCTATGGAAAACACAACTTGAATCTTTTCTTTCAAGTCAGTCTCTTCTTGGGTTCATCAATGGGTCCTCTCCTCGACCATCTCCGACGATGTCTGTCCGAAACGGTGATGTTGTTACAGAGGAAGCAAACCCTGAGTTCGTTAAATGGGTTCGAAAAGATCAGTTGGTTATGGCTTGGCTGTTTGGTTCCTTGACGGAAGAAGCTCTTCGGTCAGTCTATGGGCTTCAGTCTGCTCAAGAGGTGTGGTTCAGTCTGGGGAAGAAATACAACAGAGTCTCAGCTACACGGAAGCTGGACCTTCAACGCAAACTTCAAGGTATGAAGAAAGAACAGAGGACGATGACAGAGTATCTCGGTGAAGTTAAAAGTGTGTGCGACCAGCTTGATTCTATTGGGTGTCCTGTCTCAGATCCAGAGATGATTTATGGTGCTCTCAGTGGGCTTGGTAAAGAATATGAGTCTATATGTACTGTTATCGAACACTCAATGGACTCTGTTCCGGAAATGAGCTTTGAAGATGCAAGCTTTAAACTTGTAAACTTTGAAGACAAGCTCAAGGTTTATAACGAAGCTCCAGAGGTCTCGCCACACATGGCTTTTACAACGGCGAGAGGATACTCCGGTAACAGAGGACGTGGTTATTACAGTAACCGTGGAAACCGTGGGAGAGGCTCCTCCAGTGCAGGGAGTTCAGGAACTTACTCCACTCGTGGGCGCGGCTTTCATCAGCAATTCTCTGGCTCCAACTCTTCGAGACCACAGTGTCAGATTTGTGGTCGTTATGGTCATACGGCTCCTCGTTGCTACAATCGTTTTGACCAAAACTTTCAGTCTCCGGAAACTCTCCATACTGCACTGTCTACTGTTAAGCTCTCAGATCAGCAGCTCAACGGACAAGAGTGGTACCCTGACTCTGCTGCTTCTGCTCACATCACCAATACTGCTTCTCAGCTTCAGTCGTCAGAGCCTTATCTTGGTGATGATCAAGTAATTGTGGGCAACGGTGACTTTCTTCCAATAACGCACGTTGGGTCTGTTGCTTTGCAAACGCCAACAGGTACTTTACCTCTTCAAGATCTGTTGGTTTGTCCCGCAATCACAAAGTCTTTACTTTCGGTCTCAAAACTTACCTCAGATTATCCTTGTGAAATAACGTTTGACAATGAATCTGTGTTGGTTAAGGACAAAATGACAAAGCAGGTTCTCACACACGGAAGTAGGCACAAGGATCTGTATGTGTTGAAGGATGTTCAGTTTCAAGCTTTCTACTCCAACAGACAGCAAGCAACAAGTGCGGGGATTTGGCACCAGCGGCTAGGCCATCCTCACATGGACATTCTTCAACAGCTTTCAAGAAATAAAGCCATCGTTATCAATAAGTCCAGTCTGTCGTCAGTCTGTGAGTCGTGTCAGTTAGGGAAGAGCTGTAAGCTCCCCTTTATGTCTTCAGATTTTGTGTCGTCGGGTCCTCTACAAAGAATTCATTGTGATTTGTGGGGACCAAGTCCAATTGTGTCTACTCAAGGATTCAAGTACTATGTTATTTTCATTGACAATCATACGAGATTTACTTGGTTCTATCCTTTGAGATTTAAGTCTGAATTTTTCTCCATCTTTGTCCGGTTTCAACAACTGGTCGAGACGCAGTTTCAGCTTAAAATTCGCGAGTTCCAGTGTGATGGAGGGGGAGAGTTCCTCAGTAAGCAGTTTCTGACACATCTTGCCGAGTCTGGGATCAAACAACTCATCTCCTGTCCCCATACGCCGCAACAAAATGGTCTATCCGAACGAAAACATCGTCATTTGACAGAACTTGGACTTACGATGATGTTTCATGGAAGAGTTCCTCAGCACTTGTGGGTAGAAGCATTTTTCTCTGCAACGTTTCTGATAAACTTGCTTCCATCCTCTGTTCTGCAAGACAATACAAGTCCGTATGAAATGCTTCACCACAAACCACCAGTCTATACGGCTCTTCGAGTGTTTGGTTGCAGATGTTATCCCTACTTGCGTCCATATATGCAGAACAAGATGGACCCGAAGTCTTTGGTGTGTGTTTTTCTTGGGTACAATGAAAAATACAAAGGTTATCGTTGTCTCTATCCTCCGACGGGGAAGGTTTACATCAGTCGACACGTTTTGTTTGATGAAAACTTGTTTCCCTTCGCTGATATTTACAGTCATCATCACAAGAAGAGTGCTTCTGCTTTGCTCTCTGCGTGGCACGATGCAACTCTTATTCGTCCTGTTTCTGAGGAAACTTCTTCTCCCCCAGAGGAGGTTCTGTCACCGTGTCCTTCTGTCTTGGTGCCTCCTGCTAATATTCAGCATGACACTGTTACAGAGGCACCAACTCAAGATGCTGTAGCATCTTCACCACTTGTCTCTGATAGTGAGTCTATAGAAGAGGCCGTTGTACAACATTCTCCTGACGTTTCTCCACCCCCTCAGCCAGCTCACCAGATGATGACGCGTGCAAGAGCAGGGATTATCAAACCAAATCCCAAATATGTCTTATTCACTGTCAAAGATGACAATGCAGAGCCTAAATCTGTGAAGTCAGCTCTCAAGCATCCTGGTTGGACAAAAGCTATGGGAACAGAGGTGGATAACATGGTTGAGACAGAAACGTTTGATCTTGTTCCTCCTGCAGCGGATCAGAATCCTCTTGGCTGTGGTTGGGTGTATAAAAAGAAGATCAATGCCGATGGTACTGTCAGGGGTCTTCGTGCTCGGTTGGTTGCAAAAGGGAATCAACAAGAACAAGGAGTCGACTTTCTGGAGACATTTAGTCCTGTTGTTCGTACTGCAACCATCCGTACTGTGCTTCATGTTGCAGTAACAAAACGATGGTCCTTACGACAGCTTGATGTGCAGAATGCATTTCTGCACGGTGATCTTAAAGAAACCGTTTATATGATGCAGCCTCCCGGGTTTGTCGACAAGGAGAAACCAGATTATGTCTGGAGATTGAAGAAAGCGATTTACGGTCTTAAGCAAGCCCCGCGTGCGTGGTTTGACAAGTTTAGTGACTTTCTCCTTGCGTTTGGGTTCCAATGTAGTTTTCCTGATCCTTCTCTGTTTATTTATCACAAGGGTTCAGATGTTATATATCTTCTTCTCTACGTCGATGATATGATCATCACGGGAAGCAATGAAGTATTGTTGGAAGCTCTCTTATCTCAGCTTCATCAACATTTTCGGATGAAGGATATGGGACCTCTGCATTATTTTCTGGGCATTCAAGTTCATCACAACTCCGATGGATTATTTTTGAATCAAGAAAAATATGCGACTGATCTTCTTGTTACTGCGGGAATGCAAGACTGATCTCCCATGCCCACTCCCCTGCCTCTGAAGCTTGACAAAGTTCCTGGTCAAGGAGTTATTTTCTCTGATCACTCTCACTTTCGCAGTCTTGCAGGGAAGTTACAGTATCTCACTCTTACTCGTCCGGACATACAGTTTGCAGTCAATTTCATCTGTCAAAAGATGCATTCACCAAGCCTCTCTGATTTTCATCTGCTCAAGCGGATTCTTCGGTATATCAAGGGCACTCTCAGCATGGGTATTAGCATCAAAGCCAGCTCCGATTCCACTTTGATCTGTTATAGCGATTCCGACTGGGCTGGCTGCAAAGACACAAGACGATCGACGGGTGGGTTCTGCACTCTGTTAGGCTCTAATGTGATCTCCTGGTCAGCTAAAAGACATGACACTGTGTCCAAGTCTTCTACTGAAGCAGAATATCGCACCATGTCTATTGCTGCGTCTGAGATCGTGTGGTTGCAGAATCTTCTCCGCATAATGGGGCTTCAACAACGTCGCACACCGCTGCTCCTCTGTGATAATCTGTCTGCGGTGTGTCTCACCGCTAATCCCATGTTTCATAAGCGTACGAAGCACTTTGACATTGACTATCATTATGTGCGTGAAAGAGTTGCAGCCAAAGGTCTTGAGGTCAAACATATTCCGGCTTCACTTCAGCTTGCTGACGTCTTCACGAAGTCTCTGGGGCACGAACCGTTCTTCAAACTCCGGAGCAAACTTGGCGTGACATTGCTTCCCCCACCAAGTTTGAGGGGGAGTATTAGTCTAAGTACCTCAAAGACTCCAGCAGCTGCAGAGGATTTCACATTGTTATCTGGGCTGAAGGCAAATTGTGATGATCAGCCCACTAAGCCCACTGCAGCTCCCATACTAGCCGTTAACTCCATTCTCAGTCAAAGGAAGAACGAGAGCTCTTGTCGTCTTCTAAGTACGGAGAGGCCAGCTCACACAACGCCAGCTCGACCCATTCCCACCTTTATCAGATTCGGATCTTTAGATGCTGTAGTATGCTAATGTGAGCTGTAACCAAGTTTCCTTGTATCGCCTCATGTATATAAGGGGCTAGCTTGTATTAGGGTTTTCCCAAGTGGAATGAAACAGCAGTAATGTTTTCATCTCTTCAAAATCTCACATAGTCTTCACTAACACCTCCTCGCTTATCTGCCTCTAAGGAAAATGAAAATCACAACATAACCCATTTTGCTCAAGAAACCAAAATAATAATAATAACAAGAACAAGTACTAAGACATAAAGAGATCTTGATGATCTTGTACGACCAATCCGTGAGAACGATTAAGAGAATTGTCTTAATGTACTTCTTGATTAATTACAGTTGTGCGTTTGATGATATGATTGGTGAAAGAGGTCTTTTGATTGGAGAAGATATTTGACTTAGTTTGTATCAGTATATCGAAATCTAAATGGTTCATGTCTATTAACAAGTAAGAATCTTATGTGTTTGGATCTTCTCAAATCAAGTCCCAATCATTTCTAGCTTTTGTGGCTTGTAATGCAAGTCTCGGCACTTCGTTAAGCTTGTTATTGACTAAGCAACTATTAAAATCCCTCAAATGTTACAAGCGTGTTGACAGGCTGTCTTAAACCAATATAAAGAGGTATGAAATATGAAGATCAGTATTATTATTTTGAAATATACAAAAAAAGAAACTGAAAATCAAACCAAAACTTTTAATTCCTTAAAAGAGTTACCTGATAATGTAGTCATCTGGGTTAACGTGTCTAAAGATTAGTCAAGGGGTGATCAAACTCAGAAAGGGAGAAAGCCACTGAAATATGCAGGACTGTGGTTGAACCACTTGATACAAGGTCAAGAGCCTGTTTTGCCAGCCTATCGGCAGCAGAGTTCTTCCTCGAAGAATCCAAACAAAGGAAACAGAAACAAAAGCATTACAAGCAATCCTAATATCTGAAACAATCCCATAAATCTCTGGGGTTACGATTTCGCGTTTAGCGCCTTGATGAGTTGAGCAGAATCTGATTCACATCGGAGATGCTGGATCCCCAGCTCAACACCTTTAGTTATCGCTGTCTTCATAGCCAAAGCTTCCGCCGCAAGAGGTGAGCTTACAAAGCCAACAGAGTCTTGAAAGCTTGAACATATTCCTGCTGTCTTTATGGTCTATCCCAGTCCTGCGATCTTGGTGGTTCTCTTCCATACTGCATCAGTCTGAATCACAGAGTCTCCAGAAGAGGCTGGCTTGATCGCTCGGGGAACAGGGGTTCGTGTGCCATCTTTGCTTTGTGCATTAAGCCATTCTCATGCTGCTGAAACGAGCCCCCGCTCAGTTAAAGGCCGGAGACAACTGAGTTTAGTACTCGATTTATGGTTGTTCGTGGAATTAGGGAGGCAAATCGCAAATGTTGACATAGAAGTTAAATATTTGGCGTCCATGGACGCAAGGGAAATGTTCAAGAAAGAAGTCAGAGCACACATGTTAGATTAAGGAACTGCTAGATGACGCAAGAGAGATTGTGGAGACTTATCGTGGTTTTATCTCTTGCACCTTGAAGTAAATAGAACAAGTATGTCATCTAGAGGTTGGAATGCACCTGGATGGCGTCTTCTTGTTCATCGGATTAGAACGCCATTTATACTTTTCATAAGTAAGATATTAGCAAATAAACAAGATATACACATGCATACCTAATCATTTTTACTACATTAGCTCAAATATTTATTCCACACACACACACATATATATATATATTTGATATCATAATATGCTTTTTGTAACATGATATCATAATATGTATATAACCCTTCTAACTTTATAATATCAAATAAAGAGATGTGTAAAAAAAAGAAAATGAAGATATGGATTAACTTTTCATATTTTCCATACTAGTTTCCATATATTAGAAAAATATAAACATTCCATTGTTTAGGTCAAATACACAACAAGAAACATGCCCGAAGCTTGACCGAAACAACAAAAACTAGAATTATAAAATAAGCATGCAAAGACACAACAACAACTTTATTTCAAGACACATTAATTTTATTATTTGACAGTTGATTCATTAGGCATCGTCCACCATTTATTTCTAATTAAGATCGGATCAATCCGCGGTTTGGATTGTTTCTCAAGAGTAAAAATTTTTTTTCTGAAGGATTCAGAATTGTTTCCAAAGAGTTTAGAATTATTTATAGAAAGTTCAGTATTGTTTCCGAAGGATTTGGAATTGTTTCTGAAGAGTTCAAAATTATTGCTGAAGGGTTCAAAATTATTTCTGAAGCATTCAAAATTGTTTCTGAATAATACAAAATTGTTTTCTAAATGATTCAGAATTGTTTGTGAAGGATACAAAATTGTTTCTTAAAGATACAAAATTCAGAAAACAATTTTGTACCATTCAAAAACAGTTCTAAACCCTTCAGAAACAATTATGAATCCTTCAGATACAATTTTGAACCCTTCAGAAACAATAGTGAATCCTTCAGCAATAATTTTGAACCCTCCAGAAACAATTCCAAACCCTTCGGAAACAATACTGAACTTTCCATAAACAGTTCTGAACCCTTCAAAAACAGTTATGAACCCTTCAGAAACAATTATGAACCCTTCAGAAATAATTTTGAATCCTTCAGAAACAATTTTGAACCCTTCATAAACAATTCTGAATCTTTCAGAAACAATTATGTACCATTGAAAAAAAATTATTTATCCTTCAGAAATAATTATGAACCCTCCAGAAAAAAATTTAAATCATTCAAAAAAATAATGAATCCCTCGGAAACACATATGTACCCTTAAGAAAACAATTATAAATCCTTTTGAAACAATTCTGAATCCTTCAGAAACAATTCTAAACCCTTCAGAGGTAATTCCGAACCATTCAGAAATAATTCTGAACCCATCAAAAACAATACTGAACCGTTCTAAAAAATTCCGAACCCTTCAAAAACAATTCAGAACCCTTAAGAAAAAATTATGTACCCTTGAGAAAAATTTATGTACCCTTCAAAAACATTCTGAACCACGGGTTGATACGGGTTTGGATTAGAAACAATTTGTAAATAGTATAATGGTGATTTCGAACCATTCAGAAATAATTTTGTACCCTTAAAAACAATTATGTACCCTTCAGAAAATAATTGTGTACCCTTCCGAAACAATTCTGAATCTTTCAAAACACAATTGTATATCCTTCAGAAACAATTTTATACCTTCAGAACAATTCAAACCCTTCAGAAACAATTCAGAACTCTTTGGAAACAATTATGAACCTTTCAGAAACAATTATGAACCCTTCATAAACAATTATGCACCATTCAGAAAAGATTGTGAACCCTTCAAAAATAGTTCTGATCCCTTAAGAAACAATTATGTATCCTTCAGAAATAATTCTAAATCTTTAGAAACAATTATGAATCCTTCAAAAACAATTCGGAATTCTTCAAAAATAATTATGAATCACTCAGAAACAATTAAGTATCCTTCATAAAATAATTTTGTACCCATCAAAAACAATTATGTACCATTCAAAAACAATTATTAACCCTTCACCATTTAGAAACAATTTTGAACCCTTCAGAAACAATTATGAACTCTTCAGAACCAATATTGAACCTTTTACACACAATTTTGAACCCTTTAGAAATAATTCTTTACCATTCAAAAAACAATTATGTTCCCCTCCAAAATAATTCAAAACCCTCCAGAAATAATTATGAATCATTCATAAACAATTCTCAATCTTTAGAAAACGATTATGTACCTTGAGAAAATAATTTTGAACCCTTCAAAAACAAATCCATACCTTTCAAAAACAATTCTGAACTATTTTGAAACAATTGTAAACCCTTCACAAACAATACTAAACATTCAGAAACAATTTTGAACCCATAAAAATAATACATAACCAATCTAAAAAAAATTTGAACCCTTCAGAAAAAATAATGTACCCTTGAGAACAATTTAAGCACCCTTCAGAAACAATATGAACTGCGGGTCGATTCGGTTTGGATTAGAAACAATTTATAAATAGTCTGGTGGTGATTCTGAACTCTTTTTAAACAATTAAGAACCTTAAGAAAAAAATTATGTACTCTTCAGAAACAATTATGAATCCTTCTAGACATAATTTTGTAAGATTCTGAAACAACTTTGAACCCTTTAATAACAATTATGAATTCTTCAAAAACAATTCAAACCCTTCAGAAACAATTCAGATTTCTTTAGAAACAATTATGAATTTTTCATAAATAGTTCTGAGCCTTCAGAAAGAATTCTGAACCCTTCAGAAAGAATTCTGAACCCTTCAGAAAGAATTCTGAACCCTTCAGAAACAATTTATACCCTTCAGAAACAATTTTGAATCATTTAGAAACAATTCTGAATCATTCAGAAATAATTATGAATCCTTCAAAAACAATATTGAACCCTTCAGAAACCATACTAAACCCTTCATAAAGAATTATGTACCCTTCAGAAACAATTATGTACCCTTCAAAAATATTTTATATCCTTTAAAAACAATTATGTACCCTTCAAAAAAACAATTCTGAACCCTTCAGAAAAACTTATGAACCCTTCATAGACAATTCATAATCTTTTAGAAAAAATTATGTACTCTTCAGAAAAAAATTATGTTCCCTTCAGAAACAATCCAAACCGCGGGTCTACCCGGTTTGGATTATAAACATTTTGTAAATAGTATGGTGGTGATTCTGAACCCTTCAGAAAAATTTTGTACCTTCAAGAAAACAATTATGTACCCTTTAGAAAAAATTCTCAATCCTTCAAAAAATAATTTGTACCATTCAGAAACAATTTTGAACCCTTCTAAAACAATTCAAACCTTTCAGACACAATTCTGAACCCTTCAGAAATAATTTTGAAAGCTTCGGAAACAATTACGTAAAATTCAAAAAAAATATGTACCCTTCATAAAACAATTATATACAATTTTGTGGGTGAATCCAGATTTGGATTATAAACAATTTGTAAATAGTATAGTAGCAATTTTGAACCCTTAAGAAACAATTTTGTACCCATAAAAAAATTTGTACCCTTCATAAACAATTATGAATCTTTCACAAAACAATCTTGTACCATTCACAAACAATTCTTAATCCTTCAGAAAACAATTTGTATTCTCCAGAAACAACTCTGAACCTTTCAAAAACAATTTGAACTTTTCAGACACAATTTTAAACTCTTCAGAAACAATTTTGAACCCTTCAGGAATAATTTTGAACCCTCCATAAACAATTATGTACCATTCAGAAAAATTATATGAGCTTCATGAACATATATAATTTTTTGGGTAAATCCAGGTTTGGATTATAATTTTTTTTAATAGTATGATAATGATTTTGAACCCTTAATAATCAATTATGTACCCATCAAACAAAATTTGTACCATTCAGAAAGAATTATGAATCTTTCAGAAAACAATTTTGTTCCCTTCAGAAACAATTATGAACCCTTTGAAAATAATACTGAACCCTTCAGAAATAATTCAAAAACCTTCAAAAGTAATTCCGAACCCTTCAAAAATAATTTTGAACCCTTGAGAAACAAATTTCTACCCTTCAGAAACAATTTAAACCGCCAGTTGATCGAGATTTGAATTAGAAACAATTTGTAAATAGTATGGTGGTGATTCTGTGAATCATTCAAAAACAATTTGAATCTTTCAAAAACAATTATGAATACTTCAGAAATAATTATGTACCCTTCAAAAAATAATTGTGTACCCTTCAAGAACAATAATGTACCTTTCAAAAGTAGTTTTGAACCCTTTAGAAACAATTCTGAACCTTTTAGAAACAATTCTGAACCCTTCAGAAACAATTTTGTACCCTTAAAAAACAATTCTGAACCATTCAGAAGCAATTTTGAACACTACAGGAACAATTTTGAACCCTTCAGAAAGAATTTAGAATCTTTCGGAAATAATTGTACACACTTCAGAAAAAAATTTGTACCCTTCAAAAAAAATTTATGTACCCTTCCAAAACAATCCGTATCGCGGGTTAATCCGGGTTTGGATTATAAAAATTTGTAAATAGTATGGTGGTGATTCAGAACCCTTCAAAAACAATTATGTACCATTCAGAAAACTACTATGTACACTTCAAAAACAATTTTGAATCCCTCAGAAAATAATTTTGTACTCTTCATAAATAATTCTGAACCCTTCAGAAATAATTCTGAACACATTAGAAACAATTATGTACCTTTGTTGGTGATTTTGAACCCTTCAAACAATAAAGTTCTCTTCGGAATACAATTTTGTACCCTTCAGAATCAATTTTGAATCCTTCAGAAAACAATTTTGTACACTTCAGAAACAATTTTGAACCTTTCAGAAACAATACTGAATCATTTGGAAACAATTTTGAACTCTTCAGAAACAATTCTGTATCATTTGGAAAAATTATGTAGCCTTCAGAAAACATTTATGTAGCCTTCAGAAAACATTTATGTACCATTCAAAAACAATCCAAACCGCAGATCGATCCAGGTTTGGATTAAAAACAATTTGTAAATAGTATGGTGGTGATTTTGAACCCTTCAGAAACAATTATATTCATAAACAATTATGTACTCTTCAAAAAATAAGTATGTACTCTTCAAAAAATAAGTATGTACCCTTAAAAAATAATTATGAACCCTTCAGAAAATAATTTTGTACCTTTCAGTAAAAATTTTAAACCTTTCGTAACATAATTTATATCTTTTAGTAATAATTTTGAATCCTTTAGAAATAATTTTGAATCTTTCAGAAACAATATTGAACAATTCAGATATATTTCTAAACCCTTTAGAAACAAGAATTGGGTTTGGGGAGGTATGTTTCATCCTCTAGAGGTTCCAAAACAAACCAAATGAAGTCTGGTCTTCTTTTAGTAACTTGGATCATTTGTTGCAGGTGCCAAGACACAAAGAGTGGACATACATATAAAATATCCGGGTTCTTATATCTAATATCTATGTAATCGGGATACAAATACTTTCAAGGACATATTATATAGTGACTCGCTTTGAAAATCTCTCAGAAAATATAGGTAAGTAGCTACAATATCCTTTCTTAAACTTGTATATGAGCAAATATGTTTTTGACTGTGAACCCAATAGCTTTCTCTGCATGAAGGTTAGGGCAGTTTTTTTCACTCTACTGAATCCTGAGCTATGTTACATGGAAACGGAAACGGATTCGCGGAAGCGGAATCGAGTGGAAGTATAGAAGCGAGATTTTTAAAAAAAATTAGGAAGCGGAAACGTATCGGAAGCGTATATTTATATGTGTGTATATATACATATTAAAATATAAAAATTAAAATATGACTAAAAATTAGAACATCCAAATTAAAAATAAAATATTTATTTATTTATAATAATTTTAAATGATTTCATGCTAAAACAGTGAAAATATATATAAATTAAGTTTTAAAATATTATTATACTAATTATTTTTAATTAACAGAATATATTTGAATATGTATACGATATATCTCTAATAAACCCTCAATGTATAAAGATAATTTATAATATTAGTTTTAATAATTGTATATTTTTATTCTCTATTTCACTATTATATAAAAATAAAAACAATGTTTCTTATATTTTATTTACTTATGACATTGTATTTTTTTAAAACGGAAGCGTGATTCCAAAACGGAATCGTAAGCTTCCAACGTGTTTTTTAAGAGGTATTTTTGGAAGCGCATTAGAAGCGAGATTCCGAGAGTTTCCACAAGCTTCTGATTCCGATTCTGGTTCCGACATATGACGAAGCTTCCATGCAACCTAGATCCTGAGTACTGTATTCTGAATCAAATTTTTCGTGTGTGCAGATTGTCACACACTTAACAAGCTTCAAATGGTAATCAAGATATATTCTTTAATCATCCTAATACCAAAGTCTCCTTTCTAAGCACTGCACTTGAAAGTTTGTACTTTGAAGGAGAAATCAAAGAAGAGTGGTCCTTATAGTGGTACTCTACATCAAGTATAGCTAAGAATACTATTGGAATCTTGGTATCTAAGAGCAACATTATTGGTAGGACCAAATTAGAAGTCCTTAGATTAGTTTATTGTTATTTTTGGTTAAGGACAAATGTTAAAGACAATCCTAAAAATTTGAATTATTGGTAGGACTTTGTGAAGTCCTTAGTAAATTAATTATTTATTTTAATAAAAGATAAATTGAAAATAAAACATATAAAATTAAAATTGAAAAATGTTTATTTTAATGTTTGATAATATGTAGAATATTATATAATATTTATTTTAATGTTTGATAATATATAAAAGATACATTATAAATAAAACATAAGTACATAAACACATAATCTGAGTTCACAATAAAAAGTTATTAATCCGAGTTCACAATACCACAATCCGAGTCATTACACATAAGTAGAGTCTTTGATAAACATTCTACATAAGAAGAGTCACACTAGATAAACACAAGTACGAACAACATAGGGGAGTCTAAGCCACACCAACGTTTAACTTTCTCTTCCAAGTGCTCAGTACCTCCAGGATCTCCTTCTTTGGAGCATACACACACAACAATGGTGATGACATCCCATCTCCAACCACGTTGATGGCAAACAAGTCCCCGATGCGGCATTTGTTATCATGACAGAACTTCCTCCACCCTTTGATGTAGTAGAAGCCTCCTGATTCGCTAAATCTCAATGCCACAGTCCACGGTTTTCCATCTATATTCACTAGAGTAGCCTCCTTGCATTGTTTGTTCAGAGCCTTACAGCCCGTTGCGTCCACAGGAAGAGCCTAAGACAAACCAAAGTCAACACACACAGAAATTTCAAATCAATGTTCGAGAAACTAAACACTCACCAGCTTGTCTTCTTCGACATTAGTTTATGTGACCTCAGCACGGAAACTGTAGTCCCATGAGTAAGCAGAAGCTGGGACATTAGGTGTTGTGTACTGAATGTCACAGCAACTAGGACCGAAGGGACTCACATGGAAGACCATCTCGCCTTCGAGTTTGAAGATCACTATGTCTCCAACTCGAAGGTCATGCGCCTCCGTGAACTCTTTCCAACCGCGTGTGAGTCTCCTCTCCTCCTGAAGCACTTCCCATGTATTGTATGTGGCGTCTGATCGAAGTGTCCATCTGTTTCCGGTGGTGTTCCTGTGGATGTGCCTCGAGAAAAAGGCAATGGGTATGTTCTGCGACATACCAAATGCAAAACAAATATCAGTATCATCTAATTACCACACTATCATAAGACAAATAGAGACTGTGTGCTTACCAAGCCAGTCTGGAACCCGGGAAGGAGAGGCTGAAAGAAATGAGGTTGATGAGAGTGTGCCATCTGCAATAATGAGAGAGATGTGATAAGAGAATAGAAACCGGAAGAGAATAGAAGAGAGAAATAAGATGATGGAGAATGAATGAGCTCTGTCGATGGTTTAATACCTAAATCTAATTAACTCAAATGCGAAGAACACATTAGGACTACTACTGAATCGACACGACATCACACATATCAGTAAATGAAAACAGAACATCATTCTACAATTGAAATCCCATAATCTATACAATAACTAAATAGCAAAGCAAGTAAAGCAAAGCAACGATTAAAACAGAACATTCCTTGCAAATCAAAACAGAACATCATTCTACATCATTCTACATTATACAAGTAAAGCAAGCAACGATTAAAAATTACTATCAGAGTAATAAATAGCAAAGCAAGTAAAGCAAGCAAGTAACACAGACGAAAAAAAAAATTCCTTGCAAATCCCAACAAATTGATCGAAAACGAGAACCAACTACATGCAAATCATACGGAGGAGCAAAGAATCTGCAGACGAAAATCGAATTTTGAAATCCCTAAAATAGATATATAGCAAACCAAGTCAAGAAATCAACGACAAAAACTTACTATCAGATTAATAACACAAACGGAAAAAAAAAATAACATGCAAATCCCAACAAAGTTCAAAAATTACGAGAACCAAATACATGCAAATCGATCGGAGGAGGAACACCTACCCTTTCACCTTCGAATCCGCGGAGGCGTCGAATGAATCAGACGGAGATGTTCTCGATGAGGGAGGAGATGGATAGGGGATCTCGATGAGGCACAAGATCGGGGGAGGCGTCGAACGATTCGGATGGAGATGTTGGAGATGAGGCAGGAGATCGATAGGGGATGTCGATGAGGCAGGAGATCGGGGGGAGGAGGCGTCGAACGGTTTGGATCGGGTGGAGATGTTGTCGATGAGGGAGAATAACGACGGGGGATGGAGATAAGGAAGAACAACGATGGGAGGCTTCGACGAGGCGTGAGATTCACCGGATGAGGAAGAACGCCGATATCGCCAAATGAGTCGCCGCTCGAAGAGAGAATCGGGAGAAAATGAAAAAAGTGAAGAGGAGGTTTCGATATTCTCCAACCCTATTTCGACGTCCAATACGATGCCTCCACGTCGCAGGTAAGGACGAAGCCCAGCGTCCCAAATTAAGGTCCGTTAACCATGATATTCGATTTATTTGATTTATTTTTCGACCCAATAAAACGAAGGACGCGGCCCAGGACCAGCGATAATGTTGGTCTAATTCTACTCTGTATCTCTATCTCTATCTCTCTCCTCTTTGGTTTTTTTTATATCATTACACTGAAAGCGTGGGAGTAATGGGTGGAGTCAATAACTTGGACATTTATGTGAAGACCAGAGTCTGCAAAAATAGGACACACACAAACAAACAAAAAACTCTTGAAATTGTAGTTAGTAAGTAATTTGTGCCCAAAACCAAATAGTAACTTTAAGTATTTTTAAATAACATTCCAATAAGAAAATTGTCAAATCAATTGCAACTCAGTGAAGTTTAGCACGTCACAAAACCTGAGGCATTAGATCGACATTAGTTGACTATATATAAATCGAAATACCATATTAATGGCGTCGGTAGTTCCTCCTAGAACTCAAAATGTGCTTGGTTATAAAATATATACAAATGTAAATTACCATCTCAACTTCGTCACATCTTTTTGACTTTTGATTATTTAAGAGTTTTGGTGATTTACACCACATGAAATGGATCCGTTGTTATCGTTTCTATCTTTATGATCCTCGCTGACCCATTATCCACGCATCGTTATTTATGTACTTCCATATACATGAATTGTCAAGATATGGTGTTCAACATTCATTATACATCTATTAACATCTCACGTTTTATTGAATATTGAAAATATCTTTGCTTTTTCGTATAAAGAGGGAATGTATATTTACATATACTTCAAACAAAAAATTTCTAGAAACATATGCTATGCAAATGAACAAAATTCACTGGGTCACTCTTAGTTTTGGTCATGGATTCATTGTTCTCAACAAAATGACTCTATACTTGAAATTGTATTGGTGAGATCACGTTGGCTTTTTTACTTATTGTATAACGCGAGGAATAACTAACTAAATAATATAACCAAAAAAAGTAATAACCATATAACTAAACTCTAAAATCAGCATTAGCGTTTGTAAATGCGCCCGCGTCCTTTACACTTAACACGAATGCTATTAATTCTACTTCTACAAGTCAACTAAACAATTTTTATATCTCCAGCTCCTAATGAACGAGATCTCATTATGTGAGTAGATGGGAGATGAGAAACGATAGTAAACGTGCTAAACTTTATTTTGCTTTCTATGTGCGTGTTTAATTACCTTTCAACACAATTTTTTTTGGAAAAAAAAACACATATTTTTTGGAGAACACGTTTTTGTAAGAAAAGAAAATAACCGACTTTGTATTATAAGGTTAGTGTGATCATATCCAATTACTCAGCGGTGTGATATATGTGTAGATCAAAATCAGTTTGTTAGGAAGTTTATTATGTTTGGTTATTGTGTTGAAAGATGCGATCTTCATATGATGGTATGATCCTTGATGCATGTGGTATCAAGTTGCACATTGATTGGTGCAATTAAGAGTACCAAATTTATTGAGAGGAGCCGAATTGTTAATGCTCGCTTTGCTTGTTTTCTTTGAATTATATTTTGCAAGCTCACTTCTATTATATACCAAAAACAACAACAAAATCTGACTCAGACTAGTCATAGTTAGTGGTTTGAATTACTATCACACAACTTGTAATAATACGAAATATATGAAAATCTGAAAATAAAGAACTGAGTAAGAAAAAGAAGTCCTTAACATTCACTTCATAGTCCTACATCTCCAAAGATTATATATGTATCATGGCATCAATATATACATTAAGACTGTTGCCTTACTAATATAAACTAGAATGTACTACTTTGCAGTTGTGTTACTAACTTATTATTATTAGAATTGTACAAGGAAGAAGCGTATTCGAAGCTTTTTTATTTTACTTAAAGTCAGATTATTTCTTGGTCAAAACAGAATGATAAAGAAAATGGGACCAAAGAAAGAAAAGAGAAGTAGATTTACGAGGAAGAAGGTAAGCTAATACTAAGAAAATGGATTGGTCCCACCCAAATCCTAACACAGATTCATTTTTCTGCTTATGTCACACGCTCGAAGTTCCTATAACGCTTTTTTCTTTTCTTGTAGTGAATCCAAAACTATGTTAATTTAATTAACTTAATTACTACATAAATATTTTTAATGGTTTTTAACTTTACTTCCCTTATAATGTATGTCATTAATAAACAGCCCAAGACTGTCACCTTATATCATCTAGAGACTGAAGACTAGCACAACACCCTTTACAATCCACCCATATAACTGGTTATTCATAAACAACTACGAAACTTGACTACCAAACATTGGACCCACTTGAAATGCTTCATGCGGTTTATAGTTTACTCTCAACTCCCACACATCCTCAAGTGATCCTTGTCCCCAAGATTTAAACAAGAGAATTATATAGTAAAATAAAATTGATATTTTTGAAAATAGTAATGGGTAGTTTTGGAATTGAGAAAATTATTATTTTGTCTCCCTCTCATAAAACGTTTAATAAAACTAAATGCCAGTAGGGTGGTTCAATTTATATATTTGCCTGTATTTGGGTTCTCTGTACCAATTCTGGTGTCTTGCCATTTAATTTTGTTTGCGTTTCTTTAATTTCAATTTAATTCCTTTGACTGTACAATTTTTACTTCAGAAGTTATGATATTTTTCTCAATTTTTATTATAGACATCTAATTCAAGTTGGTTGCCATTTAATTTCTTGGTTCCATATATTAACTCATATGAAGAAAATAAAATAAATAATGATGGCCTGTTGAGTATTTAATTTGATTTCTGTGTATTAGCCATTAAACACCTCTCTTGTTCTTTTCCTCCTCTATTTAATAAGCAATGAATTGGGTTCCCGCAAATACCTACTTATTTTCTTGTGTATTTATTAATTACATATTTAAAATAAAAATTACTGGTTTAAAGTTGAAAAGTAACTTAAATTCGATACTCTTGAGGCCTAATTAAAGCAATCAACCGTCTGATATCATCTATAGTATGCGCCATTTCAATCTTTATGATTCTCTCTCTCTCACTCACAATTAAATTAAGCCTTAATAAAAAAATCTATCTTTCCCTCTTTAAAATCTTCTAATGTGTTCTTTCTTGTATATAAAGACCTAAGCTGAACCAACCCAACCACCAGTTAGAAGAGAGACTCTTTGTGATTGTAAGTACGAAAAGTCTTTGAGATCACAGGAAACTCTCCTTCTCCATCCGCAGGTTTCAAGGTATTTTTTCCTCCGACCAAACTCACTTTAACTTGATCTCTTCTTGTCTGAACCAGTTGCTTATCCAATTTAAAACAGAAGATGAGTCGTAGAAGTCCAAAGCTTGACCTTAAGTTGAACCTCTCGCCTCCTACGTCAAGCCGGAGGAGGATGGTTCGATCTCCGAGCCGCTCTGCGACGACTTCGCCAACCTCACCGCCAAGCTCATGCGTCTCTTCGGAGATGAACCAGGACGAGTCGTCTGTGAGATACTCATCGAGTCCAGAGACAACCTCGATGGTTCTTGTCGGGTGTCCTCGTTGTCTCATGTACGTTATGCTCTCAGAAGACGACCCTAAATGCCCTAAATGCCAAAGCACCGTTCTTCTTGATTTCAACCATGAAAACGCCTCAAACGCCAACGCACGCACTCCAGGCGCTGGTTCCTCTGGTCGCAAGACCCGGAGGAACTGAAAGACTAGTAAAACCCTCTAAAAATCCTGTCATTTTTAATCTTTATTTTCTTGCGCATGTAGCTGTTGTTTATGAGAGTAGTGCTAATCACGCTCCACTTTTAAAAACCCTTAGAAGAAGGTAGGGAGATGAAACTAGGGTTTCCCTACTCACAAAACTTTCATATCAAAAGGGTGGAGCGCGAATAGCACTAACTTTTCTTTTCTTCCTTAACATTTTTCTACCATTTGAGTTCTCTAATGGAAGAAGAATTTCTATGTATCTTTCTCCAAAAAAAAAAAAAAAAAAAAAAAATTCTATGTATGTGAAACATGTGTCATTATCTCCGTATCTCTACTCCTGAGTTTATAAATCATCTTCTTTCTTTGATACTCTGTTTCTAGGATATGTCTAAAAGGAAGGATCTCTGTTTTCTTCAGATACTCTGTTTCTCGGATGTATAAGAGAATTAGACGTTTTGTATGTTTGACTATAGAAAAGTAGACATTCTTGGCGTAGCAAATAGATTGCTTACACATCACGAAAATATCACGAAAATGAAGATAAAATTTTGATTTTGTGAAAGATATAGTAGATTGATCCTGATCCCCAGAAAAAGCTGAAGAAAAAAAATTATATAGATTCCTTGTACTTGTTGAAAAAGCAGTACAGATGAGAGAAAGATAGAAAGTCTGGTTAGAGATCAGACAAGAACTTCTTTTTGGTCCCACATTGTTACTTTGACCCCACAAATTCATACACACGTACCCGAAACTCCTCTTGTTTTCATTTTTCTTTTAATTTTCTTTTTAATGTTAACTCGAGATAGATCTCTCTCTGATCATCCAAAAAGTCTTCAGACTTTGTAGCCTAATCATAGGCACTAGAAACTGATTTTTTTCCTTTTCCTGCAAAAGAATCCATAACAAGATTTTTGTCCTCAGCAAATTGCACGTTTGATCAAAGACAAAAGCGGACAAATCTAGAACATGAGTTTGCATATGGCAAAATAATTTATCAGAGCTAAACATAGTGAGTTTGGTGCTTCTGAGCATGAATATGATTGTAAAATCTATTTAAAAAACTGCCGACGAAGAAGTACAAAAAAAAGGTGAAAGGATGAAAAATGGAAGAGGAAAGTAGTTCAGAGCATTTAAATAAAAATTAATAAAAACAGAGGAAGGTGCTTCGATTTATATAAATGTTTTTGATAACAGCTGTTCAAAATGTTAAGATTTAGAGTATCATTAAAACCAAAATATAAATGCAATAGTAATTGAGACAGTTGAGAATTGTAATGAGCGTTACGTCAGATTATAAATACGGAATCTTACAAAAAAAAAAAAAAAAAAGATTATAAATACGAATTTAATTCCACCTTCATTGCTCTCTTCTCGCTCACCTCTTCAAAGAAAGAAAGAAATAATTATTATCATGCTCATGATGATGCTACGAATTTTATTTGTTTTCTCTCATTTCTTATCTTTATTTTTTTTTCTTCGTCATTACACTAGTTGACATGTCTTTAAAATAACTCCATTTCTCTTCTTATCATTCACTAAATGCCACCTTTCTGTTGCCGCTTTCCAATTTTAGCAATCTCATCTTTCAAAGCTCCATGTTCCCTTATTCAATTCGTGCTTCTACCTCTCCTTTTCTCTCAATTATAACGATCCTTTGATTTACCTTCTACATTCATAGAGTTTATAATTCATAACCCCACACAGAGCCAAACTGGTTAGATGGTATTAACTTCTTTTTGGTTATTGGAATTGACATCAACCAAAGTTTAGAAATTTTCTTTGTTTCTTTCCGTGTAACATTTCTAAAGAGAGTTGTTAGAGAGCTCTAGACGTTAGGGAAGAGAATACTCACGAAAGTATTAACCCGCTAAGGTTTCCGGTTAGGAAAGGTTATGGGCATATTAGAAATAATGCTAGGCTACGTTTTTTGAAAACTTTCCTCTGTTATATTATGAGGAGAAAATATACTTTCAAATACGCCAATTAGCATCTAGTAATTATAGAATTTATTGTATGAACGTAACGTTCTTGTTGAAACAACAAGTTCCATCTGATCTACTCTACTCTAATAAATCATCTAATCATATTCATGTCGGATATTAGAGGAGTGTATGTGCGAGTTTCGTGATGACGAGAGGAGACATGTGATTATGTGAGTGATGAAAAGATCAAGTAGATAGATTAGCGTTTGGAGGGATAGAGACAGTGGAATAGTAGATTGTGTGTGGGCACATTCTCGAATAAGAGGCCCATCAAAGATATTTGAGGACCAAGAGGTCAACAAACACACAATGCAAAACTATTATAAACGTACTTCTTATCGCATGCAATTGCACGTCCACGAATACAAATAAAGCATGCGAAGTTCATCCCTACTCCTGAGTCTTGAATCTGACAGAATGAAGGATAAATGTTCATGCTTAGCTTAATTAATTATAAGCAGGCCCGGCCCTGATAGGAAGCTTTAGAAGCATGAACATCCGGCCTTTAATATTATATATAGTTTTCGGCTAAATTTTTCAATAAAATTGTCTAGTCTAGTGGTGTCAAACGTATCATATCGCCGATAACACCCTGGATTCAAATCTTGGTAGAACCTCCAGCCTTTTATTTGAAATAGCTTCCGGTCTTTGATAAATCAGGAACGGTACTGATTATAAGACTCTAACTCTTAACTCTTAAGATATGTACATGTTGTTATATCAATACGTACATACCTAACCTAGCTAACTAATTACGAAAAAAAACTAATTACAATAATAATGTATATTATTTAGATAAGCATCTCAAGTCTCAACGTGTTCGGTCCACGTCTGAAACTCTTAGCTCTCACAAATTCGCCATCCACGAGAATTATGCATTATGACTAGTCACAGTCCTGTATCAAATACAATTGGTGTCTGGATCACTCATCGACAAAATTAAACATATTGATACTTAAGCGTTAGTGGTTAAACACTTTAACAAGCATGCATAATGTAATGCTATATTGTTTTCGAATGTTGCCCGCTGCATTAGCTTTAGCTCAAGTATTGTTCTTTATAGCTGATCCTTAACGCCTTTGCCACTAACATCACGGTATCACACAAACAAATTTCACCCTTATATACTATGACCAAGTTTGAAGAAGGTATATATGTCATACTTTTAATTTTATTTTTTGTTTTTTCCACTTAGTTATTTAATTATTGCTTCTATAAATGCATTTAAACTTGAGTGGTTGAAATCTTATATGCTATTCTTTATTGTGAGTGCAGTACACATTAAAACTTCAATAGTTGTATCTTCTATATTTTTCTCAATTCTCACTGCCAAATATTGTATCAATTTATAAAGAGCAATACTGTCAGAACATTAAACCTGAATTGTTGTTATTAATTTACATCAATCATGGGAATTACTTTTTATTACTTGGTGAAGCTTATAATACATTTAATTTCTTGGATGAGTATTTATATCATTTAAATAATAATATTCTTCTGGGGTATTGTCTTGTTGAGGGTGGCTGGCTGGCTATACTAGTTAAAAGATTCTATAAGCTTCATAAACGGAAATGCTTCAAAGCTTTAGGGATGGATTGTATACAGGCTTGGGTCTAACTGGGCCTAGTTCTTCTGAGTAGCCCATTTATTTTGTCTGCTTCGTGTGAGAATCACGTGGCCTTTTGCCCAGTTTCCTTCAAGTTAACTCTCTCTTTTCCTATTTGTTTTGAACTTTTTCACAATATATAAACCCGAGACACAAAAATATAAGTCATTTAAAATATATCCGAATCAATTCCTTCACATATCACAACATGGTTTGAATTACTTTTTTTTAGTTCCAAATACAAATCAACGATTAAGTAGGAGAGTTTGGTAAAGGTAGCTAAACGTATCATTAAGTTTTTGTTTAAATACACAATTTTATAAAATAACACACAACTTTATATCATTAATAAAGTATGTTACACACAAAAAAAAACTCAATAGAATAAAAATAATAATGCCGATTGAGTTCGATCCGAAACGGTTACAACGGTTTGGCAGAAAAAAGCAAATTCCGGCATCCCAAGAAATGCGACGTTTAAAATATAAAAAGAGAAGGGAATCGTCTTTTTCAAGCAATCTCTCAGACTTCCCCTTTGCTTCTCTCTTATCCCTTAATGCTTTAATCATTTCATTATTAACTCCACTTTCTTTTTCGTGCTTCTTCTTCTCTCTTATTTTTCCTGAATCTCAGAAAACCACTGCTTTTCATTTGCAGTTGCTCGAGCTCTGAAGGAACAGGGTTCAAAAACTCATAACACTTATAAGTCTGTTTAGTTGATCGAAGATGCTGGGAAATTTCATTACAAGAATCATAATGTTAAAAGACCATCTCTTACTTCATCTGGTATTAAATGTCAGTTTCGTTCTGTTTCTTAGTTTTTTTTTTCTTTTTCTTTTGAAGATTGCTTGTGGGTTACGCGTACCCAGCATATGGATGCTACAAATGCGTGGAAAAGAAAAAACCTGAGATTCAAGAACTTCGATACTGGTGCAAGTATTGGTAATACTTATGATCAGTGGTTAATTTAGATGCTTATATCTAGATAAGGAATCTGATTCTCATAACACCATCATATCGAAAATTTGATTCGATTTTGCAGGATCTTGGTGGGTATTCTTACAGTTTTTGAAAGAATAGGAGACATCATTGTATCATGGTGAGCATTAGTTTTAGTAACTATTAATCTCAATCATTAGATGCTGAAGTGGTTCTATGATAAGGTTTCCACTATACGGGGAGATCAAAATCGCTCTTCTTGTCTGTTTATGGTACCCGAAATCACAGGTACACTCCAATGCAAGAGTAACTATCTCATCATGAACATTCATTAAAACCGTTTTCTTTTTGTCTCCTATCTCTGATTTCTGATAGGGGATTAGCTACGTCTACGAGAAGCTGCTATGTCCGTACATGTCACGGCATGAACTAGACATCGATCAGGGGATTCTGGTTTTAAAGATCAGAGGACATAGTGTAATTGTTCAACTACTGCAATATGGCTATCATTGGACTTTGCAAATGGTTAGACATCTGCAGCAACAATTCGACAAGGTATATGGAATGAAACAAACAGATTCAATCTCACTCTCTTATTTTTCAGGAAATCAAGAAACCTTTGTAATTGTACAAGATCCATTCACTTCTTGTTCTGCAGATAAATAACCGATCAAAGTCGATAGAGAAACACAGAGCTGGAACCTCGTTCATGTTTCTCCGTTAGCTGTAGCAGAATGACACAGGACTAGAACTACAATAACCGGTTGTTAAAGCCGGTTCATCACAATTTGAATTTGTAAATCTGAACCGGAACTGCACACCATGCTCGTGAGAGACTTTATGTAACAGAAGGAAACTATATACAATTCAGAAATCGAAATCAAACTCTTTACTTGAAATCTTTTGATTATTATTGTATACAAACAATAGTGTTCAATAAACGGAGCTATTTAACAATCCGAGGAGCACAAACTGATTGAAGAATCCAGCCAAACACACGTCTCAACAACTGCACACCGGCGGAGAAATGAAGCCACACGCGGCGGAGGAACTGACACCCAGCCGAGTCCTCCGACGAAGTCTGCGCCGTCGCCTGTAGATAAGACCAAGCGGCCTGCTTAACGAGCGGATCGCGAATCGATATATCTCCGACGGTGGACAACACGGGAGAGCTGGAACCGTTGATCGACGGCAGTTTGACGGAGGAGTTACTCGGAGACGACGAGATGATGTCTCTGAGAGATGTGTACGCTACGAAGGAGGGCGGTTTTATGGAGATGAGGTCGAAATCGAAGGGCGATGGCGTTGAAGAAGAAGAAGAAGATTCGATTGCGAATGGGATATCGGAGGCGATCACGGGAGTTGGCGTCGCTACGGAGATTCTACGGCGGAGTGGAGTTGCCGGAGAAGTTGACGGCGGAGACTCCATTGCCTTTTTTTTTTTTTTGGTGTGAAGGAGAATAATAGGTTTGTGGCTGATTGGGTCTCTCCCTTGTAAATATGAGGTCCAAACCAATTATTGATGTGTATAATATGTGTGACATTTGTCACTATCTTCTGTTGTATTTAATATAATTGAGCTTTATTTTTAATTTTGTATTTTTCTGAATTATTCTGGTTGGTGCTGGAGACCTGTTACAAAATATAACAACTGTTTATTATTTTTTTTTCTATTTTCTGTCTTATGTGAGTTTCTTCACTGTATATTTTTAGCTAATTATAAGTAAAGTTTATATACAGAGATAACCTTATTTTATTATATATATCTGTAGTCAATAAAATTTATCTAACTAACTTCAGTTGTAGAAAAAAAATATGATTCCATTGTTAATTTACGCAGGAAACAAGTTAATAAAAGAGAAAACATGGACATGGTCATGAAATTTACCAAGAAATTATATAATAGAGACCATGTTTGTTTGTACATCTGAAAGGTATATCTAGATGCTGTCTTATCCAGATACTTTGTATATTTGAAACCCAATCAATCGATTTCGAAAGTAGTTGAAAACTATATTTGAAAATGCATGGATCTTCCAACATTGCCGTATGGTATGGAGAAGCTATCAGAGTAAAACTACACACAAAATTGGTGATAGTATAAACCCTAAAAAGTAGTAGTCGACAGAATCTGGAAATGCTGAGATTAGATGGCGTTGGAGTAAATGGCATTGGAGTGAGATGTGGAGAATAATTGTTAAATAAATTTAGGAACCGAAACATTTTGGAAGCGTATACATATAATATAAAAGTATATATACATTTATAATATGAATAAGAATTTATACACAAAGTAAGAAAAGTAGATATTAGAAAATACTAGTGATATTCCGGCGCTACGCGCCGGATTCGTATGTTGTATTCTTACTTAAATTTATAATTTATTATATGGTCTTAGTAAAGAAAATATGTTAAAAATATGTAAAATAAAAATATATTTTCTGATCTTTTTGATAGTGGTTTGCGACCGTAGTATAAGTAGTTGTTACTAATCGATTAATAAATTTATAATAAAAATCGATAATCGTAAAAAAAGTTAATTCAGTTGGAATCTTAGATACTCATGTCATAAACTGAGCTTTCTTTCATTAAATGTTTGAAGGTGTTAAACCAGAGAAAGTTGATTAATGCATGTAAAATAACCACCTGAGAAAGGAAATGATGCATAAGAAAACTACTACTTTAAAAGTAAGTAATCATTAACTGGTAAATTGAAATAAGAAACCGGTGTACCTTCCCATTAATCAACAACATATCAACCCCAATATCTCACCCCTTTCTTAACATTTCAGGCTTGCCAAAATTGTTGTAGTCTAGTCTGAATATCTCTACACCAATTTGTCTTCAACTCCGAGCAATGAAACTGGGAATTCGACAATGATTGAATTGGGAAAAGTAAATGGATTATCGTCCAAACTCTCACACCGTCTATACATATACAATGAAACCGAGAAAGCAGAAACTAAAGAAGCATTCAATAGGAGATAGTGGGATGAGTAGGATTTCTGGATTGATTATATGAACGATTACGTCGATTGCGTTAAAGAAGGAGAATTGTAGAGGCTATATTCTCAATCGTCAACATCAAATACAAAGAAATCCTATAAACCAGTGTTTTGAAACCCGACCCGGACACTGAATCGGATGATTTACCGGATCACTGGATCATTGGATCAACCGCGGATGAATCGCAGATTAATAAATGAATTAGTTTTATTACATAATAATATATTAGCTATGAAAACAAATATATATAAAAACTAAAGCTAAGTATTTTGAGTGTACATACAAAATATTAAGAAATAGTTTAGACTATTTAAAAAATTTGTAACATAAGAGTTATGACATCTAAAAAAATCAGGACATAAAATTAAACTTCCAATCCAAAATAAACCAAAATTAAAACATCATTATAATAAATTATCAATAACAAAAATAAACTAAAACCAGATCACATCAACTAATTTTGGTTTTCTCTAAATTTTAAAATTTACCAACAAAATTTTTTAAATATGTCACTTCATCATCTTTGGGATATTCTTCAGCAAGAGCATTCTCTAATTTATTATAATCAAGCTCGCGAGGTTTTTCTTCTTTAACAATCCAAAACTCTGTTTTGTAATTCACATGATCATATGATTTTATTATTTTTGATCTGTAAATTAAAAATGTAATGATTATTATAAACTAAGTTAAATAAAAAATAAAAAAATAATTTACTCATCTTTCTTGCAAACGTAAATTGTAGTGTAGAGGAATAATAAGCCTCATCGTGCTTTAGTCTGTTTTACGGACGTGCGGCTCAAACACAATCATGACTCACCTTTCTTGCAAACGTAAATTATAGTGTAGAAGAAGAGGAAGATGGTAATAAAACTGAAAATTTTAAAATTTTTAATTATAAATTTAGAATATAAAAAATAATTTTAAAACATAACTTGAACTAAAAATAGTAAGAAATAAAAATTATCTATTGTTTCAACCAGTGCTGCAACATGTATCGGGTTTTAGTGAGTTTTTGTGTGTGTTTATGGGTTTTTCACAAAACCCAAATCCGATTTATATTGGGTCACCGAATTTATCGGTTCAACTACGGGTCCGGGTCAGATTCAAAACACTCTTATAAACGTTTGGACCTGTATGAAAGAGAGTTTAAAACCCCCAATTTATTTCACAATTAATACTAAAACTTAAATTTAAATTGAAAAAATATTTTAATTATTAAAAAGTAAATGCCACATGGCATTTTTTCCCCCAAGGAGATAAAAAAGCCTACTTTATTAGTATAGATGTGATTAGAGTAACTGTTAAATAAAACTGAGCAACATATGACTTTAACTTTGCCTTTAAGTTCACGAGTTAAAAAAAAAATCAGATGGCTAACGGATAATGTTTCGTATTAAAAAAAATTCATAAAAATTCGTTGTTCAGGTAAATTTTTTTTAATTTGGCTTATGCAAAGTTACATAAAAAGTTATTAAAATAAACATGTGATTAACTAAAATGTGAAACTTTAATCGTGTCAAATGAATAAGCCAATTGGGCCAAAAAAAGCCAATTGGGCCAAAACATATTTAAAGCCCAAGTTAACTTTCTTCCTTATATATACCTCGCCGGCAATACCCCGTGCAACATAGTCGACAGATTCGTTAGATCGATGGCTCCCAACCTACGCCCGCGAAAGGTCAGGCCGAGTTTTGTTGCCGAGGAAGAACCACCGTCGAAGAAGCCGGCGATAGAACCGACCACTAATCTGCTGGCACTTCCCGAGGACTTAGTATTATGTTGCTTGGCCCGCGTCTCGAGATTGTACTACCCGACTCTCTCACTCGTCTCCAACACCTTTCGATCCCTCACTTCTTCACCGGAGCTTTACCAGACCCGATCTCTCTTAAACCGCACCGAGAACTGTATCTATGTGTGCTTACAGTTCCCTACCGAACCTAACCTTCGTTGGTTCACTCTCTGTCGGAAACCCGACAAAACCCTGAACAATCACACCACATGTAAGAAGAAGAAGACAGAAAAATCAAGTGGGAATGTTTTGGCACCGGTTCGGATTCTCAACTCTCCTCCTCCTCATGTGGAATGGTCAAATCTCGTAGCTGTTGGTCATAGGCTCTACGCCATCATCAGCGATGATGTCCCCTGCCCTCCGAGTTTTTTCTTCCTTGACTGTCGAACGCACACATGGGTCGAAACTCCGAGCTTGCGGCTCGCTCACACCCTTCAAGTATCTGATGGGGATGAACTTGATGGGATGATGTATTTAGCAGAAGGCTACGAGAATCCAGAATCATTGAACTGTGTTGAAGTGTTCGATGTAAAGACACAAACTTGGAATCCCGTGCCTCCCGAGAAGAGGATATTCAGAGCCAAAGATTTTCAAGGAAAGGCTTGCAAGAACCGTGATAGGTTGGCTTTCCCTGCAAATATAAAGGATTCTACATTGGGTTTCGTAGGTCCTGGTGCTTGGTGTTTGATAGGGACAATGTTATGTCTCTATGACTCCGATGAAGATGAGTTTAAGTGGTGGGACAGTGATGAAGAAACAGATTGTTGGAGGGAAGTAAAAGGTTTGGAAGGACTGCCCAAGTTTGCCCGTGATTGCAATGTTTATTCGATTGACTGTGGTGGTAAGATGGTGGTGTTTTGGGATAAGTATGTGCCTTCACGTGGTGGGTATAAGGAGAAAATGATTTGGTGTGCAGAGATTTCTCTGGAGATGCGCAGCAATGAAGAGGTCTGGGGAGAGGTCGAGTGGATGGATGCTCTACTTAAAGTACCCAAGTCTTACGAATTTGTGTATGCTAGTGCTGCTACCCTTTGATTAACGACTCATGAGACAGACAGGATTGAAGGGAATAATGAATCAGGTTATGTTTTGTTAATACTAAGTATGTCCTGTTTCTTGTAGAGATGATTAAGCTTAGTTTGTAACCGTCTCTCTCGTTGATTGTAAACGCTTTAAGCTACTCTTTGATGAATGACTCTCGTGAGACAATCGGCTTCTTCTTGTAGTGTTTTCTTTTCTTTTGTATGTGACTATGATGTGTGCGTTTGACTTGTGTTTGTAGGACAATGGTTCACTTCTAACCTATGCATTCACTGTTAGCTTACTTTGTGTCTTTGAAATCACTTTTTTTTGTTTTGTTTTGTATTGGACTATTGGTGTTGTTGCATTAGTTGCATCAGCATCACTGTCTCCTCTCTGCGGCCCAGGCTGTAAGTGACTTGCAAATGCCTTGACTTCACTATTCCTCGTATTTGATCATTCAATGTGATTGTAGGAGCAATTCGTTAGCTTGTTAGGGTTTAAACAAGCTTGAAAGTTTTGACGGAAAGTTATCACTTTCAGTGTTATGCGACCGTGGAAAGTCTTGAAATTGAGCTCTACATTTTAAGTAGATAAAGACGAGGAAAATGATTTTTAACAATGCTCTGTTTTAAAATAAGTTATCGCATACACCAAGTCTTTTGGTCCCTTTTTATTGAAATTACTTAGGATAACAAGAAGTTAACAAGTCTATGATCATCGATGCTTAAAAGAGAGCTTTTTCGTCTTCTCATATCAGGAGGATTTTAGCCACTGGTCGGTAACAAAGGCGCCTGATTTTGAGGCAGAAGCTGTTTTTGATCAAGAGTTCATCAAGGTACACACTTCAGTCTCCATATAACATGTTACACCTTATCTTCTGCTTCTAGCTAATTTTGCGTCAATGCAACTAGAGGATACTCTGTTATTGAAAAAGCTAAACTTGGCTATCGATGTATCACGATTTTAGGTGAAGCTCTCAGAGTACATTGGTAAAAAGTATGTCATTCTTTTTTTCTACCCATTGGACTTCACTTTTGTCTGCCCTACAGATTTAGTATTCTGCTCAGAAAGTAGTTTGTTACTGAAAGTCTTAACATCATTCACTGAATCTATTCTTCTCTGTTTTTTTTTTCTTTTTTTTCTTTTTTGCATTTTTTGGAGATTACTGCCTTCAGTGACCGTTATGAAGAATTTGAGAAGCTAAACACGGAAGTACAATGTAACGTATGTCTTCATTCTCATGTAGTTCTCGCATCTTGCGTGGGTCCAAACAGACAGAAAGTCAGGAGGGCTCGGTGGTCTGAACTACCCACTTGTGTCGGATATCACTAAATCCATTTCAAAATCGTTTGGAGTGCTCATCCCTGATCAGGTTCAGATCTCTTAGAAACACAAAGAGTTATAAGAACAACTTTTCTTATTAGCTTTAGAAACTACTCAAAACTAAAGCTCTCAATATGTTTCACTTAGATCATATGGAACACCTCTCCATTAGACCTATATTTATATGAAAGACAATTCCCTTTAACATGTGGGATATGGAAAACACAAACCTAACCTAAATAGAAACTTCCTTTTCCTATTTCTAGGTTTCCTTATTGTGTTTATCTTAATATATTAAACATCTAATAATATGTTAAGTTTCCACAAGCTTGGAATTATCCAACATTCACCCCCTTAATTCCAACTTGAATTAGGGAGATCAATTTCTTGAACTCCGATTAAGCTCCTCATTTGCTTGAACTCAATCATCAAGTAATCATCCTCCACCACACCATGGTGTGTGAATCCACCCATAGAATTCACATCTTTCTCAAGGTTAGACCGGATGCTCTCCTTGCTTCCGTACCGCTCCTTCTTAGAATCGGCCCAGTTCTTGTAGAACCTTCTCATGACCTCTTCACTTAAGTTGCGATGAGTCTTGTGGCTGAAGTTCACTGCAATGATAACTCTGGTCACATCCGCCATCTTGCGTACGTGAGCTCTGGTAAAGATGTCGGCCTTCTGCTCAACACCCAACAGTTTTATCTCTGGTTCATCTTCATCCTTTGAGAACCTTGACTTCATTGGTACGTGCGTTGTGTCGCACGCTTCCACCTTTGTGTCACACACTCCTCTGTGAGTCGTGTTACACACTCCTTCGTGAGTCGTGTTACACACTTCCATCTTTGTGTCACACAGGATTCCTTGAGCATACCTCTCTTGCTTTATTCTGATTCTGTCTGCTCCTTGAATCACCTCTATGCCAAGGTAGTACGTTAGCTTACCTAAATCTGACATCTCGAACTTCTTAGACATCTCCTCCTTGAATTGCCTAATCATCTTAAGTGAAGTCCCTGTCACAAATAGATCATCAACGTAGATGGCAATGATCAAGACGTCTCCTCCTTCAGTCTTGCAGTACACTGATGGTTCCTTCGTGCACTTCTCAAATCTCATCTCCTTGAGAACCTGATCAAGTTTCACACTCCATGCTCTGGGTGCCTGGCGTAACACATGCAACGTCTTGTGTAACACACAAACTCGATCCTCTTCTCTTTTCTTCTCAGAACCAGTCGGTCTATCTACAAGCTCCCATATCTTGTTTCTTGTGATAGACTCCAACTCGTCTTCCATAGCTTCAACCCAATCTTCTTCACAAGATAGGTTGAACTCATCTGAGGCAATCTCTCCTCCTCTATCGGTGCATCCTAGATTGAACACATCTGAGGCAACCTCTCCTCCTCTATCGGTGCAACCTAGATTGAACATAGCTGAGGCAAACTCTCCTCCTCTATCGGTGTGAGATCTTTTGAACCGATAGAATGCCTCACGATTATCTGCTGGTGTTGGTGGTGCACTTATTCCACACAAATCTCCACGCAATAATCCTAATGGCTTTGATGTACAAACCATGGCCTTAGTCAGGAATGAATCTCTGATTTGCTTCCCTGTGAAACATGTGTTACACACGCCTTCTTCGTGTGTCACACTCGGGAATGAGTGTCTCGTTTGCTTCTCTGCGAGACATGTGTTACACACGCCTTCTTCGTGTGTGACACTCGGGAATGAGTGTCTCCTTTGCTTCTCTGCGATACATGTGTTACACACGCCTTCTTCGTGTGTTACACTCTGCATTCCTACGACCATCTCCTTCCTTACCATGTTGTTCATCACTCCATAGCATATATGTCCTTGTCGAGCATGCCACCTCCATGTAGCATCTACGTCCCTGACATGTAAACTCTCTGAGTAGCTTATCTCCATAGGGGTCTTGTAGAGACGGTTTGGAGATCTTGTCACACGAACTAGCAACCTTCCATGCGAATCTGTGAGCGTTAAGTAGACATCTTTCATGTTAACCTCACATCCGTTCTCTGTTGCTTGCCCAAGACTCAATATATTGTGCTTCAGATCGGGTATGTAGTATATGTCCTTGAGTGCCTTTTTCTCTCCAGTCTTGCACACAAAAGTAACCACACCCTTTCCTACAATGTCAACACACGATCCATCACCAAACTTCACCTTCCCTTTGGTGTTGAGATTCAAACTCGAAAATAACTCCTTATTCCCTGTCATGTGATTGCTCGCTCCATTATCCAAATACCAGACACTTGCATCGCCTTTGTTGATATCAAGAGACTTCGGAATCACTTTATCTTCGTTAAAAAACACCACCTCGTGTACATAGAGTGCATCGGCCTCTTCTGTCTCATTTAGGTTGGTTTCTTGATCCTTCTCTGACTTCTCGGGACAGACAGTTGCGTAGTGACCAGGCTTGTCACATCTCCAACATATCAGCTTTGAGCGATTCTTTTCCGAGTTGTTATCTTCGGTGTGTGACGCACGGTTTTGGTTGTGTGACCTACCTCGACCTCTGCCTCTACCGTTCTTTCCTCTTCCTCTACCACGGGAATTCTCATAGCCCCTCTGACTATGCTCTTCATTGTTCGAAAACATCAGTTTCCCTTGGTCTTCTTTCTGAGTTTCTTCTCCTACACGCTCCTCGTACGCTTTAAGCCTTCCAACTATGTCTTCAAACCCCGTCGAGTTGAGATCTAGGACTTGCTCAAGTGATGCTACGATCTGGATATACTTGTGTCTTGGAAGACCCTTCAAGAACTTCTTGACCATCTTGGATTCTTCTATGTTTTCTCCCAACGAGGTTGCTTTGGATGATAGGCCCGATATCTTCCCCGCGAAGTCATCGACCGTATCTGCATCATCCATCTTCAACCTATCAAACTCTGTCATCAACGTCTGAAGTCTCGCCTCCCTTACACGATCAGCTCCTAGGTGTCGTGACTTGATGGCGTTCCAGATCTCTTTTGATGCGGTTTGTTCTCCCACCTGGAGAATCAAAGTCTCTGGAACAGATTGAAACAAAAGAGCTATCGCAACATCGTTCTTCTTTTGATCATCTGAACCGGGTTCGATTGTGTCCCACACTTCATGAACACGTAGTAGAACCTTCATCCTCATCGACCAAACTGTGTAGTTTGTCGATGACAACATCGGACATTGGATGGATGTAGATCCAAAGTCCTTCGTGCGTGGAGCCCTAGTCACGTCAGCCATCTTGCCGTCGCGATCTCTTGTTCACAAGCACCAGGATCTTAAGCTACAACTTAAGCTTAGATCGAGTCTCCAACCTGAGGCTCTGATACCAATTCAGATCTCTTAGAAACACAAAGAGTTATAAGAACAACTTTTCTTATTAGCTTTAGAAACTACTCAAAACTAAAGCTCTCAATATGTTTCACTTAGATCATATGGAACACCTCTCCATTAGACCTATATTTATATGAAAGACAATTCCCTTTAACATGTGGGATATGGAAAACACAAACCTAACCTAAATAGAAACTTCCTTTTCCTATTTCTAGGTTTCCTTATTGTGTTTATCTTAATATATTAAACATCTAATAATATGTTAAGTTTCCACAAGCTTGGAATTATCCAACACAGGTAAAAGATATCTTCTGAAAATATTGTAGCAGCATACATACTGGCATCGAGTCCAATACACTTGTGTTCTTTGAAGTGTTTTGGTTTTTTTTTTAAAGACCACTGCTTAAAACTTTTAGCCACGATAAAGTTTTAAGCATTGGTATGCATCTAAATACAAGGCATTGCATTGAGAGGGCTTTTCAACATCGACAAGGAAGGAGTCATCCAGCATTCCACCATCAACAATCTCGGTATTGGCCGAAGCGTTGATGAGACAATGAGAACCCCTCCAGGTAAAATAAAGGACAAAACATCTCTGACAGAGAGAGAGAGAGACACACACACATTTGAGGTTTAAGGGTTTGGATGCATGATGTGTTTGCTCCTTGCTGGTTTTGTCTATGCAGGCATTACAGTACGTTCAAGAAAACCCTGATGAAGTCTGCCCAGCGGGATGGAAGCCCGGGGAGAAATCGATGAAACCTGACCCCAAGCTGAGCAAAGAGTATTTTTCAGCTATTTAAAAGCTCAGCTTTCATATCGAACAAAATGTTTGGTGAAAAACAAAGGCATGTTTTATCTTTTCCTATGTTGGAGAGCTGAATTCTTATTTTCTGCCAAATTAACATATGTTTCTTCTGTGTGATTCTCCTCAGAGTTGAATAATTTTTTAAAAAATAATGGAATTTATATGTTTCTCTCTGTGTTTACATCTCAGTTGTGTAAATAGTTTAGAATAATGCAAAGAGGCAGAGTGCTTGACCTTTCAAAACATAAAATAGAAAAAAAAAAAAAAAAGCCAGATCAGGTCTATGGATTTATACCTTCATATTGCTTTGTTTAGTGCAAGTGCTTTAAAAGCTCATCATCCACATCTTTAACAGATGACAAGTTCATGTTGTATATACGTATACGTTTACTCGGAATATTCTCTAAGTTTGATCCTGGTTAAATATCTTATGAAGTAGTGTATAGTTAACATAATTTAAAAAAAAAAAAAATATTCAAATTAAGTATATACTTGGACCACCAGAAAAAGCTAGAAGATGACTGGAAATTTTAAAATATATCCAAAAGAAAAGGATCGTTTTGTCATTTTTTGATAAAGGCACTATCCTTTCTTAACCATTAACCAAAATGTACAAAAGACAAGTGGGGGATGATAGTGTTTGGTATATACGCGGTTTAGAAGTTACCCACGTGGTTTATCCACTTCACACATTAAACCCCCCTTACAAAATAATGTTATCAGAACAACCCCAACACTTTTCTGTCTACATTTCCGACCTTTTCTTCTGATGTTATAAAAAACTTCAACTCCGCTGTACACTTGCTGCTTTTACCCCAAAAAAACTTCCCACAAATAATATTTAATTCCTCTCCTCACGTAGCAACCTCCGAACCCGGTACATAGCTGAGCCGGTCCACTTCATCCCAAACCAATTTCGACGTTATCTCATCGAACTCCGGTTCATATTCCTACAACAACATTTCTGAGTAAGCTCAATAAACCTAAATCATGTAAAGAAAAAATTACGTTTCTGTGAATGTTCACTATACCTCGAGTTGTCGAACCAACTCTTTAGCGTTTGGTGCAGAGACGATGATTCTACGAGCCATTGGGGATATGAATCCTTCGTCCACGGCCTTGTCGATAAACGTCAACAGCGAGTTGTAGTAACCATCCACGTTAAGAAGACCCACCTGTCAATATTTATTCAATCACAAATAATCTTCAGAAACCACATATTCAGATAGTAACATAAAAAAGATTACGACATGGGAAGCTTCCGGTCTCACAATCAGGGGCTTGTAGTTGTACGTCGTGACAACACATCGTTTTTTATATTCATGCAAAAATATTTATATAATTATAACGTTACATGCTCTTCAGATGTGTACAGAAAAAGGTTAAGCAAGAATAAAGAATCCCAAAAGGAATCTTACTCCATGTGATTATTACGACGTTCCATATGCAACCATTTGTATGTTCATTCAGTCAGTTTAAACCAAGACATTATATATAAATAATCCACCACAGGTTTAAAATAAGAGTAAAAATATTCAACACGCATATTCCGGTCGTAACAATAATGCAAAGCTCATGTCATCTTATATACTTTTAAAGAAGTTAAAAAGATAGCTTTTATTTCTTTGATTACGTACCGGCTTACGGTGGATTCCGAGTTGAGCCCATGTAATGACTTCCAGCAATTCTTCCAACGTACCATACCCACCTAACAATTTACCAAAATATTATTCGAAGTATTTCACATCTTAATTAATTTTCCTTACGTAATTAAGTTAGATACATTTTAAAAAAATGGATTACAAACCAGGAAGAGCAATGAAGGCGTTGGCTTGACGAGCCATCTCCGCTTTTCTTTGATGCATATCAGCGACGGCTTTAACTTCTCCGATGGTTTCACCGGTGATCTGCAAAACCCCATATTAATATATATATTTCTCTTCTAATTACCTTTAGTATGTGAACACCGCAAATATCTTATATATTATATCATATGGTCTTTTTATTGTGGGTTTATTGCATAAAATTATTTTAGTTGGTCAAGGAGATGTATCGTGAAGGAAACCAATAAAGGCTCCAAGTCTCAATCATTCACATTTTGGTCCTACCACTAGTGTATGTAGATCATTGCAAGGCAATTTCTATCTCATTAATACTAATTAAATACCAAGTCCAACAAAAAAAAAAAGAGATTCATTCAAAAGAGTTTTATTTGGTGTATACCTCTCTTGGCATCAAGGTTTTTGGGATGACCCTACAAGAGATTAGAGAAGAAACAGGTTAATAATGAATCAATCACAATACCAAACAGCCCTCTTAATCTATATATAATTAGGGAAATGAAACTTAGTTGACTATTTTGGTTATAGATAATTGAGACGGGATTCTCTCATAATATCACATACCACAGAGGCACACACACATAAGAAACTAGTTGTAGATTATTTTTAGTTAATACTTTTAAAAGCAAAGAGACTCTTGGAGAAAGGAAACATGCACAGATCCTTGTTTGTCGTTGTTATGTTTAACTCTCTTACTAGATTCAACTTTTCTCTTTGAATGAATTACCAAATTCTATGGCCCAATTCTATGTGACAAATAATAGGTTATGTTAGCAAGTACTAGGCATCATGTAGATAGTCATCATCAACAGTTAAATGTTTAAAACACAGTGATGAGTAATGGGGTACTTGGAACTATCAACTAGCAAATGCATCATATCATTTCAATAGAGAATATATATATATATATATATATATATATATATATATACATAGATCATTTATGTGAATACATATTCATATTGAGAGAGAGAAAGAAAAAGGAGAGAGAGAGAGCAAACCCTAGAACATGGCGACCACCGAGATGAACAGCCTGAGAGACGAGACCCATAAGCCCCACGCTTCCACCTCCGTATACCAGATCAATCTTTCTCTCCACCTTCAACCAAAATCCCACCATCAATTTCTTTAGTTAATTATTATTACAACACCATATGCATTTATTATGATAAAAAGCATTTTCATGATGAAAATGAACACTTGTCGCAAACCCAAATCCACAATCGACCCCAAAAAGCAGCAACCACATCAAATATCAAATCTCAATTAAGAAAAGAGGAAAAAATAGTTCATCATCATCAATCCTAATCTCACTGGTCACTATCCTATTAATAATATTATTATTACCTACAGATCAATCACAAATAGTTATTACAAGGGGGTTCCAATTATTTTTTATTTTTAAAAATTTTGTATTTTTGAAGGACACCCCACAACACACGCTTTGTAGTCATTATTCTTCCAACGATTTTCTTTTCTTGGCCCCTCGAGGCAATAAAAACTGTCATTATTATTTATCTTTCCCGTAAACAAAATCATGGAAGCTTAAGATTAGGTTTAAGAAAAAAAACATAATAAGCCTCAGAGTACTAGAAAAACAAGATGTGTGTGCAATAATGTAAATTCTTGATAAATAAATAACAAAATATAAAATAAAAATAGATCATGCAAGAGGGCTGCTCGAGTGACAGACGGGTTACAGCTAAGAATAGTAGAAGTTGCTATTTTCTCATCTCTCTTTCATGCCAATAACAACAAAACTTAAGACTTAAATTCAACAAAACTAAAAAGAAGAAAATGAAATAATTAAGCATCCACACGTTTGATTCATCATTGTTCGTTGCAACACACAATCAAAACTCACAATACCTAATATTCCAAAGAAGATTCTGAGTTCGCATATCTCAGATTAAATCGTCATTTCGAGCTCATACTAAGTACTGTCACAACCCTTTTAATCAATCAGCATATTCACAACACACAAAGTCATCGGTTTGCTTTGATTTAAACGGCTCTCTACTTACAAATGACACAACAAAGTGTTGAAGAATGTACATCTGAGTTAAGCTATGAATATGGAAGTATATGTGTATGTGTAAAAGTATACATATATATGCTCGAGAAGAGAGAACGTACCAATTCGTTACCCAGTTGAGTGGCGGCTTCTTGGTAAGAAGGTTTGTTCCCGGAACTGCTTCCACAGAAGACACATATTCTCTTGAATCTTGATTTTGTCTCTTCCATATCTCTCACTTTTCTTTCTTTCTTTCTCTCTCTAGAGCTTAAAAGTTGATTTTTATGATTATTATGATGAACGAGACCAAACTTTGGTATTTATATATGTGGAGGAGAAGGAGGAGAATATAAATGCAAATGCGATTCCCGTGCCCACCCTTTTGTTAATTATTATTCATCTTTTGTTTCTCTATTTTTATTTTGTTTTTGTGTTCTCTAGCGAAGAATTAATAAACTTATATGCTATCTCATTTGTAGTTTGAATACTTCATTGGAAACGCTACAACACGGCTACCATATATTTATATCTTATTTATTCAGCAATTAATTATAAAAATAATATCTGGTACTATTATAAGTACTTATAACCAACAAAATGTTATTATTATATCACTATGTGGTTCTTTGAAAAGTCATTTTATGTCTTTATACGGGCGTGATCTATATTGTGATCCCTAATTTTATTTTATTTATACATTTGTGTGGAAGGATTAGAGTAGATCTATATCACAGGTTGGAAGATCTGTTCAGATTTTGCATCTGAATAGTTCAACAGAACTAGACTCACGGATCGAAATCTTATATACAGACATTTCATCAAGATTGCAAGTAAAGTTGTTGTGGGTATCTCACCAAAAAGATAACATATATCTGTTTGGGCTAA
The DNA here is from genome assembly GCA_018703725.1 of Brassica juncea. NCBI lineage: Eukaryota > Viridiplantae > Streptophyta > Magnoliopsida > Brassicales > Brassicaceae > Brassica > Brassica juncea. Next base: position 58,398,812 of record CM031936.1, on the reverse strand, counting down.
TACTGACTGGGTCTGGATCATACCGGATCAGTCTAACAAACTTACATTTCTACGACTCTAAACTCACGTTATTTACAAAACTAGTCGTGTATTGGTGGTTTTCTATTTCGTTTTTAATAAATTAGTTACTTACACTGTCAACGAAATATAAAGATTTGTTTCTATAATGGGATTAAAGCCTCGCGAGATGTCTCGTAATCACTAGTTTGATTCTTCACGTCGTTCTCAAAATTCCACCCGCTAAAGCAATAGTACCCCCGCGTATTCACACATAAATACATTTTAAATAATACTACATACTCAGTGATAAAAAAAAAAAAAAAATACTACATACTTTACTCGTGTATTTAACTCAATGCCTAATCAGTCATCTGGATCATCCCAAGCCTCTTTTATATCTACGACTACGAGTAAAATGAAGAATAATCCTTCGCTTTCTTTTATGAATCAAGAAAGACTTGGTTTACACCATCACTAATTAATTTGGCAAATGTATCTATAAATTAACAGCTGTAAGCTAAATAGCTGATATAATCATCTAACAAATGAGGATGATCCTCAGAATATTCCCAATGAAAGTTTCTCAACTTTTACATATATATATATAAGTATTAGTTTTGAATTATGGGTTTTCCATTTAAGATATTCAATCTAGTTAATTACTATATTTATATGTTATATTGTTTCTGAAAACCTTGCTGGGATACTATTGAGAAGATAAGATTGTTTTTCGTGGCTTCGTTTTACTAAATTATTTTCTCCGCTTTACGATACACATTGAAGTGTTGTAATCTAAACCATATCTCAAGATGTCTGTTAGAACTAAGAATAAATAGGACTAACAAGGAGAAACAAGATTTCTTGTTACATCTCTATTTTAGTTTTTAAAAACATATAAAATCATTAATTTATTAGTTCTTATAAGAAATTTTTTTATAGCTAATAATTTTGAAACAAACAAAACCGATAATTTGCAAGACATTCACTTGAAAAAATGGAAAAACATTCAAAAATGTTTCTTTGCAAACATGGTGGTTGCAATTATTGGCAGTTGCTTTCGGTAAGGCATTAATACCTTCACATAATCATCGACAAGCCGAGGAAAAAAAAACTAAAAATATCAATTTTCTTGATAAACTTAAGTGAACGTTCGAGTTCATTTGAAACATGCATCATATATTTGTTTGAGTCTAAGAATGATTTCATCATGTCATGTGTAAATTTGGTTAAAAATCCCAATAATTTTCTTTAATTTAATCCAAGCACAAATTTTCATTTAACATTATTCCACTTTTCACAATAACATAACAAGCCGATTAGATTTTTCTTAAAACTAATGCTTATGTCAAGTCGTCAACCGATCTATACCATTATCGATATTATAGATTTCTGATGAACTTCACTTCAGAGAGATTTATTCCCTTTCTGCTTTTGTCATTTCATACTCTGTACAAATGTTGCATTTTTCTTCTTGTGACACTCACCAATCTATTTGATTTGACATTGAATATTTTTGCTAAGATCTGCTAAAGTTTAGATAGCACTATGAGTTCCTCGTTTTAGTTTAACACTTTATTTTTATAACATAAATAAATGTCTGTGTGTGTTTCAAAAAAATGCTTGTGTAAAAGACTTAGAAATGGACCTTAGTAATTACATATATTTAAAAGAAAACAACGAGAGGAAAACATATTCAATTTCATTTCTCTTATTTTCTTACTTTTGTCTATAAAAGACTAATAAACATGATTATACTATCGAACATTATGGTGAAATGAAAAAAAACATGTAATCACTGTCAACAATATACTTTTAAAAGGCAAACCTATAAGAATATTAGAAAGATAACTTTGTATCAACGTGTATGAGAGATTCTAGGATTCTAAGAAAATTAGAAAAATAGTCTACTTCCAGAATCTCTTATATTGTATATTTTTGCTTCAATTTCTTAGCTGTAAGACTGATAAAATCATAGCTTATATTCTTTTTATATATTTGAACATAAAGTTTTTTTTGGTTAGAAAAAGAAGATAATAAGACTCAAAGCAATTGTAAGATATAAACTCATCTAGTCAATCTCTATTTTTGTCACTTTTGGCTCTCTTTCTTTTCCCATTTTTTTCATCTCAATCCTTATACTGTATATGTCTTGCAAATTAAAGTTATCAATCAAGTATTGATTTCTGCGAAGCCATCACTTTTATTAGTTCGGTAGAAGCACTCTACAACATTGGACAAAGATCAAACTAACAAAAATCATTTTCTATTCAACATCTCGTTAACAACATGAAAGTGGAGCTTCTGGATTGGAAAATCGCAATACACTTAGAGATTTTGTTCAAGAGAACGATCTATTAAACGATGCAGGGTGCTTGTATACACGGACTAAAGGGACATGTCTCCATGAGAAAGAGAATTCTAATATTGGAACAATAGATCGTTTGGTTATCATTGACCCAGTCGATGATGTTGAGTTAGCCTAACTGGTGTGGCAACATCATGTAGTTGGGATTGTTCCTATGTGGTTCGATTTTTTATCTTCAGACCCATCCATAGATCTAGTCACCAACACGTTCATGCAGCTCTTATTGTGGGATTCAAAGTTAACGATTGTGGAAAGTACTATTAGATCATACAAAATAGCGCATTAAGAGACTAGAATAAGGTGGCTTTGGTTTTCTTTACTGGAAACGCAGAAGAATATACATTTTTTGTTTATGGAAGTTTTCTATGGTGAATAAAAGTCTATATGCAGAAGAAAAACGATTAGACAATGGGAAAGAATCAAGACACTTATTTTTGAAGGATTAAGTGTTATACATTTCAAGAGTTTTCTGTTTTTATTACATTTGAATCGCTTGCTTGTGTTAGAACATTTTTATGTAGTGTCAGAACATTTTTATGTTTGCGAATTAGATTACCCATGATTGTGGTGAGGTCGTTACTGCCATTAGTGTGTTTTTGGAGATTTTTTTGTTATAAAATAAAGTTTGAGACAAAATAAGAAATAAAAACAAAAATTGCACCTAATATACAAACAAAAAAACTCAAATTCAATAACTGAGCAAAATCACATTTTGTCTCCTCTTTTATCTTTCTATTAGATGTTTTCCTGCACCATGTGCAATAAAAGAATTTTAAATTTAAATTGTATTTTAAAATAAAACTTATTAATATTGTGGATTTTATTATTTTCTTATCAATAATTTAATATAAATTTGATTTAATTAAACATAAAATTAAATAAAAATTAATTCTGTTTACTTTAAATTGTATTTAAAAATATATATGTATATATTTAAAAATTATAATCTTGATAGATTTTCTATTTATTTTGGTTAAAAATATTAAATCAGCTTGTATAAAAAATTTTTAAATTGGTATAAAAATGGTATAATTATCAAAAATTAAAAGTAAAAAATATTTTTAAAATTTGTAGATATATAAGAAACTAATGATTTTACAACTAAAAAATTTATAAGTTTTTTTATAATTGAATAATTTTTGAAAATCTTAGCAATAAATATTTATAAATTTAAAAATATAGTTCTAAAAATTTACCAAAAATATAAAGAAACATTAAATGTAGTGTGTGAGTTACTACCATATTCTAAAAAATTTACCTAAAATATAAATCAATACTAAATATAATTGTCCATGTCATATTTAAGTATAAGTCATGTCATCAATTTTAGTAGACTTGTCATATTTATTTTGTGAAAGTAATTGTAGAGAAGACGTATGACAAATCACTTTTCTAATAATGTATGGGAAATTTCTCTCTACCTTCTTTCTAACAATCTAATTATAACTGACCAAAATCACATTTTGTCTCCTCTTCTATGGTTTTTGTTTCTGTTATTCCACAAAATAACCCCATAAAAAAAACTCATCTAGTCGAAAAATGAAAAACATTCCGTATCGGCGGCCCATCAAAAACTCATATTGAGCCTCAAAAGCCCATACGTTATGACACGAGTCAGTAAGTTTCACAGGAGTGGCGCCGAGAGAGAGAGTTTATCGCTTTCGTCTTGAAAAAAAAAAAACTTTTGCAAAAAGCCTCAACAGATGATAGACATGGAGATTAGAGATGACTACAAATTCCTGAGAGTCCAAGACGCTTTCAAGGCATTGCATCTCAATATCAGCCTCATCGGAGTCATCGTCGAGTTAGATTTTCCCACCAGCTCTGGTATCGTGTGAATCCCTTTCCCTAAACCCTTCGCAAACCCCAATAGCTTTCGTCATTGATGATTAATCTTGTTGTTTCAGATTGTTCATGTACGTTGAAAATCATCGATCCGTGGCACTCGGGATCCGGCCTTCCTGTCAAGTTCATCGCTCGTACCAATCGAGCGCTTCCTCGAGTCGAATCGATCGGGGATATAATCTTCCTCTCACGTGTGAAGGTGCGATACACATGCCATTCGTGTGCTCTTGTTGATTTTCTGGGATTCTACAGTATCTTTGTTCTTAAAAACGCAGATTGTGCTTGTTAACCGGAAAATCACAGCTCTCTGCAATGAAACAACTTCGTCGTTTGCTTTATTCAACGGGAAGCATGGAGAGGTTGTTGTACCGTACGAGTCTTCACCTAAATTTCATATGAGAGAACAAGATAAGAGCTTCTTATTAAATCTCAGAGAATGGATGATCACTTACGAGTTTAACGATGGTAATCATAACACAGCTGTGTTTTCATTTCTTAAAGATTCCATTGCTAGTGAACGGTGTTGTTCATTGAAGATTCCGTATGCATTCTCATACGAAGTCAGGGTTTAGTAAGTTTTAGTTGTTTCAAAGTTGATTTTTATTTTGGTTTATGGTAGAGTCTTGCTGTTTCGCATCCCTGAAAGATATTAAAGAAGGGGAATATTCAAACCTTTATTGCCAGGTAGATTGTTTTCGTCTTATCTTTCTGTTTTATTTAAGGAACTGGACGTGTCAGTGATTATGTCTGCCTTGTCTTTTGACTTGGTTTTCTCATTCTTTCTTGCCCCTCAAGATTGTTCACATCTCCAAGGACGATAACAATAGGTGTTACATCTTCGTTTGGGATGGAACTGAGATGTCACCGTCCAGTTTTGTGGTAAAGTAAGTGTGTATGCTTCACCCTATTCAACTCTTTTTTTTTTTTCATTTGAGATCTCATTTTGTTGTATAGCTAGCTACTCATATTCTACCTTCTGGTCATATATTCCAAACAGAATGTGTTAGTTATTGAGAGCTCGGTGTTTTGTCTTGCAATTTTGACATCATAACAGGTCAGAAAGGCTTCCTTTATGCGTTGAACCAGAGATGCTGCCTACTCATGTGCTACGCAAGTTTCCTACTTTTGGTTCCGTCCTGAGGATCATTGTAAATAATGTTACTGAGAAGCAGGCCCTTCAGTGTCTTCAACCTGGTCAACACGTGAAGTTTCTGAACCTTTTCTTCCAAGTAAATATGGGGTTATGGAGCGGCACATTTAGTCCCTCTACAAAGATGCAGTACACAATGAGCAGAGAAACGCAATCCTTTTCACCTCAAAGGTTTTTCTCTTAACACTTTCTTCGTATTATGTGATTTGATTTCATCCGATACCGAGTTGTTCTTACGCTTTTTAATAAGTTTTCTTACAAATTCAAAATGTGCAGAGAAAAGTTCTCATCGAGATGGAACCCCATCACACGCTGTATTAGTAGTCCTTGTCACTCAGGAATCACAGGTTATATAATTAACTCAATAGTTTTTTTTTTTTTTTGAGGTTTCGACCACACTTGGCATAATGTTGAAAATTATGTTGGTAATATATTTGTAGGGGTTGCCCGTGAGGACGCTCCGTTTGTTTCTCTGATGGACATCCTGACCTATCCCAATGTATTGTATCCCAAAAAGCTATATCATCCACTCTTAATTTGTAGAGCAAAAGTAATGAAGACTTTCTAAAATTGATGTTTAGTTATGCTTATGCAGGTGACTGCTAAATTCAGGTGTGTTGTTCGGTTCGTACAAGTGTTTCCCAGAGATGTTAGAAAGTTCCACGATTTGAACGGCAAATTCAAACTGCTAGCAATACTAGAAGATGCAACCGCCAGAATCCACGCTTCTCTGTATGCCGATGAAGGGGTAAAAAATACTATTCACTGTTATGTTCCGAGGATTCCTTCAAGGGATTGTCTTATATATGTATCGGCCATTGTGACAGGATAAGTTTTTCGGGTGTGACCCATCTGATGAAGAGGCTCTGATCAAGAGGCTGAATAAATTGTTGGGAGGTGATGGGATGAACGAAGCTCCAAGTAATCCTCCATGGGTGCAATGTTGCTTGTTCTCTTACTACAGAGACAAAAATGATCAATGGGGAAGCAGAAGATTCCGGATTTTTGATACATGGATCGATGGCAGTCATGACATTAATTATTGTTAACACAGTTATTAACACTAACAAAATACAAATTGTAAGATGTTGGTAACGTTAATGCTGATGCTTAACACCAGTAATTTATTAGTTCTAGTCATCCATGGCGTTAGTTGCCGATGGATAATCTTATTAACAAGCATTGATGAGTTTAACACCATTCCAAGATGAGTAAATCTCTATATATGACTATTTTATTTACTTTGAACTCATACAATAAAAAGATTATTACACAAGACACATCCCTCTCCAACAATATCACACAAAAAGTCCATGTACGAAAATAATGAAGATAAACAAATTTTGTTTTCGTGCACAGAAGATAAACAATCTAAACCGCAAAATAAAGAACAAATTTATATAACTATATTGTTTAGTTGACGTGAGGTTCTTCATTTTGTTTGGCTATCATTCAGAGAACATCTATCCTCGCTCAGCTTCTCTTCGCTGGTGTCCCTTTTCCATGCCTTTGTCTGCCTTGTTTTTCGTGTGTTGCAGTGTAGTGTTCTGCAAGTTGCCTTTCTATGAGTCTTCTCGCTTTTCTTAACTTTCCGGCAGATTATGAAAGGTTAAATCTCGTTTATCTCAATTGTCACTCTTTCAGACAACTGCTTGTCCTTACTTTGAGTGTTATTAAATTTGAAAAGAATTAGAAAACATTTTGTATATTGTGAAAATCTAAGAAAACAAATTGTTATATTAGTTTTATGAATTCAAAGGATATAAATAATATTTTCTTTTTTTTTTTTTTTTTGTTCAAAAAATATAAATAATATTTTCAAAACTCTGTTTACTTAGTTAAATGGTTAGTAGCTGCGTAAGTAGTAAATGCCGCTTGAGGCAATTATTTTATTTTATTATTTATAGCTGCGTAAGTTGTAAATTTGAATCGATGGAACTATTTTATATACATGTAACCATACAAGGCTGCCCAACGGCACAGGCAGACAAGGCTGCAATTGTTATGGTGCTAGTGAAAAACATCCATGTGATGTCAAATCTTGATCCTCCCTGTTAGCAAAATAGTCAAGTGCACCCACATACGAATGCAAATCACTCTCAGATATCTCCATTCCCACCTCTACCTCCTGTTTTTCCCCTTGAAGAAAATTGAAGAAACCCTTGAGGACAGCTCTCTCAGGACAAGTACATGAAGGCATTAATACATTGGAATAAACAGTAACAAGCCGATAGAAAAAGCTGTACATATCTTCTGACATGATAAACTCGAACTGAGAGTTTAACTGAGAATTCTGAATTATAGCCACTTTCCTTACCAAAGCCATCCAAAATGCATACACATACCTCACATAAAACTGCGCTGTGACTTTGATAATACCAAGCTGCCTACGTGTGAACCCTTCAGGATATGTAAATGGAAAATTGCGAGGTATTGGAGGATCAGGATCTGTAAATAGAGGAACGGGTTGGCCTTGTGCTTCATCATCAGTTGGTGGAGCATCAAACATACCATCGAACAACATTTGTGCTCAAATGCGTCCAGGGGCTTTCCACTTTCCATCATCATTACAAGCAAAATAGTAAAGACATCCCGAGAAATCATGCAGATCAACAACAGCCCTTCAAGAATATTGAAAAACCCTTCGACATATGTTTCTTTGCAAGCATGTTGGTTGGGTTTACTCGTTGGCCACTTCCAATAAGGCATTAAAATTTTAGCATAAGCATCAACAAGCTTGAGTAAAACATTAAATCTGCAATCACTTGCATTGATAAAGGCAAATTGAGGTTTCGGGTTCATAGTCACACTATTCACCAAATCGGGCCAGAAATCCCTCCCATACCGCACCACAAACTGAGCTGTGAGTTTAATAACGCCAAAATCATTGGAGGTCATCCCTTCAGAACACTTAATTTCTACAACTGGAGGCCGTGCAACATTATTAGTAGAACAAGGAGGTATGATACCTTCTTTCTGCTGAGCATTTCAGTATTCAACAATCTTGTTCCGATAAAAAGCGAGATAAGGGTGGTTTGGGATCCTCAGAAAGTTGTAAAGCTTATTATCCACATTATACTCCAAGAACTTGCTCTCTATCCACAACCCATGCTTGGCGACCAAACGTGCAATTCCTTCCATAATAAACCTGACTTCTGGATCAATGTTTAGATCATCCTGACCTGAACTGGACATCTTTTTCTACCAAAAAAATAATAGATGACACTACCACCAGATTCTTCCAATTTCTTAAAGTTTTAGGGGATAACTTATTGATTTAGGAAATCGCCCCCGAGAAACAATCTGATCTTCTATAGGTTGGTTAAGACTGATCTTCTATAGGTTGGTTAAGGAAGAGATAAAACATTAATACATCCTCCGAACATCATTTCTCGCAAGGAAGGAGATCCGGAAATATCGGAAACTTATGCAGCTCTGGTTGAAGTTTTCTTAGTTGTGTGTTAGGCATTTCTATCCTAACAAGGAAGTCTCTCTATTGTTTTTTTTTTTTTTGGCAACAAATTGTTTGACCGTTTCTCTCGTGTCTTGTACAGTTATACTTCATTCTTTTCTTTTTTTTTTAGCTATGCTTCATTCTAAATGATAATTCATATATTTATAAGAAAAACTATTTTATTTACAAGGAACCACACGCTAAAAGATTATTACACAAAACATATACCTCTCCAACAATATCTCATAAAGTCCATGTACGAAAATAATGAAGATAAACAATCTAAAAGATAAAATAAACAAGTGCATATAAACGAAAATGGAATTTGGACACAGTAGTAGCATTGACTTTGACTAGCATCAGAAGTCAATGTCACACTTGGTCCGCTGAAACTGAAACCCGCTGGTCACATTAGAGGAACCGAGAGGAACCTTGAGATCACACCTAACCTTGGGCTTGAACCTCCACGACTTGATCAACCCGAACTTAAACCTCACCCTAAGCCTCAGCTTCGCATCGATCCTGTATATCCCCGACTTCAAATCCTCGTCCAGATCCTTCCGATCTCCGCCGTTCAGCAACACCAGGCTCCGTCCCGAGAGTGTACTCCCCACCTCGGTCGTGTTCTTGTGCCCCTGGTAGAACGGCGCGACGTTACCGTTACCGAACCGCTGGTCTCCGTAGTACCCTCTGACCTCGATCTGGTCGTAGTAGACGCCGATCCTTCGGTTCGGGTTCCGGATCGTGAAATTGAGGTCGAGGTTGTACTGGAGATTGTTGTCCGCGCCGAGGGCGAACTGAGTGAGCTTGGCGTCGGTGACGTGGAACTTGATGGCGTTTGGTCGGAAGATTAGCCAGATGATGAGAGCGGCTATGCCTAGGAGGATGGCGATGGTGATGAGGATGTTGAAGATGACGCTCAGGATGCAGCACCCGCAGCAGCCGAGGCAGTCGCCTATGCAGCCGCAGCAGCATCCGCCGCCGCCTGATCTGCCGTGGCTGTGAGAGACTTTCCTCGGCGGAGGGATCGATGGGCCGTAGTAGGCGCCGTTTAAGTCCTGGTGCCTGTCTCCCATGTGTTCGATGAAATGCTTTTGGAGAAAGTTTCTTTGTTTGTGTGATGATTTGAAAAAAGGTGTGAGAGAGTAAAAAAATGGAATTGTTATTAGGTGAAGGAAGAAGAGGAGGGGTGTATAAATACACTGTGGAGATAACGTGTGTTAGATAAAACGTTTAAAATTAACGCGGTTTTGTTTTTGAAAGTCAAAGGTGACGCGGCCGTTTAATATTTGTAAGATCGATTTGATTAATTAGAGGTTACTTGCGAGTTGCGGCATAGTTCTTGCTTTTTAGTAATTTAGGACAACAATTTAATTAATAAACATTTCAGTTTCTTTCTCATGTTCTTATGTAATTTTGTTTTGTTAAATAATCAGTTATAATTGGCTAACCGCTTGTATGTTCTTTTGAATCTAAGATAATCTGGTGATTAACGGGGCATTGGTCTTTTCCGTATACTAAAATATCTACACGCGAATATCTATATGATGATAAAGGAGATATAAAACATGTGGGGATGGGATGATCCGTAGTGCGGTAGTTGGTTTGGGATTCGTAAAGAGAGCCATCTTTACGATGTTTAACAGACTTTCCAAGAAACTCCCAACAAAGCGACTGCTCTAAGATAGCCATGTTATTTGTTTTCGAATCTTGACTAAAGACTTTTAAAGCAGCAGTTAGAAAGTGAAAGACGAATATCAAAAAGTCTATACAAAACTACAAACAAACCTGTCCGGGTCCGAAATTGAGAAACTATGCAAAAGCAAATATATATATTGACATAATAATATATTTGATCAATACTATATAGGTTGCAATCAAGGTGGAGGTGGGGTTTGCCGCAGAATATTAAGAGATAGAGCAGTTATTCAATTAAAAATGTCAATTATCTTGATAACATGATGAGTGACAAAACAAAATGTCTTCAGTTTTACAGATCATATTTTTTTATTATTTCGACTAATGAAAATGTCTAATGTGAACTATTTCTCAGCTTCGAAGAAAAATAAAGTATAGCAAAGACTTGTAATGTTTTAATTCTATAAGCAAGAAAACGAAGGAAAGTTGGTGTTGACGATGGATGTTGGTGACCTTTAGTTGCAAACGAAGATTGGGTGAAGAGATGCTTTCAAATGTTACATCTTTCTTAAATAAGAATGGTCAAGCAAATTTAATTTATAAAATAAATACTAGATCGCAACTTAACTATATTATATTCTAAAACAACTATGTCGAATTAATAAATAAAGAAAACAATATATCTTTAAAAAATCCTTGAATACGAGAGGTATTTTTTTTCATTTGGGTATCCTGTCGAAGTTTAACAATAATATCCTAAGCATGAAGATTTCTCTACGATTCTTTCAATAGTTGATTGCTTTTAATGATTTGATAAAGACAAATTAGCTGTCATGAATCAATTTAGTCGTGTTGACAAAGTCGTATTGACAGACGAGATCGGAGATTTCCAGGTAAAGAGAGCGATATAGACACCACCACAGTTTTTAGATCGAGCTCAACCATTGTTAGGAAATCACACCCTCCAAGAGTCGTATTGATAGAGTCGTGTTGACAAAAACCGATCAAGAAAAGATTACAGCTATTGATTGGATCGCATCTTGTGTATGGAAGATAGAAATTAGAGCTTATCAAAGATGAGATAAGGTCTGGAAAATTTGAGAACTTTAGAAAAACATTGAGAGAGAAACTTAGAAAGAGGTTTTTTATGAAATTATAAAATGTTGGAAGAGGGAGAAAATGCTTTATCAAGAGGTGTCGTATATGCTCACTAAACTGCTTAGTTTAATTTTAAATGTAATTGCTCACTAAACTGCTTTGTTTTTTTTTAATTGTATGTATGCATGGGTCTGTAGTCTGTTTGCATGAAAAGTAGTTAAATGGAATGCGAGTATGAAAATGATGAGGACTTCAGTTGTTTGTAGGGATTATGTTGATATTTCTCTGAAAAATCGTTTGAGAAACCGTGTTATGTAGATGACTAACAAGTAATTAAGCTCAAATGGATGTTGTGATTAAACCACATTAATACTTCAAAAACGTATTTCGTATATTAAATCCTACAGGATTTTTTGTTGGTAATTGTTGTTAGAATATGAACTCCAAACCTAGCTAATCTGTTCACCGTTGATATAATATTATGATTTTCTAAAACACGTGGAAGAGTTGTATCTGAAAATATATCATAGGAAAAACTATTTGTTAGTCGTTTACGATCATATTATGTAAATGGGGACATGGAAAAATGTTTGTATAGAAATGTTTTCTCATTTCCATCATCATTTAATTTTAAGTGGTCTTGCGTTATATTGTTTTCACTTTTCACCAGAGTTATCTTTTTGTTTGTTTCAGATTTGCAACTTATATAGTTTCACTGTCCGTCTGTTCTCGTGAATATTCATCTGGTTCGGTAATTTTTTCTTTTTTTGTATGTGGTTTTGGATGAGAGATTAAGCGACGACGTTTGGGTGTTGAAGGGAGGGGGGTAGTGTCGTAATAATATCCTTTTATCGCTTTCGAGAGAGTTAGATATCGCTAAGCGGAGGAGGGAAAGGAAGCCCAAGAAGTTCCCGCCGCCATGGCCGTTACGGCGTCTGGATTCATCGGGAAATCAGCAATCTCCGTTCGAGTAGACTTCTCCTCTCTTCCTTCCAAATTCCCATACTTGAAACGTCCCTTCTCTGCCTCAAAGCCTCTGGTGGTCCAGTCCGTCGCCTTATCTCCGCCGGCGAGAACGGTTGAGTCGCCGCCGGTTGGTTACCGGAAAAATGTTGGTATTTGTCTCGTTAGTCCATGTAGAAAGGTAGTTTCCTTATTCTTCTTCTTCTCTCGCTCTATCTCCTCAGCCTTTGGGAGATTTCGTTTGATAAAATTGGATTCAGGGTTTACGTGATTGGGGATTGAAATGGCTTTGGTTTTGGCAGATTTTTACTGCATCCAAGATTCATGTTCCGGATACATGGCAGATGCCTCAGGTGAATACTCTTTATCTGTGATTTATCCCAAAAGGAAGTTTTTTTTATAGTACTTCCATTGCTCTGCTTAGCTCACTTCTCACTACACAAAAGCTCTCTTTGTAATAGTGCAGTGACTAGTAAAGTAGTAAGTATCTAACTTTATTGCTAAAGCGTTGTTTGGACTGTAGAGTTTAGTTTTCAATTTCGCACTAAAAAGCTATAACTATGGCTAATAAAATGGAGTGATACTGAGGTTCACTGAGCCCCCCAATTGTGCTAAAAACTTACCGAGATTATGAGGAAAGTGAATGGAGAATCACCTGTTTTATGATCCTCTATGATAAATAATTTTGGCTAAGATGTTAATGAACTACTTGCTGCTGTTACAGGGAGGTGCTGATGAGGGAGAAGATCTGAGAAATGCTGCTTTTAGAGAGCTGAGAGAAGAAACAGGGGTTACCTCGGCTGAATTCATTGCGGAGGCACGCTTTTGACATCTCCCTCTCATAGTAAAATTGTTAAAATATATTTTCAACAAGATTCCTTCCTTTTCAGAGGTTCTATAGATAGAGTTTGATCTGTATGTGTATATCACCAAACTGAGCTTTCACTATTGTTTCAAACCATCTAGATACCAAACTGGCTGACCTATGATTTCCCCCGGGATGTGAAGGATAAACTGAACCGGAAATGGCGAACAAGTTACAAAGGCCAAGCTCAGAAATGGTAAACTAAGCTCACAAATCCTAAAATTGCAGACTACCCCCATTGTGGATATCATATAGTGAGTTTGTGTTGATGATTGACTGATACAGGTTTCTCTTTAAGTTCACGGGCAAGGAGGAAGAGATAAATCTCCTTGGAGACGGTACTGCAAAACCAGAGTTTAAGGTGTGGTCGTGGATGCTACCCGAACAAGTCATTGAACATGTGAGAGTTTCTTTGGCTGTAGTTGACTGTTATTATGCTTGAAATTTGCTGGCCTTATCATTCTTTTCTTTTTTTTGTTTCTCTCTATGTCAGGCTGTATATTTCAAGAGACCTGTCTACGAGCATGTCATAAAGCAATTCGTTCCTTATTTTGTGGATGAAGAGAAGGATCCCCATGAAGGATTGAATGTACACAAGACTGGTCAAAAGTGAATACCCATTAGGAGAAAATCAATCAGTCAATCAATCATTATACCCCATCATAGACGAAATTGCTTCAATTATGTTTAGACATTGCAAAAATTGTACTTATGAGTTATGAAATGCAAACTATTGTTCTTAGAGCTCATTATCAAAGTTTTCATGGCACTGGCCACTGGATAATTATCCAGCAGTCTAAAACATTCTTATTTCCCAGTTGTATTTTCACAAGAGGCGATGGCTCTATTAATCTCTTAATTTTCACTATTAATCGTGTCTTTTCGTGGGCTTCGAAAAAGCCCATGTAAGATTAATCTTAAACCCTATGACTTTTCCTTTCCATGCAAAGCGTTCGCCGGGGTTTGTCTTTTGGCCGATTTTTGGTTTAAAGCGTCTATTTAAACCGGCCTAATCAAAAACCTTAAACCGAGTTCCTCGTCGCTCTTCCGCCACCACCACCTCTGTTCGTTATTAGGTCTTTTCACACTAAACTTTTGATTTTCTGGGTGACTGCTCTCTTTCTCTCAGCTCCAAGGAGAAGCTAATTTCATCTCGCTTGTGATTTGTACGCAGCTGAATAAGAAAAAAAAATGGTTCGCTCAAAGGCTCCTGGAAAGAAGCAGCAGAAGAAAGGAATCGACTTTAAGGTTCTTTCACTTGTTTTCGAGTTTCATCGATGAATTGTTTGGCTGATGTCTTTGAATGTCTTTGAATTTGGCAGAAAATAAAGAGAAAACTCGGAAGAAAGTTACCACCACCAAAGAATGCCACTAACACCGAGATTAAGTCCCAAGGTATCTCCTTCCTTCTTAACTTTAAAGCTCTCTTCTTATGGTTGATATTGCTTCCTTTATATTTGCAGCAATTGTACTTCCTGAGCAAAGCGTGGGAGCAGACAAGAGTGGCTTCGCTACAAGTAAGAAAGGTCTGACCTTGGAGGAGCTTCTCAAACAAACTTCACATCACAACGCCAAAGTTCGCAAAAGTAATTTTTTTTTTCTTTTCCTCGTGTTTTTTAATTTACATGTTTTCGTTTGGATTAAAATGATGTTTTCGTTTTTTTTTTTCTCTGTGTGTTAAGATGCGTTACATGGTATCAAAGACCTTTTGGAGCATAATCCTGCGGAGCTACATTCGCTCAAATACGCTATCGTAGATAAACTTAGG
Source organism: Brassica juncea (assembly GCA_018703725.1). Lineage (NCBI taxonomy): Eukaryota > Viridiplantae > Streptophyta > Magnoliopsida > Brassicales > Brassicaceae > Brassica > Brassica juncea. Next base: position 58,383,666 of record CM031936.1, on the reverse strand, counting down.
GAACGCATTAGTGATGATGATAAGTCTGTGAGAGACACTTTCTATTTGCTTTTTGATTCCAAGATCTTTCCCTCTTGTCTTGAGGTATTTTATTGCTTCTTCTTCTTCTTTCACTTGTTGTGCTAGATGTCACTTCGTGTCTCTTATAGTTGTATGTATCTAACAGCCACGATTCTATGTTTGGATCTATTCAGGATAACCAGGGCCTAATGGTGTCACGTCTGATGCCATGCATATTTTTAGCTATGGCCGAGTCATCTATTGATGTTCGTTTGATGGCTTTCAAGTTTCTCCACCTTGTTGTAAAGCACTACCCTCCTACTTTTTCCTTGTATGCTGATAAGGTATCCCCTCCTTTGCTTTTCTTGAGTTATGACTAAGACGGGTTCCCTGAATTTATCAATCTACTACTTGATGCTGCAGATTCTAGAAAACTACAAGGATATTATTCAGAAAAACCATTTCTATGTGCAAGATAGAAGCAAGCTGAATGTAGCTCTTTCTGGGTTAGCACATTGCCTGTCTCTGTTGCCTTGTGATGAGAGCGACACTGAATCACAGAAAGAGGTATGTAGTCATATTCACTCTTGATGACTCCAAAGTTCTTCTGTCCCAAAATGCCATGAAGTAGCGTAGCAAATGTATATGGTTCTGTTGGTATTGGTCTCTAACTTCATAGAAAAATGTGTATATAGAATGCAGCTATGTTTTTAGATTCTAGTGAACCATATGGATTCAAAAGCAGCCTCATGGCTCCGTTAATATACGGATGTACTTTGTTTTCAGTATTCTAACAGTTCCCCTTTTTTTTTGCATTTTGTGCTCATATTTTTTATGTTGGGACCTTTACAGAGTGAAACGCTACTTGCCTATGAACAAGATGCGACAAAAGAATCTGCTCGTATGTGCCGTCTGTCTTCTTTTTCTACGGTTTTGAATGTGCTGAAGACGACCGTGTTGCTGACCACTTTAACTATGAGTTCTTACAGGTTTTGCCCATGTCTCCGGGAGATTGAAGGAGATTGTTGGAGTCTTAATCAACTGTTTCCAAGATTTCATTCCATTGATTCATACTCCGGGAGGATTCGACGAGAAATCATTTAGTTGTTTACACCATATACTTTGCAGCATAGGTTATGCAATCAAGTTTTCCATCCGTATGCACATTCAAAGACAACGGACTATGTGGCTACCTGCATCTGAGGATGTTACTCTATTGATATTGGATCAAGACATTGCACCGATTATATCAAAAAAGTTACTTGGTTCTTTCCCCCTTAATCCAGAGAACAATCTGTCTGGAAAGGTATGGATCACAACGCTAGATGATAAATAATAGCCAATTTTAAGTTGTTTATTTGAATGGTTATTTATATGTTTCTAGTTAAGAAATAACACTGTTTAGTTGATTTTTTTGTTGGCAGGTTGATGAAAGGTACTTCATCCTCAATAGTGTTTTGGCAGAAATCTTTTTGGAAGTAAGTGATTGGAGCCACCTCTCTACTGACCTGTGCAATAGATTTCTGGTATTTATTGAAAATACTCTACTAGACAAGGTTAGTTCTCTCTACTTTTACATTAATCTATAATTAATATGTACTTACGATATCCGTCTCTTTGTCTGAACTGCAAATTTACTTGCAAACATCTGTTTTACAGATCAGCAGGAGCAATGGGCATCGTAAACCTATTCCTAAACCTATTCACGAGAAGATTTTACTTACACTGCTGCCCTCTGTTCCAAAACTTATTTTGAGGATGGACAGTGATTGGAGAGAAAATCTTCTGCAGGTTTGTATAAGATTCTTAGAGCAGTTTGAGCCAGACATGAGAATATATTTATCATCTCCTCTGATGGCCAGCACTAAAAGAATATATTTATCATCTCCTCTGATGGCCAGCACTAAAAGTAACATCATTGTACACCTGATTGCTGATATTACATATATATTTTTCAGGCATTTACTATTACCTTCAACGATTGCAAACCAGAGTCTCCACTCACATTAGCCTGCATCTCAGTAGTTAGAAACGTGATTATCCCTGTAAGTACAAATTAAATTGGTATGTTCAACCTGGATATTGGCCTGACTGTTTCTATCTTTCCACTCATAATGATCAATAAATATGTTTCTTGTAATATCTATAGAATGGAGATATCCATTATCTCAGCGCAAGTGATCCCACAGTAAATAACTACCAGAGTGCTTGGGTCAACAAACTTCCATCACTGCTAAATCAGTTGGGTGATAAACATCCATTATCATCGCAGGTGTAAACCCATGAAAATCCTTTGTACATGGACGCCTTTTTGATCGACGAGGATCACGTTCTCACTTATTTATCTTCTGTATTTTTTGCTTCAGGCTGTTTTGAAGCTTTTGCTTGACCTTGGGCGAGTTGGGTGTCTGAATGCTTCCCCCACATTTGAAGACGACATCATAAAGTTCTTCAGCCCTTGTAGTCATGGAGAAGGTGCAACTCTTGCTGCTTTGAAAACATGTGTTCTAAGATTCTTAGTGTCACTAAACTGAAACAGAGCTTGTCGAAATGCTTAATTGTACAGGTGATGTGTCTGGTGGAGCGTTTGCAAGGCTCCCTAGGGAAGCCCAAGACTTGGCTCTCTCTTTCCTTTACTACTTCTCGATAAACAATTTTAGCTCTCCTCTGCTGGAATCAATAGTTTCATGCTGTCTGTGTGAGTATCACATCTCCTTCATTAGTACAGATGCTTTTAAAGTGACCTCTGCGGATGATAGATGGGAATAATGAAAAGGACATTGACCAAACTCAACGTGTATCGCAGATCCACAACTTGAACCAGCTGTGTTGTATCGGATAGTGGACGTTGTTCACGATGCCTATAAAGCTGGATACATCCAGATTATAGATCATTTCAGCTTCCTCATCAGCTTAATTTCACGTTTTAAAGTTGTTCCAGGTACTAATATTCTATATGTAAATGATATCAGAGCTTGGTTTTGTGCTTTTTTGAGAGATTGTCATGTTTTTTTTTAAAAAATTTGGTTTTGATATTCATGCAGAGAAAGACCAGTTAGCGATAGAGTGTGATGAGCAGGAGACATATCGTGGCACATTAAAAGAACTTACAGAGCGTGTGTGCTCACGTTTATCAAGTATGGGTGATGGCTCTCTCGTCCTCCAGATACTAGAGAAAGTTCTTCTCGAACAGATAGTAAGTTTGTATATTGATAATACGTATACCTAAATGCATAGTAACGTTCTCATATAATAACATCCCTCTTCTTGGTGCAGAATCTGAAGCCTGCGTTGGACAATGGATGTGCCATACTTAGGATAATATCCACGTTGGACTCTAAACCTACAAGCCTTTCTGAAAGCAGCATAACCACTCTAAGTGAATTCTTACCGGGTTATCTGATCGACATAGTCAAGGTTGAGCCCTTAGTTTCTAATAAACCCTTTTTCTTGGGACTGACACATCTCTCTGCTCTCTTTTATGTAGTGCATACCAGAAGATAAGGAGAACTCTTCTCTCTACAACGAAACATGTCACTACTATTTGCTACCTTGCTATTTCATGTTCGACCGGAGCTCAAAACTCACAGAAGAGGTTCTGAAAAGAATGCAATCTATAGTCAGCGAAAACACCAAGGCGCTGGAATCAGTGCAAGACAGGGAGAGCGGTCGAAACTCATTGGACTTGATACAGAGCGTTGTCTCTGTGGTCCTGCTGATGCACAACGATGTCAAAGTTAGGAAGATAATATCTTCATCCAAGTCAGAGATCGATTTGATTCTGCAGAACGTTATCTCGTTGCAGGTTTGATTTTTTTTTTTCTAGTCTCCTTCATCGTTATGCTAACTGCAAAACCATGTGATGGAGGCTGATGAGTTGTTTTGTCCTTAAAATGCAGTCTTCTGGAAGCACGAGCTTGACAGTGGAAGGAAAACATATGATGAAAATGGCTGGAGAGCGACTTAAGATTGCATCCAAAAGCTTACTCACATAATGAATGAAAAATGTATTTGCTTCTGCTTGTTTTGGAAAGCAGCAATTTTGATGACAAAGACAAACTATACTGCGACGAAGTATCATCCTTTGGTTTCACTTTCTATCGATTTACTTTTATTCACGTAACAAAAAAAAGGACAACGATTATAGTGCTTAAAAACATGAAGGTTTGGGCTTTGTCTCTTTCCTCTTGTGGCCTGTAGTCTTCGGTGTCATTACCCATAATGACAACTGGGTTAGTGTCGTTTTAGTTTCTTAACTATGTTGTATGGCTCTTATCAGTGTGGTCTTTTCGTATTTTTTAGTGATTAAACAACAGATGATAAAAAAAAGAAGCATAAGAACATATGGTCATGAAGTTAAAAACATTTGAGTTGATTATGGGCTTAGTCGTTTTTGGTTTAAATCAGTTTGCCTCTAATTAAATATCGTTTAATCCCCACCATTTTAAAAGTAATGGGCTTAGTTAATGAGAAAGCCCATTGGGTTTAAAGGACCCAAAATCCGACTGTTTATAAAACCCTAAATCTCCGTCTCTTCCGAACGTCTTCTTCTCTCCGTCCCGTCTCCTTCACCGACTCAAAACACTAACCATGGTTTGTTCTTCGCCGCCGGAGTTTTACTTAACTTTTTTCCTTCTTCCATCTCTGACGTTTCTTCTTTGCTTTGATTGAAAAACAGCCGCAGGGAGATTATATTGATTTGCACCAGAAGAGGCATGGACGTCGCCTCGACTACGAAGAGCGGAAGCGCAAGAAGGAGGCGCGTGCAGTTCACAAGCGCTCCAAACAGGCTCAGAATGTTCTCACTTCTTCCTTCCACTTATCTTTTGCTTTTTCAACTGTTTTGGATTGCTTCCTAATGGTCTATTTTTGTTTGTGTGTGAATTTTTTGCAGTCTATAGGTATAAAGGGTAAGATGATTGCGAAGAAAAACTATGCTGAGAAAGCTCAAATGAAGAAGACGTACGTATTTATATATTCGTGTTTTTTTAATGTATAGCTGAGAAGACGTTTAGTGAAATTTGCTGTTATGGCTGAATCTTTCTTCTAAGCAATCCTGTGCTGTTTTTGTGATACAATAGATTAAAAATGCACGAGGAGAGTTCATCAAGGCGTAAAGCTGATGAGGATGTTCAGGAAGGAGCTGTTCCTGCTTATCTTCTTGATCGTGAGAACACCACTCGCGCCAAGGTTTGTTTTTTCTCTTTCGAGTTGATGATATAAAGATGGTTCTTGGGGGAAAAGCAAATGCATGATGACATCATGTGTTTCTCTGGTGTAGGTTCTTAGCAACACCATTAAGCAAAAGAGGAAAGAGAAAGCTGGGAAATGGGAGGTGCCTCTGCCAAAGGTGAAGACTTTCTTCATGATGATCTTGTATACACCTAGAATAATAGTGTTCCTTCGGTGGTTCCTCTGTGAAATGGCTAAGCTTAAAGTTTCACTCTCCCTATCCTTTTCCAGGTCCGTCCCGTGGCTGAAGATGAAATGTTCAGAGTGATCCGATCTGGGAAGAGGAAGAGTATGTTTTTCGTAAACGTTCTGTTCACTCATCATAGAATATATTCAGTTTGTTTTGTCACTTACAAGTAATTGAAATTCTTTTCCTTCTTGCGTCCAACTTTACAGCAAAACAGTGGAAGAGGATGGTAACCAAAGCTACGTTTGTGGGGCCTGGTTTCACAAGGAAGCCCCCGAAGTACGAGCGATTCATCCGCCCTTCTGGACTGCGTTTCACCAAGGCACACGTCACTCACCCTGAACTAAGATGCACGTTCTGTCTCGAGATCATTGGAATCAAGAAGAATCCCAACGGTCCAATGTATACATCACTTGGTGTCATGACCAGAGGAACAATCATTGAGGTTAGTTTGTCCCAAGATCTACCCATATTGGCTGCTCAATCTTCACCTATGCTAAAGGATGCAAATATGTCTCGACATTCTCATTTATGTGAGTTGATTGATTTGCAGGTCAATGTGAGTGAGCTTGGTCTTGTTACACCAGCTGGGAAAGTTGTCTGGGGTAAGTGGTTATATATACAGAAGCTTGTGCATTATTGTTACTGCGATGGCACTGCCTTAACTTTCTATTTGTTTTTGCTTTAGGGAAATACGCTCAAGTGACGAACAATCCAGAGAATGACGGATGTATAAACGCGGTTTTGCTTGTGTGAGCAACGTCAGAGACAGAGTGAAGAAGAAGAAGGCAAGAATCATGGTGGTTACTTTCTCTTTTGTTCTTTTTTTAAAACAGTTTTTGTAATCTCAAGCTTTTCATGTATCGTTGTGGTTTTGTCTTCTCATCACCAGCTCTTACAGCTTTCCAAAATGTTAGATCAGTTGCGTGCATGTAATGCAAGAAACATATACATGTAGAAGTTTTACATATTAAGATTTTTTTTTTAAAGATGCGTTAATACAAGATACATCAGGAGTGAGATAAGAAGAAGATCTAAGTTTATAACCGTTAAGGCAATGGCTGAGTAATTGACATTGTTCTTCCTACAATAACCAGCAAGCCCGTTTTGCACTATAAGGCGAAATCCTCGCGGTTTCTTGAAAACGTCGTAGCATCCAGTTTCGTTTTGTATGAGGTGTCTGGCCCTGTGGATAATTAGAAATGGAATAGTAGAGACCGTGATCGGGTCATTTCTTGTTTTTAGATGATTGGACCGTTGTCAATTAGACAATATATAATGGGCCTTTGATATGATGGAAAAGGTCAGCCTCGAATATTTTTTCATATTTGCATTTTTTTTTTGAAACACTCATATTTGCAATATTTTGACATATTATACTCTATATTTCTGTTAAAAAAAAAACTCTGTATTTTTTATCAAAAAAAACTCTGTATTTGTGTGTCTTTATGTGATTTGGTAATATATTTGTGTATTATTATGAGATATTTACAAAAATTGTAATGGGACAATAAATTACATTTTTAGTCAGATAATATAAATAATACACTAAATGTTGTGTTCTTTTTTTCTTACTATCATTATTGTGTATATCGGCTCCTGACTATTAATTCAAACTTGTGTGATTAAACAAAAGCAGGATTCTTACTATCATTATTGTGTAAGAATCCTGATGTGATGATAATGTAGCAATAATGATATTTAGTTACACGACTTTGAATTAATAGTCAAGGATCAAAGAGATAAAAAATGGTTAGTATATAGAATTTCCCTACTCAAAGATAGTGTCAAAACATTAAATGCAACACATAATAACCTCTTAGGAAATTTTGTTTTCTGTAGATATGTGACTAGATAATGCCTAATTCTTTATAATCCATGGATATATATTAATATGTGTATCAAAAAAAAAGAAAATTAATATGTGTATAAATACGTATTGACAGTGCTCCCAAAAAAAAACGTATTCATGATGAGTCATGGTCGTCTTCATATACTACTAGCAACATACACAGCCGAAGCAGCAACCCAAAATCATTTCTGCCTTTAAAAGCTTTTTGCCTTTAATGAATCTCAAGAGAGTGAGAGACTGACTCAAAAGGCACACACACTCTTCAGATTCTCAGAGAAAATATTGTTTTTCCTGAATGTGAGCTTCTGTCGCCTAGTTTTGTCTCTTTGCGATAGATTCTTCTTTCTTGTGTCTTTTGTCTCTCTCCCATTTCTTCTGTAAGTGGAATCTGAGATTCATTGCCTGATCTTCTCGGAAAAAAAAAATCGATTTTTGATTTTGAATTGGTGAAGTACATTTGAGCGGAGAAGACGAAGAAGTCCATAGATTCGCGAATATGAATCCGTCGAGCTCTTCCGAACCGCCCCTCGGCGGGAAACAGCCGAGTCTCCGACGAAGCATATCGACGCCGCTGCTGTGCTGCGGAGGATCCACGGCGGCGGAGTTTTGCGGCGGTACGGCCGCGGGCTGCGCCGCCTTGTGCTGCTGCGCCCCTTGCAGCGTGGTGAGTCTCGTCGTATTCGCCGTCTACAAGGCCCCTCGCGGAATCTGCCGCCGCGCTCTCCGTCGTATGCGGCGGAGGAGGAGGCGGAGGATAGCGGTGAAGGAGGTTTCGGATAGCGAGAAGAAGCTGTGCAAAGTCGGGAGCTCGCAGTTCGCTGTTCATCCGTTGGAGAGCAGAGACGACGGAGAGTTGGATAAATTGGTGATGGATCTGTCGGAGGAGGAAGAAGAAGACGACGACGACGACGAAGTGATTGCGTTGGAGAAAGAGATGTGGAACAGATTTAACGGTGGTGGTTTCTGGCGTAGCGTCTCGCAAACTGAAACGACGTCGTCTGCGAGAAGCGATTAGATTCCATAAGTGTAATAAACAGTGTGAAATGTAGTTTTGATCAAATGATCTGATCTTGTTCATAGGTTTCTAATAAATATATGATTCAATAAGTTCACACTATAAGAAATCAACAAGACCATCAATGTATTTGTCTAAATCATAACTTTTTCATGGACGAGGTTAATTATGATTAGCGTAGCCGTACAGGTAGACCACTAGCTGAAGAGTGAAGACTCTACTCCAAAGTCACTTTTTAATAGAATAATGTGGTCAAATCATCCTCAAAAGCTTAATTTTAAATTTTATAATATCATATTCACGATCCATAGGTTCATGAACTAAGACTCTGATTGGATCAAAAACCATGGTAACGTTGTTGTGTGTGTAGGTTACACAGAATTCTATTAATTTTAAATCATAGAGGTTAGTTAACCTAATGAGGATGTGGAGAAAAGACATGTGTAACGTGGCCTACGCTACGCACCCTAATGAATAGTCTAAGTAGGGATCAAACACTGGAAAAAAAAACAGTGATGGATAACATCCACAAACCGAAGATTCACAAACCACATCAAAACTATTAACTAAAATACACAAAACATAAATGTTGAGTTGGTTTGGTACTAAGACGTGTTAAGTTTGTGAAATATAAATAGAAGAATTCAGCAATAGATTCGGAAGAAGCGTGGGATATGGAATATAGAAGTTGCTATAGCTATATCAATAGTAGGTGTGACAGCTTAGGGCTAGAGAGGGAGGGAGTGAGTGAGAGAGAGAAGGTCTGGTCAGGTGGTAAAATAATAAAGGAGGTTGAGTGAAACAAGTGAATAAAGTTAAGTAACTAGGGCTCCATGTGAATCCAGAGTACAGTGTGTGTCTTCGTGTAAACTGTCCTTTTCTTTCTTTACCACTTTCTCTAGTGTGGGGACCCTTTTGATTTTTCTGTATCTAAACATTGATTCACTCAGCTCCTACCACCACGCCATTCCTTTTCTCTCCAATATTTATTGAACTCTTTAATTTTTTTTCCTCTTTTATCTCTACTTACAATAACATTTTTGTTTAGTTTCAATCTGTCTTACAATAGAAATGTGCAGCTTGTGATGCGACATTTCTTCATGAATTTTAGTATGCGGTGAATCCCATGTATTACGTCTTTCTATATCATTAAGGTGAGGAGATCGAACTTCGTATTTCATTTTGTCTTCCAATAATAATACATTATCCTGTTCATTCCTAAATAAAATTCATGTAGAGTAAAACCTAACCCAGACTGAATTTATCAATCGTGTAATTCATATAAAAGAATATAGACTTTTAATACATGATTACTGGTTTATTATTTTCGTACTCTCCCACAGTTATTATTTTATTTTAAACTTTATAAATGTGGAATCCTGGATACAATGCAAGGAACAAAATGGTATTGAACCATTTACATGTCCATTAACTCCATCTATATATACTAGTAATAAAACGAAAAACATGTATTTTTTTTACCATCCACGAATAACCATGTATTAATTAGCAAAAAATAAAATAAATAACCATGTATTAAAAAGTCCAATTACTATTTAATTGTATAATATTCTATATCTAGTCTTCTTGTCTTGTTTGCTAGGAAAACAAATACGAATCAAATTCCATATACCAAACAAATCACACATTAACAAATAAAAAATATGTTATTCTAAAAAATGCTAATCATGAGAAAGGATTATTGTTGTTAGGAGATTCGAGCAACCTTGCCTATAAGGGCAAGGTGGTGTCATCATGAAGATTCCCTGCTGCTCAAATCATAACTACTCGTCTTATGGGAGAACGAGAGAGAGAGACTATGTAAAAAGGTTAAATTCATGTTTAGGCTGGGGATAGTCCACGACCACGTTTGTAAGCTTTATAAAAGTGAGAAAAGTACGAAAGACCGAGAGGCTTCAGGGGATGTAATGAACTCACTAGAGGCGATCAATGTTTAAGATACAACCAGTAATGTGTTCTTTAAAGGGGTGATATACAATTGTGGACATAGTGATCCCAAACTTAACGGCAACACATAACAACACCGCAGGACTATAACTAAATGGGCCAAACGGGCCAAGAGGCCCAAATTGGATATCAAAAACATTTTGAAACCACGGTAGAGACGTTTCTTGTTTTCGACGTGACTTTACGCGCACACAAGTTCACAAACCCAAGGCGTACTTACTAGACTATTGGGTATTTAGATGGGAAGTTTACGTCCCAAACCGACAACTTTCTCATAAAGCCACGTGTTCCTCTGCTCCTCCTTGCTTCACAATCACATTCACTCCCATGAGACTTTTTTAGATTGTTCTTCACAATAATTTCACTTTCAAGTTAAGTACTATTATCACATATACTAACATCATTTCCTTTTTACCAAATTACATAATTTTTGAGCTTACAAAAAGAAAAAAAGAGAGTTCAAAGCTAAAGTCAGCAAACATTATAAAAATTCGAGTGGGTCCCAACACCAGCCTGGTCCGAATGGTCGAAAACCCCAAAACTACACAACACAGACACACAACCAAACTCATCTCTCTCTCTCTCACACACTTCCACTTGACATCGCCGACACTTCAAGACATATTAAAAGAAAAAAAATAAAAGAAAGTAAACTCTTTCCTTCCTGAGTTCTTTCACCCCCAGAAAAAGAGAAAAAATTATTGTTTCATCTTTTTCTGATTATTCGATCTACCAGAGCTCCATGGATCGTCGCATCTATGGTGGCTCCGCCGCCATTAATCTCATCCTCTCCCTCCTATTATTCTCCGCCGCATCTGCATTATCCAAGAACCAGATTCCCTCATCCGGGTCGGGTCAGATCAACTCCAACTCCGTCCTCGTAGCTCTCCTCGACTCTCGTTACACGGAGCTCTCCGAGCTCGTCGAGAAGGCTCTCCTCCTCCAGACACTCGAGGAAGCCGTCGGTCGTCACAATATTACCATCTTTGCCCCTCGCAACGAAGCTCTGGAGCGTGACCTTGACCCCGAGTTCAAGCGGTTCTTGCTCGAGCCAGGTAATCTCAAATCTCTCCAGACGCTTCTCATGTTCCACATTATCCCCAACCGGGTCGGGTCGGACCAATGGCCGTCCGAGGAGTCGGGTCGGGTCAAACACGAGACGCTGGGGAGCGATCATCTCCATCTGAGCAAAGGAGACGGGAAAAAGATGGTCGACTCGGCAGAGATGATCCGACCCGACGACCTGTCCCGACCCGATGGGTTGATCCACGGGATCGAGCGGCTTCTCATCCCTCGCTCCGTCCAAGAGGATTTCAACCGCCGCCGCAGCCTCCAGTCGATCTCCGCCGTCTTACCCGAGGGAGCTCCGGAGGTTGACCCGAGAACCAACCGTCTCAAGAAAAAACCCGCTCCGGCGCCCGCCGGATCCCCGCCGGCTCTCCCGATCCAATCCGCGATGGCTCCAGGTCCGTCGCTGGCTCCGGCTCCCGCTCCGGGACCGGGAGGCAAGCACCACCACTTCGACGGCGAGGCTCAGGTCAAGGACTTCATCCACACGCTGCTGCATTACGGCGGGTACAACGAGATGGCGGACATCCTCGTGAATCTGACGTCGCTCGCGACGGAGATGGGTCGCTTGGTGTCGGAAGGCTACGTGCTGACGGTTCTCGCTCCTAACGACGAGGCCATGGCGAAGCTGACGACGGATCAGCTGAGCGAGCCGGGGGCTCCGGAGCAGATCGTGTATTACCACATCATCCCTGAGTATCAGACGGAGGAGAGCATGTACAACTCTGTTCGGAGGTTTGGGAAGGTGAAGTTCGATACGCTGCGTTTTCCTCATAAGGTTGCGGCTAAGGAGGCTGACGGTTCGGTTAAGTTCGGAGACGGTGAGAGGTCGGCTTATTTGTTCGATCCGGATATTTATACCGACGGTCGGATTTCGGTTCAGGGGATTGATGGTGTTTTGTTCCCTGAAGTGGAGGAGACTGTTGAATCGGTTAAGAAACCGGTTAAGAAAGTTGTTCAGCAGAGAAGAGGTACGTTCTTTTTTTTTTGGTTTTATTGATCCTATAGTTGCGTTTACAATTGGCAAGTTTAGATTATTAAATTTTAGTAAAAACTGATCAGATGTTTGATTTGCCTGATGGAAGTAGTCTCTAGTGGTCTTGAGAGTAGTAGTTTTGTAGTGATCATGGGTTCTGGTTTTGGTAAAATTCAGCCATGGGTCTAGTCTTTCCAGTTCCAAGAATGTAAGATCAATGTAGAGTTATTAGAAAACAACAGATTTGTGAGAATATTGGTCCATGGTTACTACTAAGCACAAGCAAGAATAAAAGAAGGGTTAGGCTTTGTGTGTGTATGTTTGATCACAGCTCTTAGCTAAGCTGGCTATAAGCATCTTATCACGTTTGGTATCTTCAAGATGGTTTGTTAGCAAAATATGTTTGATAGCTTTTTAGCAAAGCAAAAATAATTTATACTAATAACTAAGGGGAGAATCATGGAGAGATGAGTGTGTGTGTGTAACTGTTGATGGGACTTTGACCTAATAAAGGTGTAATTTTTTGTGACTGAAATAAAACAGGGAAATTGTTGGAAGTAACATGTAGAATGCTTGGTGCTATTGGCAAGGACAGTTACCTCAGCAAATGCCTTTGAATCCACACACCCGCCAGACATATTTGAAAAGGTTAGGACCTTTTGTAATGTTCATTGGTCTCTGTTTAAGCGTATTGTAACCTGAATTGTCTTTCTCTCTTTACTCAGCTGACTCAAGATTTGGCATTTGGTTGAATAGTAAACAGAAGAGAGGATAATAATCTTCCATGGAGTGAAAATGATGTTTTGCTTTGTTTTCTTAAATATATATATATATATATATATTTTTCTTTTGAGGGGTGTTTTATACTTGGTCTTGGATTATGAATACTGTAAATTAGATATACCAATCATTTATTTATTTGTTTTTGTGGTGTATGAGACTACTGGGAGTACAATCAATAAAAATGGGAAACAAAACCTTTTCTTTCATCTTAAGGATTAGTTGTTTGGTTGGTCTCATTGGCTTTAACTATGGGGAAAGTATATTTCCATTTGGTCTGGCAAGAGAATATTATTCAAACTCTGATTAGATGTCTCTGAGTTCATTGTTGTGGGAGAATGTATTCTTCTTTTATAAATAATGAAATATTTGGTAGAATATAAAAGTTTTCACATGGACATGAGAGATGGGTTGTCTCGTGGCTGTGACTGGAGGACAAACACAAACTTAGCTGTCTCCATGTTAGTCATCTATGCTCTCTCTCTATTATTAATGCTTTGTTTCTTCAATCCAATAAAAGAGAGAGAGAGAGAGAGTTGACAGAATAAACGTTAAAAAGTAGGGTAGCGTCATTAGAAAGCCAGGACCAGTTTTTTTCTTCTTCTAAGAAATCAAATGATCTAAGATCAGTTAAAGATGAAAAACTGACCACGAGAATGGAGAATCTGCGAAAAGCTAACTTTGTTTTTATTTCGATCTGTAAATGTAAGATCACACTTAGCCGTACAAGGTAAGTAAGAAGAAGCCCAGCTACTCTAGCAAAGACTTGTTGGGCTTTTGAGTTCAAGAATTGTCGGCTTACATCCGCTAAAATAGAAAAGAGTGTTCTTTTTTCAAAGTCCCACATCGCTGACGAAACAAGAATAGGAGGCATGAGAAGCAGTATAAAATACGCTGCCAAGCTTCGTAACAATTCATACCTTTCTCGGCCTTTTGGCTAAGATCAAGTGTAGTATCTGTTCTTATCAGTTTAATATCTGATATGTGGTCCATCGGGCCACACGATATTAACTCTATTTTTTAAGGGTAAAGGCCCATTAAGATAGCTTGCTATCTGGGTCTTTGCGAGTCACCCATGCGTTGCACTACTGCACGGGCTTGGCTCAACCCACCAATTATCCAGTCCAATTATATAATTTGAAGTGAATAAAATACTTTATACAGGGTTCTCCACGTAAAACTTACTATAAATAGTCACTGGTGAGAAAGAAGGCCTTCTCATTGGGCTTGTTCACGTACCTTTCTATAAATAGTCTCTGTGAGAAAAACAAGAATTGTGAAAAAGTAAAATGTAATTTTTTTTTTCTGGGAGGTCTTTTTGACAAAATGCACAAAGCAATTTGTTAACAATAATCTTTACCGCTCTATTTTGACCGTTATTTTCTTTCACCACCTCTTCCATTTCCCGGTTGCTGTCAGAGTTGACTTCAGATTGAAACAGAACAGCAATGAAAGCCTTGTTTCGATTCAAGTCTTTCGTAATTGATCCGACACGAAGAAGCACTGTACTCGTCTCTTTCTCACCTTTCTCAAAGTCATCCAAATCCAAAACCCGTGACACACAACGATCAAAGCCCCAAGCAGAAGAAGCTACATCTATTACCTCACTTTTTAACGAGATCACCGAGATTCTAGGATCAGATCCTGTTCAATCAGACCAAACTAATCAGCTGAGAGTTCCCGTGTCGGGAACTGATGGAGCATCGGTTTCTTGCACGCAAAGTGTTCGTGAAAATGCCAGAATGGGATTCTCTAATGAGAATGAAGAAGTAGATTCCAGCCCCGTGGTTCATGAGATCACGAGCGTCATCAGGGGAGATGATGACATCATGGTTTCCATGGAGGACAAGTTAGAGAAGCTGAGTCTTCGGTTCGAACCAGAGATCGTGGAGAAAGTGCTCAAGAGGTGCTTCAAGGTTCCTCATCTAGCTCTGAGGTTCTTTAACTGGGTGAAAGAAAAGGACGGTTTTTCACATACCGTAGGAGTTTACAACACCATGCTGAGCATAGCTGGGGAAGCGAGGGATCTCGATATGGTAGAAGAATTAGTGAAAGACATGGAGAAGAACTCGTGTGATAAAGATACCAAGACGTGGACTATTCTCATCTCTGTGTACGGTAAAGCGAAACAGATTGGGAAAGGGCTGCTCGTCTTTGAGAAAATGAGGAAAGACGGCTTCGAACCCGACGCTGCGGCTTATAATATCATGATTAGGTCTCTATGCGTTGCTGGGAGAGGTGATCTCGCGCTTGAGTTCTATAAGGAGATGATTGAGAATGGTATTACTTTTGGGTTGAGAACCTACAAGATGTTACTGGACTGCACAGCGAAAACAGAGAAGGTTGATGTAGTCCAGTCTATTGCAGACGACATGGTTAGGATATGCGAAGTTTCGGAGCACGATGCGTTTGGTTATCTGCTCAAGAGTTTTTGTGTTTCCGGAAAGATTAGAGAGGCTCTGGAGCTGATTCGGGTGTTGAAGAGCAAGGAAGTGTGCCTCGACGGTAAGTATTTTGAGATTTTGGTTAAAGGACTTTGCAGAGCGGATAGAATGGAAGATGCTCTAGAGATTGTTGATATAATGAAGAAGAGGAACATGGCTGATGACTCGAATATCGACGGGATCATGATCAGCGGGTATCTTAGGCAAAACAATGTTTCCAAAGCACTTGAGCAACTGGAGGCTTTGAGACACTCAAAGCTTTCACCGAGAGTTTCTACATACACTGAGATTATGCAACACCTGTTCAAGAGGAAAGAGTTTCAAAAGGGTTGCGACTTGTTTAAAGAGATGGTAGATGATGGGATCGAGCCTGACAGCGTGGCTATCACAGCCGTGGTTGCTGGTCACTTGGGCCAAAACCGAGTAGAAGAGGCGTGGGAGGTGTTTAGCAGCATGGAGGAAAAGGGCATCAAACCGACGTGGAAATCTTATTCCATCTTTGCCAAGGAGCTTTGTAAGTCAGCAAAATATGATGAGATTCTAAAGCTGCTTGATCAGATGCACGCCTCCAAGATTGGTATCAGGGATGATATGTTTTCTTGGGTTATCTCTTGTATGGAGAAACATGGCGAAAAGGAGAAGATTGAACATATCAAAGAACTTCAGAAGAAGTGCAAATTCCATACAGAACTAAGGCAAGAAGAGGAGCTTGTTGATGACTGTAACCGTCCGCAAGTAGTGCAGCACTCAGCTCTTCCAGCAGCTTCATCTGCTGTTGACATAACGGATGTGCAAGAAATTTGCCGCATCTTATTATCCTCCAGAGATTGGGAGAGAACACTAGAATCTCTAGAGAAATCGACAGTCAAGTACACACCAGAACTAGTAGTTGAGGTTCTTCGTAGCGGCAAGATACATGGGAACGCTGTTCTACGTTTTTTTTCATGGGTGGGAAAGAGAAATGGTTACAAACACAGTTCTGAGGCGTACAACATGGGCATCAAAGTAGCAGGGTGTGGGAAAGATTTCAAGCAGATGAGGAATCTGTTTTACGAGATGAGAAGACAAGGTTGTGTGATAACACAAGACACATGGGCGATCATGATAATGCAGTATGGTAGAACCGGTCTAACCGACATTGCGATTAGAACGTTCAAGGAAATGAAGGATACGGGTCTGTCTCCAAGGCCTTCGACCTTCAAGTGTTTGATCACAGTTCTCTGCGAGAAGAAAGGCAGGAATGTTGAAGAAACCATCAGAACGTTCCGCGAGATGATTCGTTTAGGTTTTGTTCCAGATAAAGAATTAGTCCAAGATTACTTGGGATGCTTATGTGAAGTAGGTAACACAAAGGAGGCGAAACGTTGTTTGGATTCTCTTGGCAAGATAGGTTTCTCAGTCCCTGTGGCTTACTCCATTTACATAAGAGCTCTTTGTCGAATTGGAAAGCTAGAGGAAGCTCTGTCAGAACTAGCCAGTTTTAAAGGAGAGGGGTCTTTACTGGACCAGTTCACTTATGGAAGCATTGTTCATGCTCTACTGCAGAAGGGGCAGTTACAAGGAGTATTGGATAAAGTGAATTCCATGAAGGAAGTAGGAATAAAACCTGGTGTCCATGTCTACACATCTCTGATTGTTCACTTCTTCAAGGAGAAACAGATAGACAAAGTACTGGAGACATGTAAGGAAATGGAGGAAGAAAAGTGTGAACCAACGGTTGTTACATATACGGCAATGATATGCGGGTACATGAGCCTGGGGAAAGCGAAGGAGGCTTGGAAAGTATTCAATGATATGAAAGAGAAGGGAACTTCACCAGATTTTAAAACATACAGTAAGTTTATAAACTGTTTGTGCCAAGCAGGTGAATCTGAAGATGCACTGAGACTTCTGTCTGAGATGCTGGATAAGGGTATTGCTCCTAGCACTGTAAATTTCCGAACAGTTTTATATGGCTTGAACAGAGAGGGCAAGCAAGACCTTGCCCGGAGTGTTTTACAGAAGAAGTCTGCTTTACTAGCACAGCGAAAGGTATCTACATGACCTCTCTTTCTGTGACATTCCAATGTAGATTCTTTTTACATGAGAAAAACCTCATGGAAACAGAGCCACTGAATTTATTTCTTCTTTATCAAGAATCCGTGAATGCTCTTATTACAAAGGCTTTAGTCCTATATAAGTAACATGTTCCTTTCAAAGGGTAAGACTTTTAAAGAAAACGAACAAAAAATGGTTTATCTTTTAGGGAGGACTAGTTTCCTCATTGCTTCTTGACAATTTCTTCACAAGCTCGCTCGTAATAAGTCATTCTCTGAATACATTTTACAGCTTCATCAAACCTGTGGCTTTCAAAGGCTTGGACAAAAGAGTCAGACCATTGCTTCAGTTTCTCTTGTACCTTGAGAAATACAACAAAAACCAACATTGGTTAGATCAGTGTAGTATATTCAAAAAATACCCAAAGCTCTGCAGATTCTAAAGTTATAGTTTCAGAAACGCTAAAGAAGTTAACGAAAGGACCAAAGCATCTGAAGGAAGCCAGGAGGATGTTCAAGGTTACCTGAGATCGGATCTGGTCTAACTCTTTTGAATCATTTGCTTCTGCAATGGCCTCTCTGAGTTCCATAATCTGACACCATTTTCCATAGAACAAAACTAAGTGAATGTGCTTACTCATTACAGATAAGTGTCTTTGCAGTCGCAAAAACAAACAAAAAAATCATCATTGACAACTAATCTCTTATGTATAAAATCCATTTACCTCCATTAACAAGGTTGGATCTGTTATTGTTTCTTCTTCATTGACATTATTGCCATTCAGCTTCATCTAAAATAAACGAAACCAATATCAAATATTAAACAGACTCAAAAAGATCCATCTATATTTCTCCAAATCAGTTAGCAACAGCGTAAGGGTCAACAGCATTGTAAGTGAAGAGAGCTTACGATATACATAGCTCTTGAGAGCCGCTTGGTTAACGTCCGGTATGCTTCAGTCACCTTTGCAGACTGGTCCGCTGCATAATCTCTTTCTTTCTGTTAGAAAAATTCAGATTCAAAAGAGTATAAGAAAAATTATGAGAAGAAAAGAAATGATATGTGCTAAACGGTGGGAAGAGAGAGACCTGAGATTTGTTGTGAACTAAATCAGGATGAAGCTTCTTTTGCCAGTCTTTGTACTTGCCTTCAAGGCTTCCACCATCTAACTCATACTTCTTTTCCCTATCAAAACCCAACTCAAAGGTCTCATCTTTTGCACGATCAGCTATCGAATCCAACTAAAAGTATAAACCTTTATATCGATTTTCCCTCAACTAAGCGTGTGAAATGTTACTTACAAGCCAAAAATCTGAAAATAATCGACGGAATCATCGATAGGTTGAATGCTGCGGCACGTGTCACAGAACAAAAACGTAGCTTTTCCACAGTTCCAGCACACGGAGCTTGTCGTGTCGGAAGATCCTCCCGAGCAAAAACCTCTCCCGGAAAATCGGAGCCACAGGGGTTTAGCTGAAGAAGAAGGTGGTTGCAGAGATTCGCGGATCAAGTGAGTTTGTGAATTATTATTCGAGAGTGGATTGCAGCGGAAAGTAGAAGAAGGAGAATATGATCGTCTTGTTAAAAGGGTGGAGATTGACGCCACCAGCTTCCTTGCTCGGTTCATTTGGTGATGAGAAAGAGAGAGAGAAGGTCAGGCTCTCGAGAGATCGTCATAACCCCAATTAAATACTTGCTCTGGTCGAACCAAACCGGTTAGGTCCGACCGGTTGGAATATTAATCAGCCTTGACCAGCACTAACTGGATTGGTATAAAAAATACTCCATGAGTATCTTTGCTCTGATGAATAGTATAAAAAGTTCTTTTTTGTTGCTCAAAAAAACAAATACAAACTCTTATTATTTAAAAATTAAAATACAAACTATTATTTTATTTATATTTGGTTTAATAACAAGAAAAAGTTGAAAACAATCAGAAAACAATGGCAGTCCTTTAAACCATGCAATCCTCCGCTTCTGGAGCTGCATCCTGAGGCTTCATTAGTGGGAAGGTAATAACTTCCTGCGAACAACAGCGTTTCAGACATGAGTATATATTTACTTTAGTGTAGTTTTTTTTTTACTGGCGTGGATTAAGATGAATAAAAAAAATAGGGACCTTAATGTTCTGGGAATCGGTTAGCAACATAGCAAGCCGGTCTATTCCAATTCCCCAACCACCTGTAGGAGGCAATCCATACTCCAGAGCAGTGCAAAAACTCTCATCCAGAGCCATCGCTTCATCATCTCCACATTGTCGATCCTGAAAAAAAAACATCTCAAGGTTTCAAAACAATGATTCAACAGAGACACAAAGAGGCTTAGATCAATGATGATAAGGCTTCTCATTTATTATACCTTGAGCTGATCAGCAAATCGCTGACGCTGTACCACAGGGTCATTCAACTCAGTGTAGGCATTGCAAAGCTGCATTCAAACAAAAATAAACAGTTTTAGTATATAGTAACTATAATGTTTGACCATATAAGAAAACTTTATATAAAAAAGCTTACTTCGTGTTGGTTGATGAACAACTCAAACCGTTCAGTCAAGCCCTTGATGGATCTGTGCGACTTTGCCAATGGACTCATTATCTCCGGGTGGTTCATTATAAAAGTGGGGTTAACACATGTCCCTTCCAGAAAGTGTCCAACAAGCTGCACAAAGCATTAACTAAATAAGCATATGAACCAAAAATCACATAACTCATACTAAAAGGAAACTTACTTTATCCAACAAACGAGCAGTTGTCATAGGAGGTGCACACTTGACATCCAACCTCGCGCATGCATCAATGAGATACTTGTTAGCTTCCTCACTAGCCAAATCCTTTGGTATATTGAGATTAGCCACCTTCTCCAACTCTCCTATCATGTCAATCCTCCTGTATGGAGGAGCAAAGTCGATCACTATCGGATCCTTATCATATCCATCAGCATGGTACTTGACTCTGTAACCACCCGTCAGCTCCTTGACCAAACCACTCAACAAATCTTCAGTCATTTTCATCAAGTCACTGTAGTCCGCGTAAGCCATGTAGAACTCGCAAGTGGTGAACTCGGGGTTGTGCGTCATGTCAATGCTCTCGTTCCTGAACTGCTTCCCAATCTCGTACACACGGTCCATGCCACCGATGACAAGCTGCTTTAGATGGAGTTCAGGTGAGATGCGCATGTAGAGCTTCATGTCGAGGTCGTTGTGGTGCGTCGCAAAGGGACGCGCGGCTGCTCCACCGGGTATGGTGTGGAGCATCGGAGTCGAGACCTCCACGAAATCAAGACCGGAGAGGAATCTTCTTATGTACTTGTTGATGTTATCAATGGTCTCGAATATCTGAGGAACCTCGTGGTTGTTCATCATCAGGTCAAGATAACGCTGGCGAAAACGAGTTTCCTGACATTCAACACAAAAAATAGAAACAGAGTGATGGAACTGTTTAAGACACTCGAAAAAAGGTTAATCATTGGTTTTGTGTGAAGAAGTTAAAAGAGTGATGATACCTGGTCCTTGAGAACATATGTTTGAGGATGTCTTAGGTTGCCTGGAGACCATACTTCTCGCTTCTGCAGAGAATACGAAACAGGTTATAATGTTGAAGTAAATGAGATGAGTACTCAAAAAACAGGTTGATTCTCCCTTTTACCTTATTATCAGCAGCTGCCGGCAACATGTGAAGGCAAGGAGACAGTACAGTAAACGATCGTGGGAAGATACTTAACTCTCCTCTCTTGGTTTTTCCTGGAAAACCGGTGACACCGACGATATCTCCACGCTTAGCATAGGCATGGAGCTTTGCAAACTCGGCTTTGTCTAGTTCAGACTGTCTTAAATCAGCCATTACTTGGATCTTTAAACAACTATTATTCACATCATAGAATGAAAGCTTGGAAGATGAAGATCTCTTGCACATTATCCGTCCTACCAAAAAAAAAAGATTGAACATAAAATAAATATATTATTACTCATTTTTAAATGAAAGAAAACTATTTATTATCATTACCAGCTACATAAACTAGGTCGTCTTCAACATGGTCTCCGTTGAATAAGCTTTTGTACTTGTCAATGAACTCAGAGACTGAAATAGACACAGAAAACTTGTGTGGGTATGGATTCTCTCCATTATCCTTCTCTGCTGCAAGAGACTTCAATCTGTTCTCAAAGTATTGCTGCCAAAGAGAAACCAAAGAGAAAAAAAAACTTGTTCATTCATAAAAAAAACTTTTATGGATCGATTACACCATTAGAAGTCAAGTCAACAAAGAGGAAATTCGAAGAAAAGGAACTCACTTGTTCGGCTTCTACCTCACCGGCAGCTGCAACGTCCATGGAGCTAGAAGCGAGATCACGGTGGTCTGCCATCGGAACTTCGAGCTTTCTTTATTCAAAGATCCGACGCTTTTCTTCCTTAAACCTGATGACTAGGTTTTTTCGAATGTATGTTTTTATGATCTTAGAACAGATGTGTAGTCATGTTTATATATACACAAAGAGGTGGAGATCTCAGGATGGGTCAACTATTAATTGCGGACCAAGTTTCTTTCCTAAACCGTTTTTGTAAACTGTAAAAATAAACCGACATTTTAAATTAATGAATTTTCTTTTTTTTTTTCTTCTTTTTTTAACAATGTTTTTTCCTTTTTTTGCTATAAGAGATTATTAACACGTCACTTTTATATGTATAGACATGTGTTATCGAATAATTTAAAGGCACAAATTGGAAAACTTTGGACGGTAGGCGATAAGATTGTATACTCCTAGTTCAAATAAAAACATTCTTTATAACCTTTTTTCTTTTCTATCATTGATATGGTCTTGTTATATCATTGAGTCATTGACAAAAGAGAAATTATGATGAAGATTTAGTTAAAATACATTATTAAAAAAAAAAACTAATTACGTCAGTAAAATAAAGATCGTGGTACAACATGCTTTCTTTTCTTTTTTTTTCCCATCGAGTTTTTATTTGATAAAAGCCAAAAGGCCCAGACAGCATACAAGGTCAAACCACTTAAAGGCCCAACACAGAACAACAGACAAAACACTTCGGGCCCAAAACAGAACCGTAGGCCCAAGGGGAAAAGAGATGTCGGCCGCCTTCATCGCGATACCGCAGCATCCCTTCCGATTCGACTACCACCGGAGAACCACCCAACGATGCCCCAAGCCACACCGGAGCTCATAAACTCCACACCGACTTCACCGACTTCACCGCGACCGCCAACCTCCTAAGTGCGTCTAATCTCGGAGAGCATCACTCGTAAACGAGATCTCATCCGCCATAGTTCAACACATCCACCAAGGAGAAAGCTTCGCTCAAATATCACCCTTTCCACCGGAAAGCTTCCATCGTCCTCCGACGAGATCTCTCCACACCAACCCGAACCGAACCAAACCACACATCCACCAACATGCTTTCTTTTCACTTGTCCCATTGTCTTCTTGCCATATATTAATTAATGGAGTATCAACAAGAGATTTCTTATGAATATAAATTATCTCAACTGCCAACACAATATGATGATAAAAGTGAACATCGAAGAAGCTGCTTCTAATGTCAAAAGAACCTCTCGATCAAGTTTTAGAAAATCCAGTAAGTTTCCAAGATGATACCTTTTATATCATGGAAGTCTAATGATGGATATTACTTTCACCCCACAGTTGGTTTGATACTTTTTTATCCAAACTAAAACAAAAGAAATCAACTCTGAAAAGGGTTATTGTTCAATCCAAACTGAAGCGCCAATGTGCTATCCTATAACTACATATACATGTGCCTAAAAACACATATGTCTAATTGTCTAAGATAACAAGCTAAGGTTAAGTAACAAACCAAATGTGAGTTTAAAAAGAATAGCTACTTAGGATTCACTAATGTCGCTGGAAAACATAACCACTTACTCGATCCTCCAAACCTGTAATACCTCACAAATACTTACTTGGCATTCAAAGTGAAACATAAAGAAACCATAGTGATAAAACCCATATGTACAACAAAGAACATCTATTATCGCCATAGTCTTCCACAACATTACAAAAGTAATGATGTATAGTGCACCAGTTACAAACCGTGGTCTCAGACCGCAGGTGGGCGCTTCATCTTGAGAAGATGAGAGATACCGGCGATGACATGAGCACGGCTGCTCGGAACACCTGTCTTGGCCAAAGCTTGTCCATTTTTGTCCAACAAAACAAAGCAAGGTACATACTTTATGTCATAATGAAGAAGCTGCATATTCAGACACAAACAAACAAAGTTATGTATTCGCGTACGCACAGAGAAGAGAAAGATCTCATCTTTCATTTACCTCGGGAAACCATTTCTCGTTCTCTGCATCCGCCATGGTAATACTGAGCCAATTCGAGTTCCTTTTCTCCACCTCCAAAACGAAGTTCAGCAGAGAGTTGCAGAGCCTGCACTTAGGCGAGTAGAACTCGAGCACGGTCGCGTCTTTCTCGCTGGCTAACGCAGCTGCGAAAGCTCTCTGCTCTGCTTCTCCTTGCTCAGAAGCGCTCAAAGGCTTCTTCTTTGGTACATGACCGAACCCGAACGAGTTGAATGAGGTGAGAGCGATCGAGCCGACGCTCTGCATAGATCTGAAAAGCCAGGGTCCTTGGAAGTCGCAGGGGCTTGGAGAAGATTTGGGTTGTTTGTTTGAATCCCATGGCCATTTTAAGCAGAAGAAAGGGTTTGTTGGAGTTGGAGTTGGAGTAGACGAGGTCGTGATCTTCGATTCCATCAAGTGACGTTTCGACTTGCGGCGGAGGAGAAGAAGAGAGAAATCTTAACTCGCCGGAAACTTGTTTGGAGAGAAATTAATAGTTGGGGATTTTTAAGATTTCGGTTTGCTAGAATTTTGGGATCTTTGTTGAACCAAACTAAACCGTAGTTCAAAAGAATCGGTTTATCTCTCATCTTTTGTTCCTTTGGTTAAAAGAAATCTAGCAAAGAGTAGATATATACACATAAGAAAATCTAAGTTTTGAATCCCAAATAAATCGATTTATTAACAAATTTGCACTTGTTAAAAAAAATAAACAACAACAATGCACATAAATGAAGAAAAAAATTTCAAAAAATTATTTAGTACAATGCATATATAAATAAAATATAAAACACACACCGTCAATTTTTTGGTCGAAGTAAAACCGTCAAATATAAATTTAATTTTATAAATTTTCATAAAAATAATTTATAAGAAAAAATGTCAATTTTTTTGGTCGAAGTAAAACCATCAAATATAATTTTTCATAGAAATTTTAAAATTATCCGATGTAAATTCGTTAATATAATAATTTTCATAGTTTATAGTAAAATATTAAATTATTGTTTTTTTTAAAAAAAAATTGTATATCATTTTTTTTCTCTCAAAAAACAAGTTTACAACAGGAATCCACAAACTTTTGAATGATGATGAATCATGCATCTAAGATGAGCTTTTCAAGTAAAAACAATCCAAAGTAGGATTTTCTCGTATGTTTGCCGCACTCATTGCGGATCAGTAGGAACTTGATCTTCCTTCAGAGCCAGGACCTAAAAGCCAAGCAGCGTGTCTTGCGTTTCCTCCTCCCCAAGTTCTTGTTCTTACCACCTTTGTCTAAGATCCCATTCTCTTCTTCTCCTGTCTCCTTCTCTCTCTTGTCTTGACTAAAAACGCTCGTCTCCTGTGTCACCGTTACGGTTGAAAAATCTTGCCTCTCTGATTTTTGAGGTACATTTTCAAAATGTTCTAACAGACTAATTTGCTTTGCGTGATCATCCTCTGCTCTGTCTGGTGACAACTCCTCAGCTTCATGGACCGGAGTTGTATTTCTAACCATGTATATTACTCTATCTAAAGTCCCTAAAGCTTGTTTTACCTCTGGACTGATGCAAAACTGTCTCCTTACATCGACACGAGTCTTGCCATTTACATTCACCTCCTCTGAAGAAAAACTTTCCTCAAAATCATCATCTTCTTCTTCTTCTTCTTCCTCAATCTCCAGAACAGCTCTTCCACAATTGACATGCTCATTTTCACTAGCATCTTTTTCATTCTCGTGTTCATTCTTTTGCATAGAATCTCCATTCACTTCCAACTTTGGTTCTTTCTCAACTACCTTATCAGTTGAATACAGAGCTTGATGTATCTTAGTGTACAACGGATCAGCTAAAGCTCTGCTGTAATCATCATCAGATTTAGCCACCGAAGCAACTGCCTGTTTACATTCAAGTAAGAAATTATCAAAACTGCACCTCAACATTAAAAGAACGAAACCAAAAACTCAAGTTTCTTTACCTTTTTATATAATCTGAAACCGTTACCGATGAGCTGCCTAGTTATAAAATTCATCAGAGACGGAGGGACAAAGTCCAGCTTTATATCCATATCCCCTATCGTCCTACAATGTTCAGACATAAGACTTCATAACCAAAAGAACAAGTAACATGGTACACTAGTACATTGAGTCATGATCACCAACCTGAAGTAACTCCTTTGTGTAGTAACCTTTTGTAAAACAAATCCGCCAACGAGATCAATCCTCACTGCACCAGGTGTCACAGACATAACGTTCTCGTTGATCTCCTTAGAGGAAACTCCAATGCTATCTAAGTCAGATATCTAAAAAAAGTTGCAAACAAAATTGGTTTTAGAAAAAAAATAATAATTGAATTTTTGGATCATGTCAAAAACTTTTTCATACATTTTAGAAGGGTTTTTGATTTTTACCGTGTTGAGAAGGATGACGACTAAACCATCTTTGAAATATTCAAACAAGAAATAGTGAACAATAAGCTCTCTTTCTGCCAATGGCCATGGTACCTTCATCCTTTCTTCCCACAAATGTAAAAATTTCCAAGATTAGCTCATAAGATTTATACAGGTTGCAGAGAAACTTATTGAGATGTCTTTCTTTTTTTCAAGCGGGAACAAACCTTACTAGACATACTTGTTCACCAATCCGAACCTTTTGCAAGCATGTGCTTTGTAAGATCTTAAATGGTGGAAACGCAAACTGTGGCCACCTAAAACATATATAATAAAACTGAATAAATACAAGACATGTAGTTCTTGTTGTTCACAATCCAAAATCTGTAGACACTCTCGCTAACCATTTCTTGTAGAGGGTTGATTCCCACGAAACGCACAAACCTGCATCATCATCATAAGTCCATCAGATGCAGAAACATGTTTTAAAGCTTTGAATCTGCCTATATCATAATAGGAAGAGAAAAAACAAGAACTCACATTCTTGGATAGGGGCATCCATGTAACCTTCAACGAGCATAGTGTGAAAAGGACTTCCATCGAGACCTTCACGGTACATGACACGGCAATCTTCAAGATCATGTTTCAGCTGTTACAAAAATAAAACACTTATTTTTTTTCAATCCAAGATCACTGGTGGTATAAATATGTGAACAAGAAAAAAAAGAACATACTTTCCAATCACTGTTTCCTTGATGACCAGTCATGGAAACACTCCGAAGCTTGGTAAGTAGCTTTGAAACATCAGCTGTTCTTTTATCCAATATATTCTCATTGCACTCTACAAAATGACCACACCAACAACATGAAGCAAAATCTCAGCGTGTAATTGCGTATTAATATACAAAAAGACGGTTTTCAGAACAGAAGAGAAGAGAGCACCTTGGGAAGAGCAAAGCTGACTTCTGAGAAGGGATTTGAGAGTCTGGTCATTAGTGAGATCAGGAGAAGACAAGGTTTTGTCTAGCTTGTCTCTGTACTCACAGATCTCTCGTTTCTTCTGCATAATAATCTCAAGCTTGGAACCAGAGATCAATACACAATCAAACCAGCTATAAATAGCATAACCCCCCAGAGCAAGCAAGAATTGAAGTTTTTTTTTAATGATCCAATCACAAAAAAAAATAAAAAAAAAAAAGAGAAAGGGTATGAAGAAAAGGATTAGCACCAAGACGTGACCGACAAGAGGGAGGAAGAAGGCGAGACGTTTCTTGTACCGAGAAGATTCAAAAGGGGTCCATTTCCAAGAATAGTCTCGGAGTTACCAACAAAGGGATGGGACGTTGAGTAAATGACAGCAGATTAATGTCGAGATTAGGACATCAGAAGAAGAGACTGGCAATAATAGGTTTTTATGATAACAGATAAGTGTTGGTGTCAAAACAAGTGCGAAGAAGATAGGTGGGAAGTTGTGTACCTCTTAATCACATCTATCTATCTATCTTCTTCTTCTCTCTTTCATTTTTTTTTAATATAGTAGTATATGCAGTGGACAAAAATAGCCCATACACAGGAGATGGTGATGTGATGATGCCAGCTGAAACCGAACATTTTTGAGGTCATCTTTTTGCTTAATTTTGGCATCTCTCTCCTGAGTAATCTCCTGAGTAATTAATTCTCTTTTTTGTCAACTTTAAATATAGTATTAAGTACCCAATCATATATATCACATAACCACTTTTAATAGTATGTTCAAATGCATTGAATGCTCGTACGGTGGCTGAACTTTGCGAGTCCCTACACGCATTTACACGCATGACGAATGTTCGATCCCAGTCTGACCAATTTTTGTTATGTATTGTTGATGTTCCTAGCAGACATCAAACAAAGTGATAAAAGAGAGGTATCTGTTGATGATCCAACATGAATGGGCTTTTGTCTGAGCGTAATTGTCGTCAGCCATATGGAACTCTGGCCCATCAAAGGAGAGGCCAAGGCCATGCCCAACATATTTTAATGCCTAAAGCAAAATTTGTCTTATTTTCACAAAGTACTCATCAGTTGGAAAATGCATAAACATCTGGCTAAACCGAAATTAGGTAAAAGAAGGACCAAGCATTGAATGAAAGATTTGAGTGTGTACCAATAATCTTAACAATGAACTGATTAAAGTTGAAAAAGTAAACAATGTTGATATTAGTGACATAAAGTGTTAGATTGTGTGTAATTGGAAAGTTGATATGTAATAACTGAGAAGTTACGGAGATCATCCCACTATCAATTGCCAAAAAGACGTGCTCACACGGTCACACCAAACTTTGTGATGCTAAAATGGTTGAGTTCACTCTTTGTAAAGTTATCACGAATACTTCTTCGAACCGTCTATTAACCTCTAGGTGTTACAAAACATGTCACGCAATTGAAACATTCAACAACTATTGTCGTTATCTATAGTAACTAAGGGCATCATTATTGGTGGTCCTTAGCGGAAAGTCCCTTAGCGGAAAGTCCCTTAACTTTTAACTAAAAACGCTAAGGGACATCCCTAAAATCCCTTATTTAAGGGATGTCCCTTAGCGTTTTTAGTTAAAAGTTAAAGGACTTTCCGCTAAGGAACTTAAACCGATGACCACCAATAATGTTGCCCTAATAACACTACCTGATTTCCAAAGATGAAATCTTTAACAGCCAAAATAAAAACATTTAAATTCGAAAGATAACATTTCAACCGGTTTGGTTTAGTGCATACTTAGCTATACCAAACCATAAGAAACCAGTTGAAGATAACAAACATACGTAACGGTTTATTAACCCACACAGGCTGATAGTGCACACTGTTACTAAGCCCATCAGCCGCTTCTACACAAACCTACAAAGCCAGAGGCAATATAGCCTACTACTCTCAAGTCTCAAACACATACGCCGCTTATCGCATCATCCGATCTTCTTCTTCTTCTTCTTCCGAACACACGAACGGTACGGTTTCATCTTCTTTTGCTCCGATTCTAGTTTCTTCTGCAGATTCGTCCATCGATTTAGCTTTAAGGAATTTATTTTTTATTCGTTCGTTTTGTTTTGTTTATTTATTCGAAGTATATATTATTGTCTTCAGTTACTCTATGGAACCATTCGTTGCAAGGGAGAACACTCTCGCATCCACTTCGTCCCCCCGTAAGAAGCGACGGATCGATCACACCGAGTCTACAGCTGATGGCTCGCCGATCCTCACCTCCATCTCCAACATCGAGCTGAACAGCACCGGTGGTGGTGGTGACGCGGAGGCGCAGATGAGCATGGCGGCGGAGGTTGGTAACAACTCCAGCAATCACGAGATCGATGAAGATCTTCACAGCAGACAGCTCGCGGTGTACGGACGCGAGACCATGAGGAGGCTTTTCGCTTCCAACGTTCTCATCTCGGGGATCCAGGGCCTTGGTGTTGAGATTGGTAATGCTTTCCTTTTTTTTTCGTTGTTAACTCCTCTTGCATGTCACATTTTGAGAGTCTCTAAAACGTATTTCTTGTTTTTTGTTGATTTTGTGCACATTATTTGAGTCTGTGATACTGGTATAGCTTTTAGACTGTTTACTTGATGAGTTAGTGTGTATGATTAGTATTGAAGGTTTATTGTTTGTTGTCCTGCTTTCTTAATGTTGATTCATATCAATCACTCTGTTTGTAATGGTATTATATTTATTATGTCTTCTTCGTCTACTTATTTCTGACGATAAGTTTGTTCTCGTGTTTAGCCAAGAATATCATTCTCGCTGGTGTGAAGTCTGTGACCCTTCACGATGAAAATGTGGTTGAGCTATGGGACTTGTCTAGCAACTTTGTTTTCTCGGAGGAGGATGTTGGTAAGAATAGAGCACTTGCTTCTGTTCACAAGTTGCAAGAACTCAACAATGCCGTCGCTGTCTCAGCTTTGACTGGCAAGTTAACCAAAGAGCAGCTTACTGGTTTCCAGGTATACAACCCCTTCCTTTTTTTGATTTTTTTTTCTTTTTCGTTCTAGTCTTTCAACTTCTTGATAAGACTATTATAATTCATAGATGCAATTTTTCTCTACAAAGTTCATAATGTTTAGCTTGTTTTCTCGATGAATACTATCTAATTTATTTTTTTCTTGTTGCAGGCCGTGGTATTTGTGGATACCTCTTTTGAGAAAGCGACAGAGTTTGATGATTATTGTCATAGCCATGAGCCTCCTATTGCATTCATCAAGGCTGACGTTAGGGGCCTGTTTGGGTCGTTGTTTTGTGATTTTGGACCTCAGTTTACTGTTCTTGATGTTGATGGAGAGGAACCGCACTCTGGCATCATCGCTTCTGTTAGCAATGAAAATCCTGCTTTTGTTTCATGTGTCGACGATGAGAGGCTCGAATTTCAGGATGGAGATCTTGTGGTTTTCTCTGAAGTTGAGGGGATGGCAGAGCTAAATGATGGAAAAGCAAGGAAGATAAAAAATGTCAAGCCGTATTCATTTGTCCTTGAGGAAGATACCACAAGCTGTGGGACATATGTGAAGGGTGGGATAGTGACTCAGGTTAAACAACCAAAGGTGCTGAACTTTAAGCCGCTCAGAGAAGCAATTAAAGATCCAGGCGAATATCTTCTTAGTGACTTTTCGAAGTTTGACCGGCCACCTCTTCTTCACTTAGCATTCCAGGCACTTGATAAGTTTTCGTCTCAAGCAGGCCGGTTTCCCGTTGCTGGTTCAGAAGAAGATGCTCAGAAACTAGTGGAAATTGCAACTGACATTAACGAGAGTCTGGGTGATGCAAGGCTGGAAGATGTCAACTCTAAACTATTGCGGCATTTGGCCTTTGGATCCAGGGCTGTTCTGAATCCCATGGCTGCAATGTTTGGTGGCATTGTTGGACAAGAGGTCGTCAAGGCATGCTCTGGGAAATTCCATCCTATCTTTCAGGTAAAATCTTATCTGTTTAATTTTCAGGTTGCACATCTGTTCAGTCTTTGTATGTAAATTTTCCACTTGTTGAGCAGTATTTATTTTGTTCTTAGTAATCTCGTAATGAGTTTGCATTACTTTTGCAGTTCTTCTACTTTGATTCGCTGGAGTCACTCCCCAAGGAACCCCTTGATGCATCAGAGTTTAGACCACAAAATAGCCGTTACGATGCACAGATCTCTGTATTTGGGTCTACACTTCAGAAGAAACTCGAGAATGCCACAGTTTTTGTTGTAGGGGCTGGTGCTCTTGGATGCGAGTTCTTAAAGAATTTGGCTTTGATGGGTGTGTCATGTGGCGTTCAAGGGAAGCTAACTGTCACCGATGATGATGTAATCGAGAAGAGCAACCTGAGTCGTCAGTTTCTTTTCCGAGATTGGAACATAGGACAGGCCAAATCCACAGTTGCCGCAACAGCAGCAGCGGGAATAAATTCTCGTCTCAACATTGATGCTCTGCAAAATCGTGTTGGACCTGAGACTGAGAATGTCTTTGACGACAGCTTCTGGGAGAATTTGACAGTTGTTGTCAACGCACTTGACAATGTCACTGCAAGGCTTTATGTCGATTCAAGGTGTGTGTATTTCCAGAAGCCTCTTCTCGAGTCAGGAACTCTAGGTGCAAAGTGCAACACACAGATGGTTATCCCTCATCTCACTGAGAACTATGGTGCCTCGAGAGACCCACCAGAGAAACAGGCTCCGATGTGCACGGTGCACTCATTTCCTCACAACATTGACCATTGCTTAACATGGGCTCGCTCTGAATTCGAGGGTCTGCTTGAGAAAACACCAGCTGAAGTTAATGCATACCTCTCAAATCCTGATGAATACATGAAAGCGATGAGGAGTGCTGGTGATGCTCAAGCTAGGGATACTTTGGGACGTGTTGTTGAGTGCCTCGAGAAAGAGAAGTGCAATTCCTTCCAGGATTGCATAACTTGGGCTCGTCTGAGGTACTCCCTGATAGTGTGAACCCTTCATCGTGACTGTATCGTATATAAATGATTCACTTCTTTTAACATAATTTTTTGCTTACAGGTTTGAAGATTACTTCGTCAACCGTGTGAAGCAGTTGATTTTCACATTTCCTGAGGATGCTAATACCAGTACCGGAGCTCCATTCTGGTCTGCCCCAAAGAGATTCCCTCGCCCGCTTCAGTTCACCTCAACTGACCTGAGCCATACCAATTTTGTCATGGCTGCTGCTATCTTGCGTGCAGAGACATTCGGAATCCCTACTCCTGAGTGGGCTAAAACCCCAACCGGACTAGCTGAGGCTGTGGACAGAGTGATAGTCCCCAACTTTGAGCCGAGGGAAGATGCAAAGATAGTGACTGATGAGAAGGCTACAAGCTTGTCTACAGCTTCAGTCGATGATGCAGCAGTAATCGATGAACTAATCGCAAAACTAGAGAGGTGCAGGCTGAGCTTGCAGCCGGAGTTCAGGATGAAGCCAATCCAGTTTGAAAAGGTGAATCATATTTGTATCCCAACTCTTATCAAAGTCTGTTTCTATCTAAACTACAAGATCAACTAACATGATGTTGTTTATAGGATGACGATACCAACTACCACATGGATATGATCGCTGGGCTAGCCAACATGAGAGCAAGGAACTACAGCGTTCCGGAGGTGGACAAGCTTAAAGCCAAGTTCATCGCCGGAAGAATCATACCTGCTATCGCAACATCAACGGCTATGGCAACAGGATTCGTTTGCCTCGAGCTGTACAAGGTCTTAGACGGAGCACACAAAGTGGAAGACTACAGAAACACATTCGCTAACTTAGCGCTTCCACTCTTCTCCATAGCTGAGCCGGTTCCACCCAAAGTAGTGAAGCACCAAGACCAAAGCTGGACTGTTTGGGACCGATGGGTCATCAAAGGAAACCCAACGCTAAAGGAGTTGCTAAAATGGCTAAAAGAGAAAGGACTAAACGCGTACAGCATATCGGTCGGAAGCTCTTTACTGTACAACAGTATGTTCCCAAGGCATAAAGAGAGGATGGAGAGGAGAGTGGTGGATCTCGCAAGGGAAGTAGCTAAAGTTGAGTTGCCTGCTTACAGACGCCACTTGGATGTTGTGGTGGCTTGTGAGGATGACAACGACAACGACGTTGATATCCCTCTCGTATCAGTCTACTACGCCTGATCAGAATTTTACCATTTCCCAAAAGTCTTTATACTACAGAACAGAGTTTTGGTGTCTTGTCTGAATATGCGAACAATATAACATGAGAGCCAGTTTGCTACTTATCTAAACTATACTAAAAGTTGATTATGCTCAACATTCAGCATATCCACATCAGCAAATAAAATCAACCTTATTAAAACATAGATTTATGACACTTCATCAACATTATACTCACTTCCGATCCCATTCAGTAAAACAAAAAGGCCTCTCTATTTTCCCCATCTCCCAAATGAATCAACGGTCATCTTCTTTGTCGGGGCTTTAAATTAGGGTTAATTTATGTCAAGAAGGAAAACTTGGTGAGCAAGTCCCTTCATATGTATTAATGTGAGAAATGAACATCACCAATTCATCCATGAGGGTTTCCTTTCTTTACTAAAACTATTCATGTCTCTGATTCTCAACCAGCCCCCGAAGCTATGCTTGCGGAAACCAGTGTTGGTAAGATGCTCTCCTCTTCACTCGAATGGTTTCTCATCTGCTTCATTGCCGCGATCACAAACCCTTCCTTTAACCATCCTCTGCGCTGATCCTTGTAGACCACATCTCGTAAGACCCGTGATAAGGAGGGATAGTGACATGGAACCTCTTGATTACGAGATGCCTAGTGATTTTATGGAGGTAACGAAACTGATAGGAACATCCAATGGATGGATAACGTCTTTGGTGGACGGCATTGTGCGTATCCGGGAACACCCGGGGAAGAATCCTGAACAGGTGAGAACCATTTCGTTACCTCCTCATGTAACTCTGCCTCTATGCCAAGCCCAAATGGCCACCAACGTGGCAATGTCCACATATTCTCCGGTGAAAGAGGACTGTGCTGTGGCTGTCAAGTTCTTGGGACCTCAACTAAGCATTTGTAAACCGGCTCAAAGCAACGGCGAGTGGATCAACATCAGAATCTCAAACCCCTGTTTCTTTTCCTCCCCTGTCATGTATTCGGAGAAAGAGGACACGTTTCGCATTATCGGATCTGGAGGACACCTTGTTGGATCATGGGATCTCGGCAAACACAAGGACACACCAAAGATTCAGAGACTTCAATTTCAAAACCTTCCGGAGGTGAGCAAGGCCAAACGGGAGCTTCTGTATTCGTGCAACACAAGCGAACACTTGGTGGAGTCAAGAACCACCGGTGAAACTTTCATGGTTAAGTGGTACAAAAGGACGGCCAAGACCATCTACTGTATAGAGAGAATGGAAACAGAAGCTTTAATGGTGTTCAAGATAGACGAAGAAGGTAACAACGCTATTTACACTCAAGATATTGGTGATCTCTGCATTTTCCTCACAAGGTCTGAATCTTTCTGTGTCCCTGCTTGCTCTGTTCGCCACATGCGTCCTAATCGCGTCAAACTCATGGATGTCGACGAAATCACTATTATCGATCTGGCTGCTCAAAAGTGGAACTGATGATAAGAACACTAGTTTGGATTTGTGTTTCTTTTCTGAGACTAGAGTCTTGTCTTTTTTCTTTAAAACCTTTCAAATATCAAATCTATTTTTTTTTTCATATTTATTATCTGTGAGATCGTTACGCATATGCTCCTGGACAAACTTTCCTATCATCTATCACTAAAGGCCTGTTCTTTTTACGGCCGCAGACGCAGCAGCGATGAATGACCAAATTTTAACTGACTTCCCAAGTACGTGGAGAACACTTTTTCCACCATTAAAATCAGACGCAGTTCTTATTTAATTGCCACTGTGTAAAAGTAACCGCAGCGGCAGCTCGTTTGTTCTCCACCATTTATTTTCCTGATTTTGATGTGTTAATTTGAGACGCGGACGCTGCGTCTGCGGCCGCAAAAAGAACAGGCCTTAAAATAGCAATTTGGTTATGTTTAAGCTAATATTCAGTGTGTTCTTTGTGTTGTGACCTTTATGTAATGGGAATCTATCTATGCATTGTGCTTTGATCCAATTGGCATTTCTTTGGTTGACTAGAATATTCCCAAGAGTCTCTACGAGTAGTAACGCGCAGTCCTTCACTTACACGCTGAGAGTCTGGTGCGTTCTGGTTACCTTTGCTGAGGTTGTTGTTTTGGTATTACAAGGCATGTGTTTCATGTTGTTGTTAGGAATCTTTGAAAGTAAGTAAGAAAGAAAGAAAAGGCTTGTGTGGGAGGATAAGCACCAGTTGTATATTTCTGAAGCAAAACTGCAAAAGTATTATCTCATTCTGTGTGTTGTACAAAACACACTTAACATTTAAAGAAGCCTATAGCGGACGATGTCAGATATGTGAAATGAAAAGGTTTTACTTTCAATATTGTAAATATTTCAAATGGTAGGAAGACTAGTAGCAGACAAGTTCACAAATGTTCCAGCTATGCCTTTTTCCTTTTTCTATAGCAAAAATGTTTAAACTCTTTTGAATACCTATACTCACTCATAGAATTAGTTCCACAGAATCAATTGCTTCTATCCATTTTTGAGAAAACAGAGTATGATGAACATACCTTTTGATTCCTTCACTTTGCAGCGTGCATAAAAATAAGATAGAGATGTATTTGCACTCTTTTTGTTCGGTCCTTGGAATAACAACACACGTTTTAGTTCAGTCATAGGAGAAAACTAGAGTATGATGTACATATCTTTTGGCTCAATCCTATTTCTATTCATGTTTTCCAAATTCAGCTAAGCCTATCATATGAGATTTCTCGGTCGTCAATTTCTTTGTTATATGTACATACTTGTGAGTCTATTTTATATAATATATTTAGAGGCAGTATCAGATCAGATTACTCACCTGCAGCCTCATCATCATTAACAATAAAACACTCCAAACTCTTGATCTCAACTCTCTCTACACAATCTAAAAAATATTGTATTCTTTGCTGAGATGTTTTTTTACACATCACACTCTTCCTGATGCCCATGCCCGAGATCATTGCTGCTACATCATTATCCAAAATAATTGAGAACATTTTAATATAAACCATTTTCCTGGTTTATGTTTTTGAATGATGTAACTATAGGCACTTGCATAGGACAATTTCAGACAGATAGAGATCCCTCCGGTGATTTTGAAGAAATCAGTTGAGCAACTGCAAATTTTCAAGTTTATTTTGAGATTTTCACCACCAGATTTAAGCATTCTGCAAAACAAATATTCCAAATCTATGAAAACAGAGAAATTGCATTCTTCGCTGTTCCTCCATCTTCATAACCATGATTTTTTGATGTAAATCTCATTGTGGACATGTTTGTTTAATTGGTGCACAAGTCAAAAGCTAGTTATTCTAAAAGAACCAAATACAAGTAGTTTATTACAGCAACATTCAAGTACAAAGAGGACATCTCACAAGCCCTTTCTCATTGTTGCATTCTCTGCATCTCGTCCACATATTACCATTACTTGTCTCTTCATCATCTGCAATCAATCTTGAGCTTCCGTTGCAGCTAGAACATATCAGAAACCTTTCGTTCCGACAACTTTCACAAGGCGAATGAACCCGCGAGATCCCTCGTAGAAGCTTCTTGAGCTTCCCGTTCTCGTTCAATGCCACAACTTCATCCGCTCCTCCAATGTACCTACCTCTAATGAACAGCCTCGGAGAGGTGACTTTCCTACCAAGCAACCTCCACATCTCATCTCTAAACTCTGAATCCACCGATACATCTCTTTCTTTATACTTCACCATGTGATTCTCCAACAAGAATCTTACTCTTCTACAGGCTTCGAATGTTTTCCTCACTCCTCGCAGTCCCGTGGTGTAGAACACGACAGAATCTTCACCTCCGGGTGGGCAATTCTCTTCAAATTCCAAAAAGATCTCTCTTTCTTCTTCTTTTTCTTCAAGATCATGTTCTTGTTCTGACACGTACACATCCTCAAGCGTTGGTGTGACACAGCCTCTGCGTTGACCAGATTCAGCGACTATCTCGTCTCTGATATGATGGATAGTCCGATCAATCTTACTCTTGTGATGAGCTAGGCCTTGCTTCAAGGTCGAGACAATGGTGATGAGTTTGATCTTCTTCGCCAATCTCTCTTTCATTCCCTTCATTGCTATTTATATTAAAAAAAAAAAAAACTGAACCTTTTGCTGGGAAAAACCCAAATTCAAGAATCTGAAAAGAGGGCGAGAGATAGAATCAAGATCAAACCAAAGGATAAGATCGGTCACGAGTATAAAACAAAACGTAATGGGTTTTTGGTCTTTGTAGTTTCTTCTTTGGTTAGCTTGTGGGGATGAAAAAAGGTTTCAAAAGCTACTTTCTGGGTTAGCAGCTTTCAAAAGTCTTTCTTGATGGGGTTTTATTCAGAAACAAGGAATTTAGAAAGAAAAAAAAGTTTTTTGTTTGATGGGTCATTGCTACAATAATGTAAGCAAGATGATAAAACTCACCACTCAATCACAGAGACAAAAAAGACTCATGAGTAATGATTTTACCTAATCAACCCAATTTGCTACAAGGAAAACAAAAGATGCTACAGGGTTCTAGGAAAAATTTAAAATTACAAATCATTCTGGTAAGAGTCATCAATTGATTTTACAAGTTTATTTTCCTTTCATTTGGTCTGGTAAGAATGATCATCATGCCTGTCTTGTCTTTTACAATTTCCGTAAACGTGCAATGATGTCAGATTGGTAAAGTAGCTCCAGCTTTAGCTAAACAAATTCGAATTAGTCAAAAATTACTAATTTAATCATCATTTATCTTCCTCTGCAGTTGTCACATTTCATTATGGTTCAGTTCAATTAGTATGATGATGGTTGAGAAGAAATCATCAATCATAAACCGTTCCAAGCATTTGACTGGCGCCATGAAGACCTGGTGATATGTTGTTTTAAAGAAGCAGCACAAAAAGACATCTAAGCATGTATTTTATATAACTATGATGATCAAATCCAGGTCTAGTAACATATCTGATAAAGCTAGAAAAAGAAAACCATATCTAAGAAACTATTTATACAATGGAAGATAAAGTGAATTGCTCTACATGTCGGCCACGGATGGTACGGATCCAATGTCGATTGAGAATTTGATACAAGTTAGCTCCTTCTTTTGCGAATCCAGCATCTTCATTTGCAGCCAGTATGAACCCTATAAGAAAATTAAAAGAGCAGAATCTGTCATCTTTACCTTCGCAAACATTCAAAC
This sequence comes from Brassica juncea, assembly GCA_018703725.1. Classification (NCBI taxonomy): domain Eukaryota; kingdom Viridiplantae; phylum Streptophyta; class Magnoliopsida; order Brassicales; family Brassicaceae; genus Brassica; species Brassica juncea. The sequence continues at coordinate 58,345,138 of CM031936.1, read as the reverse complement.
TTGAATAAGCCAATTGCTCAGTAACTAGCTAAGCCTTTTATCTCTATATCAGAGTGAATGTAATATCTCTATATCTATCCTGAATAAGCCAATTGCAAGAGGCTTTGAACTGAGCAGGAACAAGCAAGAAACAAAAGCGAATCATTGAACTTACAGGAGGAGTGTAACCAGGAAGAACTTGAGAGTGTGCAACCAAGAAGTCTCCGGTTTCAACAGGACAAGTTGTCTCAGCGCAAAGGTCATGTGTCTCGGAGTGAATGTGCCATCCAAAGTATGTAACTTCAATCACCAACTTCCCACCCTTAATCCCACGCCCTTTTATTTTACAGAAACAAAACACATATCATAAACGGATTCTAGGAAGCAGCTACAACCCTCACAAACAATCACATTGTCTCTCTCTCTCTCTCTCTCTATATATATATATATATATATATATATCATAACTAACAGATTCATTATCATCACAAGGAAACATCTTTCTACCATTGGTATCATCAATAAACAACACATTCATTATCATCACAAGGAAACATCTTTCTACCATTGGTATCATCAATATAAAGTAAAAAAGGAAGCTAACCTGTGTTGGCGGAGATGGTAAAGGTGGCTGGCTCGCCTCGAGCTATAGGGTTAGGAGATATATTGACCTCTTTCACTTTCACTTCATACTCTGCATTCTCCTCTGCAATTAACAAACACACATCACATCTCACTATGAAGGAAGATGGCTGCCCAGAACAAAAAAAAACGAACTTTGACACTATGAAACGTTCAATTAGGAGTGAGAAGCGAAAAAGAATTGAACTTTAGTAACAACAAGAGGCAGGCATCACAAGGAGAAAGATTAATAAGCTAATTAGAAGAAGAGACGGAGGAGTGTCAAACGTACCACAGTATTGAACATCGGTGGTGGCTCGAACAATCGTTGAGAAGACGAGGAGAAGAGCAAGAAACGCGATTCTCGACATCGTTGATGGGATCTCGGAGGCTGATTGATGATCAAAGCAGCCCAAAGGAGGTTAAACGAGGGAGCAGACTGTATATCTTTGGATACTTTCTCTTTTTTATATTCTCATGGAATGTAGGCGTCATCTTGACCGTTCTCTTAGCTAGGTCATTCTTTCCTATAAAGTAAAACGGACGGTTAGATTTTATTGAGAAAAAGTTATTTGGTGTGAATAATTCCACCTGATTATCCGTCATAACGAACCATCTGGTAGATTTTTTATTTCAACGGTTTGGCACCGAAAAATAGGATTAACCAACTTTGACTGTCTGCTTGCTTCTTTATTTTTATTTATTTTTATTTTATTTTTCGCCTCTTCTTCTTTATTTTCTTAATGATATTTATATAAGAAGAATTAAAAATTAATATAATTTTTTTAGAGTATTTACATGTCATATACAAGAAAAACTCTTTAATTATTTAACTGGTATATGTGCGATTGTTTAGAACTGTTACTTCTTCGTAATTCCAATTGTATCCCTATATTATAGACATTGGATAAGTCTATTATTTCTCACATTTAATTTTAAATTCATCACTCACAATTATCTTTTTTCCCTTCAGTTCTTCACCGTGAATAAATAAAGACATCACAGAGAAAAGATAAATCATTGATATCTTAAGAGTTGTAAAAAATTTAACTGGTTTTTATTAAAAAAAAAAGATTTTCCAACTTCAAGATCTCTTGATTTTGAAATAAACAAAATCCAATCTATGATAGTTGTTGTCATGGTGGCCGTGTACCGATGTACGGCGCATGTCCAAGGCGGGGGTCACCGAGCCAACTCACCGAGATAATATGTATATATATACATTATCAAATTAACTGGTAATATAAAAAATTATCCAGAAATAATAAAAATTATCCGGATAATACAAATATATTTTATAACTATCACTCCAATCTGATCTCCAATCCTCCGATGTGTATTTGACTCTTAGATCGTACAATATTGAATGCACTAGGAGATGAAAAGCTCACGTAGAGCCCACAAAATATAGAGAAAGAGAAAGAACTCACTAACTTAGATAATCCGAAATCCTAGCTTCTCTGGGTTGCGCAGCTGCACAACCACTTTCCGGTCAGATCTGTGGTGTAGTGGCGACGGAGCGACGAGTTCTGGCGAGGATCAGATATTGTTGAAACTTAAAAGATATGGTCTGCATTTCTAGGGTTCAGATCTTGAGATCCGGCTAGTTTTCTTCTTCAATCAATCTCGTGCGTGGTGGTGAGATTCGTTTTCGGCGACAGTCAAGCGGCTTTGATTGGTGTGAGGCAGTTGCGTTCGGATATGGTTGGGGCTATAGTAGTCTTTCAATGTTTATTATAGTCTCTGGGGAAGGTTTCGATGGTTTCCAATTCTCAAAAAAAAAAAAGCTTTCGATGATTTCTGAAACAACGAAGAAGAACAGCTTGAAACAGAAAGCTTAATTACATGTTGTAATTAAATAACGTGAAACAATGCTCTATATACAAATATTTAGTATAGGCTAAAAGACGCACGAGGATCCATTTGGAACTTCACAGATAACTCATACCCACTTACCTAATTAAAGAAATATTATAGTCATTTACCTAGTTTTCACATTTTCCATGTATATTTAGCTAAATCACACTTTTAAAAAAAAAAATCATGTTCGCAAGATCTAGCATGGATTGTGGTAGAATATTGGCGGACTCAGTCTTCGTCTACTAGATAACAAGAATGTATATATTTGTTCAGTGAAATTATTGATGAAGAATCAGGAAAGCACATACGTTATACATCAATAATCAATATAGAAGTCTAATATTTGTTGAAAAATAGAAAGCTAGCTCGTATTTGTAAGAATTAGATTTTTATTTTATTTTATAAACTGTATAATGCATTAATGTATTCTGTAGCGGCATGTATCAATACAACTAATTTTCTTCCTCCGGTTAAACAAATATAATTGTTTTTAGTAAAGTAATTTACTAAAGAATATACTTCCTCCGTTTCGCAAAGAGTGTCGTTTTAAGTTTTTATTTTTGTTTTATAAAGAATGTCATTTTGTATTTTCAATACAAATTTTAAAATAAAAATCCAGTTTTATCTCTATTATTTTAATGTGTTGATTAGAAAGAGAAATTTATTTAGTTTGTGAATAAAGGGTAAAATAGAATTTTCAGATTCTTTCTTAATATGTGTGTAAAGTTTTAATGTATACGTAAAATTTTCAAATGACACTTATTATGAAACAATGGAGTAATTGTTATATCGAAAATAAATAAATTACAGTTTAAAAAATATTATAATCTCACTAAATTCTTCATGTTGTCTCGAGAATATACCACTAATTTGTTTGTATATTAAGGAACCAAGTAACACCCGTGAAAATGAAACTTTACAGCTTGAAATTAAGATACTAAATGTCAACAAAAATTGAAATATAGTACTATACATAAAGAAAATACAAAAAGTCAAACATCTATCAACCGGTAACAGCGTCGGCGACAGGTGTCATCACCGGCGACGGCAATGGAGACGTACGGCATACGGGGCACGTAGGATGAGTCATGAGCCAAGGGTCAACGCACTTGTCGTGGAACAAATGGTTGCAATCCGGCAAGACCCTAATCATATCCGTCTTCTTGTAATCCGCGAGACATATAGAACAACACGACGTCGCAGTGGCATCCTTTTGCAAGCTATAATCCACACGAGCCTCTTCGTAAGGAAGCTTAGGGAAGCTCTTGATAACCTCATCGTCTAGCCCCAAGACTTCGACCACCACGGCGTCGTTTTGATCATCACCACCGTCGAAGTGAAGCCGTTCTTCGCCATTTGCATTGCTTTGTCTTTGCCGGCGTCGACTTATTGTCCTCGGGGAAGATGCGAAGATTTGGCTTCGAGTTAAACAATAAGAGGCGATGGTGATTGTGGTGATTAGAAGAAGTATACCAAAGGAGACAACGAGCCCGTAAGCGAATTCACCGATCCTATCCGTGGCCGGTAGCCACTGGTAGGAGTCAGGTGGCACAGTGGCTGCATTCATTGGGGCAATTGGATAGCTAAAATATTGATCTGAAGAGAAAAGGAGTGAACGTTTGTTTTTAGTCATCACGATGATGAAGTTTCGAGAGTAAACGTTTAGATTTGAGTTATGTCATATATAGATTTTCTATGAGTAGGGTGGATTTGTATACGATTAGGTTTTCTTGGGCAGGGTGGATTTACATATGATAACATATAATGTTCTAGTGGCCGATGTATAATAACTTTCACATATATATGTAAAATATAATATGATCTCAACTTACTTCTAGGTTTCTTGTAATGATTTATTTGACCTTTTTATATAACAGGCAAAAAGGGCCATAGTATATATATAATCCCTCGAATCAGTAGAAAATTGAAGTCATGGTTTTAGCCAATCTTAATGCACGATGATGGATTTGATCGAACATATTGGATTTGTCGTACTAGACTTTTGTTCAGGCTATAGAAAACAATGTCACAGGGACTTGATTAAATATTGAGTCATGGCATGTTGAGTGCTAGAATGAGGTGACGTAGTAAACGTCTTGTTGCCTGCTTATTCTCATGATTTTTAATATCTATCTATTTATTTTTCAATGTTTTTATTCATTTATTCAAAACCATAAAGTTCATGAAAATACAATTGTAATAATCAATACGTTCAAAACTTCTTTAACAACAGTCGTGGATTTAATCAAAGTTAAAGCAAAAAAAAACAGTCGTGGATTTAATCTTAATCAAATCGTTAAACATGGTTTAAGAAGCCATATATATACTTGTTGTTCACTGTAAATGGCATAGCATTTATTCAAGCTTGTGCTGATGTGTGTTAAATTCCTAGAGAGGCACATAATTAGATACGGCTTTCACAAGATTCTAAGTGCACCATTGCACCAATGAAAATTTCAAGATGTTATGAATGGCTGGAAAAGCATATTTAAATGTAAATCAAGCATTGTTAATTTAACTCGAAAAATACTAAAACAGAGTTTACAAAATACAAAATCGGATAACGTAACGTTGAAACAAAATTAGTATTATAAATTGTGATTTTGGATATACAAAAACTAAGAACTTTGGTTCAGAATTTTTGGTGATGGAAAAATGATATGATTTTTATAAATGAGCAGATGGTTGAAGAAAACTTAATAACATTTTTAGAAGTGGTGGAATATATTTTGTTTTTTTATAAATTATAAAATATAATTTGTCATCTAGAATTTTGTTTTTAGTCCAGTTAATCACTTTGTAAATTAATCTTACTAATTTAATAAAATATCATGACTTTAATGTTATATTTTATAAAAATGTATGCTACATATGACATATATAATTTCTACATATGTAATCTGTAAAAAAATTATTATTTTTTTTTTAAAAAAGTAATACCATTTTTAAAATTTTATCCATTTATACAGATAATTCAAAGTATTTATGATTCAATAAAGTTATCATACAAATCAAAATCTCCAAGCTATGATCAATATGAATACTTGTATTTTCAAGTTTTAAAATCGTTGTTAATTAGAAAACTACCAAACAAAAAGGTCAATGCTTAATGGTTGTCCATACAATTAAGCATCATATCAACGAAATCTGCTATAAATCATCTCGAAGAAAGCTGCTATTAATGGTTGTCCATACAATTAATCAAAATATAAATACAGTTAGAATGTATTTATATTTGATTAAAAGGTATTTTGCTAAAATAGAATTAGCGTAGACTTACAATATATAATAATTAATAAGAATAATCTGTAAGGTAAACTTGCGTGTTATGAAAATTGTAGTACTATACATAAAGAAAATACACAAAGTCAAACATCTATCGACCGGTAACAGCGTCGGCGACAGGTGTCATCGCCGGAGACGGCAACGGAGACGTAAGGCATACGGGACACGTAGGATGAATCATGAGCCAAGGGTCAACGCACTTGTCGTGGAACAAATGGTTGCAATCCGGCAAGACCCTAATCATATCCGTCTTCTTGTAATCCGCGAGACATATAGAACAACACGACGTCGCATTGGCATCCTTTTGCAAGCTATAATCCACACGAGCCTCTTCGTAAGGAAGCTTAGGGAAGCTCTTGATAACCTCCTCGTCTAGCCCCAAGACTTCGACCACCACGGCGTCGTTTTGATCATCACCACGGTCGAATTGAAACCGTTCTTCGCCGTTTGCATTGCTTTGTCTTTGCCGGCGTCTTATTGTCCTCGGGGAAGATGCGAAGATATCATGGCTTCGAGTCAAACAATAAGAAGCGACGGTGATTGTGGTGATTAGAAGAAGTATACCAAAGGAGACAACGAGCCCGTTAGCGAATCCACCGATCCTATTATCTGTGGCAGGTAGCCACTGGTAGGAGTCAGGTGGCACCGCGGTGGCATTCATTGCCGCTATTGGATATCTAAAATATTGATCTGAAGAGAAAAGAAGTGAACGTTTGCTTTTGGTCATCACGATGATGAAGTTTCGAGAGTAAACGTTTAGATTTGAGTTATGTCACATATCTATATTTTCTATGGGCTAGGTTTTCTTGGGTAGGGTGGATTTACATATGATAACATATAATGTTCTAGTGGCGTATGTATAATACTTTTCACAAGTTGACAAGAAATGATAATACCTTTCACAAGTATAAAAAACGTTGTTTAATCAAACATTTGAAAAACGTTTAATGTCAGCGTTGATATTAATCTTCCCCTTATTTACAAATATGATTTGTTTTCTTGTCTTTGAAAAAACATTGATGAAAGATATGTAAAATATAAATATGATCTCAATGTTTCTTGTAATGATTTATTTGACCTTTTTCTATAACATAGGGTCATCTCTATAATATTATTTGAGAAGTCAGTTTCCTACGTGTTGTGCTCACATTAACTCTCACGGTGATTGATTACGATGATACCCTTAGTGAATTAAAATGTTATATTTAAACACTATTATTGATTTTTTATTTAAATTACTTTTTAATATTTTCCAAATAACATATATAATAAAAAGGAAATATCATAAAGTTTATAAAGCAAAATTAAAAAACAAAAATATATGTATAAATAATATGATTTTATTAAAAAGAAAAGTTCACAAAATAGTAATATTCCATTTTAAAATATTTTTAAATAACATAAAATATATTAATATACTTTCTTTATATTTATATTTTCACAGATAATCTTGATATTAGAAAAAAAATTATTTATTTTAAAACATAATTTTAAACAGTACAACAATATATATTTTCACAGTAACAGAAATATTTTTAATATATTTATCTATTTTTAGATAATTATATAAAATAATTAAGTAATGTAAACTGATATATGTTTTATTGACTAAAAATTTTATAATTAGTATTATTGAAATGTTATTTGTATTTTCTTATATTTATTTGACCATGATATCTTTCAATTACAGCAAAAAATATCTATAAATTTTTTACTTATATAATAAGATTTCTCAAATACAATCACACTTTTTTACTGCTTATTTTAAAGAGATATTAAAAACGTAAAATAAATTTTAACAATAAACATCTTTTGATAAAATAACAAAATATTTTAAAATCACATTATATACTTTAATGAGGTAGATATATTATATTTTGCATTATTAAAATTATATGTTTTCTTAATATTAAATTTGCTTTTAATTTTATGTTTTTATGTTTGTGGAACTTAATATAACCATAACCAAAAGGCATAAAATCATTTATAATTTATAAAAATATTTTAGTTATTGTAAATATTGATATGTGTTCATGTGCTTCCAAAAACGTATCAATAACTTATTATGTAACTTTCTATAGATAATCGCTTTATTTTCTAATTTTTTTAAAATCAACATTTAATTTGATATATATATATATTATGAAAATACATGCACATCTAAACGATAAATAAAATTAATTTGACTTGACTTAATTATAATAAAATAATTATACCTCAGTTTAAATTTGAAACAATATATGTAACTTAAGATACTCACAACATGAGTAACTCGGCTAATCCAATTTATATCTAAAATCATAGATTTAACTATAATAAATTTTTTTTTTTAATTTTATAATAATAATAATAATTTATTTTATAAATATAAATTATAAGATGACTCAAAACACCTTAACAAATGAAAATAAAATATTAAGCAACTATTTTAATTTAGTTCTTTTGTAAAATTTATATATATGCATGAAATTGCAGAATATTACCGTTATATTAATTACGTAATTTGGAATCAAACACTTTAGTTTATTTTTTTATTTTATTCTAAGCACAATATATCTTAAGTTATAAATAATATTCCTAAAATATATTTACATATATAAGCCAAAAACCAACCTAATGCAAATAAGAAAATTAATCAAAATTTTAATATATTTTGAATAAAAAAATTTATAATTGAATTCACAGAAATAGATGCAACCTAATATATCCAAATGATAACTAACTGATTGTAAAAACAACAAAACCGACTAGATATAACATATCTAAAATTATAGGTCTAATTAAAGTAATATAATCTATTAATATAAATTATGCATAAAACTATAAATTAATTTAAAATTAAAAATAAATAGCAATCAATTATTATAATATATATTTACTTTATAAATATTTATACCCGTGCATGAGCACGGGAAAATCACCTAGTAGTCTAAATAACTGGAGTCGTGGTTTTAGCCAATCTTAATGTACGATGATGGATTTGATCGAACGTATTGGATTTATCGTACTAGACTTTTGTTCAGACTATAGATAAATGTCATAGGGCTTCTTAATTAAATATTGAGACATGGCATGTTGAGTAGGCCTGGGCACGGATCAGATATCCGGTTTTTTAAGGTATTTTTGATTTGCTTCGAATGCTACGGATATTTAATTTTTCGATTTGCTTCGGAAAAATATGGATATTCGGAAAAACGGGTATCCGGAAAATAAATAGATATTTGCGGATATTCGCGGATATTTACGGATATCTCATTTGTTTTGATTAATACAAATAATCTTAAAAATTTGATACAAATTTGTTTTGTAAAGATATTTTTTGCATGATATAAAAGATAAAAATTAAAAGAAGTATTGAATCTTCATATTTTGTAAATTTTTAAACTTAGTTAAAAATTATAATAACACAAAACATAAGAAAAAATTATAATTGTCATAAATGTTTTCTCTTCTTTTTATGTAATACTTTTATATAAGTAATAATGTGGATATAATCTATCAAATCATATGTTAGAATAATAATTATATAATTTTATACATTTAAAACTTTAAATATAATCAAAATATATATGTATTTATATATTGACGGATCGGATCGAATATTCGCTTCCCAAAATTTTAATATTTGTGATTTGCTTCGATTTTAACGGATATTGAATTTTAGTATTTGCTTTGCTTCGAAAGCTTACAGATATCCGAAATTTTCGGATCGAATAGCAACGAATAACGAATCGAATCAAATTTAACGGATAAAATGCCCAGCCTTAATGTTGAGTGCTTGAACGAGCTGACGTACGTAAACGTCTTGTTGCCTTCTCATTCTCATGCTTTTAAATATCTATCTATTTTTATTTTTTTTTCCAACAAATATCTATCTATTTATTTTTCATTTATTCAAAACCACAAAGTTCATGAAAATACAATTGTAATAATCAAACCGTTCAAAACTTCTATAACAACAGTCGTGGATTTAATCTTAATCATATCGTTAAACATGGTTTAACAAGCCATATATACTTGTTGTTCACTGCAAACGTCATAGCATTTATTCAAGCTTGTGCTGATGTGTGTTAACTTCCTAGTGAGGCACATAATTAGATACGGCTTTCACGAGATTCCACCACCATTGCACCAACGAAAATTTCAAGATGTTATGAATGGTTGGAAAAGCAAATTTAAATGGAAATCAAGCATTGTTAATTCAACTCGAAAAATACTAAAACAGAGTTTACAAAATACAAAATCGGATAATGTTGAAACAAAATTACCATTATAAATTGTGATTTTGGACATACAAAAGTTAAGAACTTTGGTTCAGATTTTTTGGTAATGGAAAAATGTTGCTTTTTATAATTGAGCAGATGGTTGAAGAAAACTTAATAACATTTTTAGTAGTGGTGGTAATCAATTTTTTTATAAATTATAAAATATTATTTGTCATTTCAAATTTTGTTTTTAGTCCAGTTAATCACTTTGTAAATTAATCTTACTAATTTAATAAAATATCACGACTTTAATGTTATATTTTATAAAAATGTGTACTACATTTGACATATATATAAATTTCTACATATGTAAACTGTAAAAAATTATTTATTCTTTTAAAAAAGTAATACCATTTTTTAAAATTATTTCCATTTATACATATAATTCAAAATATTTATGATTCAATAAAGATATCATACAAATCGAAATATCCAAGCTCTGATCAATATGAATGCCTATATTTTCAAGTTTTAAAATAATTGTTAATTAGAAAACTACCAAACAAAAAGGTCAATGCTTAATGGTTGTCCATACGATTAAGCATCATATCAACGAAATCTGCTATAAATCATCTCGAAGAAAGCTGCTATAGTCTTACCAACTCTCTAACTGTATTTATATTTGATTAAAAGGTATATTTTGCTAAAATAGAGTTAGCGTAGAATAAGAATAATTTTTTTAAGGTAAACTTAATGTTATGAAAATTGTAAACCCAAACTAAAATCTGGTAATAAAAAACATTAAACTTAATAATTAGAACAACCAATATATTAATTAATATACTACCAAAATAGTCTAGTCAAACTATTTTTTTTAATACTAGACTACTAATTTGAAATATATTCAAATCAATGTTAATTGAACAATTAGAAAAATAGTATAGTCAAATTATAATTTACCATACTACTTATACGTATATGTTGAAAATTAATGGTAGTTGAATACATTCCCAAAGAAGTCCATTTTTTGTCCTTATCACTTCCTCTCAACTCTCTGTATAAGATTACAAGTGCATGTCTATTTCAACATCACAAATAAAAGAAAGAACTAAAAGCAACGGCCATATGGCAAGACCAAAACTGAAGTTTGCTTGGATCGAGGATCGAAAGAAAAGAAACATTGCTTGCCAGCAGAGGATGAAAAGATTGATGAAAATGGCTGAAGAACTAACCATCTTGAGTGATACGAGTGCATGCTTGATCTTTTTCAACCGTGATGATGGTAAGATGGTGGCGTGGCCATCTCAGGAGGAAGCTAAATCTCTCATCGAGCGTTTTTACGCATTACCGGAAATCGAGAGGAACAAGAATGCGGATGATCCAGAGTCGTTCATCAAGACCATTACCAAGAAGATCGAGACGAAACTAGAGCATTCTCGGAAGGTAGTCGAGGAGTTGGAGATGGATCATCTCATGCTCCAACTCCAAAATGGCAGAATGCTGGCTGATCTTTCTCAAACCGAGGTTGAGAAATTAAAATCATATGCAAGTAAGAAGATCACGGGTTTGACGAGGGAGTTAGGGGCGGAACATCCTTATACAAGTGTCGACGAGCCATTTCTTGGGGGTGAGATCCCAAAGGCTACGGATGTTGCACCTGAAGGGGGACCTTGTTTCCGCCCTATGGGAAGTGGGAGTGTTTATTTAATGGACAAGTGGTTCTTTGATACTCCAGAAGTCCAAAAACATGGCGATGGGACTCATATGGCATCTCGAATCAACCTGAGCATGGAACCATCTGATGACGATGAGGAGTACATGGAGACCTATGAAGGAGAGAGCAGCAAGTCTGGTGGTGCGGACGATGCCTAATGAATTAATGTCTTGAAATAAAGTTGTTGTTGTGTTTTTTTTTTTGTATCATGTGCATTTCATATTTCTAGTTTTTGTTGTTTTGGTCATGTGCTTCGGTGCATGTTTCTTGTTGTGTCTTAAACTTGTGTCTTTGTTTGCATGTTGAATTAATAATAGTGCAATGTTTTCCCTTTGCAATTTGAAGAGCTCATCTCCTACTTTACAATATGTTTTCTTTTTACCAGTTCAACATAAAAGTGAAGTCATGTAAATACAGGCTGTCAAAAAGTTAGAGCATCTCCAATGGGCCGAACGAATTTAATGTATGAAAGTCTGTTACGAAAAAATAAAGAAAAATTTAGAGTACATTCAACTTACAATAGCAGGTAAGGTTGAAATAAGGAAAATTACATTCTATATCACAAAAAATTAATAATTCACTGCATATCTAAAAAAAAAGTTGACCGTGCTATTCAACGTATTTTATATCTTATATACCAAAACACATTTTATTTCGATGATATAGAATAGAACATGCGGATACATATTTATGTGGTCAATAAATGTGTGACGTGGATGACATTATATGATATGATAGTAAATAATGATGTTTAGTTGTTGACTTTCCAACTATACTATATTCATCAGGAGGAAGGTTTAGTATAGTATAGTGAAGATTTTTGCTGACCACATATGTTATATTTGTCGACGTCGTCAAATATATTTGCTTTTACCGTTTACCTTCTACAAATAAGGTTAGAACCGGAAAGAAATTGAGAAAAATACGATGACATATAGATAAAAGTTTATGAAATAAAAACTTAAATAAATACGTGGGATTTCATCTAGTATAATAAGATAATTTGTAAATAAAAATGAGATTTCTCTCTTTCTTTTTTAATAATATGGGACCAAAAACCGAACTTGAAGACAACATAGTACTGTTAGTTAATGTAGACGGAGGATGAAAATGATATCAAGTGGGATAATTTTAGCTTGTGGAGAGAGCACGTCAAGCCAACGCTACTAGTACAGTTAACAAAGAGCAATAATTTTGTCTATTTTTATGTGTCACCTAATAAATAATAATTAAAACAAAAACATTAAAAAGATTCACCATGAAAGTTGAAGGTGATTGGTTGCTGGAGCTGCTATTATTAGTTTACATAACACTTGTAGTTTAGTTGTTTCACCCATCAACACTCTCTCTTTCTGAATCTTTCTTTCTTTTTTAGAACCGACATGGTGTTGGGAAAATAGGCACACGGCGCAGCGGAACTTAACGGTCGTGTTTCCCCTGACCTTGTGTGAACCTGTGAGGAAAAATACTTCGACGATAACAGGATATAGTATAAGCAATAACTAAATGAGACAAGCACTTTTTACGTGGAAAACCTCCTCGATGTGAGAAGGAAAAACCACGGGACCGTAGTCCACTCAACAATCCACTATATAAATGTATGTGAGTACAACCACGTCCTCCCTGTTCAACAACCTGAACAGAACAGAGACTCTAGCTACAAAGAGCTATCTCCAACACAAGAACAACAACAACAAGAGAGCAACACAAAGCTTCAAAACTGGCAGCAACCAAACGACCTCAGCTCACAAGAATTTCGGCAACCAGAGACTAATCCCACCGTACAAATCCAAGATGAACAAGTCAACAACACCTCTGCCAAATTTCAGCTCAATCAGAGAAGATCTCACCGTCGGATTTACCAAACACTCAAGACAGTACTGCTGAAGAACTGTGACGACCAGCTTCACTAAAACCCAGACAACAGAAGATCCAACCGTTGAAATCCAAATCCCTTCGGTGAACCTTTAACCCACTGACTGAAGAAGCTTTCCACAAAATATCAGTCCAATCAGGATCCGTTTGACCCTCCAAATCTGCCTTGACAAACCCAGACGAAATTCTGCCTCCTTCTCTCTTTTCTCTCTTTTGTCTTTGTTTGATTCTTGTAAGTCTCTCTCTAAAAATTAGGTCAAGAGACAATATATATATGTGTCTCACTAACTCTAATAACCTCCAAGGCTCAATACTAATCTCATGGACTAATACCAATAGCCCAACTTCTAAGTTTGGTTATTACCAACCAAACCCAATGGGTTTCCTCCATCTAGAAGGAACCCAACAAACTCCCCCTCCGACTAGGTGGAGGAAACAGCCATTCCGGCTATCCCTCGGCATACTTCAAGCTTCCCCCTCGGCAAAGCCTTTGTCATCATATCAGCTCCATTATCATCCGTATGAACTTTTTCAAGTTCCACTTCCTTAGAAGCAACCACATCTCGTATCCAATGATACCTCCTCTGAATGTGTTTCGACTTCGAATGAAATGTAGAGTTTTTCCCGAGACAAATGGCGCTTTGACTATCACAAAGCAGCACATACTTTTCTTGCTTGAAACCGATCTCTTCACAGAAGTTCTTCACCCACAACAGCTCTTTACAAGCTTCAACTGCAGCAATGAACTCTGCCTCAGTGGTAGATAGTGCAACACACTTTTGCAACCTTGACTGCCATGCCACAGCTCCACCCGCAAATGTTACCAAGTAACCCGAAGTAGACTTGCTAGAATCAACATCTCCAGACATGTCAGAATCAGTATAACTGACCAGCAAAGGCTTCTTACCCCCAAATATAATCTTCAGATCAGAAGTCCCTCGTAGATATCTCAAAATCCACTTCACAGCATTCCAATGTTCTCTTCCCGGATTGGAGAGAAACCTGCTGACAACTCCAACGGCATAGGCTAAATCCGGTCTTGTACAGACCATGGCATACATCAAACTACCCACTGCAGAAGCATATGGAACCTTCGCCATATCTTCCTTCTCCGCATATGTCTTCGGACACTGTTGACTGCTCAGTCTTAAGTGTGCAGCAAGAGGAGTGCTCAACACTTTTGACTTGTCCATGTGAAACCTTTTAAGTACCTTTTCAATGTACTTCTCCTGAGACAAGTGAATCAGCTTCTCGCCTCTGTCTCGAACAATTCTCATACCGAGAATCTGTTTCGCTGGACCCATATCTTTCATGGCAAAGGACATCCCGAGCTGCTCCTTTAGCTCCTTAATTTTGTCCATGTTCCTGCCAACAATCAACATATCATCGACATACAGCAACAAGATGATAAAATCATCCTCACCAAACACCTTCACAAATACACACTGGTCTGAATCAGTCTCTGCATAACCATGCTCCCCCATAACAGACTTGAACTTCATGTACCACTGCCTCGGTGCTTGCTTCAATCCATAAAGGCTTTTCTTCAAGCGGCAAACCAAATTTTCTTTTCCCTCTTTAACATAGCCTTCCGGTTGTTCCATGTAGATCTCTTCCTCCAAATCACCATGAAGGAAAGCAGTCTTCACATCCATTTGCTCAACCTCTAGATCAAGGCTCGCTGCCAATCCAAGCACAACCCGAATGGATGACATCTTCACAACAGGAGAAAAGATTTCATCATAATCAATTCCCTTCTTCTGGCTGTAACCTTTCACAACCAATCTAGCCTTGTATCTAGGTGGCAAATCTCCATCCTCATACTTAATTCTGAACACCCATTTATTAAGTAGAGCCTTCTTGCCCTTAGGCAATTCCACCAACTCAAAAGTGTGATTCTCTTCAAAAGAATCCATCTCCTCATCCATGGCTCCAAACCACATATCTCTATGTTCATCCTCCAAAGCTTCATCATAGCTTTCAGGCTCTCCCCCATCAGTAAGTAAAACATACTCACTAGGATCATACCTTGTCGACGGTTTAAGACCTCTCGTGGATCTTCTGATAACAGTAGGTTGGTTCTCAGCAGCTGGTGTCTCACCATGATCGTCACCATGATCACCACTACCATCTTCATGTGCGGGAGCATCTGCACCGGGTGTAACATCCTGAACCTCAACCTCACCCTCACCGTGGACCGATGTAGAAGGAGTAGCCTCTAAGTCGATCAAACCTTCATAAACCTGAGCTGGAATTTTGGACTTGTCAATGTCCTTAATCGTTTGATCTTCCATGAACACAACATCTCTGCTCCTTACGAGCTTCCTGTAAACGGGATCATAAAATCTGTACCCGAACTCATCCTGACCATAACCGATGAACACACACTGCCGCGACTTCATCTCAAGCTTCGTTCTCTCATCTTTGGGAATATGAACAAATGCCTTACACCCAAAGACCTTCAAGTGACTGTAAGAAACATCCTTACCAGTCCAAACCCTCTCTGGAATATCACCATCCAATGGAGCACTTGGTGACAAATTCAGCACATGAACCACCGTGTTCAAAGCTTCTCCCCAGAAAGTCATCGATAAGCCTGACTGTGAGATCAAACATCTCATCCTCTCGACAATCGTCCTGTTCATCCTTTCAGCCAACCCATTCAACTGTGGAGTCTTAGGTGGCGTGAACTGATGCCTTATTCCATGCTCTTTGCAATAAGCATCAAATGGTCCAGAATATTCTCCACCATTATCACTGCGGATACACTTCAGCTTCTTTCCCGTTTGCCTCTCAACCAATGCCACAAAATGCTTGAAATAATCCAGCACCTGATTCTTCGTCCTCATAGTAAATACCCACAACTTTCTTGAATGATCATCAATGAAAGTCACAAAATATGATGCGCCGCCAAGAGATCTTGTCTTCATTGGACCACACACATCTGAATGTACCAAATCCAGTACCTCGGATTTCCTAGAAGGTGCGGAAGACTTGAAAGATACCCTGTGTTGTTTTCCCGCAAAGCAATGCGAACACTTCTGCAGGTGCAAACCAGAGATTCCTGGAATCACCTCATTCTTAGACAACACAACCATTCCTTTCTCACTCATGTGACCGAGTCTCTTATGCCATAACTCCATGGCACCATCATTCTCCACCGCATTAACAGCATCTTTGGAGACCTTAGCATGCATCCAATAGAAGGATGATGACTTCTCACCTCGAGCCACAATCAAAGAACCACGAGAGAGTTTCCATTTACCACCACCGTGCAAACTGTAGAAACCCTCATCATCAAGTCTTCCCGTTGATATCAGATTCATCCTTATATCAGGAACATGCTTAACATCCTTAAGCACCAGCCTAGTCCCAAGACTAGTCTCCAAGCATATATCACCAATGCCAACAACCTGAGCCAAACCATCATTTCCCATCTTTACGGAACCATAATTACCCGGAGTATAGGTAGAAAACAAATCCCGATGTGATGAAGCATGAGTAGTAGCTCCACTATCAACCACCCAACTGGTTTCATGGCATGCGACATTAATGGCATCACCCTCAAGAAGAATGAGAAACTGATCTTCGGTGATGGTCACCCGTTCCATCTTTTCTTCTTGATTACCTTGCTGTTTGTTTTTCAACTTCCAGCAATCCTTCTTCATGTGCCCTTTCTTATGACAGAAATAGCACTCCATATTTGCAAATTTATTAGATTTGCTCCTGCTCCTTTCTTTGCCTTTCTTGGGATCTCTACTTGAACTTCTTCCCCTTGATTCAGTGACAAAGACATCTGACCGCGAACTGCTCGCATTCGACTGCCTTCTTGCTTCCTCATTAAGAACACTGTTCTTCACTGAATCCATCGAAATAACACCTTCCGACGCAGAGTTACAAAGAGACATCCTGAAAACCTCCCAAGAGTCCGGTAAAGTACCGAGAAGCCACAGACCGTGAATCTCATCATCAAACTTGATGCCCATATCAGACAACTTGTTGAGCAATCCCTGAAACGCATTCAAGTGATCTGTCATCGGAGTCCCCTCCTGATACCTCAGCTCAATCAACTTCTTGATCATGTACATCTTTTTATTTCCGGTCTTCCTAGCATATAACTGCTCCAGCTTCTTCCACAAAGAACGAGCATTCGTCTCAGTCTCAATATGATGCAACACATTATCATCTACCCACTGCCTTATCAACCCACACACTTGGCGATGCTGCAGCTTCCACTCTTCATCCGTCTTCTTCTCTGGTTTATTCTCCTCGAAGACTGGAACATGGAATTCTTTAACAAAGAGCAAATCCTCCATCTTGCCCTTCCATAGATGATAGTTAGCACCATTCAAGCTTATCATCCTGCCCATATTCTCCATCCTTCCCATATTCTCCATCATTCACACAAGCAATAATAACCCGAAGTTATCAAACCCAAAGCTCTAGAACCAGAAGCTCTGATACCACTTTGTTGGGAAAATAGGCACACGGCGCAGCGGAACTTAACGGTCGTGTTTCCCCTGACCTTGTGTGAACCTGTGAGGAAAAATACTTCGACGATAACAGGATATAGTATAAGCAATAACTAAATGAGACAAGCACTTTTTACGTGGAAAACCTCCTCGATGTGAGAAGGAAAAACCACGGGACCGTAGTCCACTCAACAATCCACTATATAAATGTATGTGAGTACAACCACGTCCTCCCTGTTCAACAACCTGAACAGAACAGAGACTCTAGCTACAAAGAGCTATCTCCAACACAAGAACAACAACAACAAGAGAGCAACACAAAGCTTCAAAACTGGCAGCAACCAAACGACCTCAGCTCACAAGAATTTCGGCAACCAGAGACTAATCCCACCGTACAAATCCAAGATGAACAAGTCAACAACACCTCTGCCAAATTTCAGCTCAATCAGAGAAGATCTCACCGTCGGATTTACCAAACACTCAAGACAGTACTGCTGAAGAACTGTGACGACCAGCTTCACTAAAACCCAGACAACAGAAGATCCAACCGTTGAAATCCAAATCCCTTCGGTGAACCTTTAACCCACTGACTGAAGAAGCTTTCCACAAAATATCAGTCCAATCAGGATCCGTTTGACCCTCCAAATCTGCCTTGACAAACCCAGACGAAATTCTGCCTCCTTCTCTCTTTTCTCTCTTTTGTCTTTGTTTGATTCTTGTAAGTCTCTCTCTAAAAATTAGGTCAAGAGACAATATATATATGTGTCTCACTAACTCTAATAACCTCCAAGGCTCAATACTAATCTCATGGACTAATACCAATAGCCCAACTTCTAAGTTTGGTTATTACCAACCAAACCCAATGGGTTTCCTCCATCTAGAAGGAACCCAACACATGGCTCCCAACACATAGGAATCTTAAGCTTTCTCTCTCTCAGTCTCACAGTCCTTGCGTGTAAGTTTTCTATGTTTATGTTATCTTTTCCTAATATAGATTTTCTTTTTGGGCAAATGATTAAACCAAGTTTAGATCGGTAGAGAGATTGCTATCCGACCATATCTGATTTTTAAAGAATATTTCTATCCGACCATGTCTGATTTACATGTAAAAATTCCCAATATGGATTTGTTTTTGTAAGATTTGGTCGGTTTCTATCTTAGGATCCTTGAGTTTCTTTTGGAGATCTTATTGTAGCTGATAGAAGTTTTAGTTGTTTGACTTTTTTTGATCTTGTTGAACAGATCTTTCACCTCTTTCCATTAGACTTTGGACATTAAACTATGCAAACTGAGTATTGCAAGGAGAGAGAGGAGCTTTTCTCGCCTCCACAGACTTCTTGCTTGTGGAATATTGCTTTTGGATCTCCGGCGTTGACTACGGAGAGCCTCTCTTCTGACTCATTAGCTGGATTTAAGGTAGTTACTCCAGAGACAGAGTCAGAGCAAGGTGTGGATAAGTAAAACTCTTATGGAAGCTTCTTGAATGCTAGCATCTGAATAAATATAAATGTTTTTAAAGGTAAAATTTATAATTTAATTTAGGTGGTGGAAAGAGTTCAAGAGATGTGTCAAAGCCTCATGTTGATTTCGCCATGCAATCGTCCTGCTTCGAGTTTGGATTTGCTCAGCCAACGGTGCAAAAAATTTTCTTGCAGTACTGAAACATGTTCTAACACCTAACAACTCTTTTATCTTGCTCCTGAGTGTTTCCACGTTTTCATTGTAGATCTACACAAAGCATCCTGATCATGTTGAAAAGTACTATGGAGTTGTTTCAGGCTATGGATCTATAATATCACCAGGCCGGGTCATGCTGCCTCTAAAGATGGAGACAGAAGAAGATGGTACGATCTATGTGAACTCGAAGCAGTACCATGGAATCATCAGGCGGCGCCAATCTCGTGCTAAGGCCGTTCTCAAGAACCAAATAAGCAGTTTCCGTAAGGTAAACCATATTTTAAAAAAAAAAAAAAACTAGTTTGATATTATTTTGTGAATATGGATTCCCATATGCTGCCTTTTGTTGTGATGTTGCAGCAGCCATATATGCATCACTCGCGCCATCTGCATGCTATGCGTCGTCCTAGAGGATCCGGCGGGCGTTTCTTGAACACCAAGAGAGGAGATGCGGCTTTACAGTCTAAGCCGAGTAATCTTCCGAACGCTGAAGTCTTTCATTCTAAAAACAGGACAAATGTCTCGGATTCAGATGTTGCAAGTGTGAATCACTTTCTAAGTTCGTCGTCGGTCCAATCTATTGGTGGTAATATGGTCATGCCTAGCAAGTGGATTGCAGCAGCAATGGATACTGGCTGCTGCAATCTCAAAACCTGATTATCAGATGGGGACAAGACAGGATTTGGTGAACTGATCTCTTGTCTTGTCCCTTATGTTTTCAGCCAAACGAAGAAGAGATAGTTTCTTGTCCCAGAAAAGGGACAAAGAGATTTGGTTTTGGCTGTGAATAGGCAACTCATCTTTGGCTCATCCTTTCATCAAAAAGTTTTCATATACGTCTGTTTTCTTATACGCATCTTCAAGACTGGTGAGTAAACCTTTGATTTAGCTTCTGAAGAAACAATGATTGGTTTGCTACTACCCTCTTGTTCCCACCAGTGTGTGTGTGTGTGGGGTAAAAAAAACCTCTGTTTGCCAGATTAATGATGTTGTATTGTATTGTATTTTGTGAAAAAACTGATTTGTAAAAAAAAAAAAAACTATCTGCTTGGAGGAGTAAAGAAAGCTATAACATTGCTCTTCCTTACCCTTTCCATAGCCTGAGAACTTTATCAACACCACCAGAGGCTACTTTCTCACCATCTGGACTCCAATCCACAGCATAAACCTTTCCAAAACAAACAAAAAAAAAACGATAAATTAAAAGAGAGTAAAAAAGAGATCTGTGTAAACAAAACAACAACTTGAGCTTTAAAGGTGTTTGATACCTCATCCGTGTGACCAGAAAGATCATGTTTCAACCTTTTCATACTAATATCCCATACCTGTCAAAGTGAAACATATCAAGTTTTATTTGGTAGTTTTATTTAAACGTATAATAAGTTTATCTCTAGTGTTATCAAATGTCAAAACAGGATTTCACCTTGAGAGTGGAATCTGCACTGCAACTCAAAAGCATCCTACTGTCAGCTGACCAACTGATCTGATAGACAGACTTATTGTGGCCTCGGAAGTCTGTAATAAATTTTCCGGTGACACCATCCCATAGCTTCACTGATTTATCGAACGATGCACTTGCAATCCATTGTCCATTTGGTGAGAAATACACATGGTTTACAAGCTGTTGATTGTGTTGACACCAAACAAAATGTAAGAGTTAAAAAAAAAATAGAAAACAAAAAAAAATAGTTTAGTAGCTAGTAGTAATAACCTGTTGATGACCAGTCAACCTGGTTCCAGTAACCATTTTTTGTTTAGGTTGTAAGCTAACGGATGGTTCCCAAAGAATTGTAGTAAAATCATCAGAACCAGACACTAATCTTTCAGGAGAATCCACTTTCCCTTTTGCTTTGATGTATCTTTCAAGCGCAATCTAAACCAAAACATATAGGGAGATGATCAGAACCTGTCTAAAAAATAATAGGCAAAGCCTGTAAGAATCATCATAAACTTATTATTACCTTTTTCATTTCTTCATCTGAACATGTTATTTGTCTAGTGTGGTCAAAGGGTCCTGTCCGAAGAACATATTCTGTACTTAATCCAAGTGAATTCACCCAACTGGCATGGTCCTGAAGAAGCAGAGTAACTTGAGAAATGCATATTAAAGTAAAGGCCAAGGAGACCAAAAAAAAAAAAATTTTACCGTCAGTATATGTTTGAGGACTCCTTGACCCTGCTGAGTGATCTCCCACATCCTTATGGTACTGTCTTCAGAACTGCCAAAAACACAATAACATGTTAACAAGATAAAGAGTCTGCAGACTAAGCTTTGGTCCATACGAGCTACATTAAATCGTTATGGATACATATCTATAAGAAAAATTCAGGTTATTATACAATGTATGTACCCTGTGTATATAGTTCCGTCTCCACCCCATTTGACACAGGTCACAGCTTTTGTGTGGCCACTGAGGACAATAAGAGTTCTCTTCTGTGTAAAGTCCCAGATCCTTGCATCCCCATCTTTGCCACAAGTCACAAATCTCCGGCTTGGATAACTAAGATGAGCTGGTTCCCACGCGATACCCCAAATCCACTTCTTGTGACCCTAAGAGAAACTTGAATATCTATCAGTAAAACGAACACAAAAACAAAAAAAAAACATTAACCAACAAAACCTTTATAAAGTAAAAAAGAGTTTAACTGGAAGTGCTTTGCCCTGTAATTCTCCTTTGCTTGGATCCCAACAACAGACCTTTCCATCTTTATCACCGCTCACAAGACACTTTGCATCTGGTGACCATGCAACTGCGAGAACATGATCCTTGTGCCCTGAAGAAACATTACAGGAACTATGTTTATTACAAGGAATCTAAGTATAGAGACATAAACTTTTTTTTTTAAAAAAAAACATAAAGACTTTTCAAACCTGTGCATGTAAACATTGGAGTTTCAGTGTTGAGATCCCAAAGCCTTACAGTTTTATCACCTGAACCACTTGCTAACTGCTTACCGTCAGGACTAAACGAAAGACAGAGAATATCGCCCTTATGACCTAGTTTTCAGACAAAGCCATTCATAATAATCACTCGAACCATTCTTTTGGAACTCAAATAAAGAAAATCAAGATGAACATTAACATATATATGTATACCATCAATTGACAGTGAGCAACGGTAAACCGGACGAATCCTGAAAACAGCTTCTTGTCGATAAACAATCTTCAAAACATTCTCCACGGACACTAAACCACACATGTTCATGTCAAAATGTTAATAGAAAACATATACTAAGATAATATTTTCTAAACCAAACTGCTTTGCTTATTATTAGGGTTTTACCTCTATTTCTCTCCATGTAAGTTCCCACTGAGACAAGAAGCTCTTCATCTGATATATAGAAGGTGTAAGATAACTTCTCCTCCTGAATATTACCAATTTTCCATGAAGCCATTTCAATATTCACCATAATGAATCAATACTAAGAACAAGATTTGATAAATAATTTTTTTTTTTAAAAAAAAAACAGAGTAAAAGTATTACGTTGTTGAGAAACTTATTGACCAAGCTGGTGAGCTGCAATTGCCCTGCGTTGCGAGAGATATACATAGCAGAACCTAATGGAGTTCCCTCTGCGTCTGTTAACAGACACATCGCCATGCCTGATCCCTCAGTCTCCATGTTAGGCGACAAACTCCGATGGAAAACAGACAAAGGCTTTGCGAGATAAATATAAACCCTAAAAGTAAAAGTTATTTATCTAAGTAAATCCTCCAAATTAATCGTTTATTTATAAATAAACGCCAATTTTATCTCTTGAAGTCTTATAACCCCTAAAATCCCAACTGCCAACAAAAATGTTTTCATGTTACGCCGTTAAGGATTTAACCACAACGTCGTTAACACGCATGTAAAATTCGAGATTTTAATCTGAAAAGGATTTAACCACAGTGTGGTAAGTGAGCTTTTATAAAGAGCGGAAGCTTAGTAAGAAACTGAAACGAAAACGATAGATCCTTGAGCTGTCGATACTCTCGACTCGAACAAGAAGGTCTTTTGATCTCGGTGATACTCTTAACAAGTCAAAATAGGGTTTAGAGTACTCCTCTAAGTGCTTAAAAAGCTCTGTATTTGCAATTGCAATCAATAAAAATAAGTCTGATGTTTACATTGACTTGAGCTAACTATTTATAAGAAAAGAGTTATCTATAAGAGAATATAAATCTAACTAATAAATACAAATAAGTATATGCTTGACAAACACATTAAACCCCATTAAGTGTGTTTATCGTAAGAGCCTCTAAACACAAGATGCGCTGCATCAGCTTTATGATGTGTTAACTGTTTGGTGGCCAATCTTTGTTAGCATGCAACCGTCATTCTCGGAGATTTGGACTTTAAGGTAGGTACATCTGCTATTAGTAGTTCACACACTACAACTCAGAAACTTCAGTTTTGTGTCCTTATTCCATCCTCTTAACCCTCCCTATATATAAGATTACAAGTGCATGCATGTCTATGTAGTGATTTTTTTTTGCTAAAGTTATTTTATTTACAATTTTAATTTGTTAATAAACTATTATTCTATGTTTTGAATAAATATTTACGTCTTTCATTATAATATTAAGATATTTTATGAAAGTTAAAATATATTTAAAAAGTAAAATATAATAATCATGCGTTTAATGTGGATTTATTTTTGTTCATATAAACAAAACATTATGGACCCGAATTGCCCAATAGAAAAAGATCTGGAAATACAAATACTAGATTTTGACCCGCGCAATTGCGCTGGTGTTTATTTTCGTTTATATATTTATATAGATATGGTATTTTTACTTCAAGAATGGTATATATTACAATAATAACATATTTTCAAATAAGTATATGAATTTTTAAACACAAAAATGTTATAGTTTATTTGCTTCTAATCAAATTAATTGTTTCTAACTGTCTATCATATATTGCTGTATATTCTTCTACATATTTTTGTTTGTTGGATTTGTGTTTGATTATTAAACTCAATAAGCTCTTGTGAAGTTTGGTAAAATAGAAAACTTTCACAAAATTATAAAAGTTTAACAAAAATGAAACTTATATCTTCTTAGGTTAATGTTATCAAGTAAGTAATTAAACATTTAGTATTAGATTTTGTTATTTTGAAAAGTGAACTATCAAATATTAAAAAAATAACATTGACAGATATTTAAATATATTACATATTAAGGTATATTATTAAAACAAAAATTTATACGTAGTTTAGTTTAAGCATTAAACATAATATGTACTTGGTTTTAATTTTTGTTTGGTCACAAACTTGGTTCTTAGTTATAATTTATGATTTTTTTTTGAAACTGTTTTCTATAATTTATGACTTTTTTAAATCAAAATTTATGATTTATATAAGTAGCAATTATAATGTATCACAAACCAGTTTTATATGATTATTATGTGATACATGCTAAAGATGTATTACAAATTCTCTGTTCTAGTGCGTGTGAAGCTTGAATAGTATCACATTTTAAGAACCAGTTAATTCTTATTTTGTTTACTGTTAAACCAAACCGGCTAAACAGTCAAGTTATAAATGTATTAAAATGATAATCAGTATGACTTATGTCTGATATAAGATTTCATTTAATAAATGTATAAACTGGACATGTTGAATAGTCAGTATTTTGAAACTCGACCCGGACCGACAGTTAAACCAGTAAACTCAGTGACACAAGATAAATCCGGTTTGGATTTTGTGAAAAAAGCAAAATTTAAAAACCAAACAAAATCTGCTAAAACCTACTAAAATCCGGAATCCGCTTACCGGTCGAATAACTGATTGAACCAATATACAACTTTTAGCTTTAGTTATGTTTTTAAAATCTATTTTGTATAAATTTTAGTTAAGAAATTAGGTTTTTCATTTTTGTTATCGACATTTTATTAATGATGTTTTACTTTTGGTATATTTTGGATTTAAGGTTTAATTTTATTATTCACATTAAACATATAACTATTTATAAATTTTTTAAGTCTTCATTTTTTGTTAGATGTCATAAATCTTAACTTGTTAAACATTTTTTTAATAATCTAAACTATTTTTTATATTTTGTATGTCAAATAAAAATAAATATATAGAAACTAAATTTAAATATATTTTTAAATGTTTTGAAACATAAAATATTTACATATCCAAACTATTATTTTATGTTTTATAAAAATATTAGAAAATACTTAACTTTAGTTTCTATATATTTATTTTCATAGCTAATATATTATTATGTAATAAAAATTAATTTAGTTATTAACATTCGGTTCATCTGCGATCGATCCGATGACCCAATGATCTGGAAGATCATCCAGTTCAGTATCCGGGTTGGGTTTAAAAAAATTAAATCAATCTAATAATGTATTAGAAATATTGGTCAGAGCTGGTTAAATCCATTTGTGATTTGTTTATTAACTTATATAACCTAAATCGGTTAAAAATGACTCCTTTTTAGAAAATGTTAGGTTCAGTGTAGGCATATTTTTAAACATAGATATGCATCATATGTGAATCATTAATGATGCAAATGTGTATTGTTTAACTGAACCGTGTTTTTAGGCATAGGTAGTTATTATTGTATCAAATAGAATGATTTAGTAAGTCATAAAATCTATACTATACTGAAAGGAGAATAAGATCATCATTTAGCCTGTCCATGTAGGCACGGAAAATCAACCAATCAGAGAGTTTGAAGTTGACACGTCACCTCCGCTTGAGACAAAAAAAAAACAATGCAACTGAAAGAATCGAACCCGGATTAGTATGACATAAATATAAGACAATTACCACTAAGCCATTGAAACTTTCTTGGACACATATACAAGAATCACTAATTATATATGTACGTATTTAAAAATCCAAGATAAACCTAAAACTAGGCCCCGAGTAATATCCGCTTACTCCCCGAATTTTACAGTAGGCGCTAGGCCCAATCCGAGCGTACGTATAGCGCCTACCAAATTTTCGAACATGGGCACTAACAATCAAACCTCCTCTTTACTCTCATGTTTAATGTCTTTCGTTTCAACTCCCTCTCTATATATTTCTTATAAACCTCTTCACCATTTTTTGGTTCCAATCAAAATCCTCTCAAGAAGTCGAACCCGCGATTAAACCCGACGGAAAATCCCCACCGATCAAAAACACCAGCAAAACCGGAGTCTCCTCCACCAACCCTGTCTTCGGCGATCCTATGTCGAAGAAACCAAACGGCAAGGCGGTTCTCCACTCCGACTCCTCTGCCAAAGCCGATGAAGTGTTGTTCTTCAGAGATGTCGAATTCGGACCACAAGAAGGCGAGTTAAGGTTTCGTCTGATCCTATGTCGATTAGCTTGGTCTATTAATTAACTTAAATATTTTTTTTGTTTGTTTACCCTTAACCTTTCTCTTTGTGGTGTAATCAGTGGATCAATAACTACGTTGAGAAAAGGAACTATACCACTTTCATATTCTAATGGTTTTCATCTTGTTTATGGTGTGTATTGCCTCTCTCTCTCTCAAATACTTGAAACATAAACCTTTAGCTTATTCAAGTCACGATATCAAGTTGCTCTCATAAAATCTGATGCAACTTCTCTTTGCTTATGAAGTTTATAATGTTTTTTTTTCCTTACAGGTTATATATATCAACTCTGTGAAAGAAATAGAAACTTAATATAGAAAAATAATCTTAAATACAGAAAACTCTAAAAATTAACAAAAAAACTAATAAAATTAAACTATGATATCACTTGAAAGCTTCTTAGACAATATTAATAAAATATTTAAGCGATAATTACACAAGTTTGATTTTTTTTTTGCCGGCCAAAAGTTTATTATTAATTAGCATCAGTTATTTCAAGATGTTTAAGAAAAGATGGACAAAAAAAGATGGACATAAATGATATATCGAACTATGAGTAGTACTTTGTAAAGCTGACTTAGATAATATATATGCACATCCATTTTCAGTCCTTTTTGATGCCTAAATTCAATTTCTTCAAAGCAGTTCTTCCACAAAGAGATCGTATGAAATATTGTTTTGATATTCAGATTTGTTTTTTGATTGTTAAGAAGATTGATAACTGTAAAAATGTCTCCTTCGAATATGATATGTCTATAACCGAGTCCCCAACATGAGACAAGTTTTTTAAAAAGTAAGTAATTCAGTTTTCTTATATTATATAATAAATATATATTATTTACTGATAATAAAAATATAATTATTCATCTATCACAAATATCTATGTAAATATGTGAATCAAGTACAACAATCAAACAAGATAATGATATTCACAAAGAAAAATTTAAAAATATATTTATGTTATGTAGTATTATTTTATATTCTTAAAATAATGTAATACAATATTATACATTATTCTTTTAGAATTGAAAAATACATATAATATCTTATCTGCGTATTAAAAATCTAGTGTTATTAAGGAATAAATGAAATATGACTTTCTAGTAAGGGTCTATTTTTTTTAAAAATCACACATAAATCAAGGTTGTGAATTATGTTTTAATATATAAGATTAATCAAAGTTTGTTAGGAAACGTGGGTTGAGAGTTGACATTCTCCTTTGTTAGGAAAGTGAGCCTATTTTTCAGCCCAAATATCAAATAGTTACTGAACCAAAATTAATTAAGAGTTATGAGAATAGAAATGAATTGTTTGTTTAATAATTTACGGAAGTAACCTTAATGAAAAAGTCGAAATCTTTGAAAAATGAGTATCATAGGTAGTAAATAAAAGAGTATTGCAATGGTTTAAAAATAGATAGGATCCTACTTAAATAGTATAGATTTGCTAGTAGTTAACACTTAGCATTACACATCAGAAACTTCAACTTTTGTGTCCTTGTCTCTTCCTCCCAACTCTCTCTATATATAAGATCACAAGTGCATGTCTATATTTCAACATCACAAATAAAAGAAAGAAACTAAAAGCGACCGCAAGAAAATTTGAGGATCTAGAGTCATATCTCATTCTCAAGACCCAAATCATAAAAGATGGAGAAGGAACTAGACCACATGCGGAAGGTAGTTAAGGAGTTAACGAAAGAACTTAAAGCGATGGCCATGGCAAGAAAAACTGTGGATGTAGAGTCATACCTCAAGACCAAAATCAACAATATGAAGGAGGAACTAGACCATAAACGGAAGGTAGTTAAGGAGTTGGAGATGGATCGTCTCATGCACGAACTCGAAAATGGTCGCCGTAGCCTTGGTGACCTTTCTCAAACCGAGATTGATGATTTAAAATCATATACAAGTAATAAGATTACAGCTTTGAATAAACTGTTAGGCTATCCGGAGCATCCTGAAGGGGGACCTTCTTTCCGCCCGTCTGATGACAATGATGACATGAAGACATAAGAAGGAGAGAGCAGCAAATCTGGTGGTTCAGACGATGCCTAGTGAAGTAGCTGTCGAATAATTAAATTAACTAATGTGTGTTGAAATAAAGTTGTTGTTGTGTCTTGCATTCTCATTTCATATTTCTAGTTTTTGTTGTTTTGGTCAAGCTTTGGTCATGGTTGTTGTTGTGTCTTAAACCTAGATAATGAAATGTTTATTTGCTAATATATGTAAACTAGTATGGAAAAATATCAAAAGCTAATGCAGATCTTTATTTGCTAATTTCTTTTTGCCATCAAATAATGCATATCTTTATTTGATAGTACGTTGTGAGGGATATATTACATAGCAGAACGTAATGGAGTTCCTTCTGCATCTGTTAACAGACACATCATTGTCTTTTTTGCCATCTCCGATCCTTCTGTCTCGACAAACTCCGATTGAAAATAGACAAAAAGCTTGCGATATAAACCATGACGCCCATAAATCCTAAAAGTAAAAGTTATTATTTATTTAAGTAAATTCTCCAAACTAATCCATAACTTTAAGATGAACCCTAGTTTCTCTCTCAGGGCCTGATTGGCAAAGTAGATGAGAAAGCAGTAGCTGTATGCTATAAAAGCAGTATGCTTTAGAAGTTGTATGCTTATGCTAAACTGTTTAATAGATTGATTGGTAGAGCAGTATGAAAATGCTATTTAAAATTATTATTAAAATCAGTATATAATATATAATATATTTATTTATAATGAATATATTTCTAATATATATATATTTTTTTATTTTATATATTAATATATATATTATATTAATATATAAAAGATATATAATTATTTTATTTTATTTACTAATTTCAAAAATTATGTTTATATCGAAAATGTTATTTTAAAAAATAAATTTTATAATTAAAATATCTATGTTAAGAATAATATTTCGCATTTAAAATATAATATAATTTATGTGATCAATTTAATTATATTATATTTTAAAAATTTAATTTCTATAATTAATTTAAAATATAATTTATATAATTAATTTATATAATTATTTTATTTAATTTATTTAATCATTTTATATAATTTAATTTATATAATTAATTTAAAATATAATTTATAAAATTAATTTAATATAATTAAATAATATTTTAAAAAATATTTATATGGTAAATTTATTTTAGAAATCAAAATTTCATTTTCTGGATATAAAAATAATTTTATGATATTATTAAAAATCAAATAAATGAACTAATTATATATTATTCTTAAATTATAAATTATAAATGCAAATGCTCTTCCAAAAGCTTCATATGAGAGCATTTGCCAGAGAACATTTGGAGAGCATTAGCATTTAGTAAATGCTCTTTTAAATGCTTTTCTAAGAAATGTTGATTGGATAATGTAGAGCATAATGCTAATGCTAATGCTCTACCAATCAAGGCCTCAGACTCCGATTGAAAATTCTCCAAACTATCCTTTAGTTCTTTATTTATAAGATGAACCTTTTTAATTACAAACCAATCCATAGCTTTAACTTTTTATTGTTTTTACTTTGATAAATTATAAATGTTAACTTTACCCAATTAATTTTAATCTTTATATTATTATTTTCATCTAATTAAATGGTCATGACGAAAACAATAAAATATTTATTCCTGAAAATTTGATGTTTGAATTTAGAATAGAATAAGCTAATTTTACTTTTGGAGTGCTTTGATTAATTACTTAAAAATATATACTTGATGTTTCTTTACAAAATCTAATATTCTTTGTTTATTTATTTATATTATGTGTAATAATTGTATGATAATGTTTAACTTATAATAAAATTATAATTGCCTTGGATAATTGCTAAAAATAGTTGGGTAAAATTAATAAAATAAGTATAAATTGTTATTAATAATTACTTATATAGTTATATATTTAGAATATTCATTTGGCAAAGATAAATGGAGTAAACTATTATAAAAACATGTTCAAATCTTACAAGAAAATAACTACTCATTGGAGTGGCTCTAAAATCCTTGTCGTTAGGCCGTTAAGGATTTAACCACACAACGTTAATGGTTAATGAAGTGGCGAGACTTACATTAAAGACACAAAAGCTAGAAACAATTGGAACTTGATTTGAGAAGATCCAAACACGTAAGGTTCTTCTTGTTAATAAAACATGAACCATTTAGATTCGATATACTAATACAAACTAAGAAAAATATCTTCTCCAATCACCACCCCCAATCATTATCAAACGCACAACTGTAATTAAGCAAGAAGTACTTTAGGACCAATCTATTAATCCTTGTCACGGATTGGTCGTGTCAAAGATCATCAAGACCTATTTATGTCTTAGTCTTAGTGCTTCTTCTTCTTGTTGTCATTATTATTTTTTAGTTTCTTGAGCAAAATGGGTTATGTTGTGATCTTCATTTGCCTTAGAGAGAGATAAGCGAGGAGGCGGTAACCGAAGATCATGACAACAAGTGCAACCACTTCAGTCAGACCATTGTCTATTCTCATCCCGTTGATGGACTGAGCAAAGTCTTTATACTGCACTTTGAGAAGAAGCTTGTAGGTGTGGTAATTGAAGGACAGGTAACGTATCCAGGAGATGAACACCGGTACTTTCTGAGGGACACAAAACAGAACAACTCAGAAACAGAGCACATGAATAAAACAGAGGAAATCAAGAAACAGAGGAAGTAATAGAGGAAATCAATAAACAGAGGACTTACCTTAACAAAGAATCCACCAGCGAGCATAAATGTCATGACAGTAACTGAAGCCAAAGTTGTGGCCTTCTTTAAGTCCATTAAGATTGCTCCAATAGCAAGTCCAAGTCCCTAGCAAAGAGGAAACATACCCAAACTCAGCATTTTGATCTTACCTTTCCATTTATAGAACTCTATTTTTGGTCAATCAGAACATACCTGAGATGCAATGATGCAAAGGAAGACCGTGAGCATGCTCAAGAAGAAGGGATACGGGCTAAGCCGAAGACCTGTCATGAAATAGACCACGAGGAGGAAGAGAGATGGTAGGATAAAGTCTAGAGGGAGATCACTCGTGGTCCTAGCTAGAAAATATGCACTTAATCTGTACATATCAGCTGCTCTTTCTTTATTCAGCATTGCTCGCTCTTGAGGGAACGCAAAGATGGCTGTGAAAACAGGGAAGAACCCCCAGAAAACCGCTATGAAGAAGAGCAAACCGGCCTGTAAACAACAAAAAGATCATATGCTGTTCATGTTTTCTTGAGGTACAAGGTAGATAGGAGTGTGCATCAAGATACCTGATCTTGTAGTCCTCTTGGAGTGCGAATATCTGACTGCCACCAGAGAAGACCTAAAATAACAGCTGTGGAGAGAACTTGTGTAACACGCAACCAACTGAAGTATTCGTGTCTACGCTCTTTGAGTCCTCTAGAGAACAGTATGCAGTATTGCTCCCACCAGCTTGCTCCCCATTGTCTCTTTAGACGCAAAACTTTAGCCTTAGCTTCTTCGTCTAGTGGCACAGGATCTGTTAGTTTCTTCTTCTCTTGTTCCGCAACCCTAGTCTCGTATGCCTCCACCAGATACTGCTTGGAATGTTTTAATATATATCAAAACTCAATTTGGTTTTCAGACAATCTTAAAGTTGTTGTTTCTGTTATTATTACCTCATGTACAGCAGCTGGAGATGGTTTTCCCGTTTGAGGTTCTCTGCCTGAGTTTCCCACTTGAACTCTATCCTCCAACTCAGAAGGCACAGAGATGTCGTTGATGTTACCATTGGCGAGATCAAGCAAGAACTCTGCAGGGTTCATGGTGATAAGAGGAGAGCAACCAATGGAAGAAAAGTAAACCAAAGCTTCTGATGATTTCCCAAAATAGAGAAGGTTTCCTCTTCCTAATAGAATCAGCTTATCGAATCTATGGAAGAGTCTACTAGATGGCTGATGTATCGTTGTGATCACTGTTTTACCCGCCTGTTCCAAAAACACATCAAGATTCAGACAACCATCAAAGAGAGTAGCTAGAGAGACACAAACTGTTTGAAACCAACAAACCTCAGCGATGTCGTGGAGCATCTGGATGGTTCTTAGAGCAGTGGTGGAGTCTAAACCTGAAGTTGGTTCATCAAGAAGTAACAGAGAAGGGTTAATGATGATCTCGTTTCCAATAGAGACTCTTTTCCTCTCTCCACCTGATACACCTCGCACGAATGCTCCACCAATCATTGTGTCTTGGCACCTCTCCAGACCCAGCTCTTGGATAACTTCAATAGCACGTTGCTCCTTTTGCTCCCTTGTAAGAGTCTTAGGTAGACGCAAACGAGCAGCGTAGGTTAGCGTTTCTTTCACGGTAAGATGAGGAAAGAGAACATCGTCTTGTGTCACAAACCCGATCCTGCCATCAAACCAGAAAATAAAAAGTTGAGTCTCCATGTAAGTTTAGGGTTTAGGGCAAAAAGAGATACTTACTTGCTTTTCAAGTACTTAGAGTAAGGCTTGTCGTTGTAAGAAACAGAGCCTCCAATGGAGGATTGAGAGATTCGACCACCGAGTAAGCTAAGAAGAGTTGTTTTGCCACTCCCTGAAGGACCCATGAGAGCAAGAACTTCACCGGGATTGACACTCCCATTTATCCCACTCAGTATCTCTTTATCCGCAGGTGGTGAAGTCAGTTTCTTTATCTTCACCTTGTATGTAACTTCCTTGAACTGCATCAATCAAAATCGTCACTAAGTATTGAGATTAGCTAAA
Source organism: Brassica juncea (assembly GCA_018703725.1). Lineage (NCBI taxonomy): Eukaryota > Viridiplantae > Streptophyta > Magnoliopsida > Brassicales > Brassicaceae > Brassica > Brassica juncea. The sequence goes on along the minus strand of CM031936.1, from coordinate 58,311,385 downwards.
TAATGATGAAACCTAACTCCGGAAATCTAATAACATATATTCACTTATTCCCCTCCCGCCTTATGTATATGTTTGTTCTTACATGACTAAGACTATGTTAACTAAGTCTTGTACACAAATGTCATGTAAGATGAGATTATGTACAAGACATTAACCTGGTGGGAAAGTAGATATACAGAGATAGAGAAACAAATGTGTGATATTCTTTTGATCTCCTCTCAGTGCCTGTGCAAACAGAGAAGATCAGCACTAAAAGAGATCACTCCCACCACACACGAAAAAAAACACACCAGCTACTTCAATCTAATTTCTATTTGAAACGTAACACTAAATAAACATAACAACCCCAGTGTTTTTTTTAATTTTCTTGTCTTGTCTGAATTGTTATGATTATCTTACCTTGAGAAAGATGGGTAATGTTGGCTCTGCTTGAAACTTAGGCTTCTTGTTTCCCGCTTCATTGTCTTCCGCTGAAACAGTTAGGTGATTCCGTTTATTCATCGTTACCAATTAGACTAAAGAAAAAAAGGTCAGAGATTCAGTGAGATAATATTTTAAAGTTAGGTGAATATTAACACCTAAACACAATGTGGTAAGTGAGCTTTATAATGTACGATGTGTTCAATTGTTTGTTGGCCATTCTTTGTTAGCAACCGTCATTCTCGGAGATTTGGACTTTAAGGTGCATTTGCTAGTAGTTAACAGTAGATCAAACACTTCGACTCAGAATTGGGACCCACGGTTTTGACTAATTTAGTGATATATAGAATTTTCTCACATATTGTTTACCTACTTACATAAAAAGCTGTTAAGTTGAATATCATTCACTACGTGACGTTTACAAATCACTTGTTAGTTTTGTTTTTATTCTGTTTACGCTACTTCCCTAGTGTTTACTTAGATTTTAAAAATTCTACCTATATTGCACTAAACATTCAAGAGTGTAGCATGGGGTGTAGCGTTTATAGGTGGTGACAATCAGTAGTGGTAATTCACTGACTTTCCTAAAACAACACTCAGATTGACTAAATATAATAAATGGAACAAAACGTACTGTAAACTTTTAATACCCCATTGTGGGTGGTTACAATTTACGCATGCATCTTTGACAAATGTACTTTTATATTTTTAAACTAATTAATGTCCAATTTATATAAAACCAAACTTTTGTTAATGTACAATTTGTTTGTTTAAAAAAACAAGTAGTGAGCGATTGAAATCATTTTATTCTTTTGGTTGGAGATTTGTTTACACTCGAGCTGTAGTATTTACTATTTAGGTCCATATCTTTCAGATAAATCAATTATGGTTTCAGACCATTAGGACTGTCAAACTAAAATTCTTGTAGTTTCTCTGTGGCGTTTATAAATATTTGAAATTAGTTTGAACTTTTATGCAAGAAGGATATTTGTGTATCTTTTAATGCTTTCTCATTACATACTATATAAGTATATTAATTGCATGCACCACCGAATATGCAATTTGAAAAGGGAGAGAAAAAAGAAAACAAAAAAGGTGAAAAGAAAACAAGTGGTGGAAAGTATTTGTTGCACGAGAAAGAGAACACGTGGAACAAAATAGAAGGCCGATTGCTGTTAAATAATTTATCCAACTCTCATGCAGAAAAGCAAAGCAACGCACACCAATCATATACCCGTTGTTATCATTATTATTATTGCATCATTAATTGCGTAAATGACCAAAGTATCCTCACAGTATGGGGAATACTATCGAAAATGACGAAACTGCCCTTAGACAAGAAAAGAGTGATTAGAAAAGGTTCACACGACGACTTACGTATCATCTCGTCGTCGCTGAACGGTTTCGAGTCGGAGATTTCCTCCGGCGGCATAGCGAAACCGGTGAACGAAAACGAAAGCCCTAGCGATGCGCTGGACGCACGGCTCAGCGCCGCGCCGCTGCTCACCTCCTCTAGCTCAAGCTTAAGCTGAGCACTCCTAGACTTCCTTATGTGTGTCCCGGCTCCGCCACTCCTTCCCGGAGACGCCGACATCATCAGCCTCCGGCTTGATTTTCTCGACAACGTCTCTCTTCCACCACCTATGGCCGCTGGAGCCGTCGCAGGCACACCATTAGCGTCCATTGAACCGAAAGGTGATTTGATGGCAGCAGCCAGCGTCTCATATAGCTGCTCGGACCGTGTCCGAGCTAAACCGGAGGCCAACGGTGGCTTCTCTGTTGACATGTTGGCCTTTTCAAAAACTGCCGAGTACAAATCATAAATCATTATCCTCGACCAAAATTTATAACCAATAATTATGTTAAAGATTATCATAGCTTATAGTATACGTATGAACAATCACAAATGAACATACACAAACACAGGAATGGCTATAAGAAGATGTATAGATTTTAGATTAGGTTACAGAATCGATACCTTTCGGGAACTAAAAGATAAAAAGTAGTGTTTCGACTGTTAGAAAGATGTTTGTTTTTATGGAAGAGACGATGTAAAGGCTTGAATCTTGTGACACCCTTTTGAAGCTGCTTCATCAACCTTCTATATATAGTAGCATTTATGAGTGGGTCACTTCCTAATTACGATAATGCCCTTAAGTTCAATGGCAACTTTTCATTTTTCATGTACATAATAGTATACTGAATATTTTTTAAAAATATGTACACACACGTCTCTCGGTAAGAGTACTCCAACGGATTACTATGAACAAAACATCGTATTTAAATTCAGACCTAGTGATATGATATCAAAGCTATTATTCACAATCATTATTAAACCTATTTACACTTGTTTCCAATTAAAAATGTACCGTAGTAAAAATACAAAAATACTCGTTGTCATGAATATTGGTTAGAGATATATAGGTTTGTATACTGAGAGACAAACGGATCGCAATACTTGAATTTATCTAAACAAACATCACATGATTAAATCCGGATTAGATGCACTAAAACTACACCTTCTAACCATCAGACTAACTTGTTTATATCAGCAAATATATTTGTTTGTATCTTTTCTTTTTCAATACTAAGTCGAAATTATATTCGCAGCGATGAGTATAACTTGACGAGTAATAGCGATAGTTTGCGGACACGATGTTTCCAGCTAAGTATGAAGTTTCCTACTATCCTGACCGTACACGTGGTGGGACATATGAATAGCATAATTTATACATGTTTTCTCGTATATAAATGTTGAGCTCTTGTAATAATCAACCATTGTTTCGGTCCCTCTTTTAGTATGATATATGTCCTCCATAATTCATGATTAGAAACCCATCAATTAACATGGAAACTTATTTACAGCTTATCTCAATTTATATGATATTAGTTATTCAAAGTACATAATTCACGGTCAGAAATGCATCACTCCATGTAACATTTCATTTTCAGATTATTTCAATTTTTTGGACATTAGTTTTTTAAAGATCAATTTCGTCTATTCCAACTTATTGAATTATCAACCCGTAGACGTGTGCGGCACATTCAGCAAAATACAATTTATCATATACATATATATACAAGTATAATGAATGTATCCATAGAAGTATGGCTGTTCAATATGGTAAAATCGAACCGTACTGAACCCGAATTGAACCAAAATAGATAATATGGTTTGGTTTTGGTATATACCATATAAACCGAATAGATATAATTTTATAAAAATCGTAGGATTTGGATATGGTTTGATTTATAACTGATTAAACTGAATAAACCGAACAAAACCGATCACAAATAGAAACATGTAAATATGTATATTTAATAATGACACATGAAAATTTATTTGTTATATAAGTTATTTTTTTGTTAATAACTATTACCATATTTTTATAGTAATAAAAAAGCTCTAATTTTAAAAACACTTGAACTATAATTAAATAACAATTTATCGTAACCAAGGTTTCTTATTTTCTTATTCTTCCTTTTTAATCTTTTTGCTTAATTTTACCATTAATTAAATTGAAGTGAATGTTATAAATTTGATGGACAACAATTAGTGGAAATTCTTCGAAACTTTTTTCTTATCTATAAACGAACAGAGTTTCATGTTCAATCGAAAAAACATGACTTTGATGAACACTAAATATGGAAGAGTGGAAAAACTTTTCTTTCATACTTCTGCTTTGTTTTTTATTTTTATTTTCAAATTTTGGAGCTTTGATCTTAATTCTGGATTTGATTATTTAATTTGATGGCAGAAGCATTTTTATTTTTTGTTCTTTTATTTGAACATATAATATTTTTTTAATAAATGATTGCATTGATAACATAACTTCAAATTCATATAATACGATCCAAAACTAAATAATTATGATATTTTGGTATAAAATCGAATAAACAAAAAAACGACGGTATATATACCGAACTGAACCGAAGTAAATATGAATTTTGAATGGTAGTTGTATTTTACTAACTGATATACCAAAAAAAAAATCGAACCGAAACCGAACCGATAGCCGGATTGAATACCCCTACATAGAAGAGTTTTTTTTGTTGATATTTCAGAAAATATAAAAGGTATTAGCAAGACGTAATATTTATCTTTCATTATTTTTCGACTACAAAAACTTTTAGCATTAATTTCTTTTTAACCTTATTAGCTTATCAGATTAGCCATGACGAAAGACAGCAAGAAAAGATAAAATAAATAGACAGTTATGTTTTATATGATAGTTTTGTATTCTTGGAAAATGTACGAAAATATTGTGAGGCTTGAGTTGCATCTTGTGTTACCTACGGGAGAGGGCACTTCTTATAAAAAGTTGGTTTTGGATGCTTTCTTCATGTCAATTATGCTTTGTACCCAAATCTTCTTGTTTTGTTTTCCTTTATTTAGTTAGTTTTGAGATTTATCTAGCTTTCGTTAGGGATTTTCGTACGTATTATCGTCACAATTTCGTAAATGTTACGTCTATATTTATTGGCTCTATACTTATAAGAATCAGTGTATTTTGGTAATAATTCTCACATACTCTTCATACGAATTTTATATTTTTCGCATCTATGTAAGTTATATCAATTTCATAAATTATCATTCACAGTATTCTTCATCATTTTCTACATTTTTATCTGCGTTATTGGATTATTTCTTACTATTTTTCGTCTTAATGATATATCATGTTTATGTAAAGTCTGTGTCTTGAACGTGTGTGCGAGAGCTCAAATTATAAACGTAAAATTTGAATTAAGTATGTTTTAAATTATATTCTGATATATGTATTATTAATATTTAAATGTTTCAAAAACACTAAAACATAAAATAATTAATAGATTCGTATGGGCGAAGATGTGTATGCTAATATACACACAATCGGTAATATTGTAGCTAGTGACCACTTCACCGAATCACTCTCCAAATCAACCTATGAAAATCTACGTGAAGTGCCAATTAAGATTTCTTGCCTACTCCCTCGCACTCTTGGTAAATCAATCGTACCACTAGAGTTGGAGAATCCACATCAATGCGCTAGTCAATTTTTTCAAGAAGTTATTGTTAGAAATCTTACACTAAAAAGTTGAGATGAAACCAAAGTAATACATAGTTGATGTAGATCAATGCATTCTGAGTTAAAATATATCAAACCTATCAATTATCCATCCGGCAAAAGAAAATCAGTGACTCGTAATAGTCTTTATTGTGTATATATAGTTTACCATAATAGAACACGTACGTTGAAAAAAACACACGTACATTGACTGTAAATCAGGTCTCACATTCTTTTGACTCGTAATAGTCTTTATTGTGTATATCAACATCACCTATGTAATCGATGATAATTAATTTAAATCTGTGAAAGTTCAAGGTCACCAATTAAATAGACACAGTAAGTCGAGATTTGTTCTAAGAAACAAGACACCAAAAAGGACTTGTACTATAGCCGGCTGGCCGTTCTTTTTTCCCCCTATGATACTTCGAAGTACACAAGAGTATATAGCCTCTAAATATTGTTTCCTGTCTATTAAAATTCGAAGCCGCACAAAATGAATTACGAAAGTACTAGCTAGGTCCAGTGCACTGTCCTTGTGTCTAGTTTCTTTCTTTCATAATAATAACATTTGAGAAAGGTAACTTGGAAGTGACCAAAAAAAATAATAATAAGAGAAAGCTAATTTGGTAAATCTGTATGTATCCGACCATTAAGAATCAACCGTACGTCAGATCTAACAATTTCTGACAGTGCTGTAAGCCCTAATTTTATGTAAGGACCCGACTATGATAGTGCTGCAAGCCCTAATTTATGCACGGACCCGAATAGTATATTTGTAGTTTTTTTCGTCAAAAGTTAAGTGATTAGTTTAAGTGGTGTATACTGGTTTCTAAAACTGGGATGGATCCAACTCATGATAATTTTAATACAAGTATTTTCTTTAAAATAGACTTTCAATAGACTTACGTACGTCTACCAAAGGTACAATAATAAATTAATCGTCATGTGAGGTCAACACGATAATTGAATGTATAATTTGGTACGTTATGTGTAAATGTTTGTACTGCCTCAGTGTGTATAGTCACGTACAGTGGTGCGAGAAAGCTACGGACAGGTTGTGATTTTGGCAAGAAATCGATGTTTTAAGTTAAATTACAAAAGTCAATAAATGCAGCAAACCCAATATTTTGTTTTCTTCTTCCTTCTGAAATGATAAACGGCTTCTATATATTGATACCTACGTTTTGTTCATTTCTTGGATCCTGTATAGCGCAAAATTTCCTGTTTTTATTTGCGTTCAGAAAAGAAAAATCCACGTTAAATATTAATTAGCTATAGTAAACACACTCACAAAATATAATAGTCTTGATCAGGAGGATACATGTCTAAGTGGGGACAAGTAGCCACAAGGGATGAATGAGAATGCATACACGTGGTGAGACGAGTGCGAAGATGAGTCAAGAAGACTCAAAGAGATGGAAAGAGAGCCCTTGTCTTTCCCCCACAATGTCTGGTCGGTAGTTGAAACGTTAGTTGTCAACTTGGCGAGGCAACGAGCCATTTCCTACGATTGTTAATTCGTTTTCTTTTTTTGACTAATTGTTTATTCGTTTATAATAGTAGTCAATAATACAAATTAGACACAGAACATGCTATTCCCTCTGTTTTATGATTTAAAATGTTGAAGAAGCCCCTTTAATTTTTTCACTTATAAAATATTTGATTTTTGAGACTAATGTATTTTACTGTATTTTATGAGTAGTAGAGTAACATGTTATCTTAACTTTAAATGGTGTTTAATGTAGAAAAACTAAAATATGTATACTTAATATGTTTTCTTAGATTTTGCACTTTTAACTATAAGAGCGTATATAGTAGAACAAGGGAAAAAATAAATTGGATCTTTAGAACACTGGATAGTGTGTGAAAAAAATCTACAGATACAATAGTTAAACGGTTATCAGATATATAACAATAATAAACTGGTATGTTTGCAGATTAAACTTGACTTATTGAATAAATAATGTTAGACATATACAACATTCATGCCTTGTAGGTGCGCTGGCCTATAAGGAATTAGTCGGACTTTCGGATTCAGGTATCTGGAGTTATTAAAAAAAACATAGTATAGCGAAGCAAACATAATATGTTGTCGTTTTATTTTGGTTTAGAGATGAAAACATACTGTAGTTTTAGTTTTTAGCTTCGTTTAGAGATAAGTTTCATATGCGGTGTCAAACAATTCCAGTTGCAACGGTGGTGTTAGTGGATAATTCTAAAAAAAAACTAATTAAACTTATATCTTTTTTTGAACTAACGAAACTTATATACAATTGATGTTTAAAATTTTAAATTGTGGCTAAAACGAAAATGGGATTGTAAATTTACAATCAACAATCCATTTGTTGATGGGACCAACAGAAAAGACTCTCTTTGTCACGTGGCTTCTTCTCCTAAAGGACGGCACCGCCCTCCTCTCGTTTTTATATGGGATACCCTATATATGCTTAAGTCAATTACATTACATCGAGTTTCTAAACCTTTTCTTCTATATCTTATATACATGGGCTATAATAGTTACATGACTAGAACTACTATACTATTAGTTTTAACCCGTGTTTTGAAAATATAACTGGATCGGCAGATCAAACCGGTTCGACCATGACTCACAAAAAAATCGATTTAAAACTCGGATTTAAGGAAAACTAGTAAAACCAGTGAAATATCGGGTCAATTTCAAAAACCAATCTGTATTCAATTGTTATTAAAATTTAATATTTCATAACTAAAATTCGAGCATCATTATTTAATTAGTTTTCTATTTTCTTAAAAAGTAATGCAATTTTTTTCCTTTTTAGCTCTTAAATACTATTTTTTATTTTGCATTTTCCATAAATTTTGAAACTTTAGTTATGAGAAGAAATAAATATAGTAGTTTGAACGGTTAATCATTCTATTCTTATTAATTTTAATTTAAATAAAATTCACTTATTTATTGTATATATAGTTAAATTTATGTTTATTTTCTATTTTATAAAAGAGAAGAGAAAACAGGTTATATATAGAACTTTTTAAAAAAAATTCCATATAGTGTAAATATATGATTATATATATATAGAACCGGTTCAACCAGTCAGTAGTTATATTGAATCGGTACGAGTTTTCAAAACATTGTTTTAACTGTACTAAACTAGTGTTAATATGTATTAGGACTGAACCTACTCTATCAATTTACTAGAAAATACAAATGTATCTTTGTTAGGTTTTTGATTTGCAACATATTGATATCACATGATATATCTGTATTAGAGATGTGAAAAGGTGGTATACACTAAACATACTAATGTAATAATGATGCAATCTTGTGCTATTGGAAATCACAGATCCTCCATAAGAAATACACAAACACAAAGAAGTGAAGCAATTGTCACCAGTAATCTCTGCATGAACATAATCCATTTCTAAAATGATGAAATCTGTTCCGATCTCTCACAATAAACTCTGTACCATAAACCTCAGAGATATGTTTTGTTACTGTATGGCAATCTTCACACACCCTCAAGTTCTTCACTATCCTAATTGTAGTACCAGGCTTAGTCTTCATCATACCATACGCAATGGCAAGTTTCTCGCTATGCATATGAACCGCGCTCTCCTTCTCTTCCTCGTCTACATCAAAAAACGCATCTCCTGTGTTTCCCTTATACCCTACCAATCTTATCTTCCCCAAAATCTCTTCCCACTTCCTTCTGATCTTACCCATCTCAGGATGATTCTGATGATCCTCCCCCATGGAGAACTTGTTGATTTTCCCATCGATCTCTATTAAACTCCACCCTGGTGGTTTCTTAACAAGCTTCTCCTTCATCATGTTCCTCAAGCCCTCGATCTTCTCCCATTTTCCTGCACACGCGTAGATATTCGAGAGCAAGACATAGTAGCCGCTATGTTCTGGTTTCACCTCTATCAACATGTTTCCTACTCTCTCTGCCACCTCGGCGTTTTTATAAATCTTACATGCTCCAAGCAAAGCTCCCAATATAGGAGCATTTGGTTTCACCGGCATTTTCATGATAAAGTCCTCAGCTTCGGCTAGTTTTCCAGCGCGGCCAAGCATGTCAACAACGCAACCATAATGCTCTAGTCTAGGCTCGATCCTGTATTCCCTTTTCATCGTCTCATATAACTCTAACCCTTTCTCAACTAACCCACCGTGACTGCAAGCTGAAAGAACCGCAGTAAACGTAACATCTCTCGGGACAAACCCCAACCTAACCATTTCAGAGAAGTAGCGAACCGCCTTGTGAGCGTGTCCGTGCACAGCAAGACCCTTGATAATCGAACTCCAGCTCAAGCTATCTTTCTCGGACAACTCCTCAAAGACACGAACCGCTTTCTCCATCTCCCCACACCTCCAATACATCTCCACAAGAGCCGTCCCGAGAACAACATTCACAGTCATGCCATTCTCAACCACGTACTCATGTGCCCTTACTCCAACCCCAAGCGCACCAAGATGAGCGCAAGAAGAAACCACGCTCACCATAACCGTCTCGTTCGCGACAACGCCTTCACGTTTCATCACTTCGAACAGCTCAATCGCATTCTCGAAACGGTTGTTCTTCGCATACCCGTTGATCATGATACTCCACGTCACCAAGTTTCTGTGAGGCATTTCGTCGAACATCTCTCGCGCATCGTCGACGAGCCCGCTTTTGCAGTACCCAGACACCATAGAAGTCCAGGAAACCACGTCGCGAAACGACATTCCTCCGAAGACTCTACCAGCAGAGGCGATCGACCCAACACTAGCGTACATGTGAACAAGCGAGTTCTCCACGTAGACATCGTTCTGAAACCCGAATCTAACGATATGCGAATGCGTTTGCTCTCCGGTTGCGACGCACTCCATTTCAGCAGAGGCTTTGACGAGAAACGGAAACGTGATGTTATCTGGGGGGATGCTTAATCTCAGCATCTGGGTGTAGAAGTTATAAGCTTTACTAGGTTCTGGGCTTGTTGAGAAGCCGCGGATGAGTAGGTTGAAGACGAAAAGGTTCGGGCTTTGGATCTGGGAGAAGATTCTGTATGCGTATCTCAGTAAATCGGTGGTTTTGGAGACGTTGAGGGAGAGAGAGAGGAGACGGCTGGCGACGAAAACGTCGGAGATGAGATGGGTTCGTATGAGGAAGCCATGGATGATCTTGAGGTCGGAGAAGGAAGAGCAGGTTTGGAGTAAAGCTAGCTTCGGGTGTTTCGAAAGAAGTGTGTTGAGTACATTGTTACTCATTCTCTGACGAAGTAAAACGCAGAAAGTAGTTCACAGCTTTATAAAGAAACGAACTTTATAACGGTCTAATAGATTTGTTCCTCATGCCAAAAAAAATGTTACAAGAAAATTTTGGAATTGATGTTGTTTTTTAGAAAGAAAACTTGAAAGCACCAGATTTGGAATCTGTTGCAGCGTCCCAGAATGTGACTTTTTGTTCTTCTGCTCTTCTCTTTTCTTCTGCTTTCTTCTCTAACTCTTGGATAGTTCCTGGGTAGGCTTCTTCAATGGCCTTCTTGAACTTGTCATGCAAGTTCTCTCTGTCATTTGTTCCGGAGACGAGCTCTTTAGCATTCGGTTTCTTCAGGAACTCCAACACGTTCAATAGATTCCTCCTGCACAAGTAATGTTCCTCTCCAATTAGACCACAACTCAATACAACATTCCTTCAACAATTGCACACATTCAATATACTGTTGATATTCTAGTTACATCAGATTTTTTGTTCCGTGAGGAAAGAAACCTTTTACCTGCTAACATAGTTCTGAGTAATAGCAATAGATTCCTCCAGGTTAATCACCAGATGCCACCATCCGTTTGGTACAAACATCACCTCCCCAGCTTTGCATATACACTCAACAGGCCTCTTCTTCCAATTCTTAGTATCACCATAAAAGTTCATGAACCACTCCATTATAGAAACAGGACACGCCACTTCTGCTCCATCAGGACTCGGATGCACACCCGGAGGAATCACCTCCGGTGGAAACAAAACCCATTTCTTCGACCCGGTGATCACCGCATTCCAAGCAGACGTCGAGTTAGGATCGATATGGAAAGAAGATCCTGACCCGGACGGTCCAATTATAATCCATCTATAATCAGGCCGCTCGTTTCCCAAAACACTAAACAAATCCTCCCTGAAATAGACAGGAACCTCATACTCCGAATCAAGAACCGGAACTTTCTCAGCAAACTTGGGATCAAACAAGTACAACGGCCTCTCTTCGGTAACTCCATCAGAGTACTTAAAGTAGTTCTCGAGCTTCATCTCGACCGGACCCACAGCGAACTCGACATCACCAGACACTTTAGTGAGATACTCTCTCGTCCATTTCGTAACCGCACCCCAACCGTCCAAACAACCTTCCAACAGAACCGGCTTATTCGGTTCCTCAAACTTTTCAATAAAGTCTTCAACGGAAATGCCTCTCACACGTGCGATGTTATCTCTCTCGAGCCACTCGTGTTTCATCTCGAGATTCGCACAGAGCCAGCTCTGGAAGAGGTAATCAGAGTAGAAATCTCTAATCTTCAAAACAGATTCACCGGAATTCTTGAGCTTTGGATGATGATGGGAAGCAGACGCAGCAGCTACGTAGGTAGATTTCCACGACCCAGCGAACAAGAACTCTCCTTTCAACTCTTCCAGCACGAGGTTCCTCCATAGAGGCTCGTGATTCGCGAAGACGTAGAGAGATTTCGTCACGGTGGCTAAAACACCGAGATGAGTCGCGTCGAGGAGTGCTAAGATATCCAAAACGAGCTCGTCGGTGAGTACCTGGAGGTTACCTAGACCGGTGTTTCTCGCATTCACCGCGCCCTTGTTGATGAAATAGAGGTTTCCGAGTGGTTGAACTCCGTGCTTGGCTGAAGTTTTAAGCTTGAACCCGTTTCCTTCGTCGTCATCTTCTTCTTCTTCTTCTTCCTCTGTTAGTGGCGTCTCTTGATACGGAGACTCGCGTTGATTCTGATTGAGCTTCTGTCTTTTGGATTTGGATCTACGGCGCTTGCTACGGAGATTCGAGGCTAGCAGCGACTTCGGCATCTTTCGACGGAGTATCAGTCAGCTTCTGCGGCGAGGGTTTTTGGGTTTTTAACACGTGACTCTTTCGTTGGATACTAAACCGGAATAAGAAAATTTGATTGGCACAGTCTCTTTGGGTCGAACCGATTAAACCGAAATTGATTAGATTTTTATAATCATTAGGCTATTCAACTTGTAAACAAGAGACATAAACATTGATTGATGGTAGCTTCAGTAAAGGATTGATAACTTTTGAGTACATTCAATACAACACCAAGTTCCGGTCACCGGAAGTTTTGTATTCTTTGCCAGAGAAAACCCAAACAAGAATGTGGGAAAATTATACACAGCTTACTGTATAAAAAAGACAATAATCAAACCCCCATTCAAGACATTATGCATTCAAACCCCAAATAACAAATGAAATATGGCAAATCCAGAAGAAAAAAAAAAAACTGCACACGAGAAAACACTTTTTCTCAGCAACCATGAATGAAGATGGAGAGTAATGTTACTCCCAGTAATTCACATTAAGCGCCCTCTGATTCGCCGAGTTGGAGAACGTGGATCTGTTTCACACTTGCGTTCTTGAAAGACATCTCCATTGCCGTATCCGTGGAGTCTTCTCTAGAAGCATTTGCAGCCCCATGTTGCTCCCTTGCATCCCGTTCATGTACCTGCATTTTTACCATTTTTAACACAACGGGTATTAAGTATATAACTTCGAGTCTGTACAATGAATGATCTCTGTCTTTTGATATTTTGCAATTATTCGTTATGTGAAGCACAAGTTAATCAAAGTTCAAGACTGTGTTTGCTTTGCTTACTTGCTTCGACGAGCCCTCTTTCTCCAGAAAAGAAAAGATGTGATCCACTGCACAAGAAACAATCACAACAATCAGCTAAGGAGTGTACACAATAATTTAGCACAAGCTGCTTCTTATCAGCACATAATATTAAAGATAACAACCCATTGATTGGCATACAACAACAAAAACTTCACCTTTAAAACAGATATGAAACTGAATGCTCCAACAGTAGATGCTTTCTGCAGAGGCAATCTCCGTTCAGGAATAATGTCCTTTGATAGATGTTGGGCAATCTCTTTCAAAAGAACCATCTGAGCTTTCTCAGTCCTCATAGACACGATCGCCTGTCTCATTGATTCCCTGTCAGCCTCCAGTGCTTGAAGCCTCATGTAGAGCTTCGTTATACCAGGATCACTAAGCTCAGGCTGGTTCAAATTTTCTCCATAGCCATCATCAGCTGTGTCATCCTTATAATACTTCTGCTCAGAAGCATCACTCTGAGATACGCTGTGATGGACAGAATCAATGGTGTAGACTCTATCATCCATGTCATTATCTCCCGTCTCTGGTGAGTCAACCTTACCCTCTGCATGCAAGCCACCTTCCATTTTCTTGAAGCTACTACCGTTGTTGGACCTTGGAGAATCAACGGAAAATTCAGGCCTTTGGTCCCTACTTGAGCTACCAGTGGAGACCCCCCTGAGATGTCTAGGACTCTGACCAACCACCACCTTCTCCAAATAACTTACATCACCATGAGCCGGAGTAAAGCTAGGAATCCTCTCCATCTGACTTATCCTCTGTTCCAAACTCTTCAAATCTTCTCGGCCGTGAGGTGCAGAATCAGTCAGTGCATACTTTTCAACATCCTCAACATCAAAATCAGCCTCCAGGGGATCTAAATTCTCATTCAAACTGCACTTAAGAGGAGGGTAATCATACGCAGGGAGGTCATACTCGAACTCATTCTCCATCAAGCTAGTGTTACTCACGTTCCTCTCCCCATCAAACTCAGACTCACTAACCCCATAACTCATCATCCTATGCTTATAAGCCTGAGCTTCACAGGTGAGCGCCTGAATCGTCTGCTCCCTCTTGTAAACCAAATCTTCAAGAGCCAGAAGCTCCTGCTGATCATGCTCCATCTTCTCCTCGGCAAACCGCTTGAACTGCCTCAGCTCCATCTGGACCTCGGCCTTGTCCCTCTGCAGCTTCAGTATCATAGACATGGCCTCGTTAGCAGCTGTGGAGGCAGCGTTACGCTCTTCGTCGAGCTCGGCGTAGAGGTCTTGGATCGATTCCTGCTGGGAGGTGAGGGTTTCGCGTAGGAGCTCGCATTCGTTCTCGATTTGGACTTTAGCGTTGGAAGAAGAGGACGAGTCAAGGTGGTCGAGCTCGGGGATGTGGAATCGGTTCTTCTCGTTCTCGAGCTCGTCGTGTTTTCTCTTTACGGATCGAATCCAAGAATGATGGTTGAGAGAGCAATCGCATCCACAATCACAACATCTTACCAAATCCATAGCTTGTTTGTATCCAATTTCACAATCTCAGGATAAACATAGTAAGAATTTCACCAAATCGATTTGAAATTAGATTATCCTGAGGAATTGGGTATTCAACAGCTGAAGCGAATTCTGCAAAGGCGTAAGCTTTTTCGTGATTAAGCTCATGTAACAAGAAAAAGTCAATTCGTCTCAATCGCCGAAAAAAAACTTACCTTTTCAATCACCAAGAAGAGGAAAAAAGTTGAAATTTCCCAGGAAAAAATACGATTTATTCTCTTCTCTTAAGCTAATAATAATATCTCCTCTTCTCTCTCTCTCTCTAACAAAAAAATTGTGGAAACGAAAGAGAAGAAGGAGAGAAAGAGAGAGAGAATTGGTCTTTGTTTTCCCTCTGGATATTTTTTTGAAACCCTAAAGGACTTTTTTTCGTCCATGGAGTCTCTCGTGACAATGACGACTAAGGTTATTTTCGGTAACTTCGAGTGGAAGAAAGGTGAATCAACGGTGAAGATTAGTTTCTTTTGGGTGAGATGGACGGATGAGATCTTGTTGTTAGATGAGGTGTATTTTACCTGCGGGGGGAGGAGTACAGGTCAGCTAATCTGGATTGATTTTAAATAAAGAGTGTTGTCTTCTTGGCTGCCTCATGTTAGAACCAATTACTAAATTTGTAACTTAAAACGAAATTTTGCAAATCATCTCATCTTTTTGATTACTGTGATTTTATAACAAGACAGAGATAAATATACGTACAGAAAATTTTATTAATAATGAATTAACAGCTTCACTAGTAAGAACAAAATACTAGAATTTGAAAAGAAATTAAAATCATGTTTTAACTTTCTAAATCGTGTTGAATCCAGAAGAAACTTATTTTATTTTTTGAATAAAATCCAAAGGAAACTTCTTACCCAAAAAAGATTACGTGGGTGGAAAAATAAAATAAAGGATTAAGTGGTGATCAACTACTTTGACTATAAAGAAACCGTTGAATATTTTGTTTGTGGAAACCTTCAACGTGTTATTAGTGGATAGTTGCTTAATTATAAACAATATTCTTGACTTGTTATTATTAAAGAAAGCCATGGTCTTTCCGAGTGAAAGTATTGGACCGTCGACGCTGAAGCTTACCAGGTCAACATTCGCAATATGAGTGTTATGCATGTATATTATCTCATCATAGTTAATTTACTCCCACAAAGAAAGAACTATTAATTTGCCTAACGATGCTCTCGAACGTAAGTTTTGGTTGAATTCTTGATATTTATGTAATTGGCTAAATTACATACTTCTTATGGAAAGGAGTTAAAGAACAATAAAGGAATATAAAATAAAAAATCATATATAGAAGAATATACCATTCGAGATGGATACAGGAAGAATATACTGAGATAAACTTGCGTATACCTCATTTTGGAAAATAGGTAAAGAACGACATAACGATAAAAAACATTTATACAAGATAACAAAGATGAATAAGGATACAACGAAACCAAAAACATTGTATGCGTTTTATGTATTTATATTATATATGATTCACCAAGCAAACTTATTGAGGTGGAAGCCTAAGGATGTAATATTGACTTAACTACAACAAGCCAAATGCTAAAATATATTAGAGAAGTTGTCCATAAAGTCTCCAATGATACGAAGAAGCTGCTGCGAAGCATCGGAAGATGGACTGTGGTTATAGAAACCATGTTCCTCGTTTTCAAATTCAATGTAATCTACTTTTTTCCCTCCCATCTTCTTCAATTTATATGCATACTCTTTGGCCCTGTCTCTTAGAAGTTCTGAGCCACCAGCAATAACCAACATTGGCTCTATGCTAATTGATTCCAGTGCAGGACTCGTAGGCCCAAAAGGGTTAGCCATGGGATGATCCCTTGTTGCACCTTCAGGTAGTGAAAGTCTCCAAAACCTTCCAACAAGTTAAAACTTTAGGTATTTTTATTTACATTAATATATTGATATGGACATTACCATTTTTACTATGCATATGGATTTATGACAATGGCCATGAACACGACAGGTCAATCATCTCATTTTTCAAATGGAAAAAGAGAAACAATCAATTGGAGAGAAGACTTGAATGAGATGTGATCACAATGACTCCACGTCGAGAAACATAAATGAATATTCACATTCGAATATATATGTTAGATATTATATTAAAATGTGATCAGAACTTATTTGCATTGTGGTTTTATCTATATTGTGTGCAATGATGATCACGGCTCAGGAGAATCATAAGCAAAGTTAAGCTGAGATGATAAAGGAAACGAGGATAATGCATGACGCATTATATCCATTCCAAATACATCGACTACTGACTGTTCTTGATATCTGATTATCTATTTTCTCCAACAGCCACTACTCCGTATATTCACAAATTAAATATGACTTAAATCCACCTGTACGCAAACGTATACCATCATTTTCTAGTTAATAAAATTATTCGTTAACTAACTATACACAAACTTGATTTAGTAATATTTGATAGTTAGTAAGTGGACTTTGCAAAGCTCGAAAGTTTTAATATAAAAACCATACTTAGTTTTTTTTCAAAAAGATTAACTACTGTTTGCTTTATTACATTTTTAGCGATTTTTAAAAGTTATGGATTAAGCATACTTGATGCGATCTGATTTAGTTCTATACCATTTTCAAAAAGAATTATAAATTCCTGAGTTAGTATAATGTATAATCGGTTATGGTAGGGTCTCTTATTGTTTGCCATGATTTTTGTATCAGATTTCCTTTAGGAATTTATTTAATTCGATTCCTTTCCATAAAAGATATTTTCTAAGTTGTCGTCCATCTACTGGATGTTTACGACAAGACCGATACATATAGCCAATGTGGATCGGAGATTCATGTAGTTGAAAAGCCATTTGACGTTGAATGGGTTGAGACAAATTAGTCAAAAATTGGGGCATTAGTAGATCGAGCACACTGATCTTAACAATCATATGATGGGCTTAATTCATACGTCTTAGCCAATCAAATCAATTAAAGTTATAATTATATTTCACTCTTGATTTTTATTAAAAATTTAAAAGAGTAAAGATGAGGTACCATATCACTATGTGTTGTCTATTCGTGTATATTGTTTCTAAACAAGTATACGGGTAGAAGAGTCGTTTTCTTTATAAAGTTGGTGTGTTTTTCTATGTCGTAAGAATTGGTACTCCTTTGAACTAGTTGGCAAAATTCGAATTTATAGTTAAAATATATTAAATTGTAATATGTTTTGAGTATTCAAAACAAATGATCTTGAAGGAAAAAAATATTCTTAATTACTCTATTATCGGATTAATAGACAAAATGGTTCTATGAATAATATTCATTCGACAATGAACACATGCAATGTAAAAAGAACAAATGTTTTTCGAAATAAATAAATAAGTAAAGACATGTACTATAAAAAGTCTTGTGTTTTCATGAAGAGGCACTGTGACTCTAGCTGTCTCTCTCATGCGACTCGGCAAATTCATTCCAGCGATTGGCATCGCATAAAAGATAATACGAAAATAAAGTAACTGAAAACGACATCTATATAATAATTTAGATAATTTATATCGTTAATAGTTAGTTTATAGTAATTTAAAAAGCTATGAAGGCATGCATGACTAGTACTAATTGATCAATTCAATGAACTTGTATATATTTTAATGTTTATGCATACATAAAATATATTCTGTTACGTCTTAAAGAAAATTAAAATATGTGTTAGCTTACTTGTCAAGCAAATCCAAGGTCAGCTTTTGCTCAGACGGGCCATCCTCTGACTCGGTTCTCTCCTCCCCGCCAAAAAACGGTCCCAAAAGAACGTAACCACGAACACTAACCGGACTCAACTGGACCGAACCAGACCCGAACCGGAAGGCAAGGTGATGAGCTATGTTCCCACCGGAGGAATCGCCAAGGACATAAACCCTGTCAAAGTCAACGCCCGGTCCACCTTCGAACCAGTGGTCACAGTCACCGGAAACAGCCTGGTCCCGGAGCCACATAAGCGCGGACTCAGCATCCTCAAAGGCAGCAGGGAGGCGATGTTCGGGTGCCAACCGGTAGTCAGGGGCCACCACAAGGGCGTGGAGGGACGATGCAAGAGCAAGACAGAAGTTGTGAAAGTGAGGCCAAGAACGTGAGCCGAAGCAAAAGCCACCGCCGTGGAAGAAGACCACGACGGGGATGGTACGGTTAGAGGAGGAGACGGGCTTGTAGAGACGGAGGTGAAGGTTGTTTGGTTTGTGGAAGACCGAGTCTCTGAAGAGAACGGCTTTGTGGTCAGCGAGTGGGATTTGTTGAGTGATAAGGTCAATGCTCTTGGATCTCAAAACGGTGCCGTTGCTCAGGAGTTGAAGCAAACCCATGCAGTCTTCTGCCACTTGTGGCTCTTCTCCTAGTGAACCCATTTTATTCTTCTTCTTCTAGTTAAAGCCTTTTTGGAAAATAAGTACCAATGTCATGTAAACTGAAATAATATATAGAGGCAGGCCATGGTGGTAGTAACAAAGGGGTATTTTTGTAAACACAGGTCGGTAAATTCGTGAGTGTGATAGAGATGCTATCTCAAAAATCATTTTTATAGTTTTTGCGGCTGATTCATCTCATGTGACCAAGTCATTCATATAGACTTTTCTACTCCTATGACTTGTTGTATGCCCTTAGGCCCCTTACCACTTGATAACAATGTAAACGCAGTACGATAAAAGAATATTCTCGCATCAGCTGTTTTGTACTTGAATAAAACGTTGGGTGCTTATAGACCAAAGAGAAACAGTATAAGACCAAATATACAATATGTCTATTACAAGCGAAAACAACATAACAAACAACATCTCTTCCCTCTCATTAACTATTATTACCCACAAGTGTAACCAACCAAACATCGTTTTAGAGTTTTAGTAACACACATGAGGAGGAATTAGCTTTCCTGGATTCATGATACCGTTTGGGTCCAAAGCGTTCTTGATTTTCTTCATAGTTTGCAGTGCTTCTATTCCATGTTCCTTCTCCAGATACTTAACCAAAAAAAAGACAGTTCAGATCATGAATATACAGTCAAATTAATGTCATACAAGACATGATAAGAGAGACCTGAATAGGTTAAAGACATGAGCTATACCTTCATTTTTCCTGTTCCAACACCGTGCTCTCCGGTACACGTTCCTGATCAATGGGAACAAAGTGCATTCTCAGAAGTCAGAACCAAGTGGCATCGTTACAACTTAGAATGGGAAAGGTATTTACCGTCCATGGACAGTGCACTGTGAACCATTAAGTTGTTCAATCTTTCTGCCTCTTTTCGCTGCTCTTCATCGTTTGGATCGAACATAATACATGTATGAAAATTTCCATCTCCAGCATGCGCAATGACGGCACTGAAAGTAGAAGAACAATAGCCAGCAAGCATACACTTTATTGAACGATGATGCTAATTATATTCATGATGTTTGTTTGAGCAGAGGCGACTAAGATTTACCACAACAAAGGTGATGCATCAAGCTCTTTCTTGGATCTTGATATTAGTTCTCCAAGGTGAGATAAAGGGACACATACATCCTGCAGGGAAAAAGATAAATGGCATAACATGATTTGAGGTTTCTAATCGTATCTGGGAAAGTTCATCTAGAACCAACAGTGGATGTATTTAATAGAAAAAAACATACTGTAGTCATTGCTTCATGACCTGGCGCCATCGCATAGCAAGCCCAAAGCGCCTCCTTTCGTATCTGCATAGGAGATAGAGTCAGGGAAATTAGATCCTTTGGTAACTGTAGAGTTGGGAGGACGAGAAAGGATTACCTTCCAGAGTTCCTTTTTTGCTTCAGATTCTTCTGCAAACACAAAGTCTGATCCATTGTGTTTAGAAGCAATCTGCTGAACAATTTGAGTCTGCTCACGTGCATATGCCTCTAAAAGAGAGAGAGCAAAGGAACCAAAGATAAAAATCATAGGAGTATATTAGAAGACAATGATTCACTATTACAAAGAGTAACACTCTCACCAGAGACGTATAAACGTAGATAGCTTGAAAAAAGAAGTTTGAAAGTACAATAACTATGATGCAAGCCTCACCTGTCCCTATAAATTCAAACATCAGAGTTGGAACTTCCTTCAAGTTTTTCCCATTTGCCATATTAAGAGCCCTGATTAGAACCTCGTCGAGAAGCTCCACTCTTGACACCTGATGGGGATAAAGGTACAGCTAAAAAGAATCTAATAACAGTTTTAAATCAAATCATTCAGAATCACAAGTAGAGAAGTTTAACCTGTATTCCTGACATCATAGTAGCAATGGCCACGTCTGCAGCATCCTTAACCGTAGGAAAATTGCACACTGCCACCTGAAAGTATAAACAATAAATAACTATTCTTCTTCTCAGCTACTTGACAGAAAACATGGATTGGAACTGAAACATCAAAGAATCGAAACTTGCTAGAAAGGAAGAAGCCAATATACCACTGAATGCTGTGGGATTTTCTGAAGCCGAAGAGTAACCTCAGTTATGACTCCCAAAGTCCCCTCACTCCCAATTATCAAGCGGGTCAAATCGTACCTGAGACACCAAGTATCAACCATTAACTTAAAAGCTAGAACTAGCCTGTTTGATGGAAAAATCATTACATGGCACAAAAGATTGAACGAAACGAAGTTTCTTCTAGCTGGTGACATGATAAGTAATGATTATACCGCCGGAAGCAGAAATAAGAAAAATGGAAAACAGAATCAAGAAAATAATTGAAGGCTGAAGACAAACCCTGCAGCACTCTTTCTAGCACGAGAAGCTGTCTTCACAACATCTCCATTAGGAAGAACCACCTGTGAAGTGAGCATAACATAAATAAGATAGAACTGTACGATAAACGCATGCATGAATCAGTGGAAAGACAACCAACCTTAAGGCTTATGACATTGTCACGCATAGTTCCATACCTACAAGCTAGCAGCAGAAAATTATCAAAGCCAGACGGATTAAAGCAACCCAGAAAATTATCAGAAATTACCTTACAGCTAAAGATCCAGAGCAACGTGTAGCACACATGCCTCCTATTGTTGCACCGGGCCCTGCACCATATATCAAACTGTTAAACGGAACAAAAAAAAATTGGAAACTGAAACCAAAGAGATTGAATGATGCACCCCCCAAAGAAAAATCCTATTACAAGACACATACATTACATCTATAATCTTAGAGATATGGTACAATCTGAATGTTGGCTAACCTGGATCAAGAGGAAAGAATAGTCCGTATTGTTCTAACTGTTCATTAAGCTCCTGCCAACCAATTCCAGGCTCGACTACAACGTCCATATCTTCCACATGTAATGCTTTCACCCTCTATACAGTTTGAAAGAAGATTTTAATGTGCATGAGTGGCATAATATCAATACTACATGCATATGGGTAAGTTTAATCATCTTCCTTTACAAACATAAGCAGTTCATGTGTCAGCAGTTCAAACTTACACTTTGCAATTCTAATTCTTATAAAGAAACACACCGGTTCCGTTTATTGCATGATACAAAACGGACGCTGATGTCAGATACAAGAGATTTGGAATACCTTCATTAATGACATGTCAATGCATACACCTCCTTTTGGAGCTAAGGTGTGACCCTCAATCGATGTTGCACCACCATATGGTACAATAGGAACCTAATCAGAGAGTAAAATGCTGCATAAATTAATCCTTTACTCAAGCAATATAGTATGTTGGCCTAGACTACAATTGAAAAGCCTGATCAGTGAAACCCACTACAAGTTAAAATAACAAACCTTATATTGGTTGCAGGATTTAAGAATCTTGGAGACTTCTTCTTCGGACCTAAACAAATATTTTTAGAAGGATGATGTCCATAATTGAATCTCTTGTTTCTTACAGTTTCAATGATGGAAGTGAAAAAAAGATAAATGTAAGCGAATAGAAGGCGTTCAGTTGTCACAGTCTAACAGCTAGAACAATTCTCATCTACTGGTAAATTAACATAGATAGCAAAAAAGCGTCTCGTCTCACCTCGGGAAAACAACAACATCAGGAATGTTTACAGACTTATGAAAACTGTTCTGGGGCTTCCCGTGGAAGTACCTCTCATCGTAGTCTGTTGTTAAGTTATCCTTTAAAAAGAAGGAAACAAATAGGTAGGTAAGTTCAGAAACACCATTTCTTAATGATGAAACTGAAGTTCAGATTTGCATATATATGAAGTGGAATTCTTGATCAATAAGTTGTCAGAAAGTCAGAAACTTGAAGATGAGCTAAAGAAATGTAAATCTCTGAAGCACCTGGAGGATTGTTTTCAACTCAGCAATAAGCTCCTTAGGAACCTCTTTGTATTCCCCTTTAACTACAAGCTCAGTACTTCCTTTTCCTCCAACTTTTACACCTCTACAAGGAAACAGAGACCAGCAATCAATCAAACAACTGTGTAGACTTTGAACTAATTAAGAATAAAAATGAAAACGAACTCAGAATCCAAAGCCGATGATTCGCTAATAGAAGGATACGAGTGGTTCAAAAGCGCGAAAGAAGCGGCGGAGGCAGCTACCGCCAACGGGACAAGAGACCTCGAGCACCAATCTGGGATCCTCCAGCGACCCTTCTCCGCAGAGATCGAAGACAAGTCACCATTTTTCTTGGGCGGCGTCGAGTGGAGCTGACGAGAAGAGCGGAGAAAGAAGGTGGAAGAAGAAGCTGAAGTTTTAGAAGAGAGACGAGAAGAGCGAGCAAACAAAGAAGCGAACGCCATAGGATTAGATTTGTAAATGGGCTTTTCCAGAGAGATGGCTACTCAGTTATATTGGTGGAAAGCTCATCCCTTTCGTCACCCATCCATTGAACGTGCGCACATAAAAATCCAATCTTTTTTTTTCTTCTCATTTCACCAAACTCAAAACTTTTTTTTTTTTTAAAGGAATCATTTTTCCCATTAAATCAAATTCCCGCCGAGAGATCTGAGGGAGAGAGAGAGAGAGAACGATGGAGGAAGAGCTGAAGAGGTTGAGCAAGAGCTTGGGAGGATTCTGCAACCATCTCCAAAGCAGCTGCGATGCTTTCAACCAATCTCTCCAGCGTCGCCCTATCCCTCTCGGTCTCTCTCTCTCTCTTTCTCTCTTTCCCCTTTTCGTCACTTAAAACCCTAAAGTCACGAACTTTTTTGGGTGCAGATTCGGCTTCGTCGACTTTCATCAAGAGCTTGAACCGTCGGCTCTCCACAGCTGCCTCCGAGCTGAACTTCCTTGAGTCCATGTCTTTCGGTACTGTCTCCTTCGAGGAGCTTCTGGGTCACTGTAACCAGATCTATAAGAGTAATGAAGATGAGCTTTTGAATCTCCAGGATCGTCTCGCTGACTTTGGCTACGTTCCTGGTAACTCTTTATGAACTTTCTGCGCCTCTTTCTTCTTCTTTGCCTTTTTTTTTTTAGATTTAAAGGTGAGATTTTTGGACATAGGAGTTGAGATTGATGAAGGTAGTAGAGATGAAGAGTCTGACTTTGGTGAGGATTCGAAGCATGAGGATGATGATTTGGAGTCTCCTTCGTTGCAACGTTCACTCATTAAAAGATTTGACCAAGATGATCTGTATCCTTTTGCATAATTAGCTTCATGTAACATCTTGTGTAGAATCAAGCAGACACTGATCAAATCTTGTATTTTCCTTAATGTTTCCTATAGTCTAGATGATTCACCAAATTTCAAGAGCCTTGGGCTTTCAGATGCTTGTCTTGCAACTTTAGCTTCGGAAAGTAAGGCAGCAAGATTTGTCTCATCCGCTGTGAAGGATCATCCTTACACGTCTTTGGAAGAATCAGTGAAGTAAGTTTGATGTGATGCCTTTACAACATTTATGTGTTCGCTCTTACTCCTACATCACCAAGTTTTCCTTTGATGTTTAGGGGAAAACCAGTTGAGACTAGTGCTCTACCTGCTGTTCCAAAGACGTCAGAGCTTTCCAATGGTTATTTTCTGAAGCCTTTACTAGTGTAACAAAAATTTTGTTATTGGTCTCCTGTATATGGTTTTAGACCTTTTGTTATATGCAGAAGATGAGCGTGGGGCAGTAGAGATGGGTAGAACTTCAAGGCCAACTATAATATTGATAAAAGATGAATATGAGAATCTTCCTTCTTTCATGAAGTCTCTAGCATCATGGGAGGTACGAAGATTTTCCCTCTTTCTTTTCAAAAACTACATATCAGTCTCAAGTCTGGGGATACTCTCTATATGCCTAAAAGATTGATGAATGTTTTGTCCGTCTGAATCTCTCTAAATATTGTTAATTATGCCTGCTTACGTTTCCAGGATCTGCTCAGTGCCGTGGAGAAATTCAACTCAGTCCTCTGTAGCAAGAAAGAAACAAACGGGTCTTACTACTTCCGTGCAGATGAACTGCCAACTCTAGGCCTTGGTACGTGCCGATAGAACTTGAATCTCCCCATTATCTTCAGATTCAAAAACGAAAAGACGTGTTGCATTGCATAGACAAATGATGATGGGTTTGTATTTGCAGGGCATAAGGAGAAAGCGTACACGTTACTACTGACACGGATGAAGAGATTAGTGGTTGAGACAACAGACAGTGTTGTATCCTATAGAGTCGCTTAGTGCAATCATCAGCAATTCATGGGAGTCTTTGGAGAATCTTCAAATCTAAGCAGCTTTTATCTATTGATTTGCGTATCAGTAGTCAAAAAAACATCTTAAACCATAAATAAATCTCTTTTTTTTTTTCAACCATAAATAAATCTCTTAAAAATTACAAATGTATCGGTATTCTATAAACTCTGAAAGCCAAACCGCGCTCCCGAATCCAAGCGACGGGCTCCCATGATTCTTTTTGTTCGAAAATAAAAATTGCATGATGTGCCAATGGTCTCTCTCACACATTCCATATACATTAACGCATAGTATTGAAGCAGAGGAAAGAAATAAAGATATAAAAACACACACACTATCAATGCGCAACCCAAAACCTTATTCAGACCAAATTCTCTACAACATCCTACAACAGTCGGTCATCATCCACACCTCACACTAGGTCTTTCTTCCTCTTATTCGATGCCTTTGGTCCAACGTTGTTACCACAATATCTTGACGACATTTGTGTTTTCTTTTTTTTTTCACGCGGCTAATTGTATATTTTCACCGGCTTCTCATAAGTGTGTCGATTCTACATGGACAACGCAAACAAAATGGTTAATGCAAGAGGGACCTTTGGCAAGAGAATCTACTTAAATAGAAAAATGGTTACCTGGTTTGCAGCATAAGCCCTCTTAGGAGTGGTATCAGTGTGCTCCAACCCGAGGTACTGCTCAAAAGCACCGTAGACATCTCTTCTCTGTTTTACCCATTTTCAAAGTCAAGTTAGATCTCTGATATTATTCGCACGAGATTTCCCATCAATGAAAAAAAAAACTAGAGGCGAAGCAACAAAATACCTGAAAGCGATTGTAAACAACATCCGAGTCCTGCAAGTACTCCGGACGCCCCATTGACATAAACGCAAACTTCCACTGTACATAATGAATGAGAATATAAGAACTGTACCAGTTCCACCATAATTACAGATATATCTATTAAGGTTTAATAATTACTCAGTCGTGCATACCTTGGCAAAGTCCTCATCGGATACATGCAGCTTCTTTTGGATACGGTTCTTGATTTCTTCAAGAGTTTCACCTTCATGGATTACTAAGAAGAAGGGCTCCCCAAAGTTTTGCACTTGCTGAGGAACAAACAAACATGATACTGATAAGAATCTTTGCCACAGTTAAACAACAAAAACAACTTGATAACTGATCATCACCTGATTTTGTCCAGTCTCCTTAGCAAAATGGTACACTAGAATTAAGCGATCATTTGGACCAATATTTTTCTCTTCTTCCGGAATCTGCGATTTAGAAAGACATAAGTCGGCATTGAAACCCAAATTACATTTTTTAATCACATGGAAACAAAGCTACAAGTACACTGATAAAATCATAAATAATTGATGAACAGCGACTACTAAGACTTGGGAAAATTTATAAAAAAAGCTGTCAAGATAAAACTTAAGTAAATAGAAGGGCGCAGACTAGTATTACCTCCTCAGCTCGCAAAGTCCAGTACTGGTCGTTTATATTCTCAATTCTTTCTGTTAATGGGAAAATCTGCAAGGCATACCAGACCTAATTAATGTTCGTTGTACTTGAGAGGGTTCTAAGAATTTCATCAGGAGACAGTTGAGAAGCCATCATTTTAGGTTCATGAAATTATTGACTACAATGTAAGAAATAAGAAGCCGCTTGTTACCTTGTATATCTTGTGGTAAAACACCTCAAGTATTCTCAGTTCTGCATCTGGATGCGACAGCTCCACCTGTATCAGACATGAACTTAGATTAGCTATCATCACAACGAATGTGTAATTGTATGAAATCATTAAAATCCAAAGCCTTAAAACGAGTTTTCCTCAACAACAAAGGAGATGAGCAATATTTGCAATCTATAATCCGGATGCCATCAATTTCAGTGGATCTTCATTTGAAAGAACATCTCGCAGTGATATATATACAAGCCAGAGAGCAACTTAAAGAAAGAATACACCTATTCAGAAAGTAAACCAGCACTTTTACCTTTGTTTTAAGTTCATTGATGACATCTCCGACTGTACTTTGTTTAGGTAGTCTGATATTGTGGATAACCACCTGTATAGTGATATTTAAGAGCCTTGAAAATTAATCCCTATATACAAAAGAAAAGAATATGAATCACAAATAACAATCTACACATACCTCTTCCTTCGTGGCATGATGGAAAGCAACTTTTAAGGTTTTAAGACCTTGCAATTCTGGAAGAGGAATGTCCAGAACTTCATAATACAAGATATCAGACGTCTGAAAAAAAATGAAAAAAAAAAATTCAATAAGCAAACACGCAATCTTTAGTAAGAAGAAATAATAGAGTTAGCTGAACTTCACGTTTACCTGATTGTAGTGAACTAACATATCTGACAAATGGTCTACTCCACGGTATTTGATAGGCTGAGGCTTGGGTTGCTGGGAATAGCAATTGTGAGATGTCAGCCTAAGCTTGGATGGATCGTCAAGACCAAGCTTCTCCGCCACTCTTTCCACGACATCGTCATAAGTGTGCAACTTTGACCTAAGAAATAAAAAACGTTATGATGTTCTCAGCGAATCACCTGAAACAAATTCGTTCACAACAGAAGTACTTACAACTCCAAAACAAATTCATCTTCTTTAGGTTTTTCCAGAGCACGAAATCGGACCAGCTACAAAATCACAAACCGCAACAGTTAATCGCCAACAAAATAATGCCAGCTAAAAACAATTTCTCAGAACATCAGTCACGAAAGCCCACAATAAGGAATGCTGGTATACCAGCACAGTAAAAGAATTAGTGGATATCAGCATACATTTTGCTATGGTTCGATTAGCATATAAGGAACTTGTGCTACAAATATAATAAAACGAGTGAATTTCAGAGCTGCTGCATGAAACCACTCTACCAGACCAGCCTAAATCACTGAACACTTATTTGCCGCTAGAAAGAAAGCTTGACATTTGAGAGATATACTTAGCCTAACTCTACCAAGCTTGACTTAAAAAACCCGTGATTGGTGGAGTTATACCTGTCGATTCTGGACATATTCAAGGAACGAAGGCACAGCTGGGTAGCGGCACTCAATCTCTTTGTTACCAAGAGGTTTCTGAAAGCAAATGATATCTCCATCTTCGATCTGAAAGCAAGAAACCCAATGTCAAAAAAAAGAGACATGAGACTGATTTCTGTTTATAAGGGTGAATAATTACTTGACACAATTTGAATGAAGTTTTCTTGTCCAGGTGTTCGCACATTACACATGGCTCAAACTTGATTTCCTGTAAATAAGTCCCAAAAACCGTTAGTTCAATAACAGAAGAATGATACAAATAAGGTTAAGCACCACCATCAGCAGCAAACCTCAAATAGTTCTATTTCTTCATCAGGAGCAAAGCCAGCCATTTCATTCAGTTTTCCAGTTATATCCATAGGCTTACTGGAACTTTTCACCATCAGTCTACCAACATACCTGGGCACAAGAAAAAATTTTACAAACGAAAGCTGTGGTAGAGCATTTTACATAGAAGTCAGAGCGAATAAAGATCATGTGGAAAACAATATTACCTTAACTCTTGCTTCTCGGGGTCATAAAGCTTAAAGAAAAGAAGAATATCTTCTTTCGATTTGTCAGGAGGAGCAATAGGACGTTCAACCTAATTTATCCAAGAGTTAGTAAGAAAATATTAGCTCATCTTCCCGGTTGATCAATTAGCATCTGTTTTTCCTTCCATAATAAAGGCTTCAACAATTAACTTTGCAACCAGGAGTTCTTACCAGTAACTCTACTTCCAGAAACAGCTTAAGTTCTGCAGTGTTTGCCTTGTTAGATGCTTCTCTTATTTGTCCAACCTACAAAACCCATATTCCATAATTCTACGTTAAAAAAAATATAGTTTCCAGCATACAACCAGGCAATTTCATTTCAGAGCAAACAGAGAAACCTGTGCTAGGAAATTCTGAAATACTGACGAATAACAGGTTTAAGACAGCAGTAGTAGAGACACTTGAAACCCAAAAAAAATCAGATGATTACATGTAAAGACTATAACATAGTAACAAAAAGCTAGCGGATGATCAGATACTATGATAGTTGGAGTAATACTTCGCATAAACTCAAATGTCCAGGTAAAAAAAGAGAGAAAAACTACACGCATAAATAGCATATAGAAGGATAACACTACCGGTTGCAATTCCTCCTGAGGAGTAAGTGGGCGATTGGGACGATAGGTATGGTTTTGTCGCTTTGCCCAAATCCAGAACCTCTGTAGCTGAACAGGTACACCAAATTCTTTGGCCACCTCCTCCTGTATCAGCATAAGATTTGTGGTCAAACATGGCAAATGTTTAAATCACAGATGCATAAAGAACTATTTAGCTAGCAGCAATGTGAAAATTCCCACAAAATCCAGATCAATTGTTCTTCGTCTTTAAGGTGGAATCAAGTTACCAGAAAGATTGCTTTCACATAAACCATTTCTTCAATAGAGTAGTTTCTTTCCTTTTTGAAAAATAAAAATGAAAAATACTCCGGCTGATACCTTAAATTGTTGAAATGGTGTCTGTTTCTGGATCCGGAAACTACGAACTTTGTCATGATCAACAAGATCAAAGTATATATCTTTCCCAATTTGTTCCTTAAGGTCTTGATCCCTTGCAACCTTTCCATGTAAAGAAAGTTTTTTTTAGTAAAAAGTGACATAACTACACTCTAAAACAGCTAAGAAATTTATGATCATGCCAAATTATATAGGAATAACAAACCTTAATTATCGTAAAAAGGTGAGCTTGTGCCTTGTATTTTCTTTTTTCTTCCTTTTCTTCCTGTTCTTTCTTCAGCCTTATCTGTCAAAATGTAATGAACCGATCAGGTTAAACCAAGACGCACAATACTTAGAAAATGCCTGAAAATATTTTACCCTTAAATGTTCAGCAATGTCTTTCTCATCAACGTTGCAGATTATTTTATCTTTGTCACTCTCCCGGATATATACAAGCATGTATGCATTCGAGTACTTTGTGAATTTGAAAGGAGGGTTGTTGAAACCAGGATTAGTTTGTGGTAGCTGAAAAGACACCAAAACAGTGTCAGCTAAAAAGAATTAGGCAATGCCCCTCTATAAATCACACAAAATGTAGCAAAAAATGCAACCTCTTCTTCACCACCATATTGCTCCTCCAATGCCCTTTTCAAATCTTCTTTGGTAACTCGTTCATCATCAAATTTATACCTGAAAGGTAGAAGCTTAATTTTTTTCATGAGAAGAGACAGAAGTCTAAGAGGAATGCACAGACTAAATTTGTTATTATAGTATCTGCAGACCACTGATCAGAGAGCGTCGGCCTTATAAAAGCGTAATAGTGTCCACCATGTACTCCTCCACTATGAACTAACACACTGCAGACAAATAAGAGATAGCAGGTCAAGCAGGAAATTGTCGTGCAGCAACCAAATGAAAATGAAAACCTTTGCTACTATCATAAAATGTTAATTAACTGTGCATGTGCAGGGTAAATATAAGCTACGTAAGCATATTCAACACGAAGACCAAGCAGATGATCAAATTAAACTAAATACAGATATATAATCAACACTCCAATTTATATCGAGACTAGTTTTTAAAGGCAAGCACTTGCGGAATCTACTAGAGTAGATCGAAAGATAAAGGAAATACCTGTGAAGCGTGTAAAGGTTGCGGACACTCCTGTCAGCATCAGGGGATAAATACTTCCCATTCTCTCTATCGAGATCCAGTTGAAGAGGAAATTCATACCGATCATTTATCTATCAATAAAAGCTACATCAGCATTCATAAATCAGGGCACCACAAAACGAGAAAAGTACAACTCATGGTCACAACCACATCTTCAATTTCTAGGCACATGCAACTTCAAACACTAACCTTCACCATGGTATCCCTCATGAAGTCATATTCAAACCTCTTGAGCTGGAGCTGAAGAACCGGTGGAAAGTCGATGAAAAGAACGCCTTTTTTTGCATCCTGAAACAGTAGACATGTGGTTCCTCCAGATTTAGACTAGGTAAGGAGTAAGAACTACCTTTTATAATTACAATTGGTCAGTGGTAATTAACTCGACTTGGAAAAATATACTAGTAAAAAAGGTTCCCTAAGATCTCTTAGTTTAGGTTGTCTGTATAACTCTCGCGTTGTAAAGTATAAAAGAATTGCTAGTACCCAAATAAGCCCGCTTCGAATGACACGACCATCCCCACCAAGTATAATGAAATAGAAAGAGTGAGGATAATCAACCTGTAAACCATGTCCTTCTGCATGATATTTGTTGTCTCCTTCAAGGCGTTCAACTTCAACATATTTGTCAAAAGAAGCATAAACATCCTTGCAGCCTTTAACATCCAGCTGAAGGTCTGCCATAAGATAAGTGATAAGAACATGACAAACTGACAAAAACGTTGGTTTAATAGAATAAGAATATAAAGGGCAATTGTATAATACTATACCATAAAATGATTCTTTCCGTGTAGATTTGTAATCCACATTGATGCACTCAATATAATTCATATGGTGGCCCTCGAATAGCTGTTGTATTGTTCCCTCCACAACAGTTCCCTGTAGAGAAAAGAAAAAGCTCGAAACACCATCTGAGGAGGAAATCATGGAATAATAGCAGCAGAAAAAAATTACCTTCATCTTGTCCTCAAGTTTTTCGCTGAGAACTCGATTGAGTTCTTGAACATCATGTTGCATGAAAGAATCATATGTATCCCAACCAAACGACTTTGTCAGCTCTTTTGTCGCAACACTAGTGTCGTTATATTGGAGCTTGTAAAACAAACTTTGGAGAGCCAAAGGTATACTTGCTGTGGGCGCGTCGTTCTCAGTTGTCGGCATGTGGTATACAGCCTAAAAGCAACATGCAAGATTCAGTTGACTTGGTTTGGAATTCAGAGAGAACTCGTAGGATCTATACTAGAAAAAAGACAAAAATATATCTAACCTTCCTGAAGTAAGGTATGTGGTATAGTGTCTGTAGGAGAGAATTCATGTAACAAGTTGCACCTTGGTTCTTGAGACCAACAAAACCAGTCTCTTTTTTGGAGTCGTATGACCAGTAATCGAGAACCTTACGTACAGCGACTTCAGCCTCAACGTAAACAGTATCATTCACTAAATAGCCTCTACTAGGATCATAAAGTTCGCTGAGAGGCATGAACGATGTAAATCCCCAATCGCTTTCTCTTGCATTGAATTGATGTTGCGTTTCTGTACCACATATAGGAAACATGAAGTCAGTGAAATTTTTATCGCCACGCGTCACTTACAGCTACATTATGAGAATACCAAGTTCACCAGAAACCAGGTAAAATATTTCAGCCTAAAGGAGAAGCAGAAAAGGGTGCAGGGCGTAAATATATTCTTCACGCTGGGGCATTCAGTTAAAGCTTAAGATAGCAATAACATGATTACATAATTTATATTCACATATGAAAAAAGTGATCCCCTTCTTGTGCATAGACACAATATGCTCATGCATGAACTCAGGATTCAAGGTGTATATATACATCGTTACTAAATTTACAGGTACCTTTTCTAATGGTATATCTGGTGTGGATTTGATTGACTACAGCCAGACTGAACTGAGCGTATCTGCTCCAACCGTACGGCAAACTCGCAGCATCAGCAACATCCAAGTACATGGACAGATGGTCGACATTGTTCCCTTTCGGGAAAATTAATATGCGCCTGCGCAAGCAAATCCAAATGGTGTCGACAAATCTCGGACAAATAAAAAGCAACAACAAATTACAGTGGAACAAAGTTTATCCATATACCATTTGTAACCTCCAACAACAAATACTTCGGAGTAATGCTTCCTGGTGTTTTGCCTAGAGAAGTTTGGAACAGTCCACGTGAATTTCAGAGTGGGAGGATCCTCAGCTGGCTGGTTCTCCACAGTACTCACAGCAGCCTCAGTTTCCGAAACTACAAAATGCATCAAACGGTTGGTGGAATATAATAAACACCAGGAAGAATCAGAAAACCCTATCCGGCCCTCTAGCACTATACAAGCTCTATCTCATCACTTCCATCACATCAAAAGATCAAAGGATACGAGAAATTTTATCAAATTGAATCAAACCTAAAAAAAGTATTACCTTCCATGGGCTGAGCAGTGCCATCAACCAAATCTGAATGCGGTACAAGCATCTCCTCATCCTCTTGCTGCTGCGAAACATGAACACACCATCATGAATAAGACTTTCTCACTAGAAAAACCCCTAATCTCTCCCTACGGTGATCAGAACAACAAAAATAGAAACCACAATCACTAAACTAACACACCAGAATACAAAAATCACACCACCCTGCAACCATGATTCAATCGCTTCAAACTCAAATCAAACCCTAATGGATCAGCTAACCAAACAAATCAGAAGCAGATTCAGAGCGGATGCATAACGAGCCACGACGGGAAACATCAAATTAACCAGAAACAGAGAGAGAGAATGATGAATCGGAGATTACATCGACCGGAGGCGGAGTCATCATAGTCATTTTCCGGAGAAGGATTGACGGTGGGATCGAGAGACCGACGAACGGAGAAAAAATCAAAGAGATGCCAGAGTGACTACGGAGAAGATATACAATCGCTCTTACTCTTTTTCTCGGCTTCGATAATTTAAGGGGGTAATATTGTCATTTTCACAAAGCAAAAAAAAAGTGTAATTTAACTAAATTACCAAAAATATACCAATATAGGTTATGAATAATATTAGAATTGGCAACTTTTGTGAATTTTAAACTTTAGACAATAATTCAAAAATTCAATTTTTATATATCTTCAGTAAATTAGGCCTTGGCAAAATTTTGAATGGGTATCCTTAAATTGGATTAGCTTATGATGTTTTTGTATATTCTCTTGTTTGCGTCTGAAATATGTTTGTATTGATTAGATCTAACGTGTTATGTGTTATACACTATATACGAAACTATTAACTTGACACTAGAGCAATCATAATTGCAAGGGTTCTCAATTGTGAGATCTCACACAATTATAATAGAGAACCTTACCAATAGATGTGATTTTATACTTGACAATGGTTACATTTTATAAGTTGCAAATTTTTTTTTTTCTATTTCCCAGTGAATGACATCACTGATTTAGTCATAGTGAATACTTCAAATGAATTTCATAGTTGAAGGTTCATCATGTGGTAAATTATAGCAGAAATATGGCAAATCGAGCTTGTTGGTGGCGGCCATATAGTTTGCAGCCTGGAGTGACAGAAAAATTCATTGGCGCTGATGCTAGAAATATATGTACTCATGTAAATATATATTTCATTATTTTTATTTTTATAATATAAAAAGCTATGCTATCTTTATGAAAAATAGACTTACATTTATTCGTAAACATTTAAAATCAGCTTTATATCGATGTGAAAATACCATTTCCCTTTGTTAATGGAAATTTTTGAAGAAGAACTTGTAAATTATACTTTTACGAAGACTTGAAGCCTATTAACTAATACATTTACTGAACGCTGAGACG
This sequence comes from Brassica juncea, assembly GCA_018703725.1. Classification (NCBI taxonomy): domain Eukaryota; kingdom Viridiplantae; phylum Streptophyta; class Magnoliopsida; order Brassicales; family Brassicaceae; genus Brassica; species Brassica juncea. The sequence continues at coordinate 58,276,441 of CM031936.1, read as the reverse complement.
GGTTAATCTGCTTTTGAAAAAGGAGGGTATTTGATTTGATAATCTACTTTGGGAGCTGATTTCATAGATTTCTATTGAGATTACTTTTTGCTGTAATAATTTGCTACCAATGACTTTATATGTAATGGTTTATTAAAATGAAACTAAAACGCTGAAACATGGAAGAGAGATTCAGATTTGATATAGTTTTTTGTCTGAATGATTTCATTTGATATAGTTGATCCAAACTTAAGTAATATAGACTTTTTTTTTTTTCCCATCATTTTAATATTAAAGCTTGAAAATACTGGACCAAGCCCAAATTACAGAACAGTTAAAGCCCAAAAGAAAACAAATACATGGGCCAAAACGACCAAAGCCCAACACGTATTGAGACCCACTTTTCTCACATAACGCACGTAACCCTAATACTCTTTCGTGTCCCGAAACCCAAGGTGCCGTCAGGGAAGACGAAATCACCACTTAACTTGCCGGAACTACACCGGAGACGAAAGAGACCACACCCGTTTTTCCGCCTGGCCTCCAAGGCTCCAACCAAAGGAGAGCATCATCAAGGACACACCCGAGATCTCATCCCGGACCACCGGAGAAACATCACCGACTGCTTGAAACCCAAACCAACCTCTACCATCTTTATCGTTTAAGGATCTTAACCAACGAACATCATCAGTCTAAGACGAGATCTCATCTGTCGCAGACCATCAAGGAAGACCGATCTAGTCACATAAACACCGAGAACCAATACCAAAGAACAGATCCAAACCCACAGATCTGATGAAAACCTTGGCTCCCGCAGAGCTAAAACCACCGCCGCCTTCATGGAAAAAGGCCACAGATACCGGCATCGTGGAGCTAGGAAAACCTCCACCCCCGGGGACAATAGCCGGCGATAGCGGAGCTATGGAAGCCTCCACCTCCCGGAAACCCTAGAAACACTTAGAAACAAAGCAAAAGGGAGAACCAAAGAACCCTCTCCCACCTAGAAAACCATGCAAAGAAACGAAAAGAAAGAGAAAAAATCAACGCCAGACCGACGGTGGCTATGGGAGCCCACGCCGTCGGCCGGAGACACTGTTCACGCCGGAGGGTTTTTAGAGAGAAGGCAGAACTATTTTAAGAGAGAGAAATGAACATTCATGACCTAAGTAATATAGACTTTAAAGATAAACCATGTGTATTTGGTCCTTTTTCTTGTTATATAACATCACTCTTAACAATAATACTTTTCATCGTAAATAAAAGTTACACATCTTTATCGTTTTATAAACAATGATACAAACACTAAAACTAAAGATTTATTGTTTGCTCTTATTCACGTTAATACCGTAAGTGTTGGTAGTTTTCAAATTTTTACTTGGTTATGATTTAGAGTTACAAATTTCACAACATAAATCTGGTTATGGAAAACATCATTATAATATAAATATTTTATAGTAATTATTTTTCTCAACAAATATGCAAAAGACTATATTTTCAGATAACAAAATTTTTCAAATAAAAGATATTGTATGATAGACCGCTAGGCTAGACCATACACTTTTATTTTATTTACCAATTTGGATTAGTGGCTTGTTAGTCATTGGTCATATTTTACTTTTTTATATTTGGATTCTATGGAGTACACATACATTTATATTTTATCGACCAGTATTGATTAGTGGCTTGTTAGTTATTTGTCATAGGTTAGGTTTTTATACTTGGATTGAATGGATTATATGTAGAAATGTACATACGTAGTACATATTGGTTACATAAAAGCCTTAGAATATTGTATCTAGAAGGCAATAAGGTTGTTGTGTATTGTACTTACACTATGTCGGTTGTTGCCATCAATTGTTTTGATTCTCATTGATTTCATCAATTGCTTTACCATCCATCTCCAAAGAAATTTGGTAAAGCAATATTCTGAACCCAATTTGTTTTTTTTTCTACTTTATACAATTCTTTTTAATTCAAGACTTATGTGATCATCTTAATATCTTCTTTCATATGCAGGGATTTTCATGTCACTTATTTCCACAACTGGGCTTGTGAAAGATTAAGAAAATGTAAAGGAAAGCCCATTTCCGAACGCGGAGGATTGTTTTTATCAATTGTACGGCAGTTCAAAAGAAGAAATCATTTCTTCTCTCTCGCAAGAGCGATCTGAAGAACCTTCGAAAACCTAGAGCGCCTGATCCTCCGTTCTCACTGATCGTTGAAGGTAACCTTAACTCTAATTTCTTATTTGTTATATCTGTAATCCTTGTTTCATTGTGATAAATACGTTGTTCTCTACTCGTTTTGAATCTTGAAAACCGTAGATCTACATTGCGATCTACTATCCATATGAACCTTGTTTTTGAATCCTTATGTCTGATCTGTTTTGATCATTCTCTCTACTCGATTTTGAAACTTCGATTCCGTAGATGTACATTGCGATTTACGATATCTATTATCTGTTCGATCTGTTTCCTGATTTCTGATTTGTCTTATTTTCCAGAAGATAACAATGTTTGAAGATGAAGATGAGAAGCCTGAACTGCAATGCAGGATGTACGAATCTTTTTATCCTGCTGAAGTCTCCATTGTGATGGGGAAGGTTACCAAGATTGATCTCAACGAAGCTACAGTCTACCTTGTGGAGTACAGAAAGACCTCAAAACTTCGCTTGTCCGCAGTGATTCCTCCAGTGTCTGTCCTTACTCTCAAACGTATGGAAGCTTTCAGAGTTTTAGGAGGGAATGTCGAAGCAGGTGAAGAGAAACCGCTGGCCTTGGAAGATATCTGGAAGTTTGAGACCACATTCAATGAAGCAAAGTTTGTGCATTCTGTCTTCTATAGTGTTGCAGACGATTTGAATATGAATCTAGAGGTAAAAACACAACTTTTTATATCATCGTTGAAGAAATTTCAACTAAGAGAACTCTTTTTGTGTTCAGGAAGCTTACAAGCTCGCTGGTTGGCCCTCTTTGAAGGAAATGAAGGCTCTGCACGAAGATGAGAAGTTTCTGACCTGTGAGAACGTCCCATTCAAGAAGATGCTGATTGAAAGGATTGCTTTGATGAGACACACCTCTTGGCGTATCAAGGACCCAAGTCAACTTCAGAATTGTTCTCTTAAGCAGCTCCATGATATCTGTTACGCAATAGCACTTACAAGACATGCCGAGGCTTTTTTCAAGAAGCATGGGAGACTAGCCAGGCATAAGTACCTCTCCATTCAAGATGTGGTCAACAAAGCGGTAGCTGCTGGTTTGATTGATAGAGATTGGACCCTTTCTGACCTTGATCGATTGATGAGTATCGTGAAGGATGAAGGTTTCATCCGGGATAAAGAATGTCCCCTCAATTATTCACGTGAGGTAAAGGCTGCAAAGTCTGATTCGGATTCTGATGACATCTCTACCTTCCCCTGCTGTCAAGACCCTCACTGCCCGTTTGCCCTTTCTCCTGAGAGGAAGACGTCAGAATCTGGAGATTCTAGTGACTCTGGATCTTCTGAGTCTGTATGTCATTTCATTATCTGTACTTAAACAATCATTTTAATCGCAATTCTGATGTAATGTAATGTTTTTTTTAGGATGGTCCCAAGTCGAAATTGGAAGTGCCCCAGATGAATGTCTTCACAGCTGGTATAGATCTTCCCGAGAAGACATGAGCGAGTTTATCTTGGGTGCACTTAAGGAGGGTCCACTCACATGTTCTGTCTTCATGTTCCCTTCCTACGAATCTGTCCGGAAAGATGTAAGTGCCTTCTCATTTATGATCTGTTCTGATATTTTTTTGATTCTTTGCTTGTTCAAATATTGCTTGTTCTGATTCTTTGCTTGTTCTGATCTTTGTAGGTGATTTTTGAGCACACTCCAGATGAGAAAGTTGCCTTTGAAATGGATAATGGATTTGGCTTAGACCTTCATACGATGCTTCTAACAGGTTATACTACATTTTTCCTATTATCTTATTTTATTATTATTTTTCTTGTAGTAATATTACATTGTGTGTTTATTCCAGGCGATGGGGTTGATAGAAGGGGGAAACACTAAGAATTCCAAGATAGCCTCGGTGATATCGAAAATGGAGACAGAGGGTTTATAAGGTTTGCTGTAATGCCTAGCACGGTTTCGGAGTGTGTGATTTTCAAGTTAATTGTTCAATTATTGTATTTACTTTTGACTTAATGCTTTTCATAGTTTATTGAGAAATAAATGTGCAGAATGTCTACGATCATGACAAGGACTTTGATTGAGAAGATGCAGTATAATGATGTTGTGGCAACATCTTTTCCTGATACTTTTTTTCTTTTATCCCTGCACCAAATGCATTTGGCGTTTCTGTTTTGATGAAATTGACTTAATTTCGTTCTTAGACATTCTTTGTTTAAAAATGCTACAGAATTCGAAATATTTGAACAGTGTCTAAGATTGCAGAACAGGGAATAGAGACTTAAAATATCTGCAAAATTTTGATATGTTTGATCGGTAACCGACAACACAATTTATTTGAAAGAATGTGCAGATTGTCTTCTTTATAAAGGAACGAATTAAATGAAATTGGTCTTTTCATTTCTTTCCGCTTTCGTTCTAGTCTTTTATCATCATGCATTTTATTGAACCGAATAATAAAAGGATTTTTAACATAAAAACCCCTCAAGTAAGTTTGATTTGGGTAGAAACCCCTCAGTTAAGAATGTAACACAAAAGATGTTTTTACCGTCAAATATGAAATTTTTTAAAATAAAGCAACAGAAGAAAAAGATGTTTACTTTTAAGCATTGACTTTTTTATACGTACAAAAAATTATAGGAATTATGCCTCAGCCTCAACCGAGAGCTTTCAGTTTCCGCATAAACAATAAGTCAGGAGAGACCATTTACAGTTTCCGCATAAACAATAAGTCAGGAGAGACCATTTACAGTTTCCGCATAAACAATAAGTCAGGAGAGACCATTTACTCGCTCTAATTACTATAAAAATGTTGAGTGGTCCAAATGCAAGTTTGTATGTTTTGTTTCTTGAGTGTGTTAGAGAGAATGTTATGTATGATTGTACATCTGAAGAGCTTTGAGCTTTTGGTTTAGATTTCTCCAAGGAGTCTGTATCTTTCGCTAGTGGGAGAGATGTTGATGTTTCTGCCTCTTCGTTGTTGTATACTATGTTTTGTATCATGGAAACCTTAAGGTTGTCACTGAATTGTGCAACCACATCTGTCAATTGTGCACTAGAAGGAAGTCAATACTCAATTATGCTCTGGAAACACACAGAAACAACATTGTTTAGGCAAGATGACATTGTTTCACAAAAAAAAAAAAAAAAGCAAGATGACATTTCTTCGTATATATATAATAACTGAAAGACTGAAGAAGAACCTGTATAAACTTTATGTTAGCTTAGCATTACATGACTCATGTCTTGTGTCATGTACAACTTCGAATGGTTTATGTGAATACCGTTTTTTTAGTTTTACTCCAGATTCAAAGCTCAAAACCCCTGCTGATATTGGTAAAACTCTTGAGTCAGAAATGGGATCAGAGTCAGGATCAGTTGGTATCTGATGAGCTGACTCACGGAGAATGGCATTGACCATTTTCTTCTTTACCTTCTCTTCTTGCAACGCATTGCTCCATAACCTTTAGTTGCACGGAACATGTCAGTTAATTTCAGTAGGACAAAAGCATCACCATTCCAGTGTAAGAAGAGAAGGTAAAAGTGATGTGCCATACTTGTTAAGACATGCTAACACCCTCATCCCGCTGCTTGAACAGGACAGAGCTGTTGAAGTGCATCCTCAGCAAGTTAACCTGAGAACAAAGCTACATAAGAAGTTTTAGCAGATCCTATATAGAAACATACATACAAGAAGAATAAACGTTTATTTTGCTTCCTTCGACACATGGGCCTCCACAGGACTTTAACACCAAGAAGAGAGTAGATGCAATGTTTTTGGTTACAGAGATTAACTTGTTTTCGCTCAGACTTTTTCCTAGCTAGTGTGTGGAGTCTAGAAAGGTCTCGTGCAGGTCTGTGCAGCTCGTGTTCTGAGCGCCCATGATCTGGAAATACAGAGTATTTTGACATCTCAAGAGTAGCCACTTCTCTCAGTCTCAGCTCTTCTTCAAGTTGTTGAATTTCGAGATTCCAATGTCCCTATCTTGAGTCAAGACTTTCCTATTTCATTATGTAAAATACTGTACATATGTGTAAATTTGAGTGGTTACTATGTATATATAAAGTGGTACTATTTAAAAGAAAGCATTTATTTATTACTAAAAGCGAAAACCTAAACAGCTAGTTCCTTCCATATTACTGTATTTGTTAGAACTTTAAATCGCACTAGATCTCGACCCGCACAACCGTGCGGATGATTATTTTTTATTTTTATACATGTAACTTCTTGGTTTACATGATTAGTGGTATATAGTTTTAATATTTATCATATTATTAATAGTTTATTATATATTTTCAAACACAATAATTTTATAGTCTGCATCCATGTATTTTTTTTTTCAAATTGTTAGTGATCTCTCTTATTAATACATGAACACTAATTAAAACCTTACATTATGTGATATTTACGATAAATTCCATTCAACTTACTATTAACTTAGATATTAATTTCCCTTATATTTTTATTTTAGGTTTTGATCGTACTATATGTTAATCGAATTATATGTATGATTTAAATCTTTGACTGAATAACCTACATTAAGTGTAATTAATATCAACCTACATTAAAAATATTATATTAAATTAATATCACAAATTTAATACAAAATTGTACATGAATTTAATATAATTAAAAAATTAATTAGATACTTAAAAGATTTAATTTAGTAAAAATTAAAAATAAACATATATTATAAATAATTATGAAATTAATTAAATATTTAAAAGTTTTGTTTAAGTGAAAACAAAATATACATTTATATTTTAAATAAATATGAATGTATATTTATATTGTAAATAAAAAGATTTGAAAAGATTTTATTGGGATGTAATTAAGAGAAAATTTGAGAATATCTATTTGATTTGTTTGTTTAGAATAATTCAAATATGTATACAAAAATCATTTAAGTAACTTTCTAAGGGATGGTCCAAATAAAAAAAATCATACATGAAATAAATCATGACTTCTGTTTTAATATATAAGATGGATGTGTCGGGAAAATGCTCATTTTATTCTTCAAATATATATGAAATCTGCAATTTTAATATTCAAGTATTGATCGCACCGAATTATTCTCCAACTAAAAGTTGACTACGCAGAATTGGGAACGAAATAGTCAATCGTTAATTGATGGACGGAAAAATGATGGTTTCCGTTAACTTTTTTTACGGTTGAATATTCGAATCATAACTTTGCACATTTAATGATTAGTTGGAGAATAAAAATGCGCATCTAATACTTAAATATTTAATTTGCCGATTGAAAATACCTAGAAGAATTTTAAAAAGCAATGTTTTTTAAAATAAATCATAATTAAAATATTCTCAAATTAGATGTAACCAATATACAAAATTTTTATCTTCTGAAAGAGATTTTTGAGTTTTTACAATGATATATAAAATAATACAAATAATTATAGTTGCATGATTGCATCATAGTGTTGATGTACCTCATGTTTATAAAATCACTTATGGATGATTTCGTATTGCGTAGACAATCATATGTTGTATGTTCAATCTCTACTTTAGGCAATTATATATAATTATCTCTACTATATACAATCACATTAAAAATACAATGCAAATGTAGTTATCTTATATCACTTTATATGCTTTTAAAAACTTGAAAACGATCCTTTTCCAGAATTAAGTATCTTATATATTTGTTTAAATTGAGATTTTTTTTAACTAGGATGGGACATTCAAAATGTAACTAATATACAACATATGATTATGTAAGCAATATGAAATCATCAATAACTGATCTGTAAACATGAAATACATACACTATGATGCAATCATGTACTATAGTTATTTGTATTATTTTATATATCATTGTAAAAACTCAAAAATCTCTTTCAGAAGATAAAAATTTTGTATATTGGTTACATCTAACTTATAAATATTTAAAATTATAACTTTTTTTAAAAAAAAGATTGCTTTTTTTTTTTAATTCCTCTAAGTATATTTAATAGGCAAATCAAATACTCAAGTATTATATGTGCATTTTATTCCTCATCTAATCATTAAATGCACAAAATTATGATTTGAATATTCAACCGTCAAAAGTCAAAGGAAACCATCATTTTTCCGTCCATCAATTGACGGTTGACTATTTCGTTCCCAATCCGCACAGTCAACTATTAGCTGGGAATAATTTTGCGCGAACAATACTTGAGTATTAAAATTGCCGATTTCAAATACTTGTGGAATAAAATGCCCATTTTTCCTGGATGTGTCTATATTATACAAAGCCAAATGATATAATAAAAGTGCTTAGACGGGTGAATTACACAAATCTGGAAGTGGAGACTACAATCTCAACTCAAGAGACCATCAAATACTGAGATGAATTGATAACATCTCTTCTAGTGATTATGACTTATTGGAACGGATGCCGCTCCAGAAGAATTTCATGCCTGAAACAAATTATTAAAAATACTGTCTGCTAAAGGTTCAAACCCATTACTTGAAGATATATCACCTACCAAAGACATATTTTTGTTATTGTTATCCAAAATTTCTCATATTATTTGGCACCTAAAATACTTGCTTCACGGGCTTGAGCCCAAGATCGGTTGGGCAAAGATCCAGTGTCTCGAATCAATTAAGGCTTTCTCAGACATTACTTGAAGATATATCACCTATCAAAGACATATTTTTGTTATTGCTACCCAAAATTTCTTGCACCTAAAATACTTACTTGAAGATACATCATACATATATCACCACCTACCAAAGACATATTTTTGTTATTGTTCCCCAAGATTTCTCATATTATTTGGCACCTAAAATACTTGTTTCACGGGCTTTAGTCCAAGATCGGTTCTGGGCAAATATCCAGTGTCTCGATTAAGGCTTTCTCAGACATTTATTCAAAAATCTTTGTTGTTTAAACAGATTAAGATGTCTCGTAACTTCATAGAGAGCAACGAAGAGGCATATGACAATCGAGACCATATTCGGTGTCGCTGGAATCATTACTTGGGACAAGTTCTTGTGCTTATCTGCAACGTTCCTACCAACAAAGTTTAGCTCATTAATTTTTATGACAATTTAATGGCTCAAGTTTCATTACTCCATTTATTTGACTCTTTTAAAGAAACTTTTCACTAGTTAATGGTTTTGCTCTGTTTGTGGTGCCTACTCAGTGCCTATATATATGATCACACTCAAGGGAAGTTGGTTTTAATTTGATTATTGAGCATTTAGTTTAAAACATCGAAACGTAAATACAATACATGAAAGTTCGAATGAAAGAAGAAAATGATTATTGGAGTTAATTTTAAAATCCAGAAGATAGAAAATAGCATAAAAAGTATTAGAGTAGAACGTTGCATTATTTCACAAATACAAACTACATAGATGTCTTTGTCTCTTCTCCCACTTTCTCGCAGTAGTAGTCTAGTTACCTAAATAAACAACGAAGGTTCCTTTGTTAGTTACCAAGAAACAAGAAAAATGAATCAAAGTTAATCAAAATTATATACTTGGGCCAGCCATGATAACGACGACGGGGGTGGACAGTGTATATTCCCTTCGTTGATATATGCTTAACAAGTATTTTGTTTCCTCCCATGTATGACCCATCAAGAGCCAGCACCTTGTCTTCTGCACCTTCTCCATAAAGAGACAGACAAGCTGCATCTATGCTGTAAACAATCAAAACAAAGAAAAGTTTCCTAAGTTAGGTATTTGCTTTAATAAAAGGGATGGATGAAGAAGCCATTGCACAAACCTCTCGCGTAACTCGATATGCCAGATCTGTCCACATGAAGAGAAATGATCAAATAACATTTTCTTGATTTCTCTCTCCCCAAGACAAGTGTCATATCCCTGAACAATGACAACAGGGTCCCTGCAATAATAATATAGATAAACATATTTGAAAGACGCGTTTTATATGGTATACAACACTAAGTATAGTCAGCTGTACCAAATGGTCTTATAGACACAAATATAGTCATGCAAACTAATATAGTCAGCTATATACACATTGATAAAATACAAAAAAACACCAATACAAACATCTTGAAAACTAAATAACTTAACTTCAATTGCTCAAATCCAACGAAAGAGAGAGTACCAAAAAGAAATAAAAGTTACCAGTCTGCATCTTCAGGAAAAGGATAAGGCTCAACAATGACATTCCATCCTCCAACGTCAGTTCCACTAAGTTTCAAAGCCTTGTCAGCTGAGGCTTCCCCTCCCAGAAAATAAATAAAACCAAAACTGAAACAAAAGAAAAGAAAACCAAAGTTATTAGCATATATATAAAATTATTTGAGTTGAGCTGGGGAATAATACAGAAGGAAGGAAGTAATCACAAACTGGTTGAGTAAATTATCCGAGAGTACGTTGACACAAACATCAGTGATCTCTCCACATGGAGAGAAATTTCTTCTCAATGCGTTTACCACATCATCTTGGGGAAGGTCAATGCTATATCCCATTACACGAACTCTCCCAATGTCGCTGCAATAATTCGACTGAACGACAATTATAACTATTAACAGTGATAAAGAACAGACAGACACAAAAGCAATAAACTCTTACCGTTTTCTTATTCTGGTTTTCTTCTTAGTAGCTTCCCTTTCGTTCAATGTCAGCAGACTCATCTCCTATGATACCAAAAAAAATATAAAAATCTATATCATTAACCATCCAGGTTAAGAGATCGACTAAGAAAAAAAAAAGCTAAAAGGACAGGAAGAAAGAAGATTACTTTAGTCGTGGATCCCTCTGTTGGAGACATGTTGAGCTGATCGGCTTAGCTAGGTCCCGTCCCGTAGAAAGGTATTTATACTTGATTTTTCTTTTCCCTTAGGATTTTGATAATATCCAACCTTATATCTGTTATTGGGCCTCAAAATTCATTCCAGGCCTTGACTAAGCCCATATAGGGTTAAGCTTAGCCTAAGGAATGCTATGCTGGCATACCAGCACCGTAAAAAGAATTAGTGGGATTACCAGCATACGTTTTGCTCTGATTCGATTTAACATATACGGAACTTGTGGTACAAATATAGGTGTGACTGGTAACCATAATAGGAACAACAGGAATGGACAGAAAATGAATGAGTAGGAATAAAATTTTAGGAATGAAGAGGAATAATGATTCCTTATCAAAATCAATAAGGAATGAATTTGTTCTATAATTCTCTACAACCAAAGGAATGAGGAGGAATGGAAAAAAAAATCTATTCCTCAAGAATAGTAAATTTTTTAAGGAATGTTAAGTAATGTAGTGTTCCTCTTCATTCCCTTGGTCACCATTCACATCCATAATAGGATTGCTAAGGACGAGTGAATTTCAAAGCTGCTCATGAAACCAATCTACCTGACCAGCCTAAATCATTGAACACTAGTTTGCCACTAGAAAAAAAAAACTTATCATTTATGAGATATACTTCGCCTAACTCTACCAAGCTTGGCTTACACAAATTAAACCGCGCAACAGTTAAAATCATTTTGTTACCACCTTTGAAGTTTGAGGTGTCATGGTCTATGACCGTAGATAGTTTTGTATCAAGAAAGTCATCATTTCACAGAGATAGAAGGTTGCATGATTTCACAAAGATACAAACAACATAGAGACGAGAGCTTTTCTACTCGTCAGAAGTCATCTTAGAGCATGTTTATCAGTAGATCTTAGATGGGTCTCTTAGCCCAATTACGAATTAAAAGAAAAGAAAAAATGATGTAAACCTAAGGCACGTCTGTTAGTTAAGAGTTTCAAGCCACGCCTTTTAGGAGGCACGTATCAAAATATTAGTCCTCATTCTTTTTTTTTTTTCCTTCTCTCTCTCAGTTCCTTTGCCTTTTGATCAAGCACAAGAAGACGATGAAGGAGTTTATAGGTTCGATTTAGGGAGAGCAATATCTTCTCTTCTAATCTCTCTTTGTTTCTCCTCTTCCTCTTCTTGAGCTTTGAGATCCATCAACGATGGCGAATGATGAGCCTTCTCTCACTCGCTGGAGCTTCCTGGTAAACCCGGACGACTCTGTTCTTTAGATGAAATGTGTGTTGTTGTAGCCTAGTTAGTTAACAAGTATCCCGTTTCGATTTCTCTACTATCAAAAGGCGTGTTTTTTGAGGATTAATCGATTTTGTTTCAAACAAAAAATCAATGTATTTAGTAGGAGTTTAAAACATTTTATGATGCCAAGCTTGGGAGGAAGAAGCTGCCTGAAGATCCCCAGGAAGCAAAGCCAGAAGATGGATCATCCAGCAACAAGGAGGAAGAAGGTTCCTAAGTCCCCACCAATCCAGCTCAGGTGACGATTTTTTGCCTTTTTCTTAAAGCTTTAGAGAGATTTAATCAGTGTTCTAAAATGCGCTAGGCGCTCATTACGCGGTAGATGACTGTATAGCGTCTAGCCGTATAGGCGGACGCCTAAACGGGGTATATACAGATATATAATTTTATACAAAATATAAATATAAAATTAATATACATACATTATAAATATATTTAAAATAATTTTTTTTGTATAAGTATATAGTTTGACATATATAAATAGTCTTAAATTATAAAAATTAAAATCATTTTAAATATATAAAGATGACAAATTTAAAATGATTTTGCAATAATTAAGCTAATATCTACAATCATATAAACACATAAAATAAATAAATTTAATATAAATAATAACATTAATGTAATATAATAATAATATTAATAATTTTTTTGAATATTAATGTTCAAAATCCGCCTAGGCGTCCGCGTAGACCACATAATGTCCGTTTAAACGCTATTATACGCCCGAATTATATAAATCCACATAAAATACTGTATAACGTGAAAACCGTACGGTCGGCTACCGTATAACGCCTAGACGCCGCCTAGGCGGGCGCCTAGACCGTATTTTAGAACACTGGATTTAATGTTCATTGCTTCCTGTAATAATCTATGTAAAGTTCTTAGAGCAGTAATGTCTGCTGTGTTCTTTTGTCTTAAGAGAAATGACTCAAAAGTTTTGGGTTTTCTGATGATTGTTGGAGGGTAACACTGGCCTTGCCAACGGGATCTGCGAGAAGCCATAAGATCTTTGGTTCCCTTTTATTTTGTGGCACAGTGAGATCTCTGTTATAGTGTTTGGTATCTAAGCAATGGTTAGCATAAGCATTAACTGTTGCCTTTTAATGTTCCTTCTGCAGGAAAAAGTCAATGTTCCCACCTTTTGAATCTGCAGAAACTCGAGCTCTCGCTGAGAGTCTGAGTAGGTAAGTGATTGTGTGTATTTCTTGTGTTGTGATGTATTGGTGTGTGTATGTTTCATGGTTTGTGGGAATACTTGTTTTTTTTTCCAGGGATATCATCCGTGGGAACCCAAATGTGAAGTGGGAAAGCATCAAGGGACTAGAGAACGCCATTATCTCATTTATTTATGTATGTATATCTTCTTTATTTATCATATTTGGTTTAATGTATATCTTTACATTTATTTTGATCACAAAAGAAAATATATATCTTCTTTATTTAATAACAAAAACGTTGATCTTGTTCCTCACAACACAAGCAAACATGGAATCTTTCTTTTACTTGGACAGCAAGCGAGTGAGAGAAGAGGAGTCGAAGACACCCTAAATGGGTAACACCAATAAACTAATAAAATTAAGGATCTCTTAACAAAATCCCTTAACTACACTTAAATACTAAAAAAATCACTAAGATACTCTAAGTTGGTAACACCGATAAACATGCTCTTAGGCTTCTTAAGCCTTGTTACCCAAAATAAACAACAAAGATTCTACTTTGCTAGTTACCAAGAAACAGGAATGAAGAATCAAAAGATATGTACCTAGGAAAAGTACGGTTATACAGAGGACGAGGGTGGACACTGTAAATAGTAAACACTCTGGAGCCTGCCCTTTAACCATTTTAACAAAAAAAAATTCAAGCTCTAAAAATTATTTTTAGATGCATAAACTGATCAGAGAAAACTAAACAAACCAAAGATAGTATGTTATATATTTTTACTCACACCCAAGGAAAGTTGGTGTTAATTTTTATTGAGCTTTGTGTTTAAAGCGCGCTCGAAGCATAAAATACAATACTTAAAAAAAGTTACAGTGAAAGTAGATGGTGATCATCAGAGTTTATTTTGAAATCCAGAAAAAGAAGGAAAATGCATTAGAAGTACTAGACAGAAGGTTGCATTATTTCACAAAGATTCAAACAACATGCATTCTGTAGTAAGAAGCAGATAAGGGTGCACGGCATGAATATATTTTTCACTCTGGGCGTTCAGGTAAAGCTTGAGATAGCAACAACATGATTATATTCACATATGAACAAAGTGATCCCCCTTCTTGTAGCCCAACTTTGAAACTTTCGTGAATCATAGCTTTCATGCGCATTATATGCTCATGCATGAACTCAGGACTCAGAGTTTATATATACATCATTACTAAAATTTAAAGGTACCTTTTCTAATGGTATATCTGGTGTGGATTTGATTGACTACAGCCAGAGTGAACTGATACTAATTTTGAAGCCGCGCTAGTCAGGGCCGGCTCAAGAAAATTATGGGCCCCTGGGCAAAATAGTTTTTCAAAAAAAAATTTACATATACTCTATGGATAACATAAAAATTTTGGGCCCCTTTTAAAATTTTTTTTTTGAAAATCAGGCCCCATATTAACACTAATTATGCAAAAAAAAAATTGGGCCCTGGGCCCACGCCCCCCTTGCCCCTATGCCTCAGCCGGCCCTGGCGCTAGTACTACAAGAGCTCTATAAATATATAAATGTATAATAATATTTCATAACTAATTTCGAAATTAGTCAAAATATTTACATTTAATTTTTGAAAATTAAGATATTGTTAAAAAAATTTAAATAGATTTGTTATAATTTATAAAATATATATTTATATTTAAAATGAAAAGATTTCAAAAGATACTGTGCTTAAGGTAGTTCAAAGATTCTATATATTATTAGTTTTAATGAATACATTTAAGAAAAAATTTAAAGGATGATTCAAATTTAAAAAATCAACACATGAAATAAGTCATTACTTCTATTTTAATAGATAAGATAGACTATAATTAGAAAGTTTAAGAAATTAGTATAAATTTTTATTTTATTTTATAATAAAATCTTAATTAACATTAATTTATAATAATATTATACTACCAACTACAAAATTAATTAATGCATCATTTTATAAAAATATTTAAATTTTTAATAAAATTTTGTTAGATTTTTTTTCAACATATTTTTATAATTAAAGAATAAGACAATTTTATAGGTGAAGTTGTTATATATGTCAATTATTTAAGATTTGATATCTTAATGATGCCAAAATATTAATTATAAATAAATGAAATATGATTTCCAAGGAAAGATCCATTTAAAAAGATTTTACATATGAAAAGAAGTTGTGATTTCTATTTTAGTAAAGTAGATACTTTTCATGGTTATTAAAAGTTACACATCTTCATCGTTAATAACAATGATACAAACACTAAAACTAAGGATTTATTGTTTGCTCTTATTCACTATAATATCGTAAGTGTTGTATTTTTCAAAATTTTTATTTGGCTATGATTTAGAGTTACAAATTTCACAACATAAATCGTGTTAAACAAAAAAATCATTCTAATATAAATATTTTATAGTAATTATTTATCTCAACAAATATTTCAGATAACAAAATATTTTAAACAAAAGAGTATTGTATGATAGGCCGCTAGGCTAGACCATACACTTTTATTTTTTCGACCAATTTTGATTAGTGGCTTGTTAGTCGCTGGTCATATTTTACTTTTTATGTTTGGAGTCTACGGAGTACACATACATCCAGTTTTGATTAGTGCCTTGTTAGTTATCTGTCATAGTTGAGGTTTCTTATACTTGGATTGAATGAATTCTATGTAGTACATATGTTGTACATATTGGTTACACAAAATCCTCTTAGCATGAATAAAAGATGGTTATAGCAGTTGTGAGGTAGATGGAAGCTTATCTGATGATAAAACGAAATTATGGAGTACCTTGTTCATATTTTATAGCTTTGGATAATCTTATGACGAAATCTTTTTAATGGACGCGTATATTATTCTTCAAGATCTTTAAAAGTTTGCTGGATGGCCTTCATACGATGAACTGTTGAACTTTCATGAAGATCAAAGATTCCTCAGTGCTGATGTAGATGCTGATCTTAGGGACTTCCTTCTAAGTCTGTCGTTTGTGGAAACCACTACCTGATCACTTCGAACACTTAGAACATGTTATAGGAAATCATCAAATACATGTTTTATATTATCGGTCCGGGTGACAGTACACTTTTTGTATAGGTTTAGCCGATATTTCTTGGAAACCTAGAGATTGAGCTTGGTTTAACTTGGTGCTACATCCAGGAACTTTCGAATGTTTGTGTAGATGGTTTACTTGTTCTTACCTACAATGGCGATATTGATTATTCCTCATTGATGGATGTGATGTTTTGTGAAGGTAGTTTCTTTAACTTCATTAAGCTCCTCCTGGGGATGTCTGGCTTGTAAATGCAATTTCTATATGGTTTATGTTTTAAAGGATTTTTGCTTTTAGTTTTAGTTGGAAGATCAATTAAAAATATTGGATGAGATGGATGATTGTGTGAAATGAACTCTTGTGCTTTTGGTTTTTAAGATCAATTCAAAGAAGACGAAAAAAAGTATGTGTATGTGTGTGCACAAGAATTTCAAAATGTAGGATAGTAAGGTAACGATGTTTTTAATCAAATAGTAGTCGCACTAGAGCCTACACTTTTTTCATTTTATTAGAAGTTTTCAAGCTCTAAAGATAATATTATATAAACTATATTAGTTGGTTTTATATTTGATTTTTTAGCTTTTAGTTTAAACATCGAAAAGTAAATACAACACATAAAAGTTGGAATGAAAGCAGAAAATGATTTATCAGAGATAATTTTAAAATCCAGAAGATAGAAAATAGCATAAGAAGTACTATAGTAGAACGTTGCATTATTTCACAAATACTTATGACATAGAGCTTGTCTTTGTCTATTCTCCCAGTAGATCCGAGAGCTTTTCTACTCTTCGAAAGTCATCTTATCCTTGTTACCTAAAACAAACAACGAATGTTTTACTTTGTTAGTTACCAAGAAACAAGAAACATGAATCAAAATAAATCAAAATTTTGTACCTGGGCCAGCCATAATAACGACGACGAGGGTGGACAGTGTGTATGCCCTTCGAGGGAATAAGCTTAACAAGTATTTTGCATCCTCCCATGTATGACCCATCAAGATCCAGCACCCTGTCTTCTGCACCTTCTCCATAAAGAGACACAGAAGCTACACCAATGCTGTTGTAAAAAAATCAAAACAAAGACAAGTTAGGCATTTGCTTTAATAAAAGGGATGAAGCAAGCCTTGCACAAACCTCTTGTCAAACTCGATATCCCTGATCTGTCCACATGAAGAGAAATGATCAAACAACAATCTCTTGATATCTCTTTTCCCAAGGCAAGTGTCATATCCTTGAACAACCGCAACAGGGTACCTGCAACGAAGTCATACACACTAATATAGTCTCAGCTATATACACATTGATAAAATCCAAAAAAAAATCTCTGTATTACCAGTCTACATCTTTCCGAAAAGGATAAGGCTCAACAATGACATTCCATCCTCCAACGTCAGTTCCACTAAGTTGCAAAGCCTTGTCAACTGTGCCTTGTCCTCCCAGAAAATAAATGTAACCAAAACTGTGAAACAAAACAAAACCAAAGTTATTAGCATTATATAAAACTTGAGTTGAGTTACTGGAGGAAGTAGACACAAACCTGTTGAGAATATTATCATCGAGTACGTGGACACAAACATCAGTGATCTCTCAACATGAAGAGAAATGTTTTCTCAACGCGTTTACCACATCATCATGGGGAAGGTCAATGTTATATCCCATTACACGAATTCTCCAATGTCGCTGCAACAATTTGATTACACGCGAGACATAACGACAATTATTACCAACTTGATAAGAACCAATCAACACAATTTGACATACACAAAAAAAATCAATTATTTTACCGTTTTCTTATTCTGGTTCTCTTAGTATCACTTTCGTTCAATGTCAGCAGACTCATCCCCTATGGTACCAAAAAATATCTAATCAGAAACCATCCTTCGAGAAACAATAACAGAGGTTAAAAGATAGAGTAAGAAGAAAGCTATAAGAATAAGAAGGATCGCTGCTGTTATGTGTACTGATACATCTGTACACGGGTGGTCAAGGGAAATGACATTGAGCTTCTAGAAAGATGAGGTGTATCTTATCCATATGTGAATATTCTTTTACGCATAATAAACACACCACTTGAGGAGCATGTGCTGAGGAGGGCCTTCACGCAGAGTGTGTGACAGGAGACGGACCTTTCTATTTAAGCAGTAGGAGGGGAGAGAGTTAGGGTTATCTAGAGTTTATATCAATCAAGTGTTGAGGTTATTAGTTATTACAATGCTTTGGACCGTTACAAATTAGGTTGCGGATTGTGATGAGAAGTGGTCTCTTCATACTTTAGAAAGAAAAGACAAGATTGTGTATTCAACCAGATTGTAGTGTAGACTTCAAGTTGTTTTAGCGGTCCAGGAATAGCCATTGACGGTGGTTCTTCCGAGATTGAGGCTCAGGAATCTGAGTATCAAATTGCTGAAGTTAAACTTCATGCTCAGAAAGAATGTCTCGAGGCGTGTATCAGGTACAGATGCAGACAGCTTGATGACGAATGTGTTGAAGAGATTGGATCAGATTAGAAAAGAAGTCCCAAAAGAGTTAAAATGATTATTGAGCTTTTAGTATAAAGCGCTCGGAGCATAAAACACACTACTTAAAAGGAGTTACAATGAGAGCATCAGAGTTTATTTTAAAATCCAGAAGAAAAAAACAATAAGAGTAAAAAGGTTGCATTTATTTCACAAAGATACAAACAACATGTTCTCACAGTAGATCAGAGAGAGCTTTTCTACTCTTGAGAAGTCATCCTAGCCTTGTTACCCGCCTAAAATAAACAACCAAAGGTTCTACTTTGTTAGTTAAGAGGAAGAAGGAATCAAGAATCAAAATAATGTACCTGGATAATAAGTACGGTTATGTCGAGGACGAGGGTGGACACTGTAAACAGTCGGCGAAGTATAAAGCTTAACACTTATCTTGCGTCCTACCATGTTGCTCCCATCAAGATCGAGCACCTTTTCCTCTGCACCTTCTCCGTCAAGCTCTACAACAGCTGCACCTATGCTGTAATAAAAAAAAAAAATCAAAACAAAGAAAAAGCCCTCCTAAGTTAAAGCATTTGCTTTAGTAAAAAAAAGGGAGGAAGAATTAAGCCCATGCACAAACCTCCTCTTGTGAATACGTATTTCAGTGACCTCTCCACATGAAGAGAAATGTTCGAACAACATTTTCTCGATATCAGCGTTATCGAGAAGAGTGTCATATCCTTTAACAATTACAGCAGGGTACCTGCAATAATATGAATAAATATATTGTCAACAGAACATCTTGAAAGAAAAGTGAATACCAAAGATAAAATATGTATCTGTGTTACCAGCCTGCACGTTCCCAAAACGGATAAGGCTCAGCCATGACGGTCCATCCTCCCACGTCAATTCCACTAAGTTGCAAGGCCTTGTCCACTGCGCCCTCTCCCAGAAAATAAATTAAACCACTACTGTGAAACGATTTTTTTTTTGAAAAAAAATTAGCATATATATAAACTGGAATTGAGCTGGGAATACTGGAGGAAAGAGTAATAAACCTTTTTAGAACATTATTCTTTTCTCGGACATAAACGTCTGTGATCTCTCCACACGAAGAGAAATGTTTTCTCAACGCGTTTACTACATCATCGTGGTGAAGGTCAGTGTTATATCCTCTTACGCGAATCCTCCCAATGTCGCTGCAATAATTTGATTACACAGGAGACTTAACGACAACTATTACCAACTTGATAAGAACTAACACAATCTTACAGAGACAAAGCAATCAATTATTTCACCGTTTTCTTGGTCTGGTTTTCTTGGTCTCACTTTCGTTCAATGTCAGCAGACTCATCCCCTTTGGTACAAAAAAAAAAAAAATCTAATCAGAAACCATCTCTCGAGAAACAAACAGAGGTTGAAAGATAGAGTAAGAAGAAGGCTATAAGAACAAGAAGGATATTACTTTGATCGCGGATCTCTCCATTGGAGACAAGTTGAGAAGATAGTCTTAGCTAGGTTTTCGTCAGGCGGCGATATTTACACTTTTAGTATCTTGGTTTCCAAGAAAGGTGTTTATAATTGTTTTTTATTTTAACTAACTTCATACTCCGTGGGCTTAGTATATTTTCTGAATGGGCCTTGAATTTATATCGAGGCCTTATTCTATTTTTCAATTACCCCGCCGAAGAAAGTCCCATCTCCACTGCTCACCACTTCACTCTCCCACTCTGCAAACTCTTTCAATTCGAAAAATCAAAAATCCAAATTAAAAAAAAAAAAGGATAAATCAAATGGTGATGGAGGAGGAAGACGACGATAATCAGAAAGCAGCAGATCTAGTCCACAACCTCATCCTCCGTATCAGAAAGCAGCAGATGTTCTGTACGCTTGTCAAGGTATCGATGGGAAGTACGTGAAGTTCAACAGCGAGATCGACGGTTACGCTGTGGTTGATTACGTTAATGCCCCTCGAGCTACGAGAGTTTATGGTGCGTACCCTCTCCGAGCTCGGCTGGTTGTTCAAGAAAGTCAAGAACTCTGTATCATCAGACAAGAGTATGGAGACCGTTGGACAAGCTTTTTGCGCGGCGTTGCGAGACGAGCTCACTGATTATTACAAGCTGTTGTGTTGTGTTGGAAGCGCAGGCCATGAATCCTATCCCTTGAGGAGACTGTCTGTGTGGTTTGCGGAGCCTGTGGTGAAGATGAGGCTGATGGCTATTTTGGTTGATAAGTGTAAAAGGTGTTGAGAGGCGGTGCCATGGCTGGAGCGATTCATTTGCACGCGCAGCATGGTGCTCCGCTTGTTCGTGAGTTTATGATGAGTTTGCTTCGGTGTGTGTGTTCTCCTTTGTTCGAGTTGGGTTCTCGAAGGGGAGCTGGAAGATACTTTTGGTGAGTTCTTTGTCGTGGATCAGCCGGTTAAAGTTTGCTTTGGAGAGATGGTTATAAGCTCCACCCGGGGATGCTTCCGTCTTTTATCTCACCGAGCTTAGCTCAGAGGATACTCAGAAACTGGGAAATCTATAAACTTTCTTCGTGTCTGCTGTGATGATGATCACGGGTGGGCTGGTGCAGCTTCGGAAGCAGCAGCTGCCTCCGGGACGACGACCAGGCGTGGAGGTCTCGGGTATGGTGAGACAGATGCGGCTAAGAGAATCGACAAGCATCTGTTGGATGTTCTGTATAAGAGTTATAAGTTCAAGGAGCATTGTCTTGCGATTAAACGTTATTTGTTACTTGGTCAAGGTGATTTTGTTCAGTACTTGATGGATATTGTAGGACCTAAGCTTTCAGAGCCAGCCAATAATATTAGTTCATTCGAGCTAGCTGGGTTTCTCGAAGGCCAGGGTTCCATTAGATACTGTGTTTACCGAATCTGTTCTGTCCAAATACTTGAGAGTGTTTAATTTTCTATGGAAGTTGAAAGGGGTAGAGCACGCTCTCATCTGGATTTGGAAGACCATGAAACCAAATTGCATCACGTCCAGTTCATTCGTTAAGCTCCAAACTTCAGTGAAGTTGCAACTGCTCTCGGCGCTGAGGAGGTGCCAGGTTCTTTGGAATGAGATGAACCCATTTTGTTACCAACTTCCAGTATTACATCATGTTTGAGGTGTTGGAGGTTTCATGGTGTAACTTCTCAAAAGAGATGGAAGCTGCTAAAGACCTCGATGATCTTTTGGCAGCACACGAGAAGTACCTCAACTCCATCGTTGGGAAATCTCTTCTGGGAGAACAGTCGCAGACCATCCGCAAATCACTTTTCGTCCTCTTTGAGCTTGTACTAAGGTTCAGGAGTCATGCAGATAGTTTGTATGAAGGAATCTACGAGCTCCAAATAAGGTAGACTTTAAATCTTTACTTGAATATTTCCCTGTATTGAAGGTCACAATCTGATCTGTAATACCACTGATTGCCTGCAGAACCAAAGAATCAGGACGAGAAAGAAACAAAACGCAAGAGTCAAGTTCATGGATCAAAAATAAAAAAAAATAAAAAAGGTTCATGGATCAGTGAAAGTAGGAAGGCCATAACACAGCGTGCTGGAGAATTTCTTCAAAGCATGAGTCAAGATATGGACGGGATTGCAAATGAATACACAACCTCACTAGATGCATTCCTGTCTCTTTTGCCTCTCCAACAAACTGTAGATCTCAAGTTCCTCTTCTTCCGGCTTGACTTCACTGAGTTCTACAGCCGGTTGCATGCGAAAGGAAAAGAAAGTTGAAAGAGTATCGAAGTTAGTTGAGAAGCATATTCCACAATAGCAGGGGAAGAAGTTATGTTCTACTTTGACTAACCGCTGACTGCAGCATGGGCTTGCAGAGGACTTTTTTCTTGAATCTAGGTGTGTGGAAGACTCTGTTTCTTATTTATGCCAGTTAGCAAGAGAAGAAGTTATGTTCAATGGCTTGTTTCAGAGTTTGGAACTGGGAAACAGATTCAGTGTTGGTAAAATGGGGAAGGTTTGTGTTTGAATTGTGCCATCAGTCTGATAATCAGCAGCTCTAGTTTATTTTTTTGTGTTTTATCCATTCATCTTTCACTGATTTGTATGATTTCTTTGATGACTTGGTTTATTGATATACCAAGGAATGAGTGGTTATTTGTGTATTTCGTTACTATGAATTGCTCCAAGCTCTCTTGAGTTTCGGCTCTCTAAAACCTTTTGTTGCTACGGTCTGGGATCCAGCATTAGGACAATAGCATTAGCTCACTCACCGCAAGGCCTTCTCATGAAAATCTAGAAGAACCTTTGAGGGTCATTCTCATACATCTTCTTTATCACATACCTTGTTTAAGATCCACACATACGGCATGAACTTCAGTCCTACTGATCTCTGTTATTGAAGCACTTAAAGCAACCGTGTAAGAAACACACGTCACCGTTTTATCAGTTCATTTGGCAAGACAGAGACAATCAGACAGCAACAGGTTGGAGGCTTACAACAACAAAAAAAACAAAAGAGAAGACAGCAACAGGTTGGAGGCTTACCACAAAAAAAAAAAAAAAAAAAAACACGTCGCCTGAGAGATTCGAACTCTCGCGGGGAAACCCCATGTACTTAGCAGGCACACGCCTTAACCACTCGGCCAAAGCGACGGTTGTGATACAAAACCAGATCAAACTAATTGACCTCCAAGTTTCTTGTTTACTTTTGTACTTCACCTAAAGTATACTGTCATGTATGTCATCTATTCGTTAACAAATTGTTGAAAACTAAAAACGAAGCTTATCAATTTTAGTTTTCTTTCTCCCCATTCTCTATGTCTCAAATATCAGAAAGGCAAAATTTAAAAGCTACTGTACAGATTAATAGAAAAGAAATGAGGAAAGGAAAATAAGAGAATCAGACATATTTGTTGATCAATTCCCTGACTTCTTCAATAACAAGCCATCCTTTGTGACCTCCTATAACTTCCTCTTGCATCTCCCCTTCCTTCCACAACTGCATAGAACCCACTATCAACTCTCTCTCTTCTTTACATTGTTATTATTACTTTCATTTACCATTTCACAACATTTCTTACTGTTAAAAAAAATTGTAAACAAGAAAACATACCTGAATGGTGGGCATTTTCTGCATAATACATGAATATGGAAAACTGATTCAGATTTGGCCAAAAAAATACCAAACAAAAAGAATGATAGGAACATGTTTGATTGTTTTAAGCATCATATCTTACCGAAATGTTGCCACGCTTCAC
This sequence comes from Brassica juncea, assembly GCA_018703725.1. Classification (NCBI taxonomy): domain Eukaryota; kingdom Viridiplantae; phylum Streptophyta; class Magnoliopsida; order Brassicales; family Brassicaceae; genus Brassica; species Brassica juncea. Next base: position 58,252,370 of record CM031936.1, on the reverse strand, counting down.
CAAAGTTTGAGGGACCTTGTTCACATCCACGTAGTAGAACTTTGTTCTGTTGTTTTTTCGTTGTTGTCGTGTATTCATTTCAGATTAACAAATGAATCAGCCTTTTGCAGTAACATTAGTGTAAATTTGTTACTAGCTTACCGGTTATTATATTCAGCTGCCAACTTCTCCAACTTAGGCTTCAAGTAAATACATTTCCGACACCAAGAAGCCATCCTGTTCACATATATATAGATATGCTTTGACTGGTTAGTGACTGAGTTGTGAAAATTGATAAGTTGGAAAAATCAGTTAAATGAAGGTGGAAATGATCTAGCGAGCAAAAATGTAATCTAACAGGTAACAAGAAAATAACCTACTTTTTCCAAATCTTTACCATATAATGGATTCCATCTCTAACCAAGATTATAGAGAGATATATAGTTTTGGTGTGTTTGTTTACCATTCGATGATGATAGGCTGAGAGAGGTTGCGTGCGTCAGAGAGAACAGCTTCAAGCTCATCAACGTCGTTAATGGGTACCATCTCCACAGTCTCAGGCTGTGATACGTTTGACCAAAAAGCTTTTAACCTCCACTCCTTCTCTCCTTGTGACCTCCCAAGCTTTTCATAATTGTAAACCTTCACACAGCAAAACCCACACTTCTTCTCCAAATTCAAACTCTCTTTCCTCCAGAATTGTTCCTTCTTGTGATTACTGTGACCTTGTGTCGTTAGTATTTGAGGGTTCGATGCCAAAGCTGCCATTCTTTTTTGTGTTTTTTTTTTTAATTCTTTTCGAAGAAAGAGATATCTGATGAAATATTCTAAAGTTTTCATATGACATAAGATATTTTTTTTTGCTTTGAGAATAGATGTGAGGAGAAGGAGAGAGGGCTTATCCAGAAGATAGATGAGTTGGAAAAGTGCCACCGATGAGCAAGTAGCCGGTGGGGGCCACCTCTCTCCAATAATTTTAAAACTATGGAAATCAAATGTAAGTTAAGCTTTATTAAACAAATTAAATTGCCTCGTTTTATAGAGATAAGAAGTTTAGAACCATGTGAATGCCATGCACATATCATTCCCAAAAAAAAAATCTTATTCCATAAAAAAATGATGAATTATGAAAATTAAAACTTGAGAAAAGAAACACATTCTCGGTAAATAGTCAGGGCTTTCAGACTCTCAGTATGGCCGTATCATTTAATGGAATCCAAAACACAGATAACTCTATCTAGTACTCCGTAAATAAAGTACAAAATTAAAAGATATCATTGCTAAAAGATTCTCCAATTGTTCAGTTCAAAAAAAAAAAAAGATTCTCCAATAGCTGGTGAAATGCTTTTGAAGAAAAAATTGCAGAAGATTAATTGAGAGTCGAGACTCGATACGGTGGATAGAGGAAACGGTCCCACGCGCTAAAGACTTTCGTAGACGCAAGGGCACCACCTTCCCTCCGAGCACTTTCCTCTTTGATTTATACCAAACATGTCACCTTAATTAACTACGAAATCAAGATTCAATAAGTAGCTAGATACAAACTACAAAGAATAAGACTCAAGTGTCAAGTCACAGACTCTACTTTCATTGGGGGTTCTGCCATATTTGACATTCAACTCTCGACCATTTTTACACGTAAGATAAACATCGGTCACAATATCTCCATCAGAAAAGTTCAATACCAATAGCTTTTGCGTCTGAGTTTATGTATTCCGGTTGTTATATAGGCTTACATCTTTTACATGAAAACACTCTTGGATCAAAAATGATAAAACACTATTATAAAGAATACGCATAGATTACATTTCTCTAAACATATATGATCGAAAGATAAATATCAATATAGGATTACTAGTAATATAGTGGAACCATTTGCTGTCAGTTAACCGTTAAGATGATTCAGTCACTTATGTTGCTACACTTAACATAGGGGAGGATGTATAGTTAACGAAGGAAAACATGTGACAACGTTTGGCATTAAGATATTGCATTCCACATATTTGCACCTTTTGTAAGATAAACAAGAGAAGCCCTCCGATATGGACTCCTCTTGAATGAATTGTATTATCAATAAGACCACCAAACAATTATTCTACTTGTGGCCAACAACAACCTACAATCGTATTTGATTTTGACTTTGATCATTTGCCTTGTAGAGAGAGATTCTTTCCGTGTTTTATTTCATGATTAGTTCATAGTATAAGTTTTTGACTATTATGTTATAACTTTTTTAACATTAAAAAAAGGATTAGACTAGTTAACCACCGACACGCGCTTTGAGACTGGTGTTTCCGTAATTAACTATAAAACAAGGGGCATTTAATACTAAACTCTCTACTTTAAGTCATCCTCCTTAACGGTGTCGTCTAAACGATTCCCCCTGTTTCTAAAAAAGTCATCTCTACTTCAAGTTCGTACACACATCTCTCTCTCTCTCTCTCTCTCTCTCTCTAACCCCCTAAATAAAAGCATATCATTTCTCTCTCCGAACCACCTAAACACTCGTCACGCGCCACGAACTCACTCCTCCACATTCCCCACTCACCACTGTCTCTCTCTCTCTCTTCCCATCTCCGTCTATGGCGTCCGACGCCGTCAAGTATACGCCGATTCACGGCGGAACAACGACAACCGCCGCCGCAGCCGAAGTAAAGAGCTTCTTCTCCGCCTTGAAACCAAGAAAAACCTCGACTTTCGCTTACGCCTTCGTAATCACCTTCGTCGCTCTCACTCTGTTCTTTGCCTTTAGTCCTTCAACAAACTCATCTTCTCCTTGGTTCTCTAACATCTTCTCTTCCTTCTCCACTGCCACCACCGCTCCTCCTTCATCAGACGACAACACTTCCGGATCTCACTTCTCCTCGATCTTCTCCTATATCATCCCTAACGCCACTTCAACGAATCCCACCAATAGATCTACCGACGCCACCTCCAACAACACCGTCTCAGACGTTGCCAAAAACAGTACTTTGCAATCTCCGGCGCCGGAAAATCGAACTCCGGTTGCTAAAAACGCAACCTTTGTATCTCCGATCGTAAACGGAACCAACCCAGTTGCCAAGAACAGTACTTTACAAGCTCCGGCGCCGGGAAATCCAACTCCGATTGCTAAAAACGCAACCTTTGTATCTCCGGTGACCAAGGGGACCAACCCAACTTCTCAACCTCTGCTTCAAGATAAGTCTCCGACAGGATCGAGTAATCAGACACGAACTACCACCACCGATGATGTTCGAAACCAGACAACAGCTCGATCTCCGTCCAAAGCACCCGTGTCGGTGGATCTGACAGCCAATTCCAGCTCATCAACTGTTAAGCAAGGTGATTCAGTTTCTTCGGTGAAACAAGAGATCGAGAAATGGAGTGAGTCTCTGAAAGACTGTGAATTCTTCGACGGTGAATGGATCATGGATGAAACGTATCCCCTTTACAAACCAGGTTCGTGTAAGCTCATCGACGAGCAGTTCAACTGTATCTCAAACGGAAGACCCGACAAAGATTTTCAGAAACTCAAGTGGAAACCTAAGAAATGTAGTTTACCAAGGTACGCTTAGTTGTTAACTTGTCTTAGAATCTTAAAAACCACCACTTTTATTTCTAATAATAGATTGATATATTAATAAAAGGTTAAATGGAGGTATATTGCTGGAGATGCTTAGAGGAAGAAGACTAGTGTTTGTTGGGGATTCTCTAAATAGGAACATGTGGGAGTCTCTGGTTTGTATACTTAAAGGATCGGTGAAAGATGAGAGTAAAGTCTATGAAGCTAGAGGAAGACATCATTTTCGTGGGGAGGCTGAGTACTCTTTTGTCTTCCAAGTAATGTCTTCTTGTTCTGTCTAAACCAACTCATTTTGTTGGTTAGAATACATGTTCATGGTTTTCATTTTGGGGGTTTGTATAGGATTACAATTGCACGGTGGAGTTCTTTGTTTCACCCTTCTTGGTCCAAGAAACGGAGATTGTTGACAAGAAGGGAACCAAGAAGGAAACTCTACGGTTGGATTTGGTTGGCAAGTCCTCGGAGCAGTACAAAGGAGCTGATATTATTGTCTTTAATACAGGACATTGGTGGACTCACGAGAAAACATCTAAAGGGTATTTTTAAAAAACTACTAATCTATAATGAGAACTGCTCTGTCTATGTGTTGTGTAATGTAGAGCTGATAATGTTGGTTGGTTGGTTTTAAAAGGGAGGATTATTATCAAGAAGGAAGCAACGTATATCACGAACTCGCTGTACTCGAAGCTTTCCGCAAAGCTCTAACCACATGGGGTCGTTGGGTTGAGAAGAACGTGCATCCCGACAAGTCCCTTGTCTTCTTCCGTGGCTACTCCGCCTCACATTTCAGCGGTGGGCAATGGAACTCGGGAGGAGCGTGCGACAGCGAAACAGAACCGATCAAGAACGAGACGTACCTAACACCGTACCCGTCTAAAATGAAGGTGCTAGAGAGAGTGTTGAGGGGTATGAGAACGCCCGTCACGTATCTAAACATCACCAGATTAACGGACTACAGAAAAGATGGTCACCCTTCGGTGTACAGGAAACATAGCTTATCTGATAAAGAAAAGAAAACGCCGTTGCTGTACCAAGACTGCAGCCACTGGTGCCTCCCTGGAGTTCCTGATTCCTGGAACGAAATACTATACGCCGAGCTGCTGGTTAAACTCAACCAGCTTGGTAAAACACGACGGAATCCTTAAAAAAGGTTTTTTCCATCTCAGAACACACTTGTTTGATCCTAATACTTTGGTTTCTTCTGTATGATTGTTTTTAGTTGATTATAGAATGTGTAGAGTAAAAGAAGAAAGATGAAAATATGATTTACTCTCGGATATCTTTGCCACTGTTTGTTGTAAATGCTTTTGTTACTATATTTATACCTCCAAGTAGAAGTTACAAATTAATATTTTTGATATTAATCGCTGTTTAGATATGTTTGATCTATACAGAGCATGGTTTTGTGACTTTTCTTCTTTTCGTTGTTGAAATAAAAGTTTTATGAAATAAATGTAAATGTAAACGCAAGAATTTGCATTTGGAACCGATGGATGTGACAGATTGTCGACCACCGACAGTTATAGATTATACTGATTTGTCCAGTTTCGGAAAATAAAATATAGGAGCTGAAGACAACGGGTTCGGTCACGACGTTCACATGGGATGTTTGGACTTCTTTTAAAAAAGAGTCCGTTAGGTCAACTGCTTTTATGAGTTCAGTGCGATTGGATCTAACCGGTACAGTTGTTTTTTTTTCACGTTGCGTACTTCTTCTTACATGTTTAATTATGTTTATGTGACTATTTGGTTGGAGATTGTGAAAAAACAGATACAATGGGTTTGTGTAGAAACTAAGACCATGATTATTGCGGGGTTCTTAGAATGAGGTTCTTATCGGAATATAAAAAATCATCTCTTAACTTTTAAGTGATTCTTAAATCTCTTATTTAAGAGTCGATTCTTAGTTTTTTTATTACAAATTAAGAGAAAATTTCTTATATTCCACTAACAAACCACACTAAGAACTCCTCAATAATCATGCCCTAAGATTATGGATGCTAAAAAAAGAAAAAAGATTATGGATGCTTAAACTGAAAAAGGCTGGAAATATCTGAAGTACGCAGTACGACACTCGACCGCTGTACAAAATTGCGTTATATAACGAAAAAGTAGAGTGTGACATTTTGTTGCGGCCGACAGAGCTATATATTTGCAAGATCCATACGATCATCTCTATATATTCTCGGAATTCTCAATAATTTCGGTATTAATACAACCAATACTAGGCATGCGATTTGCGAGAGAAGGCAAAGAGAGCACCCAAAACAAAACCTTTGAGCATTCTTTCTTGGCTAGACCGAAGCTCTCCATAAGTACCACTCAGCATTTCAGGTGACAAAGCCCATCCACTCATCAGTTCTCCAAACTGATAGTAGAAATAACTCTGAAATCCCGCAGCATGCAACTTACCCCTATCATGTACTTCATTTAAGAACAGCCTGACTATGTTTTCATGTTGGAGGACAAAAACTTGGCTAGGATTCTATGCTCAAGAAACCATTTTGCTTAAATAGAATATACAACTTTACAGCGTATGAACAGATCAAACCATATATTTTTTCGTTGTTTTTCACTCAATAAACATGTCAAACCCTTTTCGTCCATCTGTTTTAACCGGTCCTACCCAAACAAAAACAATGCCAAAAAAAAAATCCAAAAGAAAACCAAACACTAACCGGATAATCTTTCTTCTAGACGTCTTTTAAAATAGGAGACGGTCTCAACTACTATGGAAGATAAATCTTAATATATACACAGTTGAAGACCCAATTTAAACCACTCCGCCATTTGCTCAAGCTGTAACCATTTATTCGCCACGTGCTTTCATGAAACTTGTTTTCCCGGTCCAGGCTTAACCGGAATCAATAAAGGACTGTGAAATGATGACTTGGACAAGTCGATATTGTGTGCAGCTGACGTGGAGGGTTGTGACACTGAGGTGGCAACGCGTTCGCAAGAAGGGCACATAGTGAGAGTGGTGGCCGGAAGTTGCATGCAGAAAGGAGAAGAAGTCTTCAAGGCTCTCAGTTCTTTAACCTCTTTCTGAAGCCTCCGGTTTTCTTCGGTTAGTGACTCACAGCACCTCTTGAGGTATTCACAGTCCACTTCCGTTTGTTTCAGCTTTGTCCTGTCAATTACATAAACATAGCCCCCGATAATTAATCATCCAAACAAAGTCAATATATAAATCATGTAAAAGATCAGAAGCTCACCAAGTGATAAAATAAGTGTGATGTAATGTTAGACTATTTTTAAATATTAATATAAATAGAGTAGTGATGATATTTGGCTAAGTTGTGAGAAAGAGTTATGATTTGTTTTTTATATATAAATAAGTCAGTATAAGCAATTATCTGTGGAAATGATGAGCAGAGGTGATATGCTACTTTTGCACGAAAACTGACAAGAATAGACATGCGACAATGTGTTATTATTACTCGTGATGCATGTCGTCCTCATTCCTTTTTTTCAGAAATTAATCATCACAAAAAAAAAAAGCTCTTTCACAAAAAGAAAATGAAGCTATAATGATATAAGCTAACCTGGCTCGTCTGTTTTGAAACCAAACTTCAACCTGACGAGGACGAAGATTCAACTGCTTTGCCAACGCAATCTTTTGCTTCTGTAATGTTTATTTTACGCAAAATAAACAGTAAAAAGGGTAAGTTTTGATTTGAAAACACACAAAAATCTCAAGAAATAACAAATTATAAAATGTAAAGAATTATGGGAGACGAACAGGATTAAGGGTGCTGTGTTCTTTGAAGCTGTCTTCAAGAAAAGCAGATTGGTCTTTAGAGAGTCTGAGTTTCTTCCTGGTGGCTCCGTTGTCGTCATCGTTGTCTTCGTTGCTGGCTCTTGAAGTAGATCTCTCAACCTCATCGTTTTCGATATCTCTCTTATTATTTCTTCTCTCATAACCATAGCTTTTTATCCCAAAGTCCAAGCGAAACGACGACGTTACACTATCCGGCGGGGACACTGACATACTAAGCGCTGCCTCTTCTTCCTCCTCAGGCACCGTAGCTGCTCCTGAGAGCATCCTTCCTCCTTGCCGACCTATAAATTTTGAAACTCTCTTTATTAACAAGGTATTGTATTTTTTTTAAATGATGAACATAGAACTTAAGCTGAAACCAAAGCTAATCATCGAGATATGTGGAATATATAACGATTAATTTTAAAATTTTAAACATCCACAACTGATTTTGTTTTCTACAGAACCTAGGTCTTCTTTCTTGTCACAAATCAGTCAAAGCATAGTTGGAAAATGATTTCAACATCACATCGATACCTTAATCATAGTAATTATGTATGACAGTAAACTATAATATATCATATTCTTATAAATATAAGAAAGGAAAACATGTAAGCTATTTTTTTTTTGTTTATAAACTAATACCCTTACTATTCTCAGGGAGCCAAGGGAAGTGAAGCTGAAGCTGTAGTGACGGATCTACGGAAGACGAAACCCTAAATCCATCTGAATCATTTGCTTTCGGCGCTAGTTTCCTCTTATTTTTCTTCTTATCATCTTCCACCGAGGGAGACGAAGAGGATGACAGCGATCTGTGACCACCAATACCAAGTACATCTAAACCCATGTTGAACCCAAGATCCTTGTCGGAAGTTGAGGTTGAAGAGGCAGAGGGATTATTAGTAGTCTTCGAGGGCTTCTCCATAAAAGAGAACTTGTTGTTAGTATTGTCACCTAGACACAAGGCTAGTTCCATCTCTTGCGAAGTGAATAAGGGTTTGAGAGAGAGAGCGAGAGAGAGAGAGACAGAGAGAGAGAGAGAGCGAGAGAGAGAGACAGAGAGATCTGCTTTGGCCTTATGGATTCATGTCGTGAAGTGAAGCCCCACTTCTCTATTTATTTCCAAGTTCAATCTAATTAAATAATATATATATTTAACCCCCTCGCATTAAAAACAAGCTTATAATTAACTTTTTTTACCAAAGAATATATTGGATTTATTCCTCTCCATTTAATATATTGGATATGAATGTGTATGCATACGTAACGTGGTATTTTGGGGTTGAGATGGAGTTTAGGAAAGTGACCGACAACTGCCGATGTACATACGCACGTGAATGCATATAAATATATACCTCATTTTATACGAGAGTGGCGCCTCGTGTGTTTATGTTATTACATATTCACTACGCATGCAGTCATTTTATTTTTTTTGTTAAAATTTAATTTGGCGCATGCAGTCATTGAAGAGTATACTATAGGATAATTTTGAAAGAGTTACATGTTACTCCGTATTTTAACCAGATCTTAAGTATTCCGTTGAACTAATAAGTATACTAAACCATTGAGATATTATTGAGTTTCTTGAAAAATTTAGACTGTTTGTTGAAAATCATTGAAGACCATAATTAGTTTGACCGGCCAGCGTAATTCTTGGTCACACGTCAATGATGGCGTTTTGAATTTAGGTTTTAGTAACTTTTAAGAGATTTAAAAGAAAAGTTGAAGTTGTTGAGGAAAAACAAGAAAAATAATAATTGGAAGTTAAAAACAGAACATAACGACGGTTGACATCGTAGTTACCGATTTATTTTCTTTACTTCTAGTAGAATCAGAGCTTAAAATTAGAACTCAGCTATCAGCATTAGGGACTCATGATTAAGTTCGAACATATTACTACATAGAAGGGAATGTTTCCATGAAAAAAATGCTGTAATGTTTACCTAATAAAAGGGGGAGCAAGACATAATGATTACCCATGACACATAATGATAAGAGAAATTAAAATGTGAAAACGATGACCCATCAAACGGTCACGAAAACACTCAATCAAATTAACTTTTCTTTTAGTTTGACCAAAATTGTTTTTTTTTTTTTTCTCGTTAAAAAAGTTTGGCCAAACATTTTTATGGGCTCAAAACTTATCACCACAGCGGATGGTCCTAGAAAAACTTGAGTAATGTATTCTTACCCAACATCATGAATACAATTCCCATTATTTGTAAATTCTTTAAAACTTTTTTGCAAGTTGCTTTCGAGAAAAGTTCTAGACATTAAATAGCTTCATTATTATGCAAATGAATGGTAACATGTGATGGACATGATAGTTGGTTTCAAAATAGTACTTTGTTATCAATTAGTAAAAATTGTAGGGTCTGACTGATAATTCATAGTCGAATAGCTTCATTTCACCAACAATATATATGAGAGGTCAGAATGTCTGTATTTTTTATTTAAATTTTAACAATATCTGATAACGTACGTACGAATTTTGTTCCTAATACAAATACATGTGTATATATTGTCTGTTTACAAAACTCATAAGTTCTATCATCAACCAAACATTATAACATAACGTGACTAATATGCAACTTCAGCACTATTTGAAGATATATATATATATATATATATATACGTGTCACTTACGAATTGTCAGATTGGTACCAGCAATATCTGCCGCTTTTTGCTACATAAACTTGTTTTGACTTTATAAAATTTAAATATATAGCGACAAGTTTCCTCTTCACTATTTCGTAACATGATTAACCTATGGCGAAATACATACTATATTCCTTCTACGCATGTCTCTTGTTGTTATTTTTTATAATTTACAAAGTTTGATTTGAGAGTGGAGTTATGGCTAAACATGAATAGAGAGTGAGAGGACCCACACGCGTGGGACGCGGATGATATCCTCAACAAAAGATTGGGGTGTCATGCTTTTAGGCTCCTTGCAATAATTGAAGTCATGCATACTCGCATTATTGTTATTATTATTACCATGTCAAGTATTTTTGTAGCATCTCGATCTTTCTCTCAATTATTTTTCTCCTCTCTGCCCTACTATAGATTCATTATAGCGATTCCAATTTCCTTTTATTTAGATTTATCTATGCACCATTTTGAATTTTATTTATGTTTAGAGGCACCCTATGTTTTATTGCTGAGTATATATAAAATTTTTGACACCCCGTGTTATTATTTATGTAACGAATAAGTCAGTTTAAGGATAATTTATAAACCCTTCCAACTTCGTTATAAAACAAGGACAGATAACAAACATCCTATATAGTGAACATGTTTTTTTAAATATTTTTGTTTATCCATGCATGCAAAGCATGACCCTTAACTTTAGCTATTATATCAGTTTTAATTTTGTAACACGATAAAGCTATTATATTAGTATAAACCCTCTTCTTTTGTAATATGATAGTTTTTTTGTAACCAACCAAAATTGACTAACAAATGGTTCGATGAATCAGATTCATGCTCCTTTTTTCACTTTGTTATTGTTATTGACATTTAATTTTAAGAATATCCATTAATAAACGAACGAATATGCAAGAAGCACGTGAGCAGTGTAGCTGACGAGGGAAAGAGTCACGTGAAGACGCGCCTGAGGAAGTAATGATGGATAATGGTGTCTTGAGTGATGAGGTCAACAGTGCGATTGTGTGATGAATCGATGAAACCGGTGGCGACGGGGTCCATTTTTGTCTTGCTTGTAAAGAGGCAAATCTCCACACAGGCAATCATTTGTTTATTAGACCCTTTTTCTCATCTTCGTCTTTCTTGAAATTTAAGTTTCCGATTAAATGCTTTTCTACTGTTGTTCATCTTTCTCGTGAGGGCAAATGTTAATTTCACACGTACTTAAGTGTCAAAAAGTTATTAACCGAATGTTGAAACAATTATAATTAACTGACTCTTTAAAAGACTTGGAGCTTTATGCCGATTGACATTAGTTCATCTAGCTATTATAAATAAACTACATAATGCTAAACAGTAATCAATTCTTTTTTTTTTCTTTTGAAACACACAGTAATCAATTGAGTAAACTTAGTATTAATCATTTAAAAAACATTAACCTTAAGTCATGGACCATGAGTAACCTAAAGCCAAATGAGTAACCTCACACTCAACCCACTAATCAAAGAACTCATTCCAATTAGTGGTAGCCAACTTGTTAACCTCATACCCGTAGACCTCTTGAGGACTGCTTTATATCTTGACCGCAAAATCAGCTCACTAAATTATTTTATGTCTCCCCTAAACTTCAAATGTAAATTTTATATGTCGGCGAAATCACTCAGCGAGGACTGTCATGATGGTTGATAATTCAATTTACATGTTGGACGGTTTTTGTTGTCTTTGTTGATTGGTGATTCATATATAATTCATCAATGATAAATTCTTTGTTGGAGCCCACGAGATAAAGTTGATCTTTTTACTTGAAGAGATGACTTTTTATTTGCTATTTTTTTTGTCACGAAATTTAATTGCTATTTTTACTTAAGGAATTCTGAACTAACGATCTAAAACTATAACTAGGGCTTTGAATGTTTACAACCACCCCATCTCGCACCGCAAATAACAGTAACAAAAATCTCTACATATATCATATATCTATACGTTTTTATAACTGTTAGAACCGTACCGCAGTTGAACCGCTTATCTCGTACCGCTCAAACCGCAGTTACCATTCGGAGCCTAGGAATATACAAAGTTGTACAGAAACGATGATTACATATTGCTGATAGTTTCAATGGTTTTCAGATTACCACAAAAAAATCAACAGTTAAATAAATATCTGAATTTTGACAATGCAAATTAAAAACTAGTAAAAAATCTGATATCCAGATTAGTTATCTGCAGATTTGAAATTTGGCAATCAATTATCATTATAATGTCTTTTAGATATTCATAGAAACCACATATTTTAAGTGATCGAGCTTCTTGGAATAATTTTATTTAATGAAAAAACAAAACGGTTGATTTAACCAGAGCTTGCAAATAGTAACAAAAAGCTAAAGACCTCGAAGGAAATCAACTTCCGTTAACCTTCTTACAGTCTAGTCTTATCTCTCCACTACTCCCTGTCAAGGGACTGATATTCCCCATATTGACCATGGACTGAGCAAAGGCCTGAAAAAACAGAGTCTGGTTACTTGCAAAGGAAGTAACAATCGCAATCGTGGCTGAACCGGTGGTAGAGAACAGCTCTTGGTCTGACTGAAGAAGCCCGTTGTTGGTCTGAAGGTTGGTGAAGTAATTGTTATCGAACGCGTCAGGTGTGCTCAAATCAAGATTGGTGATCCCTGATCCGGTGCCGTTTTGAGGACATAGCTGCTGAAGACTGCTGAGAAGGGTCGTGTTTAGAGTGGGATCAGGATTTCCCGACCCGCTGAAGTTGAATAGTCTGTTACTGAACACTCCGCATCGAGCACGTCCGAACGTATGCGCGCCTAAACGTTAGATATAATAAACCACAAGGATAGCGTTAGGGCTTTGTTTTACTTTTTCCGCAAGTTAACTAAACAATGTAGATATCATTACCTGATAAGGCTACTAGATCATTCGTATTTAGCCCGACAGCTGAAAATTTAGACGTGATGTTGCTAAGCCCTTCTACTGGAGAAGGAATTGACGAATTTGCCCCGGCCTGGTTTGCTGTGAGACCATCTCTTCTGCCCAATAATACAGTCCATGAAGGCCCTCCTGACTGAGCATGTTCAACCACGTACGTTTATATAGATAATGTGAACAGTGAGCATATGTATTTCTTTTACATATATCTTATCAAGAATGTGTTATTTACCAAAGAAACCGAGGCTTCTGAGGCAAGAGCTAAAACGTCAGAGCAAGAGACAACACCGGGACAAGCGTTCTCAAGGGCAGTTTTGATATTATCGACAACGTTGAATCCTCTAGCTGAGTTTGCGTTCGGGCCAGCATTCTTCTCGCTCTGGATGCTTCCACTGTCGTCAAGCAAGATCGATGCGTCACACCCCTTTTCGAAAATATAGAAAAGTATAGTTGTCTAAGCGAAAAAGATCGTAAAGATTTGATGTTAAAGAGTTGTATCGAGAAAAGATATACATTAACAAAACAGTCGTGAAAATGAAGACGGATGAGGCTGGCTCCGATTCTCGAGTCGGATTGAAAGGCTTGCTGAATAGTGGTACGTACGATGGCAGAGGCGTTAGGGCATGTTCCAGAGTAAAACGTTGCGTTTAACTGCCCATTTGAAGTTCCAAACAATGAAGATGAGATGACGAGAGTGGTGAGGATTATGATAAAGAAACCATCACAAGTAGTAGAAGTATTTGTTACAGCCATTAATAAGGTTTTGGAAGTAACTAGTTTTGAATTTTGTTTTTCTATGATTGGTGCGGAGCTTATGAGTATTCCATATCATTTTGAAATCATTATATTTATAGGAAGAAAAAGTTTGTTAACGCGTATTTATTAGCTGGTCATGGAAGTAAAAGATTTTAAATTAAACCAATAACTAGATTAACTTGTGTGTTTGTGAACTAAGTCCAAAAGATGAGAAATAAAATGGTGTCTCTACAATTTCTTTAGTTAAAAGTTATTTGTCTTTAGGTTATACCATCTCCATCACTTGCATTATTGTAGTCCTTCCACGCGGTTGGTAAATGAATTTATAAATAGTTTTATAAGAATATATCAGATTTTGCGTTCTTGAGACGAAATCTCGTCCGGTGATCAAGGTTTTTTTTTTGAGCTGATGATCAAGGTTTTTTTTTTCTATCACTAACAAGGGAATACACTAAATATGTATCGAAAACATCTTTAATGCATTCTAATTCCTATGTTTAATATTGAGAATTCATATAAAATGAATGTGAATGTGAATGAAGATCTCAATCCTCACAGTTGATAAGCAAAATTTTAAATATGCTTTTTAAAAAGTTAGTCTACACAAATTAGTTTACAAGTCACATTTTGTCTACACAAATTAGTTTACAAGTCACATTTCTGCGGAATAACTGCTACCTTCAAGAGTTGTTAGACCTTTACAGCTGTATTTGATAAAACAAATAGATGTATAATCAAGTGTTTATAATGAGTTGTTACTTCACTGATTTTGATAAAGAATCTCCAGAAGTCTTATTTTCGAGATGCTCCTTTGACATTAACCTATATTCACAGATGCGTGACTAGCCCCGGGTCTTTGAGTGACAGTGATATGGATTAGTTAGAAAGAGCTTAGAACATACTATAACGTATGATTCTTGAAATTAACCATAAATGTTAATTCTTAAAGTTTCTTCTATTTCTTGATAAAAAAAAAGTTTCTTCTATTTCATTAGTATCTCTGATAACTGACTACGCTCAAAATTAATATTGAAAAAATATTTTTAAACTGACACATGTACATATAATTTAAATTTGGATGCATATACATAGTAGGATTTAAATAAAGTCTCTAACCATTGTATTTATTAGGCTATGATATTTGTGTATTATTTTCTATATTGTCCTTTTTTAATACTTATATATTAATTCTACCCGTCTAAACGGAAATTTTAGATCCGGTTACAAGCTGATTTCGTACAAAATTTTCAAAGTCAAACTACTACAATAACTAGCTTCGCCCGCCCACTAAACCCAGCACAATCCGCTAATCTATCTTCGTAATTCTTCAGAATTGGTAACCGTTCTCGACCGTCAACGATGATCACTAAAAGGTGAGGTTCTCCAAGTTATCTTGGATGCCGGGACTTCTCGTGTCATTTTCAGAGTAGCTTGTTCCCAACGAACTCCACCAAACTTGTATCCATCTCTAAACATGAAGCTCCAAACGACAAGTAGAGGAAGGTTTCAGATACATACCATGAGCTTTGCAGACGCCACCAAAGTCAAGTTGCACACAGCACCACACAGCGCTTGAAACCATTTCCCAACCGAACAGAAGCTCGCTACTGCCGTTACCTAACCTATACACCAAAAAGGCCTGACCGCCAAACCACACACCAATCCAAGAGAGCTCTAACGACCTGCACACATAACATTCAGCCATACTACCAATGACGAGTCAAGCGACCCTTCACCGGCACTGGGATGGTACTGAACCCAAGAGAGACACCGCCACCGAATGACAAACTCGTGACGCCTCTTGCCGTCTTCGAGAACCGAAGAAACGGAGAATGTGCCTCGCAAACAATCCACTCATGTCAAGAGTAAACCGGACAAAGAAAGCACAAGAGCTCGGCTCCAATAGAGAAGCGTCCGCAAAACTAGTGAAGGTCTCAAACTGATGACGAGATGATGAAGCCGGAAAGACAAGTGAAGCGCCAAGAAGAGCTTGAAACAGCCATAGACGACTGTGTGGGACTCTACTCGACACACCAGCGCGAGCCATAGGCAGCCATAGACGACTGTAGCGATCGGGTACAACCAACACCGCACCCAACCTCGACTCACCTCTAAAACAAAACAGCCTCAGAGTTGTCTTTGATTCCGCCGTAGATGGAGGCGACCCCGACGACACCGAAGGGTTCCCCGTACCACTCGGAGAAAACCACACACCACACCGGACAAGAGCAGCAATAGAGCCATTGCCTAACCGAAGAGCGAGCCAACGCACCACCATGAGCTTAGGGGTCTCGAGAGAGAATCTAAAGGGGAAACACGATATCTCTCTCTCAGCCGATAAAAGCCGACTCTGACGTCCATAGCCTCTACACGACACCGCGTCTCGACTCCAGAACAGCCGTTTCTCCACCATCGTCGAAATCCTCACGCGCGGCTCTCGTTAACGACGGAGATTCGAAAGGCCAGAGACCAGCAACAAAGCGATGGGAGAGGGATAATGAGCGTGAAGCAAAGATGAAACAGAGCAAAGAGGAGAGGAGCCCTCGACGGCCGGACGTGCTCTCACGCGCCGGTAACGCCGGAGGAGATCTGAGATTTTAAAAAGTAGTACGCAGAGGATAAGGTAGGAGAGAGAACGTCTTTTTTTTTTTTGCGAATCACGACAAATTTATATTGTCCTTTCTTACTTTCTCCTCTTTCTTTTAATTAACTTTATAAATATAAAAAATACTTATTTGAATTTCTTAAATACCTATAAAAACATAGATTTTTTTTCTGTATATGAAATGTTTTGAATTTTATAAAACTAACATATATTTATAAAATGTATATTTACAGTTATAATAAATGTTTGTCTATTCTATTTACGAGATATATAATAGTATTGAAATTATGCAATCTGTATGTGCTGTATATTTTCCTCTATTTCGTTTTCTAATCTCCATCTCTATCCCTTTCCATCTTTTTTTTTTATGTATCTTTTTTTTCTCTTTCTTTCTCTTTTTTTTCTCTTTCTCTAATATGCAATATTCAGATAATAGATTGTTGTATTCTATTCTATTTACTAAGTATCGAATAGAATTGTAATTATACATTTTTTCCCTCTCTCTCTCTCTCTCTCTCACTATACTATAATGGCCATCACATATAGAATAGCAAATTGTTTTAATTTATGCTATATCAATCAAATATGTTTTTTCATATGTTATATCACAGTAAATCATCTATACTATGAACAAATGTGCTCTTTTATATTAGACATTGTGTTTGTTCCATTAAACACTACAAATAAATAATAGAAAGAAAATTAAATTCTTTTCTATTGTTGCATTTCTGTTTGAGATATCTATTCTATATAGAGAATATAAATAGAATAGTATATGTTGTTGTGCGTGGCTTTCAAACCGACACGCTACGGAGGATTTTGATGTCCATTTATGGGGTAAAAAGACACGACTCGCAAACTAGGGCTATATTCTTAATTGATTGGCCTCCTATAAATATACAGCAAAATCATCCTATAATTTATATTATAAAGCTTTTCTATAAAAATTGCTGATAAATAAAATATACATAGTTTCAAGGCCCAGCTGGCTACATTTCCCATCAATCTTGCTAAATAAAAGCCAAAACTGAAGCAGTTCCCCTTCCAATCTTCCATCATCACGGAAAAACTGGGACATTTTCAACATTCAGCGAACCTTCAAAACAAACTAAACGAAGGTTCCACAATGTGAAAATGTCATTTGTAACTAATTTGTGCATCATTGATGGATTCATTCCCCTATAAACATACGATTCTTAAAAAATATTATATTTCATTAATTTCCAATAGTTTAATGATTATTCTAGATTTTGTGATAACATATTACATTAGAGTTTTATATTGGCATTCATTTTGAAACAAACAATTCTTCTAAAACTGTACATATTGACACAGACAAATATATCAAAATTTAAAACTGATGCATTATTGGATAGATAATTACGCTAAAGCCAAAAGAAAATTTGAATATTGTAAGTTGTCCTACACAGGACGTTTGAAATACAACGCCAACTTTGCTGTGATGATAATTCTCATGACTTAATATTTTTTCCATAATTGACTTATACGTCAATTCCATAATTGACATGATCTCCATGGCTCCATCCACTAGAATGTATGTAATTTATTATAAATTTTTTTAACTGTAATTTATTATAAATTTTTTTAACTGTAATTTATTATAAAAGATGTGATACATCCATGTATTTAGCAAAACAACATATTTGTAATTATTAAAACCTCGTAAGTTCAAGATATAATTCTACTAGGTGTTACCACATAATTTTCCCCAACCATTTTTGTACGAAAATGATTCAGCTTATTCGAATAATTGTTCATATATGATAAACAAACGGTGAAACCAGTCTTCTTATCTCTCACATTTCTGCTAAACTCACTTCTTTCTCAGCAGAGCCAGACCTCAACTCAATTGCTTGAGTGGTGGATTGTCCATTAACCACCTTACAATCTTGTCTAATCTCTCCACTACTCCCAGTCAACGGACTAATGTTCCCCATTTTGATCATGGACTGAGCAAACGCCTCGAAAAACTGAGTTTGGTTACTTGCAAAGGAAGTAACAATAGGGATGGTGGGTGAACCGGTGTCAGATAACAGTTCTTGATCTGACTGAAGAAGACCATTGTTGTTCTGAAGGTTGGTGAAGTAGTTATTATCGAACGCATCAGGCGTGCTCAGATCAAGATTGGTGACCACTGATCCGCTGCCGTTTTGAGGACATAGCTGTTGAAGACTGCTGAGAAGTGTTGCGTTCAGAGTCGGGTCAGGACTTCCTGTCCCATTGAAGTTGAATAGCCTATTGCTGAAGGTTGCGCAAGCTCCACGTCCAAACGTATGCGCTCCTAATACACATTAAACCACGAGAAATTAGCATAAGTTAGGGTTTAATTTGTTTTTGAAGTAAGACACAAGTAAGTAACTAAACATGTCCATAATTTACCAGATAAGACTACTACATCGGTTGTATTAAGCCCGACAGCTGTAAATTTAGCTGTGATGTTGGTGATGCCTTCAAAAGGAGATGGAAGGCCCGAGTTCGCCCCAGACAGGTTCGCGGTGAGACTATCTCTTCGTCCTAATAGCACAGTCCATGTAGGTCCTCCTGCCTGAAGATTAATCAACCATGTTTATTTGTATAAATAAATGTGAACAAATAGGTAGTAGATATTAGTTTGCCGTAAAAAAAAGTAATTTTTTTCCACCCGGACAAGCCCAAAAAGCCCGACAAAGGCATATATGGGCTCGAATATTCCACAGACTGTGGGCCCACGTATGATGTGTGATATGTCAAGTCAGTTGTCTTTATTACCAAAGACACGGAGGACTCAGAAGCAAGAGCTAGAATGTCAGAGCAAGAGACGATGCCAGGACAAGCAGTCTCGAGGGCGGTTTTGATATCATCCACAACATTGAATCCTCTTGTTGAGTTTGCGTTGGGTACAGCGTTCTTCTCGCTCTGGATGCTTGCACTGTCGTCAAGCAATAGCGATCCGTCGCAACCCTTTTCAAACAAGAAAGAAGCATTGAGGTTCTTTAGTATAACAAAGACTAGAGGACACACGACAAAAGAAAATCAAGATGGGTTTATATAAAGAGCTTATATTTGTACGTTAACAAAGCAGTCGTGGAAATGAAGACGGATAAGGCTGGCTCCGATTCTCGGGTCGGACTGAAGAGCTTGCTGAATAGTGCTGCGGACGATGGCAGAGGCGTTTGGGCAAGTTCCGGAGTAAAACGTAGCGTTTAACTGCGCGGATGATGTCCCAAACAGTGAAGAAACGATAACAAGAAGGCTGATGATGAGCCAACCATTACAACTAGTAGACGAGCTCGTTAAAGCCATTGATTAGTTGTTGCCTTGTTGCAAATAATGAAAGAGGCTTGATAAAGTTTTATCGTTTTTTATTGATTGATTCTGAACTTAGGATTAACTAATGAGTTAATAAGTCATTATATAAGAAAAAGAAAACTGCGTGTTCACCCAAATATTGAAGTCAAAGTGCGTGTTTGTTTACCAATTCAAAAAATGAGAAAATGTGACCCTTCTAGATTTTATTTTATGCATTTTTGTATTTAATTAAAACTCTTTTTTCCGAAAGTCGAGTTTATAATAAGATTCTTTTCTTAGTCGCGTACTCACGTTCCACGAACAGTAAATAAACTATGGAAGAGTTGTTAGTTGTTAGGACTTTACAAATGTGTTTTTAATGGGAAATATACTCTATCCGTTCCAAAAAGATACATTTTCTAGAAAAAAATTTGTGTAGATATATTTTTCATATTTTCAATATATTTTTTTGACAATTAACAATGAAAAATTACAAACTTTAAAAACACTAATTTCGTTTTTTATCTTATTAGTTTAGAAATATAGAAAATATAAAACTACAGAAAAACATGAAGTAATAACTAAATTTTAATATATTTTATTAATAAGTGTGAAAATTTCGAAAACATGTATTAGTTTGAAACATAGGGAGCAGTTTTTTCTCTTGAGAATCGGAATGAACCACAATTTATAAACTAAACTAATGTTCACAACTTATAAATAATCGAATGTTCTTTTTGTCACTTGTACAATGTTCAATGGTATTTTTTAAAAAAATGTTCAAATTAATTAAAATACATATTTAGAATATTATTATAAAGAAAATTATCATATCATAAATAAATTATTTATTAAATAACGTCGGTAGATAAGAAAATAGAAAAAAAGGGAAAGAACCCAAACCATTCTCTATAGTCCACAAACAAATCAATGAAGCTTTGGACTTATACTCCCTGGGTATTACATACAACGGGCTGTAATAATAAAACCACTCTTTTAGGGCCGAGCAATCTTTAAAAAAATTGAAATCCGACCTGCCGGAATCGAACCAGCGACCTAAAGATCACAGCAACAACTACAGTCTTCCGCTCTACCAACTGAGCTAAGGTCGGCTTCGGTTATTTGTTATGTCATCATAGAAAATATACTCTTTTAGCCCTTCGTCAAATATGTGTCCGAACTCCAAAGTAGTTAGTACACACATGACAACCTCTATCAATGGAATGCGCATATGAGACGGTTCAAGGTGAAAAGTCTCGTGTGTTTGTTTCTTCTTTGGCACTAAACGGTACTTGTGGTAAGAATAAGAAAGAAGCTGAGCAACTAGCTGCACTTGCTGCTATCCTCTGCCTTTTAGGTAGAACAAATACTTTATATTCTTTAAACAAGTAAACATGAAGAAAAGGACATAGGTCTAATGGCACAATGATCTTTTTCATATTTGTATGTTTTTATTTTTGTTTGGGCTAATGAATACTGTTAAAATTGCTTATAGATGATCCTGCATATGCAACACCGATTTCTGAAGTGATCAAGTCCAAGTTTAGTGCTTGTCCTGTCTTTAATGTGCTCGAGGATTGTTCTGTCACCAGCAACGAGTTCAAGGCTACCACTTCTAATGGTTGTGGTGTAATGCCCCTTACTCAGCAGGCCTTATCAGATAGGGAAATGCAGTTTCAAAGTCTTAGTTGATGAAAAAAAGCCGACATCGGACATCGGTAGAGTTACATGCTAATAGTATAGGGGAGAAGCAAGAGGGTTCTGGAATCTTGGTCAGCGAGAACAAGCAAGTCTTAGTAAATACACTGCCTCAGAAAGAGAACACAGTCAACAAAACTTCACTGCCTCAGACAGAGAAGCTAGGTGGTCAAGGAGTCCTGGATGATACACAATGTGTGGCTGGTCACCTTCCTGGAGCAGTCACCATCTCAAGGTGTTCGTATGTAAATCTGCCAATAACTTCACCGTTAGTCTCAGAGCCACAACATGAAATCAAGTTGCCAGAGGCAACACAACTCCCTTCTAATCAAATCGGTCTTCCCACAGAGCTTGTGCTTGTTGCAGCAGCAGCAGCAGCACACGGTCAACGAAGGAAGAAGAAAAATAAGGCAAACAAAGAGATTGCCAAGAACTCCACCATTAATCTCAGAACCACAACATGAAATCAAGCTATTCCAGCAAATCGGTGTACCAACAGAGTTTGTGCCTGTTCCAACAGCAGCACACAATCCGTTAATGATTCGATCTCTTCTAAAAAGAGACGAATGAAGAACAAGGAGAAGGCAAAAAAGAGATTGCGAGCTGAGAACAAGTAAGTTGTGGTAGCTCACTTCTTTTCTTGATATGGTCTAAAAGTAATGGTTTCTTATGGTATGTATGGCAGGCTTACAGGCTGCAGTGATCTTCGTTCAATAGCGAGAAGGATAGTGAAATGTTAGTTATGGAATCGGAGATCTCTATGAGATGTTCTGGTTATGTAACATTTTAACTGTTGTGTTGTTAGCTTAGGAGTCCAGAAGGCTCGTATGTCTTTTTTTTTTTTTTTTTTTTTTGCTAAATTTTGGAGAAGGCTCATATGTCATGAAATGTGTGCTCTTGTACTTTAATTTTATGATCCGGCTCCTAACTAAGATTGTAACTGTTGTTGTGTTGAATTAACTCTTTGGAACTAACTTATTCTGGCTTCAGTGCAAGTAAAAAAAGCTTTTCAAAAGAAACATTTCATCACGTTCACACGCCAGAGTCAAGATTGCTTTCCAACGTGCTCAGCTCGCACATTATTGCAGAATGCTCATTACGATGTATGAATCCACATTAGGCTCATACATCTTAAGACTCGCATTTTTTTCTCATGTTTTTGGATGTTCATTCATCACTCACCTTTAGCTTGGTGACTGATGGAAAGCATAGCTGAAAAAAGGAAAGAGTTACTGACATGTTGTTATCGTTATAGAAATGATTTACACTTTTCAACTTGAACTTTTGTTTTAGTCGTCATTAGTGCTATTTTTTCTTGATTATATAATTTTGTTATTATTATTTTGCAAACTTACTTGAATTTGTGAAAAGTGTCTCAAGTCCGCCATTATTATTCCTTTTCCATCTTTAGTGATCACATCTACACTGTTTTAGCCGATCAGATCCAATTATTCGAAATCTTTTGAGCTCATTCTCTTTGGTTTACACTTGAGAATGTCACTGCCAACTCACATGTGACTTTAAATCCAATAATTCGTTGTGCTTTCGGACTGTCCAAAATATTCTTTGATTATTTACAGAGTTACTTATTCATTATGCTTTTCCCAATTTTATTATATACTTAATTAATTAATTCAAAATCATCAATGTTTTATAAGTTGTCGCTAATCCATGCAGTAAACGTTATCACTTATCCAATATACGTCGACGATGAGGCGCCATAATTAACACTTAACAGTTAATTATTTTTCGAGAATTCATAAAAGTTGTCTAAACTTCTATAACGATAACAATCTGAACATGTTTACCTGCATTTTTTGTCGATGCAGCTGGAGGAGATCATGAGATTTTGTTAGAAAGATGAAAAAGGTTGTCATTCAACCCTCTTTACAAAATTCTCCTAATTCTCTTTTCCTAAAAAGTAAAGTTGTCTTTGAATTTCTCATGTTATATCACTTTGTGTTTCAATATCAGTAATTCAAATAAAGAAACGATAACCTCTAATAATTTTCCAAATAACTAAAAGAAAAATTCGGTGATTAATATACTAATTCCTTTCTCCAGTATAATCAATTTTGTTGCTGA
Source organism: Brassica juncea (assembly GCA_018703725.1). NCBI lineage: Eukaryota > Viridiplantae > Streptophyta > Magnoliopsida > Brassicales > Brassicaceae > Brassica > Brassica juncea. The sequence goes on along the minus strand of CM031936.1, from coordinate 58,229,048 downwards.
GAGCCACTGAAGCCAGTACCAGATAGAATCCATTATAATATAAGAACAAGTTGTAGCTTTAACTGAAGCGTCACATGTGAGCTTGTGCAAAGAAAAGTAGGAATGCCTCCTTTGAGATGTAGGATTTGTATATTATAGTATGCTCTTTAACAGTTGTTCAAAAAAAAAAGAAGTATGCTCTTTAACAATAAAATATATAAAATGTTATGATAAAGAAAAAATCTGAGAGAATATAACTGGTTTATAGACACTGTTTTATTCATCTCTATTCCGTTTTTGTTATCTAGGTAATTCATTAATATATTTATGTTGATCAAACACAACCACAGTTCTAAATCATATGTTATTATAAACATATATGGTTTTCTGAATAAATTTGTATTCAAGGTATCACAGTAAATGGTTTTCTTGGGATAAACCATTTTACAAAAACTGAAGAAATTCTCTACTAAAAAGCAAAAATCTTAAATGTTCTCTTAACTATTTGGAAGCTTGTTTTAGATCAAATTATTTTATCTAGATTTTTATATGTAATCTAATAATTTTCTTGTTCTACCACTTTATAACCATATAATTTTTTTTGGTCAATTATAGCCATATAATACTTAGCTAGTTACACATAAATATGTAACTTTAAATATCCAAACTTTACTAAGAGTCACAAATGTTACCTCTAAGATTTGACCGTTTGTATTTTCTTTGGTTAGAAAAGTTCTTGAGAATTTGTCAAAACCTTTTTTATTTTTTTAATAATACCAGATTTCAACTTCACTTATCCAAGAACACGTAACTGAACAATATGTAATTTACTAATTTCAACGATTTTGTTTGAAAATAGTAATACTACCCCAATAAGAAACCGTAAAAAATATGGTCAGGTCAACTTTTTCTTGTCACAATTACCAAATTGCGACCAAGGCAATCAACATTTTGCACAAAGACATATCTTATGTTATTGTTGAAATTAGTATAAGAATGAAAAGAAAAGGTAACAAATATCCTATTGTTGAAAAGTTAAACCTATTTATTTGTGTTCATCATTATGACTAGAATTTCGAGGAAAGTAATTGGTGCTTGACGATGAAGCTCCTTTTAAAATATTATATATATATATTCCATTAAAAATCACTTAAATGTTTTAATTTTGCTAATCTCAGGAGCTCTGCACTCAAAAACATCACAAAATGAAAATCTCTCTAGCGTGCAAGCTCCTGTTCTTAATTCTGACTATAGCTTGTAAGATCCAGACACAAGTGAAATGCTTGGAGTTCGATTTCCCTACGTTTGTAGAAAGCAATGATTCAGACTTGATCCGACATAACTCATACATCGTCCTTGGAGCGATCCAAGTGACTCCTGATACCAGTGGCTCTCTCACGAACCAAGCAGGCCGCGCACTCTACAAGAAGGCTTTCAAGCTATGGAGAAAAGACAAGAAAGCTACTTTCAACACCACTTTCGTTATCAACATCTCGAACAAAACCAACCCTGGAGGCGAAGGCTTAGCCTTTGTTCTCACACCGGAGATCACCGCTCCTCAGAACAGCTCAGGTATGTGGCTCGGTCTTGTCAACGAAAGCACAAACAGGACACTCGGGTCGAAGATCGTTGCGGTTGAGTTCGACACAAGGAAGAGCCATCCGGATGATCTCGATGGAAACCATGTGGCTCTAAACGTGAACAACATCGATTCAGTTGTTCAAGAATCCTTGAGCGGTCGAGGGATCAAGATCGATTCTGGTAGTGACTTTACCGCGCATGTGCGGTATGATGGTCACAATCTATCGGTTTATGTCTCAAGAAACAACTCGGACGTATATGATCAGCGAAACTTAGTGTTCTCTAGGGCTATAGATCTCTCAGCCTCTCTTCCGGACACGGTTTACGTTGGATTCACGGCTTCAACAAGCAGTTACACGGAGCTAAACTGTGTCCGGTCATGGAAGTTTGAAGGTTTAGAGATAGATGGAGATGGAAACATGTTATGGCTCTGGATTATTGTCCCTATTGTGTGTCTTGTTGTAATAGGAGCTTTCTTAGGGCTATTCATCTTGAGATCTAGGTCAAGAGCTGGGGAAACAAGCCCTGATATAGAAGCCGAGCTAGATAACTGCGCGACGAACCCTCAGAAGTTCAAGCTGAGAGAGCTGAAGAGAGCAACGGGGAACTTCAGCCATGAGAACAAACTGGGACAAGGAGGGTTTGGGATGGTGTTTAAGGGGAAGTGGGAGGGTAGAGACATAGCTGTGAAACGAGTGTCCGAGAAATCACATCAAGGGAAGCAAGAGTTCATATCCGAGATCACAACGATCGGTAGCCTGAATCACAGGAACCTGGTGAAGCTATTGGGATGGTGCTACGAGAGGAAGGAGTATCTTCTTGTTTACGAGTACATGCCTAACGGAAGCTTGGATAAATATATTTTCTTGCAAGGCAAGTCAAGATCAAACCTAACTTGGGAGACAAGGAAGAACATTATAAGAGGGCTTTCTCAAGCTTTGGAGTATCTTCACAACGGATGCGACAAGAGGATACTCCACAGAGACATCAAAGCAAGCAACGTGATGCTAGACTCGGATTTCAACGCGAAGCTCGGTGATTTCGGGCTTGCCAGGATGATACAACAAAGCGAGATGACTCACCATTCGACCAAGGAGATCGCTGGAACACCAGGATACATGGCTCCAGAGACTTTCCTCAACGGGAGAGCAACTGTCGAAACAGACGTCTACGCGTTCGGAGTCCTAATGCTCGAAGTAGTCTCCGGGAAGAAACCGAGTTACGTGTTGGACAAGGAGAACCAGAGCAACTACAACAACAGCATTGTGAACTGGCTATGGGAGCTATACAGAAATGGAAACATCATGGATGCAGCTGATCCGAGAATGGGAAGTTCGTTTAACGTAGAAGAGATGAAAAGCGTTTTGCTCTTAGGACTAGCTTGTTGCCACCCGAACCCGAACCAAAGACCGTCCATGAGAACGGTCTTGAAGGTCTTGACGGGTGAGACCAGCCCACCAGATGTGCCTACAGAGAGGCCTGCTTTCGTGTGGCCAGCCATGCCTCCATCGTTTAGTGACGTTGACTACTCTCTTACAGGGAGTCAGATCAACTCGCTCACTGAGCTAACTGGCCGATGATACTAGTCTGTTTGTTCATCAAGAATTCATTTCATAAAAAAAAAAATTCATTTTATTTTGCTACTGATCTAAGAAGTGTATTTTACGCTTTTCAATTCATGCATTTGAAAAAAATAATAACATGGAAGTATATTTTTGGAATATTTATTAACGTACATGTTGTATTTTTTTTTGGTTCACCAACTACATGTTGGTGAACAACTGCATGTTGTAACTATGGGAGTAAAATAATAGATGTAAAAAAAAAAATAACACATTCTTTTAAGAGAAGAAGAGACTGAACTTGGAAGGTCCAACGGTATGAGAGAAACCTTTAATGGAGAGTTCAGGAAGAGTAGCTTTCTCCACCATAAGAAGCTCATTGTCTATGAATATTACAGCCACCGTTATATCATCATGAAAGAATCTCCTCACTCCTCTCTCCACTTTCTTCAAATCATCGTACATCATCCCTTTCTTCTTCGCCGCTATGTTCATCGCTCTTCTCACCAGCCTTCTCGCTATTCCCTGTGCGTTTTTTGACATCAGTGTGATTCACAAAAAAAACAGTAAGTGAATATAGTATGAATATCTTTTTTTAAAAAGCACGTACAGGACGAGGATGTTTATTGACTATCTCTACAGCTTGCTGGTTGCTCACGTGCTCCCAGAGTCCATCTGATGCGAATATCACAAACTTATCACTTGTTTGTAGGACTCTTGTGTAGACGCAAGGCTCTGCTGATAGAACCGGTCTTTTTAGCCCTTCAGGGAGATAAAACCGTGGAAACGAAGGACCAAGAGAGAAGTCTGGGTGCTTCAAGTACGCATCCCCTATTGATCTAGACACCTGCACCAAATATATCACAAGGTTTGATAAACCTTGTCTTAATAAAACTACCCATTTAAAACCTATTAATCTAAAAATACATTTATTAATATTAAAATCTCATTTAAAAATCCTATAAGCAAAACCCATTTAAACATCTCTAAGTTGAGATAAGAAAAGCCTTGCAAACCTGAATGATGCCTTTGATGCGCCACACACTTTGTTTGTGGACAAGGATGCGCGGATCATCCGGATGCAACGACCTAAGATCTTGTCTGACTTCTTCCTGAGCAGCATTGTGATCGCTTGTCAATTGCTCAGCTACAATCCTGTTTGACCTGTGATCATTACTACTCACGGAGGAGCCAAGCACAGCACGTGAATCACCAACGTTGGCGATAAGCAAGGTCCCTTTCCAGATGACTCCGACGAGACAGCAAGATCCAGCGGCTGCAATCAAGGGTTTTAGTCCGCGTGTCCTTCTCACAAGCGTGAGGAACCCTTTCTCGGTTGCGGAAAACGCAGCCCTGAGAGTTTCCTCTGTAATGACACCACGTTCTCTTGAAATTCCTATAAAGGAAACGTTTGAATCAAGAAACAGCAAATGAACCATTCTAACTTTCGGACAAAAAAAACAAGACAAAATATTCAAACAAGTGGCAAACAGACAAAGCTATATATATAGAAATCATGAAACTAACAAACAGAGAGAAAAAAAAAGTCAACGATAATCTGCCAAAAGAAAAGTCAAGATTCAGTTCACTGTTCAAGAAGAGTGATTAACGAAAGGTGAGGAAAAAAAGACAAACTCATCAAATGGGAAAAGAGATGGTCAGAGATGTATCTAGAAGCTTCGGGACCACCGTGTCCATCGTACACTCCGACGAAGACAGCTCCATTCCCAGTCTCGACTTGGCTATGATCCTCAATGACCTCGTTAGCTTGCACGACTGCCATGGAGAAATCACCGAGAGAATGCCTCTCGAGTTCCCTAGACCAAAGGAGAGAGTCACAGTCCATGTCGTCGTGATCATCTTCATCGTCCCTGCTCATAAGGGCGTAACGCCGTATCGGTCTTAAACAAAGAAGCGTCATTCTTGCAAACGTGGACAGCATCCCTCATTTGCCTCCCTCACGAAGACTCACCGGAAGATAAAAAGATTATGTGGTGTATCGAAGCTGATTTGTGATTAAGGTGAAGAGACCACGAGCCATTAAAGTCGAGTCTTTAACTTCAATTAAATTATTTATTTTTATTCTCCTTTTTCACTTTTATATTCATATTTTCATGTAATGTAATCAAAATCGTTGACGTGAATTTGCCAGTGGATCTCACGTTAGATCTGTGTTGTCTTTGGTTGATTTGTTTAACATCAAAAGTCCAAATTCTGTTTTAATGATATTTGTAGTTTATTAATAAATAAATAAACAAGTGTTCGTATTCATGCTGCTTGAATAATGATTGCAAGTAATTGTCAGATTATGTTAGTAGTCTGAATGTCTGATTTATAGGAATATCCATTTAGATTACTTAAAATTCGTGGCATCTTAGTTACTTTTACGTGTGTTTTCGACTATATGTCTTGATCTTAGTTACTTTATGTTTTCTGACATTGGCAAAGTTGGGACCAGTGGTAATCGATCCTTTACATATTTCTGCTCAAAGGCTCCGCACACACACACATATTCAACCATCTCACATATATATATAAATGATTTGATGTAGTAGATAATACTGAGACATCAACCATCTCACAAAATGAAAACCTAACTCTTTAGAGAAAAAAAGCCTTAACAGTTTTGTTTAAAAACAAATTCATTAATTAAAATTTAAAATATTTCAGCGATTACAACCGAAGGTATACTTAAGGGTAAGATGAATGTAATAACAGTGATACAATAAAACATAAGATAAAAGTGTTGAAAAGAGAGACTTACTCAAAGTAAATAAAACATAAGATAGAACTGTTAAAAAGAAAGACTTGCAGACCCGAAGATAATCTTAGTTTGAATCCTAGAAAACACAGTTCGAAAGAGTTTCAGATGGTCTGATACGACACTGAAATATCCTAGAAAGGGATTTGGAAGAGTTTAATACAAACTTGAACACCAGGGATGATTCACCTCTCACGGAGAGGGAGGATGCGGGAGAGTCTCTCTCTCAACCGCAAGATCAGCAGTAATTAACCTCAATAAAACTCACCCAAAAAAACCTCAATAAAACTCACCCGAAAGACTAGCCCGAGAGACCAGATGAATCTAAACAAAAGTGAGGCGGACAGGGAAGCATAGGTATCAATAGTATCAAAAGACCTCAACTGTCTGGATTTTTGCCATTAAAAAATGCCTAACACTGAATCAAATTTATGTTACAATCATATTTTGTATTTTCCATTATGTTGCACTTTCTTGAAATGTGTTTTTTTTCCACAAAATGAGCCTTTTTATGTGTTCCTCAGAATGCAGAGATGATGTTCAATGAATATGGGATGCGTTAGTGATGATCCTCCTTGGTTTGCCAACAGGGAAGAAAGGACAGAACATCCACTGCGTCAGTGATTGGCAAGTTTTGACATACGAAGATTAACACACAACACTTTTATTCAGAAAACCATAACTGTCAAGTCTGTCACCAGACCAAAAACACCACACACGAAAGCAAAGTCCTACAGTTATGAGAAAAAAAACAAAGGTAGGACCGAAAAAAAAACATGAACACACAAAGCACAAGTTGACAAGAACATATAACAAAATGACAAAACGTCTTATCCAGTATATCCTCCACCGGTTCCGTACCCAGTGGTGCCACCACCGACGCGGGTGTTATGAGCGGTGGTCCGACCAGTTCCAGTGTTCGTCCCTATCGGTTCTGTCACGGCTGTACCATCAACAACGTGTCCCGTTGGTTCTCCTGTGCCGTGACCAGGCAAAGCAGACATCTGATGGGTTCCAGTTCCGTGTCCAACGTGTCCAGTAGTCGAGTGAGTGGCCGTCCCCAGACCCAAACCGGTTCCGGTTCCAGCTCCACTAGCTTCTTTCATGGCAGCGTTGTGCTCACGCGCTTCTCTCTTCTGCATCTCAGCCTGGTTGATCCTTCCTTCTTTCTTCTGTGTAGCCATCTCTTTCTGAATAGGATCTCGTGTCGTCATCTTCTCAGCCTTTATTTGAGAGCCAAATCCAATATAACCATTTATTTATCAAAAGATTTTCATTTTGCTTAAATGATAAAGACAATTAATAGTAAACCTACCTTTTCCTCCAAGGTGGCTTTGGTCTTGTCCATGCCAGACTTGGCAGAAGCTGCGATGTTTGAAGCTGTTTCCTTCATCGACTGCATTTTCTTCCAACTTCCTTAGTGAAATTCAAAGATGTGTTACAAAAAGATAGCTTACGATTTCTTCGTGTATTGTCTTGTTTGTTCAATGTTTTGCTCGGTGAGCATGTCCGATAAAAATAGGCATTGCCAAAGCCACGTGGACTATACTCGGTAACTGTGAGTATTATTTAATCACGCACTTGGCAACACGTAAGCAAGAGGTGTCAAGAAACAAGAGGTGGTAGGCTTTGTGTTGCAGCTCTTTGTCATGCACGTGTACGTAGCGGTAGAGCCGTAGAGCAGTTCGAATGTTGACGCGTGTTAGGCTTTGGTTAGGTGGTGGAAAGAGTTAGCTATGTTGTTTTACACGTCTGCCGACTGCTGTGTATATCTTTATCACCAAACTCTTAACTACATTCGGTCCGTTCATCATCATTGATTCTACATATTGATTCTTCACATGTTGCAAATTTAACGAATACCACAAGGTAAAGCATAACGTCAAATCTTGATGGCTAGGACCTGATGGTCACATAGATTATTTTAAAAAAAATCGAGAAAGAATTAATGTGTTTTTACAAACAAAATTTCTAACGATTATTTTAATACATTTTTGAAACCAATACATATTGTTTTCATCTTCGCCGGAACTTCTCCGGTTTGTTAGTTGAAGTACATTTGCATGTCCAAGGATAAGAACAATGTGCTAACGTTTGATGGGCGAATCTCTTTCTTTGTCCACTGCTATCCCTCATGCATTGGAAGCTCATGCACATACGCTTCTTCTCCATCTGATTCAGCAGCAACACACAAAACCAAGAGACAGTGAAAAGGTATAGTGACGACATAGAAAATATACAAAGGCTTCCGTTAATGTTTCATACCGCTTTCGAAATCAGAAGCATCCGCAAGCCTTGCAATGGCAGAAATAAGCGCCTGTTCATGTTCCTGCATCATCATCATCCAATAAAAGCAACCAAGTTTCACTTCACCGTTTTTTTATAATAGTTATCTAATTAAAAGCGTTTCTTGTTGTCTTCTGACCTTGAGTAGCTTCTTGGCCTTATCAAGCTCGTGCGGGTCAGGAAGATGAGAATCAAAAACTCTCTCCACCTAATGGGAAATGTCAGTCCAGCATAAGCACAAAAAAAATGATTTTAAGACTACACAAAAATTTTAAAGAGAGGAGATGCCTACCTCTTTCACAAGCGAGTCTGTGTTGAACAGTTCGATCTCATCAAAGAACTTCCTCTCACCACCGTTCTGTGCTATAAGATGGTCTCTTCTTGGCTGAGTCATCACTGGAACTCTCCCTAGACCACCACCGTTGCCTAAGGTTCTTCGATTCCCATGAGTCACTCCACCGCCATGTCCTCCTGCATTTAAAGTTACCCCATTCTCCTTTCCTTCCCATCTTATATCTTGCGGTGGAATCTGCAAAATCATATAAATAAGATTCTGCAGTACAGGAAGCATGTTTACACATACTACGTGGATACATTTCAAGATTATTACCTCCTTAAGATCAACCCATTCCCATGTTTCATTCGCTGTGTTTATGTCATATACCAACGCATGGCGACCCTGTTAGAAAACAATAAATTATATGATATCTACGCCATGTTCACTGTTAAATACGCAACAAAAAAAACCACCTTCTATAATTCTAGAATTTAAGTCTTAGTATACTTTTCTATGACTCATATGCAACTCTGATAGGATTCAAACTAGTAAACTCCTATTTTATTCAATTCATTCAAGAACTAAACCATGGCGAGACTTGCTGCCGAGCTATCAACACAGTTGCAATCCACTACGAACCACTTAGAATAATTACAATGCTCCTGCACTAGACTGTCACAAGGCTTATCACACTCATACTTTATTCAGGTCATCAAGAACTAAACCATGGCGAGACTTGATTAGCTAGACAAGTCTCTAACTCTCAACAAATGCCCAAACCAAGCTCCAAGAATACCCCAACTCATTCTACCTAACTTTCAGTCATCCTGTTAGCTCTCTAGCTCAACCGACTCAACCATAGTTGCCGAGCTATCAACACAGTTGCAATCCACTACGAACCACTTAGAGTAATTACAATGCTCCTGCACTAGACTATCACACTCATGCTAAATAATAGGAAGAATCGTGGATCTTGATGTTTGAAATACAGGAGACACCCCTAAACACATACAATATATATACTACTGAACAAATAACTAGATGCAATCAGTTGATCAGTCTCTCGATGTAAAAGTCTCAGCAGCCCATAGGAAGTTACCTCAACTGCATTGTATTGTGTAATTACTGCTTCATAAAAGCTGTTGTCCTCAGGCCATCTCGTCCACACTTTTCTTCCAATAAGAGCTTCCGCAGGTTCATTAGCTGATACGGCACCAGGCACTACGTGGTTGTTGAATGACCTACTTCTAGTAGAACCAATCGATGGATACTGCATGCACATCACAAATACTTTTTGTTCAGGAAGTAACCAATCATCTCATTGTTCTATGAATGAAAGAACAAGAACTCTTACGGATTGGAACGTCTTCTGTCTCTTCCGAGAAGCTGAGAAAGCCGGACTAGGAAGAACAACATCGTGAGACTGATTATTATTAGCATGCCTAACAACCTGGTTTCCACCTCCCTGTCTCCAGTCCCTGTTGGTCCAGTTTACCATCATTACAGCATAACATTACAAGATACAGAGGAAAATCACATTAGCTTTGAAGATTCTTAACCTTATCCTTTTGATAATGTCGTCATTATGGACACTGCTCAACAGTTCACGGTGTTCATCATCAGATACCCTCAGTTCTTTACGCAGCTCAGTTATCATGCTTTCTTTTTCCTAATCATCATACACGCAAAAGTCCTCTGTCAGTCAAAATAGCATTTAATCTTTTCAAGGCAAAGGAGAGAGAAGTGAGAGACTTACCCAAGAGATTGCATCAGACTGAGCTTTAAAAGCTCTTAGCACAGCACAATAAGCTTCCTGCTCAAGTTTATGAATCTCCACTTCCATCTCACTCTTGTCGTTTTGATAGCACGCAAACAAAAAAAAAACTAGCACACACTTGTCATCCAAATAAAGACTTTTCCTGTCATGTAATTAAACAAAAAAAAAACTTGTATCATTACCAACTAAACAAATTAATAACTGCAGAGATTCACTACACAATATACAGATTGAAGCTCAAACCCTAACAAAGAGACCCAATCACTTGACAATTCAGGTGATGAATCAAACCCTAGAACCGTTAGATCTCTCAATGAAACGATAAACGCAAAAAGAAACAAATTGTTCAAACTAATTAGCAATTACGAAAGGGGCATACCGTCGTATTCAGAATGCTGTCGGACAAAAATTGCAATCTTCAGATAACGGAAACCCCTAAGAATCCAAAAGATAACACAATGACTCCTAAACGAAGAGGGCCGATGGGATCCGACGTGGGGAGTGTTGATGGCAGTGTAAATCGTAGGGATCCTAACGAATAAAATTGAAAGAATTTGACAAAAAGAAACACTTTTTTGTTAGAGATTGATCTTTAGAAAGCGGAAGTGAAGTGGTGTGTGTTGGGGCTGGGGACAGCGTGCGATAGAGAGAGAGAAGATCGATGACGGGGGGAAGTTCAAGTTGAGATGTAATAAACTAGTTTGGTCTGAAGCGCTTGTTTATTTTTAAAGACAAGATGACGCGTCTGTTTTAGTTACTATTTGGGCCTATCAGCATGATAACTTAGGCCTTTAGGCCCAAGACGGCTAGGGTTAAATTGTTACCCAAATGTTTTTCTTTTGTTGTTTAAAAACATAGTGTAGTAGAAACAGTCACATAATTTGGTTTAGTTTTTCTAGTTACGTGCTTTATGGTCTCAACCGAGTATCGACTATAGTAGGGAGTCTCCTATGTTTAGCCTAGACCGTTACATAAATGCATATATCTTCTTTATAAATAAAGTTGAACTATCTGCCATTTTAAACTATCCACGTCACTCTGGAGGATAGGGAATTTTAGGACACGTGGCAGTTCATTAACAAAATAAGTCGCATTTTGTTTCGATTGAATATGGGCTTTTATTTATATGATTTGGGCTTGGCATTTCGTTATAATGTTTTATGAAAGACAATAGTCCAGCCCTGAACAGCTTATTCTTCACGACATCTAGGATGTCGTCTTCTTCGATCTAACTGTTATCGAGTTCATCCTGACATTTTTGTCCTGTTTATAAAACTAGATCTCAGTTATTATCTGATTCATCTTCTTCGAGAATGGGAGCCAACATATTAACTTCTTCTTCATCGATTCATAGCTCTGGTAATGTAAGAGACTGTATCTACGTCATAGCATCGGAGAAAGGTTCGCAGTTTCATTTTCATTTAACTTTTGGCCCCTCTCCATTTCTTAGTTTCACTGTGTGTAGCGATTTTTCTGTTCGGAGATTTTGCTCACGAGACGTCGTTTCCGATGTAAAAAATATAGGAATCGTGGCAGAGAAGGGGTTTGAGCTATTGGACAAGCCTAAGCATGTATTGAAATAAGAGAGGACAAGAATTTGTTCAAAAAAAAAAACGAGTGGACGAGAATCAGAGTCGAAAAGCAGACGACAAAAGAATAACTTTCATTCTATGACAAAGAATTGTATTACTTCCTCTGTGATCTAATGTACGATACTGAAGAGTTCTTAGTTCATGGTAAATTGGGGATTGTTTAGAATGATGATGAAAATGGTGTTGAAGTTGCGAGTCTGCGATGCAAGGCAGGCATGTGGTGGAGATTGTTATTGGCGATATGGGCCTGGATCAACAAGAGACTACGGCCCAGATTGCAGAGACAAGCGAGAAGCCCAACATCTCTTCAACGGTCACAACACCAACTTTCAACATAAAGCAAAAGCACGCCTTGTGTACGGGATTGACAGCTCACGAGATGAAGACGTCCAACAGATTTGGCTGTCTTAGAGAATGCGCTGTCATGTGTTGACAAGGCATTAGGTTAAACGAGGATTGTATATAAAAGGAGAACTTGATGTAATGTTTTGGTAAGTCGAATAGCAACAAAAGTTAAAGTTATCTTCTTCATTATTCAAGCTTTTCTTCTCTGTTTCTCATGGTATCAGAGCTATGGGAGACAATGAAACGCTTTCTACTCCTACTCTGAGCATAGCTCACTGTGTTTCTCTCAAACTTTCATCCTCAAACTATCTCTTGTGGAAAACTCAGTTTGAGTCCTTCTTGTCTAGTCAGTCTCTCCTTGGGTATGTTGATGGAAGCTTGATTCGACCCGCTCCTACCATTACTGTCCGAACTGGTGAAGCAGATGTAGAGCAAGCAAATCCAGAGTTCGTGACATGGGTTCGAAAAGATCAGCTGGTCATGGCTTGGTTGTTTGGTTCTCTCACTGAAGATGCGCTGCGATCTGTCTACGGGCTTCACACGAGTCGTGATGTCTGGCTTACCTTGGCGAAGAAGTACAATCGAGTTTCAGCAACCAGGAAACTAGATCTGCAACGCAAGCTTCAAGGTATGTCTAAAGGAGAAAAGTCTATGTCTTCTTACCTTGGAGATGTGAAAAGTGTCTGTGACCAGCTAGACTCCATAGGCTGTTCTCTGTCTGATCAAGAAATGATATATGGTGCCTTAGCTGGTCTTGGTAAAGAATATGAATCCATATGTACTATTATTGAGCACTCAATGGATTCTGTTGCTGAGATGAGTTTTGAAGATGCTGTTTTCAAGTTGGTGGCTTTCGATGATAAGCTTCAAAAGCTCAACACTCCAGTTGAAACAAGTCCTCATCTTGCATTTCAAGCTGGTCGAGGATACTCTACTCGTGGTCGTGGTGGAAACAGTAACAGAGGAGGATACAGAGGACGTGGCTCAAACAACTACAGCACACGAGGTAGAGGTTTCAGTCAGCAGTTTACTGGGTCTCAAGGCACGAGGCCAACTTGTCAGATTTGTGGGCGCTACGGTCATTCTGCAGTTAGATGTTATAATCGGTTTGATCAAGACTACGGCAGTTCTGAGTCAGTTCAGCATGCTCTGACAACGATGAAGATCTCAGATCATGACCAGCAATCAGGACAGGAGTGGTATCCGGATTCTGCAGCCTCTGCTCATATCACCAACAGTCAGAATCAGCTTACAACATCAGCTCCATACCTCGGAAATGATCAAGTCATCGTTGGTAATGGAGATTTTCTCCCTATCACTCATGTTGGGTCCGTTGCTTTACACACACAGCAAGGTATATTACCTCTAGATGATGTCTTGGTCTGTCCATCAATTACAAAATCTTTATTATCAGTCTCTAAACTCACTGCGGACTTTCCATGTGAGATCACTTTTGATGCTGCCTCTGTCTGTGTTAAGGACAAGGAAACAAGCAGGGTGATAGCTCGAGGAACAAGACATGAGAACTTGTATATGTTGAAGGATGCGCGGTTTCAGGCCTTCTACTCTTCAAGACAGCAGGCTACAAGTGATGGGGTTTGGCACCAAAGGCTAGGTCATCCTCACAAGGACATCCTTCAAGTTTTAGCCAAGAGTAGTTCAATAGTTTTGAATAAGAAAGACAGTCAGTTGTTATGTGATGCATGTCAGACTGGGAAGAGTTGCAAACTTCCTTTTTTACCTTCTGAAACTGTCTCTAATAAGCCTTTGGAAAAGATCCATTGTGATCTTTGGGGACCAAGTCCAGTTGTTTCTTCTCAAGGATTCAGATTTTATGTGATTTTTGTTGATGATTTTCCAAGATTCACATGGTTTTATCCACTCAAGTACAAATCTGAATTCTACACAGTGTTTGTGCGCTTTCAAGCTCTTGTGGAGAATCAGTTTCAGAGTAAGATTAAACAATTTCAATCCGATGGTGGAGGAGAATTTATCAGTCAGCAATTTCTGCAGCATCTGTCAACGTGTGGGATTAAACATCTCTTGTCATGTCCTCACACTCCTCAACAAAACGGGGTTGCCGAGAGGAAACACAGACATATAACAGAGTTAGGACTTACCATGCTGTATCACGCAAAAGCACCTCAAGTCTTGTGGGTTGAAGCTTTCTTCACAGCAGCATTTCTTGGAAATCTGCTTCCTTCTTCTGTGCTTGATAATCACACAAGTCCTTATGAGCAGCTTCATGGTGAATCTCCAGTTTACACCTCATTAAGAGTATTTGGCTGCAAATGCTTCCCGTATCTAAGGCCCTATATGAAAAACAAACTGGATCCCAAGTCCCTGCCTTGTGTATTTCTCGGTTATAATGAGAAATACAAAGGTTATCGTTGTTTACATCCTCCAAGTGGGAAAGTTTATATCAGCCGTCACGTGTTGTTTGATGAACACTCCTTTCCCTATGCTGATATTTACAGTTCAAGTCATGTATCTCAGACCACACCTTTGCGTTCTGCTTGGCTTCAGTCTGAGGTTTCTCCTGTTTCAGCGTCTGCCCCACATGAAGAATTTTCTTATCAGGAGGAAGATTTTCCACCTTTATCAAGTGAGAAGCCTGTTACTCAACCTGTTCCTGTTACTAATCCACCTCTGTCACCAATAAACGGAGAAGAACAGCATCAAACGGATTCGAGTCACTCTTCTACAAGTTCGGATGATAGTGATCAAGATGTGGACGCTCATCCTCCTGCAGTCATTGCCCAGCCTCAACACTCTATGACTACAAGAGCAAGATCGTGGATCATCAAACCAAATCCCAAATATGCTCTGCTTTCGGTGAAGTCAAGCTATCCAGAACCCAAAACTGTGAAAGCTGCCCTCAAAGATAAACGATGGAAGGGAGCTATGTCTGTAGAGATTGATAATATGCATGAAACAGGTACGTATGAGCTCGTACCACCAGAGGATGGACAGAACCCTATAGGATGTGGTTGGGTGTATAAAACAAAGCTTAATGCTGATGGAACTGAACGCAAGCTACGAGCTCGTCTTGTAGCAAGAGGAAACGAACAAGAGGAAGGTGTAGATTACTTGGAAACATTTAGTCCAGTAATAAGAACAGCTACAATTCGTACAATACTGCACGTTGCTGTCTCAAAAGGGTGGAGTATAAGGCAGTTAGATGTTCAAAATGCCTTTCTTCATGGCGATTTAAAAGAGACGGTCTTCATGGTTCAGCCTCCTGGCTTTGAAGATAAAGAAAAACCAGACTATGTTTGCAGGCTTAAGAAGGCAATTTATGGTCTTAAGCAAGCTCCCAGGGCATGGTTTGATAAATTCAGTTGTTTTCTGCTCAAATTTGGGTTTCAGTGCAGCTTCTCAGATCCCTCTCTCTTTGTTTATCACCAAGGAACAGATTTGATCTATTTGCTCCTCTATGTTGACGATATGCTCCTCACTGGAAGCAACTCTGCATTGATCAGTCAGCTTCTCTGTCGTCTGAATAATGAGTTTCGGATGAAGGACATGGGAGAAGTGCACTATTTTCTTGGTATACAAATACATCACAGTGAAGATGGGTTGTTTATGAATCAGTCCAAATATGCGCAAGAGCTTTTAGAAGTTGCTGGAATGGTTGACTGTGCTCCAGTGTCAACTCCTTTACCTCAGAAACTTGACACTCTAGTTGGTGAAGACGAAATTTTTTCTGAGCCATCATATTTCCGGAGTCTTGCAGGCAAGTTACAATACCTTACACTTACAAGACCTGATCTTCAATTCTCTGTCAACTTCATATGTCAGAAGATGCATCAACCTAGTGTGTCTGATTTTCACTTACTCAAACGCATTCTAAGATACGTGAAGGGTACTCTTGCAATGGGAATCACGATTAAGAAAGGCACGGATTCAACACTTCTTTGCTACAGCGATAGTGATTGGGCAGGGTGTAAGGATACAAGACGGTCCACAGGAGGGTTCTGTACTTTTCTTGGCTCAAACATAATCTCATGGTCAGCAAGACGACATGACACTGTTTCAAAGTCCTCAACAGAAGCAGAGTATAGGACTATGTCTCTTGCTGCGTCAGAAATAGCTTGGCTACAGAATCTCTTGAAGACAATGGGTTTAACTCAACAGAGACTACCCCTCCTGCTGTGTGATAATCTCTCTGCTGTGTGTCTCACTGCGAATCCAAGATTTCATAAGCGGACAAAGCATTTTGAGGTGGACTTCCACTATGTTCGGGAAAGAGTTGCTCTGAAGATGCTTGAAGTTAAGCACATTCCTGCCACGCTGCAGCTTGCCGATGTTTTTTACAAAACCTCTGGGACGAGAGAGCTTCTGCAAATTGAGGTCCAAACTAAGTGTGTCACTGCTTCCTGCACTTAGTTTGAGGGGGTGTATTGGCGATATGGGCCTGGATCAACAAGAGACTACGGCCCAGATTGCAGAGACAAGCGAGAAGCCCAACATCTCTTCAACGGTCACAACACCAACTTTCAACATAAAGCAAAAGCACGCCTTGTGTACGGGATTGACAGCTCACGAGATGAAGACGTCCAACAGATTTGGCTGTCTTAGAGAATGCGCTGTCATGTGTTGACAAGGCATTAGGTTAAACGAGGATTGTATATAAAAGGAGAACTTGATGTAATGTTTTGGTAAGTCGAATAGCAACAAAAGTTAAAGTTATCTTCTTCATTATTCAAGCTTTTCTTCTCTGTTTCTCAATTGTGACAATGATTTTCCCAAAGATTTTAGGGAGGACGTTGAGTGGAATGCCTTTGCTTTCTTATGGACGTTACTTGAGTTGAGAGTATAGCTTGGCACCGAGTGAGGCAGGTTCTCTTCTTTTGCCTTGATTTCAAGAACTGTTCTTGGTTGATCTATCAAACCTTCTCATGAACACACACGGAGTAGGCAAAGAAGATTCTAATGAAGAGTGGATTGATGTATCAAAAAGATTAATGAAGAATGGATTGCTAACACAGGTGATTTTCTGCAGTGCTCTGCAGGAAAGGAAAAGCTTTGGATATCTCATTTGATCACAAATATACTTTTGAGCAGGAAAAGAGACAGGTAGGGTATTTAGGATGGTCCTTTGAAGCGAGTATCTTTACAGTGAACTCGCTTTACAAATTCTCTTGGAGACCGGTCAATAAAAAGGTACTCACCCATCGGAGAGTTTTTGTCGCCACTAATCTCAGACCCGGATGTTCAGCAGATGAGTTCTTTATTATGGGATGTGGTGGTGTTGGGCGGTGTTGGGGACTTAATGGCATGATAATATGCTGTTACATTGGCCATGCAAGGGTTCAGGAGTCACGGTGACACAAGAAGATGTCTGGTGGAACTTGGAAGGGAAGCTTTAAGGCTTGAGTCTTGGCTAATGTTGCAGTGGTGGTCATATACTCCACGCAGTCATCACCAATTCTCAGAGAAGATGAATACAATTGTGTTTCTGATGAATCCCGAGGTTGGTTACAAGAGATCAGTTTTGTATATCTACATGTGCTTGGCTGAAGTCCCATTGTTAATTACGGTGGGTTGATTTTAGAAAGTTTGTATTTTTAACTCTGAATATGTGGTAGTGGAAGGAATGTGTTTTTAGTTCACGATCTTATTTGTGGTTGAGTACTAACAATTGGTTTATGTTTTTTTGTTGAAACAGCCGTAAGACTTGAGATCACAATATTGTTTTACTATACCCATGCATGTTGTATTTTGAAGATTTTGTTTAATTATTCACTCTGGTTATGAAGCTGTGCTTAATAATTCAATGTACGTTGTCTCTTTTATTCAGAAAAAATGGCTCAACAGTCTGAGATCGTAAAGTCTGTGCTTTACATCCTACAAAACCATGGTAGTTTCAAGCTTTTGATTGTTCTCTCAAGCATCTTAGTTGTAGTAAATGGAAGACAACATTAGACCACTTGGCATGCTTAATTTTGTGATTTGCACCATCTTTTTGATTGTTCTCTCAAGCATCTTAGTTGTAGTAAATGGAAGACAACATTAGACCACTTGGCATGCTTAATTTTGTGATTTGCACCATCTTTATTGTTTTTATAGGTATTACCTTTATTCCTGCTCATCATAACGAGAACCTGATATAACATTATCTTTCAGGAATCTAGCAAGTTTCTATTATGGAACTTTGTGTATTTGGAACTACCATACATACTTGATGAATATATATTTATATATATATATATATATATGTTTGACGATGTTATCGTTGTTATTACGTGGAAAACTGAGAATGAGACATTTGATTAGATATGAATTATATACTTTTCATTCAATACAGCCAATACTAGAAATATTAAAGGCTTTAGTTACTTCTTTTTTTGGGGGTCAAAGCTTTAGTTATTTCTTTTAGTTATAGTTTTGAAGAGAAAAACAATTTTCAGAAAACATTTGTAAGCAGTTTGGTTCATCTTAATTTCCAGAATATTAATCGTTATACTACATTTAATTTATTTTGGTTAAATTATGTTTGGTTTACTCTAACTTATTTGAATTAAATTATTTAATATGATAGGGTATAAAACTCAAGTAAAATTTTGTTAGGAATGTAATACTTTATTAATTTATAACACTATTAATCTATAAAAAAAATCAAATAGCATAAGCGAAATTTCCACCAAATTTTTTTTAGAAAAAGTTCAACAAATGCTAAAATCATTTACAAAACATAATTAATAAAACACTAATTTTTTTAAAAAAAATCATTATCAATTGAAAATCTAATATAAATTGAAAAAAATATATTATAAAACATCATTTTTGTTATATAATATATACTAAGACATTATTGAAACTATTTATATATTAATTTGAAATATAACTTTTTATAATTTTATCACATTACATTTTATTTTCAATTGATTTAGCTTGGAGGTGCGTGTATTAATTTATTATCGTGAGAAGGTAGTTATCAAACAAGTATTAAAAGGGGGATATAAGCAAAGGAGAGGATGTCCACATAGGAACAAAAAATCGTCCAATGATAAACTATATTTTTGCCACATCACCTTTATTTTGTCGATCATTTTTTAACTGGGTCAATCATTTGGGCTCCGATTAATTCTCTGAGGCCCATCTTAAACCCAGCAAACTTATCTCCTGCTCTTTCACACCGAGCCGTCTCTTCCATTTCCTCATTCTCAACTGTGAAACTAGCATCACATGCAGTTTCGATTTCCAAGTATAACGGTTGCCCTCCACAATTATAATTCATCACAATCGATACACTACTCCATCTCTGTAAAAAAAAAGCTCCATCCCTAATTTCCCAATCGTTTCTTCCAAGCGCCATGGCTGCTCACACCTTCCTCTCCTTCTCATCCCCCGCGCCTCCTCATTTCTCCTTCATCAACTCTCCGTCCCTCTTTCGGTGGCGTCTCTCTCAGTCTCCACCATCCACGATCTGTTTCCTTCTCCGCGTCGAAGAAATCGCTAACAGTCGTTTTCGCCGCGAAGAAGGCCGTTGCTGTGCTCAAGGGTAACTCCGATGTCGAAGGAGTTGTTACTTTGACACAAGAAGACACAGGTCCCTTCTCAATTTTGCTATTCTCATTCTGTATTATTAGGTCACACTGGTTGGTTAGTGTTTTGCATCCTATGTGATTTTCAATTTGACCAAGATTGCTTCTTTTCTCTCAATCAGTGTTTGATTCTCACAAATAAAGATTATTCTTGTGCGGCTGCAAGATTGGTTGAAGATTGCACTCTACAGAGGAACATAAATAACTACATTGTTGATGTGTGGATTGATTTCTGATCTCAGGTTGCTTTTTGTTCATGTGGTGCTAACTTTCTGTGGCGTGCATGATGCAGAGGCCAAGCCGGTTTTGTTATGCTCATGCAAGGACAACTACTTGAACCTCTATGACTTGCCATCGTAAGTACTTCCATTCATGTGTGTTCTGAGTCTAAATTTGTGATTCCTATTCAAAAGCTTTGTTGTTCTTTCTTATGCAGAGTTAATGGGAAGGAGGAAAGTTAAGCAAAGCAAGCGATACCACTGATCCAAATAGGTCGCGGAACAATTTTTTTTTTGTGATGGGATTGGTCAAAGCTAAAGTATGTAAATAGAGTACGGAACCAACTGCCATTCAGCCTTGGCCCTAGAAAGAAAAGTATGCCATTCATTTATTCTCTATCTTTGTTTGGAGTTTATTATTCATGTTCTAGAAACCAAATTTGTTTTTAAGACTCGACATTCTATGTCTAATCAAGTTTTAGTGATAGGTTTGTTTAAAATTTTGTTCTTAAGTTTGGTTTGGTTTGGTTTTGCATTCATAATGTCCAGATCACCTTCAAAGATCTTCTGAGAGAAGGCTCGAGTTGAGTGCTTTTGATGTTGCAAGAAGTAACCCCAAATTCCTGTTTGGTGACGCTTCTGTCGCGATAAGATTTACAGATCAGACTGTCTCGGTTTATCTTGCATCACCAGCCAATATATCTTGACTGACGGTTTAGGTTCTGCAGTTATGACAACTTATTACACTCACTAACGCCAACACTGATTTGGTAGGTTATGTTTCATCACTTTCCTTTACAATCACTCCATTTTATTATTGCACCTTACTACATGAGGCTTAATATGAATGCTGTCATGTAGATATATATCGTAAGGGGAGGTTAGAGGTGTCAAATTGTTTTCCAATGAGGATCAACGCATCACAGGAACTCAACGCATCATGGGAACCATGAAATTTGAAAGGTATTTGACAAATATACAAGTTTTAATCTGCTGAACCAGTCATCTTATATGTGTTTCCTTGGCTTAGAGATTCGTTATAGTATTACGCTTGATCTAATCAGGGAAACAAAGCATATGCCTCAGTGTACTCAACGGTCTTGCTAAGTTTCTCGATGAGAAGTTTGCTGCCTCTGGTGTGTAACCAAAGGTGGTAGTGCTGACAAACATAAACCAAAAGTTAGTTAGTTGTAAAGACCATTCCTCTCTTAACCTCTCCCTACAATAGTTGCCACTTGCCAGGTAAATGTGTCAAACACTTACCATCAGGTTGCCTCCGGTAAGACAGTGTTAGTTAATCACATCTACTTATTGTTCTGCTCATTGAATGGTAGTTTTGCTTTGTAAGCGGTATCAGCATCTCATCTGTGGTTGGCTTGCACGCAGGTAGGATCTTTTTGAACGCCACCTTTTGCAGTCATAATTTTTTATTTTGACGACGAATGTGCTGCCGTCAAAAGCTACCTCAATAAGTAAATCTTCTTACTTATTTAGTTTATAACTTCCTTACGTAAAGTACTACTTACTCTTCATTGTTAAATGTGGTCAATTTAGGTTCCTTGATAGAGAACGAATTCTGCCTCCAGAACTACAAAATATGGTGGTGTTAAGAAGAAGACTGAATCAATGACAATGGCTGAGCTAAATACCCCCGTACTTGCATCAGGACCTCATTTTAAGATAAAATTAAGACCCCACTTCTATCGTCATGTACTTAGGATGGTGTTAAGAAGATTCAAAACTTACTTTTGTTACTTTCCATTTAAAGCTGTCCACATTCAACTTTTCCTCAAAGCACCAGGCCTACTCCATGTCAAGGATCACGGATCGCAATCAACTTCCATCACTCCCAAGCTTCGCTGTAAACGTAAGTTTTAAGAAGTAGCTAAACATGCTATAAACGTTTTTCTTATTTACTACAGCTACTGATATGGTTCATGCGCAGGGAGATGATGATAACACTGGAGATGATATGCCTTTAGCTGGAGCAGTTATAACTAAGCAGTCCACAGACCAAGGATGTCTCTACTGAGCTAAATAGTGTTGGAGTCCAAGCTGACAGTGCAGAACTTCACGAGGATGTACGCACCGTCAAGAAGCCCCGCAATGGTTAGTTTCGCATATAGGGAGTGTCCAAGCTCAATGCCCATT
Organism: Brassica juncea; assembly: GCA_018703725.1. Lineage (NCBI taxonomy): Eukaryota > Viridiplantae > Streptophyta > Magnoliopsida > Brassicales > Brassicaceae > Brassica > Brassica juncea. Next base: position 58,206,969 of record CM031936.1, on the reverse strand, counting down.
ACTGCTCTTCCTTTCGTTTTGAATTTACTTCTTAGCTTTCCTAAACTGTTTAGGAACTCCCTTCCTCGAGGAATCCTTTTCTATGTTTACTTTTAATTTTGTTTTGCTTGGTCACTAAGATTCCCTATTGAACCTTTTATCTAAATTTATAAAAAAAAAAAACACTTATGGAAGCTAATTATCTATTTTTATAAACCTAACAACCCACTCTGCATTATTATTTACCCTATTGACAAACTTCTGATGACTTTGCCAAACGGGCTTGAGAACACATTTGTGCCCCATAACATTATTAGGAGACAACCTAACTTACGCTTCCTTGACGATCAAGCCAAGGAAGGGCGAGGTTAGGTTCTGGTAAAGTTATGAACCTGATTGTTGCGTAATAAAATTTAAAAAGATTTCACTTTAACAAGAACGTCTGCAAATAGAGAAAACAAATAATCATGGACACAAGTCATTATTTCTCAGCACAGTTTTTTGTTCCTATCTTAAGATGGTATCCTTCCACCTGCCTCTTTCTCCTCTTATATAACCTCTTCGTCTAAGCTTACAACAATATCGAGCCATGATCATGAAACTGGTTAAACCTCCGGCGATTCTCCAGTGGTCATATAACGCATCTTTCTCCTCGGGTTGCCACCGTTAAACAATAAAGAGAAATCAATCTAGCTCCAACCAATCACGTCTTCTTCTCCAACCATTACGTTGCTTACGCGTCACTTCATCATTGTGAGGGAACTCTCTCTGACCGAAAGAAAATCGTTGCACAAGCACAGATTCGCCAAATGGTTATAACCATCTCGGTTCTGATTCATCCCTTTTATTTATGTTTCTGAAATATCTTAAGAATAGATTTATGATCTTTACGCAAACTATGGCAGTTTCCAACCGCACACCTGCAACTCGCTAAGATATTCATTACATGAAAAAAAAGTCTAAGCAAAAAGGAAAACTTTGCAGTTACATGTTTCTAAATAGCAAAAAATTTTGTTCTTAAGATGTTTCAGAGAGCTATTTAACTAAATGAAATATCAAGATATGCATATATGCTTTGTGGTCACAGGTACAATTCGTTTCTACTTTATTCTTTATTCTTACTTTTACCTACATTAAACAATCAAAGCTAAAACTCCTTCACATTTATTTCTATGTTCACATGTAGTGGTTTTGTAGAGACCAGTATATGTATATCCATCTCCTAAGCTGGGAGTAGACTGGGACAAGGCTGAAAGCTGAAGTGAAGAAAAATGTTCCTCTTTTAGCTTCAGAGACTTTGCTTTCTTTACTTTACTTAATACTATTTCTACTATAGCAAGTTTTCCAATGATATACCAGAGTATGGATGAGGACGTGAGTCAAACCATGAACAAATAAATCATTTATGAGCTGATGAAGCTTTCTTTTGATCTCACACAGACAGCAAAAAAAAATTATTTATTTTAAACAATACTATATTAAAAACATAAGGGAAATTTGATCTTATAATAAAAAAAAAATTATATTTCACCAACTGACCATGTCATCTCCTCTCTCCTCTTTATGTTTCTATCTCTCTCTACCCTATTATATAAATCTAAATTTTCCCCAGTATAGTTTAATCCAAAACAAAAATATGAAAAATCAATTAAATCATAAGAAGATGTAAACAAAAAAATAATAATAATTTGTTTAAATCTAAAAATATTAGCCACAATAACATAAAATTAAATTTAAAATATTATAATACATGTAATATTATACATTAGTAAATTTATTGTATACACAAGTGATCCTATTTAGTTTACAATTTACAAAAACAAGACAAATAACATTACACTACCTTCTACATCTACAATATATTTATGTTATCGTGTATTCGTGTTGCATTTTTGATTCATATAATGTAAAAAAAAATTTTAAAAAAAAACTGAATAGTACAATAGAGAAATTTTTAAATTTAAATTATATATTATACCAGTAAATTATGCAACAAAAAAAAATTAAAATATTTATTTTAAATTTAACTATATAACGCATAACAAGTTAAAGTTAGAAATATAAAATGTAAATATTCACATAGAAATAAAAGTTAATAAATTTAACAAAATCAAAATTTACAATCCGCGCGTAGCGCGGAAAAGGAACCTAGTTGTAATAATATTAAAAATCGATACTCTTAGAAGTAAGAGAAAAATTAGTTATTCTTGCTTTAAATTTTCTTTAAATATATCAAATTGAAATAGAAAATAGAAAAATATAAATAATTAGGTTTTCCTTAATCTTCTGATTTAATAAATTCGTGTTTTCTAGCAAAAACATTTTATTGATTTCCACCTCAAACCAACAAAATCTAATAAATTTTAAAATATAATTTTAGAATAAAAACAGATTATATTTAATATTTTAAATATAAATAAATTTTCAAATATTTTATAAAATTAAAATACATTTAAACATAAAATAATTTTAATGTAAACTCACCCGCCCGTAGGGCGGGCCAACTCCTAGTGATTTTATAAAGTCTTTGCCCATGATTACAAAACTATATTTTCAAGAGAGACCATATCGGTGTAGAAAAGTCAGATGGTTATATAAAATAGTTTTTGCACTGGATGACTATGAAGGTGAGAATTATTTAGATAACTAGACTTTTCTCGTTTTGAAAAAACAGGGAAAAATAAAAATACCATTTTAACCCTATTGCTGCCTACGAAAACTGTATTGATATCTCAGATGGACAAGAAGAAGACAAGTCATATGCAGATTCTGTAACAATTACTTATCTTCAAAATTCGAAAACCACATAATTATTATACCGTTTATGCAAAAAACAAGCCAACTTGCATTTCATTTTTTTCATTAATTCGGGTAAACCATTCACTTTCCTCTCATTCTGAAAACTGCTCAAGATGGGTTCCTCTACGATTGTAGATTATCCTGAAGAAATAGATGGCGATGGAGGTGTTCCTATACCCGAGATGATGTTTGCGAATGGAAAAGAACCGATGGGCATTAAGGCTCTGACTTATCAATCTTCGAGGGCCGAAAAGTAGATGTTGAGTGCTGCTTAAGCAAGAAAAGTTGACAAAAACTGAGGTTTGGTCTATTTGTTTTACAGTCTCATTCATAATCTTTATCACTTTATGTAATTCAACTCTGGATTATACATAACGAACGTAATAAGCATATTTGTTTTTAACTTAACGCAGGTCATTGTTAAAAGCATAATACCAAACCGTCCTATTGTAGAGGCCACGCTTGGTTGAGGGGATCAAGTGGTTGATGTGATGAAAGTTGACAACTTGGTCAAACTAATCTGCCAAAACCATTCTTTCATCAGCGAAATGTTCAAAGGTGGAGCGACTAAGATTGATGTGGAAAGAATGCGTGAGAAAGCTAAACCTCAGACATACCAGAAGAAAAAATGCAAACCTCGGACAAATCCGGATACTGCCAAGGACAACCGGATAATAGATAGATCATCAAGATTAAGATGCTAATAGCTGAAAAATGAATTTTGTATCTGTAACTTGAATGCGTATTATAACAATATTACAAATTATGTTTTAAAGTTGTTTTATTAAATGAGACGGTATAAAAACATGTGGATCTTAATTGTATGATAAGAAATTAAACCGGATACAAAATCAAATAACCGAATTCATAGTTGAGATTATGACGTAAATATCCGAAAAATGATTTTTTATATGTAATATGAATGTGTATGATGACGTTCAATAGTATTTGGATAACTAGTCAACAATATATAACCAGCTATAATTTTAAAATCTGGATGTAGTATCAAATATCCAGATACTGAGTATTTATATTATGATTATTACAAACTAAAATTTAAATTATGTGATTATCTGGATAATGGATATTTACATTATAATATTTTTATTATGATTATCTACTGAAATTTCAACTTTGTAAACAATTAAAAATTACAAACTTTTTAAACATAAATATTTTCAGTACTAGGCATACACCATATTGTATCATATGTTGGTTCAAGGTCTTGTTACCAGTGTGCCCATCAGAATTCTTTCATGGGTTCTATTTCTTTTACAGTCTCATTTCTTTTACAGTCTCATTCACTAATGTCGTTGTATTTAATCAAGCGCCTGTAATATGTTGGTTACGTATTCAAATGATTGTAGTGTTATATTAAAGAGAATGTTATTTTCTGTTTATGTTTAAGTCAATAGACAAAAAAAACCAGATATTACTATATGCGTTCATTGAATATTCACCACAAGTTGTCACAAATTGTTAGTCATTCGAAAACTCTTCAAAGGCATAAGTGTACTGCCTGACACATATTTTGACCCTTATCTACCACACAAACTCACCAAAGTTAAATTTTCACGGTCTGACATATACTTACATATTGTCGATGTCAGATATACTATATATTGCTGCAGCAAGTTAGTTGTAGGTCGGTCAGTTTGTTTGTAAAGGCATTTTCATCTTTCATTACTTGTAATATACATGATTTGCTAATTAATTAAAAAATGTTCAGTTACCTAATTTCCAACATATCTATGTATATTGCCCTCATTAGTCCTATATAAAAATTCCAATTTGGTCCTCTTTTGTATATCAGAAGCAAACAACAATAGCAAAAGAAGACAAACATAAAAGCCAAAGTAACAAACAAACAAAAACAAATAACCATATTCTCACCCTCCGTTCTCCTTTTTGGATTTTCTCTATCCTAGCTAGTTATATTTTTATAAACCACCACCACCATCATCAACCGTATATTTGTAACACAACAAACACCACACAATACCATCCCTATTCTTCCAATACATTTCCAGATAACTAGAACATCACGAAGGAATTCAAAAAAAAAAGAAGGAAAAAAGTGAAATTACATAAAAAGAAATGAAAGATGCAAAGAAAGGGGTCCATTATAATCATCATCAAATGCTAGTATTCAGCATTTCTTGGAATCTCCTATACGAATCAACCTTCTCCAACATGAATTTCTCATGACTACATGCTATAAACATATCAGCCAATTTATCAATCTCATTCATCATCTTCAACTCTTTCCCTTCTTCTGCTTTGCCGTCGTTCACTTTATCATCCTCTAGCTGTTTTAGATAGCTAGAGAGCTGAGATGGTTCTTGACTTTCATCCTCATCAGCACCTAGACACTCCATCGGTTCAGTCGAATACATCGACTCCCAAGTAGAGTCGTATTGGAGATGTGCCAAGTAGAGTTCCTCAGGGAGACGCACCGGGGCTGAGACAGGCACCACGTGAGAAGAGCAAAAGTTGTAGTGAAGTCTGAAGGAGCCGAAGAATATATTATTCTTTTGTTTCTTAGAGGCTCTTTTTGGATAGAACGAAGAAGGCATTGACAAAAGATTGTATTGCTTCTTCCTCAAGACTCTAACAAGAATAGACGAAGCTCTGTAGATTTTGCGGATTAGTCGACAAACTTGAGAGATGATGAGAGTTTGGATTAGGGACTTGAGTTTCACAGAGCTTGATGTTTGTGAAAATGAAGATGGACATTGAGTAGATGACATGGAAGACGTTAATTTGAGTGGCACTGACATTTTCTATCTCTCTTGTTAAAAATATTTGGTTAGGAAGGGCTTTAATAATACTCTCTAGTTGAATGGTAAAGGTTGTGAACGTATAGAATGACCGAAACACCCTTATCTTTTGGACAATTTAAAGGGATGCCATTCTACTTTGAAGATTTTGGTCGTGGTCGGGGGTGGTGTGACCCCACTGATCCTGACATGTTTGCAGAATACTAGGAAAAATTTATATTTGAAAGAGAGTAGAAGTGACTTTAGATTCAAGTAACTCTGATCCTTGCTTTTGTACTGTCTATGTTTCAACTACAGTGTTCTAATCTTTGCTAATTTCTAACTATCCGCAAGCTAAGATATATTAAAACTAATCAAGGACGGTTATTGGTATAGCTTCTGCCTTCATTCTTTTTGTTGTTGTGTGCCATGTTTGATGTCTTATTAGGCATTTAATCCCAAGATAAAATTAACTAGGGTTAAACATCCTTAAAGTTCACGCAAAGTCACATACACATTATTAGCGACAGAAAGAAAAGTGTCGAGTAATTATCAAACTCTCTACTTGTTAAGTTCAAGTGATGTATGATTGTGCATTCTTCAGTCACAACACTGAGTATCTAGGAGACAACACATTTTGCACTGATTAAAAATGGAAAAAAAAAACAGCAGGATTTGGTTAATTCATCCAAAGTTTGGTGTAGCACGTCCAAGTTTTTTAATTATTAAAATAAAACTTACGAATTTACTATAGATTTAGACGGGTAATAAAGGTGAATGGGGAATCTTAAGACTACATGAGATTTATAAAACAATTCCCTACAGTTACCCTATGACCATATCAACAATGCCAGAAAAGAAAAGTCTACAATCCCGCTTCCTATATTTCAAAATATTTGGTTTGCGTACTAGTTTTCTCATTTCACAATTTATGTATAAATACAGTTTTTTTTGGTAAAAAGATGTAGAAACACTTTGTATATTGGATAAACCAAACTGGCATAGTCAAACAAGAAAAAAAAAACACATAGGATGAAGCAGAAATGAAATCGTAATTAATTAAGTTTCATAAACATGTTTTATCTAAATCTCAAAAACCAAAATCAATACTAAGCTGCACTTCACTTGCATGTGATCCTATGATTTTTAAGAAAAAAATGTTACGGATTTTGATGTAACATAACTTTTATATAATGCCAAATATAACCCTTCGTAAAAACGTGAATACTTTACTTACACCGTAATTGCCAGAATACATTATCCTTCCGATAGATGCAATGCAAGCAAAGCAAGTACGTAACGTAACATGGTAAGAGAGTAGTTTATCTTTTTTGGTGTAAATGTTAAGATTTATACCAGGCTTTTTCAGTTTACAAGATTTGTGGAAGACCACTTATTACAAGAAGGAAGAGAAGATGAAAGACAAAGCAGCAAGAGATTACAGGCCAGAAGGCAACAAAGAGAGATAGAGCAGCAACAAGGAGGGGGAATGAGGAGGAGGGTGATGGCGGCTGATGGCTAGAAGACGGTCTCGGAGGAGGCGATCAACTCGGGAGAAGACACCAACTTCAGACGTTGATGTTTGCTGGAATATGTGCATGTTACGCTCCCGCCAAATGCAGTAAACAATGATCTGCATCAACAACTTTAGAACAGCCTGCAGCCCTGCAACTCCAGAGATGTGAGGGAGAACAATGAAGTCAGCAAATGCGTGGATAGAGACCGGAGGAATGACAACAGCTCTGCCAGTAAACTTTTCCCATATTGCTGCGACAAAAGGGCACAAGAAGAAGAGGTGAGAATGAGACTCTGAACCGGAGGGGCAGAGAACACAGTGCGTTTGGACATTAATGCCCCACGAAGCAAGCCGATCCTTGGTAGGCAACCTAGCGAGAACCGCCATCCAAGTAACAAAAGAACATCTTGGTATCTCCTCTTTAAACCAAACCAAACTACTCCATGGCACAAGAGGGGAAGGCTCTCTCAATCTCTGCCAAGTTGACATTACTGAGAATTTTGGAACATACTGATCATGTCCATTCCGCCATAGAAATACATCATCTCCATTCTCCCTTGACGGAGGGGTCATTGTTGAGAGAACAATCTGTAGGGTTTCAGCTACGTTTGATCGAGCAGGAGGGAGCATCCAGTGTCCATTTACTGCCCCTTCACAGACTTTTGCCTCCTTACGAAGGCGGAGATCCCTGGTTCCTGTCTCCCCAAACGCAGAGATCAAGGGACCTAAATCAGTCCAAAAATCATGCCAGAACATAGCCGTTTCACCATCACCTATACTGCAGCGCATGAAATCAGCGACAATGTGTTTTACCTTTAGCATACTCCGCACAGTTGGGGAGAAGCGCTGAGAATCTGGAGTAGTCCAATAACACTTCCGGACAAAGACATTGGCCTTCAGCCAAGCCACCCACAGAGAGCCTGAACCGGAGAAATAGTTCCAAACTCTTTTAAGATCGAAAATGACCTGATAATCCTCAAGTCTTCTAATCCCAAGACCCCCTTCTTTCTTTGGCTTGCAAATATTTTCCCAGCTTACTCTAGCACCCACAGCGGAGGAAGTGCTGTTCTTCCAAAGAAACGCTGAACACAGGGAATCTATCTTCTCGTAGAATCTTTTCGGCAAAGCGAAGACGGAACTCCAGAAATTTACCATTCCATACACCTCTGATGCTACCAACGTGATCTTACCAGCAAAAGACAACATCTTAACAGTCCAACAATTGAGCTTAGAAGTTATCCTCTCTATAAATGGCTGCAAAGTGGCGAAGCTTATCCTACTTGGATTAAGAGGCAGTCCCAAATATTTGGTGGGAAAGGAGCCAATCCGAAAGCCAGAAATGTCAGCAATAACCGAAGCCTCTATGCTTGAATACCCCCCAAAAAATATTTCCGATTTTGCTGCATTCATATCTAGCCCAGTCCATTCTTTAAATACAGACAACACTTTCTTTACCCCTGAAATAGAGTGCCTGGATCCATCTGAAAATACTAACAGGTCATCCGCAAATAGGAGGTGAGTTACCTTTGGCTCTAGGCAATTAGGGTGCAGTCTGATCTCCCCGGAATTAACGGCCTGTTCCAGCAGGTGAGAGAAAGCTTCCATAGCAAGAATGAAGAGATAGGGCGATATAGAATCACCTTGTCTAAGGCCTTTTTTCCCTGGAAAAAACCCTGCCTGCTCCCCGTTAATCGCAATCGAGAACCTCGGAGAGGTGATGCATTCTTGTATCCAAGTAACAAACAACGGTGGGAAGTCCTGAGCTTGCAGAAGTTTAACAACAAAATCCCATGAGAGAGTATCGAAGGCCTTCCTTATATCAACCTTCAGCATACAACTACGCGGGCAAGAGGAGGAACGGTAGTTTCTAATCAGTTCCGATGCTAAGAGTACATTCTCACCAAGACTCCTGCCTTTGAGGAATGCTGCCTGATTCTTGCTGATACTCTTCTGCAGGATGGGCTTCAGCCTATTGGCTATGATTTTTGTAATCACTTTATAGACCAAGTTACAACAGCTAATGGGCCGGAAATCCCCCAGTCTGCAAGCAGCGCTTGTTTTGGGAATAAGGACAATTGCAGTAGAGTTTAAATCCTTAAGAAGACGACCATTCCTGAAGAATTCAGATATTGCCGCTATTACATCATCACCAACAATTTCCCAAGAGGCCCTTAGAAACTCCACAGAATAGCCATCAGGTCCTGGGCTCTTGCTCAATGGCATGCTGAGGATGGTTCCTTTGATCTCCGCAGCAAGAACATGTCGCTTCAAATAATCTTGCTGAAGTGTGGAGCATCTGAAGGATACTAGCTCCTGTAAGGCCTCATTTGTCGCAGGCGAAACAGGAAGGTCAGTTTTACCTAAGATATTCTGAAAGTACGCAACAGCATGGGCCTTAATTTCAGAGGTGGCACCCAAGAAGTTATCATCGTCGTCCTTTAGGAAATGAATGTGATTCCCCGCGTTCCTCTTGGACACTGTATTATGGTAGAAGGACGTATTGCGATCCCCCACATCAGACCATTTAACCCGCGATCTTTGTCTGAAAAACTTCTGCTCAGCATTAAGAAGAAGGTTTAGCTTATCTCTTTCTCGGTGCTCCTCATTCGCTAAAAGTGGGCTCGGCTGAGTTAGAATTTGTCTCTGAAGACCTTCAACCCGAGAGTACTGCTCTTTTACCCTCGTGCTAATGCCGCTGAAGTGAACCCTGTTGATGTTCCTCAAATCTTTCTTCAACATCTTCATAGTTCTTACCAGCTTGAATTGATTAGAACCCGAGATTAAAGCTGGGTTCCAAGCAGCTGCAACCACAGAGTTGTAATCAGGATAATCGATAGTGTGATGGTAAAACTTGAATGGTTTCCTCCCCCATCTCCTAGCTGATGGCATCTTGAAAATACATGGAGAATGATCTGATTGGCTCGGGTCCAGAAATTCTGCGAATGAGTCTGGATAACTGTCCGCCCATCTTTGATTGACCAATGCGTGGTCTATCCGTTTAGAGATAGGATCCGTAACACTGCTGTTCCACCAAGAAAAGGGAGCTCCCTTTGCTTGAGCTTCAAACAGCCCTGCTTCCTGCAAAGCAATATTCAAATCATCCATTCCATTCGAATCAACAACCCTTAGCGGGTAAGCTGAATGCTGCTCCAATCTCAAAATCTGATTAAAATCCCCAACCACTACCCACGGAGAGTTCGACATCACTGGAGTGTCATTAATCTCAACCAACTCGTTCCATAACATCTGCCTCTCTCCTGCAGTATTAAACCCGTAGACGAAGGTAACTGTAAGGTTTATATTCTCAGCCAGAATAAATATCCCGCACGTAACCGCTTGCTCCGAAGCCTTATAGATAAATACTGAGACCGAGGGGTCCCATACCACTACAATTCTACCAGCACCATGATTCCCGTAGTTCCCAAAAAATTTCCAACCTACCGGGATGGCATTACTAATTCTGGAGATATTACTACTATGAATATGCGTTTCCAGAAACGCTCCAAAAAGTGGTCGGTGAAGGTTTATCCAATCCTTGACCATTGTGTGGCGTCTATCATTGTTCAGCCCTCTAACATTCCACGCAAAAAACATCGATATGATTAATTATTGTGATTTTTTGGCCTTACGGCCGCTCTTCCTACCGACAACCAGGTAGAAAGGGTTCTCATCTCCAGCCCGACCTTGTCGGATAAATCCCACAGCGTGGCCAGCCTCACGGGAGGAAGTATCCGTCTGATTCTCTGCGTCTTCCTGAGCACTAATTCCATTGTAGGAAGATGAAATTTTATCTGACCTTGACTGCAAAGCTTCCTTAGTCGAGACTTTCCCCTCCATTGAAACAACCTCCTTCCCAATTGAGGAACCAACCTGATCAAGCTTTACAGATGCTTCCACTCTTACATCCTCTTGTGGCTTAACAAACTCCCCTTCCTCAACCTCAGCAATTTCCTTGACACCTCCTTTCTCGGACTGAGCAGGATGCTCTGCACTCTCTTCTGTCTGTTTTGGAGCACCCTCGAGATTACCTCCCCATCCAGACCTTGAAGATTTCCTGGTTTTACCCCCAGAACCAGTTGGACTCACAGATCTCTTTCTCGATGTGGTAGAACCCTGTCGAGATCGACATTTTTCCTGTGAGTGTCCGTACTTCTTACACAGTTCACATTTCAAAGGAAGCCAGGGATAGCTGACTGATATCTCTGTTTCCTTGCCATTAGAGAATCCCGAAATGACCTTCCTAGGCAAAGGCTTGGTGAGATCAACACGTACATATAGCTTTGCAACTTTGAAATTTTCCTTTCGCTCTGTTTCAGGAGCCAAGGAGACAGGCTTCCCCACTGCTGTGGCTATCCTACTGAGACTTTCTTTGTTAAACAATAGGTACGGGACCTCTCGCAGCTCCACTGGGATAATCGCACTAGTTAGTGGGGCCTCTTCAGGGGTGAAATCAGGAGACCACGGGGCTACAAACATAGGCAAACCAGCAACATTCCAACAAGTGCGCGCAAGAAGCATACCCCTGGTCTTCTCATTCGTCACACGAAGCAGGTACTCACCATCTCCCACGTTGTGAACAAAAATCCGCGGACCAGATCGAGCCCATAAGGCATTCACAACACGAATTATCCTGCCCATGGAAGGCCACTCGCCATGGAATCTGGCGTAAATAAATTCTCGAAACTCCTCCTTAGCAGCCTCTATGTTTTCATCAGGTATTAGCACAAATGGAACACCCGAAACATGTTCGGATGGAGTACCAATCTCCTCTAGCTGAGCCGAAGCCTTGAGCAGGCTTGCATAATTTTGAACCTCTGTCTGTGGAGCAGCAGTTGGAGTAGCAGTCGGAGCTGCAATTGCAGCCGAGATCGAACCCTGAACCACCGACACAGGACAACTAGTGCCTTCCTCCTCGCTAGCAGCAGGAGTAATAGTTTCTTCTTTATCCTCATGAGCTGGGGATAAAGTTTCATCAATAGCCAAAGCTAGGGAGACATTTTCAATTTTCGCTACAGTAGTATCCACAATCGGAGAAACAGAGGTCAAAACCACATCAGTGGTTGTTACAGCATCAACGGCCGGAGCGTCGACGAGAGGGGACCGCTGCTTCAAAGACTCAACCGGGGCTGAGTGCTTGGGAGCGCCAAGGAGACGAGCCATCTTGGAGGAACCCCGGAGGAGATTACGCTTCTTTTTTCGGAGGCATAGAGAGACAGAACCAGAAAGAAGAGAAAAAAGGGGGGGGGAGAGAGTTCTCGTCGGATCGGCGTGAGGCCGTCCGCCGGCGGCGCTAGGGTTACGGGAGCCTTAGTCATCTTTTTAATCGCTTGTGTTTTCTTTTACGGGAGCCTTTTTCCAAAATCGAGTAGTTTATCTTGTTCTCCTCCACATAACAAATTTATATATAAAACAAAATTCGTTCTTTAATATTTACCTTAATTATGTATACAATTAACATCGATGCTCTGATTAACATATTGAAAGAGAAGGAAGCAAGTAAGCACATGAGCCTGATTACAATTTTTACGTATTAACCCGTTACAACTTACAATATATAGGTACCAAAGTTGATTATCCGGATTATATATGCACTCCATAAAACTATCACTACATAGGCGGTGTTGATTGTTTCTTCTCGTGAGACTTGACTAGATAGTATGGACTCGAACTGCCTATTACCGAAAAAGTATTTACGATATACAAGTTTTATGGTGGTACGCCTTTTGATAGTCACAGAAGAGAAAAAGATTATCGATCATGGAGACTTTTTGCGACGAGCCAACGGTGAAGCCGAAATCTTTTGTAATATGGGCTTCATTAATGTCTTTGAGCCCAAAATAAAGGATCATATGGCTTTCCTTGGGTTTTTTTAGACTCAGTAAAGTCCTGTGGCATAAAACATTTAACTGAATCTCAAATTACTAGCACAAAAATTATTTATAAAACAACAAATATAATTTCTTAGTATGTATGATTTATTTTTCGAGATTAAATTTTTTTCTTTCATATGTGAAGTTCGGGACTTAATCAAATATTTTTATACGCCTATCAGTGTATTACTTATTATTTTAAATTTAGGTCAAATTTCTTAATTTATTTCAGTGTATTAAGATCTATACGTTGCGACGATATAATTTATCAGTGCACAGTCATTTATTAATGGAAAAAGAGGATGGTAAAACTTACAAAGGAGGCTGACTAATTTCTTCAAATATATATTGCCTTTAACAAAGTCTACTCGAATTTTCCTCTGCTAAAGTGCTAAGAAAAATATTAAATTGCTTTTCGAGTGCCAATAAAGAATACTAATACTTACGCAAATAGATAGATTCACCTCGATGTGTCGAACATTTTAAATGAAACAAATACTGAATTAAAAACTATCAAAAATTCCTTATGTAAACACACGTCCGGGACCAACTGTGACTGGCGCAGACGAATATAAACTCAAGTTTTATAAAACAAATTAAGAAATTAAATAAGTAAAATATCTAAGATCTGTCTGAAAAATGTCATTAAATAAAAAAATGTGGGAAGTGCAACTTGTAAAAATAATATTGGTTATTGTTGACAAAAAAGAAAGAAAGAATATTGGTTATTATTTTAGCACGTAGGAGCATCTTACAGTTGTTCCACTGTTGCCTTCTATTTTTAAATCCACCTTCTGTTTTTTTTTCAAATACCAACTGGGCAACGACTTCATCTTTTTGAAGAAATAGCCATCTCAGAAAGCTTACTAGTATATAATAAGAGACATATTATTAACTTCTAGTAAAATTCACAACTTGACAAAAATGAATTGTTAGGAGCAGAGTTCTTTTTCATGCCCTAAGAGCACCTGCAATAGTGTTACTCTCATTGAAGTTTTTAGAAATTTTTTTTTTAATTTTTTTTCAGATTAAAAAAAAAAATATCAACCAATCGCGGGCCGTCACATCTCGTGGGGACCCGCAAATAGTGCAATGATTCACTAAGAATGAATCCTTATTTAGGGATTTTAAAGATTGAATCCTTAGTTTTTGGTGGGATCCACTGATTATTTAATTATTTTTCCCTAAGAATTTCCCCTTAAGGACCTCCATTGTAGATGCTCTAACGGCTAATGGATTTTTTTTGTCAAACGGTTAATGGATTCACTTCATTAAGTATTAGTTTTCTTACACATAAGATGTTTGACAAATATTGTAAGGTGTAGTCTTTGTTCAAAAAAAAGGAGTAGTCTTAATTTATGAATTAAAACTTGTTCATGTCTAATTTAGTATATAAAGTTTTGAATGTTTTCTTGTACATATAAATTCATAGAGATATCTGTGTTAGCGACAAAGCCTTTATCAGATTAATGCTTTCATTCATGGGAACACATCAGAATCACAAATGTTGATTATGTAAGAAAATATAATTAATGCGTGAAAAGAAAGTGAGGTGATGATTGTTTTAGTAGTTTTTGGATTTTAGTTTTTGGTTTCAGTTTTTGAATTTTAGATTTTGCTTTTTAGATTTTAGATTATGGTTTTTTGATTTCAGCTATTTGTTTTTGATTTCAGCTTTTGGTTTTTAGATTTAGATTTTGGTTTTGCTGTATTTTTTAGGTTTTCAAAAACTAACTAATATATTACTTCAAAATAATACAACAAAATAGCAATAAAATATTTAAAAGTTACTGTTAAAATTGATCAAAATATTGTGAGTATTATTTAAAACATAAAATAATATTAACATGTTTTCGATTACCATATTTTTTTAAAAAAGTGTATATACTAAAATTGAAATCATTAAATTATATATTCTTTTTTAATTTTAAAAATTTGAATGGAAATATTTCAAATTATCTTTTTTCAAATTATATTTAAAAGGAAAATAATTGTATCCATGTATACTTTTCCAGTAAAATGTATTAAAGTATTTAAATGTTATTTAAAAAGAAAATATGTATTACTTGTTATTTTAGTTGATTATATTTTTAACAAATAGTTTTTTGACCAAAAACAGAAATCATAATATAGGTAAAATAAAAATTACTTAAAAAACGTTAGCAAGTATTTTTTTTGTCAACAAAGTTAGCAAATATACACGTATAATGTTTATGTATATTATACTGATATATATGAAAAGTAACGTACGCTTTTTACAAAACTACCAAAACATGGATTTTGGTTTTTCTTCGAAAATGAACCAAAAAATCTAAAAACTAGTTTCCCTATTTTGTAGGAAAGCTCTTTGGCTAAAATCTTGATTGGTTGTAAAACAAGTTTTTGGCAAAACTATTTTTACTAATTTTTAGGGAATCAAAACTTGATTGGCTAGAAAATGTTTTTTGAAAAAACAAAAACCAAAAACTATTCTAAAACCTGAAAACAATCAATACCTGAATGCATGTTTGAGAAATGATTCAAGTAAACGGTTTCTTCATTTAGAAAAATAAAATAAAGGATATGAATATATCTAGGGTATGGAATTGAATTCGATACTGCTCTATAGTTCGTACCTACAGATTTTATTGTAATATGTTTGTTGTTTGGGTGCGGAATGTGGGTTGCTTCTAAGAAAATTTACTCAATGAATTACTTAAGCAAATTTTCTAAATAGTAGATTTTTAGTTTTTGTTAACTATAAGGTTAAATAAAATTTTTATTTTCATTTATATTTTAATCAATTACTTATTAAATATATAAAATAAATAAAAATTATAAATTTAAAATAATACAATCAAAAATATTTCTTTTTGATTTTTATTTCATAAAGAACATTTGTCTTCAAATTTTAGTTTTCCAAAAGCGTTCTCAAAGATTAATTTTTGGGAAATAATTCTTAAAAATAGTTTATGAATATTTTCATGAATGTATATGTCATCTTCCTGAATTTGATTTATATGTATCTCTAAGAAAACATTATTCAATAGTATATAATATCCCTCAAAAAATTACGAAAATGCTTTTAAATATATAGTATTTTATAAATTTAGATATTAATTTATAAAGGAATTTCAAAAAAATTAGGAAGATGTTATACATATTTTAAAATATCTTATTAAAGATACCTATAATTCAAATTTAGTAAGATATTCATAAATATACATTTATGAATATCTTCCTAAATACAAATATAATTTAAATAAATATTTATGAAAGTTTTCCTAAATGCTATATTATACATATTATGAATATATTACACTTGAAGGTTTTTCTAAACTCAAATCTAGGAAATATATCATAAACATTCAGGTTGATTTTCCTAAACTTAAATTCAGAAAATGTCATACATATTTTCTCATATTTAGAAATGTCTTCCTAAACTACTTCTTCAATCAACAATTTTTTTATTTTTGAGAAAAAATTATATCAATTTTTTGAATTTTTTAAGAAAACGATATTTTTAGTGTTTCAAAAAAAAAACCATTTTCTAAAAAAAAATAAATATTTTTTCAAAAATTGATATAATTTTTCTCAAAAATAAAATATATTATTTTTAAAAATATATATATATATATTTGTACACTATATCTATAAAATAGAGATATAATTATCATTTGCCTCTTCTATAAAACTTAATTTATCATTTTAAACTTTGAAATATATTTTTGTGATATTTTTTTTAAGGTTATTCTATGATATTTTTTAATTATTTATAGTATATAATTTTTTTGCCTATCTACCAAATAATAAACAATTTAAACAAATCTGTTAAGAAGAAGATAACGAAGATTCATTGGGCCAAACAAAACATTTTGAAGTTACAAAAAAAAAAAGACAAAACATTTTGAATAGCTGTAGTCATTTTTATCCATAAACTATATAGATTCATGCATGTCAAAAACAAGTGGACGAAATTATTGCGAGAATCGTCGTTATAATTACATTATTAAGGAAAGATACCCATGTAAAATATTTTCTCCCATATCTTGGGTAGAACAAACTAATAGTATTTATTATTTTACTAATTAATAATTAGTGGTCCTAAGTGTATTCGAAACCTAATCAAGTTTTAACTTCGACAAACGCAGACCTACAAGCTGGACTGGGCGTCGAGTTATTAATAAATCAATACTTGTAGTACTATCAATGTGGATGTGTTAGTGATAATTTGAAGTTTCAAACCTAAACCTCTTTTAAAAGATTTGTCGATTTTTGAAAAATACTCCGTATGAATATGCATAGTAATTTTTATTTGTTCAAACAAATGCAGTCTTTCTTTATTAACAGTTTTGTTTATATTGTACAGTATATGATTAGTTTTTGTGTTCTCAATAATAGTACAGAAACAATAATTACAGTGGGATGGGACTTTAATTAAGATTCTTAATTATTAAGATAACTCCTTATAATATTTGTTATTGAAATAAGAATTTTAGAGTTTTTGGAATTATGGCCATTGGATAATTAAAAAATGCGCACTCTTATCCATTTCGAGAATAATCAAAAGAAAAGGCATTTGTCTGTAGGCTAGACTCATCCCCTCTTGCACCTGAAGACTTGGGAGGAATGTAAAGAGATTCCAGAAAAAAAAACTTTTAAATTTTCATTTCAATTATTATTTCTCCTTTTTTTTGTTTAATCGAATCTTTTTTTCCTCAATAGTACTAACTTTTTTGGCCTTCCATTAAATTATCTCATCGAACGTGCAAACAAGATCATATGTTTCTGATTGGCAAACCGTCTCTCTTGTTTGTTCTTTGATGGATAACAATATCAACTTCGAATCCTCAAACGCTTCACAAGGAAGCCCACTACAGTCGCAGCAAGACGTGAATATGATCCATTTCAATCAATCATCTCCATGGACTATAGAAACGTTATCGGGTTTTACTCAATACGATTGCACAACCGATCAATCTTTTCCCGTACAATGTTCATCTTCAAAGCCCTACTCTCTCTCGTTTCATCAATCTTCAGATTCTCCATCATTAGACCAGTCCCAATCGATGGTTCCTATTCAACATCTTCAGGATCAAAATCTAAAGCCATTATATCAAGGATCATGCGCGAATGATTTCGCCGCAACAAATGCTTCATCAGGCTCATACTCTCTTTCTTTTGAAGCAAGTAAAGATCCACAAGTATGTCAAAAAAAACCTTTTAAATTTTTTCTTATGATTATTATTTTTTGTTTACAAATTTTCTCTATAACAATGATGGTTTTCAGGAACTACGCAGGGGAACCTATGGTAACTCTAATGCGACACAACTGAATTTCTCATCATCACATCATCAACCTAAGCAAACACATCCAAGATTTTCTTCTTCATTTTCTCTGTCAACCCATGGAGGGTCGATGGCTCCCAACAGTGGGGCGGCTATTGGGACCAAGACACGGATAAGGTGGACTCAAGATCTTCATGAAAAGTTTGTGGAGTGTGTAAATCTCCTTGGTGGTGCTGATAGTAAGTTACTTGACCTCAAAATTAGAATTAGAGGTATTAAGCATTAGCATGTCGGTGTTCTGTGAGTTACATTAACGAGACTTCAACTTTAGAATTAGAGGAATTAAACAATTAGTTTTCAGTCACTTAATTGGTCACTTTGCTTTAGCATAAAGTTATGTTTAGATATGCATATGAATCACGGACGATCATGCATTAACCATTAGCATGTCGATTTTATAATGATGATTACATTAGCTCATAAGCCATTTCCTGCGCTCCCATACAACACCATGTGTGGATTGAAAACTTTCTTTTAGACCAAATATGCTCATTATCTGGGAAAAATAAATAGATATTGCTTTAAAGAAAAAAGTTCCCTTGACTATCCTATTTGGTGGGTTACTAAAAAGTGTAACTGGTGGAATACTATGCAGAAGCAACGCCCAAAGCGATACTGAAGCTAATGGATTCTGAAGGACTCACAATATTTCATGTTAAAAGCCACTTACAGGTTAGCGTTACCTCTTCTCTCTTTACATTTTTTTTGGTTATAAGTTTTTTTATTCACTAGTTCTTGGGTAAAATTTCAGAAGTATAGGATTGTGAAATACATCCCTGAATCTCAGGAAGGTAATTAAATATCATCCCTTTATATTTTATTTGTGATAAAATACAGTGACAATTTGAGATTAATAATGCAAATCGAGAGAGTTTTGTTGTTGCAGGCAAGTTTGAGAAGAGATCTTGTTCCGAAGAGCTATCTCAGCTTGACATAGAAACGTATGTTTTCCTTTTTTGGCTGTCAAGAATATGTTTTTAGGGGTTATTTGTGAAATAACCAAAATAAAAAGGGTAATTAGTAAAAAGCCCTTTGTTTTTCCTCCATATAAGTCCAAAATTAGTGATCCAATGGCTTACCTTAGCAATAACAACTAGATATGATTAACATTAGTCAAAATAATAAATAATGAGTTGTTAGTGATATTAGTTTATATTTTGTTTCATTTGACATCGTGGAGGCAGTGGAGTGCAAATTAAAGAGGCACTCCAGGTTCAACTTGACGTTCAGAGGCATCTTCATGAACAACTAGAGGTATATAAGTTACAACACGTATACTTTAATTTATTAGATATAATTTGGATACTTTTTACCACGTAAATGCAATCCAGTAGCACAGTTTAAGTAGTAGTTTGTGACATTGAATGCTTATTCCAGTACCCCCAATACAGTTTCATGGGGTTAAATAGGGGTTCACTTACCGTTTTAACTGATGTCTTTAGACCAAGTAAAGATTTAAACAAAACAATTGTTCTATAAAATAAATTGAGCTAGACATCAAAACTTGTTTTCAAGAAATAATGAAGGCTTTCTAGGTTTTGAGATTGTTTGTTGGAACATTTGTGGTTCTTCTCATTTTTGATATATATCATATACTTATATCAATATTCACCAATGAGTTATGTCTCATTCTACATAATTGTAATTTCTCCTCATATATATTTGATTTACGTGTCTTTCTTTCATTAGATTCAACGAAACCTACAACTGAGAATCGAAGAGCAAGGGAAACAATTGAAAATAATGATAGAACAGCAACAAAAGACAAAAGAGCGTCTTGTGAAGACACCAAACGCCGAAACATCATTGTCTCTCTCCGATTCCGACCACTCTCCTCAGCCTTTCTCAGTACAAGACGCCTAAGTAGAAAAGGCCTAAATCATATTTTTACTCTATTCAAGATCTAAGAGTCGCGGCAAGAGAATGTCCTAAGTGCTACACACTAACATTTGGAAACAGAATCAGGTACTTAATGTTGGCAAGTGGTAGTCTCAGTCATAGACTAATAGATGTGTGAGATTATTCTTAACTAGCTATTTGTTTTTTGTTTTGGAAAAGAGACTCGCACAAAGAGATAGCTTCTTAAATTACTAAAGCTACCTTTAAGGCTTTAACATTGCGTATTAAGAATCCCATGTTCTTTTATTTTTCCTTCTAAGTATTATAAATATTCAATTTTATCATTTTTTTCTTCTTCCCAAAACTTGATTACTGTACTATTATTACGAACGAGAATCTGCATACTATGTTGAAAGAAACTGAAGATAATGATCGCCCATAATAGCAAATAGCCTGGATGACGATGTTTACAAAAGCAGGTGACCTGTATATATGCTGCTATCACGGCCTTTTCTTCAGCTTTACGACGATCTTTAATGTTTTTTTTTTCAAGATAGAAGGTGTGTAAGCATAACTGCATGATCTTTCCATGCATGGTAATGTCAAAATGTTATCTTTTCTAATAGTTTTGAATATCTTCAGTATTTTTTTTTTTGAACATTAATATCTTCAGTATTTTTTGGGTGATATTTTATGAGGAGGTGACTAACACATACTCTATAATAGAAGTGTCAGAATGACTTTATGGAAATTTCACCATTGGTGTGCCACAATGTCGACATCCGATATAATCAATTCTTTCTTATATGACCTCTCAATTATAATAACTCATTTGACACAAAATAATACTCGTCTATAATTTCGCGGCGAAGCTCTATATTCTATTTCACATCTTGGATCCAGCAGTTATATGCTTTTCGTATTGTCCTAAGATTCACCATTTTTTATTAGAAAAAAGTAGAGGTAGAATGAAGTTTGGAAGAAGACATGCATCGGATGATGATCATTCCTCGCATGAGATGTGCAGTGAACACGTTACTCATTGTTGCAAATGCTACGATATCTCCCAAATTTTTTCATCCGATACGAGACAGTCCCCTTCGCTTACAAAGCAATCTTTTGAGTGTGTGGAAACTGATATTTCAACGGTATAAAATTTTCATCCATCGTTAAATGAATTAATGAACTTGTAAGTTGTATATATAGAGAATGAGTTTTAACTAATTATGGTTCATGCATGGTCTCAGCAGGAGCCATCAGCGAGGTCTTCATTGGCCTCTGAGTTCACAGGCTCACCTTTCACTAAAACAAGGATCAAGTGGACAGCAGATCTCCATGACAAGTTTGTAGAGTGTGTGAATCACCTTGGTGGCCCCATGAGTATGATCTCTTCATCATATATATTCATACTCGTATTTTATTGAAATTTTGTTATATGAAAAAAGCAAAACATGATTATTTACCTTTTCTTTCCCCCATTGATCCTTAAACTCATAGAAGCGACACCAAAGCAGATCTTGAAGCTGATGAGAACACCTGAATTGACTATCTACCAAGTCAAGAGTCATCTTCAGGTAAGTACCACGTCGTTGCTATTTAAGATTAAGCTATATATAGGCAAATTTAATTTTCTCACCTAACTATCTTGTATCCATTCAAATCAGAAATATCGAACGCAGAAACATGTTCAAAATTCCATACAAGGTAAAGTCATAGGTTTTATTGTTGACTGACTCATTATCATTAACTCACTGACTAACACTAAGCATTAAATGTTCTTTAGGAACAAGTTTGAAAGATCAGGAGATTCATCTGGAGGGTTCAGGAATCACAGAGTTTATAAAGCTGCAAGATAAAGTGGGACAACATCTTCAAGAACAATTAGAGGTTTGCTTCTTTAACGTTAGCATTTATGTATAGTTCTACCAACAACATACGGCTAAATCCATTTTCCTGAATCTAAAGTCAAAATCAATAGTTTATAAAATCAAAAGAGAAGATATTAATAATTATATAGCCTCCTTTTTTTTCTAAAATCAAAATTTGCATATATAATTTTTTGTTTGTTTCTGCAGATCCAAAGAGAGTTATACTTGTTGGTTGAAGAACAGAATAAAAAACTCCACGAGATGATTACATATCAAAAACGAAAAAACTCGTAAATACAGTAAAGTAAGAGTGAAACTTACATGTTGTTACTAGCTATCATGAGTTATAAGAATAAGAAAAAACGTAGTAGTGATGGGATTATGTTTTCTATATTGTAAGAATAATCTCTACAAGAGAGTTTGTTTCTCTTGTTTATATACAAAATCAAACAAAACCATACAAGTAGTCAAGTAATGTCAAAGTTACGTTAATTAGGCCGGATCGTGCAAGGCCTAATACTTTTGTTAAATTGTAATGGGCTATCTAATGGGCCCTAAAAGAGTTCCGGTCCACCCGATAAAACTGATTTAGTAAAACACAAAACCTCCATCTCATATGCTTCTCATGTCTTCTCCGGCACAGCTTCTTCCGATGGTCCTTGGAGACGGCAAATGAAATTGCAGCGAGTTGAGCTCCGAGATCAGGCGAGTCGAAACAGTCCAAACTCGTAAAAGATTCAGAAAGGTAAAAGCTTTTGATCTACTCAACTCTATATGCGTACATTAACATCGCGAACCAAGCAATGACACTTGTCCGAAACCCTAGTAGATTCACGTCTCTTCTCAAACGGGTCTCACAGCTTTCTGTAGACAACCCCTCTAAACCCTTAACTTCTGCAACTCAAAAGGCTAGATCTTTCGCCACCCAGAGTACCTCCCAAGCCTCAAGCGAGAAATCCAGGACCCGAAACGGGATCCGAGTCACTCCCACCATCAGAAAGATGGCGGAGGAAGCGATGTTGGATTACTTCTATTCCACCAGAAGTTTGCAGTACATGGTTGCCGAGAGTATGAGCAAGAACAGTCCCATCTTCATCGAGAATCTTCTGAAGAAGGTGAACTGCGTCTCTGCTTCCGACATCAACCAATCCATCACCAAACATCTACGGTTTCACCCTGTTAATGAGTTTGAGCCTTTCCTCGAGAGTTCTGGTCTCAAGCCCAACGAGTACACTCATTTGATTCCTTCCGGTGAGATTTTCTTAAACGAGTTGTTGCTTGAGAACCACCATGTTCTGTGTTACTGTGGAGTTGACCCCAAGAAGATCGGGAAGATTTTCGAGGAGGCTAGAGATGTTTTCGGGTATGAGACTGGTGTTTTAGCTTCGAAGATCAAGGCTTATGAGGATTTTGGGTTTAGCAGGTTGTTTCTGTCGAAGCTTATCGCTTGTTGTCCGAGAATGCTGGTTGGGGATACGGATATGGAGCTTGTTAAAGTGATGGAGATGCTGAGAACTATAGGGGTTGATTCTGATTGGGTGATGAAGAACCTCTCAGAAGAAGTATCTTATGAGTGGAGCTCTGTGCATCGTGTGTTAACCTTGCTTAGAGTAATCTGTAACGATGAGAATGAGCTGTATGGGTTAATCAAGAACCATCCAAGACTCATCTTTGATAACTCAGGGAAATGGACAATGGTTCTAGTTGGATTCGAGACGAAACTCGGCTTATCTAGAAGAGAACTCTACTCGTTGTTTCTAAAACTCCCTCAGATACAAGTAGAGAAATGTGTTTCGAATCTAAGAAGGTGCTTCTTGTTCCTGAAAGAGATCGAGATGGACGACGATGAAATCCGCAAGGTCTTTCGCTCTCACTCCTGGTGGGTTAGTTCGTGTACGTTGAAGAAAACAAGTAGTTTGCTCGTTAATTTAAAGGCTTACAAAACCAGAGTTTGTAAGGTCGTTAAAGAGAACCCAGAGGAGATGAAGAAATGGACAATGGGCTCAAAAGTCCATCCCTTACCAGCGACAGAAGCGTACCTAGACTCCAAAGCGATGAAGACTCAGTTCTTGCTAGACCTCGGATACGAGGAAGACTCAGAGGCAATGGAGAGAGCAGGGAAGAGTTTCCGTGGGAGAGGGTCTGAGCTCAGAGAGAGGTTCGACGTTCTCGTGAGTTTCGGTTTGGATGAGAAAGATGTCAAGGAGATGGTGAGAGCATCTCCTAACATCCTCACGCAAGCGAGTGATGTGCTGGGAGCGAAGGTTAGGTACCTCGTTGAGGAGCTAGGTTACCCGCTCTCGACTCTGGTGGCGTTCCCTTCGTGTTTGAAGTTCACTCTCGAGCGGATGAAGGTGAGGTTTGCGATGTTCTCTTGGCTTAAAGCTAGAGGGAAGGCAGATCCCAAGCTTGCGGTTAGTACTCTGCTCGCGTGCTCGGATAAAGACTTTGCGAGATATTTCGTGGGCCGTCATCCTGATGGGCCTAAGCATTTGGAGGATTTGAAGAGGAAACATCATTTAGATTAAATAACTAATCATCATCTTGTGTTTGATTAGTCTTTAACAAAGTTTCTTTAGCACATCGATCACTCTTCTTCCTATATTGGAAAAGAAAAAAATTACTTTTTGAAAATCGTCTAGCGTAAAGTTGAAATGTACGGCCACGTGGCAAAGCTTGGCGCATGGTTTGACTTGTTTGACTCTAACGTCCGTAACTGCTTGTGCTGACGTGGATTATTCGCGCCATCTCTCGACTTGTGCTCTTCGCTCTATAGCGCCCGTTCTTCTGTGATCTTTCTCTGAAAAGGCGAGAGAAAGTTCGAGAAAGTCCGATAAACTCTTCTTTCTATCTCCTTCGTTTGGACGGAGCTTAAAAAGTATCAGTTCTCTGCATCTACACATACAACACTCTCCATCTCTCTTCTTTCTCCTTCGTGGAGATGACGATCAAGCAGCAATGGAGGTGCCTCGCTGCAGTTATGCTCACGGTGATGCTGTTTGTGCTGGCTGAGACCGATACTGATCCGCTTGAAGGTAATTTCCAGATTCTCCCATCTTATTCTCCAATCTGCGAATGAGGATCGTTCTCCGTCGTTCTTCTCTGGTTAAGAAAACGTTTGATGGAATTTGAGTATGGCTAAGTACTTCGCTTACTTCGGAACGAACTCATGGTTTATATCTAGGAACAGTGAATTGGTAGAAAGACTTTCTTGGCTGTTACTTGATCATGTAACTTCGTGTTTCTTCTTCGTTAGTTTCGGCTCTACAAGATCTCTACAAGTCCCTGGACAATCCACAGCAACTGAGAGGATGGAAACTGGAGGGAGGAGATCCATGCGGAGAAGCCTGGATGGGAGTCTCATGTTCTGGATCGTCTGTAGTAGACCTGTAAGTTTCCCCCGTTTCCTCGGTTTCATCATAGTTCGAACAGATTCTGATTCATGAAAACGCAGACAACTACGAGGGTTAAAGCTTTTGGGGAGTCTCGGAAACCAGCTTCAACATCTCCACATTTTGAAGAACTTGTAAGCAAACTTTCCTGTTGTTGATCGTTAACTTCATCTTGAGACTTTGAATCATTGAATACTATTTTTCTCCTCTGTTTTAGGGATGTTAGTTTCAATAACCTCCAAGGTGAAATTCCGTTTGGCTTGCCTCCAAATGCTACTCACATGTGAGCGTTTCATCCAAGTTCGTTCATCATTTAAGGTTACACCCCAGTGCAATGCACTAATGTTCTCTTTGTTTGTCAATTACAGAAACATGGCTTATAACAATCTGAGCCAGGGTCTTCCTTTTTCCTTACCTCTTATGACGTCTCTTCTGTCCCTGTAAGTAGCTTATTACATTGCCTTGCTTTTTTAAAACCAATTTGTATAAGTAATGGCTTCCTCTGGCTGTCCTCTAGGAACTTGAGCCATAATTCATTAACTGGACCTCTTGGAAATGTGTTTTCTGGGCTACAAATTAAAGAAATGTGAGTCTTCTGTTCAGTTTTGCTAGCCTTTTAGATAAGCGAATGTCACACATTCAAATTATATTTTGACTTTGCCAGGGATCTGTCGTTCAATAACCTGACGGGAGATCTACCGAGCTCTTTTGGGTCTCTAATGAATCTGACTTCACTGTAAGTATCTCAGAATTTGATTTGTAATCTGCTTTCTGCACGTAGGTGTAACCTAACAATGGTTTTGCTTCTACAAAACTGCAGGTACCTCCAGAACAACAGGTTGACCGGATCAATCATCTATCTCTCGGATCTACCTTTAACTGACCTGTATTAACTCTCTTTGTTCTTTGATTTTGCATTTCATTGAGCTTCCTTTTATTTCATTTTAGCTCAAAACGCTTCTTCTCACACATGTCCTCAGGAATATCGAAGATAACCAGTTCAGTGGTATTATCCCAAGTCATTTTCAGTCCATTCCTCATCTGTGGTGAGTTACTACTCCCCTCGTCTCAAAATATTGGCTCAGACACCTAATGCTCAATGATTATTAATGGTGTTATGCTGAGCAGGATTTGGGGAAACAAGTTCCATGTAGAGCCTAACTATAAACCGTGGAAATTCCCTTTGGACGTCATACCAATGATTCAAAATGCTACTGGCTATCCAACTACTCAGTCAAGTGCCATTATGAACTTTCCCAGACCTCAGAAGGTTATAAAGAAGAAAAATAAGGGTTTAGGAGCAGGGAGCACCGTTTTACTGGTTGGTGGAGTGGCTTTGCTTGGAACTTTCTTTGCACTTTTCGCAGTTGGAATGAATCGTCGACGAGCACAAAACCTTGCCGCTAGCCACAGAAGTAACAATAGCGCAGCATACACTCTTCCAGTCAGTACAGGCCGAGGTGATACTAATGCCTTTCTCTCCCCCTCATTGTTACCATTGCCATTCTGATTCCTCACTACTGATTTTCTTACCTTTGCATGTAACAGAATTTTCTGCTGCACCTGAAGATAACCCACAGATGAAAAGGGTCCGACCACCGCCAGTTCCTCAGCTGAGACGTGGACCTCCTCCACCTGTCAGAATCGAGAAGACAGCAGGACGGAAAAGCTTCTCTGCTACATGCCAATATCCAGCGTATGCGAAGCTTTTCTCAGCTGCAGAGCTTCAATTGGCAACTGACAGTTTCAGTGAGGAAAACCTTCTTGGAGAGGGTCCTCTTGGTTCTGTTTACATAGCAAAGCTGCCTGATGGTCAGGTATATCATCTCCTCTCTCTGTCTTTCTTCGAAAATTCAAAATGAGAAATTTTCATTGGTTGATTTTTTTTTTTTTTGTAAAACAGTTTGCCGCTGTGAGAAGCATCCCAATGTCTTCGCTGTCTTTACATGAAGAGGAAAAATTTACTGAAGTGCTTCAGACAGCTTCCAAACTAAGACATCCAAACATTGTGACCCTTCTCGGTTTCTGCATTGATAATGGGCAGCACCTTCTTGTCTATGAGTACGTTGGGCATTTGTCCTTGTACAATGCTATGCATGACAAAGTATACAAGCCACTTTCATGGGGCTTGCGTCTCCGCATTGCCATTGGAGTCGCCCGAGCTCTGGAGTGAGTATCCTTTATCTTCTCAAACATTAATAGTAGCTTATTCCCAACCCTTGCATGGATTTGTTTTGACACTTCACTATATGGTGAAATCTAAATTTTCAGCTATTTGCACTCGTCGTTTAGCCTTCCTATTGCCCATAGCGATCTGAAAGCAACAAACATTTTGCTAGACGAAGAACTTACACCTCGTATTGCTGATTGTGGGCTTGCTAGTTTAAGGCCACTTACAAGCAACAGTGTCAAGCTTCGAGTAAGTAAAGAACGGTATATTATTCTGTGTCTCACTTCTTTCGACTGATACCTGATGAGTTGTGAGATTTTGAGCAGGCTTCAGAGATAGCAATACAAAACACTGGCTACATAGCACCAGAACATGGGCAACCAGGAAGCAGTGGCACAAAGAGCGACACTTTTGCACTGGGTGTGCTCCTCTTGGAACTGTTAACAGGAAGGAAAGCATTTGACAGGTACACAAAGCATTTCAAATATTTGTTGGATGCAATAGATAAGCCAAGCATGTTGAGCCTTTTTTGTGGATATTATTTGCAGCTCACGACCCCAAGGAGAACAGCTACTGGTGAAATGGGCATCAACCAGACTTCATGACAGGCGAAGCTTAGAACAGATGATTGATCAAGGCATAGTCGGCACATTCTCCTCGAGAGTAGCCTCACACTACGCAGACATTATCTCTCTATGCACTCAGGTAAATTGTCAAGAGCTTCTTCGTTAAGGGTCATTACAAGTACAAATAACTAAATCATTTGTTCCATAAGCAGGCAGAGAAGGAGTTTAGACCAGCGGTTTCAGAAATAGTGGAAGCACTCACTGCACTGATACAGAAACAGGACAAGGAAGCAAGCAGTGTTGCAGACAAGACCGAGGTTGACCCTTTTAGTAAATCTTTCTGCTCAACACGCACACGTTTCCTCTCGTCGCCTACCTTCAGCCACCTCTCCAACTGATCTTCTTCTGTATCTCTTCTTCATACACATTCGTTACTTTCAAAAGAATAGTTCTCAGCACATGATGATGACGATGATGACGATGATGAACTTGTCATTGTAAAAGGAAGTTTCTTAGTATAGCATAGAAAATAAAGAGTTTGAAACAAGAAAAAATCCATGTAAAAAAGTCTGAAACTAAAGTTTTCTAGCCAATATAAAAGATTAAACACTAAGCAGAAACTCCAGCGTTCAACAGGGTGTTGATCTCTCCTCTTATATTCACAGGTCTGCCGTCAAAGATGGAAGAGAGACTTGTCTCACACAGATCTTTCAGTGCTCTTGTTTTCACTAGCGCAGCTTCCTGCAATCAATTAACAGAATCTGTTAGCTTGATTTTCTGATAAATCTAGCATATCTGACACTTCAGTTTAGTCTTTAATCCTAATTCACATTTCCGCCAAAACACAAGTAAAACCTATGCTATTTGTCTGATAGGCAACATGAGCTCACCTGTTTTGGCCATATAGAAGAGAGAGAATTCTGAAGCTCCATGCGTCTCCTACCCACATCTTTCAAGCTCTCTCTTAACTTCACTTCACGGTGCTTCTTCTCCTCCAGCTCCGAAACAAGCCTATCTAGGAATCTGTACCACAAAATTATACATATATCAGAAGATATGGAACTGGCTTCGATACACTGTCAGAAATTATTTAGCCTTGAAGCACCTTTTGGAGTTGAGAATCATGATCAGGTCCCGAGTTTTCTTGTTTGTTAGCAATGAAATGGCCATGGAGATATCAACCACCATTGGCTCAATGATTTCAGGAGAATACTGCTGAAGAACCAAGGGGGCAACTGCTTGCACATGGTGTTGCAGGGACAGAGTATCTTCGTTTCTTAGTTCTATCAAACGCTGGTTCAAAAACGCCTTTACCTGAAACCAAGAGAAACAACATCACGTGTCTAGCCGCGAAACATCCCCAGGATTAAGCTGAGCACTTAACAGCCAAGGATAAGATTACCTCATACAAATCATCAAGGATCTTGTTCCTATATTCCGTCTCCAACAGCTGGCTCCTCTCTTCTCCACTCCCTAAGACTTGAGTTGTGGACTCTATCTGATTCTCCTGGCCTGATTCTAGCAAAGCCGAATCAGCTATCTCTTCAACCTGGGGTGTTTCAACACTTACATCCCAAGAAATCTCAGAAACATCAACCTCAGGGCCTTGGCCTTCTTCCACTTTAAATGGAGAATTCTCGGGAATATCACTAGCATTGACAATTTCATATGAACCTAAATCGTTTCCACTATCGACTTCTTCTACCATACTAACATCCCAATCTATCTCAGCAGTATCAAGTGTAATATCCCAATCAATGCTGTCTGCAGCCACATCTGTTCCATTTGCATTCTCAGATGACTGAATATTATCAGCATCAAGAGCTTCAAAGGCCCCTAAAACACTTAAAGATGGAGGATTTTCACGAATGTCTTTCAAATATTCTAGGACGACCCTCGGAGGCTTCTGCAGACAGATCAGAAGCCGGTCAGTTCAATCTCCTTAATATAAGGATCAAAAAAAAAAAATAGAGGGAGGGAGAATAAAGTTTACAACGGTCTTACATCTTTCTCAGTATGAACATCTTTAACATAGGCAGCGTAGTACTCCATAGCCGCTGATACTGAGTCACTGTTGATAACTTCCAAAATCTTAGCAAAGGTGGTTGGAAGCGAATTTGCAGTTTCCAAAAGTTCACGCCTCACATTGTTTCCCTTCAACATTAAAATGTCTGAACTTTATGTAATGCTTCAAAATCTAATGATGAAGCCAAGCAAAGCAAAGTTTACAAGTAAACCTGCAATCCAAGCTCTCGGCAAGCTTCCTCGTATTTGGTTGCTGAGAGTGCAACGCTTCTTTTGATATCAGCTTCTTTACGATCAAGTTCCGCCATCTGTTGCTGAACCTTTTGCACTTGTTTTTTCAGATATGGGCTTCATATTGTGCAAGCAGAAAGAAAAAGCATCATTAGCCCAAACGCTCAAGGAGAGAGACATTTAATGTTAGAAGAAACCAACTTACATTTCGTAATTCACATTCTGAATTATAATCTGAGCTGCCTCCCCGAGATAAATGTGATCTTTTTCAAACGCACGAACAATTGCCTCCCACACTCCCTGGAAAGGGAAACACAACAGATCATAAACTGTTCATGAAGAGTCTAACTTACACTAGAAAAGTTAAGAGTTTTACTAACAGAAGCACCAGAAAGCCGACCAAAGATGTTCCGGCTTTCCGGAGTTGTCTTGAGGAGAATCTCATATATCTTTTTAGCCTCCAAGTAACCAATCACTGGGAAGTAAAAAAGAAGAATCACATGGATGAGAAAAGCAAAGTTCTTTGGCATTTTTCAGAAACAAAGACTGTAACTTTTAGTTTTCAAGTGATAGCTAGCAAAAACTGATAAAGACAATATTTTTAACAAAGTTTCTGTTTTTTTTTCAGACAAGAGTTTACCATCAGGATCTAGAGTTTGAAAGTAAGGATCGATGTCTTTAGGCAAAGATGAGAACTCTTTCGAGATTTTGACCCTGATCGCAGCCACCTTCTTCCTCCAATCCGCCGGGATTCTCTTCCGATCCACCAACCATTCTTCGAATTCAACAAAAATGAAATCAAATTAAACAGATTCGAATTCAACAAAAACACTAACGAAAAATGTGAAAACTATGTAACTGAGATTGTGCATTACCGCCGAGACGAGAGAAGGTGATGTCAATGGGAAGATTTCGAACATCGTCTTGGCTCTGCATCTTCCCCTTTCTTCACCACTTTAACGCTTTCCGTGGAAGATGATCAATATCTCTCCCAAGTCTTTTCACTTCAATAAGGTTTTGCTCGTCAAGACCGAAGACAAAACGCAGGAGGTATCATCATCAAATATACCGAATCCGGTTATCTAGCTAACCGAATCAATTTACTCCGGTCCGTTATTTATGGGTTGGTTGGTTAGATCTTACTTATCAAACCTAGGCCCATTTTAGAGGGCCCATACGAACTAGTAGTATTAATGGAACAGTTAATTAGAAAACAATCATTTTACTTGTTCATACTCTAGTGGTTTATCCATTGAATGTAAGACCTGTTAATTGATCATTAGTATTTTAATTAGTCTTCTTATAATATGATATCTCTTGGAATTGAAAACTACATACTGTATTTTAGAAATCTAATACTTGAAGAATATAGTTGAACAATAGGAGAATAAAATAATAATTTAGAAAACAAACAAAAAATATTTATTCAAGTTTGTTATCGGCAATTTTTTCTAGAGAGAGAGGGGGATGGAAAAGGACATGTTCTTGACCGCTTAATCAGAATATTTTTCTTGGGTTTATTCAAAAAACAAAGTCGTCTTCTAATATTTTAAGGTAGGAAAATTATAACATTATTATAAGAAAGCAACAAAAACAATTATAAAAAGCACAAAAAATATCAGAAAAGTAGAAAATAAAGGAGTTTGTCTTTTGCTTCTCCTCTCCAATCTCTCCATAATTCTCCAATATCCTCAAGTCTTGAACCCTCTCCAATACAATATAAACCGACCTCTCTCTATATTTTCTCTCTGTAAACACCAAAAGTAGCATTAAATGCTCCGTTACATAATCTCTATCTCTTTCCAAAGAATATAAAGATAAATAATAATTCTATAGACGAAGAATTAAGAAGATATCACCTATAGTGATCAAAAGCCACCGTCATCATCATAAGTTGCTGCCTCAGGAGAAGACCAACATAAGAGATAGATCATCAGTATCTCTCTTCTATCATCATCTTTCAGCTGTTACTATCACACTCGCTCAAACATCATCAGATGCAAGGTCATCACCAGAATCATCATCAACAGTTATCATCAGCCTCAGCCACGTCTTCTAATGGAAATTTCATGTAACCTAAAGAGTTTTTTAGACCTAAAGTCATAAACGTTTTGAACTGATGATCCTGAAGTTAATTAAATTTGTGTTATGTTTCAGGAATAAAGATGGGTATGATCTTGGAGAGCTAGACCCATCACTCTTCCTCTATCTTGATGGACAAGGACATCATGATCCTCCATCAACTGCTCCTTTACCTCATCATCACACAACTCGTATGCTCTTTCTCTTTCTCTCTCCTTTCTTTTTTGGGAATTGGGGTTTGGTTTTTGTTTTAGCAGATTAGGAAGATTCCCTTGTGA
Organism: Brassica juncea; assembly: GCA_018703725.1. Lineage (NCBI taxonomy): Eukaryota > Viridiplantae > Streptophyta > Magnoliopsida > Brassicales > Brassicaceae > Brassica > Brassica juncea. The sequence continues at coordinate 58,174,267 of CM031936.1, read as the reverse complement.
AGAGAGAGAGAGAGAAGGTCACAGCAAAAGCATGCCAAACAGATTTCAATCTTTCTTCTGCCATCAGTACTATACTTTAAGCTTTGACCAGATCCTCTCTTTTCAGACATCAAATCTTTCAATCCATATCCCTTTTACTTCAAACTCTTGTTTAAACCCTTTTCTCTCTCCTTTTTCTTCTTATTAGAACTAGTCCACTCACATATTATATATACACAACGAGACCATTTCCACATACATCACATGACTCACATATATATATATATATGAATCATATATGGCAGATAATTTGGCGATGAGACCTCCAACATCGACGCTCAACATCTTCCCATCTAAGCCGATGCACATAGAGCCGCCTCCTTCGTCTTCTACACCCAATGTAATAATAATTACTATATTTTTCTCTATATATGCCAGTTTTAGTTGGTTTATGTATCTACTTTAATATAATGTCAGCGCAACTACTAGCTATTTCATATAATATCAAGTCAGGCCAATTATTATACGTCTCTCATTTTTCTAATGACTACTGAATTTGATTCTTTTCTTCTTTGTTTGTTTGTTTGTTTATAATGTGTTTGGTAAGACTGATTATACAAGATTGGTTCAGGCTGTTGCACCTAGTGGTTCGACTCGACCATCTTCTGAGCCGTCCATGGACTTGACCAATCATTCTCAGTTTCAACTTCCCCAACCTTCTAAATCAATCAAGGTATCTATCTTTTTTATTATTATTATTTAGTTGCCTTGTTGATATTTAATGTAACTTAATCTTAGAGCTGGTCTAGTAGTCGTTTTATAAGTTAATGAGTCGTACTCAAAATGTTATGGCAGAAAGAAGGGAACCGCAAGGTTCTTGCCTCTTCAGACCATGACACACCAAAATCATCAGACCCTAAGGTGAATACTGTTATCATATATAAATAAATAAGATTAAAATGAAAATTTACTGGTTTGTGTCAGATAGTCTTTTTTATGTTTATAAATTTTATTTTTTTACAACAGACACTGAGAAGACTAGCACAGAACAGAGAAGCAGCAAGGAAAAGCAGACTACGAAAAAAAGTCAGCATCTATATACTTCATAAGTATATGTAAACTGCGATTAGATTTTCTGATATTAAAGAATGATATATTTATGATGACGCTACGTGCTTTGGTAAATGACGACAGGCTTATGTTCAGCAACTCGAGTCATGCAGGATCAAGCTGACCCAACTAGAACAAGAGATTCAACGAGCCAGATCCCAAGTAAACAGTTTTACCTGTCTTTTCATACAAGTCTCTATAATTGATTATTTCACCCAAAGTCTAAAATTTACTAATTTGTTTTCTTATGATTAGGGCGTATTCTATGGAGGGTCTCTTATAGGAGGAGATCAACAGCAAGGTGGGCTGCCCATTGGTCCCGGCTACACGAGCTCTGGTAGGTAACAGTTTCATGCATATTACTAAAAAAACTCGTAATATGAAGATAAGTGAGTAAATGCAACGTATAGCAGAAGCAGCGGTGTTCGATATGGAATACACGAGGTGGTTGGAGGAGCAGCAGAGGCTGTTAACCGAACTAAGGGTGGCGACACAAGAGCACTTGGCCGAGAACGAGCTTAGGATGTTTGTAGACACTTGTTTAGCTCACTATGACCATTTGATTAACCTCAAGGCCATGGTCGCTAAGACCGATGTGTTCCACCTCATCTCTGGCGCTTGGAAAACTCCAGCCGAGCGTTGCTTCTTGTGGATGGGTGGTTTCCGCCCATCTGAGATTATTAAGGTACATACCTCGTTTAAAAAAATATATAAATATGTTCTTATATGCATGTTTTTGGGTCGAATTTTTATATATGCATGTTTTCTTATATATTTTATTTATTTTTCTACTTGCGCTACACCCTCACACAAATTAAGATAATAAAATTAGCTAACGTTTAGTAAGATGTGTCTAAATTAGTCATGTGATATCCTAAACTAATCAATGTGTGGATCATCATTAGAAAATCTTTTTTTTTGGAATTTTACTTAGAGACTCTAACTATATAAAATCCTATCGTATACACTAGATTAATCCAAATTCCAGAACTCAATCATTGAACATTATCAAATTCTGTGGACTGCTTGCAGAAAAATGTTGATGACTAAAATAGTGACATTAATTATTGTACCGTACATTGTACATGAATATAGTACTTGTAACTTTATATAATTAACCAAGAGTGATTTTCTCTGGTTTAGTTTTAAAAAGTTTTGGTCTTTGATTCTCTTAGAAGCGGGTACGGGTAATAGATAAGACAGACAAAACATAGAGTATAATGATACTGTTGACGAGGTATATATACATTACGATGCATGGAGTGGCCTATATATGGCAACCTATATGCGTGTATATAGGTCCTTATTAGAAGTAAATAATAAAGGTGCACGTAAAATGATTTTTGTAAGATAAAGAATTCATGCAGTTGTGTGATGGTGAAGTATTCCTAGTAAAGGTTATGTTTTTGCAAAATGTACAAGAAAGCGCTCGTCTGATTTTTCGATATTTATAAAGCCACCATACTCTAAAAATAAATAAAGCAACAAACAAACATTTGTTTTCGGATCCAATATGTGATGTGATACATATAATTTTTTTCCTTTTTAGCATTCTTAATAAGTTATTAGTGAATGTAATTGAATGATTCGTGTTTTTCTTTTAATAAGATAATTCCGTAACGCCTTTTCAAACATCTACTTTATTAATTCAGAAGTACACATATAAAATATTCCTAAGTTTTCCCTTTTATTTACAATGGTATGCCACTGAAGTAATTAAATGAACCTATATTTAAGTAATTATTGTCTTTTCCTATTTATTAAACAATTTCCTAAATCAATTTTAACTTAATTTTCGTATTTAATATATTTCCTAAAATAAATTAGCTGATTTTTAGGAATTTTCATATTTAAAATCGATTTTAACAATATATTAAACTTGGATAACATTACCATTAATTATTTTGAAAAAAAATCAAATTTAAATTTGATATTAAACAATATTATGAATATTCCTAAAATATATGTTTAACTTACCATTAATTATTTTGAAAAATAAAATCTATATATGCTAAGATTTTAAATATATTTAAACTACTTATATAACAAGATGAAATATTTGTAACTGAATATTATTTTAATATAATTAAATTCCACCTAAGATTATATATTTTTCAAGAATTTCTAGAATATATGTTTATCCATTTCAACAATAAAATTCAATACTGAAATTTAAATATCTTTGAATTACTTGTAAAACAATATTTAATGTTTATAACCAAATATTCTTTTTTCTAATGTATTAAATCTTACCATATTATTCATATCTGATCAAAATATTTAAATTCTTTTTACATTCGACAAACAATTTCATGTTACAAGAAATATTACTCAAACTATCAATAGGTCAATATTAATTTGTCAAAAGTTTAATAACAGGCACGGGTTACTATTTTTACAGTACATAAACTATTTGATCGTTGTGTTTATAAAAATTTAGAAATATGATATTTAAAAATATAAACCGATAGATATTTAAATAATATTCATTTATATATAAAAAATGAAAATAAGTACCCGTCCGATCGGACGGGTCCAGCTCTAGTATATTTTATTCTAAACAATATGGATGGTGTGCGTAGCTGACGAGACCTTTGGCAATGTCTCAATCTTATGTCCTTTTTAGTGAAAACAAAAAGGAAAGAAAAGATTTTGGGTGTAGCTAGTAACTTGTGCATAGTACACTAAACATTTAATGCATTCAACGTTTTTATGCATGCGTCCCTTGTAGGTTTTCATAATTCACTCCCAAGCTTGTAACTATATGCATTGCTAATTAATTTGAAACACTTGCAGGTGATTGTGAACCAAATAGAACCATTGACAGAGCAACAGATAGTTGGAATTTGTGGGCTGCAACAATCCACGCACGAGGCCGAAGAGGCTCTCTCACAAGGCCTCGAGGCATTGAATCAATCGCTTTCCGATAGTATTGTATCCGACTCTCTCTCGCCTGCCTCTGCACAACTTCCTCCTCATCTATCCAATTTCATGTCACACATGTCCTTAGCCCTCAACAAACTCTCTTCTCTCGAGGGCTTCGTTCTTCAGGTACACTCTAATCCTTTTCTATGTTTTTTTTTTTTTTGAAACTACCTTTTCTTTGTATTTATAATTAAAGTTTATACGAAACTACATACCTATAGCAATCTCTATAAATCAAATATATATAAATATGATATACAAGTGGACCCCGAGGGCGGTGGTCCTAATCAGACTAGGAATTACATATTTCGATTCTTTGAACCACTCCTTATTAAACAGTACTATCATATATTTATATAAATTTGGTAGTTCTAACACGCTATCTACATTTTTACATATGTTTGTATGTTTGTGTATAGCTCAAATATATAAATAGGTAAACAGTCGGTCTTAATTGGTTAGAGAACATTAGTAATATAGTGGTTGAATTTTTTGGAAGATTATAAGCGAATATTCAACCTAATTTGCAAACATTAATTATATGTGTGTATGTGTGAAAAAATGAGAAATGAAAAGTATTTAGCATATTGATTCTGACATTATGTAAGTAGGTATCTAGTAAACACTTCTAGTTGTCGTATCAAACTTGGTCGGGTTGCTTTAATTTAATACTAATTTCGTAATTGTTTTCTGGTTTAGAACAGGCAGGTCTATGAAAAAAAATTATAGATATGTTTGTGTATAAGCTATTGATGTAACGGCCTATATATACTATATATGCAAATGGCCATTTAGGCTAATATTATTTAACATTCATGCATATACAAGGTGGCCTCTTTCATTTTAATAATATCTTAATTTTTTTTAATTTAATAATATCTTAATATTCTTATGTATTTGTTCGTATTTAGCTACACCTACACGCTTACAATTACCCATCTCCAAAGAACAACTAGTAAATAATATTTTTAAAACAAAAAGAGAAAGGGCTAACTCCAAAAGATGTGGTAAGTATGGGGTTAGATTACTTAAAGAGGACATACAAACTTCTAAAAACGCACGTGACAATTGCCACCACGAACGTATATATATACTTTTATATACACATGTATAAATATAGTCCAAAAGCAAATATATATCACATGAAATGGAAACATGGATTGCTTGGAGCCCATATCGTTCATGATGTCATGGGTGTAACTGCCCAAGTATTCCCTCTTCTCCTAAAACACTCGCTTGAGAACAATTCCTTTACTTATATTCGATTCCGGTTTCTTTGTCTCTACTTAATTTCGGGCATCCTTTTTTAATATCATTATTGATCTAATTTCTAATTATATCATATAGTTAATTTATTTATCTAATTAGTAATCAAAAGTATCATGAAGCATGGCGTGGGACCTAGATATGGAAATCACGGTTTCACCTTTTGACAATTTGGTGTCGTGTTCTTTTAGCAGTGTGTAGTACAGCGTTGATATTTGTTCGATTAACATGTTGAATAATTGGCATTAATCGTCAATCAATCTTATAATTTCCTGTCATTTCAATTTCTTCAAAAGATAGATAATGTTTATGGACTATCAGTTGTTAGAATAGATAATGTTATTAGTCTTACTATCTTCATTTTCCTAGTTAATTAATTAGTCTATTTATCTCCGATTAGTGATTTTATTAGTGATGGTTCGTATTCAGTTCATTGCCCTTAAGTCTTAATTAGTCTTAGTCAATAAATAACATGAACGCAATTTCGTCCATATTGTTTTGTCTTGCATTGACTATTACTCCAATATTTTCTGTTTATTTCTATGGCTAGTTTTTGAACTAATACAATAAAAACTTACAGGCGGATAATCTGAGGCATCAAACAATTCATAGGTTGAACCAATTGTTGACGACACGTCAAGAAGCACGTTGTATTCTAGCCGTTGCAGAGTACTTCCACCGTCTCCAGGCTCTAAGTTCTCTCTGGCTAGCCCGTCCACGCCAAGACGGATGATAAAAAGAGAAGAAGCAAGAGAATAGGTTGATTAGTTAGCCAGCTTGACCTCTTTATAAATATATTATTGTCTTTCGATCTACGGACCTTAATTAGGGAAACTTGGTTGGAGTCTTTTTGTTATAAAATCTTATTATAGTAATATGTTTAAAAGATGCAGATGATTATAGACAAGTCCGTACCTTTAATTTTTCCTTGTGCATATGACAGTAAGACTTGATCTTTCGATTCTAAACATATCATACTGATTCGTTTTTCTATTAAAATGTGAAAGAATATGGAAAGAGAACACAAGAGAAGGCTGGCAACAGTTTTGCAATTGCATGCAAGAATGAGAGGACAGATAGAAAGAGAGAGAGAGAGAGTGGGATGGTTAGGTCAAAAAATAAAGCATTGACCAGTTAGGAAGGTGACAAATGGTGAGTTCTGTAAGACACTGTGAGGGACTTGGGATCAGTACCGTTTTGCTTTGGACTCAACGCCTCTTTCTCATTTTATATCTTTGCTGTCACCTGTTTTACCCCTTTCTTTTTATTGAGCTTTATACGATGGTCAAACCAGAAGCAAGATTTTTTTATTATTTTATTTTACACCGCAAAAAACGAGATTGATTCGATTTGCACCACCAACAACTGGATAATATATAAAATTTCAAACTTAAATTTAATTGTGTACTCGAGCTATGTGAAGTATGTATGTATGTAAGAGCATGGTTCATTGTGCCACTGACACGGAAGGTCAGTAGTGGTGTGAGTCCCTGAGAGCATGTCCATTGGTAGGAACCTCTAAAGGATTCTTATGATTAAATTAGTAGTTCATTAGGTGATTTGAAAAGTTAAGAACCTATGTTAGTGTAATTATTTTTTTCCCCCTCCAATGGGAGAACCTTGTAGGAGTTCTTAAAGTTTTTTTTTTAGAAGAAGAAGATACCATTTAAGAAAGATATGTGAGGAAAGATGTGAAGAAGTGTTGTTGTTGTTTTGTTTTGCTCGTTTAGAAACAAATGTTAAGAGAAATAAATTTGAAGACAATTTTGTTGAGATAGACAAGAAAGAACAAAACATTTATACTTAATAGAGTAAAAATGAGAGATGATACGATCACATGTAATGGTAAGAGATACACATGAAGGAACAAGTTGTTATTCTTAGTGAAATGGTAAAGAGAGATGATACGATCACATGTAATGGTTCTGATACAAAAAACTTATACTTATAGAGAAAAGAAGAATACAATCTGCTTGAGAATATGTTCATATGCACAATATACAAAACACATGAGACCCAAAGACAATGTCAAACAACAAGGTTAACGTTGGTGAGACTTACTTGATGAGAATAGGTCCACGTGACTTGCAAACAGCATCGCATGAATCTCCTTGCCTATGAAACAACGAATACAGAGTGAATCTTTTGCCACAACATGTAAGTGATGTTGCTGCTGTTATTAAAAGAGATAAGAGGGGAGAAGCACATTACTCAGACATACACATAAGCAAAAGCCTATATGTTGTGTATAGAACCAGAAACAGAGATTAGGATTAAACACACATCGTATAGTCGAAAATGAGATCGAACTTTTCAGCTGGCTCCCAAGTGAAGAAATCTTCACACAAGAAAGAGAAGTACTTTGCATTGGGCAAAGATGAAAATCTCTACATTTGAGATTAAAACAAACGTGTTAAGATCCTTGTTCTGATTCTAAATGTTCAGCAAAAACACAAAAGATCTAATTAGGACAGGTGAGAGATGTCTTATATATACGCTTCTTACCAGTCTAGGAAGGAGGAACTCCACTTAATAACACAATCACTCCAGCACTCCACACATCAGCTTCAGGAGATACATAATATGGACGACCAACAACATCTGTAAAAAACATCATCTGCAAAGCATACCACTTTCAAGTTAAAGCAAGCAATACCTTGAAAGTGAATGAGATTAAAGATCAGTAAAAATGAATCCACACCTTGCTTAAAGAACAGGGAGAGTCCAGAATCAATTGTCTACAGGAGGGAATTATCATGTTTACTAACAAACAGAAAATTCCTTGAGGACTCGATGAAAAATCCGGCGAGAGACGAGGAAGAGAAACCTTATGAAGACTGGCCAAGCGATGCATTTATCTGAATCTCCCTTCTCACACATCTTCATCAGTCAACATCTTCGCCTTCTTCTCTTTCTGTATCTTTTCTTCTTCTTTTGAGTTTCTTCGATGAAACAAAACAGAATCTGCTTTGAATCCAGAGATAGAAGATGGAGTGATCGAGATTGGATGCCTTTGTAATAACAATCGAACCCGACGAAGATCGAGATCAGAGCTCGAGAGAGAAAAACGTGATTGAGATTGGAGGAGAAAGAGAAAGCGACGAAGGAGAGAGACATGGAGGTCCAATAGAAAGATGACACGTAGGGGTGCTTACCATCTCTTAAAATCTCAAATGAAGCACCGGTTCTTTCTTTTTTTCCCTTTTTCATTTATTTTTTTTTTCTCTTTTCTTTTAGAACCCCCTTAAACAACACCGATTGAGGTGGTCTGACCGTTTTCACTTTTCATTCAGTCCTTACAGCTGTTATTGTTATTACGTGGCGCCTCAGTAAGAGAAAAATGGGGTTTTCAAATAAGATATTTTTAATTCTTCAAGACTTTCATAAAACATGTTACTTGTGATTGGTAAAATTTGTAACATTGTGTTCACATTCATTGTAACAATGTTTGTTGTCTGAAATAAATTTTACATTTCTTTTAAATTTTTTTTTGCAAAAAATGAAGATTTAATTATTTAATAAATAAAATTAAAATATTAATATTATTTGCATAAGAACTTCCCTTGAGATATTTTGCCAATAAAGTTGCAAATTATAACCTGCTAGGCCCAGTAGTTTTTCTTTTTAGACTAAACCCAACAAACAAACATTAAAGAACAATATTACCAAGAAGCATTTAAACGACCAAGTATATGTCGTCTTCACTCACCCCCACATGTATATACCAAAGCTAATTGAAACCAAAGGACTATGATGTGTAGAATCCAAAATGTCATAGTAATAAAAGAAAGTAAATAAGAAATCAGAGTGCACACACAAGCAACAAAAGAAGTTATACCATTTAAAGCATCATATCAGCTTTTGAAGGCAACTTCCTAAAGAAGTTACTTGGGGCAGAAGGCATCTTGCTTCTGAACTTAGGATGCCTCATCCAGAACATCCCAGCCGCAAGAGCTACGATCTTGAAAGGCGTCACGTACAAGACCACCGCAGCAACAACACAAAGAATCACAAACAAGCAAGTCGCACGAGGATCTCTCTAACTCAACAGTGCTTGAAACCTCTCCCCTTGCGTTGCAATGTCTCCAACAACCATCTGGATCCGACCCGCAACGCTTCTTAACCTATCATACCTCATCTTCACAACATCTTGTCCCTTTGATGTCGGAAAAGTATCAAACTCCTCATCTAGCTCATCGGAGCTAGCCGCTTCAGCCCAAGAGATCTTTGTATCCATGTGAGGAGGATGGCGAGGCCTGAACCTGAAGTTCCAGAGACCTATCAAGAACATGTAGAGGAATGTGGTTGGGAGGATCAGCTCTGGATAACAAATCAGTATGAAGAAGAGAACATGGAACAGTAACGTTGTCAAAGGATTCTTCCAGTAGCAAACGTTTCCAAGCCATTTACTCATAGCTATCAAGCTTGAAAACACAGAGACCATCCTGAAGAAGTTAGCTTTGCTCCTCCTCATGCTCCACATGTGTGAATCAACATCTAGCATGTACTCTACTATCTCTTTCCTCAAAGGAGGCTCTGCCCTAGATAACCGCGCCACGACATTGCTCATTGCTTGGTATCTAAGACTGTCTAGTTGGTTCACAGTGAAGGGATGGAGATAATGCATCTTTGGAAGCAGAGGATGGCCATAAAGAAAGATCATGTGAGCCAAAGACAGACAAGTGAATCTCACAGCTAGTTGGACCTCTCCCATTTTCTTTAACCCTTTTGCTTGCAGCACAAGAAGAGGGTAAGAGTGAGTGTAGATTCAATCTGCCTCTAGAGTTGATAACCTGATCCTTACTTTACCTATCTCGCATCCACTTTAGCCCCACTGTTTGATCTCTCGCTCCCACCAAGATGACAGTGAAAGCCCTTGAGCACTCAAGATCCCTACTTCAAGGATACCAATAGGTTTCTTCCATAGTTGCCTTGCCGTGGGTCTCACGTCACTGATGTAAAGAGTTGATTCATCCATTACATGGTACCCTCCTTCAAGGCAAACTCGTAGGTGAATGCGGCTCGAGAACTTGAGCTCGTGTCTCTTGTCTCCTTCCAATGCACCAAACCCAAATTTTTCAAGATTGTACCATTTGGAGTGAACAGATCTGTGATCTAATCTCTTCTCAAACACATTCAAAGGTGATATCAGCCTTCCAATGACTTCATCTTTAGCTGAAGACACCTTGTTTTCAACCGTCAGGAAGAACTGCTCTTCAAACGGCTCTGCAGCTACAAAGACAAGATCTTCGTTCCACATAGGATTCGTTGTCTTGTCAGGACATAACTTTGTTTTCAGAATCTGTTTCCCAACCTGAACCTTAACGAAAGCTTGAGGCGGTTGGCTCCTATCACTAGGCTCAACATCTTGCCCCTCGATCACAGTAACCCGCAGATACCACAGTTTAGGCGATACATAGACCATAGACCTATCGCTTTGAACACCTTCTCCTTGAACAGAGGAAGCATCTGAATGCCAAGCGTCAGGAAACGCTTCATCAGCTTGCGTCCCAAGCCAAACCGCTACCATAACCTCTCCTCTCTTCTTGGTTTCGCCACGGCGAGTTGTAATAAAGGATCCAACTCTAGTGGTACGTACGCTTTTGTTCTCCCACTGGTGATGAGTTGATGATGCTTGGTAATGATGGCTATATTATCGTGTGTTAATTTATGTACACTTTTCTTTCTCTACCAGTAGCCTCTTCACAGAATATCCAGTTTTCATGGTTTACGAATTAATTATGTACAACAAAACCGATTGGGCTTTATTTACGTTAATGATATCCATAATAAACTGACTGGGCCTAGTTTACGTTCGTTAAGTGGTGGTTAGTTAGCCCATATTTACGCCTTTTGACAATTTTTGTTTTGTTTTATAGAGATAGCTTTTCCTTTTCCCTAGTTATGTTTTCCCCAGTTATGTTCTGTCTGAATGATATTTGATTATTTTTTTTTGAAACTTGAATGATATTTGATATTGTGATCCTTGAAATATAGGTTCAGTATTACGATCTCTTAAAAAAATAAACAAATCTGGGTGCATTACGCAAACAGATTCAACATCGTTGTTTTTGACTATGTATGTATTGACTTTGAAGGTCCCTATGACAGATCAGAGATCAAATCAAAACAGAACTCTTCAACGTCTATACTTACCATAAAAACTCGAAGTCGATACCCAAAAAAATACAAACAACGACAGCATGGATAAGACAACGACATTGCTTTTGTTCTTCTTGTTCACATTCCTCACGACTACTTTCTCTAAAAACCTATGTAACCGAGATGACAAAACCACCCTCCTCAAGATCAAGAAAGCCCTAAACAACCCTTACCACCTCGCCTCGTGGGACCCCCGAACAGACTGTTGCTCCTGGTACTGCCTCGAGTGTGGAGACGCCACCGTTAACCACCGTGTCACCGCCCTTACCATATTTTCCGGTCGGATCTCTGGTCAGATCCCGCCTGAAGTCGGTGACTTGTCGTATCTTCAGACCCTTGTCTTCCGCAAACTCACTAACCTCACCGGTGGAATCCAACCCACGATCGCCAAACTCAAGAATCTCAGGACCCTCAGCCTCAGCTGGACGAATCTTACCGGTCCAGTTCCTGGTTTTCTCAGTCAGCTCAAGAATCTCCAGTACTTAGAACTTTCCTTCAATGATCTCTCTGGTTCAATACCGAGTTCTCTGTCTTTGTTACCTAATCTTTTGTCCCTTGATCTCAGCAGGAACAAGCTTACAGGTAAATAAACTCTCTTTTTTACTTCTTTTTTTTTACTTTTTTTTCCCTTTGTTACTTATTTGCCTTTCTTTCTAAATCTGATCAAGAAACTTTTCATGCAAGCAGGTTCTATACCCAAGTCGTTTGGGTCGTTTCCAGCAAAAGTACCTGACCTTTACCTATCACACAACCAGCTATCCGGTTCGATACCAAAAACACTAGGCAACATGGATTTTAGCCATATAGATTTTTCCAGGAACAAGCTGGGAGGTGATGCTTCCATGTTGTTTGGAGCAAACAAAACGACGTGGTACATTGATTTATCACGAAACATGTTCAAGTTCGATCTGTCTAGAGTTGTGATACCTAAGACACTCGGTATCTTGGACTTGAACCACAATGGGATCACAGGGAATATCCCGGTTCAGTGGACCGAAGCTCCTCTTCAGTTCTTCAATATTAGCTATAACAGACTGTGTGGACGCATCCCAAGTGGAGGGAATTTGCAGGCATTTGATTCTTATTCCTATTTTCACAACAAGTGTTTGTGTGGTGCACCTCTTGATAGTTGCAAGTGAAAGATTCAAGCAGCTAAGCTATTATTATTCTACTTCTACAAAGAATCCAATAAGTCTATAGACAACTGTATCTTAACTTGGATTGATTAATAAAAAAGATCAACCAAACTTGCTTTGATGAATTTGTAGTATAATCTTCAAAAATTTTTTTTGTTAATATTCCTTTTCCCTTTGATTTTAAAAGCCCATAAGACAGCAAATCAAAACCATGTAGTATGCTTGATTTGACCTTATGTATTTATCTAAATCCGAATGTTGACTTAGCAATTATTTTACCATAAACCAGTAGACATATGCTTTAGTTATCTTAATTTATTTACCAAGAAAACAAAGTAGATTTTAGTGTATTAACCTTTAACAGTTATCTTCTCTTCAGAATTTCAGAAAAGGTAAATTGCTATCACATAATTATTTCTATTCACTAATAAAATTTAAAACTGCGATTTTTACAATTTGTGTCAATACTATTTTTACACTTAAATACATTTTAGTATCATATTCATCATCAAATTCTCTCTTAAAAATATTATCAAATAACTTTTTATGGTTCTCTTTTGGTTAGGAATTAAAGAATATGATACAAAACTCTTTTGTTTGGATTTTTTAAAAAGGAAAACAATTATAAATATTCTTTTACAGTTTCTAGGGTTTTAGAAAAGAAAATAAATATTACATAATCTTTTACAATTATATCTTGTGATTTAGAAAAATAAAACTACTATCACATATTCAAAGTTTGTTTTTTCAATATTACTAATACTTTTCAAATTTTCTTGCTGATTTAATAACTTTTCTAAAAGTTTATTAAATAACTTGAGTATCATGTTTATCACTAAAATTTTAAAATAAAAATTAATATTAAATTCTCTCTGATTAGGATTTAAAAAGAAAAAGAAAGAGAAATCTTATTTGATTAAGATTAAAAAGGAAAAAAATATTTTACAAATTTCTTTTATTTAGGATTTTAGGAAAAATGAGAAGTTATACATAATGGTAAGAATGGTAGTGAGACAAATTGTAAAATTAATTTTAAAACTATTTGATAGTAATTTCATTTTTTTCAAAAATTATACACAGAAGATAATTGTTAAAGATTCTATGATAGTAATTTTCCTTTTCTAAAATCCTAAAAAATGTAAAACAGTATTTGATAGTATTTTTATTTTCTTTTTCCAATTGTAAACAAAATAGATTTATAAAATAGAATATTTTAATTAGAATTGATGACAAAATGACACTAAAACTATTTAATGAACAAAAAAATTAAGATATTATCGTGATTGGTCTTTATATGTGTTTTGTCATACGAAAATCAATCAAACACATGTTTAATATATATTTTGTGTTTGCTCATAATAATAGGGAGAAATTTCAATTCCAACACAAGTTTGATACCACTTCTCATATTTACCATTAATGAATGACTCTTTTCATAAATACCCAAAAATTTTGATAAAATAACATTAAGCTAATTTTTCAAAAAATATTGTCAAAACCCAATCCCAACCCCATAAAACTAAACCCTAAACATTAATCATTAAAGTCTAAACCCAAATATTAGTATATTTTTGATTAACTGTATTTTTGAAAAATGGTACTTAACTTGTGGTATTTTTAACAATTTCTCTAAAAATAGATTTTTATTACTGTCACTCTAAGTGGTATTTATATATGCTTGGTAAATACCAAATCAAACTTCATCTTCATATTATTACATTTCTTGTTTTTACCAAGTTGTATTTTTCGATTTCATTTTTGATTAAAATATTATTATGGAATATATCATTAAAATAATGAATTAAGAAAATTATTTAATATAAGGTAAGTTTAATATAGATGTGAAATATTTGTAGCTATTTTTGGTTATAATTTTATGACATACCATTATTTATTTAAAATTAAAGTTAGTTATTTATATGAAAATAATAAGATTAATTTTACAATTTTATTTTGTTTAGTCTTTTTTTTAAAAAAGGAATATATTTATTTTATAGTTAGTTTTTCTTCATAATTTTTATTAAATAATTTATTGTACTTGTAGGATTTTATAATTAGTTTTTGTTAATATTTTTTTCTTAAAAGTTAATATTTATCTTTTATAATTCTATTTATTTAGTATATTTAAAAACAAAAATTCTATTTTTTTAAGAAAAAGAAAAATTACTTTCAAAAAGTTTTTTTAAATCATTTTTTTCTTTAAAATTAAAAGATAGGAATTACAATCAAATATTTTAACAATATATAATTGTAAAAGATTATGTAGTAGTAATTTTTCTTTTCAAAAATTTTAAAGAGAACCTTAAAAGAATATTTTTGTGTCAATAAATTTTCTTTTTTTCAAATTTATTTTAAATCCTAAATAAAAAATAATTGTTTCATATTTTTTATACATGTCACAATCTTAAAAATTTACTGACACATATCGTTATCATGTTAATTAGTAACTTTGAAAAACCAAACTTTATATAAATATATCACCGTCACACTGTCAACAACAAAAACTCAAATTAAATCAAAACCATACAACATGGATCATAGGACAAATACGACACTGCTTTTCTCGCTTTTGTTTTTCATCACGCACCTCACCAACGCGTTATCGAAAGATGTATGTAACCAAAACGACAAAAACACCCTCCTCAAGATCAAGAAGTCCCTAAACAACCCTTACCACCTAGCCTCATGGGACCCCGAAAGCGACTGCTGCTCCTGGAACAGCCTCGAGTGCGGCGACGCCACCGTTAACCACCGTGTCATCTCCCTAACCATATTCTCCGCTCAGATCTCCGGTCAGATCCCTCCTGAAGTTGGTGACTTACCGTATCTCCAAAAGCTTGTCTTCCGCAAAATCACTAACCTCACCGGTCAGATACCACAAACAATCACCAAGCTCAAGTACCTCTATTTTCTCAGGCTTAGCTGGACGAACGTCACTGGCCCTGTTCCGGAATTTCTGAGTCAGCTTAAGAATCTTGTCTACTTAAACCTTTCCTTCAATAAGCTTTCTGGTTCCATACCTAGCTCTCTCTCCTTGTTACCTAAACTTTCTTACGTTGATCTTAGTAGGAATAATCTCACGGGTAAATAATTCTCTTTGTCCGGTCTACTTTCCTAAAGAATAATATAAAATGGTTATCGTGAACCTCTCGAATTTTTTTTTTTTTTTTATTTTAAAACTGATTATTAAACTGTATTTTTTTCTAACCACAACTTTTAAATTTTAACTTAGGTACAATACCAGAGTCATTTGGATCGTTCCCAGGAGAAGTCCCTGACCTTTTCCTATCACATAACCAACTCTCCGGTTCGATACCTAAATCACTAGGCAGCCTCGATTTTAACCGGATCGATTTCTCACGGAACAAGCTCATAGGTGATGCTTCGATGTTGTTTGGAGCCAATAAAACCACATTTTCCATTGATTTATCAAGAAACATGTTCCAGTTCGATCTCTCTAGAGTTGAGATCCCTAAGACATGTGGTATCTTGGACTTGAACCACAATGGGATCACAGGGAATATTCCGGTTCAGTGGACCGAAGCTCCTCTCCAAATCTTCAATGTTAGCTACAACAGACTGTGTGGACGCATCCCTACCGGAGGGAAACTTCAGACGTTTGATTCTTATTCCTATTTTCACAATATGTGTTTATGTGGTGCACCTCTTGATAGATGCAAGTGAAAGATTCAAGCAGCCAAGCTATAATTACTATTCTACTTTACCAAATAATCCAATAAGTCTATAGACAAATGTATGTTTTGTTTGGATTGATTGATTAAAAATCAACAAAACTAGCTTTTATATATTTGTAATACAATCTTCCAGTTTGAATCACAATCAGTCATGTTAGACACATTTAACTGAAGATCAATCGCAAAGGTTCTTGTTAAATAGAGGTTGTTGCAAATATCCATTATCCACTTTTACGGCCAGCTTGTTGATCTTCCGTTTCCATTCGACAAAGCATATATAAGACATCAATTTAAGCAAGAAAAAAATAAATAATAAGACATCAAATCATAACCATGTAGTATGCATGATTTGACTATGTGGATATATCCGAATCCAAATGTTGAACTTATATTTGCAATAAAAATTATATTAAACTTTTGATCTTTTGATTTTTTATTTTTTATTTAATGTTTATAGAACCGATTGAATATCTGGTAAAAAAATATACATTTTCTTGGATATATGGATAGTGAATATTCGAATAGTTACTTATGGAGCTAGTCAAATCATTTTGGATGCGTGTTCCCCGTATATTATATTATACACGTTGGACTTAGTTATTTTCATTTACTTGCCAAAAAAGACACCAGTAATTTTAGTGTATTGAAATACGTTTCTGGAAGTAATTCTCTTTTTTGGTGCGTCTCATTTTTAAATCTAGTTTTGAATTATTTAAATTTTCTCATTTCGCAAATCAAACTATTGGTGGATACTGTTTTTAAATTGTATCAAAAGCAAATTTGATATGATGAAGCTTAAAAGTGCTTCGTATAATATTCTAAACCCAAATATTTATTAGTTATATAGATATGAATAGTTTTTATTGAAAAAAATAAATAGAAGCCGTGGTGGAGAAAGTAGCAGTACTCAAGTGGCTCATGCTGACTGCCAGCATTTTAGCACCAGCCAACCATAGTCAACACCGACATCTTAAGGATACTATTGACTATTAAGGTTCCTATCAAATCAAATATCCAATCTGTATAGTCTATATATTATCGTCAAACTTTCTTTAAAGAAACTCAAAATCAAAACCATACAACATGGATCATATGAGAAATACGAGACTGCTTTTCTCTTTCTTGTTTTTCATCACGCACCTCATCACAATCGCGTCATCGAAAGATCTATGTAACCAAAGCGACAAAAACACCCTCCTCAAGATCAAGAAGTCCCTAAACAACCCTTACCACCTCGCCTCATGGCACCCCGAAACCGACTGCTGCTCCTGGTACTGCCTCGAGTGCGGCGACGCCACCGTTAACTACCGCGTCATCTCCCTAACCATATTCGCCGGTCAGATATCCGGTCAGCTCCCGCCTGAAGTCGGTGACTTACCGTATCTTCAGAGACTTACGTTCCACAAGCTTACTAACATCACCGGTCAGATCCCATCCACCATCACCAAGCTCAAGTATCTCCGTTTTCTCAGGCTTAGCAGGTTGAACCTCACCGGCCCGGTTCCTGAGTTTCTGAATCAGCTCATGAATCTTGAATACTTAAACCTTTCCTTCAATCAGCTTTCTGGTTCCATACCTAGCTCCCTTTCCTCGTCACCTAAACTTACGGGCATTGATCTTAGTAGGAATAAGCTTACAGGTATATAATGTACTCTCTTTCATTCTATTACTCATCTCTTAAACTATGATTATTAAACTGTACCTTTTTTTTCTAACTTCGACTTTTAACTTTAACTTAGGTACGATACCAGAGTCATTTGGATCCTTTGCAGCAGAAGTTACTTACCTTATCTTATCACACAACCAGCTCTCCGGTTCGATACCCAAATCACTAGGCAACAATGATTATGTATATGGCTTCAATGTTAGCTACAACAGACTGTGTGGACCCATCCCCACTGGAGGCAGTCTTCAGAGTTTGGATTATTATAGGTATTTTCACAACAAGTGTTTGTGTGGTGCACCTCTTGATAGTTGCAAGTAAAAAACCAAGCTTATCTCTAGGTTTCCCAAAAAAAATGTAATATCATCTGGATTTGATTAAATAAAACATGTATCACAGCTTGTATTTGATGAGTTCTTAGAACAGTTTCAAAGTAAAGATGAAGGTAGATGTTACCACAAATTGAGGAAGAACAAAGAAGAAGAATTAAAGACCAATACTTGTCCTCTGTTTTCACTTTTAACGGTAATAACGAACTCTAAGGTGGAATTTGCGGACTCTCGGAAATAATTCTTATTATGGGCTTCATTCTAAAGGCTCACTTACTTTCTCGAATCAAATATATTTTCCGGTTTAGCAACTTAAATACAATACCAGAGTCATTTGGATCGTTCCCAGGAGAAGTCCCTGACCTTTTCCTATCACATAACCAGCTCTCAGGTTCGACACCTAAATCACTAGGCAACCTGGATTTTAACCGGATCGATTTCTCACGGAACAAACTCATAGGGGATGCTTCGATGTTGTTTGGAGAAAATAAAACTACATTTTCTATTGATCTATCAAGAAAGACCTCTCCAGAGTTGAGATCCCTAATACATTTGGTATCTTAGGCTTGAATCACAATGGTGTCACAGGGAGCATCCCGGTTCAGTGGATAGAAACTCCTTTCTAAATCTTCAATATTAGCTAACAACAGTCTGTGTGGACGCATCCCCACTGGAGGGAAACTTCAGACGTTTGATTCTTATTCCTATTTTTATAATAAGTGTTTATGTGGTGCACCTGTTGATAGTTGCAAGTGAAAGATTCAAGCAGCTAAGCTTATTACTATTCTACATTACCAAACAATCCAGTAAGTCTATCTATATAATAATACAATCCTCCAGTTTGAATCGCAAAGGTTCTTGTTGATCTTCCATTTGCATTCCACAGAGGCATAAGACATTATTAAATCAGTACCATGTAGTGTATGAACTATGTTAAAAAAATTGTTTAAATTACCACATTACTAATATCACTCTTCATGTTTAAATTAACCACATATATCTTTAGTTTAAAAAGTAAATAAACAGTTAATTAATCTAAATTTAGGGTTTTGAAAGATGAGGTTTAGGATTTTAATAAATAAATAATTATTTAAAATTTAAAGTTTAAAATAAGGGGTTATTGCTAAAAACAACCCAAATAGTGATTGCAACCCTAAAAGTAGACCCCATATTCAATCAATTGCAAACCCAACCTAAAGGGGTGTTAAAACTACTATTTAGCCCTTATGAACAAACAAAAAACCAGAATGTCATTTTACGGTTCTATCCTTCGTAAGTCTACACATAACAAAAATAGTCTACATATCTGTAGACGTAATACACGGTCTACTCTGTAGACTTATTATGTAGTCTGCATTGTGATTTTATCTAGTTAATTAATTTTAAAAATGTATAAAAATAATATTTGTGAAATTATCCATTAATCATCAATGTAAGGGTTAATATGAAGTTTATAAACTAAAATTGTATATAAGTGAACAATTGAAAAGAATATATGTTGATTTGGTAACCATGCGAGACAATGTTTATGGTTTAGTAACAAAAGATCATAGCATGTTATACCTTTAATGGTTAGATCCTTAGGGTTAGATTTAGATGGATAATTTTTTTTGTTTTATTGATTTAAATTAGCATATTATTACTGAGTAGTTTATAATTTGTAAAGTTAATATTTGAAACAATACAATTGAGACTCTTTTGATTATCAAACTAACATTTAGGGTTTCAGTTTTGTGGTTTAGGGTTTCGTAGATTTACAAATACGTCTACTTTAGTGAGTGTAGACTGACTTTAAGGTCTATTCCCATTGAATTTAACCTAACCGGATTTAACCAAGTAATTTCTAACCTAATCCAATTTAAACCAAGCTTTAACATTCAGGGTTTGAGTTTGTGGTTTAGGGTTTCGTAGACCTACAAATCAGTCTACTTTAGTGAGTGTAAACTGACTTTAAGGTCTATTCTCATCGAATTTAATCTAATCAGATTTAACCAAGTAAATTCTAACCTAATCCAATTTAAACCAAGCCTTAACATTTAGGGTTTGAGTTTTGTGGTTTAGGGTTTCGTAGACCTACAATAAAGTCTTTATATCTGGAGACGTCTTTTTCAGCCTGCATTTTTAAATTTTGTTTACAAAATATCATTATTTTTAAATTAAGTTGAGTTCCTTAAGAATAAAAATATAAAATCATATACTATAATTATTAAAGTTAAAGAAACAAACTTAATAAATCATATATTAAAATTATTAAAACAATAAAGAAAAAATAAATAATGAAATTATCATATATAGTAGACTTCCTAGGAGATCTACTAAGTTACAATAAAATATACTCTAAAATTTTAATTTTAGTAGACTTCAAAAGAAGTCTACAGTGTCGTAAATTTTAACCTAGTTTCATTTTTGTCTCCCTATATAAATGAATTTTACACAACCTCTCTCCAAAATGGCTGCATATCTCACTTCTCTCTAAAACTCTCTCCCTTCTCTCTAAAATTCTCTTAATTCTCTCATATCTTTCTCATAATATTATCTTGTTATATTAGGTATTATGATTCATGGTTTTCAACTTCTCCTTTACAAATGTATGTTTTAGATCTGTAGATTTTAAATGTGCAATTTTATGTTAATTATTTCTCACAAGATTATCTTTTTTTTTGTAGGTATTATTATTCATGGTATCATATTCTCCTCTAAAAGTGTAAGTGTTAGATCTATAGATTTTAAATGTGTAATTTTATGTTATTTTTTTCTCACAATATTATCTTTTTGTAGGTATTATCATTCATGATTTTCATCTTCTCCTCTAAAAATGTAAGTTTTAGATCTATAGATTTTAAATGTATATTTATATGTTTATATTCAAATAAAATTATAGATTAATCTCTGTGCATTTAATCTGCTACTATTTTATCTTATAAATTATATTTTGAAGTATTTCCAGATTTAAAACTAGATTCACATTTAAAAATGTACACATTTTTCCAGATCTGAAAATTATCAGATAGTGTAGACTTCCAAAGTTTGCTTATAAGCTAAGGTTAGTAGACTTCATATGAAGTCTACTAAACCACAAATTTTTAAGTAGACTTCATTGGAAGTCTACAAAAATATGACTTTAAATTTTCTTATGCTCTTTAAATAATTTTATCTAGTTTTGTAGATATTTTTCTCCATGATTGTTATCTCCTCCTCCCAAAAATGTAAGATTTACATCTATAAATCTTAAATATGTGTTTTTATATTTATATTTAAATAAAATTACATATTCAAACTATATGTCTTTAATTTATTACTATTTTGTCTTTAAGAAGATTTCATTAGAAGTTTACTCAAATATGATTTTATTTTATCTCATTTTGCAGGTATTCTCCTCCAATGTTTTCAAATCATCTT
Organism: Brassica juncea; assembly: GCA_018703725.1. Taxonomy (NCBI): domain Eukaryota; kingdom Viridiplantae; phylum Streptophyta; class Magnoliopsida; order Brassicales; family Brassicaceae; genus Brassica; species Brassica juncea. The sequence goes on along the minus strand of CM031936.1, from coordinate 58,152,603 downwards.
ACCAAAAGTGTAAGATTTACACTTATCAATTATAGGTATATTTTTTGTTTTTATTGAACCTAATTTATAGATTCATACTTTATGTTTTTTTTTTCTTAACTACAAAGTTGACAAAAAACTATTTTTAAATATTTTCCAGAACAAAAAAAAATATTCAAATTTTCTAAATGTACACTAACAGATCTGAAAATTTTCCGCTAGTGTAGACTTCAACTAAAGTCTACTTAACCATAAACTTTAAGTAGACTTAATAAAAAGTCTACTAAAATATGATTTATATTTTTCTTATGTTTTTCTCATAACTTTATCTTATTTTGCAGGTACTCTTTTCAAAGACTTTATTTGAGGCATCAAGATTATGAAAAATCAAACACACAAAAAACATATTTTTAATAAAATGATTTGTAATAATTTCTCATAATAAAATATTCATTTGTAAATAATTGTTTGATGCATAATTTATAAATATTGTATTCATTTTTTAGTTGTGTTTCACTTGTATGATATTATTAATTTTTGTTAGCTGTCAATTTTTACACAAGATACTCTAATCAACCAAACAATTTAAATTGATGTAGTAGGTTTGTACCAGACTTGTGGCTCTAACAGATTATGTAATTTGCATGCAGCAGACTTCTGTGAAAGTCTTCTGTAAAAGAAGATTAATATTTAAGTCTGCTGCTAGACTATCATGCAACTTCTTTTGTATCAAATATTATCAGTATTATTCTTGTTTTCAAAATATTCATCACAAATTCAACGAAAATACAGTAGACTAACCAAGAAGTCTACGTTAAAAGAAGATTAAAATGTAAATCTGCTCGGCCAAAAGCAGACATGTAATAAACCTGTCAAAAGACCTACAAACTCAACATTCATCAGACATCATTCAAAGCAACAATACAACTCATAAGTTCAACACTGACTAAAGATCCACAAATCCAACATAAGTTCAACACATAAGACAACATCCAAAGCAACAATACAAGTCATAATTTCATGTTTGATAAAATTATAAACGTAGACTTCCAAAGACGTCTACACATGTTAGCTAACTACATGCTCAAACCAAAAAATTGATAGTTTCATAATTATAAATGATTATCTTTTAAAAATAGTTAAGGACCATTATTACTAACTAATACACACTTTCAAACAAAAAAATCTTGAAAATACATTATGAATACTACACAAATTCACTTTTCATAGATTTTCTAGTGTAGACTTTCTTTTCTGTCGACAAAAACGTAGACTTTCGTGTCAATTTACTTATGTAGACTATCATGTAGGTCTACTATTTGGGTTAGTTTTTGCAATTGCCAAATTCACGGGTTATATCTTTATTTGAAATAAAAGTTGTGATTTTATACATGTAGACTTGTTTTTCAGTCTACATTTTGAAAAAGTTAGTTTTTGCAATTGACCAGAATTCACCCAAGATTTGACTTTGAAAAGTAGACTTCATATAGAGTCTACATTTTTTTATTTTTTGGAACAGGTTAGTTTTTGCAATTGACCAAATTTGACTTTCTATATGTAGACTTAGACGAACGTCTACACATCCGTAGACGTCTTATGAAGTCTACGCAAAAATCGGATGGGTTAGGTTTGCATTTGACCAAAATAAAATAATAGACTTCATATGCAGTCTACTTTTTTTTTCATGAGTTTAGTAGACTGAATAAGAAGTCTACGCTTTTTTCCATAATGGTCAACTTTTTAACATTTTAGTCAAACACAGAACTAACCTATTCAACGGAGTCAAAGTTAGGGTCAAATACAAAACTGACCTTCTGTAGACTTCACTGGCAATCTACACACTGTAGACTGTTCGAGAAGCCTACTTTGAAAAGTCAAAATTTAGGTCAAATACAAAACCAACCTCTTTCTGTAGACTTTTTAGTAAGTCTACGCACTTTTTGGTTTTTGTTATCAAAGGAAAAGAAGTAGACTTCCAAGAAAGTCTTCTTTACAAAAAAATTTATTTTTGGTCAATTGCAAAACTAACATGTGCGTTGACTTGTAGACCGCAACGTAAGTCTACACTTATGCGTAGACATACCTGTAAGTCTACTTTCGCGACACAGATCTTAAAAATGACGAAAACCATGTAAATACTTACCTTTTTGCAGTGTAAAACTCGTTTCCACCTTATTCCACAGTTCAAGCTCCAAATAGGAGCTAAAAGAATGAACTTTGACGACCCACAAAGAAAAGTGGTTGAAAATGGAGAGTTCTTTAGATGAAAAAGAAAGGTATTAGAGTTTTTAGATGAAAATGGAGAGGAAATGAGAGGAAATGAAGATTTGTTTGTTTAGAAACAAAGAAAAGTGGTTGAAAGTTGAATTGTGGAGGTGTAATGAGCTCAAAATTGGTTGTTAATGGTGGTTGGAAAATTGATGATAATGGCATTGTTGTAAATAAGAAGATATGTTTAGGGTGTTATAGGTTTTTTGATATTTTCGAAATTATTAAAAAATTAATTAATAATGGCAATTTTGTAAATAAGAGAAAAACATGAGGATGGATAGGAATTTTCATTGATGAATAGTAATGACAAAAAAAATGAGGTTGGTTTTGGGGTTGACTTGAATTTGTGGGTTAGATTTGAAAGAAGCCCTTAAAATAAACATTCTAAAATAATTTCAAAAACTTTGAATTTTAAAACGTGTGATCTGAAAACTATTAAAAATACTTTTGTTTTTATATTTTATATATTTTATTTGAATAATTATTTATATTTATATATATCTATAAAGTAAAAATAGAATAGTAATTTGCATCTTTAATGAAATTTCATACTTTAGGTATTTGTGAAAATATACATCAAATTAAGTTAAACATTAATAGTGCTACAAAAATTGAGGTAAAAACATAATTCCTCGATCTATACGTTTTAGATCTTGTTTTCTTTTTGATGCATCTTAATTTTCAAATTCAGTTTTGAATTATATAAATTTCTCATTTCACAAATCAAACTATTTGTGGATACGGGTTTTAAAATTGTATCAAAAGCAAGTTTGATATGTTGAAGCTTAAAGAGACTTCGTCTAATATTCTAAACCCAAATTTTTATATACATATGAATGGAAAATTTTGTAAGAAAGAAAATAAAATTGAAGCTGTGGTGGAGAGAGTAGTAGTACTCAAGTGGCACATGCTGACTGCCAGCATTATGGCACCAACCAATTATATTCAACACCGACATCTTAATCACACGTATTGACTATTAAGGTTTCTATCAAATCAAATGCCTAATCTCTATTGTGTATATATCATCGTCACACTTTCAACAAAGATATTCAAAACCAAACACCATACAACATGGGTCATAACACAAACACGACACTGTTTTTCTCGCTCTTGTTTTTTATCACGTACCTCATCACCATCGCGTCATCGAAAGATGTATGTAACCAAAACGACCTAAACACTCTCCTCAAGACAGCGCCGGTCCAGACAGTTTGAAGGCCCCAAGCAAAATATAAAAATTTGTGGAATTTGGTATACTTGCTTTACTAAAAGATTAGCAAAGATATATGATAGGCTTAAGTGTCTAACAAATATATTGGGTCATGAAGTCAAACCATAGAATGTAATATACACACTTAACAATTATAGTAAAATATAGGGAAATCGTACACAAGCAAAAAACTATATATGATAATTTGATAAGGAAAAAAAAACAAAGTTTGAGGTGGACCCTAAGCCACCGCTTCTACTGCTTACGCCATAGGCCGGCCCTGCCTCAAGATCAAGAAATCCTTAAACAACCCTTACGACCTCAGGTACTGGGACCCCAAATACGACTGCTGCACCTGGTCCGGCATTGAGTGCGGCGACGCCACCGTTAACCACCGTGTCATCGCCCTATACATATATGTCGTTCAGATATCCGCTCAGATCCCGCCTGAAGTCGGTGACTTACCGTATCTTGAGAGGCTTACGTTCCACAAGATCACTAACATCACCGGTCAGATACCATCTGTTGGACCAATTAAGTCATAAGCCCAGTGGGCTGTGTGGTTAATTGGATGTGTGAATAGAAAATCTTTTGCAAGCCCAATAGGCTGAGTAAAAGATTGATTTTATGTGATTGATTATGGGGATTATTGGAATCATTTGCAAGCCTAATGGCTGAGTAAATTTGATGGTTTTAGGTTTCAATATTTAAAAAAAAAAAAAAAAAAATTGGAGACAACTTGGTGACCAAGTTAGCTAACTTGGTGGCCAAGTTAAGCCAACTTGGTGGCCAAGTTAAGCCAACTTGGTGGCCAAGTTTAGCCAACTTGGTTTCCAAGTTTAGTTAACTTGGTCACCAAGATTGATTCACTATAAATACCACCATGATCCCTCCATAATAACATATCTTACAAACATCTCACAATCATCTCTCTCACTAGAAAAAGAAGCTTTCTCTCACTAAAAAAAAAACTCTTTAGATTTTTCTTCTTTATAGTAAGTGTCTCGAGAGTATAGCGTAGTAGTGAGTTCGTAGATTCCGTTTCGGGTGTTGCGAAACGGTCTCATCACGGTTGTATCCTGGGATTCAAAAATCGCATAAAAACCGTCACACATTACGGGCGATTTATTGAGTTAAGGAAAGAGATCAAATCTCGACTCCGTGAATTCGTCTATTTCCTTACGATTTCTTAAATATTGTAAGTCTTTATATTATCGTTTATTTGCTTTTAGTTTCGTAATTTTCAATCTGGATTTTCGCGGTCCTACAATCTTAACTCAATAAATCCGCTTTTTGCTTATCGCTTGAATCGGATTGAATATTGCGAACAATATTTTAAAAACGATTTTAGAAAATGTTTTTAAATCAATCTGAAATGGTTCTAAGAACGCTCTTTAGCTTTCTCTAGAATGTTTTGGAAAGAAAAAAAGACGAATCATATTTAGAAAATGATTTACGCGACATTCTCAGAAAGGCTCGCGATCTCATTTTTCTAAAAAAAAAAAATAGCGTTTAAGAACGTCTTTAAGACGAGTTCTGGGAACGACTATTAAAAGTTTAATTGCTTATTGAATTGAGTTCTCAATACTTACTACGGTTTGCATAATTTGAGAATAGATTCAATAGTGATTAATGATCTCACTATCGAGCTATAAATTTTAAGCTCTTAAGATAAGTCTTGTAAAATATAGATTTATCTTATAAGATTGAGTTCATAGTATTTTTGAATAAATCTTAAAAGATTGAGTTCATTATACTTTTGAATAAATCTTAAAGGAAGGAGTTCATAATATTTTTGAATAAATCTTAAAGGATTGAATTCATAATATTTTTGGATAAATCATGTAAGACAAAGCGTCTTAGTACCTTCAGGTAAATATGATTTTAAAGATTGAGTCCAAATAATTCTATTATGGATAAATCAAAATATAAAGATTGTGTCCATAAGGATAAATCTATTATAATAATTGTGTCTAAATGACTATAAAATATTTATTTTTGAATAAATCTAAATCTATATTTAGATTGTATTTCAAATATTTTATTTTGAATAAATCTAAATCAAAAGATTAAAGATTGCGTTCAAATAATCATGAAATATTTTGTTATACAAATATGACCAGTGAGACGACAACCCTAATTGGGAATGGTCATCCATTTGGATTGTCTTCATGTGAAGATTTGTCTATGCCTAGTAAAACCACTATACAGTGAGTTGAATACTTCCATGAAACTTTGAGTTTCGACATGGAGAAATCAAGGCTAAGAACACAAGCTTAAAAAAGTTTGCAATGACAAACTATCTAATCAAAGAATTGTGATTCTTCATACATGAGATAAAGACTGCATGTATGACAATTTATTTGCATACTAGGTTTATAGTTAAACTGGAAAATTTCCATAAAAAACTATATCTCATAAGCAAAGGCTAAGTGCCATATTATGACTTGATTGTCAGGCAAGACAAAAATATGCAAATCACAAAGTATATGTCATCACATTTGTGAACATAAAATGAAAGTGATTGAGCAAAAGAACAAGAAAAGCCTAAAGTTCATATTCAATTATACATTAGCTTTTATAAAGCAATGTGCTTAAAAGAAGTTCAATGTATAGTTTCGAAAAGCTGACACACATCGCAGCAGGACTGGCGGATGTTGTAGCAATATTGGTTTACATAGAGACAATGTGAAATCTCAAACCAATTTGATAAAAACTGACACATGAAGTGTAGTTTTGAGTCAATATTCCTAATGGAATAGAATGTGGCAACTTAAACGAGAATAAATGTGTTCTTAAGAGAATTAACATTATTACTCGTCTCCTTGTTCACTTGAATCCAAATGAAGTTGCGGAACAAAAGTTCTAAACTCTTAACGGATGATTGTAAGCATGCATGATCCTGAGTTATCTTAGGAAATGTGGGGGGAGCGTTGCTTACCACATTCAAACATTGGCAAAAGGCCATGCACTTTGAAAAGGTAATGTACATTGGTACAAATACCGAGAAGTGTGGGGGTGCTTAGCAAAAGTCAAAGTACTAACTCCTAAAAATGTGGAGGTGCTTAGCGTATCGTGGAAATCTTCCAAACAAACATTATTGACCAGATCAACCATGAAATCTGAGTTCATTGCTTTAGACAAAGCAGGAGAAGAAGCAGAATGACTTCGTAATTTTTTGGAAGATATTCCAATATGAGAGAAACCAGTCTCAGCTCTACGCTTACATTGCGATAGTCAATCGAATATAGCTTGGGCACTGGATAATCTCTATAATGGTAAGTCGCATCACATAAGACGACATAAAACCATTGTAAACTGTGATCTCAAAAAGTCAGATGACAACCTTATGGATGTTTACCAAAGGTTTAATATGAGATTAAGTTTTGAAATCATCGAAGGGAATGGGTTTATTGCCTATGATTAAAGGATGTTTGATGGAAACCCTACCAACATGACTGGAGATCCCAAGAAGTTGGTTCAAAGGGACAACTAAATCAAACAAAATCCAATAAAGCACTGAAACCTACCCATATCCCAAGATGATAACAGTGCTCCTGTAAATTTAAGGTTAAGCATTGGCTTTTAATGAGATAAGACCATGGCCTTCATATACATGTATATAAAGTATTACAGGGTATTTTATTGTGTATATGATAGGTGCACATGGCAATCACCTAATGAGTGTGAAATGGGGCCGTTTCTAGGAGAATGAAGTTTAGGCTATACTCTCCAAGTTCACTCATGACATACCAGGCAAGTTCACGGCCAAAATGAACACAATAGAGAACTTAACTCTACGAGAAAACGCAGCTGTGTTATATCTGTTGACTCGGTTTACATAAACCTTCGGGCGGTTCAAGACATCATGTTCACCACCTGAAAAGTAAATCCGGCAGATACTAACAATGAGTAGTTCAAAGCTGAAAAATGCTACTACATCACATACAGTTAGTTTTTCGTTTATACTCTCGAAAAGTCTGTCTGTCTAGTTTAGGGTTAGGTCTAGTTTTATTAGTCTATCGAGTCTAGTGTTTAGAGTAACTTCTATTCATGTGGGGGATTGTTGGACCAATTAAGTCATAAGCCCAGTGGGCTGTGTGGTTAATTGGATGTGTGAATAGAAAATCTTTTGCAAGCCCAATAGGCTGAGTAAAAGATTGATTTTATGTGATTGATTATGGGGATTATTGGAATCATTTGCAAGCCTAATGGCTGAGTAAATTTGATGGTTTTAGGTTTCAATATTAAAAAAAAAAAAAAAAAAATTGGAGACAACTTGGTGACCAAGTTAGCTAACTTGGTGGCCAAGTTAAGCCAACTTGGTGGCCAAGTTAAGCCAACTTGGTGGCCAAGTTTAGCCAACTTGGTTTCCAAGTTTAGTTAACTTGGTCACCAAGATTGATTCACTATAAATACCACCATGATCCCTCCATAATAACATATCTTACAAACATCTCACAATCATCTCTCTCACTAGAAAAAGAAGCTTTCTCTCACTAAAAAAAAAACTCTTTAGATTTTTCTTCTTTATAGTAAGTGTCTCGAGAGTATAGCGTAGTAGTGAGTTCGTAGATTCCGTTTCGGGTGTTGCGAAACGGTCTCATCACGGTTGTATCCTGGGATTCAAAAATCGCATAAAAACCGTCACACATTACGGGCGATTTATTGAGTTAAGGAAAGAGATCAAATCTCGACTCCGTGAATTCGTCTATTTCCTTACGATTTCTTAAATATTGTAAGTCTTTATATTATCGTTTATTTGCTTTTAGTTTCGTAATTTTCAATCTGGATTTTCGCGGTCCTACACCATCCACCATCACCAAGCTTAAGTATCTCCGTTTTCTCAGGCTTAGCTGGTTGAACCTCACCGGCCCGGTTCCTGATTTTAGTCAGCTCTTGAATCTTGAATACTTAAACCTTTCTTTCAATAAGCTTTCTGGTTCCATACCTAGCTCCCTTTCCTCGTTACCTAAACTTACGGGCATTGATCTTAGTAGGAATAAGCTTACAGGTATATAAAGTACTCTCTTTCATTCTATTACTCATCGCTTATAAACTATGATTATTAAACTGTACTTTTTTTTACTACTTTTAACTTTCACTTAGGAACGATACCAGAGTCATTTAGATTCTTCGCAGCAGAAGTTCCTTACCTTATCTTATCACACAACCAGCTCTCCGGTCCGATACCCAAATCACTAGGAAACAATGATTTTGAAGTTAGCTTCAATGTTAGCTACAACAGACTTTGTGGACCCATCCCCACTTGAGGCAGTCTTCAGAGATTTGATTATTATACGTATTTTCACAAGTGTTTGTGTGGTGCACCTCTTGATAGTTGCAAGTAAGAAAAACCAAGGTTATCTCTAGGTTTCCCAAAAAAAAATGTAATATCATCTGGATTTGATTAAATAAAACATGTTTCACAACTTGTATTTGATGAGTTCTTATAACATTTTCAAAGTGAAGATGAAGGTAGAGGTTACCACAAATAGAGGAAGAACAAAGAAGAACCAAGGACGAATACGTATCCTCTGTTTTCATTTTTAACGGTAATAACTAACTCTAAGGTGGATCTCTCAGCTGAGCTTATTACTATTCTACTTTACCAAATAATCCAATAAGTCCATAGACAATTGTATGTTTTATTTAGATTGATTATAGAAAACCAGCCAAACTTGCTTTCATATATATGGAATACAATCTTCCGGTTTGCATCACAGGAGTCATGTTAGACACATTTTTAAATGAAGATCAATTGCAAAGGTTATTGTTAATCAGAGGTTGGTGTAAATAACCATTATCCACTTTTACGGTCCAAGATCATCTCCAAAAGCCTCCTTAAAACTTCAAATACAAGGTTTTGTGTACTCCAAAAACAACCTTAAAACCTTAAATTTTAAGGTTTTGAACAGTGAAACCTCAAATATAAGGTTTCACTGTACAAAACCTTATATTTAAGGTTCCTTACTTTTCTAGTTTCTGTATTTGTATAGCTTTTAAATTAAGTTTATAATTTTCTTATTTAATCAGTTTAGTCCTTTTTAATACCAAAACATTTAATTAACACTATAATAAATATTATACAAAGATAATATTACAGCAAACATAAAAAATACAAGAAACTGAAAATACAATATTACACAAAATTAAATATTACACAAAACAAAATATTACATAAATAAACATTACAACAACATTAATATTCAGGTAAATTTGATCCTGGACCTCCAATATCACCAAAATATTTTCCATAAAATGGTGGTGCAACTGAAGGTTGTTGTTGCTCTTGAGTTCTTTTCTTGATAATTCTTTCTTACTCAGATCGAATGAACTCACGAGTAGGAGAATCAGCAATATAATCTAGATTTGTTAACAACATTTTATTTTCTTCATGCATTTCTGTAAGTGCTAATTTTTTGCTTGGTTTTGCACACGTAATTGAGCTATCTCAAAACCTTTTTCCCTAGCTGATGCCTCTTCTTTTAAGAAATCAAGGAGTTTATCATTTGATGAAACCAAATTGTCAACAGATAAACGTGATACTATTGTTCAAACCATTTAGCTGATGGAATTTATCCAAAGTGGTCTACTATTGTTCAAACCATTAGTGATCCCCAAGGTCCAAAGAAAAAATTATTTGCAGCAAGACAAGAATCATGCCGAAAAAATGTTGAACGTGCATTTGGAGTTCTGCAATCTAAGTTTGCTATCATAAAAGGGACATGCCGTTACTGGTAAAAGGAGGTATTGCATGATATAATGACAGCATGCATTATCATGCATAACATGATTATTGAAGATGAACGTGATATCAATGCACCAATTAGAGATGCAAGATCGGCGCCACTGGCACAAGTTGAAATGGCAATAAACGAGAATGCTCGTTTTCAAAACTTTTTAGCTCGTAATCTTCAAATAAAAAATAAAGAGGCTCATTTAGCACTTCGAAATGCCTTAATTGATCATATATGGGATCATTATGGAGGTAGTTATAATGAATAAATATGTAATTTATTAAAATTTAATGTTTAGTTTGTATGTTTTTATTTATATGCAATGTTTATATGCAATGTTTAATTATAATTTAATGTTTTTTAATTAATTTTGTTTTATAATAATTTTGTTGGACATTTTATAATTATTGTAAAAGATATATACTTTTAGTTAAGTTATGTTAAACATGAAGACTATTATGTAAAATATAAAAGTTTTAAAGTTTATTATAAGGTTTTGATTTTGGAGAGAAACACCCTAAAACCTTATTTTAAAGGTTTTGTCAAACCTTAAAATAGGGGGCTTTTGGAGACCCTAAGAGCACGAGTAGCAGTCAGAGAGTGTCCAAAGTCTCTTAATCAATTTAAAATTACTTTCTTAACTTTTTATTTTTGCTTTATTTTTTGAACCAACAGAAACATGACATGTTCTAAATTAGTCTCTTCAAAACTAAACAAAGTCTCTTCATAGACATACATACCTTACCTCTATTTTCTAAATATATCTTCTTTCTCTTACATTTTTCTTTTTTCTAATTGTTTGTTAGGTGAGAGACTCATCAAGAATCAAGAGACTCCCACTAAGAACAGCCTAAGAGCAAGATTATTGGGGTCCTTGCTCTTGGGTCTTTAATACACATATATATAGTATATATTATATACATACTACATATCTGTGTATTAAGGACCCAAGAGCAAAGACCCCAATAATCTTGCTCTAACTTGTTGATCTCCGTTTCAATTCGACAAAGGCATAAGACGTCAAATCATAACCATGTAGTATGCATGATTTGACTATGTGTATATATATCTGAATCCTAATGTTGACATGTCAATAATATTATATTATTATGAACCACTAGATAAGTAAACATGTAGTGGGAAAAATATGTCTCTTATCCGTTTTAATTTGATTTTAGAAATTCAGTTACACTAAAAACTCTATAAATTAATAATACTGAGACTATGAAATTTTCTTTTTATTTTTGTCTATTTATGATATATTTTTCTAAAATAGGAAAATCGTTGATATTACCATATATGTATTAATTAAACTTTTAAAATTTGACTTATATTACTTTTATTATATTATTTGGTATATAAGAAATACGTTCCATTTAAATGTGGTTTTAGATGTAATCTACTAAGTATTATCAAAGTATATTAAAGTATTAAGAAAAAATAGAGATGAACTCTATCGTGAATAAAAATAGTAATACAATGTTTTTTATTTATATAATTTTTTATATAAAATTTATTAATTGATGATTTTAATGGATCCATATATTTGCATAGCATTTATAAAAAAAATATTTTATTATATAATCGATTTGTGTCATATTTGGGACCGGTTCAACTCAAGATCATATTTTACTAATTTGTCATATTTATTAATATATTGAGTTTCAACTGTATTTTTAGTTTATAGAGCAAAATAAACATTGTTTTATACATGTTTATATTATTTTGTTCACTAAACTGGTTATTTAGTTATTAAGATGTTTAAAAATAAGTAAAATATATTTTTGTTATAAATTATTATTATTGTATATTATACTTTTGATATTTTAATTTTTAATTTTTATTTTTTAATTTATTTTTATGGATCAAACTAAATATCTGGTAAAATACATTTGATGGATACACAAACACCCTATATTTCAACAGTTACGGAGCCGAATAAAGATCAAATCAGTAAGTTGTTGGTATTGATGGAGTAAAGATCAAATCAGAAAGTTGTTGGTATTGGTGAAATAGAGTGCATCACAAAATTTGGATGTTTGTTCAATGTCCACCTCTATACTATCACATACTTTAATCTACTTACCAAAAAATAGCAGTATATTTTTAGTGTTTTTCCTTGCAGAAAGTATATTTAGTGTATTGAAATACGTTAGGTTTTCGAAGTTATTTTCTTTTTGGTGCATCTCACTTTTCAAATCTAGTTTAAATTATAAAAAAAAAAAATTATCATTTCGCAAATCAAACTATTGGTGGATACTTTTTAAAATTGTATCTAAAGCAAATTTGATATGATGAAGCTTAAAAAGTGCTTCGTCTAATATTCTAAAGCCAATTTTTTAGAAAAAAATCAAAATAGAAGCCGTGGTTGAGAGAGTAGTAGTACTCAAGTGGCACATGTCACTGTCAGCATTCTGGCACCAACCAACCGTACTCAACACCTACATCTTAATCACACGTATTGACCATTGAGATTCCTATCAAATCAGATATCTAAACTCTGTAGTGTATATATATATCATCGTTTACACTTTCAACAAAAAATTTCAAGACCAAACACCATACAACATGGATCATAAGACAAACACGACACTGCTTTTCGCTTTCTCGTTTTTCATCATGTACCTCATCACCATCGCGTCAACGAAAGATCTATGTAACCCAACCGACAAAAACACCCTCCTCAAGATCAAGAAGTCCCTAAACAACCCTTACCACCTCGCCTCGTGGGACCCCGAAAGTGACTGCTGCTCCTGGTACTCCCTCGAGTGCGGCGACGCCACCGTTAACCACCGCGTCATCTCCCTAACCATATTCTCCGGTCAGATCTCCGGTCAGATCCCGCTTGAAGTCGGTGACTTACCGTATCTCCAGGAGCTTATGTTCCACAAAATCACTAACATCACCGGTCAGATACCACACACCATCACCAAGCTTAAGTACCTCCGTTCTCTCAGGCTTAGCTGGTTGAACCTCACCGGCCCGGTTCCTGAGTTTCTGAGTCAGCTCATGAACCTCGACTACTTAAACCTTTCCTTCAATAAGCTTTCTGGTTCCATACCTAGCTCTCTCTCCTTGTTACCTAAACTTTCGTACGTTGATCTTAGTAGGAATAAGCTTACAGGTAAATAAGTACTCTACTCTCTTTGATTCTTTTATTCATCGCTTAAAATATGATTATTAAACTGTACTACTTTTTTTTTTCTAACTTCAACTTTATAACTTTCACTTAGGTACAATACCAGAGTCATTTGGATCGTTTCCAGCAGAACTTCCGTACCTTATCTTATCACACAACCAGCTCTCCGGTTCTATACCCAAATCACTAGGCAACGTAGATTTTAACCAGATAGATTTCTCAAGGAACAAACTCACAGGCGATGCTTCGATGTTGTTTGGAGCAAAGAAAACGATGTTTTCCATTGACTTATCAAGAAACATGTTCCAGTTCGATCTCACTAGAGTTGAGATATCCAAGTCATTTGGTGTATTGGACTTGAACCACAATGGGATCACAGGGAGTATTCCGGTTCAGTGGACTGAACATTCTCTCCAAATCTTAAACGTTAGCTATAACAGACTGTGTGGACGCATCCCCACTGGAGGCAGTCTTCAGAGATTTGATTCTTACACATATTTTCACAACAAGTGTCTGTGTGGTGCACCTCTTGATAGTTGCAAGTAAAAAACCAAGCTTATCTCTAGGTTTCCCGAAAAAATATGTAATATCATCCGGATTTGATTAAATAAAACATGTATCATGCACAACTTGTATTTGATGAGTTCTTATAACATTTTCAAAATGAAAATGACGGTTGATGTTACCACTAAGAGCATCTGCATCGCAGACGCTTTAGAGCATGAATGCTTTAAAAAATATTAAATAAATGAGTGGATCCTAGAAAAACATCAAGCAACGACGTCTCTCACTGCTAAATAAGCGTTCCGTTTTTGTTGTTACTTGAACTGTTTGCGGGTCTCATTGACACATGGCGGTCGCGATTGGTTTTTTTAATTTTTTTTTTAATCAGATTAAAAAAATTAAAAATTAAAAAACTAAAAAAAAATAAGCACCCCCTAATGGGATGCTCTAATAGAGGAAGAACAAAGAATAAGAATAAAGGACCAATACTTATCCTCTATCCTCTGTATTCACTTATAACGGTAATGGTGGATCTCTCAACATTTCGGGCCTCGTTTTCAATTTGCGGACTCTCGCAAGAGAATTCTTAGTATGGGCTTCACTTCTGAAGGCCCATTTACTTTCTCGACTCAAGTATATCTTCCGGTTTAGCAACTCTGCTGATTGAACCAGGCCGGGCGGAATTTGAACCATGAGTTCACACTCCATAACTTGTTTTACACGTGGTCTAGTCAGCAAATATAATTAGTAAAACCCTACCACCACCATGTTTCCTAATGATTACGTTAGGCCGTTAGCACTATATATCATTACAAGTTTCCACTAAAACTCAAAAACACTTCCACTATGAGTAAGACAACGACACTGCTCCTCTTCTTGTTCTTCACGCTCCTCCTCCTCACGACCTCTTTATCCAAAGATCTCTGTCACAAAGATGATAAAAACGCCCTCCTCAAGATAGAGAAGTCACTTAATAGCCCTCACAACAACATCATCTCCTGGGACCCCAAAGACGACTGCTGCACCTGGTTCTCCGTTAAGTGCGGCGATAACCACCGCGTCACCTCCCTAGTCATAACATACCAGCAGATATCCGCTCAGATCCCTCCTGAAGTCGGCGACTTACCTTATCTGCAAACTCTCATCTTCCGCAAACTCTCTAACCTCACCGGTCCAATCCCGCCCACCATCGCCAAGCTCAAATACCTCCGTTTCCTCAGGCTCAGCTGGACCAACCTGACCGGTCCGGTTCCTGGTTTTCTTGGCCAGCTCAAGGATCTTGAGTACATAGACCTTTCCTACAACGACCTCTCTGGTTCCATACCTAGTTCTCTTGCTTTGTTACCTAAACTTGGGTATCTTGAACTCAGCAGAAACAAGCTCACAGGTGAAAAAAAGAAATCTTTTTATTAATCGATTAATCTTATTAATTAACAAAATATACTCTTTCTAACATGAACATTTATAACATTCATTAGGTCCGATACCAGAGTTATTTGGGTCGTTTCCCGGAGAAGTCCCTTACCTTCTCCTATCGCACAACCAGCTCACAGGTTCAATACCAAAGTCACTAGGTAAGCTAGACTTTTACAGGATCGATCTTTCCCATAACAAGCTCAAAGGTGATGCTTCCATGTTGTTTGGAGCTAATAAAACGACATGGACCATTGATATATCGAGAAACATGTTCCAGTTCGATATCTCTAAGGTTAAGGTTGCTAAGACAGTTAATCTCTTGGACCTGAATCACAACGGGATCACGGGTAGTATCCCGGTTCAGTGGACCCAACTTAGTCTTCAGACTTTCAACGTTAGCTATAACAGACTGTGTGGACCTATCCCCAAGGGAGGGGGTCTTCAGAGATTTCATGCTTATGCCTACCTTCACAACAAGTGTCTATGTGGCGCACCTCTTCAGAGATGCAAGTGATCATTCAAGCAACCAGTCTTTCCTTATTACCATCGGAATAAATAAAGTCTTAAGGACATGTATGTTTCATTTGCAATGATCAATAAAAACATGAAGCTAATGTGTATTTGGTGAACTCATATGTAGCACATTTTCAAGATGTATTTTGATCAATCGGCTAGCAAAGCTAGAGTAGGGCACCACATAAACAGAGCAAAACCATTAACTAGTGAAAAGCTTTCTTTTATAGAGTTAAATAAAGGTTCTAGTGCCTTGTGGACCCTGTTCAAAAGTCCATTAAACAGTATACTTTACAATATAATAGAGTAATTTTAAGGTTTATAGCTTAATTTATATATATTTAATTTCTTTTTTTTTAATTATAAGCTCTAAATTTAATAATATATCTAAAGTTTAAAAATTTTAAACCATAATTTAGATATTTATTTTCAAATTCTTTTAGTTTTTATATATTTTTAGTTTTTGCTCATGCTATTGGACCGTCCTGAACGGTTCATAAAACTTATTGAGCTAAATCCTTTTTGTAGGTTCGTTGCAGTCTGTTCTCAATTGGATGTTTGCAGATCAGCACAAGAACTTGTCCGTAACGATTCTAGCCACACCGAGTCTGGTCTCATTATCATTTACTTCTACGCTGCTCTTTATGTAGTTATGAGACATCACATTCTTGTTCAACAACAAAGATTTTGAATCAATGCCTGAGAAAAAGCCTTAGTAAAGACACTGGATCCGGACCAAGAAGTCATAATCACCAGAAGAGATGTTATCAATTCATCTTAGTATTTGATGATCTCTGGAGTTGAGATTGTAGCTCCATATATGTATGTTCTCTTCTTCCAACTTTGGATATCACACACTCTAAAGGTCCCACGGGGCATAATTCACTTGTCTACGCAATTGTGTTATATTCTTTGTCGATATAGACACATCCATCATCCATGTGATTCTAAATATCCAACACATGATTTTTTTTTTGCCACATTTGGAAGGAACAAGCTGTTTAGATTTTCGCTTTGAGTAATAAAATAAATGCTTCCTTTGTAAATTTTCAGACTTTGTGGACGCATTCCCACTAGAGGCAGTCTTCAGAGATTTGATTATTATACGTATTTTCACCACAATTGTTTGTGTGGTGCGCCTGTTGATAGTTGCAAGTAAAAACCAACCTTATCTCTAAGTTTCCCCAAAAAAAAATGTAATATCATCTGGATTTGATTATATAAAAATAAAAACATGTATCACAGCTTGTATTTGATGAGTTCTTAGAACATTTTCAAAGTAAAGATGAACGTAAAGGTTACCACAAATAGAGGAAGAAGAAAGAAGAAGAATTAAGGAGGACCAATACTTGTCCTCTGTTTTCCCTTGTAACGGTAATAACTAACTCTATGGTGGATCTCTCAACATTTCGGGCCTGGTTTTCAATTTTCGGACTCTCGCGAATAATTCTTATTATGAGCTTCAGTCTGTAGGCCCACATACTTTCTCGAATCTAAATATCTACTCTGCTGATTCAACCATGTGTGGCGGAATTTGAACCATGAGTTCACACGCACCGTCCATAACTTGTTTAACACGTGGTCTAGTCAGCAATGATAATTAGAAAACCCCTACAACCAGGACCACCACCATGTTTCCTATTGATTACATGAGGCCGTTAGCAGTATATAACAGTACAAGTTTCCACTAAAATTCAAAACGCAAAACATTTCCACTATGACTAAGACAACGACACTGCTCATCTTCTTGTTCTTCACGCTCCTCCTCCTCACGACCTCATTATCTAAAGATCTATGTCACAAAGATGATAAAAACACTCTCCTCAAGATCAAGAAGTCACTTGGCAACCCTTACAACATCATCTCCTGGGACCCCAAAGACGACTGCTGCACCTGGGTCTCCGTTGAGTGCGGCGACGCAACTGTTAACCACCGCGTCACCTCCCTTGACATATCAGACGACCAGATATCCGCTCAGATCCCTCCTGAAGTCGGCGACTTACCTTATCTGCAAACTCTCATCTTCCGCAAACTCTCTAACCTCACCGGCCCAATCCAACCCACCATCGCCAAGCTCAAGTATCTACGTTTTCTCAGGCTTAGCTGGACCAACCTGACCGGTCCTATTCCTGGTTTTCTTGGCCAGCTCAAGGATCTCGAGTACATAGACCTTTCCTACAATGACCTCTCTGGTTACATACCTAGTTCTCTTGCTATGTTACCTAAACTCGGGTATCTTGAACTCAGCAGGAACAAGCTCACAGGTAAACAAATCTTTATCATTTGTCGATTAATCTTATTAATTAACAAAATGTACTCTTTCTAACATCAACATTTATAACATTCGTTAGGTCCGATACCAGAGTCATTCGGTTCGTTTCCAGGAGAAGTCCCTGACCTTTTCCTATCACACAACCAGCTCACTGGCTCGATACCAAGATCACTAGGCAAGCTAGACTTTTACCGGATCGATCTTTCCCGTAACAAGCTCAGAGGCGATGCTTCCATGTTGTTTGGAACCAATAAAAAGACATGGATCATTGATTTATCAAGAAACATGTTCCAGTTCGATATCTCCAAGGTTAAGGTTGCTAAGACAGTTAATCTCTTGGACTTGAATCACAATGGGATCACAGGGAGTATCCCGGTTCAATGGACAGAACTTAGTCTTCAGACTTTCAATGTTAGCTATAACAGATTGTGTGGACCTATCCCTAAGGGAGGGGATCTTCAGAGGTACGATGCTTATGCCTATCTTCACAACAAGTGTCTGTGTGGTGCACCTCTTCAGAGATGCAAGTGATGATTCAAGTGAGCAACCTTTCTTTATATCAAAATTTACCATCAGAATAAGTAAAGTCTAAGGACATGTACTTTTCATTTGGAATGATTAATAAAAATATGAAACAAAGTGCGTTTGGTGAATTCACACATTTGCAAGATGTATTTTCATCTATCGGCTAGCAAAACTAGAGTAGGGCACCACATAAACAGAGCAAAACCATTAACTAGTGAAAAGTTTTTTTTATAGAGTTAAACAAATCGAGTGATAATGAGTCCAGAGTCATTAACGGGTTCTAGTGCCTTGTCAAATTATTTATGACCATGTTCAAAAAATCCATTAAACAGTAGTTAAAAATATAATAGAGTAATTTTAACATTTTTATAGCTCAATTTATCTAATTTAATTTCTTTTTAAAAATTATAAGATCTAAATTTAATAATTTATCTTAATTTTATGCCATAATTTATATATTATTTTCAAATTATTTAAGTTTTTTAATATATTTTTTAGTTTTTGTTCATGCTATTGGACAGTCTTGAACGGTTCATAAAACTTATTGAGCTAAACTCTTTTGGGTAGGATCGTTGGCCTCTGTTCTCATTTAAATGGTTGCATATCAGCACAAGAACTTGACTGTAACAATTCTTGCCACACCGAGTCTGGTTTCATTGTCATTGACTTCCCTGCTGCTCTTTATGTAGTTATGAGACATCACATTCTTGTTCAACAACAAAGATTTTGAATCAATGCCTGAGAAAAAGCCTTAGTAAAGACACTGGATCCGGACCAAGAAGTCATAATCATCAGAAGAGATGTTATCAATTCATCTCAGTATTTGATGCTCGCTGGAGTTGAGATTGTAGCTCCATATATGTTCTCTTGTCTTCCAACTTTGGATATCACACACTCTAGAGGTCCCACGGGCATAATTCACTTGTCTAAGCAATTGTGTTATACTCTTTGTCAATATATAGACACATCCATGTGATTCAAAATTTTCAACACATGATTTGTTGTTGCCACATTTGGAAGGAACAAGCTGTTTAGATTTTCGTTTTGAGTAATAAAATAAATGCTTCCTTTGTAAAATTTACTTTTTACTTTATACACCAGTATTTTCTTCCCCACTTCACATATTTGTTTCCATCTATAGTATTTTACTTAAATGGACCATCATTCGTTCATATGTATTTGTTTCATTAGCTTTTTGGGATCCATGAAAATATTAAATTTTGAATTGTTACAAAAAATACGGAAGTGGGAAGATCACGACGTAGCATCTGTCTCTAGGTGTAACCGACCCTCTCTATATCTGATTGATTAAACTAATCACCGACCGATCCAAAGAGGGAGAGAAAGAGAGAGAAAGAATTGTCTACACTTGAATCCTCTTATAAACCCAAGAGTCAAACTCACAACAAACTGTTATATTCTCTGCAGAAACTCCCACAAAAACAAATACATCTCCTCCCCCCATTTTATCTGTCTGCTCTGCTCTGTTCTGGATCATCCTGATTCTTCAGATCACCATCAACTTGGATCTCTTGTCTCAGGTTTGTTGTATGTACACATTTCAATGCATTTTTTTTTCAGATTTTCAGTTACATCATCATTCTTTGCTTCATGATCCATCTCATTTGAATCCGGTCATCGTCGATCCTTTTTCCGACTTTGTAATGTCGAAAGAGAGAGAGAGGAAGAGACTTTTTTTTTTTCTTTTTGGTATTTAAATAATTAGATAATAAGATAAAGACGTGCTCATACGTTAGTTAGTAACGCTTCCTTGTGTTATGTCGTGTTACTGTCTCCACAAGTTGATTTATTAATTTAATTTTGTATTGTTTCTTACAGTATATAATTAGATAATCATGAAAATTTTGTGATACTCATGAATGAATGAATGAAATGTTTGTTTGTCAATGCGGAAACATGTGTTGCTGTCACGAGTTATGACCAGTCTACAATAATGTCGACATTTGAGTCGGTGCTCATGTTCTCTTGCCTTGCCTCTCAATATTTCATCAAATCTGTTCTTATTATTATTATTTTAAATGAATGGATAAAACTCCTAAGACATTACATTTTCTTCATCTCTGCTGCAGAATGTGGTTTATGAGATGTTGTTTGATTAGTCTCTTTGCAGAGTTTTTTTTTTGAAGGTAGAAAATGAAAAGATCTGAGAGGCCAAGAACTCCAGCTACCTCAAAGCCAAGAACCAGTTCTAGTTTGGCAAATAAAGATCAGAAACCTCGCCCTGGCACTAGTAAAGGCAATGGAGTCAAACCGTTGAATGCTGCTCAGCTTGTTTCCAGAGTTTTGGATGCAACTGCCTCCGAGCCTCCTTCTTCTTCACTCTCTCTAAATGATTCAACAACTGGATCCGAGTCTTCTGAAGTCTATGAAAATGTGAATCTTCATTACATGGACGATGCCAACGAGAGACCAAGGAATGATGAGACTCTGATGATGGATTACGAATCAGGGACTGAAACAAACAATGATGGTTCTGTCTCTTCTTCTCAAGGAGGTGATGTGTTTTCCCCTGAAGATAAGAAGAAGTCAGAAAGGGTTCCCAAGAGCAGAAGCTCTCAGGATATAATACCCTTAGCATCAAAGGGACGAGCCAGTGTCGGTTCGGTTAGATCTCGATCCAGCACCTTCCACGGCACTGCAAGAAAGACCGTGAGATCCAGTAAAAGCCAGGCGAAAGCTTTGTCTGATCTCTCCTCTTACAGAACCTCTGAGAGTAAGAAGACTTTCTCTCCTGAACCGGTTGATGACACTTCTTTTGAGGATGCAAAAGAAGATGACAAGTTTGAAGATGCGTTGAATAATAACACTGACAGTGACAATGAAGTAGTGCCTGTGGACAAGGAAAGCAAAAGAAACGAAGTCTTGACTCAAAAGATTGGGACCCTGGAATCTCGAGTCGAGCGACTTGAAGAAGAGCTGAGAGAAGTGGCTACTCTTGAGATGTCACTATACTCTGTGTTTCCAGAGCATGGGAGCTCAGAACACGAGCTACACAGGCCTGCACGTGACCTTTCTAGACTCTACGCGCTTGCTAGAAAAAAACAGAGTGAAAACAAGGTAATCTCAGTAGCCAAAAACATTGTATCTGGTCTCTACTTGGTGTTGAAATCCTGTGGAAGCGATGTACCAAGGTAAGCAAAACAAATGTTTAGATTCCCTGTATATATGTTTCTATAGGATCTGGTAAGAAAAACACATTTGTCTACTCCTTGGCGCAGGTTAACTTTCTGGTTGTCCAACACTGTCATGTTGAGAGAGTTCATTTCACATGAATTTGGTGTCACAAATCTAAATGGATCAAACTGGCTTGAAGAAGACTGGACAGATGCTAGAACTCTGTTAGCTGCACTGAGAAGAGTTGAATCATGTTTATTCACAAAAACTGTTGGATCCATATGGTCACAGGTAAAAACCAAATAAGAGCCACATATAATCCTTTCTTGTCTTGAAAGCAAGATGCAGATATTAAATAGCTTTAGATTCCCACTCCTTGTCTTAGGTCATGATGGTTCATATGAGACCCCAAGGAGTAGGCTCAACAAAGGCTGAAACGATGGGGAATTTTTCAGAGCCAGCAACGTGTGACAGGTTACAAGAGAGCTTTTCTGTAAACCTATGGAAAAAAGCTTTTGAGGAGGCTCTTCAACAGCTCTGTCCTGTTCAAGCAGCGGGATGTGGTTGTTTGCATGTATTGACAAGAATGGTACACTCTTTTTCCTTCTCTTCTTCCAGTGTAATGGTGCTGCGTTGTCTACTGAAATGAACTGACATGTTCTGTCTAACTAAGGTTATGGAGCAATGCATAGCAAGACTTGATGTGGCTATGTTCAATGCTATTCTCCGTGAGTCAGCTCATCAGATACCAACTGATCCTGACTCTGATCCCATTTGTGACCCAAGAGTTCTGCCAATTCCAGCAGGGGTTTTGAGCTTTGAATCTGGCGTTAAACTAAAAAACACGGTATTCACATAAGTCATTCGAAGTTATACATATGATACTAGCCATGGAGTTATGTATGCTAGCTAACATAACATCTATACAGGTTGGCTACTGGTCAAGATTGCTTACAGACATCTTTGAGATCGATGATGACCATTCTGTGGAAAGAGGAGATGAAACATTTAAACCTTTCCACTTGCTAAATGAACTTAGCGATCTCCTTATGCTTCCAAAAGATATGCTTGTGGACAGTTCTACCAGAGATGAGGTAATGTGTACTTCATGGTGTAGTACTGCTTAAACTGTGAAATACATAGTCTCTTGGTTAAATAGTTCTCTGTGTATGTTTGCAGGTCTGCCCATCAATTGGTCTGAGTTTGATAAAAAGGATACTCTGCAATTTCACCCCAGATGAATTCTGCCCATACCCTGTCCCAGGAACTGTTCTTGAGGAGCTCAACGTGCAGGTTCATCTACTTTTTTTCAGTCCTTTAATAATTAGATAAGAAGATCAGTTCTCTTGCTAAAACTATGTTCTTTCTGTGTTTCCAGAGCATAACTGAGAGTAGAAGAAGCTCATCAGGAGATGCAACTAGAAATTTTCCTAGACAAGTCGATCCGGTTCAGTACTGTCTTCCTTCTAGTGCACAGTTGACGGATATGGTTGCAGAGTTCAGTGACAACCTCAAGGTTTCCATGATACAAAACATAGTATACAACAACAACAACAATGAAGAGGTAGAAACATCAAGATCTCCTCCATACTACAAAATCATCAAAGGAGTTGAAGAAAAGGACAACCTTGGTTTCTCTCCCACTAACGAACGATACAGACTCCTTGGAGAAATCTAAACCTGGCTTGTTCAACAGATGTACATTCATACATAACTATCTCTCTCTCTCTCACACACACACTCAAGAAACAAAACATACAATCTTGATTTTTTATAGTAAAAAAACTCGAGCAAATAAAATGGTCTCTCTCTTGGCTTTATTGTTTATGCGGAAACTGGAAGCTTCTCAGTAGAAGATCTTATTATACCCTCAAGCGCTTTGATAACTTGAAGCAGTGAAGGTCGTTTCTCTGCAGCAACGGCGATACAGTTGAGAGCAATGTCTAAGGTCTTCAGCATCTCTGATTGGCAAGTATTGGACAAGATCTTTTGGTCAAGAACTTGAGCAGCTCCATCTGTCAGGTTTATCTTCCTCCTTACCTGCTTCACTATGTCAAGGGACTCTCCTTCTACTGCTCTTTGCCCCGTTACAAGTTCTAGTAGTACTACTCCAAAACTGTAAACATCCATTTCTTCTGTTGCTTTCTTGCTGTAATTGTTTTCTGGATACATTCAAGAAAAAAAACACTAGCGTTTCAGTCTCATAGTAGATTACAGACAGTATGATCACTAGACACTGTACCTGGTGCAGTATAGCAGGAGTTCGAGGTGGCGTGTATTAGAGACTGAAAAGCAGATTCTCCAACAATCTGGTCAAGAGCAAAATCACTGATCTTGGGTTCAAAATCTTTGTCCAAGAGAATATTTGTTGACTTAAGATTCCTATGGAGCAAGTGTGGCACATAATCTTTGCTAATGTATGCCAATGCCTGAGCAACACCTAATGCTATCTTCAACCTAACGCTCCACTGCAGCTGATCGTCAGGCCTTGATAGCATATCATGCAAGCTACCGTTTTGTGTGTACTCATAAATCAAGAAGATCAGCTCGTCTGTGAAACAAAAACCAAGAATTCGTATAACGTTTTTATGCCTTATCTTCGCTATGGTTCTCACTTCAGCTTTGAGAGCTTTGGATGATACGTTCCTCGCATTCACGAGCTTCTTCACAGCTATTAACTCCCCACTCGATAAAGTGAGAACGTATACGTCCGAAGGACTGCTTTCATTCACCACTTTCATCAACTCCTGCTCGGTTAACCTGAGGGGATAATAAAACTCCGACCGCCAAGTACTCTTGAACTGAGCTTTCTTACGGTGATAACGATACGACATGGCGAGGGAAGCGGCAAGAGCAAGTACTAAACATATCAGAAGCACCAACAAAGCAACAATATGGAAGCTAGACCGGTCAGAGGAGCAAGAAGAACGAGGCAAACCGGGTCCACAAAGCCCTGGATTACCTTGCAGAAAGGAAGCTGGTAAGCCAGAGATCAGAGAGTGAGGCACCTCACCTGATAATTTATTGTATGACACGTTGAAGAGAGCAAGCTTCAGGCTCTCCAGCTCACGAGGGATCAGACCAGTGAGCTTATTAGCAGATAGATCAAGATAAGTCAGAACATGTAACTCAGCAAGCGATTTTGGGATTCCTCCGGTGAACGCATTGCCTGCCAGAGACAAAGAGACAAGCTTCTTGCAGTTCTTGAGCTCCGGGATCTTCCCTGAGAGACTGTTGTGAGAGATGTTAACAATGCTGAGAACAGGTGAGTCACAGAAATTCGGCGGTAACTTTCCATCAAACCCGTTCTCAGAAGCAGAGAACTTATACAAGTTCTTGATAAGGCCAAGACCATGTGGGATCTCACCGGAGAAGGAGTTGTTATCTATCTCAACTTGCTCTAACGCAGAAGCCAAAGAGACAGTGTCAGGCACGTGACCTGTGAACTTATTGTTACCCGCTCTAATAATCTTAATCTTTGGTGATGACCATAACCCAACCGGAAACTCACCAGAGAATCCATTCTCCTGCACTTGAAACCTCTCCAGGCTAAGGCATTCCCCAATAGAGCTAGGCAACGATCCTTCAAACAAATTCGAATGTAGTGAGAGGCTAACAAGCCTCTTGCCGCTGCAAACGCCACCAGGGAAAGAGCCAGTGATTTTGTTCTGCGAGACATCAAGAGACACTAAGCTCTTGAGAGAAGTCCCTCCTAAGGACCGAGTGATCTCACCGGTCAGGTTGTTGAGACACAAGTCCAACACTTTCAAACTCGTCAAACCAGCAAACGAAGTGGGGATCCCTCCGTGGAAGCCTGACCTATGCAGGAGAAGCTCCTCAAGCTTGTCTAGCTTCCCAATAGATGAAGGAATCTCGCTAACTAAATAACTGTTTTCAGACAGATCAAGAACAACAAGCTCCCTCAGCTTCCCTATTACATCAGGGACAAGACCAGTGAGCAGATTGCTTCCCAAGTTAAGAACTTGGAGATTGGTCAGCGACCCCAAACCTTCTGGAATCTTACCCTCGACGTGGTTGCTGCTAAAGTCAAGAACTTTCAACGCGGTGAACTCAGAAATCTGATCAGGGATCGTGCCCCAGATGAGATTAGCGCTGAGGTTGAGAGTCTCTAAGGTGAGACAGGAGGAGAGGTGAAGCGGGATAGGCTGGTTGAAAGAGTTTCGAGAGAGGTCGAGGTGAGTGAGGTAAGGGAGGTTACAGACAGAGTCGGAGATTTCACCGGAAAGGTTTAGACTTTGGAGAGTTATGGAAGTGACGTAGAGAGAAGGAGCTCTGGTGCATGTGATGCCGGTCCAGTTACAGTGGTGAAGAGAGGAAGCGTTGGACCAAAGGGAAAGAGAGTTCTTTGGATCATCGATGGAGGATTTGAATCTGAGGAGAGAAGCGAGTTCAACGTCTTCCGTGAAAGAGAAGGTTGTGGAGAAGAAGAAGAAGAAGAATGTGAGGGCCAATGAGATTGAGAGCTTGGATCTGGTGGCCATTAAAGAGAATGAATGAAGATCTGCTGAGAGAGTGATTGGAGTGAGAGTGAGTGAGAGTGAGAGTGAGAAACTGAGAATAAAAGTATTATTGATAGTAGGGCTGGGCAAATTATCCGTTAAATTTGATCCGATCCGTTATTCGTTTCGATTCGATTCGAAAAATCCGAATATCCGTTATGCTTCGAATCAAAGCAAATAATAAAATCTGATATTCGTAAAGAACAAATCAAATAGCAAATATCATTTTTTAAAATGTCAAATATCCGCTCCGATCCGTAGTATATATGTAATACAACTATGTATAAATAAGTTATTGTATTTATATATATCATAAATGTATAATAAGTTAATGGGTACCCTAAGTTAATTTACCATTGATTAATTTTGGGCTGCCGAAGAAATTCAATATGATTTAGCCTAATTTTAATATGCCTTTTTCTTGCTGGGGTCACTATTAATATATTTTATGTTGGGCTGAAGTTTTATGTTGGGCTGAAGATGTTAAAATTTGTTTATTTTGGTTAATAGGTTAATAAATATATAATGAGGAAAGCAGTAAAAATTATTTAACATCCACGATCAAAATATCTTCCAAATTGATTTTCTTTCTACGCTGCCTTCTTCCTTTCACACCCTAGAAATTCAAGAAAGATTTTTGGGGCTTTTCATCAGAGTTAACTGGTAAGTTTTACCTTTCTATTACTGTTTTATTTCTCTTTGTTCTATTGATTACATCTGATTTTTTTTTGAAGCTGTTTCATTGTTGTATTTCTCTGAGACATATGTTTCTTTTTTTACACATCGTTGGTTCAATTTTCATAATATATATTCTGCTTTTCTTTTATTTGAATATGTTTTGTGTGTGCAGGTTCTAAAGTAAGAGATAAGCTGATGTTTAGCTTTTTGTGAAAGTTTTTGATTTTGAAAAGCTACTTGGAAAAGATTTGTTGATGATTAGCTTTTAGTAATTTTTTGGATGTACAAAAGCTACTTAAAAAAGATGAACAGATGTTTAACTGCTGGTATGTTGTATATTTTGATTATATGTGTTGTCTGGTTTCTAATACAAGGGATAATTATTAATTATTTTTGTTTTTTTACGAAGCGGAGCGGATAATCCGCGAATAACTAAAAAAGTCACGGATATTCGAAGTTTCGAATATTTGAAGAGTCACGAATCAAAGCGGATCACAAAATTAAGTATTCGTATGGGACGGAGCGGATCACGGATAGTGATATTTTTCCGGATATCCGCTCCGTGCCCAGGGCTAATTGATAGAGTGAATAAAGGTGAAATGTTTGAGAAAAGAGAGATTGTAATCATTTATCGAATAAGACAAGAAATGTAATAAATACTCTTTTTGTCAACAAATGCATTAGTACATTTTAGTCCACGTGGCGCAGAGTGTCTCACACAAGTTTTTAGCTTCTTTTCGAGTTTGAAACCTTCTGGTTGAGGTAGTATGTTTCCGCCACGCTGACTTTACCTACTTGTACCACTCACATAACCTGCGAACAAGCTTTTAGCTTTTTAGTTTTTTTCTTTATCAAATCAATCCTTTTCGTACAAATATTAAATCTTCTTTTAGTATTTTTATATTTGATTTAGATGTAATGGCTATTGGATTTGTCTGAATGGTGAAGGAGGAAAGCGATGACGTATAATCTACTTTGGTTTCAGAATTTTTAAATAATAAAAC
Organism: Brassica juncea; assembly: GCA_018703725.1. NCBI lineage: Eukaryota > Viridiplantae > Streptophyta > Magnoliopsida > Brassicales > Brassicaceae > Brassica > Brassica juncea. The sequence continues at coordinate 58,124,694 of CM031936.1, read as the reverse complement.
AAGGGTGGTTTGTGTAATTAGAAGAGATAAAGGTCCGTTATGATAAAACAGAAAACATAGGGGGGTTTAGTATGAAAATTTCCGTTAAAATTCAACAAAGAGGTTCTTTCGGGTAGGAACTGGTAGAGATTATTTCTTAGGACAAAACGTGTCGGAGATTGGACATTCGGATCCTCTCTCTGTCTCTCTCTCTCTTCTCTCTGCTTCTTCGTTTCAAATCCGATTTCAAAAGGCAACCTTTTTACCAGTGAACTCCTCTGCAAGCACACAATAAAAGATTTTCGTTTTTCAAGGTGCGACCTTTCTTCCTCAGAGCAAGCAAGTTCCTTTCTTCTAGGGTTTTCATTTTTTTTCGTTTTCTTCTTTGTTTAGCTTCACAGAGCTACTCTGTTTTTCCTTTGAAGTTAACCTAGTTGAGTTTCAGAACTTTCGAAAGAGCTTCTGTTTCACTTTTTGTTTTGGATGTACCGTTAATTCTGTTTCAGAGAGTTAGATGAGATGTTTAGGTGGTAAAATTCTTAGTTTGAATTCACACCTGAAGCTTCACATCGCTTGTTAGATTCTTGAATCCTTGTTTTTTGTTGTTGTTGTGTACTTTACTCGGATGTGAATTGTGAACGAACACCCCGAAAGACTGAGCTAGTTCAGGGTCATCAAAAAGTGAAATTGAGCTGTTTTTTTAATGAACTGTGCCTTTTCAACTTTGATACCTTCTTTAACTCCCACTAAAGTTTTTGATCCGAGGGATGATATTATTTCTCAGGTTTCTTGACTGTGAAAGCTGCTCGCTTTATAGGAAACAAATGATTACAGGGTTTGATTTTTATTGCTCTGCTCAATGAGTTGTCTTAAACGGTAGCTCAGGTTGCTACACAGAGGCTCTTCATTTTGTTTTTCTGTTGTTGCTAATAGTTTTTCTTAATTCAAGTGATATCCACATTTATTTAGCCTCTGTACATGATTTTAGATACATTTGATGGGTTATTTTAATCAGTCGGTTCCAATGTTCTTGAGTTTGTGAGGCCTTTGGCTATCTGCAGAAACTGCCTTGGAGGATATTTGTGTGTGGAATAAGTAAAGGAATCTTTAGCATTCTTCTTTCTTGCTTGTTTAGCTGAAAAAGAAGCAGCCGCTATACTAGAGAGTGTTTTTATTTATTTATTTGACCTTAACTGAAAACTATGTTGCCATTTCAGCAGTGTCTTCTTCATAGAGTTTAAATCTGTGCACACAAGAGAAGTCTCAAGAATTTTGTACTGCAAGAGAGGCCGCCACAAGTGGATATTGTCTTGGCCACCAAGTGTTTAGTACTAGAAAATAATATGGCTGATATGAGTCCAATAACCGATGTCTCAACAGATGGAGACAGAGATCTTGGGGTTAGCTCATAACCTGTGAAATATTCTCTCACTTATGTTCTTCATAACGAGTGTGATTTCAAATGGACCAGTAAAATTCTTTATGTTTGTTAAATTTAATGCAGTCTGAGGGAGCACTAGTGAACACTGCTGCTTCTGATTCTAGTGAACGTTCCAAGAACAAGTTGGATCAAAAGGTGATATGTCCCATCTCTATAAAATTCTTCAAAAGCCATTTTTATAATTGAGGCACTTTATAATATTTTTTGTATTTTGATCCATAGACCGTTCGTAGGCTTGCTCAAAACCGCGAGGCAGCAAGGAAAAGCAGACTGAGGAAGAAGGTAACAACACCTCCCATTGTTTTCTTTGTTTCTAATGGTGCACCCTTGAGTACTTTTAATTGTTCCATTCCATTCCATAGGCGTATGTTCAGCAGCTGGAGAACAGCCGCTTGAAGCTTACCCAGCTTGAGCAGGAGCTGCAAAGAGCAAGACAGCAGGTTCATATTTCGTTGTTTTGTTCGTTTGTTTATTAACTTTTGTGATAATCTATGCCTAAATGGATGTTGTTTTGGGTTTTAGGGTGTCTTCATTTCAAGCACAGGAGACCAAGCCCATTCTACTGGTGGAAATGGTTGGTTACTCTCCATCAGTCATCATATTGATTTTATCTTTGGCTTGTGACATGTGTATAAGATAGGTTCATATATCCACTTGCTATTAACTCGGTTAGGTTGAACAATTAGTTACATCATATCTCATGCTAATCAGAGCCACTGGCTGACTAAAACAGTTCTAATTAGATCTTGATCATGTATTAACTTTTTCTTTCTTTCAGGGGCGTTGGCGTTTGATGCTGAATACTCACGGTGGCTGGAAGAAAAGAACAAGAGAATGAACGAGCTGAGGTCTGCTCTGAACGCGCATGCAGGTGATTCGGAGCTTCGAATAATAGTCGACGGTGTGATGGCTCACTATGAGGAGCTTTTCAGGATAAAGAGCAATGCAGCTAAGAACGATGTCTTTCATTTGCTATACGGTATGTGGAAAACGCCAGCTGAGAGATGTTTCTTGTGGCTTGGTGGCTTCCGTTCATCCGAAATTCTCAAGGTCAGGTCAAACTCTCTTCATCTGTTTAGATAGGGGACAGCAGAAAAAAAAAAAAGAATGGTCATAATAATGTTGTGTGCAAAAAAAAAACAGCTTTTGGCGAATCAGTTGGAGCCAATGACAGAGAGACAGGTGATGGGAATAAACAGCTTGCAAGAGACATCGCAGCAGGCTGAAGATGCTTTGTCTCAAGGGATGGAGAGCTTACAACAGTCCTTGGCTGATACTTTATCTAGCGGGACACTTGGTGCAAGCTCATCAGGGAATGTCGCCAGCTACATGGGTCAAATGGCCATGGCGATGGGGAAGTTAGGCACCCTCGAAGGCTTTATCCGCCAGGTACAACTGTTTTGTTATTTAATATTGTGAATATTTTGAGCAAATAATGATCGTAAGGGTAATGAAACTTGTTTTATATGATCTCTTTGGTGGTGATGGTGGCAGGCTGATAACTTGAGACTGCAAACATTGCAACAGATGATAAGAGTATTAACAACGAGACAGTCAGCGCGTGCTTTGCTTGCGATTCATGATTACTCCTCGAGGCTACGAGCTCTTAGCTCCTTGTGGCTTGCTCGGCCTAGAGAGTGAAAAGTTGTATTTCTGGTCACTCAAGTCATCTGTACAAAAAATTCATATGGACACAAAAACCAGGAAAGACTATTTACATTTAACTTTGTTAGATTCGTCTTAGACTCTTAGTAAACCATTAACGAATAAGCTGGGGGGAGCATGAAGAGTCTTCTCGTCTGTTGTAAGGTTTCTAAATGGTTTGGTAGATGTTGTTGTTAAGCTGTAGCCGTCACTCATCAGGTTTCTTTTCTTTAGCATTTGGATGTTTATAGATTTGATTATTAGAAAGGTCCTTGAATTTTGTCTTCTTGTTGTTGTTGTGATATACAGTTGTTTTAGTGAGTTTCTTGTATTGTATTTAGTCTTTATATGATTTGACGAGTTTTGGACATTTAGCTCTTATACAAAGAATATGATTAGATTGTATTATATATCAACAGTGCAGCAAGATTATGCAATATTCAAATCACAAACATGTAAAACACAATCATTTTCTTTTTTTTAAGGCATTGTAAGTTGTAACAATGTAAAAGATGTAAACACAAAAACCAAACAAGACAAACGATGACGTGGATGAGCTAAAGGATTGTGTTGGTCTCGTTCAAGATGACGAGGAGAGAGACAATAAAAGCATAGTCAACGCCTGCATTTATTCTAACCACAAAGTCTTGTTTCCCTTTGAAAAATCCTCCAAATGTCGTCTTCTCCTTCACCTGATTATGACAAACAATTATAAAACAAGATTTTGACAAAGTCTCATGCGTGGACCGAGGAAGGAAACATGCTATTGGTTGTGTTATGTGATGTGTAATATACCTCGGCGATGACAGCGTTGGAATGGTAGACCTTGGCTGAGTCGTCGAAGTAAGTGCCTACGACGCTGAAGTTGCCAGGGAGATGATGATGAGATTGAAAGAAGACATCGAGGCGGGCTCTCCACTGAAGAGCACTAGAACGTTTCACTGTGAACATCAGCTCCCTTGGATCTGAGCCTTCTCCTCGATGAACCGTCCATCCATCATGTAACGACGTCAACTATATAACATTATAGTTTTGGTTCATTATGAGATGTTATGATCAGAAACATACTTTTTTTTTTGAGCAAAGCTTATGATCAGAAACATAATTGTTAAATGTTTTTATACAAATTGTTACCTTCTCGCGCATGGTGAGAAGAGGGTAACCCGCGGGGTCACGAAGAACGCGTTTCCTGCTGAAGCTGTCGTGAGGACCGTCTACGCGGAGAACGACGTTAGAGTTGAGGTCCACAACCTCTAGCTTCGCGCCGCTAAGTCCTTTACATTTCTTCTTGACGGTTAGCTGGAGCGGGTAAGGACAGCAGAATACGTCGCTCACCACCGCAACGTTCGTGTTCTGTGCAGCCACTGGCGTTCCGATCGCAAACCCATAGTTCATCTGCTGATACGGATCAGTCCCTGCCATTGCCTTCCCCTTCTGAGTTTCTGCTCTTTAATTCACTATTTTATGATATCTGATGAGTTCGATTAGTTACGAAACTTTTGAACTCTTTGATTGTGTATGTGTACATATATAGACAACATAGAAATTGAAAGATGATGTTAGCGTGCGTTATTGGAGATCTAGCTCGTTTTTTCAACACGGGTTTTGTATATTTTAATCATGAGAAGAATGGTCTTTATTCGTTCAGTGATATTGCAATTCTATGTTCGATAGTAAGAAAAGAAAAGTAAATCGTATTTGAATATTCAATACATTTTTATAACGTTTTTTAGTTGGAACATGGCGAACCAGAGAAGTTACTAGGAAACAGTAATAGTAATCAAGCCAGAAAATAAAACAATCATAGTCAAATACTCAAACATCAAACAGAAATTGAATTTCAACGGTCAATAAATCACTTGAATTATTTTCTCAGCTTTAGACTTTTTATTTTTAATTTATATGAATTCCAGACTCTTTTTGGATAAAATTTAATGGAAATATTCTTTTGCCAAATGTAATACATTTCAAAGGATAAAAATAATAAAACATTGTAATTTTGCAAACACCTAAAAAGCTCGGGTAAAACTGTAATTTCTCTACAAACTGTGCTTGTGAAAGTCAAATCATTTATACAAAGTATTTTTTGTCACTGAACCAAAGACGAAAAGAACGAAACTAAAAGAAGGTGACTCGCACCAATAGACGAAGCATACCAATTAGGCGTGGGATTTGGGGATCTTGTACTGCTTTTTTAGAAACAGAGAGGCCTCTGAGTCGTTTCTGTGGCACAGCACTCGCACCAGTGTTTGGGTGTCTGCTCCAAGCTTGCCTCTTCCTCCTTGCTGCATATCTAGACTGCTTCGAGACCTCAAGTCATCGATAAGCTCTCGTGTCTGTTGCGATAGATATAAGAGCAATCAAAGTAAGGATTGGCAGGGAAACATAACCGAAACCATTTTCAAACTTATACAAAACCGAGAAACCAAATGTCCACACTTAAGAAGATCGAGCACTAACCTCGTATCCGTGTAGCTTCACAACGAGACGAACACGGGCAATTTGGTTTTCAACAACTCCTCTCGGAAGTCCGTCCCCGCCAGAAATAAAGAACTCCTAGAAAAATTTATTAATTTTTCATGAGCACTTGGGGGCATGATGATGAGATAACCGTTAAGAAAGAGTTTACCTTTAAGACCTCTACATCTTCTTCTAGTAGCTTTGACTCACTTGGATGAAATACACGTGATGCGCCTCCATCTAATAGTACGCGAAGCAATCCGTCCTGGTGAGATCATGAATGAGTTTATCTATCAGAAGGTAAAAACTTTTGAGAGCTTTTCGGATGATGTAAACAAAACCAACTGAGATTAAACTACATACAAGTGATGCTTGAAGCAGGCTTGTGACTACCCGATCCCTCAGTGGCTCCATTATGACACTACATAGCTGCCCAAGTTCCTGGGCAAAAGTAATTGGAAATTTGAGTTAGCATGTCGAAAAAAATGCTGTTGCCTGTACAAATTTTTCAAGATTGTCAAGGAATGTTATACTCGGAGTGGCTTCTATGCAACACACTTTTAGAACACCCCTAAATCACACTACTCTGTGGCCGTTAAGAGCTCATAAAAGTTTAAATGCCAGGCTCATTTGAAAAAACAAGGTCTTGTTTTAAGAGCAGATTTCTTACCGTGTCAAGGGTTTCGATTAATGCTTCCAATCTTGATTGAGAAACATTTGGCTTGTACAGATTCTCAATAAATGGCTCCCTTAGATCGCAGAAGATGATCTTAGTTCCTGCAGTGTGAAAGAATCAACATTAGTTTAACCCTTTGATAATGAATACTTCAAGGACATAAAACACATGGCATCTCTCACCAGTAAACTCGCAAATATGATCCAGAGCTGCATTGATATCTTTTCTACTCCCCTCAAAAGATTCCTTCTGGTTAACACTCTTAGTTTTCTCAACCAAAGATTTTCCTTCAAAGTTGGCCAAAATGGAATGTATCATTCATATGGCTAAGATTAGATTCAACGAAAATGAACTCTAAGATTAATTGAGCACATAGTTCATACTGATGACAATCTTTTCGCGAGGTCTTTTTGCTATCCATCGCTCCCATATGCTGTCTTCTAACTTGCTCAGTTGACTAACAGCATACTGTGAAAAGCATATAAAAAGGTTATAGATATCAGCGAAACTTATAAATGGTGCTTGAACTGAGGACGACAGTCTTTAAGTTACATGTAAAGTATTGAGCTGAACGCAAAGGACAGCAGTTGCAGGGACATCAATGTTAGTCGACCATCTCTCATCCGGCAGTTTTGACTCGAATAGTTCCTTCTTAACAAAAACCTTAATTGCTGCTTCCTTCCTGTAACGAGTAAGAACAGGCACAGGTGGAACCAAATCATCCTTGCTACCTGGAATAGACCAAAAATCGGTGTCCAGCTTAAGGGAGATAAACTTAATAATGTGGCTCATACGAATATAAGCTAGCCATTTAAATTTCAAAGCTCAGAAGCAGATTCAACCAGTCGGTGCATACCTATCTTCTCCATGACATGGTTAGTATATACTTGAAATGCATTGTCAATACCACGAAGTAAAGCGCTTAGTTCAATGGATCTCATTGGAACTTTCAGCTCAAAAAATTGATCAACAGTCTGCATAAAAGATTATTCAAAACATTAATTAGACAGCTTCATTCAAGCCTTCTAATCTTTCTCATGAACAATATTTTGGGACTAACATTAAATCAAAATTCAACAAGCATAACGTCACAGCAAACTGAACACAAAATAAACATATGCCTAAGCAACTGATGAGACTTGGTAAAACTTTAAAACCCCTACCTCTTCCACGATCCTGAAAACTTCAACAATTGAGCTCGCATGTCGCTGTTGAGGTGATATTGGGTCCCAATGCTATACCGAAAAGTTAAGATGTGTTATAGTTCCAAAAAAATAGTATAGGACCTACAAATAATAGAAATGCACACGAAGTAATCACAGAGCAAAGTCATTCTACAGATCAGCAAACGACCAAATCTCACCTCTTGTTTAAAAGCTCGCTCCACCCAACTCAAAATTCTTCCCAGCTGTGCATTGATCCATCTCAAAACCAATGTGCCAGAGAGAGATTCGAGCTGGCAGAATAAAATTAAGAAATATTAGAGCCAGCATGAGTGATCTTTAGATTTAAACATGTTTATAATAATAGGTGGTTTAAGCCGTCATTCCTAGATTTCAAAGTAAAACATATGTGAGTCTAACCTCATATGGAATTAATTTTCTGAAGTAAGGTCCATTTGTATCCTCTCCGCAGACAGAGGTCATTAGCTCCAGTAAATATTGCTCAAGGCTATCGGCCACAGGAAAAACAGAGACTACATCCTCAGTCAAGTGTTCAGTACCATCAAGAAAAGGTTTCTGAAACAAAATACAAACTCAATATGTCATTTATAATTGATATGTAGTAACCAAAAAGTAATAAGATGGGAGGGACGAAAGCATCAAGCTTACCAACTTGTTTCCATAAAACTTGTGAATAAGGGATGCAGAAAAGGCAATGGCTTGTGGGTGCCTCTGAGATAATATTGGCATAAAGATGGTAGAGTCCTTTTTCATAAGTTTCTTTGTCTCCTCAGCAAGCAATGCCAAAGGGTGCTCATTGATTCTGTCTGATCTATCAATTGTAAGTGACATCTGTAAATTGCAAAAATCAGCCTCAGAATACCGTCCATATTATTATTAGAAACGGAATCTGCTCAATTCTTAGAATCGGCATAAATGAGATCTGATAAGCAATCGTTTTGTCGAGCATAGAAGTTTAATAAAACACTTACCCTTGTGAACGTATTCTTGATGGAAGATGAAATATAGGACTCAATTTGCTCTCGATCTGAAGAGCTAGAATGCATCGCCTGTAGAGAAATTCAGTTACAGTACAGAACTGATGTTGGGTAAATTATATTCCTCCACCAAAAAAAAAAAACAGATTACTTACTCTATCAGATTCTTCCAACAAAAGCCTCCAAGTTATCATTGCAACTGTAACTGTATCCTCCATGACAAGTGAACCCTACAAAAGTTAAAGAAAAGGAAAAAAAGTGACTACCTTCAATGCAAAGATAGGGAAAAAGAAACTGCCTTGCAATAAAGACATACAAGAGGCCTGAGGGGAATATGCTCTTATTTTAGTTAAAGTAAGATATTGATACAAATATATACATGTATCTGTTTGTCATGCTTATGGAGACATGTGAATGATGCGTCAAGTTTCTCGAGACTTATGCCATACGTGTCCATATTCAAACCACAATGCCATATAAGCAAGGGTACAGTTCAAGAAAGGAAGAAGGCTGATCCTATATACGAATTACTGTAACTGAACTGAAAGTAACTTCTCGTCTAAACGCAAGGGTTTTCAGGTAAAACCTCGGCAAAATGCAGATGGTAGTCGCCCAGCTGCTTATCGGCCCAACTTCGTATAGGTGACAAGAAGGACTCCAGGAAGGATATCTCTTCATTTTCAACCCTACACTGCAAGGTTTTCAAGTGTATGCGCTCTTGAGGCCCACGTTGTTCTTTTAGAGGGATTTTTTTCAGCTGCTGAATAGCATGTCGCAGAAGTCCTCGTTCACTAGTGATTACATACTGCAACCACACAAAATACTCATAAAACTACAGTAAAGGGTCCAATATTAAGCAAATAAAGTAATTTTCTTCTCCATCACTACCTGCCGAAACAATACCCAGGCATAGCATGTGTAATGAATGGTCTCTGTAATTCCAAGAACACGCCACGTTGATTTCAGAAGCTCAAGAATTTCTTCCACTTCCTGAAATAAAATGACCAAGGTTATTTCATAAACATGTCTTAGAAAAAAATCAAAAATAAACTGAATGGCAACTTGTCACTTTTTAGTGTATATGGGAATATCAATATGAGGAAACAGAAAAACTAGGATTCTAAGCAGCTCAAGGAGTGATAGCTGAGAAGACGAACATACACCTCTCAAATCGATATGATTTTTAAATGACAAGGAATATTGATGCTGGAAAATGTATTCAACAATATTTTGATAGAAATCACGGACCTCTGTGAGCTTCCCTTCATTCAACATGTCAAAGACACAGAGAAGCAATTTTTCATATAGTCTGACGTTCAAATGATAGCCATCAGCCCAATGGCACACTTCACCCGTCAAATCACCACGAGCCGGTCTCTCAGCAAGTGAGATAGCAACTTCTGTTAGAGATTTTAAACATTCTGCTCTTTGCACTTCTCCAGCTGAGGATGGAAGAGACTACAGATAGAAAAGAAAGCAAAAGAGAAGTGAGAAACATATCATGGAACCGCTAATCTAAGTCGATTCAACTTTCAGTATAAGGGATAAAAGCCAAAGAACTTATTATAGGTAAGTGTGGAAGCAGTGACGTATAGAATGTACATGTTCACCATAACTCATAAAAAATGGGAAGATTCCCAAAGAGAGTCTTCAAGGAAACCTACCTGATATCTGATGTCTACACCATGTCATAAATCACATGAACATAAAGTAGATAAAATACCTCTGATTCTTCAATTCTTTGCAAAAGACTCTTCAGGTCAGTTGCCTTACGACCTGATTCTCCAAATCCAACGACAGGATGGTTAATGAGCCCCTCTGCTAACATGTTTAACTGAGATACCAAAAATTAATAGATGACAGAACCAAAACATAAATGAAAGAATGGGTCAATATTACAACTCGATGTAAGAAGGTGGTCTTTACCTGCCTATTCTGCCAACGTAGGTATGCTTTCTTGTCAGAGAACTCGGTACGGGACACACAACATAACAATTCTAAAGGTACCAGGAGGCTGTCCATTCTTTTCCCAGCTTTTCCAGCTAGAGCATTAAGCAACCCCTGTCTTGTCCTGATGTCCATGGCTTCAGATATCTGTATGAGCCCAAATGATTGATTGCCAGTTACATAACAAATACAAAAAGTGGGTGAACTGTGATTATTCATATGGCAGTGTATGCAACAGGGCAGAAAACATAACACAATGCATTTAACATACGGTTAGAGTACACGGAGGAACAAAGCGAATAGTATCCAACCGCATACTAAAAACAATGGAAGCCGGGATATTTAGCTTACAAAGATTAGGACATCATGATACTTACATCAGAACAATTTTTAGGGAAAGTATCAAGTAATAACTGTGTAAAGTCCATGTTCAAACAAACCATAAATGCTTCAACAAATGAGATAAGAAAGAAACAGTGAGAGAGAGTTACCTCCATTTGGCCCCGCATCATTTCCAAAAGAGCAACCAATCCTGATGAACTTTGAGACTGAGAAACACTCTCACTTTTGCGACCGAGCTTTTTAATCAGCCTAGATCTGCGTTTCTCATTCTTCTTCTCTTTTGATGGTACTATGAGACCCCTATACGTTACAGAAAACATACGAAAGAGAAAAACGACATCCATAAGACTAACGAAACAAGGAAATTAAAAAGGAAGCAAGTTGACAATATGTATACCCTGAGGCTCCAGCGCAAGCCAACAAGATTTCAAATGCAGTTTCACGGAGATCATCATCTGTAATACCTGAGACATAAGAAGAGGCAACTTTCTTAATGTATCCGTGGGTCATTGATTTATAATGTGAGTACTACGTATGGTCTAGTCATTGTAAACTCTGGCCACTGGTAGGTATACAAACTAATTATAAGCTTACAATTACTGTTTTGTTTATCAAACTAAAATGCCATGTCTACCCAATCAAATAACAGAAACACTTGTTTTTTTATCAGTTCCATCTCTTAAAGATATGCGCACTTACCAGTGGCAAAGGATGGCAGTTTAGGCACAAGATCAGCCGCATCATTAGCAGTCCGCCTCGAGATCCTGAAATTACCAACTTCCTCACTGTCATCGTCATCCTCAAAGTCTTCAATGTCATCAACAGTCAGCTCTTGATCGCGTGGTGAATCAATAGATTCCGAACGCATCAATGGTGGCGCAGACGGTGACTCACACCACTCGGGATTCGTAGGGATGGATGAGGATGAAGAAATTAATATAGGAATAGGAGGAGGTGCCCTTTTGGGAGGTGAGCCAGAAGATTCAGGATTTGTAGCCAAAAAGAACTCATCAGCAGTACCCACGCTATTCTGAAATATACACAAGACCAAAACATCAATGAAAACAACTGATAACATTGTTTAACAAACGAGAGTCACTACCATATAAGGCAATCCACTGTGATCATGAAAGTCACGAATCGCTTCAGAAAGTTCAAGCATTCCACCTGCATTAAACCAGTACACAAATCACAATACGCATTAACTCTTTAAAAAAAAAAACAGAAGGAACATGAATAAAAGCAAACTATAAATCACCTTTCTTAGCACAGTTAATGACATAATCAACACTAACTTGATCCAAATCCACATCATCAAGAGTAACGGCTCCAGGAGGCATAATGACTTTCTTGATTAAGCTACCAGCCAACATGAAATCCAAGAGTTTACGCCTATCACGGCGGTACCTCTGCAGAACCTCAACAGCATTTTCTCTGCAGAAGCAGCACATGTGGATCCAAAGTTTAGAACTAATGAAAAAACGAAGATTGTACGATAGCCACTAAAGATAGATTCATACTCTTCCATATCGATCCGGATGAAATTATAGTTCGTGGATTCTCTCAGATTTCAATTAACCTGCAAAATCGGGAACGCCGCAAATCAACAAATCTTAAAAAGACTTCAATGAACTCTCGTAGACTGCATTGAATAGAGTAATCTAGTATTATAACTCCAATTACACGGAGCTTACCAATCATAGATTCCTCGGCGATGCAGGACAAAAGAAAACAAACACTTAGTGGCGAGATCGAATCTCGTGAGATGGCAGAGAAAGTGACAATCGATCTGAGATGTTTTGATCTCGAAATGTCAAAAGTGTTTAGAGAAGTTCGAGCTGAGCAAATCTAGAGAACGGGGCTGTGGGCGAAAGATCTATCTATCTGTACACACACACCCTCGCGTTTTCCGAGTTGGATGAGAAAAGTAATTAGATAAAAGTCTAAAAATTAGAAATAAAATAATATCTATAGCTGATTTGTCTACTCTTATCTTCTTTTTTATTTTATTTTGGGGTTCTTTTGTGATTCAATTCTGAAATTCACTGTCACTAAATATATACTTTACACTATTGATTTAAGTAGTTTTTACATCATACCGCAATTTTTTAGATGACTTGTAACTAATATTTACAGTAGTGCTCGTTTTCTCGAAATAAAGATTTGGTACCATTGATCTAGAACTTTTTTTTTTTTGCTTAAATCATTAATCTAGAACTTGAACTGCGGAAGTTCCTAAAGCTCGGTCATAGTCCTAAATCACTTGGCCATTAAAGATTACAAAACGAATAGAAGAGCAAAAGTAAAATTATGATGTATTTATAACCATCTAAGAAGAGAAAAAAAGAAAAAAGAAAAGATATCCGAGAAAGAAAGAGAGTAGCTAGCATCTTGAGTAATTGTAGCAAAATGCCTAGTCGTCTTGACTACTTTCAGGCTTGTTGTTGGCCTTCCACAACATGATCTCTTCTATAAATTTGCTGAAATTACATAACGGTTTTTCAGCAACCTTTTACTATTATGAAAAGCCCAATCCACTACATTTTAATATCAAGCTCAGCATGTGGCCCAAACCTACAAACGAACGGTAATCATAAGTTGTCTATTTTTGGAAATTTTGCTAACGAGAATGAGAAGATAAAAGGAAGAACATTATCCACTAATGCCCTTCATCCCATAAACCACCGGTCCCACTCCACCGCTTGACAGTCTGTGATGTGTCCTCACCTCCTATACCTACAGGCCACGTGTAAATACCGAATCGAGTAACATGGCACGTGTCAGCGAAACTGTGAGCTAGCCACTGCCTAAACCTGGAGGGCCTTTCCGTAATCACACAGAGCTGCACAAGTTGGCCAATAGCTGGAAGATCTTACTTTATTCAAATGCCGACATCACACAGAAAAAGATATGGCCAACACGTGGACCAATGAGAGAGTTGCTTTAGATGGAGGAGAAATCTGAGCCACAAATCTCGCCCGTGAATTCTGTGCCACGAAAATTAGTTTAAAACCCCACTTCCGTCAACTTGCTCTGCTCTTTGTCTTCTCTCCTTCACTCAACAAATCTGCAAAAGACAGAACACAAACTCATAATTTTCAACAAAAGAAGGATACTTCTGATTCAGATCTGAACAAAGGTGAGTTCTTGTTATGCTTCTTCTGTGTGTGTGTCTTCAAATGAATCGGATGGAGTTTTGAATTTTTATTTTGTTTTTTTCAACAGGTGAAAAAGAAAACGAGTTATGGATCGTTATTCGAGGAGAAACGGTGAGGATCTGGTTGTGCCTAACTATCACGAGACGTCGGATTCATATCCATCTTCTGATATGTGGGGTGGATGGAGCATGAACTCCCAGAAAGCTGCTGACAAGTGCTTTGACTTCGATGTGATTAACAATGGATTCAGCGGAGGATTATACAGTCGGATGGATATGGAGATGGAGATGGGAACGAGTGGAGAACTAAAGCAAGAAGAAGAGGAAGAAGAAGAAGAATCAAAGAGGTTAAAGTCTGCTGGTTGTTTCTATAACTCTGGTTCGTCGCTTCATGATTTCGATGGAATCCAACAGATGGATGACGTATTCTTGTATAGCCCTCAACTCTCATAGAAATTGTTTTATGTATAACACATAAAAGAGATTCGGACATAATAGTTGTTTGTCTTTTTTTGTCTCTTCTTCTTTTTTTCTTTGTTTCCGGTTCTGACTGAAGAAGTTCCATTTTGGAGGATGTTCCAGGGAATGGGAATCTTCAATGGTTCAAGGAGTCGGATAACAACAGCCCTGGCTCTTCCTCTGTCGCCTATCTCGACACTCTCGACGGCAGGGAAGTCCCCATGTATCAATACAACTGGGAAGCTTGTAATGACTTGCCTCTTATGGTAAAGACATGTCTCTTCTTTAAATATATATGTAGCAAAAGATAGCTAAGTGATGGGTAGTCTTACTGGTCGTTTGTATTTCGGTTGTAGATCTCCCGCTTATGTGTGACATGTTTTTCTTCAGTGACTTAATACGATATTGGTAGAGTAGTATATGAGATGTTGATCTTGGAACATTATTTTGGTTCAAGGAGGGGGAGCAACCAATGAAGATCTCGGAGAACATGGAAGAGCCATCTACAGAAGAAGTTGTGTTGCAGGATCTACAAAGGGCTACTGAAAAGGTGACTGCTGGTGATCTTGATCTTAGTTTTGAAGAAAAAATTCTGATATTTCATCAGTCTTGTAACATATATATTACAACTTTTTTAATTACAGTTGAATGATGTTACCCGCAAATGCTTCCGCGATACTTTCTACCGGCTTGCAAAGAACTCACAACTGAAGTGCGATTCAGGCAACATTAACACGGAGGAGTTCCTCCAGGATACTACCACCTTCAGGTAGAGAGAGAGTTCTCGCTACTTAAAAAATCGACACATCTTATTACATATGTAAAGCTTATCACTATCATCTTCTGATTTTCAGTGGGGACATAAACCAGAAGACTGAATCTGAAACGAACTCAATAGACAGAGCAGTCGCGAACCTCACGTTCAACAATATGGAATCCAACATGAGGAATTTGCCTCCACCAAAGAGAGTTTCTTGTAATCAAGGGTAAGACCGTAAGAGAGAGATTCGGAACAAACAAACAAAAAAAAAGACGCATCATCTTTGATGTGTGTGTGTGTATATAATTTAAATTATGTGTGTAAGTTGCTTTAGCTTGACTTCCCAAGCTTCAGTTTTGATCTGTTCAATACATTCTGATCAAATTCGTTGACTCTGTTCCTGGATTTCATTTTCTTGATGCAACGTTTTATTTACTGCTTTATTTACTGAATGAATCAATATGTAAATGAACTCTGCTTACATCACAGAGCTGTTGTTAATACAGGTCAAAACAGATTCTTAAGTAGCTTTTCATTAATTAAAGGAGACACATAAACAAAATGCAAGTGGGAAACAACCTTTAAACAGCAGCTTAGAGAATCGGTCTTAACCACCAAAAACATAAACATCAGATAGCAGTGTCACCAAAACAACACTAGATTAATGCATATAATCCCCCCGACCATAACTAGAACCGGCGAAACTCGAATATAAATTGTATATACCAGAAAGTCGCAGTCTCAAAGATATATACTACAGGATTAATTCAAACGTGCCTTCCATAAGTTTCTAAAGATTGTATAAAAAAAAAAAAACTAAGTCTTTACTCTTAAAACATTCAAAAACATATTTTCGTTTTTTTTGTTGTTGTTTCACTGTTTATACTTCAACATGTCAACACCACCGTTAACGCCTAGAATGCTGATCCCGACGACACTGTCACCTCTCGGAAGTCCACGTTCTAACACGGCACGGCCCGAGATCACGCTGGAGCAGCCCTCCGGCAAGAGCAAATCAACAGCCTCCAAATCGACGAAACTATTCCGCCGCGTCCGCTCGGTGTTCCGATCCCTCCCGATCATGTCTCCGATGTGCAAATTCCCCGGGGGAGGGACACGTGTCCACGAGAACCACGTCCACGGAGGGACGCGCGTCACGGGGACTCTCTTCGGCTACCGCAAGACGCGCGTGAACCTGGCGATCCAGGAGAACCCGCGCTCTCTCCCGATCCTCGTCCTGGAGCTGGCGATCCCCACGGCGAAGCTCCTGCAGGACCTCGGCGTCGGTCTGGTGAGGATCGCGCTCGAGTGCGAGAAGAAACCGAGCGAGAAGACCAAGATCGTAGAGGAGCCGATCTGGGCGTTGTACTGTAACGGGAAGAAGTCCGGTTACGGGGTCAAGAGGGAGCCCACGGAGGAGGATCTTGTGGTGATGCAGATGCTTCACGCGGTGTCGATGGGAGCAGGTGTGTTGCCGGTGAGTGGAGGAGGAGGGGGACAAGAAGGGGATTTGACTTATATGAGAGCGCATTTTGAGAGAGTGATTGGGTCGAGAGACTCGGAGACTTATTACATGATGAACCCTGACGGGAACAGTGGTCCTGAGCTCAGTATCTTCTTCGTTCGGGTCTAAACGTCATCGTTTTAGGTGGAAGCAAACGAAACCACACACGTGCGTGTGCATACGTGCGTCTCAGTAATCTTTTTTTTTTCCTTTTATTTTTGCTATTTACTACTTTTTTAACTTTGTAATCACTCGAGTATTAATTGGTGATGTAAAAACATGAATATTTACCACATTTTATGTGGTTGTGGCTGTGAGGGAAATGTTTGGAGAACTCAAGTAGAGATGATCATGTAGTTTTGGCCTTTTGAGTGTGACCAATCTTGTTTAGCATTTTTTTTTTTGATATTGATAGTTTTTCAAAAGAAAAAAGACTTGTGAAATATAGAAATTAAATGAAAACAGCACTCAATTGTGATTTTAAACTTAAAATGAAAAATAAATATTAAAGATACGTGATTATAAATTTACATTTTAAAACCACAGTTAACATTAACACTTAACACTAGAATTTATCACTCTTCTCTCTACTGTCTTTACCATATCCTTGAGAAAATGAAAGATGGGAACCTTTTTTTTTTGTTTGATATACTATTTTTTCTTGATAATAGTTTCTGTTTGCAGAATAATCATCCGATTCAATTCGGATTTATTGTAGTTTTATTGTAATAAAAATTTCTCAGTCTTAATCTTTCAATTCCTATATTTGGTTTTATTTTATGGGGTCTCTAATTTCTTTCTAGTCATGTATGGTTAAAGGTATAAATCTCTGTTTCTTCTTGTCTAGGCAGAATCTCTTTGTAAATTATTTGTGATTTTGGATTACGTTTTGGCGAATTGGAGCAGAGTTAAATGAATTGGAATTTTCTGTTCCAAAGTGTTCCGCAGAGTTCTGTTACATATTCACATCTAGAAAGATGGTAAAGAACTCTTTGAAATTGACAGTGACTGTAGAACGAGGAGCATACAAACAGCATCAGGTAAAGTGGGATGGAGAGCATGTGGTCTAGTTGTTATATTGGTAAAGCTTTCTCTCTTTTGAAAAAAGAAAAGAAGACACATAGTAGAACATGTGGTCTAATTGTTATATTCAGTTGTGGATTTGGTTGGGCTCATTATTTTTGTATGAATTGAGTTTGTTACTGCTTGTACTAAAAATGGCTTTTAAGCCTTTTGATGAAACATATCAGTTGACAAAAAGAAAGAAAAAACTACAGTTTTTTTTTTTGCTAAAAAGAAAAAACTACAGTTAACAAAATGAAATTATCTATTGTATATCAAAATTTAGCTTATCATTTTTTTCCACAAAATTTAGCTTATCGTTGGTAGATTTTTAGCCTATTATCACCTTGCACATGACGAAATAGCACATAGTTTATATATATAATACATACATAGAAGTATGTATATATTTATACATATTTATAAATACATCCACTCACAATTGAAATATAAACGAAAAAAAAACATTTATGGCAAGGACAATGATATTTATTGATATTAAAAAAAAATCGACAAACTAAATAGTGGACGTTGTTTCATTGTTTTATTCTTCCATCTGTAACAACAAAACAACTGCCTTTTTTAACTTTTGTTGTGTTTTTTAGTACTGACTTTCAAATCAATGACGCAAAAGTAGATACGTCACGAACACGTGGCCACATTTTAGTCGTACCTGAAAGTGAGACCAGATCCACCTAACTTGTCATCCACCAAGGCTGACAATCTTTCCGCTTGTGGTGGCGATAGATAGTTAACCCAATCACTCACTTCTCCTTTCCTGAACAAGTGCCTATTCTCAAAGTTCTTGATCGATTTGCTTGACTTGTTCACCTCCAGCTTCTTTAGACTCTCGAAGCTACACAGATCCGAGATCGCATGCACCACACCTTTTTGTTCCTCTTCTTCCGTAAAAGGAACGCCTAAGAAGCTTGCGAGCTTCTTCAAGTTAGACACGATGTCTTGTTTCAGATCTTCGTACCTTAGGAACAAGACTTTCTCTGGTGTCCTCAAGCTCTCTCTCCAGTATCCCAACATGTGTTCCCAGAAGGGACCAAAACCGATCACTCCTCGGCAGTACAGATCAAACCCTTCTTCTAACGAGACGGGACTCACTGACTCCGACTTTATGTTGTTGATGTAATGCCACGAGGAGATGAACGTGTCGAACGGGTTTCGGCACAGGTAGACCACCTTCACGCCTGGTTCCTCGATGGAGTCCTTGAGAGAACCGAAAGGGACGTGGGTTGCGAACGTTCTCGGACTGGCTAGACCGGAGAGATCAGGAACATCTCCGTTCGCGTAAAGCTTGTACTCGAAGAAAGGTACGAGGTCATGAGGGTTTGATGTGAGGAGTGGGTGGTCGGTGGTTGAAGAAACCGGATCGAACCGGCGTCGGTTAAGTACGGCAAAAGTTAAGGCTTTTAACCATGTCGTACCGGATTTTGGTATGGTGGCGAGAACGACATCGTTTTGGAGCGACTTGAAGTGTTTCTGGAAGGACATGATAGCTTGAATCTCCTTGGATTGGCACCAAAAGCCTTGGAACAGGTAAAGGTAGCGAGTTCTCCAACCTCTCTCCTTGGGAAGAGACTCCAACATCTCTTGGAACTCGTAGCTTAGCCCTTCTTCTTCTTCTCCTTCTTGGCGTTTCGGGTCTCCGCTTTTGCCTTCTTCCTTGAGGAGCTCGAGCTTGTGGCACACGTTGAAATTTGGGATCGCCATAACTGGGATAGTCTTGATGATGCTTGAGCTCGCCATTGTCTTTGCCTTTTATATATACAGAGCAAATATTTTTTTAATTATTATTTTGTTTGAATCTTTGGGTTTTGTTTGATATATATTTTTCGTGAGTAAGTTTGCTTGTTTATATAATGCATGAGTTGTGTTGCGTAGATAAGAGAGTAGCCTCTAATTTTCATCGTTCACGTGGGAAATAATTAAGCGGCGTGTGGGAATATAAGTTTGGCCCACTCTATTTGTACAACTTTCTAATAAGAGTGGAGTATGTCATTGTCTGTATGCTCCTTAGAGTTAGTGTAAGGTTTAGTTGCAGCTTTCTAATTTATTATTCTCTCTTTTTTTCTTGAGCAAATCTAATTTATTTTTCTCGTTTGTAAATATTTGGTCCTAAAATTAAATTGTCGGCAGAAACAACTTTAGAAGAGAAAAAATGGTCTGAAATTAACAGCTGAACAATTATTCTCTATGTTTCAAAGTGTACATATTTATAAAATATTTACTGTTCAAAACATAAATGTTTTAGTTAACTTTAATTTATTGGAAACTGTATAACCAACTGTTTTTTTTTTTTTTTGCAAATTTTAATGTGGTAGAATAATTTGGAATTTATATATTTAATACAACTTTTAAAATATATGTTTTTTAATCCTTATACTTTTAAACACAATCATATCTTTTGAAACAGAAAAATATAATCAATTTTTTCAAAGATCATCAAGGCAATCACTTTCTATAAAGTGGATTAGCAATAATCGTTTTCAAGAATGGAAAATAGTTATAGGTTCTCTTTTTATATCAAGAACTTGATTTTTCAACTTTAATGATATTGAATGGACAAATTAGCTGTCACAAAAAAATGAAATGGAATAAAATATCAAACGATAAGGGTCAGTAGAACATTGGTTGAAAATGAAGTAACGTTTTTATTAATGACACGCATTTACTATACTTTGATTCTAGTAATATGGTCAGAAATTGAAATCCAAATTCATATGCTATCTCATGGTGTATGTTTATTAATGTACCAAATTGGCTTTAGGACTCTCTTTTCCCCTTATTCCCCTTTAGACTCTATTCCCAAGTAGTGTTCAAAAAAAAAAACTACTACTAATCGAACAATAGTTTGTTGTACTTGTTGAATTTTAAGTTTTGTGATCGACTTCTATATCAACATCCAGTTCTTGTTTTTGTTGCACTTTGATATTTTTCGGTCGCTCAACTTCTTTTTTTATCTAGGTTATTTTTGTTTCATTCTATACTTTTTCCATCCAAATTCTCGCTATTCTTTTCATCCTTTGTAGGTCTCTGGCAAGCTAGTAAGCTTTTGTTATTTCCAGGGGAATACAATTCTGTAAGAATCCATTTTCAAGACATATCATGATTTGCGATCAAGTTCTTAGACACTCAACACTGGTTAACGTCGAACCAAGAGATATCTACAAATCAATACGTGCATATAGTAACGAGTCGAGGGCCTACACTTACTTTAGTTTGTATTATTCTGGTTACTACGTATGTATGCATCACGCTTAATTAAGATGTCGGTTGAATTTCCAAATTTGAATTATTCTGGTTATTAACGTATAAATGTATCACGCTCACCATGTCGACTGGATTTTCCTAATTGGGACAGAGATAAGTGATGGCGGCGAACTACAATTACAGCTACATTACAGATAATAATGGCTACGTTGTGGATCTTTTGTTAAAAGTGAAAGCACTAATTAACAGTGTGTATATATATATATATGCAATTATATGATTTTCAAGATTTGTCTATAGCGATGAAGATACTGTATTACATGTTTAATTTTGTATTTTTCCTTTCAACTTGAGATAATGAGATCCTTGTTTATTTGTGGGCTATCGACATAAGAAAGTTCTTTTCCACCCAAAAGATTTATTAAGGAGTTTCTCATTTTCAGGTGTTTTGGTTTACATTGTTAAGAAATTATAAAAATAAAATAACTAGAAAGATGGGTATTAAAAATATAACTATTTCAAACTAAACTTTTAAAACGAAGATATTGTTCCTCATGGTCAAAGCAAATCCTGAAGATAAGAATATGATTTGATTAATTATAACACCAAAACTCATAAGAGGCAAGAAAGTATACATAATAGTTATATCCGAATATTAACAAGACGGCATAATCTTGGTATAGGCTTCATTTCATCTTTACACAAACATATATTGAATCCCTCCCTAGGCTAATAACAACCCCCTTTAAGAGGTGCTACTCGTTGTCAGAACAGAAGACGTCTCCTCCGGCTGAGCCTCACTGGCTGTAGTTTCCGGCAGTGTAGTTTCTTGCTGCGCCACTGGTGGAGCTTCGGTGAGGGCGGGGGTAGAAGCTTGAACAACTTCCGTAGGCTTGAACTTGTTGATGTAGTAGCTAAGAGACGGTCCACGGTAGTCCACTGCTTTTGGTCGAGCCGGGGCATCTTTACCGACTTGGAGGAGGATAGAAGACGCTGCGGCGATTGCGATCAGGGCAAGTCCTCCTACGATTGCTGCTGTGTTCTCAGCCCCATCAGACGAAGACCCTGCAGTACCTGAGCTTATGGCACTCTCTGCAACGTATACTGCAGGCTGGAGAAAGTAACAAGAAAAGTTATACTCTTCAGTAACAAAAAAAAGTAATAGAATTGAGTCAGGAAATAAAGCACCAGATAGATTAGATAAAAAAAAACGTAAGATTATATTATCATCTTGGAGATTTGTTAAAGAAGAGATCATCTAACTCTCAACTGATCAAAGACCTCTAACCTCTTCATCATCCAGCCTACTGATACCACTTATCATGCTTGCGCTACAATTCTAATATCTCTCCCCAAGCTCTCTCTCTCTCAGTGTTGAGGTACTAACTTACAACCAGGAATCTGGTTCCATACAATAATCTGATATTATTCAGTAGTTGTACGGAGAAAATTCAGTTCATTAATACAAATGTTAAAAATGCAGGAAACAAAAATAAGTTGATTAAAAATAATAATATAAACACATTAAATTCTCTCAACTGATCAAAGACCTCTAACCTCTTCATCATCCAGCCTACTGATACCACTTATCATGCTTGCGCTACAATTCTAATATCTCTCCCCAAGCTCTCTCTCTCTCAGTGTTGAGGTACTAACCTACAACCAGGAATCTGGTTCCATACAATAATCTGATATTATTAAGTAGTTGTACGGAGAAAATTCAGTTCACTAATACAAATGTTAAAAATGCAGGAAATAAAAATAAGTTGATTAAAAAAATAATATAAACACATTAAATTCTCTGCGGTGAAGTTAAAAAATTAGAATGTGAATGCATTAATTATTAAATAATTGTGAAACCGATACGTCAGCATATTGAATTTGAAATCGATGTGAGACTGTGTCTAGTGTAGTGTGAAAACATTAAATGACAATATTTCTCTTTTAATATACAGTGGAGAGGGGATGTCGATTGAATTTTCAAATTTGTATTATTTCTGGTTATTAACTTATAAATGCATCACGCTCAACATGTCGACTGGATTTTCCTAATTTGGAGAGAGATAAGAGATGGCGGCGAACTACAATTATAGCTACATTACAAATAATAATGGCTACGTTGTGGATCTTTTGTTAATAGTGAAAGCACTAATTAACAGTGTATATATATATATATATATATATTCAATTATATGATTTTCAAGATATGTCTATAGCGATGAATATATTACATGCTTTGTAACGACATGGCCACCTGATTTAATTTTGTATTTTTCATTTCAACTTGAGATCCTTGTTTATTTGTGGGCTATCGACATAAGAAAGTTCTTTTCCACCCAAAAGATTTATTAAGGAGTTTCTCATTTTCAGGTGTTTTGGTTTAAATTCGTTAAGAAATTATAAAAATTAAAAAAAAAATTAGAAAGATGGGTATTTAAAATATAACTATTTTCACACTCAATTTTATAAAATCTGAGTTATTTTTAAAAAATAAAAGTATCAAATTAATCATTTATTTACTAGAAAATTATATTTGATTGATCATATGTTTTTAGTTATTTACGTTTTATACATGTTTATGAAAAATTCAATACATTTCTAAAAGGGGAAACAAACGTTTTCAGATTGAGGTTCTTTAAAAAAATTCTGAGTTTCCATTTCCAAAATGAGAAACAGACTTTGGATAGAATTCATAATCTACGTCATAGACTCATAATTAAGACTACTCCATAATTAAGAGCTTGTCTCTAATTCTACACATTTTTACAGCATAACCTGACCGAACTGCTATCAAATTTTTCATTGGGAAAAAAGATTACGGTGATAAGATTGGCAAAATACCAATGTTAGGGTTCACATTAGTTTGGGTACCAATCTTATTTGTCTGTTAAACCAGCATATCCGTCAAGCATTATCCCTTTTGAGTCATTTTCGTCACGGAATTATTTCTGTGGCAAAATATTTATTTAGTTTTTCTCTAACGTACGTATTTCGTTAATTCAATAAAATTACAAATGGAGCTTTTTATCTTATAAGAAGAAAATTAGAAAAGAGTTATGTACTTGCACAACAAGAAGAAGATACATTAATCTTTCTCTTTCTTTTGATAAATTCTAAATTCTTTTATATTTGAAGTTGAATACTCTTAAAGACGAATCATATTCTTGAAGCACCCCTAACAGTCCCGTATTATTGAACCACTCCATACCCACGTGGTACCACGCTCACTTCCACACACCACTCATGGTCTTACATGTGACAATACTATTTAGGGTATTCAGTCATTGTCATTAGAAAGTCGTTTAAAGATAACTACAATACCGTATTAGTAAACAAATATTATTCCAACAAAATAATTAGATCGAAACTACAAGAAAAAATATTTACGGAAAGCCAAAAAATTATCAAATTAGTATTGTACCTGACTTGAAATTTAGTATATACATATTCTTTGTAGATCATGTTTACCTATAGGTGATATCAGTGACTATTATTTTTTTCCTTTGAAGTAAAGCTAGTTAGTTAACAAAAACAGTTAACTAATTAATAGAGGTAATCAACTACTAGTATCTAGAACTTCTTATATATCGACATGCCGTTAAAGGCAACATAACCTCTGTACAAGATGCGTTGATGCACTAAGAGGGAAGTGGAGCCTACGTTGCTTTCTAAGAGTAGATCTTATGCTTTTTTGTATTGTATAAGTCGACAATTATAGAGAAGCAAATGTGTGACATGCGACCTACTTTAGTGGAGATGGATACGTATCTCTTTCATAAACCACATACGTGACATGGTTTTTTTTCCCTCGTGTTTATCGAGTAAACATTGATGGGGTCAAAATTTCAAACTAATATTGTTACTGGAATATATACTTCGTAATTGAGTCACGTGGGAATGTAGGATATAATATCTAAGTTCGAATATTGGTCACCGGAGAAGATAGTCAGTTGGTTGTAACTTGAAGCAGACGTAAGAGTTAAGACTCTTCTTTGATTTTTGGAACACATGGGGAGAGAAGACTCTGGAACAGATGGAAGGTTCAAAACCTTAGTAGAAATGAATTCTATTCACCGTGAATGAAATTTTAGTTTCACTATTTCTCGAGATGTGCATGTCTATAAGCGTCTCAGCATGTCTTTGTTAAGAGATTATATGCTATGGAAAAAACGAAGATATTGTTCCTCATGGTCAAAGCAAATCCTGAAGATAAGAAAAAGATTTGAATTTTTTTTTTTTAAATTATAACACCAAAACTCATAAGAGGGAAGAAAGTATACATAATAGTTATATATCTGAATATTAACAAGACGCATAATCTTGGTATAGGCTTCATTTCATCTTTACACAAACATATATTGAATCCCTCCCTAGGCTAATAACAACCCCCTTTAAGAGGTGCTACTCGTTGTCAGAACAGAAGACGTCTCCTCCGGCTGAGCCTCACTGGCTGTAGTTTCCGGCAGTGTAGTTTCTTGCTGCGCCACTGGTGGAGCTTCAGTGATGGCGGGGGTAGACGCTTGAACAACTTCCGAAGGCTTGAACTTGTTGATGTAGTAGCTAAGAGACGGTCCACTGTAGTCCACTGCTTTTGGTCGAACCGGGGCATCTTTACCGACTTGGAGGAGGATAGAGGAGGCTGCGGCGATTGCGATCAGGGCAAGGCCTCCTACGATTGCTGCTGTGTTCTCAGCCCCATCAGACGAAGACCCTGCTGTACCTGAGCTTATGGCACTCTCTGCAACGTATACTGCAGGCTGCAGAAAGTAACAAGAAAAAAAAAAAAAGTAATAGAATTGAGTCAGTAAATAAAGCATCAAAACACGTAAGATTATTTTATCAGCACCAAAAAGGCTACCAGAGAAGAAACTGATCAAAGACCTGTAACCTCTTCATCATCCAGCCTATTGATACATCTTATCATACTTGTACTACAATTCTTACAACCAAGACTGGTTCCATACAATGACTAAAACTTACTAAGGAAATTAAAGCCAATAAAAAAAGAAGGTATGAGAATGGAGATTAGAAACCTCAATAGAGTAAACATTAGTCTGACCAGCAGTATCCTTCTCGACATAGCCAGTCCAACCACGCTTCCGAGGTGGAAACGTTCCCACCACTTTCGTCTTCTCTCCAGCCAACCATTCCATACTCACTGTCCCAACCTGTGTGTTTCACCCATCAAACAAGATCCAATTTTTTTATCAATTGTCTGATTTTCTTAGTTTGTAATCACTTCAACACCAATTCTAAGTGGTGTTAATATTTCAATAAAAGTAACCATTTTTCATAAAATCTCAAGACCAAAACACCAAAAGAATGTAACTTTCTCTATAATCATAGAGATTCGAAAGTTCACTCGTACATACTCTGTAACAAAAAAACAGAGCTACACTATTTTGCCACCAAACAAGATCATTTTTTCAAATGTATGGTTTTCTAGTTTCTTATCACTTCAACACCAATTTTAACTGGTGTTGAGGTTTCATCAAAAGTAGCCAAACTTTTGCAAAATCTTAATATTTAAACATCAAAAGAATGTGACTTTCTATATAATCATGCAGATTTAAAAGTTCACTCGTACATACTCTGTAACAGAAACAGAGCTACACTACTTTGCTAGCATCTTCTAAAAAACATCCTGATTGTATAAGAAAAGAGTACCTCTTTGTCGGGGGCACATTCCTCGGCATTACAATCAGGATCATCGGAAGAAGCTCTAACGACGGATACGAAAAGCTTCCGTCCGCCGGACCTGGCGTTCAGGAATCTGCCAAGAGGCTTAGGAGATGCCAAAACGCAGCCGTTCGGGGATAGCAAGACATTGGAAGTGCAAGACATGGTTATCTCAGATTGGATGAGGTTGGGAGAGGAGATTCTTGGATTCTTGGGTTTTGTTTTATCTCTTTCGAGGGAAGAAATGGTATGTGAGGAGGAAAACGAGTCAAGAGACGATGATGCGTGTTGTGTTTGTGTTTGTGTGGTGGGCTTTTCATTTAGGCTACGCGTGTAAGTGCCCACCCCAGAAACCAAACCCACTCAAATTGCTAAACCCTCCCATAAATTATTAACACCAGAAATTTAATAATTACGGTTTTTCCCCCATAATTTTAAAAATTAGTACTGCGTATTCAGTGTCCGTCGGTTTCAGTTTGGTTGATTCGAATTTTCGGATTTTTGGTATTATGTTCACTAATGTCATTCGAATTTTACTAATTATCCAGTCGGGTTTAATTCGGTTTCTTCCGGGTTCAATTTGTATTTTTTTTTAAAAAAAAAAACTTGCAAACTTGACAAAAAAAATTCAAAATATATAAATTATTCACAATTTTTATTAAAAATTAGATAAACTATCTGAACTAACTAAAAAGTATTCAAAATAACAAATTAAACAAATTACAAAAATCTTTCGAATACTATAAAATATCTAAATTACCTTAACATATACATACATTAACATATTTAACTAATCTTCGGATTATAGTACGGATTTCAGTTCGGTTCAATTTATACATAAACTCTAAATTACTGAGCTCATAAGTCTAATTCGAATATTTTTGTATAACAGTTCGGATTCGATTTTAGTTTTCTCGATTCAGGTTTAGATAGATACTTTGACTTGGGGTAGGAACGCCCATACCTAGTTAAAAATGTTACAAACATTGATAACTGAATACATAGTAAAAAAACTAAAATATAAGATATGTTTTAATTTTTATTATTGGGGTAACAAATGAGTTTTCCAATTTTTTCTAAATCCAAATAACTATCCACTAAAACGCTTATTAGTCCTCCTCAAGTGTGCATCAGGTCATAACATTGCCTTAACCTTTTGTTTCTGAAGATTTTCCGCATCTTTTTTTCTTGTATGTTTGTTTGTCATCATCTACTCCTTTCTTCTTTCAATCATGTCCTCTATAATACTATAACGAATGATTTCAGTTTTGCCAGAGTGTGATCATCACATCGACTAAAGACCTCGTGGGTTAGTGACTTAGCCACTATGCCTTGTGCCTTAGGCATGTGGGATTCACATCACACTTTCCCATTGTGGAAGTAAAAGAAATCTATACCGAAAGGAAAATAAAACGGACATCATAATGGTGTGCCGACTAAACCAAGAGTCGAGGTGTTAATTAATTACATGATCGGTACGACATATTGAGATGTTTGTGTGTGCTACCTAGTTGGTGTGGCGTCAAAAAAATCAATTCGTGTGTCTTGTTTTTGTTATTTGTTTCTAGTCTTCTTCCACGTTATAAGCTTCTTTGTGATTGAGACTTGAGAGAGCTAGCTAGCTTCAAGATTTTAGCAAGTTGTTGTGGTCGTTGGAAACTTCTGGTGGAAATTTAAAATTCTGTACAACCTAGAAAATGAACTTCAATTTCAAATGTACATTTTTTGTTTCTCCTTTCTCTTTCGCATAATCAGTTATGACATTTGATATCTAACGCAGTTGGCCATTAAGTGATATATTTTTAAGATATCTTATGCACATTACAGTCCACACAACCCCATAAAGCTTTGACGTTTCAAGTGAGATTCTTCCGGAAACTACGAGCATGAGCAACTACTAGCTATGTCCGAGGGACCTATGTATTATTGATGAGCACCGATTTAATAAAAGACAACATAACTTTCATATAGCTTCAGAATAAACAAAAACATTCGAAATGTATTAAATAAGTCGGAACATGTGATTCTTTTGACTTTTATCATATGTGATCTAGCATCTATCTTTATTATTATTTGTTTTTGCATGTATTTTTAGTTTAAATGGTCTAGTGTTATGAATTTAAAACTCTTTACAGTCGCATAACGCAGGAAGAAAACATAAAGGTAATAGTTTATTCTATTAATTTTGGCCCGATCTAGTCTCCAGAGAATTTAACAAAGGTTAAAACCACATTCCAAATGACTTTGATAAGAGACAAGTGCTACACACCACCGTCCTCTAACAAACAGATGAAGGGTGGTGAGGCAGACAGAACGATATTTGTCCAAAAAGAAGCAGACAGAACAAGAAGGACACAAATGAAAAAAACACACAAGAACACACAAACAAACAAACAAAGTCTCTCTGCTCAAACACTACTAGTACGCTCTTAATTAGTTATTGTCTCATTCATCTTTTTTTCTAAGAGCATCGTTCACGTGCCAACCCCAAACGTCCATTGGGAACGTCGATCAGGACACGATGGTTCTGCTGCTGCATGCTCGCGATCACATTGACGACAGAGTTCACGTTTTCCGGCGACGACGCAATGGCGAGGCACGACAGGCTCCCGGCGCTGCTGTGTAACATCAGGTTATCCGCTGGCATTGTCATGTTCACTCCCTTGAACATGAACGTTATCGTCGGCACCGTGATTTGCCCTGAGTAACACGTGTCGAAACCTCCGAGTGACGTCACCACGGCGTTACGTGGCTTCACGCGCTTCCTGAACTCGTTCCTCACCGCCTCGTAAACCGGCTTGGACAGCCGCGTGTAGACGGTCCCTGCAAATCAGATGCCCGGTTAGGCGGCGGTTAAGAAGATCCTACTAAACCGATTTAAGTCTAAACCAATGCAAAACTATACCGGCAATTGTTAGTAGATTCAAACAGAAACTCAATAATTAAAATTTTAACCGAAACTAAACCGGATTGCAAAATGTGATTTCGTACCGGAATCAAAGATGGTTCCGGCGCCGGTGGTGGGATTAAAAGCAATAGCTGCCGGCGGTATATCGACGACTTTCTTAGCGACGCGGATGGCGACGAGATTGACGTAATACAAAGAAGACCTCCTCGGGTTTCTCAGGAGCGGCGTGTACTTCACGCGCATTGGCTGGGAGGTGGGGCCGAGTCGCAGCGATCCGGAGAAGGCCAGAGACCTGAAACTCGGTAAACAGTAGGAGAACGTGGACTTGTAGAGTGACTGAGCCTGCGACATGAGTGATAACGGGCCTCGTCCCAGGCCCAATAAGCCTTGTGGAGGAGGGATGGTTCCTCCGCCGGCGACTTTGTTGACGCATCCGAAGGTGAAGGCTTTGATCGGATCGGCGGCGAGGCGGATGGTGTCCTGAGAGAGGTTAGCGGCGATGGAGGAGCTTCCGTAGGTGAGGTTGAAAGAGCACGCGCGTGATCGGCACGTGGGGTTGGGTACCTGTAAAAAGTGTGTCCACGTGAGTGTTAGTGCAGTGTGTCGGTCTGGTTTAGTGAGTGTTCTGTAATCCCGTGAATGATTTTTCAGACTTGTGGCTGGAATAATCAAATTATTAACCACATGGGACCTCCCTATCTGTGAAAAAAATAACTTTCTTCCCCAAAAACAAAATTAAAAAACAGCGTTTGTATCTTTTTTTTTTTCACTTTGGTCAAAAAAATTCTAGATCTGAAGACTATTATTAGTTTGAATATTCTCATGCTAATATTAAAATACGACTACACCATAGACTATAATAGTAAGGGACATACATGAGCCAAAAATGTTAAGTCGATTTTTGGTGCATTAATGAAGCTACGAAAATGTTATAAAAAGGTGTGAAGAGTATACTTATAATCAAAAACATTCCATGGAACATATTTATTATATCTGTAGTTGTGTAAATAGGAAATTATTATACCTGCTTACACTGAGGAGCACTGCAACTGACGTTCTTGAAAGTGGTGGACTTGGCCGGAGAAAAGGCGGTGGTTGAAGGACAGCCAACGCAGCCTGAGCAAGGTAACCAAGCCACGTCGCTGCTCGTGTCCATGGCTAGGAGTAGAGACTGAGCTGGAGTACCAATCTTAGCCTTGACAATGTATGTTGTGCTCTGCAACATTTGACGCCCCGAAGCAATAGGAACCACAGATCTTCCAGCGACGAGGCTTGTCAAGTACTGGAGACGGGCCTGGTCTTGGGCCAGAGTCTTGAGTACACGCGCTTCCCATGAGAGCGGGGATGATGATTTGAAGGGTGAGCAAGGGCTGTCTATGTGGAAGATCCTTAGGGTAGAGCCTTGGTCCTGAGTGTTGGTGAGGTCACAGTTTGGCTGGTTTAACCCAAGTGCTAGTGGAATGATGAAAAGAAGTTGGAGGAATATAACTAGAGTGGTCATTGTATCGCTAGGTGTTGGGTTGGATGGGATATTTTTTGGTGGTGGCATGAGAGGGGGTATTTATAGTGGGCTGAGCTATGTAATGACCAAGTACACAACAAAACCAAATTTATATTAAATAACTTGAAACAAATCAAGGATTTATTCCACTTATCATAGGTTATGAGTTCGAACTACAACGGCGGTGTCGAAAGGATTAACTTAAGCTGCTCTCGCTTCTAGTTGGAAGAGATTATTTATTTTAACCGCGGAGTCTTTACCATAACATGAGCTCTTTTGTCCTCACATACCGTAAAATGTTGGTTTACTCATAATAGCAGTTGGGTT
This sequence comes from Brassica juncea, assembly GCA_018703725.1. Classification (NCBI taxonomy): domain Eukaryota; kingdom Viridiplantae; phylum Streptophyta; class Magnoliopsida; order Brassicales; family Brassicaceae; genus Brassica; species Brassica juncea. Next base: position 58,093,465 of record CM031936.1, on the reverse strand, counting down.
ATGCTCTCAAATATCCAACAATTCACATGCAAAAAGAGTTCATAGAAGTTTTACTTATTGCACTTTGTTAAACCTTATGTTCATTTATGGAAATAATATTTATATTCTTAACAAAAAAATAGTGATCCGCTTCGAGCTTTCGGTAATTCTGACATGACGCTAAAAAAATGTACAGTAAAACCTCTATAAATTAATAATGTTGGGACTACACCAAAACTATAATTTTTTATTAATTTATAGAAATTATTAATTTATCGATATACTAACTGAACCAAAAATTTAATTTGGGACTATAAAATTATATTATTTTATAGAGATTTTTATTGTATATTAATTTATAGAGTATTATTTTAAAAAGTTATACTGTATATTCGCGCAATATGCGAACCGGTGAAAACTTTGGTGCAGGTATGGCCACAATTATTCACCATGCTAGGAGTATTATTTATCTTTTCCTTTGTGAAATCGATGTCGGCCAATAGTGTATTCATTCGTTTGTTTCTTTACTCTTCCGGTAGAGCAAAAGTTACTTTCTTGTGATTTCCACTACTTTGGTGGGGTATTTGTTATTGATGGGCATAGTAGTATAATAATGAAAACATGCCTGTCTTGCAATTGGTATTTACAGAAAATGGTTAATGAATTATAAGATATGTTTTCCTTTGAAAAGTATACATATTTTTATACAACAAATGGGTTTATACAAAGATTGGGCTGATCACATGTGGCCCGATGTGATTCACACTCATTGTTCTTTTAACTATACTTTATCTCAGATGTCAAAAAAACTATACTTTATCTCAAGGGAAATTGCATTGTACAACCATCAAACAAATGTTAATTCATTTCATAGCTAAAATCCCTAGATCATCTATATACCAGCTCCACAATATAAAAAATAGCTATATTACCCCTCAGATGTGACCTGTGTAACCTACTGAAAAATATAATTAAAATAAATATTAAATAAACAATATGATAAATTGTGGCTATCATTGATACACATCTCTTCTCTTCTTCTTTCTCTTTTCACCAAATCTTTGTTTCTTTTTGGTTTACAAAATTGTGGCTATCATTGGTTTACAAACACACCACATCATCTCAAAGCAAGGAAGAAACAAAGATTCATGGTTTACAAAATTGAATTTGGAGAAGAAGATGGCACCGTAGAGAATGAGGTGACATCCCTTTTTACTCTATTTTTGTTTTTGTTTCTATACTATGTTTCTATTTTTATTTTTATATTGTGTTTATGTTTCTGTTGTTATACTATGTTACTGTTTTTGTTTTTGTTTTTGTTTTTTTACTCTGTTTTTGTTTTTGTTTTAGTGATCTAATGGTGAAAAATAACGACGACGTACCGGTAGAAGCATCGCTGTGTCGGAAATAAGAAAGGAGACAAAGATGATTTTTATATGGTGGTGAAGAATAACGACGGTGAACAAAGTGGAGGTGTATCAACACATTTGAAAAAAGAAGAATTGAAGAAGATGAACTCGCCGTCTATACTATATTCAGTGAATTAGTATACTATATATTCTTTAGCGTAGCTATTTATGCAAGGGTACCATACTATTTGTGACATATTTCTATACTATTTATTAAACATGTAATAATCTGGTTACTGTCAATATTTCTCAGCAGAGAAAAATTGTTTATATTTTGGATGTGGGTTGACATTTCCGGGTTAGGGTATAGTTTTATCATCTAAGTTGAGTTTCACTAACTCACACTGAATTATTGAACGAGCCTGTACACTTTAAAAGTACTATACTATATGCACCATGTAGTATAGTATTATGAACCTGGTGAATGTCATTATTTGAAAACATGGAAAACTGTTTATATTTCGGATTTGGGTTGACATTTCCATGTTAGGGTTTAGTGTTATCATCTGGATGGGAGTTTCACTAACTCACCCTCGTTGCTCCGTTACTTGTATTAGTGATATAAACTCATCTATGTCGTAATGTCAATCTATTCTATTCAATAATATATTAATATAGCCTATATTTAACCTTCTTACTAAAGTCCCTTGAATTATTGAATGAAACTAGAATTTATTTCATAGTACACTGTAAACGTAGTATACTATATCCACCATGTAATATAGTATTATGAATGTATGTGGTTTGTATGTGTGTGATGTGGCCTCGTTTATCACCTTATATTATTTTGGTCAACTCATATCTATCCACTTATTTATTACATATAGTGAATAAATATGTTGTAAATCATCTCCAATAATACAAAGGGTTTTTAAGCAAAAAAAAAAAGAAAAAAAAAGAAAACAAAAAGATTGACTTCATAAATCATAATGTCACTTCTTTTTTCCTTTGGTACTGACAACTTAGAGAAATATGGGGTATAACCGGATAATATGAGACACAAATGATAGTTTATTAATTCTGTCAACATCAATGTTATCCACTTAATTTAACTTATAATTTTGGTTATTGAGCAAATAAGCCCTTATCTCAAACTTCTAGCTCCATGTAAATTATTTTGAAAAAAACCTATGTTGTTTATTTATTTTGTATTTTGAATTAATTATTTTTAATTGTAAATATAAAAAATGCAATTTTACTCCTCTGTCACTAACAACGATTCTACAATTCCCAGGTCAAAAAAGCAAAATCCCACTAATCACGCAAAAACATAAATTTTGCTGTAATGATTGTAGATAATTTCTTGGCTAATGTAGATGCTGTTCGCAAAAAAGGAGATCATTTTCTATTTAAGTGAGGATCACTGAATAACTTCAGGATTTAACTGATGAGATCATTATCAATTGAAATTGTGATGTCACTTCAAATAAATGTACGTTACGATTGAACAATTGATGTCATACTCATATGAGCGAATCTAATCTCTAATGAACGCTAACATTTTCTAAATATTTATCATCTATTCTATACAAATGTGTCCATATAACAACTTGGGAAGAACGGCAGCATTTGAGTCTTTGCATAACTTCTAAGGAACTTTCTTTGTTGGTTTCCGAGCTAAAATTTTTAAACATCTTATAGAATCACTAAAGATCTAAGAGTCAACGATCCATAATAATATAAGAAGATGAAAGATTCAAGGTCACAACTTCATAACCCCATTTAAAATATAGTACATAACAATGTTCTGAAGCAACATTTAATTGTTTGCCCGGGGACTACGCCAAACTTGTCTCCTCCTATACAAACCTCTTCTTCTCCTTCCACGTTTTAGTTTATTTCTCTCTCACACACTCTCTCCATATACGATGCTTCCAACAAATCCTCCGGCCACTGGGGTTGGACTCGGTTACGGCATCGCCATCGCCGTGAGCATCCTCATCCTCATCTCCACTATAATGCTCGCTTCATACATCTGCATAAGGTCAAAATCTGCTCCAAGAGACGGAGCCACGAGCGACGGAGTTCTTGACTCGCCGGCCGCTGAGGTGAAGCTCGGGCTGGACCGGCCTGTTATTGAGTCATATCCAAAGATAGTGCTTGGAGAGAGCAGAAGATTACCGAGGCCCAATAACGGTCCATGTTCGATATGCCTATGTGATTACGAAGCTAGAGATCCGGTTCGGTGTATACCGGAATGTAATCACTGCTTTCATGCTGATTGTGTTGATGAATGGCTCCGGACAAGTGCCACGTGTCCTCTTTGTAGAAACTCACCGGCTCCGTCTAGGCTTGCCACACCATTGTCTGATTTGGTCCCAGTCGCCTTTCAAATCAGGTGAAGGTCAAAAACCATCTTTTTCTTCGATCATAACGTTCCTTCAAGGCTCCAATATCTTACTCTTTTTTTATTTGTGGTTAAAGATTAGAACTAGTGAGTATTGTTATGGTTCAAATTTGATATATTCCGTGAAAATCATCAATAAGAGTGAAAAGTGAAAACTTTCGTATTGATAAAGTGCAAGTTAGAGATCTTGCTATTACAAGTCTTTTCATAATCATATAGGTCAAAATTAAAAGGGAAAGACAAAAATACACACATATGACATATCCGACCAAATTAAGTAGTCTTTTATTTTTATTCTCTTGCAATCTTCATGGCTCTTGGATAGTTTTCTTCAAAGTTGTTTCTGATGTTGGAGCGCTGATTACAATCGTTGAAAGCATAGAGTCTGAATTTTTCATTTCAGTTCCATTATAATTAGCTTCCACATCCTCAGTTACCTTACTACTCGGGTCATTAATATTCTTGGTGGGTTCTAACATCTCACAATGAGTCACTTCATTTTCCTTTTGCTTTCCCCACAAGACCGCATACAGTCCAATTACAATAAGTACCGCTCCAATCACCCTGTTGAAACAACAAATCGATAAGCAGCTTTCATTTGCGTTATTGAATATTATGAACATGATCATGGAGTATATGAGGGAAAAAGTGGGAATATACCCTCCAAGGAAGATCTTTTCTGCCAAGACAAATGAACCCATGATTGCAACAATAACCATCATTAAAGGACTAAAGGCAGTAGCAAACACAGGTCCTCTTTTCTTCATCACTATCCCTTGCACATAGTATGAGATACTTGATGCCACAATCCCCTATTATTTTCCAAACAAAAACTCATTATAATCCGTTAATACAGATATGATACAAAACATGTCCATAGAGTTTTTCTCAAAAAGCAGATATGATAATCAACCAACGGGTCCATGACCTTATGTCAGATTACTTATTTTCACTGTGAGATTATACATCTTATATTTAACCTTTATGTCTATGAATCTATATATGCTATATATCTATGAAGATGAGAGAGATTAATATTACAGAGTAAGCGGCGGCAAGGAGGTTCATGTCCCAGCCAATTCTCCAAGCAGATGGGTTGTGTTCCATGACAAACGTCACAGCAACTGCTTGTAATGTTCCGATGAAGCAAATTAGTGTTGTTAAAGTAAGCTGATGCTTCGAGTACGTCTTTAGTATTTTCGCCTAATCACATAAACCATGATCAAACCAATAAACAATTAGCGAATAATTGTAAAAGCCCACCCCTTAACAAACAAGCTTGTAAAAGTAAAGTTTTGGCTTTTTCACTTAAATACAAAAAGAAAATGGAAAACAAAATGTATTATCGTCCCTTGGTTACTTTAGGGGTACCTTCAAAGAAGAATATCAAATGTGTACGTAACGTACCTGTAGAACGAAGAGGGAGGCCCATGCAAGGGTAGCAAAGATGAGGAGGACGGAGCCTTTGAGAAAATCCTTACTATCATTTGAATTGCTAGACGGCGTCGTGTCGGTAGCATGTTGTTGATGCATATATTTGGTCCAAAACAGCTCAACGATGGGTCCCTTGTATATTGTCATTAACATGGCTCCGCCTACCGTCACCACCGTTCCGGCTATTTTCGCCTGGCACCACAGTTTCTTCACGTCCAACATTTCCATCCTATTAATCAAATTAAATAATAGTTTTTATAAATGATATACCATTCAAAACCATTAATAGTTTGCTTAATATCTATGCTTGAGCATTTACCGGAATAGAACGGCCAAGATAAAGGTCATGGCCGGAAGCATGTTACTCATGGCGCACGAGAACGTGGGCGACGTATATTTCAACCCCATATAGTAGAAGTTTTGATCGATCACGGGCCTGTTAATTTATTATATAGTGAAAGATATGTTATTCTCTTGTTTTTTTAGTTTATTTTATAAAACGTCCAAGAGACCATAGTTATATGGAGAGATAGTGATTAAGTAACAACCCAAGAAGGCCGAGAATGAATAACTGCATGAAAATGGTGAATGTTATTTTCGGCTGAGCTTTCCTGTAAAATTAAAAAATCGAAAACACAAAACCATTAACAAATTTCTTTGTTCATTGACGAATCTCTCTATCAAGAAGTCATGTAATGAAAATATATGGATATGTAACCTTTCGAAGAAGAAAGCGAAGGGAGCAATAACGGCGGTGGCGATTGCATGGCGGTAGACGACAAGGACGTAGTGGCTCATACCGGTGTTGAGGGATATTTTGGTAATTATGTTCATGCCGGCGTAGCCAAACTGGAGAGATATCATGGCGAAGTAGGGCTTAGAGCTTTTGAGGAAGCTTTCACAGCAACCAAGCTTCCCCATCGACATATCGCTTCTAGTTTGTTTGTTTGGAATATGTAAGAAATATGTTCAAGTGGTCTTATGTATTTATAGTAAAATGCAACGTACGTATTCATGTATTTTCTACTACTTGTTTAATGTTTCTAGGTTTCTTGGTTGACGTCACTTTCTCACCTCCCCTCTATAGTTATTGGTGCTCAAATATGATGGTCGAATCCCCTTTTAGATCATACATTATACGTAACCTAATGTGCTACTATGAAACTTTGCAGTAGACAAATTATGAAACAAACCTGTCTACCTAGTTTTCATATATGAACAATGGCCTGGAGTTTACAGGCTAGCCAGAAGCTGAGCTACGGATGATCTAACCGCTGATGTACAAAAAAATGCAATAATTGTTTTTTGGAATTGGATCATGAAACTCTAATTTACTCAATTGGAGACCCTAATGCTTTATATTTTTGCGACTCTCCCTTCTCTTGAAATCATTTATTTTAATTTTGTTCTTATGGACAAGTATATGATTCCATATGAGAAGAAACTACATCAATTTGAAAGCAAATTTCGACACACAATAAACGTTCTATCCATTAATCAGAAACGAACTTTTGTTTTGTTTTCGTAATAACAAAAGTGACTTTATAATATTGCAATTATGCATGATTCGAGAAGGAACATAAGTTGATATTGGAAAAATGGGGGAAAAGAAATGGACACGTGGCAGGTAACGGGAGGGATTACGGGGAGCATCTAAGGAATCGTTGTAGTGACTCTGAGGTAAGCAAACAAATGACATTGAAGGCATTAAGGTGTGAAAATCTTCGAACTTGGACCATATGATCATTATTATAAAATCATTCAAAAGCTAAGTTACCCCTTCACAAAGTAAATAGCTCTTTCTAATCTAACGGCTACAATTAAATTTCTAATAGAAAATTGAGATACAATGTGTCGATTTTGAGTGAGTCAGGAGAGTAGGATTAATCGGTTTCTCGTCGTCGCAAACATGGAGTGAAAAATGAGTTTTAAATTAATATAAACATGGAGGAGAGATGGTCTCGGAACCTGTATTTTTGGTAAAGTCGAAAATCTAACTATAATTTTTTTTTCACATTCATAAGTATAAGAGATGTAATAGTATACAATTACAATGGATAAACAATATCATTCAGAGATAGTTAACTTAGTTTGAGATATAAGTAACTTTGTTTATGATATCCTAGCTCAGTTAAACAGATATGCTAGAGTTAAGGTGTACATAAACTAAGGTGTAGTAGGAAAATGAATGACATATCAGAAAATAATTTACATCATATATTATAGAGTCAATAAACAAAACTTTAGAGGCTCCAAAAAAACTAATGCACCACTTATCGTACGAAATGAAAATCTTAAGTGAACGGACGTAAAAAAATTCATTAGCCGTAAGTGGTCAGAGCATTACAATTTATTTCATTATAACTGTTGCTTTATATTTTTAATACAAATTACTTTCAGTATTCTCATTTTTAATTCATTAATTAGTAAAAATCAAACAAAATAATAAATTAAATAAAGTAAAATAGAAAATTATTAAAACTTTAAATGACACTTATATTTTGAAATAGAGTGAATATTTTAGAACTTGTTTTAGGACCACATTAGTAAATGAATTAATTGTTGCTACGGTCACGTGTTGGCATGATTTCTTGTAGCATGTAAAGCCAAATAGTGGTTGGATCTTTTCTTCTCTGTTCATTATGTTATTTTTGCGACACTTTACGCCAAATCAACTTGCTTTCTAGTTTCTACAAATTCTTGACAACTTTAAATAACCTTATATTATAGGAACGTAAGAAGATTATCTAAGCTGAACGGTTTCAATGTCCAGTCTGAATATAAATTGATGAAACATATTCTTGGTTAGGTTTTGAGATAAATGGTGCAGATTTTCTGAATCAAGTTTCAAACTTGTGGAAATAATAATTAAAGCGGGGTCCTACAATATTTTTCTCCATACAGGAAGAGAAGAGCAAGAAGAACCATTATATGATACACATCTTCTACATAAACAGAGACTGTTGTTAAACACTGCTACTCTCTATTTAATCCTACATCATGTTTTCCTACAGCATCTCTCAAACTTCCTCCTCGTCATAATCTTCTTCGTCTTCGTCTAACCTCTTACCCATACTAGCAAGCTGCATTGGATCCATGTTCCCTATATCCGATATGGACCAACCCGGATATTCCTCTGGTTTCGTCTCTCTTGAGGCTGTGACCACCACTGGTGGCTTTGTCTCTACTTCGAGCGATTGTGTGTTGAGATCGAAATCTCGACCCAACCCTGAGTTTGTGTCGTTTCCTACTTTTGGACTTTGCAGCTCTTCCTTTCCGTGGTTAGACATGTCATCTACATCCTTCTTCTCCATGTCTTGTTGTGTTGTTGGTGCAGGCATCGTGATGCCGTCTTGAGTAAGCTGTTGTGGTGCTGCTGACAATATGGTTGGCTCTGTTTCCATCTCGCGTTGAAGAAGCTCTCTTTCCGCTGTTTTTGCACTACGTCCACGTCCCCTTCCACGCCCTCTGCCTCTACCCCTTCCACTCGGCCCCACTTGCCCTGTCTCCTGCTGTAGTGACCACACAATAGGTAAAAACATCACATCAAGACACTTTTGGTTTCGCTTTACAAGAGAGAGAGAGAAAATAGAACGCTCACCACTTTGGTTTTCTTTAGTTCCTCATCGCTGTCATTAGCTTCATCGCCCAAAGGCTTCCTGGCCAAATCAAAACAACATATCAGCAGTCTACAAAAAGAAACCAAGAATATGGAACAGAAATAGAGTAGATAATTAACATAGGATCCAACCTTCTCTTGGAGATAGTGCGATCGTCCACGGTTGCATCAGCCTGGCCATTACCGTGACCATGCGCATTCCCATGACCATGGCCATAGTCAGGAACTTTGCTGACAACTTCCCTCAGAAAGTCAAACACGTTGTATGTTTCTACACAATTTTTTCTGTAGGTAAACAAAAAAAAATCAATGAATTTGGATGGCAGGATAAATGACATAAGCAATGATAATATTAGAAACATCCTTTAGTCACTAAGCAAATAAGAACAGAGCCTACATGCTGGAAGTAGTTCCAACTTATTGTAATAATGAGTTGATAATAACACACAGAGACTACTGATTGATAGATACAAAGATTAAAGATGTTTGTTTGAAGCAAAAAAGACTTACAGGTGCAAAGAGCTCACGGTCTTTGCTCCTCTCTGAAGGGTGATTTCATAGGTACGATCACAAAGGTCTTGTAAGAATAATTCCAAAGCTTTAGCTGTTGTTAAATAATTGTAGAAACTTAGCCAACAGATTCAAAACACAAACCTTTCAAATTTGCAAAAGAAAAAGAGGGTATGTGACTGACAAACAAGGACAGGCACAGCCAAAGCGATCTTGCCAACATCCTCGTCAGCTTGCATTATTTTTTTTATACGCGCCTGCACACAGACACACAATCCAATATCATTTACAATAATCATAACTTTATCAAAATCTCATACGCAACGCACATGAAAATAAACACTATCCAGACACCTAGAGAAACCCCAATCATTCGATACAAATACCCAATCATCAAAGAACCAATTTTTACAAAAAAAAAACCCAAATCATCAAAGTTTCTAATTTTTTTTAATCCAGTGGAACGGAACGTCGATATCAATAGCATAGATAAATAAATTACAAAACTTTGGAGCAACCCACCAATCAATCAATCAATCAATCAATCAATCAAGTCGGAGGAGATGAATCTGGAAAAAAAAAACTTACAGCAGGGAAACGGGTGTCGAGCTTCTTCCTCATGATTTTTTTGGATCCGCGATCTGACAGGAAACCGATTGAAACGAAAGAAAAAAGGATGAAAACTTTCGACGTGAGAACGGAAACGCGATCCAAAAGTCTTAAAGGCTTAATCAGAAATTGAGAAAAATCTTTTTTTTAAAAAAAAGGAATGAAATTTTTATGAATTAATGGAAAGAGTTCGTGGATGCCCACAAAACCAGATCCAACGGCGACTCCCTTCTCTTCTCCGACTTGTTCGTCCGTACGATCATATCCTCCACGATTTTTTTCCTCCCTTTTTTTTTTGAGTTTAAATAAAATAAAAACTTTAACAAGGAACGCGTCAAAAACAATTAAAAACTGCAAACAAATCATTTGTTTCCTTTTTTTTTTCTTTACTTGTAAACAAAAAGACTAAACTACCCTTCAAGCATGAGATCAGAAGCGTTCATCTACAGAACCTGGTGGTTGTTCTTTTGATGGCTCCTATGAACCAAGTGTTGAGAACCGGTCTGATTCAAAAATGTTCCAAATCAGTCCTTGAATCTTCTTCTTTGATCTCACTGTTTGGATTTCTAAGTTAGTTATGTACTTCACAGTTGTAAGTTAACATATGAGTGTATTGACAACAACCGAAACAGAGAGTTTATTAGCAATGTGGAAAGTTATACAGGATCTCTGCTAACTGTATCAACCAAACCTCAATAAACTCACAAACATAAGCAAGAAAAAAAAAACAAAATGTAAAAATGGTTACAACAATCAGCTTAATCTACAATGAATGCAAGCTATATAAAAAAAAGGTTAAAAAAAAATGTCTCTTAGTTCTTCCCAGTGGTTTCACTTTTTTGTTGATCTCAAATTCTTCCGTCTTTCAACTCGCTACTACAATGGTCCTCGTCCCTCGTGCAAACCACGCAGTACATGCTCGTTTTCCCCTTGCCAAACCCACACAATATCTGCCAGAGCAGGCCTAAGATCCTCCTCCACCAGCCTCTGATACTCCATCGTATCCCCACTACTTTTCTTCACTTCAACCAAGTGAAACGTCTCCGTCACTTGGAATATCTCCGCATCTATCAACAACCTCCCTTTCCTTCCCTCCTTCGCTCCTTCCATTTTGAACAGCCCCGCTTCTTGCTTTCTTATCTTCAGGTTCAACCCTCTGGCCACTTCCTCCAGCTTACAGATGATCTCCGAAGCAGGCTTTCTAGACGTGAACTTAGACTCTTTCTTGCTGTGCACTTCTCCGAATAGTCCTCCCAGAGCCAACCCCGAAGACAAGGCGATGATATCGAAAGCGTTCATGCTTGCAAGCTGTGGCGGCGGCTCATCACTTGAACTTAGACCTCCTGAACCCGAAGCTTCTTTCTCGATTCTTTTCTGCTTCATTGGTAAACCTTTCTTGAACCATGAACTCTCCTTGATTTTTGAGATGGTGATCCTAGTCTCAGGGTTAGGGTCCAACATCTTACACAACAGCCTCTTTGCTTCAGGGGGGAACTCGCGCGGGCACTTGAACTGCGCTTTACCGATCTTCCTATACATATCCATTAGGTTGGAGGCGTAGAAAGGGAGGTAACCGGTCAAAAGCACAAACAAGACAACCCCACAAGACCATATGTCCGCTTTAGTCCCATCATATCCTTTACGGTTCACAATCTCAGGACAAGCGTATGCGTGAGAGCCACAAGCAGTGTGAAGCAGACCGTCTCCCCTCTTGCTCTCGGCGAGTGCGCTCAGACCAAAATCAGAAACCTTGAGGTTATCGTGCTCGTCAAGCAACAGATTCTCCGGCTTGATGTCACGGTGATACACTCCACGGCTGTGGCAATAGTCAACCGCGTTGATGAGCTGATGAAAGTACTTCCAAGCGACGTTCTCGCTCAGTTTCCCTTTGACCATCTTCTTGAAGAGCTCTCCACCTTTGCAGTACTCTAGGACGAGGTAGATCTTGGATTTCGTGGCCATGACCTCCCGTAGGTCAACGACGTTGGGGTGTTTGGCGAGGCTCATCACGGAGATCTCTCTCTTGATCTGTTCACTGTGACCAACCTTCTTGAGTTTGTCCTTGTCGATCATCTTGATAGCTACACTCTCGTTTGTATGAACAGTACTCCTTCCGTAAAAGACCTTGGCGAAGTTGCCTTGACCCAGTAATCTCCCAACCTCGTATTTATCGGTTAATATGCTCGGTTTGTTCTCCATATCCTAGTCTTACAGATTTTTGATCTTTCTTTAAACAAGAGAAGCAATAGAGAGGAGGAAGAAGAAGGAGAATCAAATTACTTCTTCTGGAATGATAAAAGAAGATGAGTATGAAGAGAGGACGTGCAGATTTCTGCTTTTGACTTCTATTCATCTCTGTCTTTGTTTTATTTATAGATAGTGCTTGGAAAAAGAAAGCATGAAACATTCCAAAATCAAAATAAAATCTACATAGACAGTGTGCATATGTGTGTTCCCTGTGGACTCGTCAAACCTCACGCGCTTGCTATTATATATAGATGCCGTTTTGATACCTACCTACGTGTTGTCAACGCGTTAGAAAAAAAGAAGCGCACATGTTTAAAACGATGTTAAAGAACACTCTTGTCTATTATGTGTTTGATCCCCACTGTTTTCTTTCATATGACTTTTTTACAAAAAGTTCTACGAAACGAAAGTGAAATGTCTACTGATTCTTGTTAGCCAACTTTTCAAAATCCTTTCATGGAGTTTTATACACTTAACAAGGATTTGCTTACACCACAACACCCACACACTCATTCTATGATCCTTGTTTTGTACGGACAAAACCTTAAGAAATTTAATATAGGATGATGCTCAAGTAAACACAAAGGTAGTTTTGTTACAACAAATGAACTATCTGCAATTTTATTTTTTTGCAGCCTTTTTGTAAAGAATCAAGTTATGCAGTTGTGCCTTCTTTTTTTCACCTCTTGCTTTTGTTTGTTACACCTTTCTCGATGCTCATTTCTCAGTTGAAGCCGCTCTTCTTTCATGTTCTCTGCTACAATGGTTCAGGATGCTGTTCTACTCCTTGTTCATCCTGCAAACCACGCTTTAGCTGCTCTTCCTTCTCCTTATCACCTTGCCAAACCCAGACTATATCTCCCAGCGCAGGCCTAAGATCCTCAACAAGCCTCTGATACTCCACGGTGTCCCCATCACATTTCTTCACTTCCACCAGGTGAAACGTCTCCGTCACTTGGAATATCTCCGCATCTATCGATAGAGCTCCTTTCCTTCCTTCCTTCGACCCTTCTAGCTTAAACAGCCCCGCGTCTTGCTTCCTCACCTTCAGCTTCAGACCTCTGGCCACCTCCTCCAGCTTAGAAATAATCTCCGCAGCAGTATTCCTCGACGCGAATCTAGACTCTCGCTTGTCATTACCGTCCCCAAAAAGCCCCGCCAGATCAAAACCATCAGACAAACCGATGATATCGAAAGCGTTCAAGTACGCAAGCTGAGGTGTCTCCTCTCCGTTCTCACTCGAACCCGAACTCTCTCCAACTTCCATTGGAACAGTAGTAACAGCCTCCCTGATCTTCTTCTGCTTCAAGTGTAAACCTTTTCTAAACCAAGAACTCTCCCTGATCCTCGAAACCGTGATCCTCGTCTCGTGGTTCGGATCCAGCATCTTACACAACAGCCTCTTCGCCTCGGGTGCAAACCAGCTCGGACACTTGAAATCCGCTCTCCCTATCTTCCTATACATCTCCATGAGATTCGAGTCGTGAAACGGAAGGTAACCAGCAAGAAGCACAAACAACACAACACCACAAGACCAAACATCAGCTTTAGTCCCATCATACCCTTTCCTATTAATCACCTCTGGTGCCACGTAAGCAGGGGTCCCACAAGTGGTGTGCAGAAGCCCGTCCCCTCGTTTACAATCCGCGAGCGCGCTCAAACCAAAATCAGAAACCTTGTAACAACAGAGTATGTAAATAGATTAGTCGGTTTAAGCAAAAATAAAATAAAATAAAATAAAATAGATTAGTCGGTTTAGTGTTACATTATACTGAGCTGAGTGTGTAACAAACTATTAAACCAATATTAAACCGATCGGTTTAGCATACTAAACCGACTAATCTATTTACCTTGAGATTGTCATTCTCATCGAGGAGAAGATTCTCCGGCTTGATGTCGCGGTGGTAGACACCGCGGCTGTGGCAGAAATCCACCGCGTCGATGAGCTGGTGGAAGTACCTCCACGCGACGTCTTCCCTGAGCTTCCCTTTGGAGACTCTGTTGAAGAGCTCGCCGCCTTTGCAGTACTCGATGACGAAGTAGATTCGTGATTTCGTGGCCATGACCTCGTGGAGGGAGACGACGTTGGGGTGTTTGGCGATGCGCATGACGGAGATCTCGCGCTTGATCTGGTCGCTGAGGCCGACGCGGAGGACTTTCTCCTTGTCGATCATTTTGATGGCGACGCTCTCGTTGGTGTGGACGCTTCGGCCGTAGTAGACTTTGGCGAATGTGCCTTGGCCGAGTAGTCGACCGACCTCGTATCTGTCGGTTAGGACACTCGGTTTGTTCTCCATGGAGAGAGAAAAGGTGGAGACTTTAGGAAGCAAAACTCGCGAATCTTGTATCAGTGGAAGGGGGGAGAAGAAGATTTAGTTGTGAGGAAGACGATACAATCGATAAAGTGTGGATCTTTTGCTAATTGAGTAGCGCATCAGAGCTCTCTCTCTCTCTGCTCCTCTCTGTCTTTGATTTTTTTTTTAATATATTTTTTTGCTTTTTTCGTTTATTTTATTTAAATATAAAGAGAGAGAAAAATCTAAGGCAGATTTTTTTAAAAAATGGTGTTAATGCGTGGAAGTGTGAGGATAGACAGAGGACGAGCATGTGTTCCCTGTGGGCTCGTCCACCTAATACGCTATCATGGGCCTTCCACCGTTGACTTTTCTCTATGGATCTGTGGTTTTTTAATCCTAAGTGCTGCTTTTGTAATTAAGAAAAGATAAAGCCTCCCAATTAATAGCTAGATCTGTCAAATCATAAAAAATATATAAACACAATTTTCAAAGGACAGTTAGTGATTAGTACGCGATAAAGATTTGTCTCTGACGTGGATAATCAGTTTCGTTTTTAATTTTGGGATTTGGGGTCACATACATGGTTTTTAATTAATTTTTCGGAGGAATTGTGTGATTTGGTTTAGATCTTACTCTCTCCTAAGTCCGGATCTAATTTTTGCCAATATCTAATCTATTAAAAATTTAAAACTGAAATACAAGTTGGAGCTAACTCTTAATTTGTCTTCAATATTACAATATATGCCATTCCTATTTTTTAGCCTAACAATTTTTATTACTATCAGCAGTATTACTTAATATGCATTCGACATTCCATTAATAATTTATTTCAGTATTTATTATATTTATATTTCCCTTATTAATCCTACCATTTATAACATTCTACACGTTTAAGTTTTCGATGGAGTTTATGTATTTAATAGTCCCTTTTATGACATATGATTACCATTTATACGTTTTTTGTTGTTGTTCTTATTATTTAAAGTTATACCTGTTCGTAATACCTACAGGTTCTTGTACTATAAACATTTACATATTCTAACTCAAATTAGCTTTTTGAGATAACACATCCCTAAGGTTAATAGATTTGATATTCTTCACTAATCAAAAATTCCAAAATCTTAAGATATACAAACATAATAGTATTGATATATAGAGGCCCTAACATCTAAGTTACATTATGATTTTTAAATAAAACCTTGTTCGTTAGACGAACGCACTGCGGCAGCAATTAAAGATAAAAATGTAGAAGAAAAAATAAGTATTCGACGCCTCTCTTGTTTTCAATCGCAGAGAGGAGAAAGATAGGAGAAATAATGGTCGCTATTTTTTCTGGCGTCATCCGCGTCACCGGAAAACTTCATTTATTCCGACGCGGCGTCTCTCTTTTTCGTTTCATTTAATTAACGGTGAAGATATTTATTAACAAATCTCAGCCGCAGTGTCGAACGCAGTGTTGGTTAAACGAACATGGCCTAAAAGCAACCAGTAACCCCTAATGATAACAAACTTAGCATTTTAGTTTTACTATAATATAATAAAATATTTATACTAATAATAATATCCTATACCAAATATATTTTCTGGAGTGAGATATTTCATATATATTTTCAAAATTTTAAAAGTAAATTTGGAAATTTATTCAAAATGCTTTAAATAAGTTTAACCAGGTCTAAATTAGCCAAAATAATTATACTTGATCTAATATGCAACTTTAATAGATATTAAAATAAAATAAGTATGAATAGAGTTTGAAGTTTGAATGGGATGGATTTTATATGAGATAGATATACACATTCCAACTTCTTTAATAAGATATTTGATGTGATTTTATTAAATTTCTTAATACAAAATAACCCGCGCTTTTAAAATGCGGGTCAAAATCTAGTGAGAAATATGGCGTAAAGTATTTTATCTATAAATTTGAACTAACAACACAACAGTATAAAACTAACCCATGCGTTTAACCATTAACCAACATCAACATGTTAAAGGTTGTTTTTTAGAGTATCTGAGAAAAAAAAATCAAAAATAGTAAAAAAATATGAAAGGAAGAGAAGAAAGTCTCGCAGATGAATTGAAACAAGTTTAAAAACCTTTAATGACCACATGTTTTTGTTTAATTGGATTTGTTTTAAAACATAAAACAAAAAATTAATCTTTAAATAAAACTGATTAGACTAATAATATTTTTTATTCTGAGATATCTAATTTGAGTATAAACCAATAAGATTGCTCTTGTACGTTATATGTATATGCATGCTTTACATTGTTACACTGATTAGGATTTAAGTCGAATTCACAAAAGAAGTACATTAATTAACCCTAAAAAGTTTACTCCAAACACTTTGATTGCATATGGATCATGAAGAAGAGCTGTATCCACATAAAATAAAGAAGAGAGTGCAAATTCTGTAAAAGAGAATACATATAATTACGCTACTTTACATCATTGAATCTCCGTGTCCGAACCACTTACTGATCGTTCTCCAAAGTCTATATGCGTATGTGATTGTATGCACGTGGCTCTCCATGACTGCTCTCTCCAACAACGCAAATTACTAATCTCATCTAGGATCATGCGAATCCAATAAGCACATGGATGTCAATGTTCTCCATTGTAGTTTATAAGATATTCTAAATTATATCTATTGTGAAATAGATACATAGAGAGAATGATGTGGAGCGATGAATAAGTGAGGACTCGGCTGTACCACCACAAACAAATACGCGTCTTGATAAGTCTCTATGCCTCACGAATCTTATTGCGACACTTACTACACTATTATATCTTCAACGCTTTCATCAATGCATCTGACTTCTACATACCTATTTTTATACTATATAGCTCCAATAATTCAAGATTTAACTCTTTGGTTGCAAATATTTTTTTTTTTAAATGCGAATTAAAGTGTTGGAAGGGATTAGGATAAACCACGCATTTTTATATATGATATAAAGATAAGACTTGACTTTGCAGTTTTCATTTCCCTCCTGTAACCTTTTCCAATCTTCAAAGTCATAATCTTACCAACTCGCTCCCTCTATTTCTAATATAAACGTCAACTATATACTTTTCCTCAATTTTTCTATATATAATCACACACAAATACGTCTGTGACATAGAAATCAAGACACATAGATATGGGAAGCCAAGGCATGAGTTCAACTAGTCCCTTGGTGGTGAAGAACTCACAAGTGGTCATAGTGAAACCTTCTAAGCCAACACCTGAAGTCTCTCTCTCCCTCTCGACACTCGACAACGATCCGTACATCGAAACCCTCGCCAAAACCATCTATGTCTATGCCCCATCCTCCAAAGCCGTTCAAGACCCTGCTTCCCTTCTCCAAGATGCTCTCTCTCATGCTCTCGTCTATTACTACCCTCTCGCAGGAAAACTTCACCGGAGATCCGACGACAATAGACTTGAGTTGAAGTGCGCTCCCGGAGAAGGAGTCCCCTTTGTAAAGGCGACCGCAGAGTGCACTCTTTCTTCTCTCAACTATCTGGAGGACATGGACGCGGACTTAAACCAACTCGTACCTAGTTACGAAGCTGTGGCTTCTGGAGGCTACAGCGTTCTTGCTCTCCAGGTCACTGTTTTTGCGTGTGGAGGGATCACTCTCGCAACGGCTCTCTCTCATTCTCTATGTGATGGTTTTGGGGCGTCTCAGTTTTTCAAAGCCTTCACTGAGTTCGCCGCAGGAAAGACACAGCCTAGCGTCATCCCTGTTTGGGATCGACACTGCCTCACCTCTAATAATTTCAACATTAATGGTATATATATATAAAAGTTACTAACTAATTTTATCCAACTATCTCTTATATTTATATAAATTAAAAATATAGAAATACTCTATAATACACTAACACAACCTTTTGTGAGAGAATAGCATACGAGAAGAAAAATCTGTAAAACAGAACCAATTAAAATTAAAAGGAGTTTTTTTTATTTTATATTTGAATTTCAATTTAGTGATTAGAGTTTATGAGGGTGAGATTCTAGTTTAGGAGTTAAGAGCAATTTAGGTTTCTTTTTTTTGGTCAGATAAGAGTTTTTTTAACACATCAAATAAGTGTTATTTTGTAAATTTTTGTAGAGAAGAAGTAAGACTACCTCTTTTTTGTATATTATTTTTGATAATTTCCTCTATTTTCCAAAAATATATTATTCTAGGCTAAAGTTCATGAACCTCCTATTCAGTCAGATCGATTCAGCTACTTTGAATCTTTCGTTTTATTTATTCGAGATATTTGATTCATAACATTTGTACACACATATATATAAGTAGGTCAAATGGAGGAAGAACAAACTCCCAAGCTGGTTGATTTCGGAGAGGCTTGTTCATCTGCGGCAACTTCTCCCTACACACCAACCAACGACATGGTCTGCGAGATCTTCAACGTCACATCTCAAGACATCGCTCATCTCAAGGATAAGGTCACGGAAGAGGTCACAACTCTAGAGGTTCTTGCAGCCCACGTATGGAGAGCGAGATGCAAGGCCCTGAAGCTGAGTCCAGTTGGAACCACGCTATTCGGAATGGCCGTGGGCATACGCCGCACTGTGGAGCCACCGTTACGTGAAGGCTACTACGGAAACGCATTCGTCAAAGCCAACGTAGCAATGAAGGCTGGAGAGTTGAGCAACTCACCGTTGTCTCATGCGGTGAAACTCATCAAAGAGGCTAAGAGGGCTGCGTTGAAGAAACGTTACGTGTCCGAGCAGCTGAAAGAGACAGAGAAATGTCTGAAAATGAAGGTAGCATGTCAAGGAGGGAGCGGAGCGTTTATGCTGCTTACTGATTGGAGGCAACTTGGATTGCTAGACGAAGTTGATTTTGGGTATGGAGGATCGGTGAATATAGTACCAGTGGTGCCCAAGTTTCTTTCGGATATATGTGTTTTCTTGCCAAGGAAGCAAGGTGGCGTTAGGGTGCTTGTGACGTTGCCCAAACCTGCAATGGATAACTTGAAGGAACACATGAATCCCTTAAGCTATTAAAATTATATGAAATGATAAAATAATAAGTGGGCGAGTGTTATCCACATTTTAACTTATTTAAATATGAAATGGACCTCATGCTTTGCTAAATCCTTTTCTTGTCAAACGTTAGAGCATGATTAACTCACAAACCCTATTTGGATCTTTTAATGATATTTTAGTAATTAAATATAATTAAAAATCTTAGTTAAGAAACACCTTAATTTTGTGCTTCAATATTAGTCTCTTATTTAGGGGTTCTCTGATTTGCTTCGTCGTCGAGGAGAGAAATCCACGATTTTTTTTCGTTTCGTAGGACATAAACCGCCGATTCGATTCGACTGAGCAGCAACCGATGATTATTGTCGTCGAAGAGGAGAGCCACCATTAATTTGCTTCGTCGTCGAGAAGATCACCTATGATTGTCTCCGCTTCGTCAAAGAGAAACCGAGAATTTTCTTTGTCGATGAAAAATGAATTTTTCCTCTCCTTGTATTCTTCTCCGAAAAGCATATCAAGGTGACGCGTGTCCAACAAAATGCGTCTCTTCTATCACTTAATTAAGCAACGTGTCTTAAGACAATTTTTTTAAAATCCTAATTAGCAATTAAGAGACTTCTAAGATACGTCGATAATCATGGTTTTATGTTTTGCATCAAGTAACAATTAAAAAGACCAATAATTAAGCGCCAACTCAGCAACCATCACGTTACGAGCTTCATCAACTCAGATTTGCATTAATAATTTTATATACCACAATCCTAGAATCAATCACACAGAAAAACACAAAGTCAATAAAAGGCTTATTGTATTTCGTCTTTTATTTATTTTTACTTGATTAATTCAAATTTCAAAGAACCAGGCCCTTGGTTAGTTTAAGATTTCTAAATGGGCCTGTACAAAATAAATAAGCCCAATAGCTATATGAGTGAACAAATAAAACCTAGGGCTTCAGTTTTCTTCCTCTTGTGATATATAATTGAACTGCCGCCACAGAGGAATCAGAAGTCGTCGTCGTCGTCAGCTCCGAAACACCTGCAAACATGGTTCGTCTTAATATCTGGCTTTTCTCTGAGCTTTGTGTTTATCATGTGCCATCGATCTCTGAATCTCTTCTGCTTTGAGTGATATGATAGACATGGATATTCAAAACATGAGCATTTTGTTAGTTGTCCTAGCATAAATGTATCAACTTTGTATTGATTAGACTGGTCTGTCTCTTTGGCTTTTGTTTGCTCTGACCTCATATGTCTGAATGTAAAAATGCAGGCGAGGGGACTGAAGAAGCATTTGAAGAGGCTCAATGCCCCCAAGCATTGGATGCTTGACAAACTTGGTGGTGCCTTCGTACGTTTTCTTGTCTCAAACTTGTGTTTCAATCCAGACCGTTCATGACATTTGCCTGTAACATGTTGTCTTTGATTTTTGTTATGATGCAGGCTCCCAAGCCGTCTTCAGGACCTCACAAGTCGAGAGAGTGTCTTCCTCTCGTCTTGATCATCAGGAACAGGTTGAAGTATGCTTTGACGTACCGTGAAGTCATCTCCATCCTGATGCAAAGACATATCCAAGTTGATGGAAAAGTGAGGACCGACAAGACATACCCTGCTGGATTCATGGGTACGTTTCGTTTCTTTTTTGATTGCATGGGTGTATCTGATAATCGCCTAAGTTAGCTGCATTTTGATTTTGGTAGATGTTGTATCGATCCCCAAGACGAATGAGAACTTTCGTCTTCTGTATGACACCAAGGGACGTTTCCGCCTCCACTCCATCAGGGACGAGGAAGCAAAGGTAAAAAATCTTGACAATGTGTGTAAACAAAACTCTTGAGGAATATGGTTGGAATAAGAAGAATAATTGTGATTTGTTGTATCGTGCAGTTCAAGCTTTGCAAGGTGAGGACTATCCAGCTTGGGCAGAAGGGAATTCCTTACCTAAACACTTACGATGGTCGCACCATCCGTTACCCTGACCCCCTCATCAAGCCAAACGACACCATCAAGCTGGATCTTGAGGAGAACAAGGTCGTTGAGTTCATCAAGTTTGATGTTGGTAACGTTGTCATGGTGACAGGAGGTAGAAACAGAGGGCGTGTTGGTGTGATCAAGAACCGTGAGAAGCATAAGGGAAGCTTTGAGACGATCCACATCCAAGACTCGACAGGACACGAGTTTGCCACTAGGTTGGGCAACGTGTTCACCCTCGGCAAAGGTACAAAGCCATGGGTGTCTCTTCCGAAGGGCAAAGGTATTAAGCTGACCATCATTGAGGAAGCTAGGAAGAGGCTTTCTGCCCAACAAGCTGCTTAAAGTTGATTCATCAAAGGCCGTTTGGTTTTACTCTTAGTATCGTAGACTCTCGCTTCTCACCTCAGTTTTCAGCTTTTGTCCTTTCATGTTTCTTTCTTGCAGAACCCATTTTAAACACCTGAAATTCCAGTAGAGCGTTTTGTAATGTTTTTGTGGAATTTTTAAATAATTTACTCTTTAAAATCGCTTTAAAGCAAAACTCTATTTCCAGTTAAGTATTCAAGAATGAATATAAAACATGTAGCTCACATAGCAGCTTCTATGTCTCCGTATCAGATTGTTTGTTTGTTGCTCGACCTTTTTTACACCCAATTCAGATAACCATATACACAATCGAAAGAACAAGTGTAACTCTACGGAAGCAAAGTAAAAATCGGTATTAAAGCTCAAAACAATGAATGAAGATGAAGGCTGCTCCCTTGTTAAGAGCTCTCTCTATCGTATTGACTAGTCTCCTCTGCAGCCTTTGTCCACACACTGGCGATCTTCTCTGCATATCCAACCTGCACCATCCAAAATACCAACAACTCTGTTTTCACCCATTTTATCTCTTTGTTTCACAAAGCTCACTCATATTTCTCTGCATCCATTTTATGAAATAATTTTTCTCAAACTAATCAAGACTTCACTCATCTGATAATAATGTACCTGGTTAACAACAAACCCCTTCATCATATTCAAGAAGTCTGCACGCCTTTCTCTGTCTAGCCTTTCAACCTCGCTCCAGTTATTTTCCTGTCATGAGATGCATTAGACTTTTCAATCAGCATATAAGATTTGTTTCGTATTAGACGGAAAGCCACCTTGATCCGCTCGTACTCCCTGATGGCTACATTCTTGGCGTCCTCAGTGCACCTGATAGTTTCTTTTATCTCTTCTATCTTCTTAATCCTTGATTTGTCACCCCCAAATACCTTTGACGACGCAGCTTCTAGCTTCTCTGCTCTTCCTTCCAGTGAAGAAATCTCAGATAGAAGCGTCTGC
Source organism: Brassica juncea (assembly GCA_018703725.1). Taxonomy (NCBI): domain Eukaryota; kingdom Viridiplantae; phylum Streptophyta; class Magnoliopsida; order Brassicales; family Brassicaceae; genus Brassica; species Brassica juncea. The sequence continues at coordinate 58,070,733 of CM031936.1, read as the reverse complement.
ACTGTCAGTAAAGCACTAGATCTATCTGCAAACGCGCCCTGGACCGCCATCATTAGGCCAAGGTAATCATGGAGCGTGTCCTAAACATCAAATAACATCTCCTTAATGAAACTAAAGCCCAAAGAGTGGAAACATTCTTCACATGGTTCTAAGTTACCAAATGCTTGACCGTCTGAGAATTCAACTCTCTGTAAAACCTGCTTGCTTTGACAGCTGCAGTAGCTAAATTCTTCATATCATTGGCACGAGCTCTTTGAGAATTAAAGACAGCTTCTTCGTTCTCGAATTTCGTCAGCTTAATGAATGCTAATCCCAATTCCCCCATAGTCTCCCCCATGTCTTGCTGTGCCTTCACCAGTGTCTCAGCCTACACAAAAAATTAACAATGAGAAACACTGAGCTTAGTGATATGCATAACTAAAGCACGAAACTTCACCTGCTGTGAAGCATTAACGATCTGCTGCTCAAGATCATGCATCTTCTCCTTCTTCTCCAAAAACTCTTTATCTTCCTCCACAACAGCTGGCTTTGATCCACCCCATTCATTAGACACAGACTGTCTCAGCTCTTTGAACAGCCTCAGCAAATCTCTACCGCCTCTAGCCGGCTGAGCCACCTCAACCACAGAAACTCCTCCTCCTCCTCCTCCTCCTCCTCCCTCACCAAACAACTGCTTCGGCAGCTTCACAGCACCATCCAACATCCTAGACGCCACGTCAGCGCTCGCCACCAGCGGCAACTTCCCTTCCACCCGAAGAAACACCTTCACCTCGTCGCTACACCTAATCACAGGATGCGCGGCGAGCCTGCGCAGGTACTTCTCCAACGCGACTCGTCTCTGCTCCACGAACTCTTGCTTCTGCATCACCTGGCTCTCCACCACGCTCTTGTCAGGCCTCGGAGGGATGCAGAAGCCTCTGTAAGACTCGGCTAACCGATCGGCCAAGGTGACGACGTCTCTGAACCTTCTCCGCACGCTGAACTCGGATCCTCCGTAGTCGGGGAGATTGGTTCTGGTGGTGATGAGGTAGGTGATGTAAGTGCTTCCTCCGGAGAGCATGGAGGTTGCTGCGGCGTCTTGCTCTCTCTGAGGGCTGGAGACGGTGATCTTGATGTAATCGGAGGACGAGGAGGAGGGAGATCTGGAGAGGGAATCTGAGGAGTGGTGGCTGCCGCCGTCGTCTGCGCCGTTGATCTCGGAGTTGTCGTCGAACGGGCTGAAGATTACGTCTGCGTAAGACGGTGGCTCGATGTAGGACCTGCTGTCGCCGCCGTTTGGTTTCGATCGAGGCGCGGCGGAGAGTGGATCGGAATCGGCAGGAGTGACGATGATCGGCGGTGGAGAGGTTGTGGTCAAGGGATCGAGATCATCGCGGAGGAAGAGATTCTCCATATCCTCCGTGGAGGCGTGGAGATGGGCCTCGTCGTCATTCTCTGAGCCCATCATTTTTGCGAAACGGAGATTCCGAGGATTGTGAAAGTGAAGTTTAGATTAAAAAGCTGGAGTGACAACGGTCGCGGCGGTGGGGCTCACGGGGACGATACGTGGAGTAAAAGTCTCGTGAATGAATGAGCAGTTGGAGAGGAAGATGAGATGACATCGAGTCACGCTAAAGACTTTGCCTGGGTTTTGACCCGACCCGGCCTTAATCGGCCCAATTATGCAAGTTATTATCAGTCTTATTTGTAGACCGTAATAGTCATATCTCCGTATCCGAACGGGCTGACCAAGTGTCACGTGACTTGACCCTTTCTTGTTCCGAGTCAACTATCAGAAGTTTGAAATTGGGTTGCCGGGTCCGACCCATTGGGATGCCGGGTCACTGTGATTCTTCTCTAAGTACACACATTTTCACCCTCTGTTTTTTTTTTTTTGGAAATAAGAACGTAGTCTAATGGGATTTCAAATGGCTCAAAGCTTAGATTTTTAATACAAGGGGGTGGAAACAATCACTTGTATCATTGTTGATTTTAGTTCTTTTTTAATACAGTCCTTGTGCATCACTATGCAGGAAGTTTCTAAACGGCTAGTGATGTATCACATGAACAATTCTCAAGAGGAAGATGTGGAGACTGATTTTTGAAGTTTTAGAGAATTTTGTAGTATTGTAGTGTTATGAAGCAGAGGTAAGAAACCGCATATTAAAGAACTGTAATCATGAAGTTTTGTGGGGGAGCTGAAGAAACATGTTAGATCTAAGATCAGTCTCTGCTTTCTTTCTTGTTCTTTTAACTGATGATGAGCGCAGCAAAAGATTTGGTTTTGAGTTGATAAATTCTACAACCGCTTTAGGCATATTGTATAATTTAGTACATGCTATTTAATTCCAAAATAGTAAAGAAAGATTCTCAGAATCCAAAAAGCCTAAACAGGTTTGGTGTACGAGGATGAGAAAAAGAAAACAAAGAAAGTGGGCGGGTAGGGGTTCACCTACATCTTGTGGAATAAGAATTAAAAGTTTTTCAAAAAGAAAAAACTGTTTGTTGTTTAGTGGTTACACCAAAATCAGTCTATACAGGTTAGACTATCCTGCCTTCAAACTCAACTGCATATAAAAAAGTACCTCTAGCTTACTCTTTCTCTCATAAGTCAGAATCGAAATGAAGCAAGTCTTGCTCTTCTGTGTGTTGTTGGTTTTTGTAGCTTCACTTGTTAATGCTGAAGTTCACTTCCATGAGTTCATTGTGTGTTTACTACTTTCCTTCTCTCTTTTTTTTTTTGGTTTCCCTCCATTGAGATGCTCAAGTTATTTTGTTTTCTTTTGTGTGTTTCCTTTTAGATCCAAGAGACGCCGGTGAAGAGGCTGTGCAGAGTTCATAACTCCATCACGGTGAACGGACAGTTTCCAGGGCCAACTTTGGAGGTCAGAAACGGTGATTCTCTTGTCATCACAGCCATTAACAAAGCTCAGTACAACATCAGCCTCCACTGGTAACTCACTCTCCCTTGTATCAACTCAATATCTGATGATCAAAACCGTTGCTATAAGTATCCTCTGACACAGGCATGGGATAAAGCAGATGCGGAATCCATGGGCAGATGGACCAGAATACATAACACAGTGCCCAATCAAACCAGGAGGAAGTTACACCTACAGATTCAACATCGAAGAGCAAGAAGGTACCTTGTGGTGGCATGCCCACAGCAGATGGCTGAGAGCCACCGTGTACGGAGCTCTCATCATCCTCCCTCCTCTCTCTTCTCCCCACTACCCTTTTCCAGTTCTTCCCAAGAGAGAGTTCACTCTTCTCTTAGGGGAATGGTGGGACAGAAACCCCATGGATGTCCTGAACTTGGCCCAGTTCACTGGAGCTGCACCAAACGTGTCAGACGCCTTCACCATCAACGGTCAGCCTGGTGATTTCTACAGATGCTCCAGCCAAGGTGCATTTTAGTTTATGCTTCCTATGCCTCTAAACTGTTACAGATAACATTGTTTAGTTAATATTACGTTTTGTCACAATGCAGAAACTTTGAGGTTTCTGGTGGGATCAGGAGAGACCGTCCTCCTCAGGGTCATCAACTCTGGCTTAAACCAAGAGCTCTTCTTCGGTGTGGCGAATCACAAACTGACAGTGGTCGCTGCGGACGCCTCCTACACCAAACCTTTCTCCACCAGTGTCATAATGTTAGGTCCAGGCCAGACAACTGATGTGCTTCTAACCGCAGACCAACCTCCAGCACACTACTACATGGCCGCACACGCCTACAACAGCGCCAACGCTCCATTTGACAACACCACCACCACCGCAATCCTCAGGTACAAAGACGCCCCCTGTGTTACTACTAAATCACAGGCACGTGCAATACCCGCGCAGCTGCCAGGATTCAACGACACAGCAACAGCAGCAGCGTTCACAGCGCAGATGAGGAGTCCTTCGAAAGTTGAAGTACCCCTCGAGGTCGACGAGGACTTGTTCTTCACAGTGGGGTTAGGACTACTCAACTGCCCAACCCCCAACACGCAAAGATGTCAAGGCCCTAACGGAACACGCTTCACTGCCAGCATCAACAATGTCTCTTTCGTCTTCCCAAGACGCAACTCCATCATGCAAGCCTATTATCAAGGCACTCCCGCAGGAGTTTTCACAACAGACTTCCCTCCTGTTCCACCAACCACATTTGACTACACAGGAAACGTGAGCAGAGCGCTATGGCAGCCTACACGTGGAACAAAGGCATACAAACTAAAGTACAAGTCAAAAGTACAAGTTATATTGCAAGACACAAGCATCGTGACCACTGAGAATCACCCGATGCATCTCCACGGGTACGAGTTCTATGTAGTTGGGACAGGTGTTGGTAACTTCAACCCGAACAAAGACACATCCAGCTTCAACCTCATTGATCCACCACGGAGAAACACAATTGGAACCCCTCCAGGTGGATGGGTAGCTATCAGATTCGTGGCAGATAATCCTGGAGTGTGGCTGATGCACTGCCACATCGACTCTCATATATTCTGGGGTCTGGCTATGGTCTTTTTGGTTGAGAACGGTGAGGGTCATTTGCAGTCTGTACAGTCTCCACCATTGGACTTGCCCCAATGTTAAAACACTCGATATACACACACATAGACTTGTATGTTTCTTTCTTTCCCGCTTTATTTGTTTAGTATGATGGACTTATATCACAAGTAAAAGAAAAAAAAAAATTACTTAATAGTTTCTTCTACGTTGTACTTGTAAGCAACTTGTATCAAAGCTACAAGGCGTCCAAAAAACAAAAATAATGCACCAGCCGGGAATCGAACCCGGGTCTGTACCGTGGCAGGGTACTATTCTACCACTAGACCACTGGTGCTTGTTTGGTTAACAAAATATACATATTTATTAGACTCAAAAAAATGAATAAAAGTACATTAGTCCTCTCACACTTCACTCGCCATGTTCAAGAATATTCAAAGTATAAGACACAGAGACGCAAAAACTTCGTTACCTTCGCCGCCATGACCTCCGTGCTCGAATGCTGGTCTAACCGCGGCGCCGGCGAACGCACCGACGACGATCCAGTCGACCAAGTCCTCATGTGCTCCGACGACAGGTCCGAATCCCTCACCGCCGCCGCTCCACGTTTCGATCAGACCTCGTCCGCTATGCAGAAGCGGTTCCAGCGTCTCGGCCGCAACGTCTCCGACGCGATCGCGTCGCTCAAGAGCTCTCTCAGCCTCGATTCGTCGCGGGAAAACCAGAACGCATCCACCGGAGGAGGAGGAGGAGGAGGTAGGAAGCTGGTGTGGGCCTCCGTCGTGAGAAACCTCGCTAAAATGTATCCGGGGAGCCAGTTGCCGGAGAAGCTCGTCTCGAATCTCAGGAAGCATTACGATTCGTTGCCTCTCAGGTGACGGTTAAGATATTGCGTCATTGTTACTCACTCTGATTAAGCAATGTAATATTATTATTATTATTATTATTATTAGATCTTTGACATGATTGTGATTTTGGTATTTAACAGTTACAGTCAGGCTGGTTTTGATATGAAAGAGGTGTTTGGGCACATAAAGCTGATGGAGCAAGCTAGTGGAGATGACTACAGTCCTGCGTTTGTGATTCAAGAAGTGTGCGATGAGGAAGCTCAGGGTTTAGTGTTCAAGCTCACGTTCGCTTGCACTTGTTCGCTTTCTTGGTCAACTGTTTCAGCGTCTCTTGATAGTGCTTTGATCTGTTGTAAGAATGTTCAGATCTTTGAGAAGAAGGGATTGACTTTAGGAGTTGTTCTTCTTTTTGTTGAGTCCGGAGAAGAAAAATTGTTTAAGAAAACGGTAGAGAATGCGCTTAAATCTGCGGTGAGGAAGCCTAAGTCAAAGCTACCTTTTGGACTCTGCGGCTGTCAGGAACGGAAAGCGGGTGTAGGAGAGTTCGGGGATGTTGATGAAGAGTCCATTGATCAATGCTATGGGCAAGAGTTGGACGGTCCGAATAGTAAGATCCAGCTTGAAATGCCGCCATTAAACTCTAAGTTTTCTGTGTTAGTAGATGAATGGCAGACAATCCAATCTGGCGGAGATGATATAGAGAAATGGCTACTGTGTTCGGATAGTGTCGAGTTTGGTGATAAGTTGGGACCAAACTCATTCAAAGGGGTTTACAGAGGGAAGAGGGTGGCCATTGAGAAACTAAAAGGCTGTGATAAGGGGTCCTCATATGAGTTTGAGATACGAAGAGATTTTTTGGAGCTGATGACTTGTGGACACAAGAGCATTCTGCAGTTTTATGGTGTCTGCATTGATGAAAATCATGGGTTATGCGTGGTGACAAAGATGATGCAAGGTGGATCACTCCGTGAACTGATGTTGAAGAAAAAGAAGCTTCAGACCAAGGAGATATTTCGAATTGCTGTTGACATAGCAGAAGGGATGAAGTTCATGAACGATCATGGTGTTGCATTTAGAGACCTTAACACACAGAGGATACTATTAGATAAGCAGGGAAACGCTTGTTTGGGTGATATGGGAATAGTCACCGCGTGCAAGAGTGCCAGCGAGGCCATGGAATATGAAACAGATGGCTATCGATGGCTTGCACCCGAGGTGAGTATTTCTGTGACGCTTTTCTTCCATAATCTCAGCTCAGTGATTTGCTTTCAGGATTGTGTGTGCATTGCGATTACCTCATCATATCTGATCTGCAAAGCAATGATAAAGAAAACATTGCTTGGTGATTATATGAGTACATTATAGACTTGTAGGCACATACTTCATCATGACATTAAGTGACCATGCCTAATGTTTTCTTTATCTCTAGTTCTTCTTGGCCATTTATGAAAATATTTGTTACCAAACGGGAGATCCGGGAAGTAAATTATTTTGGGAAAACCAGTTGTTGACTGCAGTTTGTGAAAATGGTTGACATCAGATCATAGCGGGAGACCCGGAGAAGACGAGTGAGAGTTGGATGAGCAATGCGTATAGCTTCGGGATATTGCTTTGGGAGATGGTGACAGGAGAGGAGGCGTATGGGTCTTGCTCGCCAGTACAGGCAGCGGTTGGGATTGCAGCTTGCGGGTTAAGACCAGAGATCCCAAAGGATTGCCCTCAAGTTCTCAGATATCTTATGACCAAATGCTGGAACACTTGCCCTTCCACACGCCCTAACTTCTCTCATATCCACTGTGCCTTGCTCCGTGCCATCTCACGGTAACACACTCTTCCATCTCCACTGTTTCCACGAATTGGACGGTAGTTTTTTTTCCTTTTTTGAAGAAATCTGTAGTATCACATAAGTAGTTCCACGTTCAAATAAATTTTTTGTGATAGCAATGATTGAGAGATTATTGTAGACGGAGCGTAGAAGTCAACAGGTTCATTATAAAGCCTCTTTGCAAGCCCACTCTCATTTTACCTTCTCAATGGGCTTACTTCTTCCCAAATTGAGTCATTTAACACACGCAAAATATGTTTTACGGATTGCCTCCTTCAAAAGTATGACGATGTTCATTTCATTATTTTATTGTTTGTTGCTAACGAGAAAGAAAAAACAAGTGAAAGTTTACTGGGTCAATTTCTAGAGGGGAAGACAGTATCGTGCAATGCAGATGGTGTCAATATTTAAATTGAAAGTGTCATTTTCAGTTTCCAAACTTTCTATGGTTTAACATTTGTATATATAAGAAAAAGTAGAAGCCTCCGGCCGAAGCTATAACATTTTCCTTAGTTGATTTTTTGAGCAACTTGTAAATTGATAAACAAGTCAAAACAAAACACAAAAGGAAAATGAGCAGACATTGATTTGTCTGAGACGACTTGAACAACTCCATCAACGCAAAGGATGAGTTCTGCTGGTCCACGGTGGAGGTTGCTCCGGACAGAAATCTCCTTCCTCTTCCTCCTCTTCTTTCTTCATCACAATCTCACGTTTGGACTCTGTTTCAGCACCGAAGGTACTTTTTTTTGTTTTCATCTTTCTCTGAGTCTATTCAACGGTTGATGGATGGTGTTTTTGCAGCATTTGCTCTGATGAAATTCAAACAGAGAATCAAGATGGACCCATTTGGAGCTCTGATGAATTGGGGAGAGCTCCCTCATTGTTCTTGGTCTGGTGTTGTCTGTTCACATGATGGAACAGTTGTCATCTTGTAAGTCAGAGATGAGCAGAGTCCTAATGTAGTTCCCATCTTTTCTCACTTGTATAAACATTGGTTTCTTATTATGTATACGTAGAAATCTACAAGATCTCTCCCTTCAAGGAACGCTTGCACCTGAACTCGGAAACCTAACTCACTTGAAATCTCTGTAAGTAAACGTTTTTCCCCCGCACCTCTTCAAACTATACCTAGTACTAGTAGACACATATATCTACAATTCTTATTCTTCGTGTGCAGTATTCTGAGAAACAACTCATTTTCCGGGAAAGTACCTAAAGAGGTAGCAGAACTGCAGGAGCTTGAGGTTTTGGATTTGTGTAACAACAACTTTGGGCAACCATTTCCCTTCAGCTCCAACGGTCGTAAGCTGCTTCAGAAAGACCCTCCTGGCCTGGTTCCAGCCTTGGATGAAGCTCCTCCTCCTCCTCCGTTACCTTCTCCTCCTCCTCCCTTACCTTCTCCTAAATCCTCAGTCCAATTTCCTTTCCCTCCTCCTCCTCCTCCGTTGAGTAGAGGCCCTCCTGCTGGTACCCCAACCGACCCGCCTCCAACAGTTCTCCCTCCTCCAGCTCAGCCTCCACCATTTCCTCCTCCTCCAGCTCAACCTCCACCAGTTTCCCCTATAGCTGTGCCATCAGCTCAGCGTCCTGCTATCAAGAAAAAGAAACCTCACACGATTTTTATAATAGTCGGAGTGCTAGCAGGTGTACTAGGCGTCATGGGCGCAGTGGTGGCATTCTTTCTTCTCAGGAAGCAAAAGGTAATAATGATAAAGACATGGACAACTAAGAGCATTGGCCACCTTCAAGATGTTGACATTACAGGTATTACGTTTTCTTCGGTAACTCTGTTATGTTTTACTCTTATGTAATACCGTAGCAGATTAGTGAGTGAGTTTAATGTACTTATGACTCGTGTAGGTGTTCCTAAGCTGAAGTTATCAGAACTAGAAACTGCCTGTGAAGATTTCAGTAACATCATAGGTTCCACACCCTCAAACGCCACCATTTACAAAGGAACTCTCTCCACCGGCATTGAAATTGCCGTTCTATCTCTCGCATCTGGATCCCTCCACGACTGGTCAGCGGATCTCGAAACGCAGTTCCGACAGAAGGTACCTCCTTCTCTTACACACTCTACTGTCTCCTCTTCTAAAAACCACATACAATCCTGCAATGCAGATACAGAGGTTATCACAAGTTGACCACAAAAACTTTCTGAATGTTATCGGATATTGCCATGAAGACGAGCCTTTTAACCGGATGCTTGTTTTCGAGTATGCTCCTTACGGATCCCTCTTCGAACATTTGCACGGTCAGTAATGCCACTTCTTCCACAGACAGAGAGTCTCAGCCCCATCTCTTTTCTAACTTTTAAGTGTAATACTATTTGCAGATAAAGATGCAGAGCACTTGGACTGGTCAAAGAGACTGAGAATCGCAATGGGAATAGCTTACTGTGCAGAACAAATGCACACTCTAAACCCTAAACCCATCTCCCACGTAAACCTCAACTCCTCTTCAGTCTACTTGACAACAGATTACGCAGCCAAAGTCGCTGACTTTACATCCCTCAGCTCCACGCCAATTGATCCCCAGACCAACTATGTCTACAGCTTTGGCGTCATTCTGTACGAGGTCATCACCGGAAAGGTCCCAGACCCGTATTCTCCCATCAAGGAAAACAAACCGGCGAGACAACTTGTGGATCCGACCCTGAAAAGCTTCGACGAGAATGTCCTGCATAAACTGTGGGAAGTGGTGATGGACTGTTTGAATCAGTGCCCTGAAATGAAGGAAGTGGTGGGTAAGCTGACAGAGATCACAGGAATCACGGAGGATGCAGCGTTGCCAAGGCCATCTTGGTGGGCGGAGCTGGAGATTATAACCACTGAGGGAACCTAAAGTGTGTTAACTTTTAGTATATATATATGCACAGTAAAGCAATATGCGTCATCTCTTTTCTGTGTGATCAACATTTTGTTTTTCATATTTCATGATTTGGGTATCAACTATCATCAACATGTCATATACCAAAGATAATTTTTTTTTCTTTTTTTTCTGAGGGTCAATTTAGATGATACCTTGAAATACTAGAGATTCCATCGTCTGGCTTTAAGACAGTAGCAGTCCAAAGGTTCTAAATGACATGAAGTTGGACTCTAGGTTTTGAAACTGATGTCTGTATAAAATCGTGTTCAGCATCTCATTCATGTCCACGCCTTAAACGACATGAAAGATAGTTATGTTCAGTCTTCAAACTCATTTTTTTTCTAATGGCGGCCCCAAATGTATAATAGATCCATTGACATGTAAAAAAGAGTAGCTGCTTTAGCAACAAAAGGTTTGGAAATCTTCAATTCTTCAAACACGAGACTATAAGAACCCGGAAACTCTCCCAGGTTATCTAGTTCCTCCATAAGATTAGAGATTCTTCACGAGATTTCGTTTTCTCTAATAATTGTTTTGGGAAAGTGATAAAAAGATATATGCAAGTGTAGGAGTCATAAAAGCAATACAACCTCAAATGTTTATCATTACACTAAGCGATTACACCAACAATGTTATAACCAAAAGTACAAACACAATGTTTTGACGAACCAGTTATTGGAATATTATAGACTTACAAGACGCTTAAGAAACAAAGTAGAGAGACATGAGGTTTAAAGAACAGTGATGATGCCACGAGGATGGTTTCCACCGAACTTCTCCGTGAACCATTTGTATTTCTCCGAAGTGAAGAAGATATGTCCAATCACCAATCCACAAAACACACCAGGTCCGTAGGCTATTGCAGCAGCTATCCAGTTCAACACTTCTTCTGACTCTTCGGATGAAAATTCCTCGGATGGTTGTGAATTCCCCGATGTAGGAAGATGGATATCTCCGCAGATTCCCTCGAGACCATAGAGTCCAGGATTGTCCTCAAATGAAGAACACTTTTGACTTCGAAACTGAGTGCTCCGTGGAACTGGACCTCGGAGAAGGTTGTGGGAGAAGTCCAAGTATGACACGAAGGAGAGGTTGGCAAGATCAGGAGGAATATTACCCGAAAGGTTATTGTGAGAGAGGTCTAGTGCCTCTAGATTTGTTAGATTTGCCAAGGACGAAGGGATACTGCCTGTGAATGCATTTCTTGAAAAGTTGACATGAATCACTGCCTTCAACATGCCAACTGATTTAGGGATCCGTCCCGTAAATTTGTTTCCGGAAAAATCAATTGCTTTGAACACAAGTAAGATCCGAGGAAACTCTGTGTCTACACCTTTATACATCATCTCCCTATTGGTAATTAGTGGAGTGGCCCAAATTCCTTATATATTACTAATGTTCCTTTCATATTTCCGATGTGAGATCTTCTCTCCAATACCCTCCCTCGAGATAATGGTGCGTATAACCATTAATCTCGCAGAATCCATCATACCCCTCCGAAACCATGCTTTATTTTTCTAGCGATCTCGGAGAACTGAGCCTTCTATGGGCCATCAGCTAATGGGTTGATCGGGCCACTGTCCGGGCCGGATTAGTTAATGGGTCAGGGTATTGGACCCGCTCTGATACCATGTTAGATTCGGGTTTATTATGGGCTTCCAACTTAAAATCAATTGGTAATTAGTGGAGTGGCCCAAATTCCTTATATATTACTAATGTTCCTTTCATATTTCCGATGTGGGATCTTCTCTCCAATATCCATTGAATCCCAATAACTGTATGTTTTCGCAGCGTAAAATGAGCCTTCACCCAAATAGTCATGCCATTCGGTTTTATTTCTCCACATCGATGACATTTCATGCCAGTTCACAAAATAATCTTGTGGCAATGTTCCACTGAAGCTATTGTGCGATACGTCTAGGACTCGCAGACTCGGAAACCCAAGATGTGAAGAGATTGTACCATAAAATTCATTTGATCCGAGAAGAAGAACACGTAATGATCCCAAAGATCTCAATGAAGATGGAAAGGTGTCCTTTAGCTTGTTTCTTCTCAGATTCAGATATTCCATAGACTTGCAGTTTATCAAAGATTTTGGAAGCTTCCCCACTAACTGGTTACCGCTAACGTCTAGCGATCGTAACTCGGTGGCATTGGTAAAGATGTCTGGAAGGAATCCGCTCAAGTTGTTGTTTCTTAGATTTATATGGCCACCAGAAGCAGTGAAATTTATCACGCATGAAGGAATGGAACCAGTGAGATGGTTGTTTGACACATCTAAGAAGGATGTACGGTATGGTACGAAAACTTGCGGTGATTCCTCGAAGCTACTGAAAGAATTATGAGAAAGTGCCAAGGTATCTATCCCCCAGCAGACACTCGGTACTTGACCTTCCAACTTATTGTAGGAGAGATCTAGATAAAAGAGGAAGACTAATCTGGACATAGATCCAGGGATTGGCCCGTGGAAGTTGTTAAAAGCCAGGTCTAGAACGTTTAGCTCAGATGCTGAAGATGTATTCCCAAACTCTAAGGGTCCCTGGAGTTGGTTTCCATTCAAATAAACCTTTTCTAACGAAGGAATCGTAAACAAGGATGTAGGGACATTCCCGACAAAAGAGTTTCCTCTCGCGTCAAATATCTCCAAGTTACGGAGTCCACTCATGTTAGATGGAAGCGTGGATTTGAAGTGATTATTGGAAATGTCTAATTCGGACAAGCTGGTTAAATTCAATAGTATGTGAGGTAAATCTCCACATGAGAATTGATTATCTGAGAGATATAATACTGACAGCTTGTTGAGTTTGGCAAATGAACTAGGAAGGTTACCACTCAAGTTGTTTGAGTCTATGGTCATAAACGTTAGTTGGTTTAGGTTGCTAATTGAAGACGGAATTTCACCTATCAAGTTATTACTAGAAAGGTAAAGTTCTATGAGGTGAGAAAGATTTCCTAGTGAAGATGGAATTTTACCTACCAAGTGATTATCACCAAGACTAAGATGCTTGAGATGAGAAAGGTTTTCTATTGAAGATGGGATTTTACCTCCTAAGTGATTTCCATGAAGGTCAAGTTGTATGAGATGAGAAAGGTTTCCTAATGAGGATGGAATTTCACCTGCCAAGTAATAATTCCAGGAAAAGTCAAGACTTCTTAGATGAGAAAGATTTCCTAGTGAAGAAGGAATCTCTCCTCCAAGATTGCAACTGGCAATGGTTAAGTGGTGAAGGTGTCGGAGTTTTAAAAGACTAGTGTTTGCTTTCAAAGAGCTATTAAGAAAGATCCACTCAAGGACGAGTGATATCACGTCACCTGATTTAGCATGGCATGTCACACCTTTCCAGGAACAGTGATCACTGCTCGTGTTCCACAAACTTGAAAAGCTATCAAAACGACCATCCGGGTCTGGTGCACTGAACGGGAACTCATTTTTGAACTCCAAAAGAGCATGCCTTTGGAGCGCAGGAGAAGCAAAAGTGTTGAATGCAATGACAAGAAAGAAGATGAAACAAGATTGGATCTGGATCATCATCCTTCTTTCTTTTTCTTTTTTTTTGTAAAGTTTTGTGTGGTAAGTATTGAGTTGTGTAATGCTTATGGGGTACTACTTTATAAAGAGCTTTGGCTTCGCAAGTCTTGCGTCAACTCTTTTTGGATTTTCAGTTGATTTTTCAAGTCTTCTGTGATCAATGAATTGTCCCACACTCTCCCCAACTTGACTCAAAAGGACCATTGACTCATTCCTTCCTCTCCCTTGTGGCATGCCATTATTTTAAACCACTTTTTTTTTTTATTATTAACATTTGGTGCAACCACTTAAATTATTGTTTGTCCTTTTTTTTTTTTTTTTTACTTTTTGCAGATTGATTCTCTTCACATCTCTAGACATAACCTACGGCACGCCATTATTTCAAGACGCATTGCTCTTACTTCATGGGACTGCAGTGTAAACAAGGAGTTCCAGCAGCATAAGGCGAGAAGTTCGACATCAGAAAAAACCCTTGAGGAGTTTAAACACATTGTTAATGGCTACATGTTGTGGATTCCCGGGATGGAGGTTAGTGTCAGTCATATAAAGCGACTAAGTATACCGAGCTTTGTGTTTCCTAGTGGAGTTAGACCTTCACATACCTCCAAAGAAACATGTGGGCAGAAAACGCCGTTCAGAGCACAGAATTTCTTCTACAGCAAGTGCAGCTACTACTACATATGAAGCCAATTCTGAAAGTAAAGGTGGTTCTAACAGTCCCGGATATGGGAAGAAGAGAAAACGGGTAGACGATGAGGGGCTCACCAATCAGTTAAGAAACTCCAAACACGTTGCTGTTTCAGTTGTCTTTAGAAAATGGTGAAGGCTGTAGCCCGAACCCATCTGTTGGATACATGCCATTTGCTCAAATCCTACGAAAGATTATTGTACAAATGGTAATTCTGATTCCATCAGTAAAGGATACACCAGAGAATGGTGTTGTATTACAACAGAGAGTCAGCCAATAGAGAAGATAGCCACTCCTCAAGCTCCTAGTCAAGAAACAAGGGGAGTTAGAAGACAGTTTTGATTTTGAAAATCAAGTGACTGAGCAGAGCCAGAGTACCACCAATAAAGACGCAATCTCGAGGACCACTGCAACTGTTGTGTTTGTCTACTTCAGTCGACTTTATATATCAGATTTGACAATGTTTGCATGCTCTTTGTTGTCTGTTTTTACGAAGGTTAAACTTCACGTCTCTAGGCAAAACCAACGGCAAGTGATAACGATGTTTGCCATGAATCTAAGAGCTTACTTTATGTAAAATAAGATTCTTATACTATGGTCATGTTCCCTTTGGTAGTAGCTGGCGATAGCGACAGGCAGCAGTGACTAGCAATAGCGATTATCGATAATTTTTGTTGTTCGCTTCATAATCATTATATTGTAAGAATTTGCGATTAGTTGATGCAATCAGTCACTATGTTGTTCTTTTTGCTATCGCTTGCGATAGCGACTAATCTTGGCAGTAGCTGAGTTGGATAGCGACCTGCTGCAGCAACTAAGTTGTAGTTCGCTTCATAATCGTTATTTTGTAATCGCCTGCAAAAAATTTCATCTTTTTCGAAACTTGCAAGTAATATAGTGGAGCAAGTAATTTGCAAGTAATTTATTTCTGATCAAGTACTTTGAAATAACAAGTACTCGTTTTAAATAAATCAAGTACATGTCCAAATTTTGGATACTCTCAAAAGTATCAAGTACAGCTAAAAGAGGAAGTATCCGCGTTGTGCCAGCCTTAGATGTTTTATGCGTTTGTGAGTAAGAAGACAGAGAGCAAGTAGTCAAAAAGTAAATGACGGTTAGAAGATGTGGGTGTGTATGTGTATGCATGGCAATAATTATATAGCCGTTTGTTTTGTAACTTTCTATACATGCGTTTTAATATACTCTTCCAGAAATTGGCAGTTTCTTACATTGACAGAGAAATCGTAACAGAATACTGTAACAACTAACAAGAGTACTTACAAATCTACGCATGGCAATCATTATTATAGAACATTTTACATTTTCACTAGGCCATGTACGCCTATGTGTTCTTTTCTCTACATTAAGGCGGTCAAATCTTTCTTTAGTTTAATTAAGTTTCTGTGACAAAAAAAAAGGGCGGTCAAGTTAATTTATTTTAAATGTTTGTCTTAATAAGGAAGAAGCCACAATCCAAACTGAAATGAAAACCATACATATTAATGTATACCAATTACTGACTTGTCCCAACAAAAAAAAAACACACACACACACTGTAAAATGAAACACATGAAACTTGGGTGCATCGAGAGATAACGTGCATAGGGGTAGTCAAATCATATGAGTCATTTTCTTCTTCAGCCTCTCTATCTCCGCTGTGTTGGCCTCAATCTCTCCTGTTAATTAGCATTATAATTATTAATATTATATCAATTCAAGATATATATCTTATTAACTAGCTGTTGTATAATAGATACTGTACGTACCTTGATCGGAGATAAAACGTTGAATCCAACCAGACATAGACTCCTTAAGCTCCAGTTGCTCACGTTCTAGACATCGCTTCTGCTCGCTCGCCATCTCTACTTGGGAACGCAACATACTCACCTGCCACTATATATTCACATTTGATATTATGAAACCATAGATACACAATATTAAGATTCATAAAATTAGAATATATATTCAGATACATGGAGGTCCCTCGATTTCTTCACTAGATCATCAATATATTGAAGCTTCTTCCACCTTGACTTCTGAGCCGCAACACGGTTCGAAACTATGCTATTATACAAAGTCCAAAGTAGGGTTACTTAAGGTTGATCTACGTATCAAAATGTAAGAATATATAATTAAACGTGATCAAATTATGTAACCAGACCGTCTGAGCTTCTTCGGGTCCATGGCAGGGTCAATATTCTGACGTAGACGAATGGTGAAGCCAGGCTCTACTTCATAGTTGACGTAACCCGCTTTCTTCTCTTCCTCTTGGCTACCACTACTGGAACCTTGAAACGATGTCGGCACGGGAAAGCTCGGGTCATACATGTTTTCTGTTGCAATTAAACTCAATGAAATGCCGTTCAAAAAAAAAAAAAACTCAATGAAGACAAGAAAGTGTTCAAACCTTCTAGAAAGTCTGTAATGTGAGTAATGAATAGGCGTTGTACTACTTTCGTGTTCTATATTTATAGTGAGTAAACTACATGTCAAATACCTTATTTGGCCTTTTAACTCTTTAAGTCTTAAGTAATTAGTAGGAAATGATTTTACTTTGAAACAATAATTTAGAGAATAGACTTGACCATTGCTTTGTCGACAGTTGGTAAAACTTTATCAACTTAATTAGTCACTTTCCTAACTTTCAATACCGTCGATGCACACAATTACTAATATATATTTCAATATGTACAAAATGTGAGTAGTATATTGACCGATTATTAGTTACTACCATTAAACACATAGTAACAGTATATATATAGCCAGTAAATTTTAGTTATGCAATAATAGTTTTATATAGAAAAAAATTTGACTTTAAAATAAGTACGTTAATATGTGTATAACGTACGATAGGAGCAAACCACTGATAGTTTTTGACGGTTCACATTTGGGTGAACTTACATATATGCTTTTCACACCAAAAAACTTACATATGATTTATGATCTTTATTTAGATAGTAGAAATTTCATAAATTTGCATTGCTTGTGAGCCGCCATGAATGAATATTTAGTAACAAATCATATATAGAACTATAGAAGATAAACGCATTAATGGAGAGCATTAAAGAGGACTGAAACTTTTAACAAACTCGTGAAGATGTCCCATAGAAACCCACATTTAACTTCTTCTACTCATTTTTTCACCTATACCATACCATGTTCTTGTCTTTAATGTTCTCATTCCAAAACGACATACTAGCCCTAAATGCCCCAACCACATAAAAACCAGCCCCCCCCCCCCCCCCCCCCCCCCCCCCCTCCCATCTTCCTTGCCAGACAAGAAACCCAAAAGGAAATAAAAAGAGCAACTTATAAGCTGCTTTTGGAGATAGCTTCACGGAACTGAACAAACCACTGTGGGGATGTTGTATCTGAGGAGTGGCTCTCTCGCCGTTCTTCCGCTCCCTGGAGTTTCGCAGGAGAAGGCGGCTTCTTTGGAGGTGGAGAAGGAAGAAGAAAGAGCAGAACCCTAGCGACCTCCTGCATTGTGGGTCTCTCCGTAGGGTTTCGCTTAGTGCACAAGAGAGCCAATTGAAACGTCTTCTTGATGTGTCCTGAGTCCACGCAAGTCACTGAAACCTCTGCATCAACTGCATCCATCACTGTGTTATCATCTGCCTTCGACAGTATCTGCAACCGAAACCAAATGATATAAGAATAAGCATGTTAAACACTATCCTCGTTTAAACTCTGTTCCACAAGTACTCATACCATTTGATGCAAGTTGGCTTCATTATCCACAGCCTTCTTCCCGGTCAGAAGCTCAAGAAGTACAATACCAAAGCTGTAAACATCAGACTTCTCGTTCAGCCGAGAAGTACGGGCATACTCAGGGTCGATGTAGCCTATGGTTCCAAGAACGTAGGTTGAAGCATAAGTTTTGGCTGCTGGTATGCTCTTGGCGATCCCAAAATCTGACAAACGAGCTTCGAAGTTTCCATCGAGGAGTATGTTCGATGACTTGATGTCCCTATGGATGATCCTAGGGGTGCAGTCATGGTGAAGATACGCGAGTCCTTGCGCAGCTCCAACGGCTATCCTCAGCCTCGTTTCCCAGTCAAGCTTCACTTTCTTCCCAGGCCCATGGAGAAGGTCCCAGAGAGAGCCGTTTTCCATGTAGTCGTAGAAGAGGAGGTTACCGAAAGGAGACAAGGCGTATCCGTGCAAGCTCACAATGTTTCTGTGTCTTATGCTCCCAATGGTCTCGAGCTCTGTCTCGAACTCGCGCAAGTTGTGGGGATGGTGATTGTAGATTCGCTTAATGGCAATAGGTCGGGAAATTTTTGAGGCGCACTTGTAAACCGTGCTGGAAGCGCCGTATCCGATGATGTACTTCTCGCTGAGGTTCTCAGTAAGTCTCATGATATCGTCAAACGTGTGAATAGCCATGTCCATGTGAAGAATCACAAGCTTTGTTGACCCTGTAACGTTTCCCACATAAAAAGCCTTGCAATGATGCTGCAGTGAACTCTAATGAACAAAGAGAGTAAGACCAATACCTTGAGACTGTTTTGGAGAACCTTCCGAGACTTGTTTCTGCTGCTTTGACTTGTAAACCGCAATGACAACCATGCATATGAGAGTAATGAAACCGAGAACCATACATATCACGGAAGTTCTGGTGAGTACTGTAAAGAGGGAAAGAAAAAGTTAAGAAATACACCAGTTAAAGACAATGCAATAGGATAGGTGAGAGTTGAGATACCTTGTGATTTGGGCAAAGGAGGGCCACATATCGATCCAACCCAGTCCCCGCAGAGAAATGGATTTCCAATGAAGCTATAAACGACATAAATAGATTTGAGATCACATGGACAGGTTAAGAGGATTGAGAATGTAGCAAGAGCTTATACCTGGCCGGAGCAAAATGTGAGAAGTTTTTCATAGGTGGGACTATTCCAGATAGATTGTTGAAAGAGATGTTCCTATGACGTAGATAAGAGGGGATTAAAAAATGTTGACTAAAGAGACTTTCGTGACAATTATAACAAAAGAACACTCACAGATTGACAAGACTGAAGCAATTTGTTAGCTGATCTGGAATCTTCCCATGAATCTTGTTGTTGTTCAGTATTCTGTACAAAGAAGAATAAAAAGAAATTGAGATAATCTGTTTTAGACGCTAATATGTGGAGGAGAAGTGATAGTTTACTTACAGGGAGTTAATGTTCTGCAAAAGGCCAAGCTCAGTTGGAATAACACCGGCGAGGAAGTTGAATGATACATCGCTGAGAAGCAAGGAGAGAAGTTGGTAAAGAGGATGTTTATCATAAACGAAGATACTTTGTGCATAAAGAAAAAAAAAATTACATGAACTGAATGCTTCGGAGGTTCCCAAACTCTGCAGGCAATGGTCCATTGAGATAATTTCTGCTCAAGTTTCTGAAAATTACAGCACATCTCGAGTCAACAAACAGAAGGGAAAAAAAAATTAGTGTGAAAGCAAGGCAGCTTCAGGTGTTGATGATAACATACAAGATGAGAAGATGCTCAAGATCACCAAGTGTTAATGGTATTGGTCCTGAGAAACTGTTGCCAGATAGATCTCTGAAACCAAAAGCTTGTATGAGTTAAGTTGGTGGACGTATAAAGATGAAGCAAGAGGATGTAATGCTCCCAAGAAAAAAACGTACAAGGTATCAAGATTGATAATATGGCCAAGCTCAGCAGGTATTTTGCCCTTGAAGCTGTTTGAGGAGAGATTTCTGCAATACAGCATTTGACTCAAGATCAACACAGACAAAGAATCAAATGCCTGTTTATGCAATCTTTGAAGCTTACAAATAAGTCAAGCTTCCAAGATTCCGGAATCCAAGAGGTATCGAGCCATTCAGCAAGTTCCCATGCACATTGCTGAAAACAAGAAAGGCAGAATAAGCTTTTTGATTATAAAGAGAGTAAAGCCATAGAAAGTTTCAGGACTTACAATTGATTTAAGGCCACACAAGAGCTAATGTTAGATGGAATCGGCCCTACAAGATGGTTGTTTGCGAGATTCCTACAGGGTGGAAAGATACATTAGTCAGCTTAACAAATAAGATAAAAAATGATTTGATAAGGGAAACTCAGGAGGATAAGAACTTACAGTTCGAACAATTGTTCCAGCTTCCCAAGCTCAGGTGGGATGGTTCCCACTAGCTCATTATCATTTAGTTGCCTGTGATATGGTAAAACCCTCAAGAGATAAGCTTAAGTTTCCAGTTGGACTTTAATATTGAAGTTACCAAAATTTCAATCTTACAAATAGCTGAGTCGTGACATATTGCCAAGCTCAGGTGGGATTGGTCCTGTGAGCTTGTTGCCATGAAGATACCTATTTTCAAGAATTAACTTTATTCGTCTATAACAAAGATCAGAAACTACGCATGTCACACAGTAAGTAGAAAGTACATGACTCACAACTTTCCGGTAAAAGAGAGATTGCCAAGTATTGGTGGGATAGGCCCAACTAGTTCATTGTCACTCAGATCCCTGCGCATTGGATAAGTTAATTTCACTAAGAATTTGAAACAAAACTAAAAAAAAAAAATGGAATAAATCAATAATAACAGAACTTACAAAACAGCAAGGGCCTGCATTAGACCAATCACTTCTGGAATTCTACCAGTCAACCTGTTTCCTTGAAGTGACCTGAACGATTAACCCAACTCCAGTTTACTATATGAACTTCTTTTGACAACCAAACAAGAGGTTTGGCGTGTCATAACAGTACTTACAGAGTAGCAACTTGGAGGAAACCAATATTGTAGGGTATAACGCCAGTAATCTGATTATATGACACATCCCTGAAAATCCAAAAGACAAAGTAAGTCTACAAGAGTGTTAAGTTCTGAAAACTAAGAATGTCTCCTTGAGGTAAAATACACATACAGGATCTCATAGCTTGTGCAATTCCCAATGTTATCTGGGATAGTTCCAGTTAGGTTGTTGTCTCTCACATCACTAACAACAACATAAAAGGACTAAGTTATGACTTGCTCGAATCACTGAGGTTTAACTGAGCAATGTAAAACATGATAGAGAGCTGAGCCGGTTTCACTTACAAGTACCACAAACCCGTGAGCTGGCACATGTCAGGAGACAATGTACCAGACAACATATTCTCACGCAAACCGCTGCCACAAAAAAAATAACATTACAATCAGAATACGAATGTTCAGTTGCATTAAGAACTTAGGGATGAGCAGATGAACTTACAGATACTGTAAGACCTCATTCCAGTAAAGCAACCTTGGTATCTCACCGGTTAGCTGGTTTCTTGCAAGGTCCCTGCAGAATCATATGCAACGAAACTACAATCAGTGGAATGTCCACATTGCTTTCAATAACTTTTGACTTATAAATAGATGGCATCAGACAGAGACTCACAGGGTCTTAAGGCTTGGAATCTGGGTTAAGGTTGCTGGTATAGGGCCAGTGAGCTGATTATTCTTAAGGTTCCTGAGTTTGCCAGAGGGTGAAACTGTTAACAAACAGGCAGAGGGAACATAAAGATGTGGAAGGAGAGAACACTTACAGAAACTCCAGCTGTTTGAGTTTAGAGACGGAGAACGGTATGTCTCCAAACAAGCAATTAGAGGAGAAGTCACTGAAAAACAAAAGATTAGATTATAAAATAACGGACAACGCATAATTTTATTAACTTGAGTATAAAAACAATTAACAAAATCTTACACATAAGCAAGAGATGCACAGTTTCCAAGCTCGTCTGGGATTTGACCGCCCAGTTTATTTCCTTGCAAGTCTCTGTTATATAGAATGGAAACATGTTAATAAAGATTCAACTCTTAAGCTTATTCAAACAACATATAGGTTTCGAAGAGAAAAGAGAAGACGAACATTGATTGTAAACTCCTCAGGTCTCCAAGTGCTGGTGAAATCTCCCCTCCAAGATTCAGATTAGACAGGTTGCTTCAACCAGAACAAAGACAAATCACATTAAATCAAATGAGAAAAACAAAAAAAAGGAATAAAGTAAAAGGATCCTCACAGAGAGACAACGGAGAGGGAAATGTTATCACACAAGACACCACGCCAAGAACAAAAGTCGCTGTTGTGAACATCGTCCCAGTCCAGAAGCATATTCGCCACGTTGCTGAATGAGGCTTTCATCTCCATCAACGCTATCCCTGTGCCAAAATCCAAACCCTTTAATTATTTAATAAACAAATAAAAAAGGATTTGTTTAATCATTTGAACAAATCTTTAATATATGAAGCCACATGCCAAAATCCTCCACTAGATTAGTACTACAAACTACTCTGTTAAGCAATCTAGGGCTCAGCTTGCCAAAAACTCTCTCTATCTTATTCTTCGTTAGTGACAAAAAAAAACCATACTTTATCAACTTTATCACCACCAAAAATCAAAACTTTATGGGTTTGAAACAACGGGAAGAGACAAACGATTCAAGAAGAGTAAGAAAGAACCTTCACTGTTCATCGGAGAAACAACACCGATTAGCAAGAAGAAGACCACCATCCCCAAGCAAAAAGCCAAGCTTTTCATTTTCTTCATCATACTACTCTTCCTCTTCTTCTTCCTCGAGATATCACACAGAGAAACCCAGAAAACAAGAACACCAGTCCAGATTCTTTAGAGAAGAAAGCAAGATCCTTTTTCAAGTTTCTAGCAACAATCACAAAGGGCAAAAGAATCGTTGTGCCATTGTTGGGGGAGAGAGAAGTGAGAGAGGGGGACCGACACAGGCGATTAGCGTGAACTGTAAGGAAATGCAGAGCAGAGATGTTTAAAGAAGAGAGAGAGAGAGGTGGAGGAGGGTACAACAGTCTTCATCATAACTAGAGAGGAGAGCTTCCGACGCCAATGAGAGAGAGAAACTTTTAGTACATATCTCAGACAACGACAAATAATGTCAGTAGCTAGCCATATATACATACAACGATATGTAATCACTCTCTCTGTACTTAAAACTCTCTGCTAAAACATCTCCGATCATCTTTAATGACACACTGATCGAAATGATTTAGCTTTTGTTTTTTACTACATAAAATCACACACTCAGAGAGAGTGTCTGTTAAGAGATGATACTATTAACTGTTAAGTAAACTAACGGCGTTGGGTCCGTCTGATTTGACGGCGACGGCTGTTCAGAAAAACGCCGTTTTCCAATGTAAAGATAACGTCTTTTTAAGAAGTCCGGTGAAAAGACATTCCTTTGTGTGGGGGGAGAAACCCCGTTTACGCGCGCGTGCATCGGTTTTATTTGATCCAACGGTGGATAAATCCCCATACAACTATACGAGAAACATACCATGGACTGCGAGGTAGAGAATTAAACCATGCTCTTTCTTGTGACATGGAGTTAATGCTTTTTGATGATGATTGGTTGAACTCGAAAGAAGCCAGAGACCGGTTGGACCGGTTTAGTTGAGTTTGCTTCCTCTTGGTCACGTCTTTGTACTGTAATTACTTTGATTAATTTTTGACACCGACTACCTTGTACTACTAACACTAGAGGTCGAGTAAGTTTGGTAGAACTGTGTAGATTGCAATAAATTAAAGAAATACTATAAAATTACGAAATGAAAATGAAAATGAACAGTGGTTTACACTGTAGAATCAATGTTAAAAGAAAAAGAGCTGAGATCGTGTCTAAAGCTATCATAGGACAGCCTCGTATAAAGCTGTTACTCTTTCTCTATCGAAAAGTTTTTCTTCAAGGGATTTGATTTTTAATTGATTCTGCGAAACAAACATACGTTCATCATAACGTTCAGATGAATACTATATCAATCCATCGTAATGTATATTTTCCAAAGCTATACCATGTCTCACATTTAAAAAAGAAAAAAAAAAAGTTACTGAAGTGACATATCGAGTTCGAGTCAGACCGTAGGGGCCCAAAAGATATCAGAGAAAGATTGGTTAAACCCCGACCGTCTGATTAAACCGATATTTGATATCGTTGGTTCTCGCTTGCCCTCATGTTTTGGCAGCTTCCTTCTGTGCCATATATCTCATATCTCTCCTCCTCGACATCATAAGCCAAAAGAAAAAGGAATTTTGAAATTTTGAATATTCAATTTATGGTGGTAACGTATACAATAGAAAGAAAAGATGCATCGAGTTACGTTTGGTCTTCTTAGCTTAATATGGACCGACCGTATCTTCTTCCTCGATGGTTCTGTTCTTGATTCCTCTATGTTGTACGACCTACTACTGGTCAAACTTTTAGATATCAGTGTATATGCTAAAGGGCAAACCAAAAAGAAGAGTAAATATTAATAGATTATACCATAACATACTACATCGCTTTATCAAGAACTAATCACATGTTCACTTACTGCTCAATTAGTATATGTTTAACCATAACTCGTCTTGTTTAAAGAAACCGCAGCTGAAACCTACTCACTATAGGGCCTTGAACTCGAAGCCATGATGAGTCCATGACCACTTGGGTATGATAAAATGCATCTTTTACTTCTACATATGGCTTCATACCACTTGCATCCGGTGGAGTTCAGTTCGGAACCGCAATATAAAAGCATGCACATGCGAAAGATTAGTTTAAATATTAAAACTTATATGGTAACGTATATAATAATATATCGAATTAACAAAAACAAGATTAATGTGCATAATTCAAACCAAGCTGGATAAGCCTTTTGCAGATTGTATGAATTCCTGCACTTAATTTCCTATATGTTAAAAAAAAAATTTCCTATATGTATTCATGGCCACCAGGCCCCACGACCAGATTTCAACTGCTACAGTAAAATCAGTAGATTGGGTGACTATTTGAACGGCAAAAGAATATTGTAGATAGGGCTCGTATATCCACATGATCTAGGTCGTGTGGAGGTTCAGCTATATACGCAACTCTATGCTTATAGTCTTGAACGGTGCATGGTTCTAATACGTATCAAGACCACTTTCCACGCATTCAAGACTAGCCTAAACTAGACCAACTCAGTTATTATCGTTTTCAGTCTTGAGAGGTTTGTATTGTCATTTTATCATAACTCACAGTAACAATAAATGAGGTGTTGTGTTAGTGACCGTGATCTGGCTTGTGGTATTGATTTGATCATTGAATAGTTGACAGCTTCTGGTGTATTATAATTTGTTAAGCTCAATTTTTTGTAACTATTGTTTTTGTAACAAAAAAAAATGACACTAGGTAAACAAATCATAATTCACCATAATTGTTGATGTTAAAAAACAGTTAGCATTAGAGCGAAGAGACAATCAGAGAAAACAAGCGTGGATTTTACAGATCCACGTGGCATACTATGACAGGTCCAAAACGTGTGGTGAAATGTGGGTTTAAACGCCGTGAAGCATAACTTTACCAGATGCAATAATGGTCGTCTCATAGCGTCACATCTCTTAATTGCTGATATGCTAGTAGTTGCTACGGGTAAATGTGAAAGAGTTACCGGGTAAGTATGAAAGAGCTGCCGGTTTGTTACACAATACAAAGCCCACATCCGAACCAATGGTCGGGCCTAAAGCAAATGCCAAGGCCCATGGACTGACATTTATTTTTTGTCGGAGAAAAATAACTGCTTTACAGCAAAAAAATATCCACAGTGGATAGTAGTCTAGTCTCCCTAGTCTTTTTGTTAAAATATCAACGTCGACGTGTTTATCATATCGGTGTCTTATTGCATCTCGATGGATTGATTCCTTGTGCCAAGTGTCCATGAGAAAATTAGTAGCAGAAGATGACAACGAACATCATGCAATTTATACAAGTCCTTCACGAGATCCTTTTTCTCTATCTCTTTCTTCTCTTCTATTGATCACTACAGAGACCATCTCTTGCTTGAAATGACGCTCCCTTCCCTGATCTCTTCCTGCTTTCTCTTCTTCACCATCATCTTCGCCACGCATGCCTTCGACCTTAGCCTCATCCAGGTTCTCTCTTTTTCTTATCTATCTAATTTTTCTGGTTAGCACAAAAATCAAGAACCGGTTATCTCGTTACCTGAATTTTTTTTTCTATCTCTTTGTAGATGGAAGCCGGAACATGTCCGTATACGGTGGTTGTCATGACGAGCTGCCTCTCTCCGGAGTCGACGAGAGATCAAATCAGTATCACTTTTGGCGATGCCGATGGCAACCAGGTTAGTTTAGAGACAACTCCGGTTTAAACTTCAGCTTAAGTCTCTAAAAGTTAATTATCATGAAATTAATCGCTAACGGCAAATAAGATACGGAGAAAAATATTTATCCCACTAATTAGTTATTTTCTTTCAAATGGAATGTTTATTTCATCATAGGCTAAACTTTAATAAATGTAGATGAATGGCTCATTCTACCGTATAGTTTATCCTTTTAATTAACTATATAATACGTACTTGCATGTCATCGCTATGTACATAAGACATGGAATTTTGCGGTTATAGGTGCATGCAGAGAGACTAGGTGGATCGGTAAAAGGAACAGGGAGTTTAGGGAAGTGTTCAACGGACACATTCCAAGTCCGAGGTCAATGTTTGACTAGCCCTGTATGCTCTCTCTATATCAACCGGAATGGACCCGACGGTTGGATCCCCGATTCCGTCGAGATCTACGCAGAAGGTTTGAAGTCTGTTAAATTCGATCTCAGCAAGAGCGTCCCTAAAAACACTTGGTACGGCCAAAACAACTGCAACACCACAGGCCCGCCATCGTCTCCCGGACTGCCTCCACCGGAGGCACCTAAGCTACCACCGCCTCCCCATCCACGACCTTCGGCTGCTTCCCGGGGTAGGGGAGATGGTGAGAGAGCTTTCCTTGCGTTCGCCATTGCTGTTGCGGCTGCGTTCGCCGCAATGGTGCGTTAAGCTTGCTGCTTATGTAGCCACGAGACTTCTTTTTTCGTCGAATGTGTTTGTTTGCTTTGTGGTTTTGTTTCAGCCTCAGTGTTGTTGTAAAAACATAACTAAATTATGAGTACTTGGTTTTGTTTTAAAAAATAAACCCTTTGTTAATACTTGGCTTTGATGCACAGTTTTCTTAAGTCGTTATTTCTATAGTATTAGATCTAATTGGTCAAAAGGATTTTTTTTACGCGTTAAAACATTGTTAGAGATAACTACCATCATATCCTTGCAAATTCACCTAAACCACTTTTAATGAAACTGGAGTGTGTAACTGAGGTGTCTAAAAACAATTTATTTGGTTAAGATCAGAAACAAGAAAATAAATTTCGATAATTTAGACAACGGACATCAAAACATTAATAGATCTTAACTTTGTATAAAATATTGAAGTGTTGTTGAGAAGTAGAATGCATGGGATTTGTCTGGTAGTAGTGTAGTACTATAGTAGTAGGTGGAGTTCGTGGAAGTGACGCCGCGTAGCCGACTCATGTTGCTTACTCTGCTCTCACTTGTCCAACTCTTCCCTTTACACATATTTGGTTTTGTTTTGTTGGACTGACTGCTTAAACGTGTCTTTGAACTAAACTCGGGACCAATACGAATTATATTCTTCTTCTTTATTATAATTATTATAACTGTCTTATAGATGTGTTAAAATCAAAGTGTAGTGCAAATGAACCATATTTGGAGTTTAAAAAACAACATTACTCTATAATAGAGTGAATCATTGGAGCAAATCCAACTCTAGAGCAAATCCAACTCTATAATAGGGTTGCTCTATTTTAGAGTGAATTATAGAGTAAGTTTTTGTGTACCATTGAGGATAGTCTAAAAGCAGATCATTGGAGCCTTCGATTCAGTTCCAAGCAACATACTCAATCCTGTTTCATAATGGAGGCCCATAATAAAAATACTAAAAGACCCATGACATTCGAAATTTCCAGCTTTTTCCAAAGCTAAACCCAATCTGAAAGGCTAACTTACAAAAGCCGAGTAGCAAGGCCCGTGAAGAAACAAAGTACAAATCACGTCGCAATGAACCTCAAATGCAATTTGTGTGTAAAAATACTCCACAGGAAAGACAAAACAAACAAAAACGAATAAAAAATAGATGCGTTGTTTTGCTGCAACAATCCAAACTAAATAGCAGAGGACTTTACCCCCACAAGTTTTAAATAAAGATAAACTATACGAACATTTTAAAACCACAGCAATCCAAATCGCACGTACATATAAAATCCAATGGATCGAGATTCAAGAATCATTATAAAGAAATACGCAAGAACCCTTCGCTCGACGTAATCTCTGGCCATTACATTTTAGGTTTTCGTTGAAGACAAAAAATCGAGGAAAAGACAAAACAACCCGAGGTATAAACAATATGCATGTCATATCTTACGTAAGCATGAAGTTAAATTAAGGAAAAAAAATACTATATCAGCAATTGTCATTTTAGAAAAAAACAAACTAGTAAAGATTGGGTCTCGCGAGAAACAGATATGGACATCACTGATAGAGGTTGCAAATGAAAAATAAAGGGAGAAAGGTATGTACAAAGATGAACATGTAGTATCTAGAAGAAAAATGTCATTAATCTAACATTGTACTGGGTAGTTGTCACTGTGTGAATACAGGCTACAATAAAAAACCGTACATTTAAATCACGACGACATAATTGATAGTAAGACTCATGAAACCATATATTATTATGTTGGTAATTAACCAGATATCTAGACTACTTCGACTATATAAATTTTGAGCTATTTGCACTGTCGTGTAATTTTGTAAGATACAGTGATATATTTGTATTATTATTACCTAACGTAAGATTCACTAGATTAAAAACATTTGATCGTGACTAGACTGCGTGGCCACGTTTTGATGTATTTGGAACGATTTTGTTTTTGTTCCTACAAGACATGGTTATGTCATTTCAATTGCTCAACTAATTTTGTCATTAGTTTGACCACAAGATAGGCGTATAAATTTAGTTCACAACACGTACGATTATTGTAACAAATGATCATGTCATTTGTGAAATAAATTCAACGCAGTGTTTCTTTTGAAGGAATCTTTTAGTGAGAGAAACTGGATGATGCGATGAAAGTTTTGGAAAAATTCTTGGGTTCACCCCCTAAGTGAACCTATAGGTGGGGTGAACCTATAGGTTCATCGACTAATGAGAATTAGTTATTTCATATGCAGATTTTTTTAAAAAAAAATAAACACAATATTTAAAATTTATTTTTAAAACAACAAGATAAAAAATAAATAAAAATAGTAGTAGCTGGAAAAAAAAGAATTTTTTTAATATTGTTAAAACCGTTTATACTAAACTCTAAACCATAAATCTTAAATACTAAACTCTAAACCCTTAGGTAAACTCTAAACCATTGGATAAAGAGATATTCCAAGGGTTTAGAGTTTACCCAAAGGTTTAGGGTTTACCCAAGGATTTAGGGTTTAGTGTTTAGAGTTTAGGGTTTAGCGTTTAGCGTTTATTATGAACAGTAATAATGTTAATTTTTTTTTTTGGCAGCTACTACTATTTTTTATCTATTATTAAAACTGTTCATAATAAACCATAAACGCTAAATCCTAAACCGTTGGGTAAACTCTAAACCCTTGGAATATCTCTTTACCCAAAGGTTTAGGGTTTAGTGTTTAGGGGTTATGGTTTAGAGTTTAATATAAACGGTTTTAATAATACTTAAAAAAAAAATTCCATCTACTACTATTTTTATTTATTTTTTATCCTTTTATTTAAAAACATAAATTCTAAATATTCTATTTTCTTTTCTGAAAAAAATCTGCATATGAAATAACCAATTCTCATTGGTTGGTGAACCTAGGTTCATCTAGAGGGTGAACCCAAGAATTTCTCAAAGTTTAGTGCATTTTCCATTATTTTTTATTAGTATAATTAAGCATATATAGCAATGTCTATACATAAATATATATTTAAAATATTATAGTTTACAGTAAATTTTACTTTGAGAATCTTTAGTTATAGTTTGAAGTGTTTTTGAAAAGATTTTGACAACTGTGTTCGTCGTAGAGTAGAGTATAACATTTTTTGTATTGTCTACTGAGATTTACTTCCAAAAACTACTAATTGTCTGTACATCAATATATATATAACATTTTTGTGTATTGTCTATTGAGGTTACTTCCAAAAACTACTAAGGCCTTGATTGGTAGAGCATTAGCATTAGCATTATGCTCTACATTATCCAATCAACATTTGTTAGAAAAGCATTTGAAAGAGCATTTACTAAATGCTAATGCTCTCCAAATGCTCTCTAGCAAATGCTCTCATATGAAGCTTTTGGAAAAGCATTTGCATTTATAATTTATAAATTTAAGAATAATATATAATTAGTTCATTTATTTGATTTTTAATAATATCATAAAATTATTTTTATATCCAGAAAATGAAATTTTGATTTCTAAAATAAATTTACCATATAAATATTTTTATAAATATTATTTCACATCTAAAATATAATTTAATAATATTAAATTAATTATATAAATTATATTTTAAATTAACTATATAAATTAAATTATATAAATTGATTAAATAAATTATATAAAATAATTATA
The DNA here is from genome assembly GCA_018703725.1 of Brassica juncea. NCBI lineage: Eukaryota > Viridiplantae > Streptophyta > Magnoliopsida > Brassicales > Brassicaceae > Brassica > Brassica juncea. The sequence continues at coordinate 58,040,063 of CM031936.1, read as the reverse complement.
TAAAATAATTATATAAATTATATTTTAAATTAATTATATAAAATAAATTTTAAAATATAATATAATTAAATTAATCACATAAATTATATTATATTTTAAATGCGAAATATTATTTTTAACATAGATATTTTAATTATAAAATTCATTTTTTAAAATAAAATTTTCGATATAAACATAATTTTTGAAATTAGTAAATAAAATAAAATAATTATATATCTTTTATATATTAATATAATATATATATATATATATATATTAATATATAAAATAAAATAAATATATATATATATATATATATATATATATATATTAGAAATATATTCATTATAAATAAATATATTATATATTATATACTAATTTTAATAATAATTTTAAATAGCATGTTCATACTGCTCTACCAATCAATCTATTAAACAGTTTAGCAAAAACATACAGCTTCTGCAGTATACTGATTTTATAGGCTACAGCTGCTGTTTTCTTATCTGCTTTGCCAATCAGGCCCTAATTGTCTGTACATCAATATATGCATATGCATGGTATATAGAAATATACGGGAAAATGTGTTTTGGAATGTAGCTTCTAAGTTTCCGGTTTTTGTACACCTTCGGAAACATACAGAACACAGTTTTTAAATGAAAAAACGAATATTATGTAATTCATTCTAACATGTAACTTCACAAAGAGATATTTGTTTTTGTCAGAAAAAAAACAACGAGATATTTTTTTGATCTGTATATCTCTTCTTTTTTTTTTTTTGTTAAGCACTCGATACATCATTATTATTTTATCTCCATTTTCAGTATCATTAAAGTTAGCTACGGTTAGAAAATGAAAATCTACGTATATGTTATCAGTGATGTAGTCTATTACTCTATAGTTAATAACCTTAGCAAGTTAGCGTATGAGGAATAATTTAATTTTTTTTTAAAAAACAAAAAACATATGAGGAACAAAAAAACATAGACCCGGTTAAAGTAAATAAATAACTATAACAATAATAAATTAATAGTGAATCCATTTTTGTATAGTACTTATCCAATAAGAGAAATAAAAGAAAATACTAACTAAGAAAAATAGTCCCAGTTTACAAAACTTCATAAATTTCTACTATTTGAAACCAAAACCAAAAGCAGAAGTAAACAAAAAAGGAGTAAGGCCTAAAAAAACTAAGCTTACCCCGTATAAGTGGACCGAGAGAGCTGATCGAAACGATACTTAAGTGGGACTGGGAGATATGCAAACCTAACATTTTGATAATGAGAGAGCAACAAGTTATTTATTGGTGCATGTTACTTCACTCGTTTTGGACCATTTCTTTTATTTGCAGACCAATGTATTGGTATCGTATCATTATCATAAAATTATAGTCCAACCAAAAGAAGATAACAGAGAAATGGAAAAACACTAAAAGGAGAAACTTAGAAAGACCAAAATACGGTGTCGTATAGCTGGACTGGATAGAGATCAGTGTCGTGGAGTGTGTGAATGAGACGGCAGTAACGTGACAAAACAGATGCGCGTGATGCACGTGAAGAGAGCCTGATTAACCTTATGAGAAGTAGGGGATGATGCCCCATTGGACCCTTTATAGATGGTTCCATTTTTATCATTTATTTATTATTTATTTATATGTGTAATAAAACTACAAAACAAATTTCACGTTAAATGCGTTTTTGTCTTTTCCTAGTCACTTGTTATTTAGTATTTGGCTCTTTCAGTCTTTTCTTTTATTGAACAAACAATCTGTTTCTTACGGTTGGTATTGTTGGTAATATCATAAAAACTTTAATATAAAAATATAAATAACAACTAAGAATAATTTCCTTAAAATATCCGAAATTTACAAATGATGCATTGCTATCAACCTAGCAAAACTTAGGATTTAAACTACTATGTTTGCAACTCAAATCCATATTACATTTGAAAAAAAAACTTAAATCCATATTTTAGATATCTTAGATACAAATATTTGTGTGACAACCTGTTCCGTGGATTTACTCGTTCCATGAATCCAGACTCACAGTCCTACATGCATCGATCCCAACCCCTCTCTTATAAGTTCTACAGATCAATTGGTGACAACTTGTCTGTGTGAGAGTTGTTAAATGGTGAGGTCTTGGATTCGAAGAACGCCAAGCACATCAATAATCTATATGTGGGAATCAGTGAGAGTTCACATATGAGGAATTATGGTCGATGATCTACAGGACTGTGAGCTTGAAGTCTACGGAACGATGGGTCTACGGGACGGATTGTCAAATTTTGCACGCAGAAAAAATTACAATTATTACTTTATTTAAGTTACGGCATTTCAATGCTATTAAAACATAAGCAATTTTTATCTACTTACAAATAGTCTAGGTGGACCATTTCATTTATTTTTTCCTATTATTTCTCATACAACTAATTTAGTCGTTATTAAATGTATATCATATCTAACTAATTATTTTAATTTTTTTCAAAAAAAAAAGATATCTAAAAAGATATTCTTGAGTATCTTTTTCTAAGATTATATTTTGATAATATTTTTTAATATCTTTTATTTAAAGTGTAAATATACATTTCTTTTTAATATTTACTTTTAAATAATAAAAGTCATAATTAATAATAACTATAATTAAAAAACGAATATTGATTCATTTTTCGTTTATATAATAAGAAATATCATTTATATAATATTTACATATACATAATTTATATTAATAATTAAATACTACTCGAATTAATAAATATAAAGTAATTTAATCCATTTATTAACTATTTTATAAATTATGAAATAACAGAATAAAATATATTCATGAATTTTACAACATACTTCAACTTATTAAAACAAATATTTAAATAAGATATATAAACTAATAAATAATTATATATTGTAATATATATATTAAATATTAAAAATAATTTAATATATTTATCAAGTATGAGATGGGTTGAATAACAATACTTAATTTATATAATAATTCTGAAAATATAATAATAAGTAACATTTTACCAATACAAAAAAAATAAAAATTAAATTTTTACTATAATTTAAAGTTTTAAAATATAAGTAAAATTGATATGAGACGGGTTATATAAATGAATTAACTATTTTCATAAAATTATATTCATGTAATTTTAATTTAATTATATATAGTTTGAAAACAAATATTTTTATAAAAAATACATATGTATAAGATTTCTAATTTCAGTAAATAAGTTTTTTGAATACAAATTAATCTCTGATTTAAAGTGCGGGTCAAATTCTAATAATAAAAATATTATTATTATATATAATAAAATTAATAAATATCTAAATGTTAATATGAATAATGAAATTAAATTTAAAATTTAAAATAACTCAAAAATCAAAAAATTATAATATGTGAACAATAAATATAAACTAAATAAACAAGTAAACGATTATATTTATTTCAAACTTCTATCACCAAATTGTTATAACCGTATACGAAGATGACAAAAAAACCGTATACAAATCGTTGATGCTCAAATCTACTTCTATTTTAGTATGAATTCTCTCAAATATTTATCCATTACGTTTACAACAAAATGATAAATTAGTTTGACTAAAAATTTGTATGGCTAACTTTTGTAAAATTGGAGCATCACATTCATAATATATTCACCATTCATCTAAACATTCATGAATTAGAATACTTTAAATCTGATAATTTTAGTCAAATAGTATTACATCATGGGTTATCCATCGGTTTAAACGGTAATCGAGCTCTTGGTTTTAGCAGTTTTTTGCGGGTTTTATAGAATTCTTAAATAATGAATTTTTTATAAACCAAACCGGATTATATATAGGATCGCCGGTTTTGCTGGTCTAATCGCGGGTTTCAGATCAGATTTTAGAACACCGAATATAATGCTTCATATGTAACATTTAAATATATATATACAATCAAAAATACAAGTTCATATCATATAAATTTAGTTTATTTTGAAAATAATCTTGCACTTTGAAAGTGCGGATCAAAATCTAGTGAATTATTAAAATGACATCTGTAGACTTTTTTTCTTTATGAACATCGGACATGGTAGGCCTATATCATCTTTACATAAATATATATAATGTATTTCCGAGGTTTTTTTTTAAATCATATTAGACTTATTTTGAAGAAAATGAAAGAAGACGACAAAGCAAGTACATTGTCTTCTCACATGGCACAAGTACAATCCAAATCTCCTGATAGATTTGATTTTCTCCTTCTTGTGGTCGAATCAAAATTTGTTTTTACCTGTGTATATCAATTCTGCCCACTGTACTAGTGGCCAATATCTTATTTAATCGTCTTTGATCTTCAAGAATCTCCTCGGTTCAGCATCGGTGTGGCCTTCGTGTAACCACTTTTTCTAAATAGGACTGAAATATATATATATATATATATATATATATATTTGAACTAACGCTATCTTCATAAGTAATGTTTTTCATTTAGTATTAAATTATCACTAATGAACATATTAACGAATTATGATTATATATATATATATATTTGAACTAACGCTATCTTCATAAGTAATGTTTTTCATTTAGTACTAAATTATCACTAATGAACATATTAACGAACCATGAATCATAATTCGCTCCAACGGCGTACGTTGTACATAAATTTATTTACCTGGTAATTTTTATTGTACACTTGACAACATAAAAGCAAGATCATTAATAAAAACAAAAGAAAACAAAAAGACAAAGACAAAGGTTCACTAACTAGTCTTGAACATCTTATCTCTGTTTTCTAAAGAAAACCCCATGTGAAAGCTCTCTAGATAACTACAAGTCCACTTCTGGGCCACATCATTGTCTCCTCATTTTAGAAACTTCTTCTGTTCTTAAGCCAATTTGAGAACTCCCCAAGAGTGTTCATGTCTGATCTATAATGCTTCTGTGTGAACTCAAGAAACATAGACCATGTAAAATCAGGATACTCTCTTTCACCAGACATCAGTCCTCCTACTAGTTCTTCTGGTGGCTTCACCGTTTTGTCTCCTTTGGGGCATAGGAAGAATGCGAATGTCTTTCTTTCTCGCTCGCTGTTCACCACCGCCCGATGCAAACAACTCTTGTATATTCCATTCGTTAGAGCCTAAATATGACACCAAAGAAAAAAAAAAAAGAATGTTTAAAGGTTCTTATCATTTGATCTAGTAATGCATGCATTGGTCATATTAATAAGTACCATGAATGTGTCGCCTATATTCACCACGAAGGCTTGAGGGTTAGGAGGGATGGATAGCCATTTGTTGTCCACGAACACTTGAAGACCAGCGACTTGGTCTTGATGAAGTATGGTTAGAGATGTTGGGTCGCAGTGAGGTCCTGTCCCTAATGTAAGCTCCGGTTGGTTGCACTGCGGGTAATAATTCAACCGTAGTATGGAGTCGTTGTCTTCGAAAAACTCTCTGAAATGTCTTCTCTTAATCCCGAGACTCACTCCAAGAAGCTCCATGATCTTTAATGAGAGAATGTTCATGGCCTCGGCGTATTCTTGATAGACTTTCCTGCATGAATAAAATCAACCAATTATAAGTCTCGCTTTTTTTTTTTTGGTAACTAGATAGATACGTAGGCCACACTCAAATTAATTATTGACGATTATTGGATGTTGAATATTCAAAAGAAAGTTCCAAAAATATTTATAAATTTGCTTACCCGAAATCTTCGTACTCATCTCCCATTTTCTTAGACACAAAATCTTTGACAGTTTGGGAATGGCACTTCTCCTCGGGAGAGAACTTAAACGACAGCGTTTCCTTCCAGGGGAGCTTAGAGGAGAATCTCCCGACGAAGCTACTAGCGTAGCCGGAGGACTCGCCCCACGTCCTCTGAGCCTTTTGTTTCTCACAAGCCGGAGCCTTAAAGAAAGAGTCCATAAACAGATAGGCACGAGACAAGAGCGTTTCATCGACACCATGGTTAGTGACTAGGAAGAAGCCATGTTTCTTTGAAGCCTCAGAGACGAGTCTAGTAGCCTCAGAGACCAAGGACGAGTCGCCGGAGAGGAAACCGGCGAGGTTTATGAGAGGGGCTTGGAGAGGTTGAACATCCGTGGAAGGCTTCTCGTGGTCGGGCCATACGAACTGTTGAGGTATGTGGTTTGATAGCTGATTCAAGAGATTTGCATCGAATATTGAAGGATCCTCTTTGGTTTTGTTTTCATGGAACCTTTGGGGGAGAGTTGGGATGCATTCCATAGCCATTTATCTTTTATGTGTATATATAGTAGTGGAAAGGAAAGATCCTTTTAAAGGTCTTCTGAGGTATATAAATAAAATATAGTGGTCGTGTAACGGGAGAAGAAAAAGAGTGATATTTATAGGGGTGAGAGGAAATCTTAGGCGTATGGAATAGCGACGTCAGTGTTGTGTTTATTTTAAAAAAATATTTTTGGGTCAGTTTAGCATCTCCAAACTCTCCATATATTTACCTCAAATCCCTTCTATCCTTACTCTATTTTTTTCTCTAAAATAGAGATTGCTATTTAATCCTCTATAAATAAGAGAAGAAATAGCAGTTCTCTATTTTTTTACTCTATAAATAAAGATTGCTATTATAGAGAAATACATTGGAATAAACTTCATCTCCAGAATAGAATTTCTCTGTTATAGAGGTAAAAATAGAAAAATACTTTGAAAATGGTCTAAGTTAATATTTTCTTTCTTCTTCGTACAATATTTATTCATTGTAACTGTATAAACTTTTGTTAGTTAACATCAAGTCTTATAATGGTATAGGAAACGAGTCTAAGAAAACTAGGTTCTTCCCCCCTGATTGTATATATATTATTAAAATTAAACTTATCTCATTTGAGACAAATTGGTAGTAAATCTTCTAAGATAATTGCATCAGACGACTTTCAGAAACAATATATCGCAAAAATAAGAATTTTTAATATGAAAACTAGATTTTGATGCGCGATTTGAAAGCGTGAAATCTATAATGATGAAAAATTTCATTAATAATGTTATAAATGTTTTATAGATTTGTAAGAATTCTTTTCTATAAAATCAGAGCTTTTAAACCGGATCCAGACCCACATGTGAATCAGTAAATCCATATATAATCCAATTTTGGTTTTAATATAGATGTATTATTTTAAAACCTTATAAAATTTGAAAAATGCTAGGGCCCGAAGCTAACTAGTTGAACCAATGGGTGACCCATATATAATCAAATGTAAATTATTTTTTTGACAATATTTTGATGTAAATTGTTATTTTAAAAATTAATTATTAGATATTTAAATATTTATTAATTTTAATCTTATTGTATTTTTCTTATGCTGTAACTCCATTTTGTTATAAAATTGTTTAAATGATCTATTTATATTTTAATAATATAAAGAAAATTGATTTAAATTTTTACTATATCTTTCAAACATGTTTTTATATTTTAATATTGATATATGTAATTATATATTAACATGAAATAAATTATTGACCAATGGCTCACCCACGATCAGCACAGTAACCCAATGACCAAAAATGGTGTTTAATGTATAGGTCAGGTTTAAATATAAGTATAGATTTTAATATTTTTAAAAAACTTTCTAATTAAAATATTTTATTTTTATTTTTTATTTTTTCTAGAGATTTCTAATACGACGTTTTAAATGCTGTGTGTGGGGGGAGGGGAGGGAAATATACTGTAAAAGTACGATTTATTAAAAGACTCACTTCTACTCACAACAACACAAGAATCATCCGTTACAAACCGACTGTTTTGGAAAAAGTTGTTCCTTATAAATCTTGGCCGTTTCATTGTTTTAATGAAACCATCAGCAGTCATTCCGGTGTAGGCTCCAAGTCATGCCGGTGTAGGCTCCAAGTCATGCCCGGTGGTTGAGTTACGCACCTCTCAAGTCGCGTTTTTTCGGTGGTCCGATCCCGTTTGATATCGTCAAGGTCCGTTTTTATTTTTCACTCCTGACACTGTATGTTCAGTTTCTTTGGCTAAGGTTTGGGACAATGATTGCAAAAGTTCATGAGATTCAATCGGATGCATCTTTGACGATGATGTTGTTGGTACAAAAACTATACTCTGATCAGAATGAGATCAATAGGTGATACATATTAAGAATTGGTTGAATTTCATGGTTTCTCTTGTTTAATTATTGTCTTTGTAAATTGAATTCGATTTAGGGGATGTAAGAAACGGTTCTATTCCAAGTAGTGGGATGAATTCGTTTCACTCTGATCAAAATGCAATGATGTACTTCTGGTTGCGCTGGATTCAAATGAGTATTCTAGGGTGTTGCTAGATTGCAACATTGTATAAGAGGTAGAATCTCTTATGAGGTTGAATACTTGAATGATTGTACCAATGTATGGATGTATTGATGATATGAATGAGATGTTTGAGCCAAAAAAAAAAAATTAATGAAACCATCAGCAGTCATGAAGAAAAACTATCTTGGGCTTTGTGAGGCCCATCACAACTTAGATAACAACGCCGATTGGTATTAGCTGATTGATCAAAATTAGATACGTAACTTAAAGATAAGTTGGCTTTTTCTTGGTCATTAAAGCTAAAGTATGAAAGCCGAACGTTTCATCCTTTTAATGCTGAGAAGGAGCTATGTAAACACAGCTACATAATACTATCAATTTTGGATGTGTAGAAACAGCATAACCAATTTAACGTAACGCTTTCTTTAGTATACAAGATTCCATCCTCGAGCATATCGATTTGGTCTTTTGTAATAGGTCGTCATGTTCTTTTTCTGCCAATTGCCAAACACCTAAAACATGCAATTCTCTGTTTACCGTGTACGTGCAAAAAGGCCTTCTTTGTGTAAGTGTAACTGACATCGTCTTCTTTTGTGAATACTTAGTGATTCAATATGTGTGTTGAATATTTCAGTTAAAGATATAAAGATCAAAAATCCTTTATATTATAAGAGATTTTGAAACTTATAATGACAATTTGTAATAACTTTTCTAATTGACTGAAATTATATAAAAATCACTAAAACTCAAATTCTTTCAAATATTTGGTTTGGTATATCTTTCTAGTTTTATATTGGTTGTATTTTTTGTTATTTGTCTTTGATATCAAATAAAACATAATCGATATATGAGTCCAAATACATTAAGAAAGATAAGTATTTGAGAGTATTTGGAAAGATTTGATTTTAATAAATTTTATATGATTTTGGCTATATAATAATTAAAGTTATTATGATTTTAGTTAAAATACTGTAGATACTCATCTAAGACTATGAGATTCAGATCTTTATATGTTACCTAAATTAAAAGTTTACCAAATTTAAAATATAACAAATCTCATATATTTTATCATCAAACATATTTCTAATAACAACAAGTCTTAAAAATATATTTTAAAATTACAAGTTTAAAAACACTAGATTTTAATTTCTACTTTTAAAAATGTTTAATAACTGTATCATACACATAATAATATTGTAGCCAAAATTTCTAACTACACCTAATTTTCTAATGTTTAAGGTTATTTGGCTTAATTTTACCTTATATTTGTCGCATTAAAATATTTTATATCTAAATAATGATTGATATTTTACCTTATACAATGAAACCTCTATAAATTAATAATGTTGGGACTACACCAAAACTATAATTTTTTTTTAATTTATAGAGATTATTAATTTATTGATATACTAATTGAACTAAAAACTTAATTTGGGACTATAAAATTATATTATCTTATAGAAATTTTTAGTGTATATTAATTTATAGAGTATTAATTTAAAGAGGTTATACTGTATTTTTCGTATTAAAGTATTGTTTGTAGCTAAATAATAGATATATTTAAGATTGGTTTCGTCCAAAGTCAACTTCTTAACATCCGTACCCCGGCACTGTACCCCGGTACTATACGGTACGATTAATAATACCCAAACATAAAACATTTACATATTCTATATTTTTCACACATATTAATAAAACACATAATAAATACATAATTTTGTGTTGATTTTTTTTCCATAATTTTAAGTATGTAATGGTTTTAGAACCAACCGGATAAAAAATCGATCATTCTTGGTTGCAGTTGTCAACATTCACATTATCCAACAAACAATGTTCAAAACTCAACACATGTTTATGCTGAATTTTCTTTTAGCGGCAGTTAAAGCTGATTGTTATTAAGTCTACATGTTCTTAAGTTTTCCATAATAAAATCTTAACATTTACACCAAAAAATAATCTTACATTTACAACAAAAAAAAAGTTTTCCATAATATTAATAACCATCAATTTTCCACTCATTTCTCCTAATTACAAATCTAATGTCTTGCATGCAACCTAGTTGTTACATACGTGTCAATGTAATATTAGATTCTGTTTCCTTAACTGACGCTTTTTCACGTACGTACGTTCACACAAAAAGGAGGACATTTTGACGAGTAGACGTTAACAAAAACTGACTAGATTTTGACTTTTGAGAAAAGTTAAAGAGAAACATACATCGATAGCAAATAAAAATTAAGAATTATTTCTGTTCAAAAAAGAATTTAGTCTTTTTTTCTGATAGAATGCTCCAAAGGAAGTTGACCAAAAATGCTTCAAAGAATTTTTTTTGTGTTTAAACAGGTAGCAGTCACTATTATTATACACGAAAAGAAAATATAATAATTATAATAAACTAATAATATGATTCTTCAAAAGAAAATGGTTAAACAATCTATTTTGATTAGCAAGTTCTAAAATATAATAAAGATATCATCATGATTTTAATATTACATTTTTAAATGGCATATTATGATCCATTTTTAATTGGTTAGCCTGAATTAGCAATCAATCTTTTCTCAGACAAACTAAAATTATATGTTGATAAAAAGGTAAAATTAGCTAATGGTTTTTCTATTATTGTGTTGATGTGATTATTTTATGACAAATCTAAATTTCAGACCCAATATGTTTAATATTTTTTATATGAAATATATAATCATTTATTTCATATATCAAAATACTTTTCATTTTCTCAATCTTGAGAATTCCTAGCAAGACAATTCCAACAGTTCTCCTTTTGCTTGAGTTATTAAGAATCAACAAGTAGTGCATGTGTAACTTTAAGTAATTTTATTGCCCAGAGGACATTGAACAAGCGCTAAATCTATCATCTAATCGAAAAATAGAGTTGTATATCCAAATAACTATTTTAGATAATTTCACCCAAGAAAATATATTTTAGAAACATTATGTAAAAGTAAATATAATATAATATGTTAGGTCATTAAATCAAATGATTTCTTCATTTCTTGATACAAATTATCAATTGTTACAAAACAGAACTGTGATTCACAAAGCAGGATCCCAAGTCACGCAATCTATTTGTATATATGGAAATTGTAAGATTTTTGATACTGTATGATGAGTCATCATTAATTGCACGAAAACTACCATGCAGCATTTTAAAGTCATGGTTTCAAAACTCTCTATCTGTATTTCGAAACCCTAAGTTTTCTAGTTTAATCCAACAAACAAAACCGATTATCGTTTTTTTCATACTTCAAGATAATGTAGTTTTTGATAGAATATTTTAGTTACATCCAATATAAAAGATTTATACAAATCAACGTTAATCTTTTATTAACATTTTTGCATTTTACAAAATATTTTCCCTTTATAGCACAAATCAAACAAAGATGTAGAAAATCTGCTTAAAATCAATCTTAATTCAGAAATAAAAATCAATAGAAAATAACAATTACATATATTTTATAGAACTAATATAAAAATATTGCTAGATTGCATTAATTGTTTCTTACTTTGGTCTAGATTTTATACATTAATTAGCACACGGTTTTCCAACCAATGGTATCTTTTGATATATCTCTTTTTCTGAATTTTATTTTCTTACCTTTCAATATAATGATAAAAATTTAAGTTTACATTTAACTTACAATATTTTTTGTTTCTGTAATAAAATTACATATGCACCACTACAACACCGCCAAATGTTACATTTGCGTGTCTACTTTATACGCCTTTAAATATCGAGCTTTATGCAGGCTTAAGAGTTCATACAAACTTAAAACACACACAAAAAGTTATACAAAGACTAGCAGAATGGCTTTTGCTCAAGCTTTCTACAACCAAAGCTCTGTCTTGAGAATCAATGTTATGGTTGTGGATGATGATCCTGTTTTCCTTCAAATCATGTCACGCATGCTTGAAAATTTCAAATACAGAGGTAAGATCTTATTATCAAATACAGTATGTTATTAATTTCTTCGTAACTTCATTGGTATTTGAGCAGGATAAACCAATTAGCTGATTAAAAACTATAGTAATTTTGTAGCCCTTTCAAATTTTATACTTCAGTGAAATTTAAGAATTATCTTCTAAATCATTAGGATTTAACTATCAATTACATGCACACATCTAAAATTTCGATTGAGTTATTCTTATTTTGATGATTTTAAAATTAATGGTTTTGGTGATGCGAAAACTTCAACGAATATACTATGTAATTTTTAAAAAGAATATGGGACAAAGTTGATTTAGAAAATAATAACTTCTCGTTGAATGAAATAACGATATGTTCATAGTGTTAGCGTGCGACATGAACTTTTCTCGAATGTGATAATTAATTGATGGTCTATAATCGGCTTTCTTATAAAGTTCATCCAGTTAGGCATTAAAATCAATGCATAGCCATTTAAATGAAAATGTTGTGATTATAAAGAATATGTTTGGCTCATGCTACGAGCATTCTCAAAAGTTTAAAAATATTTCACAACTCAAGTGTGGAAAAATATTCAGCAAAAATAAGTTAAATTGGGGGGCAAATAAATTAAAATATATACATACCTCCATTTTGCCCACTTTCTTTCTCTTTTAAAAAAACTTAAAACAATTTAAAAGTAAACAGTCTTTTGTACTTGCAATATTTTTAACAATTGATTTTTTCTTGACTAAATGCTTTAGATCCATCGACTATGGAAATCACGGTTATAGCTGTGAAAGATTCGAGACAAGCATTGTCTACTCTTAAAATCGAAAGAAACAATATCGATCTCATAGTCACAGATTATTACATGCCTGACATGAACGGTCTACAACTAAAAAAACAGATCACTCGAGAATTTGGCAATTTACCGGTCATAGGTAAAGTTTTTTGCAACTTACCTAAGATTATAATTTTTTTTTTGATATAATTCGAAGTTATAACTTTTTTTTTGTGTACATTTTCTTATATGAAAGTTATGTCATCAGACACCGATAAAGAACATGAGAGTTTAACGTGTGGAGCAATGGGTTTCATTCCAAAACCTATCAAAGCAACTGAATTAACCAAGATTTACCAACTTGCTTTAACTTGTAAGAGGAATGGTAAGTCCACCTTATGGACCGAGAACAATCACAATGACACATATGTTAGCATCCCTCAGCAAATCCAGTTGGTTCCTGATCAAGACAATCTCATGATGACCAAGAAGAAGAAGTTCTCACCTATACCGGATTCAAGATCTGTGAACAGTTCAAATGGAAGTTGTGCTAGTACTGATGCTTCACGGAAAAATAAAAATAGAAAACCAAACGGTGGTTCTGGTGATGATGTCGAGTCTATGCAGCCCTCCAAGAAGAGCAAGATTACGTGGACGGATGATCTCCATGATCTTTTCTTACAAGCTATCCGACATATCGGTCTTGACAGTAAGTCTTTTGATTAAATTCTTTTTTATGTATAATACATGATATACAGTTAATTTCTTACATTTTCAAGTTGATATATATACACACTGACTAATTTTCTATGTTTGTTTTACTAATTAAACTTAAATCTTCGACAGAGGCTGTGCCAAAGAAAATCTTAGAGTTCATGAACGTATCATACTTGACAAGAGAGAACGTAGCCAGTCATTTACAGGTTTGATCACACATCCCTTTCAAAAATGTTATTTGGTTTTATGTTTTCAACGAATTATTTCTTTCTTTTTTTTTTTGACAAAAAGAATTATTTTTTTTCCTCAAAACCAATAGTGTATGTGAGTCAAAAACAATTGTTCCATGTTTAATTAATGCTAAAAACAATTGTTCCATGTTTAATTAATGCTAAATACCAAACCATAGATTGTGTATCATTCTTCTTTTAATTAACTCAAAGTTGTTTACTACGCAGAAATATCGACAATTCTTGAGAAAAGTCGCGGAAAGAGGTTCTTTGTGTTCAAGCATGTTGCCTGGTAGTGGCATAGATTCGAGATATCCATATCCTCACATCAGGGAGCCATACTACAACAACTACACTTCTTCTTCTTGGCAAGGCTGCACAAGTCTCAACACTAGATCATTATATTCCAAACCCGGACACGGCATTGGACAGTCTAGACTCTTATCCAACACATCTGACCCTGTCCGCTTCAATCAGATGCCTCACAGCTACATGAACCGGTCGTCCACCTATGAGCCGCACCGTACTGGATCAAATTTGACCCTGCCCATCGAAAGCAACCTCAACGACTCATCCCAAAATGAAGGAAGAAGAAGCTTTCTTGAACCAACGGCGAACATAACTAGCCAAACATCTCAAGTTCTCGGGTTTGAACAACATGGATTATCAGCTATTAATGGCAGTGGCTTCAACAACAACACGCTGATCAGCTATGGAAGTTTAGCTCCTAATCAACCAGGAATTAACAGCTATAAAAGTTCAACTTCTACTCAACCAGGAATGTCCAATGGGAGTCTGGCTCTAAATCAACCAGGGATGAGTGCCTATGGAAGTTCAACTTCTACTCAACCAGGCATGAATATAAACATAAGTTCGACTCCTTATCAACCTGGAATGAACAGCTATGAAAGTTTAGCTGCTACTCAACCAGGAATGAGTAGCCATGAAAGCTTATCTCCTAATCAACAAGGAATGAGCAGTTATGGAAACTTAACTTCTATTCAACCGGGAATGAACAGTCATGAAAGCTTATCTCCTGATCAACCACAAATGAGCAGCTATGAAGATTTAACTTCCAATCAACTAGGATTGAGCAGCCATGGAATTTTAACTCCTAATCAACCAGGACTTAAAATTTATGGAAGTGCAACTCATAATGCAAGGCTAAACAGCTTTGGAAGTTTAACTTCTCATCAACCAGGATCTAGCAACTTCTCGTATGGGTTGCAATCATTCCTAAACAATGAGAACACTGCATATAAGCCTCAGCCTCAGCCACATGCCAATGCAACTGCACAGCCAAACATTGAAATTCCTCAACAGGAGAATCTCAGCTTGTATGCTGAACTCAACAATATTAATGAGCTTTCTCGCGACATAAGTACCTTTCAATTCGATCACAACAAGGTATGTGTTTTCACTGCTCTAATTTTTCAACAGTGCATATATACATGAAGTACAGGTTGTGATATTTGTTTGTCTGAAATGTGATGTGTGCAGCAACAAGAAGCGGTTTCTACCACCCCATTCGAGCTTCCTGCAAATTTTCCGACTGAAATGAATCAGCTTTTCTCTCTTGGAGATGATGATGACTGGACATTTGTAAACACAAACCAGGTATTAGATATTACTAGAAAATTTTAGCAGTTACAAAATTGAGTTTGAAGCAACGTCCTATCAAAAATATGTATGTTATCAAATATTTAAGAATCTACAGCGGAAAATTTTCTAACTAGAGTTCTCCATTATAATGTCGTTAGTGACTTATATACTTGCCTTTGTTGTGAAGGGACATTCTAATGAAGAAACATCAAACAATTTTGCTCCAGAGACGAATTCTCAAACTTTCAACATGAGCGCTAATCATAATCAGGTACCTCTAATATGTATCATCGTTCTAAAATGTTTCCATGTAACTATGATACTAAATATCAACGAAATGATTTTATTAAATATACAATGAAACCTGAAATATTTGATAGGAACAAGATGATCCAGATTTTGTCGACTGGTCGTTTTTGAATTGGGAGGTAAAACAATATAACCTTAACAAAATCTGAAGAGAATATTTTCAATAGTTTAAATTGCAGTTTCTGCATTATATGATATATTTATTTCTTTCTTATGTAGGACTTGGCTAATGGGTACGATTTCGTGGACACTCTATTCACCAATGACATGAATTGAAAGGTGTTCGATGATCCAAGATGTTAGAAGAAATTAAACCGGCAATGCAAAGTGGTTTTATAAGCAACTATATATAAAAGAACAATAATATTATTAAGTGTATGGTTTTAGTTTTGTGGTTTATTTTTAAGTGTTAGGAGATCATATTATTTTTGCTCTCAGCAAGTACTGGATATTATGTTGTGTCTGAGAACTTTCTGATATATATGGTATCTATATCTATATGGTTAGAGATATCATGTGTTTGTGGTATAAATTAATATATATATATATATATAAAAACTTACAATCATATGTTCTAAGTTGAATAATACAACATTTTATATATTTTAAACATCCAGTAAAGTCTACTTATAGATTCTGCAAATAAATATTATATTTTTAATTAGTATGAAATTGCAATCTAATTCAGTTAACATTTAGTTCCCTCAACGTTCAAAGTACTCAACATTATTCATCTCGTTATTTTCAGTTTTATGCTCTACTTGTACTTAACACAAATGAACAACCTTAAGTCGTAGATTGCAAAACTGAAGGAAAAACAATATAGAATCCTTGTTTTCACTCTAGCTCTTTTAGAAGAGCGACCGGTTGTGGAAATCAAAATCTAAAAGTAATATTTCCCATTTTCACCACTCACCCAAAAATAGGTGTCAAGGAAACATTCAGAGCCATACCAAATCTCTGTGATAGAACGCAAGAAAGTTTTTCGCATTGGATGCCAATCATGTCACAATAAAGTATTTAATGTATCTTACATCTAATCCAATAATTTTTATTGGTTACCATAAAGGCTTAATCATATCAAAAGATCTTAAATTTTTGTAAATATTGATAAATTGGCTTTTCAAAATAATAAAACTATATGATTAACTAAATCCTAAATCATTTCCTTAATGAACTTTATTGTACTTCGCCTTTTATAATGTCGATAGACTATTGGATTAGGTATTTGGTGATCATAAAGATTCCCCTTTCTCTGCCCCCGAACGAACTTTGTAGCCTTAACAGGAAGCAATGAATATGATTTTGGTCACCAGAAGTTACCGATTCCACAAGAAATCATATTCAATGTTATGATTAGCATGTGTTACCAACATGCCTTCTTTGTTTTCTATTCTCTCCTACGTCTCATTGTTTTGATTTTATTGGTTTGACTATTTATTTGATGCATATGAAGAGGAACAAACAAATAAAACAAACAATTATAAAATATCAAAATTATGAATTGTCAACTATCTTTAAAAAATTTAAAATGGGAAAAGTTTTTTTTTTTTTTTTTTTTTTTTTTGATCAAAATGGGAAAAGTTTAATATAACTTTTAGAGAGAGTTTCCTCATCGTTAGTACGTGTTTCGTAGGTAATTGAATTTGATGTTCTATAATATGATTAAATTCCATATTTATAATGATGTAACTTACGATAGGACTTGTAAGTTGTAACATATCATTTGAGAAGATACAATGTCGTGATACTATGTTGGTGTTAACTTTTGTTTTCGTCAACGTTGGTGTTTACTAAAATAGAGAAAAATATACAACTTGAATAAAATAAAGGGTTTATTCATTGGACCTCTTTTTGCAAGAGTTGGTAGATCGAAATCACGGTTTACATGTGCAAAGGAGGCTCTCTCGAACTTTGATGCCTTAACTCATGGAGAACACGGTTGTAATTGTCATTAACAATGCTTTAAAGGTGTGGATAAAAAACTAAAGATCTAACCTGCTCTTATGCTCTTAGATGTTGGATCGTAAGCAAACTGCAGTTTAACTTGCAAGATCTACCCACAAGAAACATTCATATAGCAATATTTCATAAAGATATTACAACTTTTCCGTAACTTTTATTGTATTCGTAAAGAAAATCCAAATCTGTAGGTATTACAATGATGGGATTATGATGATGATGATGAAACTATATTTGTTGAAACTCCCCTTATTATTTGTGAATTAACTTCAAGGGAAGACCAACAAAAAATATTCTAAACAAACCAAAAAAAAAATAATTGCCAAGATCAATCACAAATCACATGAAATCGGAGAAAAACACATATTTATCGTGTATGTATTATAGTGTGTCATAGCTTAATCGAAGAACTCCCATTTGAATCTTGGAGGGACCGGTTTAACCGGTTCAACCGCCTTAGCCGCCGATGTGGAGTCAAACATTGTCTCCCAATTATTAGTTGCAATCGCTGGAGTACCTGATGAAGACGCGCCTGAGTCCCTCCTAGGCTCCTCCTCCACCTCTTCATCAACAAACGATAACAAATCGCGTTGATGATACTGCGTTTGCGTTTGCGGTTTGTGACGGACCGACTTGTTGATGTCGACTTTTTTGGTCGAATTTTTGACTTTCAAGACATCAAGTGTTTCAACATACGTCTGAACTCTTTTCACCTTTGTAATAAAATAAAAATCCAATCGAGTCAAAATCATATTAAATGAATGAACCAATCAAAAACTAAGATTAGGTTAAAACTTTGATTACCTGCATCTTCCTCTTTAGCTTCACATCGCCATCAGCAGTTATGGCGTCAAGTCTCAGCAACTGATTCATCAACATCTCAATCAGATTCACGAGACTCTTCTCTTCAACTTTTCCTCCTTTATTAATCACCGTCTCGAACGCCGACACCTATAAACAGTAATAATCAGAATCTCAGATTCAAAGGAAGTATGTAAACAGAGTCGTCGCGGGAAAAGCTCTGTTTTCTTTACCTGTCCGGCGAGCCTATCGACTTCGAGACTAATGTCTGAGATTGATTTCATAGCTTTTTCAATGACGGCGTTTTTCCTTTTCTCCAGGAGACGTTTCTCCTGAGCAATCGGATCTTCTTTAAGAACAAGCTTTGACCGATCTTTAACTCCACAAAGATCAAGAAACATCTTCGAATCTCTTTCCTTGTCTTTGTACAGAATCTTCATGTCTTCATGGTGAAGTCCGGTCTGACCAGACAACACCTTCTTCAGCTCTCCTGCAATAACATCAAACCAATCCAATTCATTAAAACAATTACACTTCTGTCTGAATCTTGATTTTGGTTTTGGTTTGGTTTACCGAAGCTAGATTGGGAGTTGATGTTGATCTCGTGGTAAACCGACAAGTATTTGACCCGGACGCGAATGACACGTGGCGCGTCGGAGCTCTGATCCGTCCGCCTTTGCACAACCATTCCTCCAGGTCGTGACTCCCATTCATTGCCGCTAACTCCGCCTCCGCCGCCGATGACGGACGGCGTCGTTCCTGTATTCATTTTCATCATTTCTTTTTAATATTCTTTGCTTCTACTCGTCTCTGACCGAACAGGGATCACCACATGTTATAAAAGAATCCAACTTAGAGATAGAGAGAGAGAGAGAGGTGAGGTTGTAATGAATATGATTTCTGAACACGATCGATCAAGAAGAAGAAGAATAAAGAAACGTCTGAACAAAGGGAAGTAAATACATTTTTTTTCTTGCAAGTCTTTATTTAAAAGAACAATAATATTAAATTCGTATAAATAATAGAGTGACAGCTCATGGTATTGTTGTTATGTCTCATCATCAGTTATCACGCATATATATAACATATATAATACCTCATGATGCCTGCATTTTATTTTGGAATTATTAATTTATGTTCGTATTTTCTCTTTATGTATGTTCTGTATCAGTTCGGTTGTCACTATTCTAAATACAGATAATCCATCTAAGTCAATGTCAATGGTAAAAATATCAAAATATATTGTTACCTAAAATAAAAAATAAAAACTGTTTTTATCACCATATTGGGGGCCTATAGTCCAATAATGTGAGTCATGTGACTATAGTGTCATCTCTTATTTTTGTGATAAGAAAACAAACTTTGTAGCGACAAATGGCAAGTTCCAATAACCAAACCATCTGTAGTGGTTACCAAGCACTGTAACAAGAGTCACTTTCTTGATGGCCTTATGTGTTTCGTTGTCAGATTAAAAACAACAGCTTACGGACAAAGACACTGACCCAGCAACAGTTTCGAAATAGGCCCGGCCCAATAATTTTGCTTTCCATGTTCCCCAAATCATTATTGGGGGCTCTTTTTTTATAGGGTTAATAAAAATATACCAGTCCGTTTTACACATTGTTTTACTGGTATGTGATTGACTAATTAAAAAGAGTAAACATAACAGTATTAAATACTAAGGACATGAGTGATTTTCCGGTTAGCATCCGCAAACGCAGTTTTTTCGATGGTAATGGTTGTTGGTGTTTTGTGTTTGCGGTTGATGGTGGTTGTGGGAGAGTAAATTTTTTTTTTTAAATACAATATAACAATAAAATAATAATATTCATTACAAAATTTAAATTGAAATAACAGAAATACTAATATATAAATATTATATTTTAATTTTTATTATAAAAATATAAAGCAAATATATTTTCTACAATTTTAAAAATTCAATAGTATAATTATATATATATATATATATTTATTATAATATTATGATTTTTAATATTTTTATAATTATATAAAATATAAATATTATTAATTTAGTATTTAACCGCTGTTGTAGTTGGTAATTAACCAGTCATAAGTATTCCGCAAATGCACCAATTTCTAACCGTTGTACCAATCGTACAAAACTCTTAAAAACGCCTAAAACATCACTCACTTGCATCTGCAAACGCACCTGCAAACACACGCACAACCGTTGCGGTTATACCAGTTAGTCAGGTCCTAAGTTGTATTGATCTCAACTCCTTATAACATATGATCTATAAGTCACACAAAATTTTGGGTTCATGAGTTTCCAAATTAGGAATAATTCTTTGGGGGTGAAAATTTAGTAGGAGTTCTGTTAATGTCTTTAATGGGTGTTTTTCAAAATGATAAATGATTCACAATGTTTTAATTTTATTTATAAACTTAACATTTATTTAATATCTTAATCAACATATAAAAGTAACTCACACCGTCACACACTTTGTTATTCTCCCCTATCTTTTAGTATTTTTATCATGCAAAACCTATGAAGTAACTACACCAAGATCAAGAAAGCATCACTCCACTTCATGATCTAGTTATTCTCAAAGCTCAAACTATACATAAATACATACAGATATTCTATAAATATAGACTGAATCCACCCGTCAAACTATAAATCATAAGAAAACGATTACTCCTACAGTATCTAGACAAAATGGAATTTCTCAAATCATTTGCAACTATTCTCTTTGTAATGCTTCTGGCCATGATCGCTCTAGAGACCGGACCTATGGTTCGAGCTCAGCAATGCCTAGACAATCTGAGCAATATGCAGGTGTGTGCGCCGCTGGTTCTGCCTGGTGCGGTCAATCCAGCCCCGAATTCAAATTGCTGCATCGCTCTCCAAGCAACTAACAAAGATTGTATATGTAACGCTCTTCGAGCAGCCACCACATTTACCACTACTTGTAACCTCCCCTCTTTAGATTGTGGTAAGACATGATCACAAGATTCCCTTTTTGTTAAAAAAATAAAAGATTTTTAGATTATTTAATTTAAACATAAACTGAGTGAAAATGATAGATTTGCAATATGGTTAATTAGTCAGTATGGTGTTTATCTTTTGTCATTATATTTTTTTGTGGACTGTGTGTTTATGAACTGTGCAGGTATAACCATATAAGTGCTTAGTTTCAGCAACGGTCAGTTCCGAGGATTTGGGGAGTTTGGTCTGCTAAAGACAATGAGAATAAAAATAAAAGTATTAAAATAAAGCGTGTATTCAAAATTGGTCTGTTGTTCGGTTGGTTCGACACATCTATTAATATCGTTTTCATATTTATTATGGGAATATTTTTAAATAATTGCATCATTATAGACTTGCTTTTATAATAGGCGTGACCGCGTGGGTATTGTTACATAATGCAGTCAGGGCAAAACTCAATTCAAGTTCTAGTTTCAAATTTCAAACCTTACAAGAGATTGACAAAGTAATCATATTTGACAAAACAAAGAATGATTAAATCCCTTTGGTTTGAACCAAAACAGAGATTTGGTCTGGAGTGGACCGGAGCCTTTGACTTCAATTAACGCCTGGTCAACATATTTGCCTTTACAATGGATCGTGTAACTAACGCGCATAACTTTAGGCGCGTGGAACCTTAACTCTATATATCGCATTGTACTTTCTCCAATCTCCCCCCCCCACTTGTCTCGACTTCTTTCTCTTTTAATACTTGTCCGAACAAAAAAAACTCAACCAACCAAAAACCATCGAGGTGATTTTTCGACGATGAAGTAACTATGGGTTTCTTTGGAAGACTGTTTGGTAGTAAGAAGCAGGAGAAGACATCAGACTCATTACCAACCAAGAACAACAGACGAAGATGGAGCTTCACCAGCAGATCCTCAAATCCCGCGACGGCTTTATCATCGTCGTCTTCTCATCCAAGCAAGAGACGTTCCGACGAAGAAATCTTGGACGCTAACAATCATGCAATAGCCGTAGCAGCTGCCACAGCTGCTGTAGCTGAGGCTGCACTAGCAGCTGCTCATGCTGCGGCAGAGGTCGTGAGGCTTACAGGAAGAGGCAGTGGCAGAACCTCTTCGGTGGCTCAAACCAATCGGAATAACCGCCGGTGGAGTCAAGAGTATGCAGCGGCGATGAAGATTCAATCAGCTTTCCGTGGCTACTTGGTTAGTTTAACCTTCCCCTTAATAAATCTTTAAAATTAAAATTCCAAAGTTTAAATCTTTTTTTTAAAGTATGGAATAGCTGTCTGATATTGATATAAATAATTACAGAAAATCATAAAGGATAATCTCAATTTGTATTTTTGTAATGGTCCCGGATAAAGTACTATGAGAAGAGACAAATGAATATGAAACTTGTTATAAGTCGATACATTCTCTACCGACACTATCTACTGGTGTATCTGGTACGACAGATACACATAGTTTAAAGACACTCAAATCCTTTGCTTCCAAAACGTATTAGGTGTGTAAACCATCTAGAAGAAATGAAAGTGGTTGGGAAACTAGAATTATAGATTTAATATTCTTTCGTAGTTTTGAGTTA
Source organism: Brassica juncea (assembly GCA_018703725.1). Lineage (NCBI taxonomy): Eukaryota > Viridiplantae > Streptophyta > Magnoliopsida > Brassicales > Brassicaceae > Brassica > Brassica juncea. The sequence goes on along the minus strand of CM031936.1, from coordinate 58,016,955 downwards.
GGTGTGTAGTTTGTATAACAAAAAACGTTTTTTTTTAAATTTAATTTTATTTTAGGCGAGGAGGGCGTTGAGAGCGTTGAAAGCGTTAGTGAAGCTCCAAGCGTTAGTTAAAGGGCATATAGTGAGGAAACAAACAGCTGATATGCTGCGTCGGATGCAAACCCTGGTTAAGCTCCAAGCTCGAGCTCGAGCTTCGCGTTCTTCTCACGTTTCAGAGTCGTTCTCCGAGGCTGAATACATCAAACTCATCGCAACGGATCATCACCGTAACCATCGTTCTCAGACGGGTTCGAGCCGTTGGAACGCACCGTTGTACGATGAAGACAACGACAAGATCCTAGAAGTGGACACTTGGAAGCCTCACTTCCCTTCCTACCGTAAGGAGTCACCAAGGAAAAGAGGATCACTTATGGTCCCGACAAGTGTTGATAACAGTCCACAAGTAAGGTCTAGACCAGGAAGCAGCGGCGGCAGCGGTTCGAGGAGAAGAACGCCGTTTACGCCGACGAGAAGCGAGTACGAGTACTACTCTGGGTATCACCCTAACTACATGGCTAACACTGAGTCTTACAGAGCAAAAGTCCGGTCACAGAGTGCACCAAGACAGAGGCTTCAAGAGTTCTCTTCAGAGAATGGATACAAAAGGTCAGCGCAGGGACAGTATTACTACTACACAGCGGCTGCAGAACGATCGTTTGATCATCGAAACCAAAGTGAGAAATCGAAGATGTATTCTTCATTTCACAGTTCTGATCCTATTTTGTTTTAATATTTAAAAGGATTTTTTTTTAAAAAGTGAGTGGAATGTGTGTAAAGTAGATTTCGAGATACAAGTGCCGACAGTGATGAATCACTGTTATGTATTTTTCTGTTGACTAGATCCTACGGTACACATCTCGTACCAACAGGTCCACATTTGTCTGATATTTAAAAAAACTTACAATAATTTGTAGTGATGTCAAGTCACAACGTGGGAATCACAACTTAAGAGTTATGAGTTGACTGATATAAACAATTATTTTTTTTTCCGGTAAAAGAATAGTCACACATAAACAAGCAATCTCCTGAATAAGTATCAAACGCTGTCACAACTCCATCCTGAAGTGGGAATACAGCTCAGGTAGCGACACCAGTGACAGTGATCATTCCCATCTTCTCCTTTGAATAGCAACACCAACGCCACCACGAACCTGCAAAAAAACAATCGCATAAATCATTTAACATGGAAGTAACAAAAGTGATTGATTCATGGGCAATGCAAAATGTACCCGACGATCAATAGAGCCAGAGACAGGAGCCACAATATGTACTGGTAAGGCATGTACTTGGGTGTGACACATCTGCCTTGTGGCATATGCTCTCTTGCAAACCACTTGATCTGAGGACGAGCCAGCAGAAGGAAACCGAGGAGAAACCCCGTTAGAAATCCACCGACGTGTGCAAAGTTATCAACGTAAGGTAGAATCCCAATGCCAAGGTTTATCACAATGACAAACAAAAGCGTCAAGAATGCTGCAATCTTACTTGTCCACACCAAACAAAACAAAAAGGAAAGGGTCAGTAAATCGAAATCACAGAGTCTCATTGTACCAAGAGGCACATGTGGTATTGAGAGATAAACCTTGTTAGAGTAGATAGTCCAGTTGGTGAGAAGTTCAGAAAGCATTGAGCCAAGAAGGCCAAAAAGGGCACCAGAAGCTCCAACAGAGATACCCTTTCTGATAAACAGTGAGGACAGTATGCTTCCTCCCATTCCTGACATTACGTATATCCATCCAATCCTAACTGCAAAATTCAGAAGTAAAATCATGTCAACAACACTTAAAATTAATTTCAGAATTAATCAAAGGAAAAAAAGGGGAATGGCATACCGAAACCAAATTGCTGCTCTAGGCGAGTACCGATGAAGACAATGCTTAGCATATTAGTTGCAAGATGAATAACACCGGCATGTAACCATATACATGTCAGGAGACGCCAAGCTTGATGCTTCTCCACAACTCTGTACCAGTCAAGTGATCCTAACTTCTCCAATCTACCAAATTATTAAATGAATGAATGTCAACAAACATTTCAAATGATTAGGTACATGGCATCTTTTAGTATGTGAAAGCGGAGCAGTTGACTCCAATTTTATTTTATTTTATTTTATTAAAAAATAAATATATAAATTAGAATCTAAACCGTAAAATTTTAGTTATATATCTAAATTAAGAGTTTATAATTTCAAAAGAATAGGTAAATTTGTTAGAGCTATTTCACAACTTGTTTATCATTGCTTTGAACCGAACCTATAAATAATTTGAGAAAGGGCAGATAGTAACCGAATAAATGAGGATGAAACTTACGTTAGAGAAGACGGGCCGAAGAGAGGATTGTTCCGGAGATGCTCGAAGGAGAATCTCCCGAGGAACCTGGCGACACAGTGATGGTTGGGATCATGCGACTCTGAATTCTTAGGGCAGTTGTTGACGAACATCACGACGAAGAAGACTATCACGTTAGCCACAACGAACATCGGGATCAGCCACGACGTCCACTGCGGCGACAACTCGTCATCATCGCCAAATTCAGCGTACACCAACGGTGCCACCGGCCTAGTCGGCGGTCCGAATCCGTCCTGGTCACCCCCTCTGCTTCCGATCCCTCGACTATGCTTCGTCGTCATTTGGTTCTCCATATCATCTCCTACGCTCATTACTGATCCCTCTGCAGTTGTGTTTGCGTTATGAGATAATAAGGCGGTAAGAAAGGGATATAAAAACATTATTTGAGAGACGGTGAGAAAGTGGGTCTACATTAACCAATTATGTCGTCACGCGTGTAGCATGCTGTGTGAGACATAAGTATAAAACTAGATCAGGTTCTATTAAAACGTGTGTTGATTGGGACAAGTGAAAGTGGAAGTCAACGAAGCATAACGGGAAAGTTAGATTATGTTCCGCCTCCCGCCTGCATCTTCCTTGCCTTTCTTTTTGAAATAATATGGAAATATTTCTAGTTGATGTTCTTTTTGTTTTGTTTATATCTGTTGCCACCATTCATGTTTCATGGGTTATATCTCAGGAGAATATATATCTGCATTGTAACTGTATTGACGAATGATCAAGGGAAACCATTCAGACTTTAACGGTATCAAACTAGCTGTAACAACTTGTTCATTGGAGTAATTTTTATTTTTGTAGAAAAATCGAAAGAAGTTGAGTTTATTTTTCTAAGAGTTAATACTTATAGCCGTTGAAGATTGAAATGATCCCGGCTTAAACTAAAGAAAGAATGGAACAAAAAAAAATTATTTAGGGAATGTTTCGGCCTATGTGGGTGGTCATATAGAAAATTAACACTCCTATGGCGTAGCCCGATTGGACTGGTTGTCAGGACACGAAAAGGTCAACATCATCAAGCTACTACGTCTACCTAGGAGAAAATCTTGTATCTTTGGTCTTCAAAACGCCAACCGACGAGCTGAGTACAAAGAGGAGAGTCACACAAATACAATCGTTGAAACTTTGTTGGATCCCCAATTTATTAGATCCCACGGTACAGATCTCGTACCAATAGGACACGTCAAATAGATAGGAGTCAACATTCGTCTGATAAATAACTTGAATTATTTGTAGTGATGTCAATTGTCAAGTCACGACGTGGGAATCACAACTTAGAGGCGCTATGACTTGATTATATATATCCTTTTTCTACTAAACAAATTATTTCTCCTTTTCCGGTAAAAAGATTCAGTCACACACACACACACACACACACACACACGAGAGCAATCACATAATCTCCTGAATTACTAGCAAAGGAGATCATACTATACGATGTATATATATATGCATCTATAAAGCAAAAACATGTTGCTTACATATCAGACGTCATCACAACTCCATCTTGAGGTGGGAATACAGCGCAGGTAGCGACACCAGCGACAGTGATCATTCCCGTCTTCTCCTTTGAATAGCAGCACCAGAGCTATCACGAACCTGCAAAATCCTCCCCACAAAACATTAGGGGGATTTAAAATTGAAATGACAAAAAAGTGATTGATTCATGGCAATGCAAAACTGTACCCAGCGATCAATAGAGCCAGAGACAGGAGCCACAATAGGTATTGATAAGGCTTGTACTTAGATGTCAGACGTCTGCCTTGTGGCATATTTTCTCTTACTAACCACTTGAACTGGGGACGAGCCAGCAGAACGAAGCCAAGGAGAAAACCCGTTAGAAATCCACCCACGTGAGCAAAGTTATCAACGTGAGGTAGAATCCCAATGGCCAGGTTTATAGCAATGACAAACAAAAGCGTCAACAGTGCCGCAATCTTACTTGTCCACACACACACACAAAAAGGGTCATTAACACACACGAAATCACAGTCTCATTGTATACATAGAAGCACATTGCTAATACTTTCTTAGTATCGAGAGATGAACCTTGTTAGAGTAGATAGTCCAGTTAGTGAGAAGTTCAGAAAGCATTGAACCAAGAAGTCCAAAAAGAGCACCAGAAGCTCCAACAGAGATACTGTTTCTGATAAACAGAGAAGACAATATGCTTCCTCCTATTCCTGACAGTAAGTATATAACTCCAATCCTAACTGCAAAACTCAGACCACAGCTTCAAGATTTGTAAGATACCATCAATAAAAGTACACAACTTGATGACCACACTTGACTATCAACTACTTCAGTTAAGTAATCAAAGAAAAAAAAGGGAATTACATACCGAAACCAAATTGCTGCTCAAGGCGTATACCGATGAAGACAAGGCTTAACATATTAGCAGCAAGATGAATAACACCAGCGTGTAACCATATACAAGTCAAGAGACGCCAAGCTTCATGCTTCTCCACAACTTTGTCCCACTCGAGTGATCCCAACTTCTCCAACCTTACCAAACCATAAATGAACACACAATCCAATCTCAAAAATCCGATCTTTTAGAATTTTACAGTAACCGGACAAAACGAGAGTCTTACGTGCGAGAAGAGGGACCGAAGAGAGGATTGTTCCGGAGAGGCTCAAACGAGAGTCTCCCGAGGAAAGTAGCGACACAGTGGCGGTTAGGACCATGAGAATGCGCAGGGCAGTTGTTGACGAACATCGTAACAACAAAGACTATCACGTTAGCGACGACGAACATCGGAACAAGCCACGACGTCCACTGCGACGGAGACAAGGCGTCATCGCCTAAATCAGAGTACACCAATGGTGCAGGCCTAGGCGGGGGTCCGAAACCGCTCCGATCAACAACGCCTTTGCTTCCGATCCCTCGTTGATTCTTCGCCGACATTCGGTTCTCCGGATCATCTCCTATAGCCATCACTTGCTCTCTCTCTCTCTCTCTCTCTCTGTAAATTAATTATTGTTTTTTTTCTGTGATCGAAGGCGGTAAGAAAACTTATTTGAGAGTCGGTGAGAAAGTGGGTTTCTATTAACCAATTGTGTAGTTACACGTGTAAATACGTTATGTGAGAGTTAAATAAGATTTTAGGTTCGTAATTTTTGTTAATCAGAAACTGCCACGTGGAGTGAGTGGGACAAGTGAAAGTGGAAGTCGACGAAGGAGATGTAGGGGTAAAATAGGAAAGTCAGGTTGAGTTTTGAGAGTTCATCTTCCTTTGTCTTTCTTTTTGTCTCATACGGACAAAACTAGAGAGAGAGAGAGAGATCGCGTGCTGTTTGAGTAATATGATATCTAATCTCGGATTCTTTACTCTCTCTCCCTCTGCAGCTTTCCACGACGGTTGACCTAATTTATCGTCACATCCAATTGAACTTGAGAGCTAAAGAGAGAGAGAGTAATCTAATCTAAAGAAAGAAAGAAAGAGAGAGAGAAGATATGGGAAACTCGTTTGGTTGTTCGGCGTCAGGGGAGAGATTGGTATCTGCGGCGAGAGATGGTGATTACGTGGAAGCGAAGATGCTGCTCGATTGCAATCCTTGCCTCGCCAAGTACTCTACTTTCGGTGGTCTCAATTCTCCTTTGCATTTCGCCGCCGCTAAAGGCCACAACGAGGTCTCCCTTTCCTTTCCATCCAATTAACTGTTCATATATCTCCCTTTACAATTTTTTTTTTTAAGTTGTCTTCTGTTTCTCTCCCTCTTTGTTCCATCTTTAGATCGTGGGGTTGTTGCTTGAGAAAGGAGCCGATGTGAATTCCAGAAACTATTGTGGCCAGGTATTCCCCAGATTCATTATGAAAAGGTTGGAGTCAAGGATCAAAGTTCCATACTTTCGATTTGGGGATGTGTATTAGTAGTAGTAGCTAATAGATTAATAAAAACATTCGTCTTCGTTTTTTGTATGATCCATATGTGTGGATGAATCTTGTTTCAGACGGCATTGATGCAAGCCTGTAGATACGGACATTGGGAAGTTGTGCAAACTCTTCTTCTCTTTCGTTGCAATGTGAGTTCTCTCTCTCTCAATCATCACTACTGGAACCAAAAGTATATTCCTTTATTTGGATTTGTTGTTATAACATATTGTATTTGTCTTTTCTCAAAAGGTTACAAGAGCTGATTATTTAGCTGGGAGAACAGCCCTTCATTTCGCTGCCGTCAATGGTCACGCCAGGTGTATTAGACTTGTTTTGGCTGACTTTGTACCTAGTGAGCAACTTAACCCTCTTCCTGAGACTGCACCGAGGAACAAATCCGAGCAGAGGTTTCTTTTTTTTTTTTTTTTTGGGAAATCATTCTTCTGTTTCTGTGTGTTGTAAGGGTTTGATTGAGTTCTGACCAAAAATTTGTTGTCTGGTGCAGCGCATTGTCTAAATTTGTGAATAAGGCGGCTGACGGTGGAATCACAGCTCTTCACATGGCTGCTTTAAACGGATTATTTGACTGCGTTCAGCTTTTGCTTGATCTTGAAGCCAATGTTTCCGCTGTGACTTTTCATTATGGAACATCAATGGATATGATTGGTATCACCATCTCTATCTGCTCCCAAGATGGCTAAAACATTCTTTTTAATTCTGCTCCCAAGATGATGATCTTGGTCTTACTTTATATCGTTTTCAGGAGCAGGAAGCACGCCTTTGCACTATGCAGCTTGTGGTGGGAATCTGAAATGTTGTCAGGTAAAAGATCACTACTAAGTTTATTCTCTTGTTCTTCATACAAACATTTGTGAGAATCTCCTTTTTTCTGAGTTTCTCCACTTTGTAGATTCTCCTTGCAAGAGGGGCAAGAAAGATGACATTAAACTGCAATGGGTAGATAATTCCTCCACAGACTCATTCTATTGCTTCGTTTCGAGTTCAAACACAAATAATGTAAACTGTATTTCTCAAAATAATGTTTGTAGGTGGCTGCCAATTGACATAGCAAGGATGTGGAGTCGTCATTGGTTAGAATCTTTGCTTTCACCAAATTCTGATGTCGTCATTCCAGTCTTCCCTCGTTCCAACTACTTATCATTGCCTCTTTTGAGTATACTCAACATCGCAAGGTAAGAGACCAAACCTTAATCTAGACTATTAGGACCCCCAAAGAGTTACTTTATTCTTTTCCTTTGCAGAGAGTTTGGGTTGCAGTCAGCAACCATCTCAGATGAGGTTGATATCTGTGCGGTTTGCCTGGAGAGAACATGCACTGTTGCTGCTGAAGGTTGGTCTAAAATTTTATCAAGACTCTTTTGGTAAGGTTCCTAAAGTCAGTGAGTTTTGTGTTTCAGGTTGTGAGCATCAGCTATGTGTGAGATGCGCGTTATATCTTTGCTCATCGAGCAATGTTCCTTCGGTGACAGTTGATCCTCCCGGTTCAATTCCCTGTCCTCTTTGCAGACACGGAATAGTCGCCTTTAAACGTCTCCCAAGCTCCCTGAGCAAAGAAATGAAGTTACCTATGTCACTCGGGTTCTGTGCGCCGTGTATGCTCCACACGGGAGACGCGAGAGATCATTCTTCTCCAACAACAGACCAGCAACAACGAAGCAAGACTCGAGCAGCCTCGGTTTCATCTGATATGTTCTGTCCGGTTACATGTAGTCCATTCCCTTCAGTCAACATTCCAATGTGCACCTGCAACGATGGAACGTGTCCAAACTTTGAGACGCATGGAACAGAGAGACATACTGAAGAACACGACGACGAGTCTTCTCCTCCTCCTAGGGCAACGACTGACCAGGAGAAGATAAATGAAGGGCAGAGACTTGGGAAAACAACAACTTGCTCAAGCATGTTTTGGGGAAGGAGAAGCTGTAGCAGAGAGAACCAGTGCAACTCCGAGATCAATGCCTGAGTGATCACAAACATTTCTATGTACAGCGAGTGAGAGAGAGAGAGGATTGTTGTCTCCCTTATTTATTTCTTTTTAATTGAGATGAGCCAGAGTCTCTTCTTATATTTGTTTCTGCTTTTGAGAGGGTTCAGATATAAATTATTGTGGAAGATTTGTAATTATCATCATAGTGATGGGGTCATTTGCAAAATCTTTGTACTTTCTTCGTTGTAATGGATCTCTTGTTTATACCATGTGTCTCTAACTTATGATTTTCAACTCAATAGAAGTCAAAACAAATCTAAAGTAATAATTATTTCAAAAGATAGTGTCTTCTCTTCTTTATAGCTCTTCTGGTTCTATGAGAAAATCTGACACAAGTGCATGTCATTTTCTTCCGCAGCTTTGCTGTTAATACCATGTACTGTAATTAATTATGTATTGGATCAAAAAGAAAAGAGAAGAAAGGATCAAATGAAAGTTATCAGTCAATTAATTGGACTCAAAGTGGTTTTGTTCTGCGATGCGCCATTTCCAAAAACATTCCCATTTCCGGCTTTGCTACGTCCAATAACCTTTCATGTGCCTAGCTCGTCTGCATCAGTTTAAAGTATCAATTACATTTTCGTTTTTAACTTTTTCTTGAAACTTATTATCATGCGCATGAGCCATCTATTGCATGAAGCAGCTGTTTTTTTTCCTGACCATATGATGATGACTTGTGTTTAGAAGATGGAAACAGATCCCTAAGACCATCCTTAAGGGTAAAGCTTGTAACATTCCCAAAAGGGAAATAAGTCATGTGGGGGAACTCTATTCTTCTACCCTTTGTATAATTTGTTTGGAACTTATATAGGGGACCAGACCATGACCTAGTTTTTTATTTGTTTTCTTAATTAACCCCCTCTTCACTGTTATTTTTACCTTTGACAGAAACAGAACTAGCCCTGGGCAAAAAATCGGATCCGAAAAACCCGAACCGGAACCGAAGTAAAATATCCGAAACCGGAACCGGACCGAAATCCTCAAATACCCGAATGGTTCCTATATTTCTATATCCGAAAAACTGGAACCGAACCAGAACCGAACCGAAAACCGAATGGGTATCCGAATATCCAAAAAATAAAGTTACAACTTAAAATGCTATCAAGCACATTCGAATCCGGGTTCGATAGGATCCGTGAGAACATTGTTACCACTATACCACATTATATTTTACCTACTCTCTTATATTATACATATATATAGTAATTCTATATTAAAATACAATAAAAACTTATAAAATTAACATCTTTGTGACTCAAATTCTTGTTTAATTGACGAATATGCAAGTGTGTAATCGCTAGACCACTTGAATTAACATGTTAACTAAAATATTTTGTATATATATATTTGATTCACATATTAAACGGGTACCCATAACCAAACCGAAATCGAACCGAAATCGAACCGAAACCGAAACGAAATCTCATAAGTATCTATTGGGTATAAGAATGATTTAACCGATATATCCGGAACCGAATGGTTCTTACCCGGAACCGAACCGAATATCCGAATGCCCAGGGCTAAACAGAACTTATTTTAAAAAATAATTTTCAAACATGCAAAATAAGTGGGTTTATTTTGACTGTTATAGGTTGACTGAACCGTTTTGTTTTCTACTGGAGGTAACCGAAAGACAAAAGTGCGTTTTCAAATTATTAACTCATTGCAACAATTCCCAAAAGAAAATTATTAACTGTATTTTATAACTGAACTTAATGCAACACTTCTCAAAGAAAAAAAAAAGTGTTAACTGCATATATAATTGAACTTTGAGATATTTATCACTTGCATAGCTGGTTACTTAAAAGCTCTTATCAGAAGAGATCACATTAATTGAAATAACACCAGCTTTGGACAAAAATACAGGAAAGCCATTAAATTTTTGAGATTTACAATTTCACCCCACATTTTTCGAATATTTGTAGACCAAACCCGTCAGCTTTATCATGGTACAGTGGTTATGATTTCTGAAGATTCTAGCCGTACTCTATTGACCCATCTTCATCTTTACTCATCATCATCAAAGATCCCTCTTTTTATTCATATACTCACGCAAAAAGTACTATAAAAAATTAATTTAAAAAGATTAAATTTATCGTTACGAACTATTAAAAACAATGGTCTAGGTCACGTGAGTTTCGTGCATTACTAGTTTCCTCTTTAATCTCTCTCTCTTCATCTTCTACTTCATCTTTCTCGCGCCTAAAAGCTTCTCTCTTTCTTTAATGGCGTTTGATTAATCTTCCTCACTCTTCTTAAAAAAAAAACTGGATCTCTCTCTAAAGTCTCGGCCTTTCCTGACCATGGCGTTTCTCAAAGCTCTCTCCTTCCTGTTTCTCTTCTTCTCCGTCTCCTCCGCCATCGACGACGACCCAAACTCAGAAAAGAGCTCTCTTTTGAACTTCAAAGCTTCCCTCGAGAACCCATCAGCAGCTCTCTCTTCATGGAACCCTTCGTCTCCCTCCCCCTGCAGCTGGGTCGGCGTCACTTGCCGTTTCGGGAGAGTGGAGTCTCTCTCTCTCCCATCAATGTCTCTCAGAGGAAAGCTCCCTCCTTTCCTCTCCTCCCTCCGGTTCCTCTCAGACCTCGACCTCTCCGACAACTCTCTCTCCGGCGAGATTCCTCACGGAATCGCGAACCTCAGGACCCTGAGATCTCTCCGGCTCAGCCTCAACTCTCTCTCCGGCGAAATCCCTCCGCAGCTTCCGAGACAGCTTCAGACCCTCGACCTCTCTGGAAACTCGCTCACGGGCCACCTCCCGAGTCGACTCGGCGAGTTGCCTCGGCTTCTGTACCTCGACCTAAGCGACAACCGTCTCTCCGGCTCTCTCCCTCCCTCGTTCTTCCTCAGCTTCCCGTCTCTGTCTTCTCTCGACGTCTCCAACAACTCTCTCTCCGGCGAAATCCCTCCGGAGATCGGGAAACTGAGCAACCTCTCCGATCTCTACATGGGGATGAACAAACTCTCCGGTCGGATCCCGCCGGAGATTGGTGACGTCTCGTTGCTCAAGAACTTTATCGCGCCGTCTTGCTTCTTCAGAGGACCGTTACCAGACGAGATAGCGAAGCTGGAACACTTAGCGAAGCTCGACCTTTCTTACAACCCACTCAAGTGTTCCATCCCCAGATCGATCGGGAAGTTACAGAACCTCAGCATGCTGAACCTCGTATCAGCTGAGGTCAACGGTTTGATCCCTCCGGAGATCGGTGAGTGTAAGAATCTCAAAACGTTGATGCTCTCCTTCAACGATCTCTCTGGGTCTCTACCTTTGGAGCTCTCGGAGGTTCCTCTGCTGTCGTTTTCCGCCGAGAAGAATCAGCTTTCTGGTGATTTACCTTCTTGGATCGGCAAGTGGAAGGCGTTGGAGTCGCTTCTGCTTGCTAGCAACCGGTTTTCAGGACAAATCCCTCGTGAGATTCAGGATTGTCCGATGTTGAAACAACTTAGTTTTGGTAACAACTTGTTAAATGGTTCGATCCCTAAGGAGCTTTGTGGTTCGGGTGCATTGGAAAACATTGATCTGTCTGTGAATTTCCTTTCTGGAGGCATTGATGAGGTCTTTGTTGGATGTACTAATCTTCAACAGCTGGCTCTTACGAACAATCAGCTCAATGGTTCGATACCTGAGTATCTTTCTAACCTTCCTTTGATGGCGCTTGACTTGGATTCAAACAACTTCACTGGAGAGATCCCTGTGAGTCTCTGGAACTCAACGAACCTGATGGAGTTTTCTGCTTCTTACAACCGTTTAGGAGGTTATTTGCCGGCAGAGATTGGCAATGCAGTTTCACTGAAGCGTCTTGTTCTCAGTGATAATCAGCTCGGAGGTGAGATCCCAAGAGAGGTTGGGAAGCTGACTTCTTTATCATTCCTGAATCTGAATTCAAACAAGCTTCAAGGGAAGATACCGAGAGAGCTCGGTGACTGTACTTCTTTGACTACACTGGACCTTGGCAAAAACAATCTCCAAGGACAGATTCCAGACAGGATCACTGCTCTTGCTCAACTTCAATGCCTGGTTCTCTCTTACAACAATCTCTCTGGTTCCATTCCATCAAAACCTTCTGCTTATTTCCACCAGACAGACATGCCTGATCTGAGCTTTCTTCAGCACCATGGGATATTTGATCTCTCACACAATAGACTCACCGGTCCTATACCTGAAGAACTAGGCGACTGTGTGGTAGTGGTTGAGATTCTGCTGAGCAACAATCATCTCTCTGGACAGATCCCGGCTTCACTCTCTCGTTTAACCAACCTGACAAATCTGGATCTGTCTGGAAACCACCTTACTGGTTCCATTCCAGAGGAGATAGGCCACTCTCCTAAGCTGCAGGGGTTGAACTTGGCGAATAATCAGCTCAGTGGACATTTACCGAAGAGCTTTGGGCTTTTGGGTAGCTTGGTGAAGCTGAACTTGACCAAGAATAAGCTGGATGGTTCTGTTCCTGCTTCTCTTGGGAACTTGAAAGAGCTGACACACATGGACTTGAGTTTTAACAAGCTAAGCGGCGAGCTTCCTTCAGAACTGTCTAGAATGCTCAACCTAGTAGGCATCTATATTCAGCAGAATAGGTTCTCAGGTCCTGTAGAGAATCTGTTCTGCAGCTCATTGGCGTGGAAAGTTGAAACAGTGAACTTCAGCGTTAACTTCTTCATGGGAAGCTTGCCAAGATCACTGGGGAATTTGTCATACTTGACTAACTTGGATTTGCACCAGAATCACTTCACCGGAGGAATACCTTCAGAGCTTGGTAGTCTCATGCAGCTGGAGTTCCTTGACATGTCTGAGAACAACATCTCTGGAGAGATACCAACACAAATCTGTGGATTGGCTAATCTACAGTTCTTGAATTTGGGAAAGAACAGTTTACAAGGAGAAGTACCGAGCGATGGTGTTTGTCAGGATCCTTCCAAGGCATTGTTTTCTGGAAACAAAGCGTTGTGTGGAAGTGTGGTTGGGTTAGACTGCAAGAGTGATGAAAAGACTTTGATGAGTGCTTGGGAACTTTCAGGAATAGTGATTGGGAGCATGATCATTGTGTCTGTCTCTGTCTTCTCTCTGCGCAAATGGGTTATGAGAAGGCGAGTGAAGCAAAGAGATGATCCAGAGGGAATGGAGGAAAGCAGTTTAAAAGGGTTCGTTGATCAGAACCTCTATTTCTTAAGTGGAAGCAGATCAAGGGAGCCATTAAGCATCAATGTAGCTATGTTCGAGCAGCCACTTCTCAAAGTGAGTTTAGCAGACATTGTGGAAGGAACTGATCACTTCTGTAAGAAGAACATCATAGGAGACGGTGGGTTTGGGACTGTTTACAAAGCCTGTTTACACGGTGGGAAAACAGTAGCGGTGAAGAAGCTAAGCGATGCCAAAACTCAGGGAAACCGAGAATTCATGGCGGAGATGGAGACTCTAGGGAAAGTGAAGCATCCGAATCTAGTCTCTTTGATTGGATATTGCTCTTTCAGTGAAGAGAAGCTTCTTGTGTATGAGTACATGGTGAATGGAAGCTTAGACCATTGGTTAAGGAACCAAACAGGGATCCTAGAGGTGTTAGACTGGTCCAAACGCCTCAAGATTGCGGTTGGAGCTGCAAGAGGATTAGCTTTCTTACATCACGGTTTCATCCCTCACATCATACACAGAGACATCAAAGCGAGCAACATTCTTCTAGACAGTGAGTTTGAGCCAAAGGTTGCAGATTTCGGTTTGGCGAGACTGATCAGTGCGTGTGAGACACATGTGAGTACGATCATAGCGGGTACGTTCGGTTATATTCCACCAGAGTATGGACAGAGCGCACGAGCGACAACCAAGGGAGATGTGTACAGCTTCGGAGTGATCTTGCTGGAGCTGGTGACGGGGAAAGAGCCAACAGGTCCAGATTTCAAAGAGAGTGAAGGAGGGAACTTGGTTGGTTGGGTTGTTCAGAAGATTAACAAAGGGAAAGCTGTGGATGTTCTTGATCCTCTGGTTCTAACAGAGTCTTTCAAACAGTCTATGCTTCGTGTGCTTCAGATTGCTGTTCACTGTATTGCTGCGACGCCTGCTAATCGACCCACCATGCTAGATGTCCTGAAGTCTCTCAAGGAGATATAGACTTGTGTTTTCTTGTTGTATAAGTAACTACATTCCATCTCTGATGCTAATGTAACCCTTGTTAAGTTTATAAATCATCGAACTGACAAAAATGCCCCACTGCGTTCACATCTATATATGAGAGACAAATTAAGAAAATCAAATTGTATGAGAATAAAGAAAAGAAGACAAAAGTTGGAGTCTAGCTGTTTGATGTCAAGTCAATATCACGAAACACGGTCTGGTCAGTAAATAAACAGTGGTAATAATGAAAACAGAGGATAGATCTTTTATCCCAAACTTGTAGCTTTGCAATTAAAGTCACTCACACTTGTCTTGTTATCTAGCTGTGCCCGACTGCCTGTGAGTACATACAGATTTACAGAAGTAGCTAAAATATTCTCTCCTAGTGCAATACGAAGATCATCTTCACCGAATAGAGTATAGACTAGTAACCTCTCTCTGAAGAGAGAACCTCTCTCTAAGCGACAGCATAAGCGATTGTGATTAGCATCGGTGCTCACGTGTATCAAAATTAATTAAGATGATTATAGAGCCACCAAAACACTGTTGCAAGGAAAAAATTACGAAATAAGCTCGACAAAAAAAATTACGAAATAAAAAAGTGGCCTATACAGGTTTCGAACCTGTGACCTTCGCGTTATTAGCACGACGCTCTAACCAACTGAGCTAATAGGCCTGTTTGATTCAAATACCTTACAAAGAAACCAGTAATTGTTTGTAACTCGGTTATCGAACTGAGCTAATAGGTTCAGTCTGGGGATTAATGTCGCTGTCAGATTTGGTCTGTTTACTCTTTCTTGTTTCTATTGAAAGTCTTTTACTTTTTGGGTGATAGATCAGTGTTAATGCACAGAAAGTTTGTGTAAGAACTGAAGAAAACAAACCAATGGAGTGTGTCGTTCAAGGAATTATTGAGACACAGGTCCGTTTCCTGTACAATTATCAAGTGTCCGAATGTTCATGAAGAACCCATTTAGATTTGAAATTTTTAAGCTTTTGCTCATATGGGTATTTACATTATTAGAGTCACACATCGGGTCTTTGTGGTGTTCAGCGCGAACGCTTGAGAGTTCATGAGTTAACTTTGAAAAGCATCCCAGATCTTGGTACATTGCTGGATAAATTTCATACTGAATAATATCAATGGGTAATGATATGATTATGAATCTTTCTTCACCTTCAGGAAGTATCTTCAAAAGTTAGGCTTTTATGTGACCTTAGATCAACAACCAGAGCCCACATGGTACACCTTCTCGTTTGTATATGTTCTTGCTATATAAAAGGAGTCTTCTAATCAAGAAAATCTTGATCTTAGGACTGTTAAAACTTGTTGGAGGTGCGATGAGAGGTGCAGGAGCTGATCAAATCTCTGTTATGGTAAAAAACATGATTGAAAGAATGTAAAGTCAGCAAGAATGCCTTGCGTCCGTATACCATTGGGATTGCTTCTTCTTTCCCTTTTGTTGCTGCATTAGGTTTATTTTCATTCCGCTACTTGTTATCTTTGCAACTTCTGTCACAAGCGAAAATTTGGTATAAAACTTAACATTTATATCAAAAATATCGTATTTACTTGATTTTTTATTTTATTTGTTATATTTCAGACAATCATGTTTATTTAATAGTTTAGGTTTTTTATTATTAATTAAGATAAGATTTTTCTTTTTTTTAACTGGTAAAATCATATTTTACTTGGATTTTTTTTGTCATCTACTTGATTTTATTTATTTTTTATATTTCAGATAATCATGATTCTTAAATAATTTAGATTCTTGTAATAATCACATTATATAACAAACATAATCAATATAATATTATCAGAGATATTCTGTAAGGAACTTGACAAAGAATTTTAGGCTGTACTATATATAATCTATCTAGCGTCTGTATATATAATCTATCTATCATCAACTCAGAACTGCTTGGGAAGTTTTTAAAAAAATCTATCATCAACTCATAACTGCTTGGGAAGTAAAAAAAAAACTCTGGTCAAGATACTTGTTGGTTGTGGAGTCAATGTAGATCAAAGTCAAAGCTTTAACATACAATTGGATGAACCGAGTCGCCTCAAAGTCACTGACTTGCACTTCTACACTTGGTCTAAGATTTGAATTTTTGATTGAATTTCAGAAGAGTTAGTATATTGTCTTTCATTTTTATTCGTATTTTTTTATCTTACTGTGTTATTGTGAATATTTACCAACATGGTTTAAAAATCGGATGCATCACCTGCTATTACGCGCTACAAAGACACATAAGATTTCACTTAGTATGTCTATATCATATTTGATTACGGTTTCTCAAATTTTTATTATTATTATATATTATTAGGTGGTTGTCCGTGAATTCACGTATATAAATATTGTATGAAAATATATATTATATATATACAATATTATAAATTTTGAATAATAATAATTCAAAACATTGAAAATATAATTTTTAGCTTCAAATAGTTTGAAAATCTAAAATCTCAGTATTGTTTTTCACTAGCATGAAATTTTAGTGATAATTCAATAATGTTAATCGAAATCGCTGAAAAAAATATTTTACATGATTTTGATCAATGATTTATAAACTCATGATCATAAAACCAAAAAATATATTTTAAATCACCTTATAATCATCGTATTATCTTATCTATCAGTTTATTTAATTTTGATGCAAATTAGTTCTCAATTGCATAGTTTCCTTAAATTTGATGCAAAATAACTAATGAGTATTTAGTAATAGCAATGATGTGGAACTACTATATATGAAATTATTACATTAACTTCTCTAACATATGTTATGCATCTTCTTAGGTTTCTTTTTATTTATCTCATTATTTCTTTAATTTTATTTTTATCACATTATGATCATCGCATTATTTTATCTATCAACTCGTTTAATTTTGATGTAAATTAATTTTCAGTCGCAAAATTTTCATAAATTTGATACAAAATAATTGTGTTGGATGCGTACATTGGATGGCGATTGCTGTGAATCTCTATAGTTGATCCAAGCCAATCAAAGACATAATAGCAGATTATAGACTCTGATGCCTTGAGTGCATTGTATGGGATAGACTGACACCATCGATTCTGAAATAGCTTGAGTATCTCCTTCAGCTTCAAAGTTCTTGGGAGTGGTAATAGAAGAGAGCCTTGGACAAGTATACAACATCTCAAGAACCACAGACCATTGCGGATTCCGGAGACTAACCACGAGAGCACGTCGAAGATAGCAGAGATGAACCAGGAGATGAACCACGAGAGCACGTCGAAGATAGCGGAGATGGACCACGAGAGCACGTCGAAGATAGCGGAGATGGACCACGAGAGAACGTCGAAGATAGTGGAGTTGAACCACGAGCGAATAATACCGGAAATGAACGATAGCAGTCATAGATATAGACATAGACTTACGTTATTTTGTTATATAAGTAACTACATTCCATCTCTGATGCTAATGTAACCTTTTTTAAGTTTATCAATCATCGAATGGACAGAAATAATCCTTTCGCTCAAAATATATATGAGAGAGAAAATCAAATCGTAAGAGAAAAAAAAAAAGAAAAGTTGGAGTGTAGCTGTTTGACGTCAAGTCAATATCACGAAACACAGTTTGGTCAGTAAATAAGCAGAGGAGAGATCTTTTAATCCAAACTTGTAGCCTCTTTATTATACTAGTATTTAAAGTCACTCGCATTTAATTTATTATCTAGCTGTGACTGATCCATACATATTTACAGAACTTGCTGAAGCTCATATACGAAGATCATCGTCAGTCATTTGAGCCGTGCCACGGCTGGGTTTACATGCTATATGGGCCAGACCCACTTAATGCAAGACATCACGGGTCTTTAAATCCAGGCCATAGCTATAACGAAATCAGTGTATTAAATACTTAAGATTTAATTGTTTCTTGGTGGAAAAGTAAAATTATGGGATTAGCGTTTAAGTTGAGTCAGTATACCGACGAAAAAAATATAGAGACTAAGACCACTATAGTCTATAGTATAGGAGCATGGAGTTATGGACGATGTGAATAAATCAATGTTTAAAGCATTATTATAAACACTGTTACACTGTTTAATGATTATTATATCATTCATCGACACTTTAATTATATCGGCTCTCCACCTCTAGTCTTTCAATGAATAGTAAATATTCGTCGCATTGTATACATGCATGCGTATGATTTTCATCGTGTTTGATGTGTCATGTGATATGACCCATATCACAAGGCGTGCAAGAAAATTTTGGCTACTAAGCTTACTTGTGTAGAAAATTACAAAAACAACTTTGGGTAACTTTGGCATGTGACCAACGGAAGGATATAGTAACACATTGCTACTTATGTTTGCAAGAGACCCTAGTACCATAAGAATAGACTAATGTTAAGTGTTGACAAAAATAAAGACTAATGTTGAGTATTTAAAAAAATTAGAATATTCATATCTCATCATGTACATACTACATGAATATATGTTCAAAATTCAATTTGTATCTGACAACTCTTGATTAAATATCAGAGCTTTGGTAATCCTACAATTGAAGTAACATCAGATGACAGCCTAATCATCATTAATAAACCACAAGATGGTCGGTTAGTGATGGTTGATAGCTTGATGCTATAACTGGAACCACCGGTTTGGAATTTATATGAGGACCGGTCAGGTTAGGTTGGGTCTGATGTTAAGTTTAACACCTACTACCAATTGCGATGAATCAATCCAACGGTTTGGAATCGAAAGGTGCATAGAGATGAAAGAGTAGAGGATCGGAGCAGAGTGTGTGATGCTATTTTCGCTGACGTTAACCATCAAATGAATGACACGTGGAAACATAGAGAAGAGCGTTAAGAATAAATGCTTTTCTTGTTTATAAAAAAACGGTAGAAAATGCTTTTCTTGTTAACGAAAAAAAATAAAAAATGCCTTGTCTAATCCTTCACGCCGCGTCTAGCCATTAAACAACTTTCGCTTTCTCTATCTTTCAGCTAAGCAGCTTAAAGAGCGTGGCTCATCTACATAATACTAATAGCTCGGCTTAGCTTCGTATACAATTACTAAATGAAAGCTTTAGACTAATCCACACATGTTTTTTTTGGTTTGCTTAAAATCCACACATGTTTGTAAATTAAGGGGAACAAATATCTCAGAAAACCATGTTAGTTAATGTTTATTTTAAGAACTAGTCATTATATTAACACTTGTGTTTTTGAATCCACTTTTGGATTAATTTTATTTGTATTATTGAAAAAAGTAGAATGTGTACATGAATTGAGATTATGCAACAGCTAGATTTAGGATTAGATCATTAGCTGTACTTTATTTCCTAATCTCCGGATTTAGAGTATATATAAAAATAGAAATGAGCAAGGAGGGGGAGGATTTGATTCATGTATTTTTAAATAAGATAATTACTAGGTTAGTTTGTTGATTCGGTGTATCATACGTGTAAAACCAAAGAAATGAGAAAGAACGTGAAGACTGTAACAAGCAAAGAAAAGAGAAAAGAATATATTTTTTTTAAAGAAAGATATAACATATTTGTAACATTATAGAAACCAAACAAAAACGTTATCCGCAATGCTTATCCTTATTTTTACCTGGTGTCTAACGCGTTTTAATCGTTTCTTCTTTTTTTTTTGGGGCTCACGCAAAGATTTGTGTACATTCACGCTAAAGTTTATCCAACCAGCAATTGGTGTAAAAATCTATCTTCATGATATTTTTTACCATAAATGATGATGACTTTAGATAAACTCATACGAGAGTCAATTGATTAATTAAATTTTTTTGGAATGAAGCGGAGCCATAATTGGGCGACGTGGGATCCGTAAATGTATTAAATCAGTAAAAAAAAAAAATTAATTAGGAAGGAAATAATAAAATAAAGAAATCTAATCAAAGGGGAAGGGGGGAGAGAGATAAAAGGGGCGATACAGTAACGCTAGATCCATGGCAGAAACAGCGTAGCCAAATACCAATATCCTTTCTCTTTCTCTTCGTTTTGTCTTCTTCCTTCCCATCCATCCATTCTTCTTCTTCTTCTTCTCTCTTATTATTCTCCTAATAACCGAAATTACCAATCTCTCTCTCTCTTCCCCGGAATCAAGGCTCAGGGGTCGGAGTTTCGCCGGAATTATACAATTACGGTCGCTTCCGCCGTCTTCCTGTTGGTTGAGAGTAAGGAGAATTTTAACACACCTTTTCAAATTTTTGTTGTTTTGCTTGGAATTATTCTCTGCTGGTTATGATTAGATAGAATTAAACAAACGATTTATCTCTCTCTATTTAGAGAAGAAGAAGAAGGTTTACAAGAGATTCATTTAGCTTTATAGAGGAAGAAAGAGAAGCATAATTGTGTATATTTTTCCATGTTAAATTGTTTTGGTTAGGGTTTTTGTTATTTGATTTGCAATTTTTTTGAATATCTCTCTCTGCTTTGAATATCTCATTTATTATCATCTGATGCTAATTGTACTCTTAATTCCGTTTGTAATACCAATTTTGTAGTAGAAAGAAATCTCCCTGTTTTATCCATTGAATTGTCTTTCTCTTTTGTTAAAATAAAGGTCTCTGGGGTCCCTTGTGTTTTTTTTTTCCATTCCTTAGGTTGCAAAACTATGTGCATTTTGTTTCTCTGTTTGTAAAAAAGTTATTTAAAAAAAAAAGAGTCTGATCTCTTTTGTCTCTCATTCTTTGGATTTTTGTTGTCAGCTCTCTCTTGGTACAATGCCATCTGATATATCGGAACCTAGAGGTCGCACCACTCCTGAGGTAAACTCTTTCGTTCTCTCCTTTTCCAAGTGTTTTTCCTTTGAATTTTGTGATATATAAGGTCGGGAAATTCTGTTGCCACCTCCTCTGATGCATTTGACATTATTCACTTTTGAGATGTTTTCCTTTTGGCAGAAACAATCTGGAATAATGAAAACCAATCCAGTGCCTGAAGTTGGTGGTGGGGGTAGATGCTCTAATCTACCGCAGCAATCAACCTTCTCTGAGGCCCTTCCATCTGCTATCCCTAATGGAAGAACAGCCGCTAGTGATTCTCACTGGGAGAGCAGTCTGTTTTCCAGCTCATTCTCTGAAATATTCAGTAGAAAATGTTAGCTTCTCATTCCTTTTTCTTGTACAAATAGTTTTATTGGTTCCTGTACTTTCAGGACCATGAAAGTATATTATAGTATGCTTTCACTTTTTTTCGTGATATGTGTTTCCATATTGATGGTTTTGCAGTGAGGCTACCAAGAAGTGATAACATATCCTTTATGCCTGCGTACCCCGAGGAAGAACCGTCTCAGTCTTTGGAAGAGATGGAGGCGCAAACTATTGGAAACCTCCTTCCAGATGAGGATGATTTTTTTGCAGGAGTGGTTGGCTACAATTCTCGTGTTAGTGCAGGAGATGATTTGGATGATTGCGACCTATTCGGCAGTGTTGGTGGCATGGAATTAGATGGGGATGTTTTTTCGTCCGGCAAGAGAGGCAACAATGTTTCTGTTGCTGGTGAGCCCCCTCGGGGAGAAGTTTCATCCAGAATACTTATTGTTACCAATATGGATAGCATCATTGAAGATTATGAGCTCAGGGCCCTTTTTGAGGTACGCATATTCACCTGTCTTTCTGATTACATAATCCTGATTCATGGCACAAGATGTTTTAGAAATGCTGGAGGTTTTCGCTTCTCATTTGATGATATGTTTACTTGTTTAGCAATGTGGAGATGTCCGGGCTCTTCATACAGCTGGCAAGAATCGTGGCTTTATCCTGGTATCATACTATGACATAAGGGCTGCTCAGAATGCGATGAGAGCACTCCACGGTAGGCTCTTAAGGGGAAGGAAGCTTGATGTTCATTATCATATCCCAAAGGTCTTGTTCATTGTTCCAATCCCCCTTGTTTGTGTTTCTTTCCTTGCTATGTGCGTTTCCACTTTCATATTTGCGGACAAATATCTTGCTTACTATTCCTTTCTTTCTATATCAGGAAAATTCTAAGAAAGAGAACACCAACGAAGGAGCTCTGTTGGTTAATAATCTGGATTCTTCTGTATCCAATGAAGAGTTTTACAGAATCGTTAGTTCATACGGAGAAATCAGAGAGGTTCTCACTGGCTCTCGACTTGTACTTGCGTTGTGATATTGACTACTATGTGACTTTGATATTTATGCTATTGCTATTGTTTGCAGGTTCGTAGAACGATGCCTGAGAACTCACAGATATACATAGAGTTCTTTGATGTTCGAGCCACAGAGGCCGCTCTCCGGGGACTAAATGGGCTTGATATTGCTGGGAGGCAGCTTAAACTTACGCCATCCTTTCCAGAGGGAACAAGGTGGTTATCAATAATTCATCCTTCCTTAATTTTTTATGTGGCTGTTAACTGCTGCAGTAACAACTTGTTTTGACTTTCTGATTTGCTGTTAAATAAGAACGCCACTTGAGTTGATTCATCATACTTTTTTTTTTTCAGTTTCACGCCACAGTTTGCTGCAGATGATGTTGAGGGGGGTCTACCTAAAATGGCTTTAAATAATCTTTCGTCAGCACAGATAGGTATTCTAGTGAACACGAGCTATGGTTTTTCGTTTTTGAACGATTTGACATACTTTCACAACTCATACCTATCCTTTAACTTTCTGTTTCAGGAAGACATTACCCAGGAATATTAGCTTCAACTTCCATTAATGGTGGATCTATGCGCATGATGCATAATTCCGTAAGTTCACCTGTGAACTCCTTCATTGAACGTCATCAGGGTTTCAATATTCCTATTGGAATGCCACCATCGACAAGAATCATCTCCGCTAGCAAACCTGTTGGTATTCAGGAGTCTGGAAACCCTTTTGATAGTTCGACGGGTATCCAAAGCATGCCAAACCTTCATCCTCATTCTGTTCATGAGTACCTTGACAACTTTGCAAGTGGTAGTCCATATAAATCCTCTACCACATTCTCTGAAATGGTCAGTGATGGCCAGAAAGCAAACGAAGGCTTTATGATGAACAATGTTCGTGGAGTTGGCGTAGATGGGTTTAATGGAGGTGGTAAGTATATGTTTTAATTGGTTTTCTGCCGTGATACATTTGCCTAAGGTTAGGGATTGTTGGTTGCTGACGACTGTCATTTTAAGAAAAATAGTCATATAGGACAATGAAGCTTCTCATTTCAACTAGCTTAATATGTTATTTGGTTTAATAGTGGAGTGTGAAGAGGGAAAGTGGACGTGCATTGCTGCGAAGTTTGATATTTTTTTCTTGCAGTCATAGGATCGCCGGTAAATCAAGCATCTCATCGTGCGAATCCCAACGTGTGGAGCAACTCTAACCCGTCAAATGGCATGATGTGGCCTAACTCACCATCTCGCGTCAACGGCATTACTTCTCAGCGCATCCCACCTGTTACTGCGTTCCCTAGAGCATCTCCTTTAATGGTGAACATGGCATCATCTCCTGTGCACCACCACATTGGATCTGCACCAGTATTAAACTCGCCTTTTTGGGATAGAAGACAGACCTATGTAGCTGAACCTCCAGAATCTTCTGGCTTTCACTTTGGCTCTCATGGCAGCATGGGATTTCCTGGTTCTTCTCCCTCACATGCAATGGAAATGGCTTCTCATAAGGCTTTTTCTCATGTTGGTGGGAATCGCATGGATGCCAATTCCAGTAGTGCTGCATCGCGATCATCGCGACAGATGCCCCACTTCTTGTCTGGAAGGAACCCAATGCTTTCAGTGCCAGGCTCATTTGACTTGCCTAATGAACGATACAGGAATCTCTCTCAGAGAAGAAGCGAGTTTAGCTCTAGTAATGCTGAAAAGAAACTGTTTGAGCTTGATGTTGATCGCATATTACGTGGGGAGGACAAGAGAACAACATTAATGATCAAAAACATTCCTAACAAGTGAGTTAATTCGCTTCTTTTTCTTTAACCAATTGCAATTCGTTTCTGGTCTGAGTTGGATTCACAATTAGGTCATTTTATCCTGTTTCATCTTTGATATTTTGATTCACTTTTTGTTTTGTTTCTGTAATGGTTTTTAGGTATACTTCTAAGATGCTTATAGCTGCCATTGATGAGTACTGTAAAGGAACATATGACTTCCTTTATTTGCCTATTGATTTCAAGGTATACAACCTTCTTATCTAATAAAGTCTACTGGAGGCCTTGTGGCCTATTATGGTATTTTCAATATATAATGATCCTGCCTCTTTCTTTGCAGAACAAGTGCAATGTGGGATATGCTTTTATCAACCTCACCGAACCTGAGAACATTGTCCCGTTTTACAAGGTACAGTATATGATTGATTTGCGACCATACCATATCTGTTTAGAATAAGTATTAATTACAAGTTTATATCTCCGACAGGCATTCAACGGTAAGAAGTGGGAAAAATTCAACAGCGAGAAGGTGGCATATCTTGCATACGGTCGGATCCAGGGAAAATCAGCTCTTATTGCTCATTTCCAGAACTCAAGTTTGATGAACGAAGACAAACGTTGCAGACCTATTCTCTTTCACACCGCCGGTCCAAATGCTGGTGATCAGGTAACACAGATATAAGGCTTCACTTAGTATCTTTTTCTTTTGTTTCTCTTTAGTATAACACATAGAATGCGGTTGTCCGTGTTCCCTTTGTGATCATAAGCAGTCGTCTAGATTTGTACTGAGTCATTTGTATCGATGTACGACTGTGCAGGAACCATTTCCAATGGGTTCGAACATCCGGTCAAGACCAGGGAAGTATCGAACAAGTAGCATCGAGAACTATAACACCAACTTTAGCAGCAGCTCAGAAAACCGAGAAGAGCCTCCAAATGGGACGGACTCGTTCTAACCAAAGAGGCAGAGACAGTTTTCATGTGTCAAGCCAGACTAACCTTTTAGACGTCTTCTTCTTTCAGAGAAACCCAAAAGATAAAACCACCCCATAGCTCTGTAAATCCTTGGGGGTGGTAAATTTACCTGGAGGTAAAAACTCATTTTGAAGTGGAGAAAGTTATTGGACTTTGGTTTTATAAACTTGTTCATGATGCTCGAGACAAGTTTTGTTGTATCATTAAACACCTACCAGAGAAATCTTGCTGGCTTTTTTTTTTGTTTTTGGAACTTTTTTGGTTTAATTGTTTGGGTTGTGTCTACAAGGACCTTTCTTTGTACTTTTGCTTAGAAAATGTAGCAACAACCTAGTACAATGTGTTCAGTTTCTTTATATCATTTTTATATGTAAACCCTTGAGGGCTAAGTTTTTGGCAAACACTTTCTTATTCTTGGTTTCTAGTGTTAACTCTGTTCCACAGAGTCTCTTCCTATCCTAATGTTAAGAGAGTTATTTGGTATCTGAATACCCGAACCAAACCGGTTATCTAAATGGAAGGGCTTCAAAAAGTTCGCACATCATCTCTCATTTGGATATGCCTGGCCCATTAAAAACCTAAACTACACACGACCCATCCCTCATTATAAAAGCAGAAACAATTGGGTTTTGTCTGCAATCAATTGAGTTTTTAATTATTTTCTATTAGAGTATATTTTAAGTTTGAAAAAGTTACCTCTTATGTTTTGTAATTATGCTTTTGAAAAAGGTTTGTATGCCTTTCTGGTGGCAAAAACGTTTTTAATTGGTCATTACGTAAAAATCATGTCTAATTATTATTCACGTCCCTCATAAAGTTGCGTTTTATCTTCCTTCTTTAAATTCCAGCCACACCGCATTATAGAAACAACACGTTATAATATTACAAAATTCATATTCCTTTATACGAAAATGCTTATTCCCTCTAATAACAAAAATTATCTTGTAAACGTCGGCTCGTAAATCTATCTGATAATTAAATAAAATAAAACTAGGACCATTTTCGATGTGTCAAAATCCACTGTAGTAAATAAACTCACGTGACGGTTGCCTTGTATTATCTATCTCTTACATACAGTCTAGTTTTAATTTCAGTAGTTATAGAAAAAGAATACTAATTAAAATAAGTTAATAATGCTAATGTTGTCCATAATTTCGCAATAATGATAGGCTGTAATTTGTCAATAATGGTAATAATTATTCATAATAAAAAAAAGGAAGAAAAATTAAATGAATGGAGGAGTCAAGACTGAAGACAGATCTCTGTCTACTTGGAAAACACACAGTGGGTCCCACCTCCATTCCACCCCCTTTTCCAGATATTTTTTCTTTCTTTCTCTCCTCTCCTCTCTTCTTCTTCCCTCCTCAAATCTCTTCCTGTGAAGCTGTTGTTGTTTGATCCAACAGCTTTTGAGAGTTATGGGAAGCTGCTGGTCCGATGGTAAAGGTGGTGGTTCCGGAATGGTCGGTGTTGGTGGAACTACTTCCTCCGCCGCCGCCGGCTACGCTTCTCCGAACGATGCCGTTGACTACTACCTCAAGTCTCGCGGCTTCAACGGCCTCTTCTCTCAGATCGAGGTTCCTTTCCTTCTTTTCGAACCAAAAGATTTGAATTCTCAACTTCATGTTCTGCTTCTTGCTCGCAGTTATCGTTCTCTTCTTCCAGTTTACGAGACCGAGACTTGACTTCAAAGGTTCGTTCTACTACTACTAGCTTTGATTGAAGGATCTTTCTTGAAACCTTATTATAATATATACTTTTGGTTTGGTGATATGATGCAGAGCGATGCAATGGTTGTTGTATATACTAAAAAAGGAAGAGACGGAACACTTTCTGAACTCTTCCGGAGTGAAGTTGTTTTGAACTCTCTGAATCCTAAGTGGATTAAGAAGCTCACACTCTCTTATCAGTTCGAGGTTGTGCAGACATTGCTGTAAGTTGCTGCTTTTTAAAGACATCCAACCTTAATATAAAGTTTTCTCACTTTATGAGACCATTCCTTCCTTCCTTCCTTCTTCTCTCTTCACAGGTTTCGTGTGTATGATATTGACACTCAGTTTCAAAACTCAAGGGAGGAGGTATATTCAGATGATCTCATTTTGTCCGTTCTCCTACTTGAAAATGTGTTACAGTTCATGATTGGGAGAGTTTCATTTCAGATGCTGAAGCTCGATGAACAGCAGTTTCTCGGTGAGGCAACATGTGCATTGTCTGAGGTATCTATCTATCTTTCCACTGCTGAACATTCGTTTATCTGTTTTTAGTTTAGGTTAGGATCTCTATACTGGTCATTTGAAATACAAAGAAGCAGCCTGGTTTAAGTGCTTAGCATTGCTATAGATTAGTACTGATTCAGATGCTATATCTATTGATCACCTATGTAGATTATCACCAAATCAAACAGGACGATTGCATTAGAACTTATGCGTAAAGAAGGTGGTGTTGCTGCTGCACAGACCCAACCACAGAACCATGGGAAGCTTGTTGTCCATGCTGAGGAGTCTCTAGCTTCCAAGACCACTACGGAGATAGTTTTTAGGTGCTTGAATTTGGAATCAATGGATCATTTCTCTAAAAGTGTAAGGGATCTTGTAGTCATTATCCTCTTTCACCACAACTCACTTCAGACATAAAGCATGACATGTGTGTTTCTTCACTGTGGCAGGACCCGTTTTTGGTGATATCTAAGATGGTAGAACATGGAGCTCCAATCCCAGTCTCTAAAACCGAAGTCTTGAAGAACGATGCCGATCCGCTTTGGAAACCAGTCTTTCTTAGTGTTCAACAAGTGGGGAGTAAGGTAACCAGAGAGAGAGGTTTCTTATATCTTAGTTTGTTTGAACAGGAAGGTGTATCAGTTCTCTTCTTCTGTAATCATTGCAGGACAGTCCTCTGGTAATAGAGTGCTTAGACTTTAATGGCAATGGCAACCACAATCTTATAGGGTAACCACTTACTTTCATCTTCCTTCCACTCTAGATAAGGATAAGTAGATGAGATGATTCTTGTTGGTTTTTCCAGAAAAGTTCAGAAGTCACTTGCAGACTTGGAAAAGCTTCATTTGAGTGGCCAAGGAATCAATCTCTTCTTACCTACAGGTGTTGGACATAAACATGAAGACAAGGTATGGATCTTCAACACGATAAGAAGAGCTTGAATTCAATTTTAATGCCATTTGCCATTGTTTCAGGCATTAAAGAGTCAGATTTTCGTTGACAAGTTTACTGAAACCGTTCAGCATACATTCCTAGAATACTTGGCTTCTGGATTTGAATTGAACTTCATGGTCGCAATTGATTTCACAGGTTTGAATTCAAACTGTAGTAAAAAGGATTCGACAAGGGTCAGAGTTTCCCTTAAGACTAATCCTTTTTGTTTCTCATTAGCTTCAAATGGAAATCCACGCCTCCCAGATTCCTTGCATTACATTGATCCTACAGGAAGATTAAATGCCTACCAGAGAGTAAGGACACTCTCTGCTTAACTTATTTCTAATTCCTTGCAGAAGCGGTGACTGTGTGTGATCCTTCTTTCTATTCAGGCAATAGTTGAGGTTGGAGAAGTGTTGCAGTTCTATGACTCTGACAAACGGTTTCCAGCGTGGGGCTTTGGAGCTCGTCCTATAGACATTCCTGTTTCTCATTGCTTTAACCTCAACGGAAGCAGTACTTACTGCGAGGTCTGGTGAACAGATCTGACTCAAGTCAACAGTACATGAACTAAGTTTGTAACAAATTCAAATGCTTCTCAGGTAGATGGGATTCAAGGTATCATGAACGCCTACAATGGTGCTCTATTCAACGTCTCTTTTGCAGGGCCTACTCTCTTTGGTCCCGTGATCAACGCTGCTGCAACAATCGCAAGCGAGTCACTCGCTCAAAATGCAAAAAGATATTACGTCTTGTTGATAATCACTGTGAGTTTTATATCATTTTACTCCGATTCTTGTGTTTCTTTTTCTATGTAAAAATGCCAATGGAAACTAAACTAGTTTGTGGGTTTTTAATAGGATGGAGTAATAACGGATCTGCAAGAAACTAGAGATGCATTGGTCAGTGCATCAGATCTCCCGTTATCAATCCTCATCGTTGGAGTAGGAGGAGCTGACTATAAAGAAATGGAGGTGGTTCCTAATACGAATTCAAAGACTACGAAGTTGGTGGTTTATATTTGATTCTTACATTAGTTGTTGTTGTTGTTGTGTAGGTAATAGATGGAGACAAAGGAGAGAGGTTAGAAAGCTCGAGCGGTCGGGTAGCGTCACGTGATATCGTCCAGTTTGTTGCATTAAGAGACATACAATGTGAGTCTTGCTGGTGTGTTCTTGATATGTGTTTGGGATTTTAAGACAAAAGAAGCAGCGTTTTGGTTGACCAATGTCTTGTGTATGTGTGTGTGCAGATGGAGAGGTGTCAGTGGTAGAAGCGCTTCTAGCGGAATTGCCTTCACAGTTTTTGGCTTACATGAAAAACCGTAATATCACTCCCACCACTAGTACCACCTCTGCTTCTTGATTGCATTCTATACTCATCTTCTGTACATACACAGCTTAAACGCTGTCGTTTTCGTTTTTCTTTTTAATTATTATTTTATTGTCTGGAATTTTTCCATTTCCAGTATGCCACGTCAAATTTTATATACTTCACTCTTTGATTTGTTTGTTTTTTCTTTATTTATTTCTGAATGCAGATGATTTTTTATTTAACAAATTTGTTTCAGAAAATATATTATTTACATTTCTAATGAATTATTTATTGATAAATTGTAAATTTCAAAAAAAATGTTTATAAAAAAAATTTTAGTCAAAAATTATGAAAAAATAAATAATTAATTACAAAAAGATAATGTATATTATTTGTCAAATTACATCTAGTTGGGTACGGGCATATTCAAATCAAGTAACGTTCAACGGTCAATATATTCATTTGTTGACTTTTTTGTTTTGTTGCTAGGATTTAGGTGCTGACTTTTCGAAGCTGATTTAAGGGTAGATCGTTGAAACTTGAAATAATAACTGTGGGGAAATCGATGTACAATTAGAACATCTCCAGAAAAAATACTCTATAACTTTAAATATAAAGGTTTTTGTTCTCCAAAAAGAAATTCTAAAACTTCAAATACAGAGTGTCACTACTCAAAACTTCAAATTAGAAGTTTCATATTTTTATTTGCATTTTGGTCCTTACAATTACACATCACATTTATAATTGTTAAATATTTTGTCGTATATCACTTACAATACACATCACATTTATAATTATTAAATATTTTGTCGTATATCTTTTTAATCCTTAAATATTATTATCTCAACATTTCAAAATTGTGTTTATAAATTAAATTTCACACATAAATTTTTTAAAAATGTTAAAATAAGATTTTAAATATTTTAAACTAGAATTAAACAACAACAATATTACAAGATTTAATGTGGTATTTTATTTGTAGTTTAATATTTGATTATGTACTTCTATTTATAATTTTATAATTTACTTTAATATTTTATTAATTCTTATTCCTGTAATATTTTTTCTATCTGTGCTAGTTATATATCAAAGTTTTATGAATTTAAATTAGTTATGACAAATATAAGAACTATAACATAAAATACAAATAGTTTTGAACTTAAGTTCGAAGTTTTAGTTTTGGAGAAGAACACCTTTAATTAAACTTCAAATATAGAATTTTACAAACTCTAAAATAGAGAGTCATTTTGGAGATACTCTTAGTCTTAGGGCAACATATTAAACACCATTTTCAGAAAATTGATATATACCCTATAAATAACCATCTAATATATTTTTATCAAATTTTTTTACTTTAAATTAAATATTTAAAAAGCCACCTCTGAATATATAAAAATATTATGAACCGAAATTTCAAAATTTTATGGTTTATGCATGTAAAAGCTTTTTTTTCTGATCACTGGATTGAAACTTTCCTCCTAGCTAGATATGCACTTATGCAGTGTACACTGAATTCTCTTTACATATAGATGAAACTTGAAAACATCTTCGTGTATCTGTTAGTAGAAAGAGATCTACTCCAAAACAACATGATTACTTCACACGTTTTCTCTTTATTAGTGATCAGCGTTTACACATCTCTTGGATATATAACTAATTTTGTTTTTTCGATCTCTATCCAAATATTTCCCAAAAAAGAGAAAATCAGATCCCACTTCACGGAAAAAAAAGTTCACACGTAAGTTTCTATTTTTAGTATATTTTAACCAATGAAAAGAAATATTTTCATATTATGTTCTCATTCCTTAACTTTTTCAATGTATCAGCTTACACCTAAAAGATCGTTTATGTTTCTTTGTATTTCAAAAAACCATCGAAAAATGTTCTAGTTGTTTTGTTTTTTCGATTCCATACATGTGTTCCCGAAAAGAAACCAGCAACGAATATGTAACATGCATGCATGCATTTCCCTTCTTTATTGTTCTTTTTTTAAATTATCATTTGGGATCTTTTTATAGCGTTCATATTTATTTTAAATTCTTTGTTACAGCTTTATTAGTAATCTTTATTGATATCCACTTCTTAACTTCTTCGAATTTACATGTACGCATTTCTGCTATATGAAATCAAAAGACCTTTTCACGCGTCTCTACAGTTTTTTTTTTTTTTTTTTTTTTTTTTTTGCTAAAGCGTCTCTACAGTTTTGATAGCAAGAACTCTCATATAAGTGAAATGATTTTTACGTGTCTCGGAAATTATCATACCTAGAAAAATATACAAAACTTCAGCTTTACGTTTTTGTTATTCGTTTATTTGTCTACGTTCACATAGACAAAATGCTTCTATAAAACCTATAAAATTGCTCACTCAAAACCCTAACTAATATCTCTCTTCCACTCAACTTCATCTTCTTTTGTTTCTCATGTTCAACTCGTACGCTAGTTAAAATAATAAAATAGTACACAACATAAATCCCAAATATCTAGACCGAATCCCTGCTAAAAACAGAAAGAGATTTAAAAGATTTCTACCAAGATGGCTAATCAGAGAAATTATGGGAAGATGCCCTTTCTAGCCGGTGAATCGGAGGAAAAGAAAGAAGCCGATGATGAGGATAACATATTTCCTTTCTTATCAGCCCGATCTCAATACGACACGCATGCCATGGTCTCAGCCTTGACTCAAGTCATTGGAAACCAAAGCAGCACTCATGATACTAATCAACATCACGCTGTAGAGTATAATCAACCAGATCCTATCCAACCTGTTCCTCCTACTCAAGATCAAGGTATATAAAAATTATTTATATGCACCGACGATACCCGGATTTTGTAGCATATTTATTCCAGATAACAGCTAGTATATGTTGACATGTACATATAATTAGGGAATATTCATCTTATATCGCAATTTACTTGAAGTGTGGTGTGATAAACATATATATGAGAAGTGTACCAAACCCATATATGTTAATATTTTATGTTGATTGTATGAAGGAAACTTGAGGAAGAGGCATTATAGAGGGGTAAGGCAACGTCCATGGGGAAAATGGGCTGCTGAAATTCGAGATCCACAAAAGGCAGCACGCGTGTGGCTCGGGACATTCGAGACCGCTGAAGCTGCGGCCTTAGCTTATGATGAAGCAGCTCTTAAGTTCAAAGGAAGCAAAGCCAAACTTAATTTCCCTGAGAGAGCTCAACTAGCAAGTAACACTAGTACCATTGCCGGTGTACCAAACTATTACTCTTCCAATAATCAAAGTTACTACTCAAATCCGCAGACCAATCCACAAACCATGCCATATTATAACCAATACTACTATAACCAATATCTTCAGCAAGGAGGAAATAGTAATGATTCACTAAGCTATAGCTTGGCCAGTGGCGAAGCCGGAGGTTCAATGTATAATCATCAGTCATTATCTTCTACAACTTCTTCATCTTCTGGTGGATCTTCAAGGCAACAACAAGAACAAGATTACGCTAGATTTTGGCATTTTGGGGATTCTTCTCCCAGCTCAGGTTTTTGAGATCCTCATAAAAGTAATAAGGGATTTCGGGTGACTTGTTGTGGAGATTATATGTTCCTTAAGTGTTTTATATTTTTATTATGCGTCTGTTGTGGCTGATCATTTTGTTTTTGTTCTTCTTTCAAGAGTTTTCATGGGGTTCTTTGTTAACAACCCTACTTGGTTTAATAATACACTAAATAAATTAGCTATATACAAAATCTTACCCTTGGGAGTAATTAATCTCAACCAAGCACACACAAAATATTCACTGGTTAGAGTCTCAGTACATGATGTTCATGGATATATAAATATATATATTATTAGCGTGTATAACGTAGGTGATCAAGACAACATCAACGATAAAATCTTAATTGTTTACAGGATGTCATATCACATGATATATGTTAAAAACTTGGTTCGTCGTGATGTGATCGATTATATTGCCTCCACAGAAAGAAATACAGTCAAACCGAAGCTTTCTTGAATGAAAATATATGTATCTTACATGACATAGTCAGAGCAGCATGCGTACAATATTCATTGGACTTACATGCGACTGTGTTTTAATATTTCTTTTAATGGGCGGGCTCTGTTAAGATCACAAAACTATCACGCTTATGGTTGTATGAATCGAATCAGGTTATAAAGCGTTGATCGATCAAATACATTTACAATGATATATTTTTGAGAATATTCTGTTTCAATAGTCAGGGACAAAACCAGCATAATGAGACTTTCATACGCCCTTTAGCTATAATTAAAGAAATAATTTAGATACTGGGATTTGAAGTAACAAGTATGAAAACTTGACCAAAACAGATGCCCTCAGGGTTTGTTCAACTCCCTGACTTTGTCAATCCAAAGCCAAAGGAGCTGACTCCTCTTGACCCATGTTTTAATACCCCTCTACTAATTTATATATTTCTGTCGTCTTTTATTTTAATAAATAGTTTACAAACATGAATATACCATATTTACGGTATACAAATGATAGGAAAATGTGAAATGCAGATTCATAAAAAATATATTACACATATGATGAAAATTAACTAATTGGAGGAATATACCATTTCCAGTTGGATTCAATGTATATATGTTTCAGAAATGAAAGAAATCATTTCGTTTTGAAACTCAGAGGCTCGTTTTTCATATCATCATGCCAATTGAAATGATGGTTACGATGATAATGTATACTTTCCGACCAACGCGTTGTCTCCCCTTTCTTTTGTTCTTTCTTTCAATACCTTTTTTATTGGTGATTCTTCATTTTTTACATATTACCCCAAATGCTTAGTGCTTCAAACTTATTGGTCCATGAATCTCGGCCGCCGACAAAAATCTGTACTTCAAGACATTCGTGGAACTTCAAAGCATTATATTATTTCCTGCATTAATATATTACCACGCCTGTGTGTTAGAAGTCCTATACGGGCAGGTACAACATAAAACCGTTTTCTACATAAGTTTGGTTTTGATCGTAAAACCGTTATCTTAGACATCGCAAAAAATGGTTTATAGAAACCCTATTCATCACTCCAGTAGATGACTCTTTCCTCATAAAATATGCTAAGGTGACAACGCATAAAAAAACATATCTCCTATTTTAACAAAAATATTGTAACATATACGAAGTTCAAGTGATCGACATTCAGAAATGTTAGAATATTGCCAATTAATACTCAAATTCCCTGATGTAAGTTTCAGAGATACCGAACGTTGCTTACAAGTTACAAAACAATTCAAAATTATTAAACAAAATATTCGGTTATTATCTCTCCCGACAGACGGAATATAACAGAGGGTCAATAACTAAAAATGTACGTTTGACGTTAACGGAAATGGCCGCGCACGCACGCCGGCGTGGCACCGCCCTTTCAACTTTTGCGGCCTTCTAAGCTCTCACAAATCTCAACCACTTTCCTTTTCCTTCATTTTCAAACTTATCGGCCCCGAGACGTGTGTATGCAACCTATGCATGCATACTCGACTATACCAATGAAGATAAAAAGAGAGGTATATATAACAATGTATATATATATGTATGTTTTGCTTGTTTCTTTGGTCTGGGACTGTTCAAATTGCACCGACTGTTACAACGCAACCCATTATATAGTTCCCCAAATAATCCGGCCCATTTTAGCTGGACCCAAATCTTTTGCTCAATCCACGTTTTAGAAACTTAAGAAAGGATAAAAATAATAATTAATTTGTTTTGACTTCCCGGTGTCCGTTGAGGATTGTGTGAAGTTCGTCGGTGAAACCATGCACCATGTGTTGAAACTTGAAAGAGAACATGTAGAGAATAATAACTTTTGGCTCGTCTGTAAACGGGTTTCATGGGAATGAACAATATGTCTCTAAAAAAGAAGAAGGAAGGAGAATCTAATGAGCTGTAACATTAATATCTTAATGAAACCCCTTTTGTTATCAGTATAATTAATGTAAAAACCACAAGATTCTTTGGAGATTTCACATTCCAAAAATTGAGTGACAAGAAACTGCAATTTAAACCAGAAAAGGAAGAAATAGCAAGGCTAGAGATCGTAAGGGAATGCCGAAATTGCAAATAATGGAAAAAAAAGGTAAAAAAAAGAATCCGACCTGCCGGAATC
Source organism: Brassica juncea (assembly GCA_018703725.1). Lineage (NCBI taxonomy): Eukaryota > Viridiplantae > Streptophyta > Magnoliopsida > Brassicales > Brassicaceae > Brassica > Brassica juncea. The sequence continues at coordinate 57,981,139 of CM031936.1, read as the reverse complement.
GAACCAGCGACCTAAAGATTTGCTGTCACAGACTACAGTCTTCCGCTCTACCAACTGAGCTAAGGTCGGTTGTTGATTGAAGGACAAAATAATTATAAATAAACGCGTAATGCTGATAGTCTTGATAACCAGTTTTACAAAACCGGAGAAGAGAACCAGCGAGCGAGAGTAGCTTACCAAATAATCAACCACCTAAACTTATCCTTATAAAAATATTATTTTCATCTCTCTCTACTCTTTTTTTTTTTTTTGAGCAATCATCTCTCTAATCTACTGTTGTAAAATTTCTAGATCCGTCTCATGCGCTACAAGTCAAATTAACGGTCAATTTACGCATCGGTTCGACCTCAAAACCGGGATACGCACACAGTTTCAATTTGACCGAATCGCACGTGCCGTGTTAGGATTGCACGTGGAAGCAAGAGATAGAGAGAGAGATTTGGTGGGAAACGTTAACATCACTTGCGGTTGACAGATGACGCCGGATTCTCCTTCACCGGCCGTCGTTTAAAAAAAAGCCACAGCCTTTATCGAAAAAACTCACTCTCCGGAGTCAAAGTGAATACCTTTTCTTCTGGGTTCTCTGATTTGAATCTGAAAATTGTGTTTTTGTCTTGGACGGGAAGACTCTTCTTCCACGAAACCATAGTCTCAGTCTCTCTCTCTCTCTCTGTATAAATACGCCACAACATGAACGATCCGTAGAACCATCGCAAACCCAAATGAAGAAGCCCGTATCCGTGACGATGGATCACGTCCTGCTAGCCTTACGAGAGACCGACGACGAGAGAGAGACGAGGATACGCAGCCTGTTCGATTTCTTCGACAACTCGAGCCTAGGCTTCCTAGACTACGCCCAGATCGAAAAGGGCCTCGCTTCCCTCCAGATCCCTCCCGAGTACAAGTACGCCAGAGACTTGTTCAGAGTCTGCGACGCGAACCGAGACGGCCGCGTGGACTACAACGAGTTTCGCCGCTACATCGACGCCAAGGAGCTCGAGCTCTACAGAATCTTCCAAGCCATCGACGTCGCTCACAACGGCTGCATTTTTCCTGAGGAGCTCTGGGAGGCTCTCGTCAAAGCCGGTAATGTTTTAAAAAAAAAAAAAGTTCCAACCTTTACGAGATTTTGATTGTGTTATGTTTCTTGGTTAGGGATTGAGATAGATGATGAGGAACTCGCTCGTTTCGTGGAGCATGTCGATAAAGACAACAACGGAACCATCACATTCGAGGAGTGGAGAGACTTTCTTTTGCTGTACCCTCACGAAGCCACCATTGAGAACATATACCATCACTGGGAGAGAGTCTGCTTGATCGACATTGGAGAGCAAGCAGTTATACCGGATGGTATAAGCCAACATGTTAAAAGAAGCAGGCTGCTTCTCGCCGGAGGACTCGCCGGAGCCGTTTCAAGAACCGCGACCGCACCGTTGGACCGGTTGAAAGTCGTTCTGCAGGTTCAGAGAGCGCACGCGGGGGTGTTCTCGACGGTTAGGAAGATATGGAGGGAAGATAAGCTGACGGGTTTCTTCAGAGGGAACGGTTTGAATGTCATGAAGGTCGCTCCTGAGAGTGCCATTAAGTTCTGCGCTTTCGAGATGCTGAAACCGGTGATTGGTGGAGGGGGAGAGGGAGGTGGTGATATCGGGACGAGTGGGAGGCTTTTGGCTGGTGGGATGGCTGGTGCGGTGGCTCAGACCGCTATTTACCCTATGGATTTGGTGAAGACTCGGTTGCAGACTTGTTGTGTGAGTGAAGGTGGGAAGGCGCCGAAGCTGTGGAAGCTCACGAAGGAGATATGGGTGAGAGAGGGACCTAGGGCGTTCTACAAGGGTCTGTTTCCTTCGCTTCTTGGGATTATTCCTTACGCAGGAATCGACCTTGCTGCGTATGAGACGCTAAAGGACTTGTCTAGGACGTACATTCTTCATGACACCGGTTAGATCACATCAAGAGCCCTCTTAGATCCTTATATGATATACTGAAATAGCTTCATTTCTGCAGAGCCAGGTCCATTGATACAACTGAGCTGTGGAATGACATCAGGAGCTCTTGGAGCGTCGTGCGTTTACCCGTTACAGGTTGTAAGAACAAGGTAAACTTTGTGTTTTATTTTTGTTGCCTGTGTTTGTAGAAACGAGTTTTATTCTTGTCTTTGTCAGAATGCAAGCGGATAGTTCAGAGACGACAATGAAGCAGGAGTTTATGAAAACGATGAGAGGTGAAGGTGTGAGAGGATTCTACAGAGGACTGTTACCGAATCTGTTTAAAGTAGTTCCAGCGGCTAGCATTACGTACATTGTTTATGAAGCTATGAAGAAAAACATGGCTCTTGATTAAAGCCAAATACACAATTTTCTCGGAGTTAGTGATTCTTTTTTTTTGTTTTGTTCGCAAGGGGGTCTCTTTTTGTGGAATATTGAGCTTTAGATCATGTGAGATAACAGAAACAAAGCTAATACTTTAATGTCTGGTGGTCGTTGATGTGTTCATGATCAAGACTCATGTCTGTGTAAAGTCACATCTTCAATGGAGTAAAATTACACGGTTCTATTTTCAAGTAAATGTTGTTTGTACCGCTGTAATTTTGCTCTCATCCGTCTAACCATCTCATATTAATCTTATGCTTATTAAATCACAAATACCTTTTTTTAATTGGATGAAAATCGTGTACTCACAATCCGAATTATAAAAGAATCTGATGGGACGTGGAGCTTCAAGAGACTTCCACGATTAGACTGCATGTTCTTACATGCATACACGTGTAATTATAACCTTCTACATCTCTCTTCTCGGCTCCAGATGTCTCCATCTTCCTTTATATTGCACAATCTTAACACTCCAAGTATCATCCAGACACCAAAAAGTACCAAACTAGAACTAGCCTAAAGACGCATCTTGGTCTTTTCTTCAGCTGAATCTCACTTGGTTCTTCATAGATCCCTCCCCAAGAACTAGCTAGCTATGGCTGTCAGATCAACAGTAAGTACTTAATACTTGTTGACAACAATATTTGTAATGGATTCAACAATATTCATTTGGCCTCACGGTTTGACATCTGATGTTGAAGGGCACTCACGTGAAAAGCATGGTGCGAAGGTTGAGGAGTTACTCTACGGCGACTACACCAAAATCCAAAGCGTACTCCCCGACGGCAGAGTATGGTGGTCAGAGACCAGCAACCACGACGACGACGGCCGCTACAAAAGGTGATTTCATGCCTGTCTATGTCTCCATAGGGATGATTTCATTGTCGGTGTCGTTCGGCCTCTACACAGCGTATCTTCATCTCCACGAAAACCCAAGCGTGCGTGTCAACAAGAAGACAAGAGAGACTGTTCCCGAGGTCGAGGATCCAGATAAGGTTATCAACGAAGCGGACAGGTTTGCCAACAGGTCGTGGTTTAGGAAACTGGCTCACGTTCAAGAGTTTGACAAGCATGACGTCATTCCCGACCCAATCAGGAAAGACCAGTTTGCTCATAAGCCTCGTGCCGTGACGCTTAAGGATGTTGGTGTTGATCCGAAGGTCTCGGCAGCTGCTCACTGAAGTTTTTGTTTCCTGTTCTTGAGCCTTGATAGTTAATTACTTGTTCACTTCTGAATAAAACGATCTACTATGGAGACTTTTTTGAATGGCTCTATTGGTAATGTTTCGTATGAATGTAATCAAACAATCTCGAGTGTACCTTTTGTGTTTTTTTAACAGTCTGTAAATATTTAATAAAACTCTCTTATGAGTATTGTTTGAAATAAACATAGCACGCAAGGAAAGAAAAAAAGTTTGAGCATGAACACAGAAGCGACCACCTCCCAAGGACTTATGTGACAACAACCTTTAAGGTCTCCTTTCGCCTTGTTTCTACAGTTGTGATTCCGTCTGAGACTTCTTGTCCTTCAACATAGTTGTCCGGTTGTCCCAAATCTGCAAAAAAAGATCAAAAACATTTTAGCATGTCACGCGTTTGAAACAGAGGATTATCTTTTTAGTAAACACATTTGTATTGCTTGTCACCTTCAGTTTCTGATTCTTGGCAGATCTCTCCGCCTGTTTGAGAATATGTGCTTCAATAGTCTTGTCTGAACCAAAGATAGTCCGCGTTTTTGGTAAGCCAGCTTCAAGCAGAACTGTGGCTACATTTGTCCTCGACTCCCACACTGATCCCAAGAAAGTGCCGGTTGTATCTATTCCGATACACCTCTCGTTCGATACGGTAACAAAACTTCTTTACACAAAGATAAATCATGACACGAAAAAGCTTTCCACTCCGGAGCATGATCATCAATATTCCCACTCACATGCCTTTTCTAATTGTTTCGATTAATGTTCATTTCATTACCAAACAAAAGAAAACGAATACACCACATTGACTTGCTAACTTCTTGGGACTGAAATAAATATGTTACCACAACTTCGTAACATACTTTTGACTTCGCACAAACAAAACAGACAACATTGAGTTGACTATTATTCCTAACATAACAAAAATCTATGGAAAAAACAAAACTCATTCGTGTATGTGTAACCTTCGGGGAGGGATTATAGCTCTAGGCGGATTCGGTATGGAGTCATCAGGTCCAAGATCATCGATAGGTGGTCGTTTCTTGTGGGCATCGGTAACCGATTGGTATGCCATGCCTAATGCCAAGGCCTACCACGTACAACAACAAAAGAAAAAAAATTTAGAAGAACTTTTAGAATCGAACTATCGCTATTTCCATGAAATTTACTTCACTAAACAGCCTATACACATTCACTTACAATGTGATCACGTTCCGGGGGAGCATAAATTCCAGCATTGATCGTTGTTCTCCTCCGACAACTCTTGGTCGGTGGTTCCGATATGTTCTTGAAACCCGTCGGAATCACTAGAACTGGCAAACCAACAAGGTTTCCCATACATACTTTCTCCCAATCGGTCACGTTTCCAATAAACGCATCCACTGTAAAGCTCTTCTCCACTTCTCTAATCAACTTACCACGAGCTCTCTGCGCCTAAACCAACAAACCGGAGATTTAAATCATCCGGACAAAACCATGCAAAGACCGACATGTGAACCAAAAATGAAAATGGGCAAAAAACCTGAATGTAATCGACGGCTGTAACTACACGAGCACGGCGCAACTCAACCGGCCATTGATCCTGAGCTTCGTAGAGATCCTCTTGACCGGTTCTTTGCCATTCATCAAAATGAACTAACATGTCTACGTTCATTGTGAAGTTCAATATCCCTTCAACAGAATCCACTGTATAGTTTAGTTCGAAAGGAACCATATTGACACCTTTAGACCCAAGAACCTCCACAACCTACAAATGTCACATGTTGTATCAACACAAACATGTTTATTCTGAATGCAACTATTTGTGGTACCTTCATGTCAGCATCTTTGGTGTAACCAACAGTGAGTTTCGTGATATCCACTGAGAAGGGATCTTCAAACGCAATCTCTCTCGATGAGAGATCATCAGGATCTTTCCCTTTTATAGCGTCAAGGACTACAGCGCAGTCTGATGCTGTTCTACAGAAAGGTCCAAGCTTATCCTGTGACAAGAGAAGTTGCATTTTACAGACTAGTTATAATGTGCTAAAGACATATGCTATTTTTGCCATACCAGACTTTCGGATAAGCTCATCACTCCGGTTCTACCAACGCTACCAAACGTTGGACGAAATGCTGTTACGCCACACCTAGCTGCAGGGTATGTCATTGAGCCTGCTGTCTCCGAGCCTATGGCAAACGGAACCATACCTGACAAATTTTATACCGAAACAAACAGGTTATATTTTATATTTCCAGTTATGGTGAAATAGAAACGTAATCTCGATTCTTTTCTAACAAAAGACTTCACTTAACCAGCTGAAGTGGAAGCAGCAGGTCCAGCTGATGAACCGGTAGAGAATTCCTCTATATTCCACGGGTTCCTAGTCCGTCCCCCGAACCAAATGTCATCATAAGCTAGAGAACCAGTCACAAGCTTTGCTACTAAAACTGCACCTGAAGCTTTTAATCTAAACAAACAAACAAACAAAAACGTCCGAGCTCCATCATAACACACACACACAATATATAAAACAGAGGACGTGGTGAAAGTTTTACCTTTTGTAAACCCATGCTTCAATATCAAGAACTTGGTCTTTGAAAGAAGTTGAACCCCACGTAGTTTTGTACCCCGGGACCGCAATTATATCCTTCAAACCATATGGAATCCCGTGAAGAGGTCCTATCACGCACACACGAAAAATATATATTAACCAGAACACCAATAAATAAAATCACATCAAACATATGTAAACATACCGAGATAGGTTCCCTGAGAGAGCAGATCATCAGCTTCTTTGGCTTGTTTGTATGCTAATTCTTCAGTATAAGTAACCACCGATTCAAGAACATGATTATACCTTCAAGACTAACAACATCAGATAAACAGATAAAACTTCCCTACAAAAAAGACTCAGTGCAGAACAGAAAGCTCCCATACCGTTTTAACCGCTTGAGATAAATCCGAACGAGTTCCTTGGAAGTAACTTGTTTCGTCTTTATAAGTTCTCCGAGTTCAAGAACCTGCCATGAAAGCATTCTCTAACCATATGGAAACTATCCATCTATTATAACAACAACAGCAATAAAAAGAGACTGATGAACTTACGTTCATGAATGCAACATCTTCCTCATCACTAGGGAGCCGTACTCCGGATATTGAAGGATACTTGAATCTTTTGCCTTGTGCTCGTGGAACTTCTCTGTTCCAAGACGGATTAAACACCAGCGGGGATGGATTTTCCAAACCGCCGTTCTTAGTAGCGACGAGTTTACGGTTGGTTCGATATATAGGAAGGTTCATTTCAGTGGCCCCATTTGCAATCTCCTGAATCTGTATATAAATAACCCCAAAACAATCATTTTTTTTTTACTCAGAAGTATGGTGTTTAAACCAAAATCAAAGTGTTAAGAGTTTGAATCATTATTACAAAACACTACCTTAGTTTCATGGAAGAATCCAGAATCAATCAACTCAAACATGCTATGAAGACACTTAGCTTCCATGGTCTTATCTGGTAATTCAGTCTGAGTTATGTTACTGTCCTGATCAAAAAACATTATATAAAAATGGCATCAGCTCATTAAAGATACAGGACAAATTCGAAAAAGTCAAAATCAGATTTTGTTTTTTTTTAACCTCGGAGAAGTTGTAATCCTACGGCAGGGAGCACTCACTTTCCTGTCTAAAATTTTCCACAGTTGCTTACAGTTTCTCACCATCGAAACAGAGAACTCACGTGAAGGATTTGCAAAAGAGACGGTTAAACCTAGTAGGAGGAGGAGGAGGTGGTGGTGGAGTAGCGGCGCACATGCACGGGTACGAGGTAGCGAGCCACGCGTCAGTAAGCAAGGTCGTACGGTTGGATCACACGTGGTCATCGGTAGTGCTACCATCGTGTCGGCTTGTGAATCGTCCTTGATAACGGTCTTGGTAGTCTCTGACTCTGCGCCGGTGCGAAACTCACGTCCTTGGAATTTACAACGGTGAAGCGATCATGATCAACCTGTGTGAAGCAAATAGTGGGTCTAATTAATTACTCATTACACAGTAAATGGATATATTAAAATAAAAGTTTTAAGCATATTATGCGTAATCACAGAATGTTCTTTCTCTAAGTTATTGTATATTGACAAGGTTGAATATATATCTATGGAATATTGGGAGAATGTTAGGCGTATATATGTTCTCAATACAATATTGGTCCAACCCCCAAAACACAGCAGATATCATGCATCTTTCATTTTTTTGTATTTCCTAACGACTATAAGCATCTTCTTGAAAGATAAATGAAGTTGATGAGTTTTAAGATTCTTTCAGTTTAGCTTTACAATTCTATCGTTAATGTGTGTGTATGCTAGAACATATATCTATAACGTACATAACCATATCTTATGATAGTCAGGGCTTTGCTACGTAAGCATTAGTCGGTGATTAATCTATATAGTCGGCTAAACCGGATTGTTTATGATATTGTCCACACTTTCATAAATCTCCAATGCATGTCATGTTTTTTCTCTGTCAAATTCAATTATTTAATTTGGCTTTGTCGACATCTCCGCCACATGTGGTTTACTTTTTTTTTTTCTTCTCTTGCCAATTTTGTTTTCCTAATTAAGTTTAATGATTGCTTTGACTTCTCATTAAAACACTCGATATTAAGAGATTGTGTTTCCCTTTACGACTTTTTTTGGTATCCAAGAAGAGAAATAACGTAGTAGCTAGAGGTGCATCAGACGTGTTGAGAAAGGTCAAAACGAGTTGATATTCCTTGAACGCGTCTAACCTAACCTTTAATTTTTGAAGTACGGTTATCTTCTTATATATATTGTTTAAGGCAAAGTTTGCATAAGTAACGTACCCACTCACACCGTATATTATCTTTCTAGAAAAGTAACAATCCATTGCGATTTTCTTTTAGTACAGTTTTTGTGTACATATATGGTCTATAGTTTGCAGATGCAATATATATCAACATCTACTTAATTATTTAGCTGATAATCATAAAAAGCGTAAATTTTAATGTATTGTCTGAATGTCATTATGATAATTAATTTATCATTTCCTTTTCCAAATAGGATTATTTATTCATTTCCAATTTTTAAAGGTAACACATGTCGTAGATAAACACCAACCGTGTTGAGTTTTCGACCTCTACATCCAACTTACTAAAAAAAACATAAAAATAAAAATAAAAGAGCCAATAACAATTAATTTAATTATTATATTTACGAGTATATATTCATATCCAGCTAGATCGCTTCGGTGCCTCAAAAAAGAAACGAACAGCGACGGGCTCCCTCATCTGCGAATCGTAATCCTTGTTATCGTCTTCCTCATCGTCGTTCCTCCCTCACGATTTGTTTCTTCTAACCTTTTGCTGGGTAAAATCTTTACTTCGTTTAACCACAAACTTTCTTCCATTACTGTTTTACTTAAATCTATAAAGTTTGTTCGTGTTAGGATCCTATCCTACTTTTTGCAAAAAAGTTCCTTAGCCTTTTCTGCGTTTTTAGCAATAGATCGCACGAAAATTGTCTTTTTTAATTGATACTTGGATTCGCGGATTTTTATTATTTAGGGTATATTTTTTGTTTCCTTTCACTTTATTTTCTCTTGTTCTTCAAGCGATGATATATTTTTATCGTTAAAAAAAAAATAATAATAATTTTGTAAATGCGAAGAGAATTGAAGAACCCTGATCTGATTTCTCGATAGGACACGTGGTATTGATTCAGAATCTCCCTCTGGTAATAAAAGTTAGAATATTTCCATGGAGAAATGCTCTGCAAGTAGTATCATGTGGTGGATTCTCATTTACTTGTTCTTTTCAATCCAGTATAGCTCTCAATCAGTAACCTTTATTAGCTATGATTATTTCTAAATTTGAAAGAATGTCACTGATTTGCAAAGCTGTAAGCTCCTGAGCCGTTCTTGTTATTGGTTTCAGAGATGTGTGACTCCTTTTTCGGTTTGTTGTCTGATTGAAAACTGAAGTTGCAGATTGTTTTCTCTTTCTATGTTTGTGTTCTTGGGTATTAGGAATGATTTCTAAGTATCTGATTACTTATTCTTCAGGTTCATTGTACTCTGCCAAGATGCATCTCAAAGCCCCTGAACACCAAGTTGCAGGACACATTGCTAAAGACGGGAAGCCTGGTCCTCTAGTCGACGACAAGGGCCGGTTCTTCAAACCACTCCAGGGAGATTCTCGCGGTGAGATCGAGGTGAAGTTCTACGAATCTTTCTCCTCCAACACGGAGGTTCCTGATCACATCCGTAGATATTTCCCTGCGTATCACGGCACTCAAGCTGTCGAAGGCTCTGATGGAGCAGCCATGATTGTGCTTGACAATCTCCTTTCCAAGTACTCTAAGCCATCAGTGATGGATGTCAAGATGGGTTCAAGAACATGGTACCCCGAAGCATCCGAAGAATACATCCAAAAATGCTTGAGGAAAGACGCTAGGAGCACCACCGTGTCCTCTGGTTTCAGGATCTCTGGCTTCGAGGTGTACGACCACAAAGAGCTGAGTTTCTGGAAGCCAGACAGGAAGCTTCTGAACGGGATCAATGTCGATGGCGTGAGGCTGGCTCTTCGGAAGTTTGTATCATCGAACACACTCTCTGACACCAGCTCGACACCTGACTCTGCTTTTGCGTCAAGCGTTTACGGTGGCTCCAATGGGGTCTTAACACAGTTGCTGGAGCTCAAGACCTGGTTTGAGAACCAGACGTTCTACCATTTCAACTCGTGTTCGATTCTGATAATCTATGAGAATGAATCCGTACACGATGATGCTCGAGCGCAAGTGAAGCTGGTGGATTTCGCTCATGTTCATGATGGGAATGGCGTCATTGACCATAACTTCTTGGGTGGGCTCTGCTCTTTCATCAACTTCATTCGTGACATTCTTCAGAGCTCAGATGAGTCTACAGAAAATTGACACTATTTAGAATTTTAAATGTTTATTTTTTGGGTTGGCTGAATTTTTGGATTTTTACCATGTCTCCCTCGAATATGTACTTGGTTATACATACATTCGTACTACTCTTTTTATCTTCAGTTTCATATAGTGTAAGGTTTCAACTTTGGACTTTGCCATTCATTGCGAGTTATGAAAAACTGTACCACTACGAAAAAACTTTTGGGCCAAAAAGAAATAATTATTTCTAATTGGTAAATATTCGTTATTTTGAAGTGTTTGTTTCTGGTAAATCTCGAATATTCCGAGAAGTATAGGGACTGAAATGAAAAATCGTCGTCTTTCTTTTAAATCACTCCGCTCTACTTTCTCATTTCAAATTCCTCAATCGCGCGAATCGTTGGTGGAAGAAGAAGATTGACTGAGAATGGTGCTTCTATGCTTCGTCTTGGATCTGCGTAACATCTCTCCGTCTCTAATCGAAGATCTAAAGCAGGTCTCTCTTTCGCTATGATCTTTCCATTGTCAGTAGAATTTATGTTCGTAGATCGCTAAAATCCATCAGTTGATCGACTTCGATTCTCGTCTTCGTTTATGAAGCTCGAAATCGATTGTTGATTCGGAATCTGAGCCTCGGATTTTATTTCTGCTGCGAATTTTGCAGTCGTTTCTGAATCTCGCCAATCTACACGCTATTTCGTCTCCGGTAGATTCTCTCGCTGATCGGATCGGTTTGTGTTATATCCTGAAGGATCGGATATCTGGAAACGATCAGGTTATACTCATCGTCCTCATCTATCGTCGTTTCCTTCTAGGTTTAGTGATTGTGTTTGGTTTGTTTACATTTCGATGGATCTAGCAGTTCAAATTTGCGTACACTCCCAGTGGAAACTTCTGCCTTCGCGACTTCCATCATGCTGCTAACGGCTTGCCTATGGATGCGTTTGTACCGGAGATCGATGAATCGGGAAGCATATCTTGCAGAGGTCTCTCTTCTCTTCCTCTCTTTACTTATCTATTACTGTGTAGCTTCCTGATAGTCATAGTGATGAATTGTTGTTCATAGATCTTAAGCTATCGAATGTTCTGTGTGATCGAGCTATGTACTCATGGGGAGGTAGAGACATCATGAGGAAAGTTATCGTTCTGAGTTCGTGCTTCCCTGAAGATATGGATTCTGAAGCGAGAAACACTCTTATGGTCAGCCAAATACTATGTTTGTTAGTGCTTTCTCTAGATTGTTTTCTCAGTTTTAAGTCTTTTTTGCCTCAGGCTGCAGCAGATAAATGTGTGTCGGTTGAGTTTCTTTTGCTTGACAAGAGAGCAAGTCATCTGAGCTATACGCAGGAGAAGACTAATAGATTCATCAGATGTCTGTCTGATTTTGACAATTGTTCATTTCAGACCTGCATCCCTGGTAGGTTCCAAATAACTGATTGCTTCTCATTTATTTTTTCTCAAGCAGTGACTAAATTTTTATACTTCCATAAGATTTCTAGGCTAGTTTCATCATTTAAATCTGTTATCTGTAATCACGAGGCAAGGCAAGGATAGTTCCTAAACATTTCCGGAGATAGGATACTGATCCATTCTTATGGATTTCAGATGGAAAATCACTTCGTGGCCTTGAAAATAAGTGGCTTCAGGATCTGAAGGATGACACTGGAGAATCACTGCAGGCCCAATTTATCTTCAAACGTAACCTTGTTGGCTCCGTGAACAAGATCTTCTGCAATCTCAGTGCAGCCACAAATCAGATTGTCGACGGCTTTATCCCTTGTCAAGTACGGAGCCGTATCCCTAAGTTTGCATATTTTATCTCCCAATAAGCTTCCACTTAGCACCCTTTGGAGAATATTGGATATGTTCATATTATATTACTTCAGCTTAATGCTTTGTCCACTACAGTTTTTCATCCTATTTGTTGCTTTTTACAGACATGCAGGTGTCACGGAATCCCAGTTCGAGATTCGGTAGAAATCACTACAGAGAAGCTGCAATGCTCTGTGACCAATCATGATCTTGAAAAGCATGATGTTATTGATAGTTCTGTGAAAGTTGATGAGAGAACTGTTCTGTTTTTGCCTTCAATTGATAACCTCCAGAAACTTCACCCAATCTCTTCCCAGATTGATTTCACTGTAATCGAGAGGACTAATCTAACTTCTATCAATGAAGGTAACACTTTTTAAGCTCTCATGTTTTGACTACGTTTCATTCCTCCAGAATAGAGACCTTGATTCAGGTATACTCTGACGTAGGCCTAATATTTGGGAGGCCTTACATTGTAAGCCCTTCAACTTGTCATGAAACGGAAGAATCTTCAGAAGAAATGGATCAGCCAGATCTGAACACTCAGAGTAAGCAGACTGTTTGCCTAAAGAAACCCACATTGCAGTATTGTCTCATAGCTTTCCTAAGTTTCTAGAAACGCAGTTTTTCAGGGACTATGTGGTGCACTATATTCAATGGACCAAGGCTTGGTTTGTTCTTCAGACTGTAACCTAGACACCAGGAAACTCGTGGATTTTCATTGTTATTACATTCTTCAACCGTCAGAAAACGGTCCCATGCTTCTGAGGGTAAAACTTCATTACCTTGACTCTCTTCCTTGACAAAATAACAGTAGCATTCTGAATTGTATTCTCCTGATGATATAACAAAATGTAACGAACTGAATTTGTTTAGTTTCTTAGTTTTACAAAAAAAAATTCTTTTTGCAGAGATTGGCAGGGTCAGAGGAAGTCCTTCCTATTTCCTCCAGTGTCAGCCAGTTTGCTGGATCCTCTATTCCTAGAGAAGTCGAGATTTCTGTCAAAGGCGCATTGTTAGAGGTCGCTTTCATTACAATCTGTTGATAGTCATATATAGTTGTATAATTCTTAACTTTCTTTTCTTTCTGCTACTTAAGCAGATTGAATCAACAGACTACAATCCTCTGACTCACAACAGAGGCTTCCACCAAAAATTGAACCTCGTTGTGAAAGAAAGTCTTCAATTTGGGTGATTGTTCTTCTCCTTTATTCTGTGCACAAAAAAAAAAAATTCTTCTCCTTTATTCTCATCTTCAGTGCTAACCTCCCTGAAAATCTGTTACAAGTCTCTTAAGTTTTGTTGTTTGTGGCAGTTCACTACATTCAAACTTGGACGACGGAACATGCGAAGTGAGCTCAGTTGATTCAGATCCTGTAGTTCCAGTGGCACAGACATTCCCATGCTTAATAAATCCACCCATAGAAGAAGAAACACGTCAGGAAATCCAGATAACTGATGAAGAAGACAAAGCAACAGCTTCCATTACTAAAGAATGGGAACAACTAGTAGTCACTGAGGTTCTCATGAAGTCTCCTTCTCAGGTTTTGACTACACACAAACCAAATATAAGCCGCCCATTTCTGTCGCCTGACAACAAGCAGGCCGATATGAAAACGTCGATGATATTGGAACGACTTGAAGCTCCGAGAAAGATGAGAGGCAAAGTTGGATCACCAAGCGTAACAGTCATAGGTAGCCAAACCTCACCGGATGTCTCAATCTTGTCTCAGAAGAAGCCTCTGATTCCTTTTCAGACAAGTCAGGTTTCTAACCAGCAGACTATTTCATCAAGCCAGCTCATGAAACCCAGCTTTCAGAGGCTGAAACGAAAGCGTAACTGAGTTTTCATGGTAAGACTCTGCTCTTCCTCTACTTTTCTTGAAAATCCAGTACAGATGATTGTGAAAAGTTAAACAAAAGAGTGTTAATACATTTTGTTTTTGCGTTGAGACAGCGTATAGGAGAGGAGGAACAAGGTAATATAATAATGTTCTGCCTTTGCGTTGAATGATACAAACATGATTAATTTGTACAAGAACCAAAACTGTATTAAGTCACAGTATCTGTACAATTTCTATACAAAGTTCTTTAACAATTAAGGCAATATCTCAATAATCTTTTTTCTTTCAAGTCTCTTAGAGCCTTGTAACTATATTATATATATCTCCAAACTTTACTTTTAGAAATTTTCTTTATGGAAACAGAACTTGGTGGAAGTGTTATGAGAGAAATCCAGTGCTAAGTGTCTTAGCTCTTTAACTAATCCAGCTGCTCCGCAATAAAACACTCCTGTCAAAATATATCAACTCGCATTCATATCATTTTGCATTCAGTTTATATTGTGGATGGAGTGTGGTTGTAAGAAACTCACCGACTCTAGTCTTGGGATGCTTCACAGCAATCTTTTTGTAAACGCTTCTCCAGTTAGGCCTAGCGAAATGTGACATGACACGTGTCCCTGACACAACGTCCACTCCGTGCTTGGCGTGGTTCAGCGACTGGAGCATCGTGATCAGTGCAGACCTCGCGTCTCCTTCCTCGTAGACGCTGGTGCAGTAATTATGCAGCTCGATGACCTTGTTGTGGTCTGTTAACGCCACTTCGTCCATCACGTTCTTGAACCAGTCAAAAGATCCTTGCTCTCTTGTGACCCAGTAGAAGTAAGCTCTCTTGGTTCTGAACGTCTCACTTCTTCTCGCTGGAGAATGAGGAGGTGTGGCCATGTTGCGAATCGGTGACTGTCTCCGGTTACTGTTTCGTCCTTCTTCTATGTCTCCGTTGCCTTTTATGTTATTGATAATGTCCTTGACAATGCTGATCATTGGAGTAGCTCCGATTCCTAGACCCACGAGTAGAACGACTTCGAAATTCTTGTAGTCTTGTGCTGGTGCTCCATATGGGCCGTCAATTAGGATTCTTGGAAAACTAATTAAGAGACCAATGTTTCAGAGTTAAAAGTCATTTTCGAGATCATCTTACGTAACTGATGGATAGCTATTGATAAGACTTACTTAGGGATGTTATCCAGGAGCCTCGGGTCAGCTCTGTTCGGTCTGTTTTCATCAGGAAGGCGTGGCTTACACACCTGAGGATCATATACCATACGAAGCAAATTACATACTTTTTTGGACCCAATGGATCTCTTGTGTTAACGTTTAGTGGAGAAATGGAGTAAAGTACCTCAGAGAATAGTTTTCTTAATTGCTTTGTCCAGTCTCCTAGAACCCTGATGTGGACACTGAGGTACTCATCACCTGGAGCCGAGGTAATTGAGAATGGATGCCTGTTTATATGCAAATCTCTTTTCAGTTTGCTTCTATGTATATGTCTCTCAGTCTGAATAAAATTATTATTACCATTCTAATGAAGAAACTTCAGAACAGTTAAGGTACATGTATTGTCCGCTTTTGTATCTGAAGTTGCTTGGTCTTGACATTTGAAGCGACAAGACATTCCCTGGTAACACAGCGACCTGTTGAAGAACTAAAGGTAAGTAATTGAGATGAATATGTATATTTTAGTAGAGAGATGTTTTTAATAGATTCCACCTTTAGTATCGAAACAGCCTCGATGCCTGACCTGAACGCACGAATCATCCTTTCAGACAAGTAAAGAACCACTGGCACCATCAAATACATCCATGTCTGATAAATCACATGAAAACCAAAATCAGAGTCCATACCGCATCAGTTACAACTTTGTACAGAGTTAATAAGTCACTAACCGTTTTCTTGGACCATTCCTTGATTAAGTAAACATAGTATCCGTGAACGATGAGGAGCGAGTAGACGATGACAAACAAGTGGTGAGAGTACCAGAAGGCGTTGAAGCCAGTTATTTTCTTCAGTGGTCCAGGAAGCTTGAGCTTATTGCGTCTGAACCATGGTGTAGCCAATGTGAAGGCTATAGTCATTAGTATGACCATTGCAATCCCTGTAACTCCTTCCACCGACTGCACAAAGTCCATATACCTCTTTGTCTGCACCCCAAAATACTTCACCATTGGCTCATACGTCTCTTCATTTGCAGCAATCAGCCGAGGGAAATCGCAGGCTAAGTGAGATGTGGCATGGATTACAACTCCAATTGAAATTCCTATTGCTATAACCTGTGTAATATTCAATATCATAACCTTTCATATTATGGATATCTGAAACCGTTTTTTAATTAGAAAAGCTAACATATACCTTGTGAAAATTGAGGCTGTCATCAAAGGGAACAACAGAACTTAACATGGTTCTGGTCCGGAGCCAGGTGATGGTGTTCCTACAAACTGGAAACAAAACCAAAGCCATGTTTAGTTTAAGGGTCTCTGCAGCTCCTTTGGCTGCACAAACACAAACTCCCATAACTTGGTAAGCAGATCTCTTCTTATACTGCATGAACTTCCAAGTAAACAGCCCAGCCATAACACCTATCCATAGAGCCATCACCCACACTCTTTTCCAGTTATCCAACACAAGATACTTCACCCCTCTGTAAACACGCTCCCCGAGATTCCTACTTTGTGATATTCTGAGTTTATGACTTAGCATCTTGCTCAGAATCTTAGTCTCCCCATCTCTTATAGTCTCCATTGGCGCTTGCAGCAGCAGCACCTCGAGGTTATCTATCTGTTTGGCATTTTAGCGACTCCAAACACATCAAAAAACCACTCACAAACTAGACTTTTTCTAACTAAATAAGAGAAATAAAACGAACCTCATTCACAAAACTTCACATACCATGATGTAACCGTAATGATAGGGATCTAATGTTTCCATAATCAAAGCAGCATATTCATCGGCTTGTCTCCGAATGTTCTCCAGTTCGTTTGCAGAAGCACTTAGACTTATAATCTGTACAATGATGAAGAAAACAAAAAAAACTACTTATGAAGATCACAGAAAGCATCAAGATTTGCTATAAAAAGAAATCAAGATTCTTACCTCTTTTACTTCGGCTTCGTTTAACTTCCCATCCGCATCTCTATCCACCCTGAAAATCCACACCACAGTTCAGCTAAGCTATCTTCACGACGGATATATAAATTAAAGGAACACATTACATAGCAAAGAAAAGTCGTAGCCTCGAATCAAAATCCTGATCAGTGATCTGCTTCCAAAACTCTTGAAGCTGCTTCTTGTTTATAGAGTCTCCACTTACATTTTCCCTCCTTCGTAAAGCGTCGAACAATGCCAAAGCAAAGTCCTTCGAATTAATCCCTGCATTAAAACTTCACAACTTAGAAAAAAAGAGTTCCATGATCGAAAAGTTTTCGAAACTTTGCTTTCGCTTTTTTTTTTTACCTATACATTCACCGAATCTTGAACGGTGTAATAAACCGTAGCTGTTCTCGGTGATCTCGTGGAACCGTTTCTCAACTCCAACCCAACCAGCGACACCATCGGTCTTGGTGATGAACTTGAGACCTTTTAGTGCTTGCTCTGCTCTAGATTTCGAGCGTCGGAACCTAGCCAGAGGAGGACGCGGTGGTTTTCTCGCAGAGGACGAAGAAGAGACAGAAGAAGCAACTCGTTTCAGTTCGGTCGAAACGCGTTTCAGGACAGAGTTGCTCTTCCCCGGACGGCCTTGTCTCAGAAGCGATTTGCCTGGCTCCTCGTGTGCTGAACCGGCGTCTTTATGGTCAGGTGACTTCAAGCCGTACACGGAGACGTAGTCGTCGTGGATGTCTAGAGAGATCTCCACGTAAGGTTGATTTTCCTCGTAGTATCTGCTCGTTGACGCCGTGTTCGGGATAACCGAAGATGACTGTCCTCCGTACGGCTTCTCTGTGCCGCTTGGGTAGTAGGATCTCGCGTCTTCGAAACCTAGCTTTTGCATTTCAGTTAGACCCTTCATTCAAATCTTTCTTCAACCTCTGGCTTGTGCACCGAGAAGAAGATGAAATGGAAGAAGAACAGAGAGGTTTGAATAAACGAACTTTTAAAATTATTCAATATTAAAATGATTTCTCATTTTATTTAATTTAATAATACGGAATACCAAAAGCATCCACTAACTTGTAGCCGGTATTATTCAATACACTAATTACTTTGAATCTTTTACTTACTCAGAAATTTTCAAATTAGCATGAAAGTGGACTAATATTTTTTTTTTAATTGTTGTTATGTTGGGGTTGGTTAGAAGTTTTCTATGAGTTTGGTCAAAACTCCCGCGCACTACCGGGCCACGTCCAATATGAAACTTATTATAAGTTATGGTCAGCATATTCAAAATGTAGTATGTTCTATCTAACGTCATATACTTATATTTAATCAAACACCGATATCTAAACATAATTAATTCATCAGTCGGACATTTAAATTAATTATCCAACCCCCCGGTTTAATAAACATAGCATTTTCTATTCACCAACCAGTTGCAATTAATATTAGTTGTAAGAGAGAATATATGTCACAGAATATTGACTTTTTAAAAGTAAAATAAATTATTAATAAGTTACGCAGAAGATTTTTATCACGTAATTACTTCTTTGGTAGTATGAAAATTTTATGAAGAAGCAAAAAAAAAGGTGAAGAAGCAAATAATACAGTCCATAAGGAATGATTTAAATTTTTATATTACAGCACATTCAAAAATAGCCTCAAACCGATGAGGAAGTAATGATGGTTAACAAAACATAAGATAAACCAACAGCACATTAAAAATAGCCTCAAACTTTTGAAGAAGTAAATATATTCCAAAAAAGTACAAAGAAAAAGTCGAGAGAAACTATAGGGAGAAATGAAAATAGATAACCACATATAATAATAGCAAACGAAATGAGACTCTCAACATTCTCCGGTTCCTGCTGTAACACTATATATACCCATGGCCATCTCCTCGTTAATAATTCACAAAATAAAAACAAACAAAAAAAGATTTTCTTTTAATTTTTTTAATAAAACAAAAAAAATAAATAAATAAAACAATGGTATACACAAACGTGTCTATATTATTAGCCTTGGTGGTGGTGTTTGTTACACCGATGGTGTTGGCAGATGATACAACACCAATTCCAGAGGCCAAAGTCCAAGTGGAGCAGTGGTTCGAGGCCAACGTAGCTCCTTTGCCTTCGCGTAAAGGTCTAGATCCTGCTCTCGTAGCTGCTGAGGCTGAGCCACGTACCATCACCGTATGAAATAAACCCAATATTTTCCCCTAAAAACAATAAACAAACCTTGAATAGCTATTTAATTACAAAATTTTGAAATAATGTAATCGCAGGTGGATCCAAAGGGAGGTGAATTCAAAACAATAACGGACGCAATAAAGAGCGTTCCTGCAGAGAACACAAAGCGTGTGATCATCAAGATAGCTCCTGGTGAATACAAAGAGAAGGTCACCATCGACAGAAACAAACCCTTTATTACATTGATGGGAGATCCCAAGGCCATGCCGAATATTACTTTCGACGGTACTGCCGCCAAGTATGGCACCGTAGATAGCGCCACACTCATTATCCTATCCGACTATTTCATGGCTGTCAACATCGTCGTTAAGGTGTATATTTATACTACAACTTATGCTAATGGTACTAGTCAAAATGTACATTCCAATCAACAAATGCTTACATGGATTTTTTTTTTTTGATACTTAGAATACAGCGCCGGCACCGGATGGTAAAGCGAAGGGAGCACAAGCCTTATCTATGAGAATCTCCGGAAACATGGCTGCTTTCTACAACTGTAAATTCTACGGATTCCAAGACACAATCTGTGACGATACTGGAAACCATTTCTTCAAGGATTGTTACGTCGAAGGGACATTCGATTTCATCTTCGGAAGTGGGACCTCTCTTTACTTGGTACGTACATGTATACTATATCTTATGATGTCATCTTAAGTGATTCTTAATATATAAAGTCTGACATCTCTTATTTATACGTACCTAATTAAAAGGGTACACAATTGCACGTGGTGGGAGATGGCATCAGAGTGATAACAGCGCATGCGGGAAAGAGCGCAGAAGAGAAGAGCGGATACTCTTTCGTGCATTGCAAGGTGACTGGAGTTGGTGAAGGAATCTATTTGGGTAGGGCATGGATGAGCCACCCTAAGGTTGTCTACGCCTACACCGAGATGACCAGTGTCGTCAACCCATCCGGATGGCAGGAAAACAAGATAGCCGAACATGACAAGTAAGTCCAATGCTCATGTTACATGAAATGAGACCCAAGCTGTACGGTCCATTATGTTTTTTTTTGGGCAGGACCGTGTTCTATGGAGAGTACAAGTGCGTAGGAGAAGGATCACAGACAGATAAGAGAGTTCCATTTACACAAAAGATTGACAATACTGTAGCTAACCGTTTCCTTACCCTCGGCTACATTGAAGGATCCAAGTGGCTTCTCCCACCTCCCGCTGCTAGCGCTTCAATATGAATCTAGTTTAAAACTAAAACTATACGTATATACTTATCCACCGAGGGTATGTATATCGGTGTATTTTTCTCTATTTGCGTTGATTATCTTTTTCCAGGAGTCCTATCTTCTTAGATGAGACTTGCGTAATTTTGGTTCATTACGATAATTCATTACCCCTGTATCTTGTCCTAGGGATCCCAATGCCCCTTAATCAATTATATATATTATTATATTGTGATTGAATTCTTTGTGCACCCTTTTACCCAGTGGCGGATCCAGAAAAAAATTTGAGTGGGGGCAAAAAAAAAATTATTATATAACTATTTATATGTTTTTTTTTTTTTTTTTAAAAGTTAAACTAATACACCTAAAATAATTGTTTTGAAAAAAATATAAGATGAAATCACTAACAAAACAAAATGAAATAAAAAATAATAGAATAAGTTGTTAAGAAAATAATAATATTAAAAGTTTAAATGACAGAAAAAATTAATACTCATAATATTATGTGAGAACCAAAACAAAACAAAAAAAATAGAGGAAAGACAACGATACAATAAAAAGAAGTTAATATGACAGGTGGATGAGAAAAAAGAATCAGAAAAGGAAACTCATAATTAAAAAAGAATGCATAAGGGGTCAATGGTGATTTGAATAGAAGACGAGTGGGGGCAAACTAAAGATTTTACCACCTGACCAGAAGAATCTTTAATAACTACATGTGCACAAATTAATCTGTAATTTTTTATGGGGACAGCTGCCCCCTCCTTATACAATGTAGATTCGCCCATGCTTTTACCCAGCATTCGTTGGATCAATAACGTATACGTTTTTAGGTTTAGCAAAAAAAATTTTTTTAAGAGTAATATGTATTTTTAAGAGAAAAAATCGAATTTTGAAACTGCTACTCTTAGAATATCCGATTAAGAAGAACAACAAGAGATAAAAGAAGATCAAGAAATTAGCATTAGAGGAATTTTTGCTTAGATTATCTTGTGATCTTTATATTTGTTCTTGAGAAACTCTATTTTTATAGTAGATCTTGTGGGAGACGGTTCCACACAAGAAATACCATATACGGAAACTCAGTCATCAAATTTTTTGTGTCTTTTCTCATTCATCTCGATATCGTCAAAGTTCGTATCCAAGTACTTAAGCTGGATTAATATCCTCACAACGTCTATTAAAAGTATACTTATGTTACACTCAATCAAAAAAGCATTTGATGCATATATGATGTATGACATATAGCATATAGAATATATTTTAGTGCATGTTAAGAGAAAAACATATTTTATGAAATGTTCATCTGGTGAAGTATACAATAAACAAGAAGGCATTTTTACTAAGCTTGAGTGTCTGTTGATTAAATATAAACTACTATATGACATTCTTCATAAATTGATTTACACATACAGCAGTCCTGGCTCTTCATATCTGCACTAGATGCATTTGCGCAGGGTCCATATTTTTTTTTTAATTAGTTAGAATTGAGGGTTTTTTCATAGATTTAGGATGTGATTGGTTAATATGAGAGTAAAATGGTGAAAAAGATAAAGTGGGAAAAGGAGGAAAGAAATTAGTAGAATGTGGAGTAAATGTTTTCATGAGTTTTCTCCAATTTTAAAGTAAAATGGCTATAATGTTATTTTATTTGATTGGTCGAAAAAGTGAAAATGGAAGTAAAAAGTAAAAAACCAAAGTTAGAGTAAAATTTATAGATACATCCAATCAAACTCTTAAAACATGTTTAATGGGGGTTCTTAAGCTGAAGTTCTTAACGAAATATAAGAAACCGTTTCTTATCTTTTAACTAAAAAGGTTAAAAACTGACTTTTAGTTAAAAGTTAAGAGACAATTTCTTATATTCTGTTAAAAATCTCCCCTAAGAACCCCCGTTAAACATGCTCTTAGGGTTTCTTTCCAAATTATTATTATTATTTTTGGATAACATTACTTCATTAAAATAAAGAGAGAGTCTGGTTTGGGTCCATTAGAGACCCGATACAACTAAATGGGTTCTGAGGCAAGATTTTGCTAATGCATCAGCTTTAATGTTCTCAATCCTAGGGATGAAAAAGAACGATACATCAACAAACAGAGCAGAGGAGAGACTTGAGATGTCGTGAGCAATTCCATAGATCTCCTTGTCGAAAAGCTTGTTGTTCAATACTCTGATCAGAGTTTGGTTGTCAGAGCTAATCGTTAGGGCTTTTATTTCCAGTGACGCTGCCGATTGAAGAGCCAACTTTACAGCGAGTGCTTCTCCCATGATAGGTGAGCTTACTGATTTAATCGCTTTGGTTCCACTGTATTCTGGTGTCGATTCGGTTGAGATAAAGATCCAAGATATTTCTGACGCTTTTGTAGATTTGTCCCAAGCTGCATCTGTTTGGCAGTGCATGCCGATCTCCGTCGATGTTTGTCGTGGGCGTCGATGTAAAAGTATAAAATTTGTACAGGGTCCACCAAAAAATTAAACGGGCCCCACAGATATACATTTTTAAATTCCTCGTAACAGTGGACGTATATAATGTAATTGACTAACTGGTAATCTACTAATTTTCTACTTATGTGAAATGCTTAAACTGTTATCCACTACAACGACAAAACATATGATATTTATGATGAAAAGGTTGTCAGAGTTCTGTTGACATCGTTTACACCAATGATTTTCTGACATAGTTTGTCTTCTGAAAATTGTATTAAACGAATTGGATGCAAAATTTTACAAACCTAAGCTGGCAAATAACAAACTCCTTCCAGAGCCATAAGCTGGTGAGATTAATTATCTCCCAGGGAAAAGAAACAACATAGAACACCTAAACTTTAAAATATGATAAGGAAGGAAACATAACTATGAACTTCTGAAACACATACAGAATCATTAAGAAGCAAAGCAAGTCTTACCGGATAATGAAAAAGAAGCGTTGAAGTCGCAATTAACATAAGTAGAAGATTACCAGTTAGTCGTTTTGTTTATTCAACAAAAAGGCTACTTGATTTCCACATGAATCGTTCACCAAGTGCGTGATCAATTACTATTTATGAAAATCAAATGTTTTAAAAAATACTAAATGAGTACAAACCACAAACGAGAATAGTAAAAAAGAGAGATCTTACCGGTCATCGACGATCCCAAACGCATATAAAAGTCCTTCCAAGGCTTCTTCATCTCTTCCATTTTTAATAAAACTAGTTTTGATAAAACTAGTAATAACAGTTTTTCTTAAACATATATTATATATATTTTTCTTTCTTTTATCCTAAAAAAAAAAAAAAAAAAAAAAAAGAGATGGGCTACATTTTTCTGACCATTATTGCATTTCTTGTTATTTTTGCCTTACCGGCGGTTGTAGCCGACGATATAACTCCGATTCCAGAAGACAAAGCCCAAGTCGAGGCATGGTTCAAGGCCAACGTTCAACCCTATTCAGCGAGACGAGGCACACTCGACCCCGTCCTGGATGCAGCTGAAGCATCGCCACGGATCGTCACCGTAAGATTGTATTCCTCTTGAGTAGGGTTATAGTTTGTCACTTTTTTTTAACATACTTCTTTTGTTTTAATGATATGGAAACCTAACCAAAATATGATATCGCTTGATTCGGTTTGACAAGTTCTCTTAGAAACGGTTTTTGTGTCGTTTCATTTGGTAGGTTTTAGTATGTTCATTTCATTTCAATCGAACTGGACACACAAATCACAATGCATACTGTCATTTTGATTTCAAGAAAAATAAAATAGAAAATTCAATGCAGGTGAATCAAGAAGGAGGCGGCGATTTTAAGACAATAAATGAAGCGATCAAGAGCATTCCGACAGGGAACACAAAGCGTGTGATCATCAAGTTGGCTCCTGGTGTATACCGTGAGAAAGTCACAGTCGACGTAGGTCGACCATTCGTTACATTGATGGGTAAACCTGGTGCAGAAACGAACTTGACCTTCGACGGGACGGCCTCTAGATTCGGAACCGTAGAGAGTGCGACGCTTATCGTCTGGGCCCAATATTTTATGGCAGCCAACCTACACATTAAAGTACGTTATGTTATGCATCTATTAATATTTATTTAATGCATATGTATATATGAGTTTTTTTCTTCTTCTATATATATAGAATACTGCTCCAATGCCGAAACCAGGAACACAAGGACAAGCGCTAGCTATGAGGATCAACGGCGATAAAGCGGCTTTCTACAACTGCAGATTCTATGGTTTTCAAGACACACTTTGTGATGATATTGGCAACCATTTCTTCAAGGACTGTTACATCGAGGGAACCTATGATTTTATCTTCGGGCGAGGAGCTTCCTTGTACTTGGTACAAACACGCCTCTAATTATTAGTTTTGATCTTATTTAACTCATATATATTATGATTAACATTTACACTGACACATGTTTTTTTTTGGACACATGTTTTCTTAATATTTATAGAACACGCAATTGCACGCTGTTGGAGATGGATTAAGAGTGATCACAGCACACAATCGACAGAGTGCGAACCAGCAGAATGGGTATTCATTCGTGCATTGCAAGATTACTGGAGTTGGAACAGGAATCTATTTGGGTAGGGCATGGATGAGCCACCCTAAGGTCGTCTATGCCTACACTGAGATGTCCAGTGTCGTTAACCCAACCGGATGGCAAGAGAACAGAAATCCCGCGCATGACAAGTAAGTCCATGTTATATTATATATAGGATTATGTCTATTTTTGTGCAGTGTTAGGAATTTCATATCGAAAGCTATAAAGGACCAACACTAGATAGTGTAAAGAGACATGAGTGAATAAAGTTCAGGTGTGATTTTGTGATGGGACAAGATAAAACTTTTTAATATTATATATGAATGACAGGACGGTGTTCTATGGAGAATACATGTGCACGGGACCAGGATCACACAAAGAGAAGAGAGTAGCCCACACACAAGACATTGACAAAAACGAAGCTAACAGTTTCCTTACCCTCGGCTACATCAAAGGCTCCTTGTGGCTCCTCCCTCCTCCCGCTTACTAAGTCACACCCATCTCATAACTATAATTCTTCTTTTGACTGAAAATACATGTGTATAAATGTATGTCTTGCATTCTTTTTTCTTAAATATATATCGAAAAGTCCTCTCTTTCTGTATGTAATGGAAGAGTAGAGACTTGTGTAATTTTGGTTGCATTATAATAAAATACGTCAAAGTTCATAAGTGAGAGCGCGGACGCGGTACAAGTTGTTAACACATATTGATTGATTATTGAACAAACAAGTTTTTAAATATGATTTAACAGTGATGTGACGGGTAAATATTAGTGATTATAGTACCGTTTGATTATGCATTTTCGAGGATTTTCGAACCCGAAAATCCTGTTTGACTCCTCTCTATGACAATTTTATATATTTTGACCTCTCAAAAAAAAAGTTCTGGGTTTGCCACTTGCCACTGAGTAAAAATACAAGAGTGTATATGAATCGTGATTACTGCAAATAAATTTAAAATTTATGATTTCTTGTATGTATAAATATGAAAGACCTGAGTCGCATTCATATGTATCATCTAGCTGATGGTATACATAAAATTTTTTGAAAATGAAGAACGAAGAGTGAGAGACCGTTGTCTCTTTTGTTCTAGTGTGAACCTTAAGCATAACTTGGTAACTTGGTAAGATGTCTATCCATAACTTGGTAAATCAATTTCTAGCAGTGTTTTAATTTGTTTTAGGCTGCCATCTAAGTGGCGCTTAAGCATTAGGTTTTTTAATATTATAGCAATTAGTTTCTAAACTATATACACAATTACAATATTGTAATAACAAATAACAAATAATTTATTATTTATAAATTATAACAATTAATATACTTTAATATTAAAGTTTATGAAAATAAAATAAATAATTTTATCATTTATAAAATGATATTTAATATAACATACTATAAATTATATATTTTATTATAATTAACAAATATTTAAACAGTTTAACTACTAATCTAAGTGTCTGTTTAGTCGTTTTAAACGATAAACATTGAATCACTAACTATCATTTTTTGAACACTAAATTATAATAATCAAATATCGTCATCAGAAAATACAATATATGGTAAAAAAAATCAAAATACTAGTCAATAAATAAAGATATGTCCCAGCTTCAACTTTTTTGTGAGTCCACATACACAAATATAAAATGTTATAATAAGCATTTTTTTTGTTTATATAGAGATGCTTAACATAAAGTCGGAAAAAAAGATGCTTAACATAGATATATCTATTTTTTTCTTTAAAAACATATCTTAATTTGTTTTTGTCATTTTCTTTATTTAGTTCTTTTTAAAAATGTTTTTTGGGAAAACTTTGACTGAGATCTTGGAGATATGTTTGACTTAAAAAAGACAAAAACAAAATAGACCAAAAAAGACTAAAAAAAGAGAAAAAAAAAAAAAGAGAGAGGCAAATAAGATTAGGAAGGGACAAAAGAGTCATTTTCGGACAAGAGAGAGTTTCTCTCTGGTTCGTCGTCGTTGTCTCTGTCTAAGTCAAAAATATCCAATGCCTCAGATTCAAATGATCAAAGCTTTCTCTCTCTTCCCCCTCACAAATAAATACACTCCTTTCTTCCTCCTCCCATCATCAACTATCAAATCAAAAGATTGGATCTTTACTTTCTCCATTCCTTCCTTGCGATCACTTTTGATTTGATAGTTGCGTGTTCTTCTCCATTCATCATCGAGCCATGAATGCTTTAGCCGCAACAAACCGAAACTTCCGCCACGCGTCGCGGATCCTCGGCCTGGACTCGAAGATCGAGAGGAGTCTCATGATCCCGTTCAGAGAAATCAAGGTGGAGTGCACCATCCCCAAGGACGACGGTACTCTCGTCTCCTTCATCGGGTTCAGGGTCCAACACGACAATGCCCGTGGACCCATGAAAGGAGGGATCAGATACCATCCCGAGGTTTTGATAAAAAAAGATACGATCTTTGGATTGAATCTAGGTTAAAGTTTCGATTTTTAATGTTGGGTTTTTTTTTTTTTTGAAAGGTTGATCCGGATGAAGTGAACGCGTTAGCTCAGCTGATGACGTGGAAGACGGCAGTTGCTGACATTCCGTACGGTGGAGCTAAAGGTGGGATCGGATGCAACCCTCGTGACTTGAGTTTGAGCGAGCTCGAGCGTCTTACACGTGTCTTCACGCAGAAGATCCATGATCTCATCGGTATTCACACCGATGTCCCTGCTCCTGACATGGGGACTAATGCTCAGACCATGGCTTGGATTCTTGATGAGTACTCCAAGTTTCATGGTCATTCTCCTGCTGTTGTCACCGGAAAGCCCATTGTAAGGCTCTTGATTTGTGATTGTGTGTGGTTGCCAAAGTTGTTGGTGTGTGATTGTTGGATTCTCTGTAGGATCTTGGTGGTTCTCTTGGTAGGGAAGCTGCTACAGGACGCGGTGTGGTCTACGCTACTGAGGCTCTTCTTGCTGAGTACGGTAAATCGATTCAGGGGTTGACGTTTGTTGTTCAGGTAAAACGCTAATCTCACAATCGAGAAGAGCTTAATGTTTGTATCAAAGAGTTGAGAGTGGTGTGTGTGTGTGTGTGAACAGGGTTTTGGGAATGTTGGAACATGGGCAGCCAAGCTGATCCACGAGAAAGGTGGGAAAGTGGTTGCCGTTAGCGACATTACAGGTGCTGTCAGGAACCCTGAAGGTATTGATATCAATGCTCTTCTGAGACACAAAGACGCGACTGGTAGTCTCAAGGATTTTACTGGTGGAGACGCTATGGACTC
Source organism: Brassica juncea (assembly GCA_018703725.1). Lineage (NCBI taxonomy): Eukaryota > Viridiplantae > Streptophyta > Magnoliopsida > Brassicales > Brassicaceae > Brassica > Brassica juncea. Next base: position 57,952,727 of record CM031936.1, on the reverse strand, counting down.
GGATGAATTGCTGCTCCATGAGTGTGATGTTCTCATTCCTTGTGCTCTCGGTGGTGTCCTCAACAAGTAGGAACAAACACTCTCTCATCAGATCATAGAGATACAGCTTTCTGATTCTTTTATCTTTTTGGGTTAGGGAAAATGCTGGAGATGTGAAGGCAAAGTTCATAATCGAGGCAGCAAACCATCCAACCGATCCAGATGCTGATGAGGTAATGCAGCACCAGCAGCATTGATAACAATCCATCTCTACAACCTCTTATGATATCCAATCCTAATCTGTGTTTTGATTATTGGCAGATTCTGTCGAAGAAAGGAGTGATTATACTTCCAGACATATACGCAAACGCAGGAGGAGTGACGGTGAGTTACTTTGAGTGGGTGCAGAACATTCAAGGGTTCATGTGGGAAGAGGAGAAGGTGAACCTGGAGCTTCAAAAGTACATGACTCGAGCCTTCCACAACATCAAGTCTATGTGCCATACTCATTCATGCAACCTCCGTATGGGAGCTTTCACCCTTGGAGTTAACCGTGTCGCTCGAGCCACCCAGTTGCGTGGTTGGGAAGCTTAATTTCTATGGGATACACCCATATATACTCTGTTTCAGTTTCTCTGGTTTTTTTTTGTTTCATTGTTGCTGAAAAGCATTGAGGTTCCGAAATGGAAAAGAAATCAAAGCAATTGAATTTAACAAATTGAATAAAAGATATTATTGATTTTTATTTTCCTGTGCATAATATACAAACTATTAACTAAATATTTAAAATTGCAAAAAATACTTCACTTTGTGTATATATACTGTATACTTTTCAACAAATTTATTTTGGCTCTTGAAACCTAAACTAGAAAATACAAGCTTCAAATTCTGAGATGTGAAAAATAACTCAGTAAATTTAGGTGTTCCATACTAATATATTATTTCAAAAAGTTAAAAAGGATTTGCGAAAATCGGTTACAACTTTTCATTGTATTTCCATGAAATTTGTAAAACAAGCAAAAGAGTTTCAAATACAGGGAAATCAATTTAAAGTTTTCAAAAATGTTGTAACATTTCCTTCAACAAGGTTACATAAATCATCACAGTATGATCTAATGTATCAAACAGCTGTTGTGAGTTGCTTATTCTGATGAATAGATAGTGAATCTTCATCATGCAAACTCGTTAGAAGATTCTTGTGAGTCAAGAAAGAAGGTTCCAAAAGCGGAGAGTGCATAGTCCTTATAGTCATCTCTCTTTGAAGTGAAGAACAATACTTGTTGTAAGTAGACAACGTCACATTTAATTGGAATCCAATTCCAAATAAGAAATCCAGCTCTAACAAGTTCATCTCTTCTGTGGTTATTCCTCCAATTTTTGCATAATATGCGTTATTGTAGCACCTAAAGTTTATCAAATTCAAATAATGTTTAAGAAAAGTGATTACCATACAAAAAAAATTATATATTGAGAAAACTTACATGTCATCCATGAATTTGGCAGAGATCAAGACGCTCGTGATGATGAGCCTATGGACATTAAAGGAGTCGATAGGCACAAACGGCTGCTTTTGTATGAACCGGTCCAAATATATATACGCGACTATATAACACGAGTCGCTACAATTTGCGTACTTGAAGATCCTCTCCATGTAGCTTCTGATCGATATAGAAGGTTTGGTCAATGCACTGAAAGCTGAGATCCTCTGGTGCTCCCAGAACGGACGGCTCAGATCGTCGTTAGTCTCCGAAACTCTTTGTAGGAGAGATGACATCGCCGTTATAACATTTGGCATGGTCTCAGCCATCGGTTCTTGTTCTTGAATCATCTTCTCAATATGATCATCCATTGGAGAGAGATGTGTATACTTTTATTTATTTACATGGATTTTTTTGTGTGGGTCTCCTCTCTTACCTGTCGGTTTGGGTGTTTATATAGGAATAAAATAAATCACAAAGTATATATAGACATGTGTATCTATGTATACATGCTTGCTTTTACATAAGTCATGCTAATTGGGTTCTCACTCACTACGAAACAAACCGAAATTATTTCCTTTGACCAATGGTTTTGTTGTTAGTTTTGCAAATCTATCTTAGTGCCAACCACTAAATTTGGACCATTTTGGCTGGCACATTGGAGACACAATGTTCGATTTAGATTAATAAAGTCATTCGCTAAGTAATATACAACTAATTTAAGCTTATAAGGAGGAATCTATACTTTTATATAAAACTGAAACAGGAGATTGAAAGAAAGTAAAGGCCTGTTAGGTTGGATTTCAACGCTCATGAGTTTCGTCGGTGACTTGGTGAGAACTACAATGAGAACTTCAGCAAGTTATAAGAAAAAAGTGAATAAATAGTATTATCATAACGAATGATCAAACATAATTTCTTTATCTAAAGTTATTGACCATGGGTTATAAGCACTAATTTTTGTTTTTGTTTTAGTCAACATGTTATAATAAGAATTATTTTTAATCAAAATAGGAAGATATTGCTAACTTAAGAGATGTGGAATTCATTAGGATAAAATTGGTTAACCACCAAACTAATGCTCACTTAAGTTTGTTCTGACTTTCCCTTTTCTTGTAAACTCTACCAATGCGTATCTTTAAACTAAAATTATCATCCAGCTTTCAGATAAGATAGTGATGTCACTAAACTTATAAGGTTTTGATGTATTTAGCCAAAAACTAAGGCGTCTTGAGACAAAGATAAACCTTAACCAACTACTAGCAGAGATAATAGTCGAAACTTTAGTTTTCGGTTGTCAAAAGTCACAAACACATCAACATGCAGAAATCCAAGTGTACATTCAAAAGACTTACCCAATATAAAGGTGTTAATATTACCAAATATCATGATGTTATATGTAGCGCCAATGAAGCCACATCATGCATGTGGCGACTGAGTGTCGAGTCTGGACCAAGGTGCTAAACACGTTAAAGAGATAATGAGCAACACGTTGTGAATATTCACTGTATCTTATGGCTTATATCAACTCCTTCCTGTTTTTTTTTGTTCTTTTTATAAATTAATCGAGTATCTAATAATTTGGATCCGATTCTGATACTGCTTTGTTTATTTTTCTCATCAGTATTCTAATTGTATGATGATTATGTATCTCATCTAGATTAATTCTGAGTGTCAAACATGGAACGGTTTCTCATTGTTCTCCCCATAAGTTGTAAATTCTTGAATCTTATCAATTTAGCAAATTATTTCTCAATATTAGGTGAATACGCGTTACCCGTTAGTGGTTTTTCGTATACGTGTTTCTTCTCTTTCGATAAGGAAAAAGTAGCAATCTTAAAAAAAAGAAAGGAAAAAGTAGCAATCTTCATGATGAATATAAATTTTCATAACAGCTGTCAAGAAAGAAAAAATAAACAAAATCTTAAATTGACTTTCCAGTAATTTGGTTGACAATATGTATCTGAATTGGAAATTTTATAAATTAAGAAAAGGAGAAAACATTAACAGAAATCACATTCAACTTTCTCAAAAAAAAAATCACATTGAAGAAAATAATATATTCCTCGAAAATATACCCAAAAAGATATGATGAGTTTTAGTTAGAACTTGAAGTTGACAAAAAAAGGAAAAATAATTTAATTTATAAGTTTGAAAATTAAACCAAGTGACAGTAATATCTTTTAATATGTATCTTGTTAGTCAGAGATTCAAATATCCTTTTGAGTTTTGAGAATATCTTAATATATGATGTCATATGATCACTTATAAACGTCATTAAGTGGTAAGTAACTCTAGGTTGTTAAAAACTTTGTATTAAAATTCGAAATTTTGATTTAAATAACTATAAGAAAAAAAAGTTTAAAATTATTTGTTCTTGTGAAAAATAAGAGAAGTACAATGAAAACATAACATTAACTACGTTATTAACTCTCTGACTTCTCATAACAGATGATAGTGGCAACAGCAGGCTCTGGCATCAGCTATCAGAGAGTTTGAACTTCAATTTAATTTACGTTACAATTTCCAGTAGTGTGAATATCACGTGTTCTTTAATCCTTTTGCAGTCTTTTCTTCTTCCAACCCATATCTCACCAAGCGTTACATGCAGCTGATAGAACACAGGCCAGTCAATGGACGGCTGTGTCCTGCCAAAATCACCTCAGAAACATCGTAAATTTTATTAAAAAAAAATTGGACATGTTGGTGTATGAGTGGAAAAAGTGGCATGTATGATGTTGCAACAATCTTTCCATAGTGTTTAGGTGCAGATCCATGAACAGCTTCAAGGTTTCGAGGCTATGCACCCGTTTAAGAAAATTAGAGAATCGTAACACACAAACATAAGTAAATAAGAGGTTTAGGTTCTAATGATAGTACTTATTATTAATTATTCGAACATACATCAGTTCAAAGTTGAGAAACTAAGACAACCTACACAGATGAGATAATCATACATGCATCTTTATTACTAACTGAGACTTACAAATCAACACACACACACACATAAACAGATACAGAACCTCTGAGAATCCTCTGTTTTGGTGGAAGAGGAACAAAGGCTTTTCCTCAGCCAAAGCAGCTGATAGGGTCCTTGCAGCTCTTTGCAGGGGACTGTGCATGGCCACTCTTCCCACCTTTGGAGAGGTAATGCTGATGGTATTCCTCAGCTTTGTAGAATTTCTTGGCCGGTAAGATCTCAGTCACAATCTTCTTCTCCAGTTTCTTCTGCTGGTTCTCTAGAGATTCACGTGCTAGTTTCTCCTGCTCTGGTGTGTAGAAGTATATACCTGACCGATATTGAGCTCCCACAAGTTTTCCCTACGACAAGAACACAAAGTTGCATTACCGTACATGCCAAAACATTCAGAATTGTAAAAAAAAAAAAAAAGACAAGAAACAACTTTGGTACCTGACGGTTCAAGGTGGTGGGATCATGCCTAGACCAGAACAAATCAAGAAGCGTCTCATAGGTGCACTCATTTGGATCATACTGAACCCTTACAACCTCTGCATGGTTCGTTGTGTTGGTGCAGACATCCTTGTAAGACGGATTGTGAGAGATCCCCTGAGTGTACCCAACCTCGGTCTCAGTCACACCAGGGATCCTCTGGTAAGCAAGCTCCACCCCCCAGAAACATCCGGCGGCGAACTCAGCAAACTGGTTTCCCGGCGCCGGTACATCGTTGTCCGGTTCCTGAGCTATCGGAGAAGGAACAATGGCAGGTGTATCTACTAGTTGGGGCTCTTCTTGAGGTGTAGAAGAAGAACCCATTTTGATAGATAGGTATGAGAAAGAGCAGTTGGTGATGTGTTTAAAAGTGTTAAGTGTGTGTGATGGTGAAGCATGTAAAGATGGTTTATATATAAAGGACAAAGCAGTAAGAGATGACCCACCTACCTAAACGCTAAATAGCGTAATAAATCATCAGAGCACACAATAAAACTATATTTAATACGGGAATAGTTTGGTGAATTTTGTTGTTTACAAGATGTATACAACCACGATTCTTAACAAGGTGAATTTGTGAATGTTGTTCTTAACAAAATGTATACAACCATTATTCTTTATAAGGTTAATTTGTTGTTTACAAGATGTATACAACCATGATTCTATACAAGGTGAGTTTTGTTAGTTAGATTATCTAACTTCAACATTTAGAGTCAAAACTACTTCAATTCAATATTTTGTTTTCTAAAATAGAGATTACAATTTTCAGAAAAAAAAGATTACAATTTCTTCATTTATATATATTTTTAAAAAAAATCTATTTTTTTACTCTACTGTTTGAGAAATACATTTTAAAGAAATACATAAATACATTGGAGTAAATTTCATTTCTATTATAATTTTTTTTTTATTTTAGAAATTTTCTATTATAAAAGATCTTTATTGTAGAGAAAACAGTAAAATAGTGGTCTTACAAGATGTAATACAACCATGCACAAATGGACAATAACGAACCAAGTGTCCTACCATTAGCCCATCGGCTACATCCGTTGGACATTTTATTTTCTCCATAAGATTCTCTAATCATTCAATAATCCGAGAAACATCAACAGATAATCGTACAAACGGTAATTATGCGTTACATAGCTTTTACACAAAAGTCCATAACATCCTCTGTTCTGAGAGAGAGAAGCAGAGGAACTCAGGTTTTAGCCGTAGCAGCGGATTGGGTCAGTGCAGCCTTTGGCACAGGACTGCCCGAGGCCGTACCTTCCACCCTTGGACAGATACTGCTGCTGCTGCTCCTCGGCTCTGTAGAATTTCTTAGCAGGTAAGATCTCAGTCATGATCTTCCTCTCCATTAGTTGCTGGTGACGTTCAAGTGACTCGCGGGCCAGTTTCTCCTGCTCAGGTGTGTAGAAGTAGATCCCAGATCGGTATCGGGTTCCCACATCATTTCCCTGATCACAGTTTAAGTAGTAGCGTAAAAATAAGCTATCTAGAAAGCAGAGTACTTAAACCAAAGAAAGTTACGTGACAGTAACACCTATCAAGAGAATTCTGAGGATATAAATGGTCAGGAGACTGGTTCACTACATGTCTATACTAATATCACTTCATGTCAAAAGTTCACACTGGATCTAGTATTGCACATGCCGGAGAATTAGAGATACTTGACCATAATCTGAGGTGCTAAAGAGTATCGTTATCTGTACAGAGACGAGACAAAATGGTAAGCTAAATTCATATCTAACATGAACAGCCAGTGGTGAACATGGGCAAGACAAGAAGAAACGATTTTAAGCACAAACTCATTGAATGGGGATGCAAGTTTCTCAGAGAGAGAAGTCAACAAGCCTTCACATTTGAGAAAAATCAAAACAATCACTAATGCAAACCAAGTCTCCATCACACAACAAAGACTAAAGAACTATCTCAATTTCAGAATACAGAAACAAAAAGTCTGAACCTTTACAACTTCAGCAATCTACAGAAAGTCTGAACCTTTTACAACTTAAACCAATCTCAAACAGATCAAAGTTTGACATCTGGGAACAATTAAGAGAAACCCACCAAAATTGTATAACAGTACCTGGCGATTCAAGGTGGTGGGATCATGCCTGGACCAGAACAAATCAAGGAGAGACTCAAAGGTGCAGTCTTTGGGATCATACTGAACCCTAACCGTCTCGGCATGTCCCGTGGTTTCAGAACAGACAACCTCGTACGAAGGATTGTGGGTCGTCCCTTGGGTGTATCCAACCTCTGTCTGAGTCACCCCTGGGAGCCTCTGAAACGCCAGCTCCACGCCCCAGAAGCACCCGGCGGCGAATTGGGCAAAGTGGTTTCCCGGCGCCGGAGCGTCATCGTCGTTTCCCTGAGCGATCGGAGAAGGATCCATACTCGTCTGCCCGCCTGATCCTAAACCGAGCCTGTTGAGTATGTTCATGGAGAATTTTGTAGAGAGAGAGGAGGAAAGAGAGGACACGAGATAGAACATAGACAGATAGAGATGCAGCGAAACGGAACACGGGTCTTCTAGGAAAGCGCGTTTGCGTTTTAGTAGCGATCACGATTAGAAACGGGCGAGTGTATGCTTGATTATTCGCAAAACCGGACCAAATAGAGTTGAACCAAAAATTTAAGTCGAAATCAAACCAATTTATGTTTGTACATTGAATGATTCTATTATATTCATCAAAATAGGAAAAGTATATTAAGATGAAAATAAAATTAATGTGTAATGTATGTAATCCAACTAGTGTTTTTTATCCAAAATTACAAACCAAACCAAAGTTTCACAGAACCGAACCACAACATTTCAGTTTTCATTTGGTCTTCTTCAAACCAAACGAACCGAATACTCACACTCGTACGAGTTTAAACAGAGGAAACATGTGTGCATGTACTATATATAAATTATATATGAGAGCTCTCATTTTAGTTGTTACTCAGTATGTAAGTCCATATCAATGGAAAAACAAAAACCATCAGATATACGAAAATCCATATACTGATCCTCTGACCGTAGCCACCAACGCGGGGAGCCGAGCTAGCAGCTCCGGTCGCAGGGTTATTCTTCTTAGAAGATGGTTGAAGAATTCCTGCGGGAGCAGCTCCGGGAGCTCCCACAGGGGCCGGAGATGGGCCATTGCCTTCGACATTGACTTGTAGCCTCATACCAGCGAAGCAATGAAGCCGGTTACCGCAAACAAAGAACCGGTCTCCCGGTTTGGATAGAGCAACGGTCGTGTTTCCATTTGTGAACGTACGGATCGGTTCTGTAGTGCTGCAGCTTTGGAAGTTGTCTTTCGCCACTTCGTACACACTGTGGGTCGATGAGTATTGGAACACTTGCATTAATAGATAAATTCAAGAAATTATTAATTAGACTTGATGCATTTACATAAGTTCAATTCAGTTATGTAGCAATCATGAAACTATGAAAAGGGTACAAATTGACGGAATGACTAGCTTGGTGAAAAAATAAATAGGGGATTTGTGAAAACAAAATAATAATAATAATAATAATAATATAAATGATAATGACTACGTGTTTTTAGATGGTCGATGGATGCAAGTATTAAAATGAGTGTAGGTGTGTTTGATACTTACTTAAAACATCACCAACAGAGAATCTCTTGCCTAGAGTCCAAGATTCAAGATCAGAGCTTATGTCCCAACCAGAGGTGTCTCCCACAAAGTATGTCGTTGCATTGCATCTGCTTATCACTGAAATCCCAAAGATGATGCAGAAATAGAAAAGAAATAGCATTGTCGACGTCTTCTCCATAACTCACACAACTATAGTTTTTCAATAAGTTGAGTTTTCTTTTTCGTGTATTGTTATTCTTTTATAGATGCATATATGTGTGACTGTAAATATATGTGTGTATAGGGTATAAGTTTTATAAGGCTGCTCATAGGTGGATAACCTAATATCACAACCACCATAACATATATGATCTGCTTTGATACCTGGCCTTTGCATTTTATTTTCTTTAGCGATGTTTTCGTGTTTCATAATTCACAGGATGTTTGTGTTGTTAGGTAAATTCAACAACCCTAAATGGCTAAATCTTTATGATGGCATTGGACAAGTAGTTCAAACTGAATATGCTAAAAATACAGCTATGCTAAATATATACAATCGATAACGAAAAAAATCAACTAGTGGTCTTAAACCAAAAAGAATAAAATTAGATTATTATCCCAGGTTAATTATAATAGAGATGTATGTTTATTAATTATTATGCACCATGTTGTTAAAAAAAAAATTATTATGCACCATTTCTCATCTGTTGAAAACACTCGCTTGGAATTTGTATTGAAGGGGGTGTTGAACTTCTCGACTAATCGGGAGGTGTTTCTCTTAACCAAACACACCTAACATGCTTCCAGAGAATCGCCCATGTGACTCCTTTTTAAATGCATAATATGAAACAAAACTACTATTGATTTTTAGTATAAAAATTAGAATACAGTCGAGGTTCTTACAACCACTACAAGAAAACAATTGTTTTGTCCTAAAATATAATTTCTAATTGTATATGATATCCAACTTTTTGTATTTGCAAATTCGATCTACCGATTGTGAAGTTATAGAAGTTAATGTGTATACAAGCCTCTAAACTTTCTAAAATAATATTACTAGAATCCCTCTTGAAGTTTATTTTCTTTTGATACTAGCTACTTGTCTAATATGTTACTATGTAATGTTAGATAATTGGGTTAATTACTGTTTTAAAAATTACTTTGCATCAATTACTTTTCATAACTCACGAAACTTCATGTATGCCATTTGATTTCATGGTATTCTTGATGTCAGCGACATCAGACATACTTTTGTCTTAATGGAAAAATTCCCTATTGCATGAAGGAACCAGCGCCATACATCTTACCTAGACGGCTAGACCACACGCAAGGCCACATAACTATTTCATCTCTAAACATGGTAAAATCATGTTTTGCACCCACAGTTTCTTATGTTCATTCCCTCTAATATTTTTTTTCTTATTAATAATGCATAGAATAAAACTTCTAACTTCCCCTTGCATAGAACTTCATGTATTGTCGACATGCTGGATTTATTATATTATTCAACTTATTTACTACAAGGCTTAAAATCCGGACAAGAGGATGATTTTTTGCGGAAAGCTTTTCTTTGTTCTTTTGTATATGGTTCAGTGAATGAGATTGAAATATCCATTAAATAAATCATATGTGCTTATACTATATCGTTCCAACATCGTATTAATGTCACCCGTCATATCTGTATTTGGTCACTTATATATATGTCTTACGGCATACCATATGAATATTCATATAATGATATTGTATTGGTACTGGTACACATACACATTTGACAGTTACACATGCTCTAGATCATCCAAAAGAAAGAGAACGATACTATTCGAGCGTCACATATTTAGTAAAACTCCCAATACCATTACTCATCAGACGGCTACAAAACCATATATATATATAGAGGAGTCACTCGCACTTCCATTTATAGTTTTCCATATCATATAATTATCAAACCAGTTCTCAACACTGAATTCAAAACTCAACAATGGAGAATGAGAAAGGTGAGAGTTCAAGTACATTCAAAATGGGTAATTCTGCACAGGAGAGGAGTTTACCGTATGTGCCAGATTGTTACGCTGTCCCACCTTCCTACGAGCCACGTGATGCGCTCGACTCAAATTCTGAAATCGTACCAACAATAGATATTTCTCGCTTGAAAGGCAGCTATGATGAGCGTCGAGGGGTTATTCAAGAGCTACGTTCGGCATGTCAGCTATACGGGTTTTTTCAAGTACGCTTTATTTCATAAAATATATGTATACTCGTAGAATATGAGTTTTTTGGTCCCCAAAATATTTCTGTGATAAACTAGCTTGTGTCATTTATATGTTTATATTTAAAACTAAGTTATGTTATCAGCACTCTTAGTCGGTCAAAATATCAGGTCTCTTAGTCATTGCAAAAATAAATATCAGCTCTCTTAGTCATTTTAGACTTAACACGTCGCAAGTGACGTTGCTCTCAGAATGTAATCAAGCATTTTCCGGTTCTCCTCCCATCCTAACTGATTCATTTTTTCGTCTTTTTGGTTCACTTAATATACTTAGATAGTGAACCATGGAATCAACCAGAACATACTAGACGATGCATTGGCGGTTGCGTACAGCTTCTTCGAGCTCCCGGTGAGGGAGAAAAAGAAGTTTATGTCGAACGATGTGTATGCACCGGTTCGTTACACTACGAGTATCAAGGACGGTTTAGACAAGATTCAGTTCTGGAGGATATTTCTGAAGCACTATGCGCATCCTCTTCATCGTTGGATTCACCTCTGGCCTCAAAACCCACCCGAATACAGGTTTTAATAAATACTACATTTTGATAATTTTCCATCATATTCGTATAGATGTCATAGTATCATATTTCCCGTCATTTTTGGAACTATTTTTTGCTGCTTTTCCTTCTTCGCTGTAATTGTATCAAACTATAGATTGAGAAATTATATAAACGTGCATACTTCTACAAATCCATTTTTACCAAAAAAAAAAGACATTTCTTATTACCGTTTTGTTTTACTTTTCTTTTCCTCAGACCGACCTTGTCTATCACATAGGTAGCATATGTATTGTTTTGTTGATCGACCATCGTATCTAGCATATATGTGTATTTAAGTTTTCGTAATTTAGGGAAAAAATGGGAAAGTTTTGCGAAGAAGTGAGGAGTGTATCTCTCGAGATAATGGGAGCGATAACGGAGAGCCTAGGACTAGGAAGAGACTACCTGTCGTCCCGGTTGGACAAAAACGGCATGCAAGTCATGGCCGTTAACTGTTATCCACCGTGTCCGGACCCTACGACGGCGCTAGGCCTGCCGCCGCATTCAGACTACAGTTGCATCACCATCCTTCTACAAAACTTGACCGGTCTCAAGATCTTTGATCTGTCGGCTCACGGTGGCTCTGGCCGCTGGGTTCTTGTCCCAGAAGTCAAAGGTGTACTCAAGGTACGTTCCAACGACATCAGTTTAGATCTAAACCGAAGGACACTACGTTAATTATACCGAAAACCGGCCTCATGTGTTTCCATTATTTCGGTTTAGACCTAAACAAAATAGGGCGGAATTATGATCACACGTTAACCGAAAGCTATTTATTAAATTTTAAATGTTTTTGTTAATAAACACGACTCTGTTTTTGTATTGCTTTATTATTAGGTCCACATTGGTGACCATGTGGAAGTGCTAAGCAATGGATTATACAAGAGCGTCATTCACAAAGTTACTTTAAATGAAGAGAAGACGAGAATCTCCCTCGCGAGCTTGCATAGTTTGGGTATTGACGATAAAATGAGTGTACCGTACCAGTTGGTTAACGATGAAAATCCGGCTAGGTATAGAGAGAGCAGCTTTAACGATTTTCTTGATTTTCTTGTCAAGAATGACATCTCTCAAGGGGAAAGGTTCATTGACACTCTTAGAATCAAGGACTAATCGAGTAAAAAAAAGGACTGATATCACGTTGTTCAAGTGTATCAGGAAGATAGACTAGTTTGGTTTGATACGCGGTCTATATGACACAGACCATGTCCTCGTTCTCTAGCCTGTGTGATAACGTGGACATGTATAGAGATCAGAGGCATGCAGTATAATGAGTGTGTGTGTTAATTTGTAATGCCATAAATACTATTTTAATGATATCAAAGTATTTCTTTCCCTGTTCCCAAACTCACTGATACCGAAATATATACAAGCGTCTAATTGTATCTCTCTGTCGAACAGATTTAAAGACTGATTAAAGAATCAATTGTGTTTTAGTCAAAAATAAAATCAATTGTGTTATTCTGAACATAATTATTTTACACGAAAAATGATGTTCATACTTTTGTGTGTTAGTTTGGAATCACTAACAAAAATGGTTTAAAATGTTCTTTTTTGATCAAAAGAAGAAGAAAAAAAGAAAAGTTTAAAAATGTAAAATCATGAGACGATTACAAGAGTTAACAAACTGACGACGCTGCATGTATTTGACCTTTTTCGAAAAGAACAAATAATACATCTTACCAAACAAAACAGACTAGCTGACATATACTAGTTTTAATTGCTTTGAACAAACCGTCGGTTTATAAAACCTACTGTCTAAAACAATTGAAGTGAATATTCAGAAGAAGAAAATACAGTTAAAGTGAGTTTATTAATCAGGAAAAATAAATTAAGTTACTTTTTGGTGGAACAAGCTAATTCCTGTGGTATCATCTCCTACTTAAATATGATTCTTTTACAAACAACTATAAAATATAAATTAGGAAAACCTATAACAAAATACTTCTCAACCTACCAAGTTTGCAGAACAGAAAAAAAAATTATGCAGAACAGAAACGGCTGTCGAGGATATAAAGGATGTCTCTCAACACCTGTGCCAGACAATGGCGGACCTAGGATTATATTTTAGGGGTGTCACTAATTGGGTTTGGCCCAGTTTGAAATTAGTATAAAGACAAAATTTTAAAAAGAGGTGCCAAAATGAAGGGTCGAACTCAGGTTGCACAATTAAAGGTGGGTCAAATAGGGAAAAAACAGACCAACTGAGCTACGAGATTTTCCATGATACTTATCAAACTTGCTAAAATATATTTTTAACCTGTGTCAGCTGAACCCCCTTTGTTCAAGGTGGGTCCGCCTCTGGTGCCAGATGGTGCCCCCTCTCCTCTTTATTATTACAAGTTCATCTGATAATCATTTACACGTGTGCCTTCACATGCAATTTTAACCACTCGTGTGTTTTCTAATGTTTTTCACTCTTTACCATGTATACTGATTACTTATTACTCACGGTTCAATGACACCAAAATCAGATTAATATTTAAATAATATTCGATATCAACGGATATGATTAAGCTCATAGATAAGCAAGTCAGGAACCGCAGACTCAGTATATGGGAAGGCCATGGAAATATGGTTCTCGCTTAGATATGTGTCCTCTGTTTTGATGTAAAACTAAATGAATCTGTTGGCTCAAACTTAAAGTTCAAGCAACAGTCACTATAACAAAAGTTTTTTTTTTATTGAACTAATTTAACATTTTTTGAGGAAAAAACGATGATAACAGTAATTGTATAAATGACGGCATAATATTTAGACGTATTTGGAAAAAGATTATCGAAATCGTTTCTTTAACCCTCTTCCGCTGCCGACTTGCCGTTAAAAAATTCTTCCACAGTATATATGTTCATGTCACAAAAATTAACTGCTAACGTTTAATATATGGTTTTGGCATTTTTCATATCAAGAACTTTACAGAGGGTAAAACCATTAAAAATCTTCTCATCATTTCGTTCTTCCATCTATAAAATCCCGTTTCAGTTTCCTAAATTTTAAATGTTTTTCATAAGATGAAATCTCTATAGTTTTTTTTTTTCCTTTTACTAATATGCATTAGCCCCAAAAAAAAAAAAAAATCTTCGATCGTTGTAAAGAGAAAATGCTGAAGAGTGTAAATCCGATGACATTCTACGACATCGGGGAGCAGCAGTTTCCTACTTTGGGTTACATCGTAAGCAAACCTGGCAATGCAGGAGCCTACGAGATCGACCCTCCTCTCCCGACCGTCGACGATGTCATCTACAGTTCAGATGAGTTCCGCATGTACGCTTACAAGATCAAACGGTGTCCTCGGACTCGCAGCCACGACTGGACGGAGTGTCCCTACGCCCACCGTGGCGAGAAAGCCACACGCCGTGACCCTCGCCGTTACAGTTACTGCGCCGTCGCATGTCCGGCTTTCCGAAACGGTGCATGTCACCGTGGAGACACCTGCGAGTTCGCACACGGTGTGTTCGAATACTGGCTCCACCCGGCGCGTTACCGGACACGCGCATGCAACGCCGGAAACATGTGTCAGAGGAAAGTGTGTTTCTTCGCCCATGCGCCGGAGCAGCTCCGGCAGTCTGAGGGAAAACATAGGTGCAGGTTTGCGTATAGACCGGTGAGGGCGACGGTGGCAAGAGGCAGAAACGGCGACGGTGTGGGGATAAGACAAGACGGTGAAGACTTCGACACGTGGCAGTCTCCGGTGAAAAGCGGGGAAAGTGATTTAGATATAAACGAGGAGAGGCTGTTGAAGTGTTGGAGTGGGATGAGCATTGTGGATGATCATTATGAGCCGTCCGATTTGGATTTGAATTTGTCACATATTGATTGGATCTCAGAGTTGGTCGATTAGATGTATAAAAGACCAATGAATAAAGTGGATTTTGTTATAATCCAGTCGAGTCGAGGATACAAGACCAGGATGAGGGATGAGAGATCTTGACATCATGGCATGTATATGGTATAAATCCAGTTGTAATGATTTGCTTGTAATGTCGCAAAAAAGAGTTATTTCTCGCCAAGCATGTAAACTGATTCTTGATCTTCTTTACTCTATGTCTTATTACAGCTCAGGAAATTATCCATATATATATGTAGCCACATATTTTCCACAGCTACATAAAACGTTTTAATAATAAGAAGACTTTTTCCTTTTAATTTGATAAAATCTATTATTGATATACAATTAGTATATATATATGCTATATGTTTGGACCAGCTCGGCTAATTTCCTTATCCTGGGGGTGTAGCTCCTCCCGCAGGTGCAGCTCCTCCTGCTGCGGGTGCCGCGGGTTCAGGTGCAGGTGCAGCTCCTCCTGCCGCAGGTGCCGCTCCTCCCGCTGGTATACCTTTGAGTAGATTTTTTAACCATCCTGGGATATTTCCGGACCATTGAACTCCACCACCTGGTTTATTTCCAAATGTTCCAGAAAATGATTTTCCTCCCCATGATCCTCCAAAACCACCTGAAAATTTAAACATTTTCAGTGGTGTTTGGGCTAACCGTGCCAACGAAGTTGCTTCCGCTGTCCTATAAATCACACACAGAGGTTGCCAGTGAAAAGACAGCTAATCGGTTAACTTTAACAAAAAGAAGAAGTGTAATAGCAACAATAGATTAATTCAATTTTTTTTTTTTTTTGTGGTAGTATGTAAAAAGAAACCTTAGACACAAGGAGAAAGATAATTGAACAAAATTTTAAATTTCAATTGGTTTTAGATGTGGGCCGCTAATCGAACCCTGAGAAATGAAAATCAATAGCTACAATCACACCTATTTGTTTAGTCTGATACCGAAAGCCTTGGCCAAAGGCTACTACGTCATGAATGTGAACGTAAGTGAATATTATATAAGCAAAATCTCGAGTTAATTTAAAAAGAATTTTCTTAATATTACTTGATGAGCCCCATGATGAGACTAATGGCGGTGATTCCGAGGGTGGCACCGGCCGTGAGCCCAGAGGCTAGGAGAGTAGTGGCTATAATGGCGGGAACAAGAATTGGACTGAATATGAGGAAAAGAGGTGTGGATACAACTAATGCCGCGGCTGAACCGGCGAGTGTTAGACCCGCAAAGGCAAATAAGACTACGGAGGTCAAGGAAGCAATAACAACCTTAATAACATCCAACAATGGGTTGAGAAAAGAGATCATTTTGTGAAAAATGTTGGAAATTTGGTGACTGGTGGTACTGGTGGGAAGAAATGGATTTTATGGAGTTACACGTCTACATGTACAACGACGTGAGTAAGTAAGAGATCTACGTTACATTACGTCACGTCACATTCTCTCCTTTTGTGTGTGTGTGCGTAGGTTGTCATATTTTTAGCCTTCTTTTCTTTCTCGTCAAAGCTCAAACGTTACTTGTCATGTTTTCGGTTGGAACATCCTAAAGGGCCTAAACCAAGTCCTTCGGAAGATAGATTCGAGGATGCAGGTTCTTGCAATAGTTCGAGATTTAGCTTCAATATAATTGTTCGACAAACAGTTTCGTTTCAGATATTTTCTGATTTCCAAACACTTTACTAAGAATACTTTTAGGTGATTTCCATAAAATTGTCTGATTTGGAAACGATTCATACAAAACTTACAAATGATCCTTAAAAAGCAAAAGAACTAATATGCCGCCTCAAAAGATTACATGAAACCGTCATAAACTTACCCATAAACACCATATTTTTTTCAACCTTCCTTCACTCTCAGCCAACGAGACCAACCGATTTTTAGATGAATTTCTACCCAAAGAAATCTACGACAACAAGTTTGCAATATAGAAAGCCACCAACAAAGCTTTATTCGTTCTTTCTTTTTTGGTTTTCTTCTCCTCAACGGCCTCAAGTAAACTCTAATACAAATCGTAATCTTTTCAAAACGAATGCAGTTAAATGTTACCAAATCTTAAATACTCCATAAAGTAAAGTTAACTTTAAACACAGATTCTAAAAATGTGTTATATACGATTTTACTTTTTGACATCTATTTTTCTCAAGACATTTTTTTCTGAATTGGGATGAAATGCTAATGAATATATTCTTCAAACATTTGTATATAATCTTATATAATTCAGTATAAGATAGTAATGTTTTTCTAAATACAGATTATGAGAATTTGCCACATGTCTCACTGTACGTTTCTGAACTAGTGTCATTTTAACTTTTATTATATTTTTCTCTTTGAAAAATAAACTGATGAATTAACATATTTAAGTATAAAATATTACATACCTTATTATACTAATTTAAAATCTATGTAGCGCATGGACAATACATAGTTAACATTATTTTTCTAGTCAACTATGTATCAATCTTCTACAATTATAAGCAAATTAACATTACATACAAAAATATATTATTTAAAACATAGTAAAAAGACTATTTTCTTTTTAGTTTCCAAGTCATAAATTCTTAAATTATTTATTACACGATTTCTATATGGTACATATCCAACTTTTTTTATTCGGTGGGTGCGGCAGGTGCAGGTGCAGCTGCTGGTGCTGCAGGTGCTGCTTCAGCCGCAGGTGCAGCTCCATCTGCAGCTCCACCTGCAGCCATACCCTGATACTTCTTTATGAATCCTAGGATTTTTTTGAGCATAGCCAGACGTGAACCGCCGCCACCACCCCCTAACCTTGCTTTAATTCTATCTTTTATCATTTTTCGTAACGGTGATTCAAGCAACGAAACTCCTCCTGCAGTCCTATCACACATCACATAAATGTATATATGTCAGATGCTAATTATATAGTTGAAACTTTGTACAGTGCCGTGCGAACAATTGAGATACCATAAACGAATTAAAATAAAATGCCTACACTTAGTTATAAATGTTATCGTAGTTAGGTCATGTAGTAGAAACAAAATTACTAAACAAACTAGTTTTTATTTTTAAAAAAATATTGAATAAACGATTAAATTTATAACTTTTAACCTGCTCTATTAAAATAAATAAAACGTGTAGAACATTAGTATTTTATGTGATATACATTAACAAGTATAAAATAGCCAAATCAAACAATTTTATATATAAGACAACCAATCTTTATTTCTTTTACTGTTTTTGATAATTAAAATTGATTATATACTTTGGTTGCTTAAGTATGAAACCCATAAATTTATAATGTATTCTTTTCTTCTTTATTCTAACTATCACAAAATATTTAATCTTATGCATTTCTTTTATATTTTTTAAATTGTGTTTAGATAGATGAAACTAGAAAAATATGTTCTTGATTGTTTTTACAAAATTTGATGCCATAAGCCAATGTTTCAAAATCTAACATTAAGGCACGGCTCTGACTTTGTACCATATATTCTTAGATCATGATTAATGGGGTCTCTTAGGATGGGATTCTTAGTGTAATATAAGATGCGTCTATTAGTTTTTAACTAAGAAAAAACTAAGAAACGTCTTCTAAATAAGAGATATAAGAATTACCTCTTAGACGAAAAGTGTCAAATCATATTCTAAGAATCCCAAATGGATCTCCCCCTTAATCATGCTCTTATAAGTTACGTTGACATGTTTTCAAATAATATATAAGCAAAAATCTCTAGTGATTTCAATAGAATATGTCTAATATTACCTAACGAGCCCCATGATGAGACCTATGCCGGTCAGTCCGAGGGTGGTACCGGCCATAAGCCCACTGGCTAGGAGGGTAGTGGCAATAGTGGCGGGTACGAGAATTGGACTAAATATGATGAAAAGTGGTGTGGATACTATTAATGCCACGGCTGAACCACCGAGTATTACACACGAAAAGGCTAAGAAGACTAAGGAGGTCACGGAAGCTATAATAAGCTTTATAACGTTCAGCAGTGGGAAGAGAAAAGAGAACATTTTGAAAAAACGGCTAAGTATCGATGGCTGAGAATGAGATTCGTGTTGAACGAGTTCTTCGCTCATATTCTCAGATCGGATGGTTGTGCACTGGTGGAGGTGGGAAGAGATGGATTTTATATATGGAGTTGTACATGCACAACAATGTGTGCAAATGGAGATTTATGTTACATAACGTCACGCCATATTCCATTTTTGTGTGTGTAATAGTCGTCATGTTTTTTGAGCCTTCATTTGTGTCTGGTAGGAGCTCAAACACGACAAACTGACATTTTGAGATTTACCATTAAAATGTTCTTAAAGAATAACTATTAAAGAAAATGAGAACGAATAAAAATAAACTTTAGAAACTTATGAAAAGTTATGGTAACGACTCACCTCATTTTTAAACTAATATATAATTATATTTGAAAAAATATTTCTGACCAAAAATGCAAATATATTATTATTTTAAGGTTGGAATACCCAACAGAATTTATTTTAGATTAGACCCCAAACTTTTTCTGAAAAAATAGACCCCAAAATTTGTGGAAACCACTGAATACTTTAAACATATATCTTACTAAAAGATGTATTTTGGAGAGAATCTCAAAAATAATTAAAATCTGGTTTTTAATTATAAATAATAACAAAACGAATTGATAACAAATTTGAAGACATATTCTAATACATAATAAAAAGAGAATGCAAATTATGTGTTCTCTCTGTTTCGTTTTAATAGGTATCTAAGATTAATGCACATATATAGATTAAAAATTGCAAATTTCTATAGATTTTATCTTAATTACACAAAAAATTAACCAATAAAGTATTATATAATGCAATGTTCACATTACTTATCTTACGACAAAAAAAAATCTTTAAACATGACATCAAATAAATAAAGTGAAACAGATGAAGTATTATATATAATGCATGTTTCGTTGTAAACTCATAGATATCTTTGCTATATGCATGTGCGTGTTTAGTATTGGGTCCGTATATCGGCCACTCAGATTAGTTTATGTGATATATTTTGTTAGATAGAGAGAGAAATTTAACCTAAGATGAATATGATGTTGCTAAAATTTGACCCAAAAATAAAAAGTTTCACCAAACCAGTCGTTCAGAGAACCATCATCGGTCATTCCCATCATGGTTATTATTATTACTAGGACTCGAACCCTGCGATGTCGCGGGGAAAATATATATTAACAATGATGTTTTGAAAAAAAGAATATATAGAAGTTAACATTTGTAAAATATTTATATAATTAATATAGTGAAAAAATGAAAATATAATTCTTCAAAATGGTTTTAAATTATTAAACATTAAATAAATAAAAATATAATAAATGATGCAATAGCTTAGATCTATTTTGGTTTAATATTACTAAAGATTATGAACAGTATATAGCAAAGGAAAAGTTTATAAGAAAGTGATATAACTCTTCAAAACATTTTTTTGTAATGACGAATTGTTAAAAACCATAAGACGGAAATTACATGGTGAAATTTTTTTAATAACTGTTGTGTTTTTATTTTCTTTTATCCTTTCACTTCCGAAATTCATATGATGTTGCTATTACATGATTTATGTAATTAAAATAATAAATAGTGTATCTAATTCTTAAGAAGTCACAGTTACATGGAAAAAATTAACAAAAAACTTCTTATAAAATTTAAAATAAAATTACAGTATTACAAAAGGAGGAATTCTCTACTCATTAAGTGAGGCAAAATATGTTATTTTGATGCGATGTTTGAAAATAAACCAGGAATTTGCTATAAATTCGTTAACCAAAATTAAAAGAAAAAACATTTTTTGAAATAGTTTGGCTTTAGAAAATTATGACGAGTTGTTTTGCTGACTAAACTTTCGTTTATACTAATCAAGATAAAGGTTATTAACAAAACCATAAAACAAATTTTTACATAGGCTGTTATTATGCCCTTTTAGTGAGGATAATAATATACATCCTACTACTATCTGAAGAGTATGTTTTCTTTTCATAATTTATTTAGAACTCCAAATCGCCTAGCTCAGGCACATTGCTTCTAATGATGGTTACGTGATTGCACATTGATGATACCAATTAGTTTGTACCAATAGTAAGCCTTTTATCAAAAAAAAAACAAAATTAGTATGTACTAATGTATTTGGTGATAAAGTAATCTTTGCGGTGATCTTTATTTGACCCAAACACAATCTATCCTCCCATACTCGACGTGATTCTGAAATACACGAAATAGGCGTAAAAACTTTCTAACATCATCCCGACTTCAAAATCCTCGAATGCTTTGATGTAAACCTGATAGATCTTCTATCACTTATTGACATCTCCTAACATTAGAAAGCAAGTTTTTCAAAGCATGTATCTTCATTTTCACAAGGCTCGTGATTATAGAGACCTGGAGTTTGGTACTCCAAAGTTGATGCATGAAGGAACATGACATCTCCGATCTCGAACTCTTTTTTCATTTACTTTTTTTATTCATTTACTTTGCCCCATAAGCGAACCTTGATACATGATAATCAGAACCATATAACCAGTGAAGTTCCATAAATAATATATGAACAATGGAAATTCTATTCCAAATCCCATTGCAAGATTTGAAAGCAAACCCTATTCAAAAGTTTGGAAAATGGGAAACACATGACTTTTACAAAGAAATGGGAAACACAGGAAAACAGTTTTTTAGAACTTGAAGTCACCACCCACTGCATTTACCGGATAAAAACCACCAATAACCAGAATAATAAACCATGGGTATATGAAAGGAAGACGCCTCTTATTGTTAGAGGCAATGCGATAGCGAAATGTTATCTTGGAGAAATGAAGATTACTCAACGCCTTAGACGAAATCTGAGAATCTAAAAGCCGTGAAGTGGTAGATCTTAATCTCTGGAAACACCACATGAAGAAATGTGAAGATGTTCAGTTACAAAAAAAAAAGAAATGTGAAGATGTGTGTGAAGAGAACTCAGCCTTCATTGAAACACCTTTTCGGTTATAAGTTTTTTCCACTGATTTTAATGGTAGTAACCAGAGATCTAAATGTATTAAAAACAGAAAGTAAATAAGAAGAGAAAACGACGCTAGAGTCGACGTCAGCCGTAAATCAAAAGAAAATTGTTTGTGTAAAAATCGTTTGGAGATCGCCCGATGAATCGAAGTGATGCATATTAGAGAAAGTGGGAAATTATGGTGATTTGATGGTGCAAAAAAATATTGTGAACAACATACACAATCTATATAGAGTTAAAAAACATGATAAGAAAAAGATATAACTTTATAATGAAAAATACATATATAAACGAGAAAATAAAATAAACAGTTATGAGTAAAGTTATTATAAAAGGACACAACTGTAAGAATTAATTGAGTTTACTAATATTTTATATTTTAAAAAGTACTCTTATTAATAGATGATAAAAATACGTAATCTTTTAAATATATTTTGCCTCAATTTTATTAAAAGAGTATGAATAGCTATATATATCAAACAAAAAGTTTTTGAGAACATAATATAACTCTTCAAATCATTTTCTTGTAATGTTGAATTGTTAAAAACAATATAATAAAAAAAAATTTAAATAAATTTTAAAATATAAAGTTTTAAGATTATTTAAAACCATTTTCTAAGTAAGCAAGTAAAATACCTAAACACCAAAAACATGGCGAAAAAATCTCTAATTATAGTTGTGTGTTTTATTTTATTTTATCTTTTCAGTTCCAAAATTCATATACATTTACTAATGTTTGATTTCTGTAATTAAAATAGTAAATTGTTTATGTAGTTCTTAAGAAATTACTGTTAAATGAAAAAGTTAACAAAAAACTGCTAAAACTTAAAAGAAAATTAGTAAATTAGAGAAAATTGAGAAATTGTCTATTCATTAACTGAGATGAAATATGTTATTTTGAT
The DNA here is from genome assembly GCA_018703725.1 of Brassica juncea. Classification (NCBI taxonomy): domain Eukaryota; kingdom Viridiplantae; phylum Streptophyta; class Magnoliopsida; order Brassicales; family Brassicaceae; genus Brassica; species Brassica juncea. Next base: position 57,929,684 of record CM031936.1, on the reverse strand, counting down.
GCTATGTTTGAAAGTGAACCATTATAAATTTGCTCACTGAAAAAAAAACTTATTATGTTGGAACTGCATGTCATTGTTAAGCTCTTTTCGATATGAACTTTATAACCGTAGTGGGTTTGTAACTTTGTAGCAAACTAATAATATGATTGTAAATTATCAATTGATATGGTGTATCTCAAAGTAATGCTTTTCATTGTTTTTCGAAAACTTAAAAAATTGTTATTGCAATTTTCATTGCTCACAATCAATATATATATATAGCGATTGAAGATTGCAATGGTTAGCCACCAAAGATTGTAATGGTTAATTGGGTTGTGATGTTTCATCACCAAGTATTGCAATGGTTAAACACCAAAATTCGCAATGGTTAATAGTCAAAAGTTGTAATGGTTCATTTAAATAATTGCAATTGTTCATTAATAAAATTGCAATGGTTCACTAAAATGGTTGCAACACTTAAATCTCCAAGCTGGTTTAGTTTTTATTTCATTTCATTGAAATAGACCGGTTTGATTGTTTAATTATTATCAAAACAAAAGCTTACCCAATCGTTTTAATTGTGTACTTGTGCATTTATACCTCAATTATATAAAAGCCTACACATTCTCTTCTTCCTTTGGAGCCGTCAACGTCGTAGAGAGAGAGAACTCAGTCACGTTTTATTTTTCTACCCATTTGACCTCTCTTCACATTTCACTCACCACCTTTCCCTTCTCTTCGTGATCTTCTTGTAAGTCACGCCATCATTGGAGATCAAACCGTGTTAAACCACCGGAATCATTATCCTTCACTATCACCACAGGAGGCGTCGTCATGCCACTGTCGTAATCTTGTTGTCACATCGGTGTTACCATGCTTTCGGGTCACGTCGGATACGTTCAATGGATAGCGAGAGAAAAGACGAGTGGGAGCGAGGACGTACAAAACGAGCAGTCGCATATCTTCACCATGTTCACTTGCATCATTGGATCCATGGATGAGTTGTGGTTTTGAGAGAGGTTTCTAGTTCGATTCAGGAGAGATTGGGCTGTGAAACATGGCCTTGTGGATAGATCTCGTTTCCAGGAATATGCATCAGCAAACGACATCGAGGTCGGAGTTGTTCAGCAAAAGTTATGGACTTTTCTTTTTGGCCAAGAATAAACTTAAGCTGTTGCGATGCAGAGACAGTTCCAACAAGTCTCAGCGTAAAGGCGAAACGGTCGACCAAAACAGAATATTTAAGTATGGAAATATGTCAGTAAGTAGTTAACTCTTTTATCTATCATCTCCAAGAAGCGGATTGTCATTCCGAATTATTTTATGAAAGTTGTGTTTGTTTTCGCCAGAGGTATTGCTGCAGTCGTCGTTTGCCACCAGTCTCGAAGTGAAGCTAAGATTGTTTAAAACAGAATTGTAAAGGCACGAGTGGTAACGGTTAGAAATGAATAGGCATATATAACAAAAATAGAAAGTTGCAACCATAGGATTTTTACAACAAATTAATTTGAAAATGTTCTAGTATTAAAGTACGCAACTTTAAAAAAGTTCAGCAGTTAAATACAAACAAAAGGATGCAACTTTTTGTGACGTTTTTCGTAACCCTTGAAAATGAAAAATACAACCTTTGGAATTATTCAAGATTCCTATTATTAATAGATTATATGTTTTTTGACAAAAAATTTATTATAATATGTTGAAATCCTAAGTATATAGTAACTCTAGTTTTGTCTTAAGAGTGTTACCTTATTAGAGAAATGTATTTTTAATCTCGGAATTTGTTATTTGTACCTTCTGTTGGACCCAAAAATCGACGTGAAATAAATGGGCCGAAGCCCATCGATATCGACAACACGATTTCGGTTGGACAGTCGACCAAGGATCTCTAAACCCAGATCAGATAAAAGAATAACCTGGCTAAAGGCCCACCAAAGAATCATCATAGATTTGGTCTCAGCGACTTTGAAGGAGGAGAAACAGACTCCGGAGATCGAGGAGGAAGTTGGACGAGATCGCGGAATCAATAAACTATAAGAGAAGAGCTAAGCTAAGAAGAAAGAAACAAGAAAATACCCTGAGAGAGAGAACTAGCAATAGATCGATCTCCTTTAGCTCACTTTCTACTTGAGAATTCTTTCGATCTCGTTTTGTAATCTCGATCTCATTTCCTTATTGTATTCTACTTACACAAATCAATAAAAGTCCATTGTTATCAACCGGAATCTGTTTAAATCGTTGTGTTCTAAGGAAGTCGTTGCCCACATCCTTTTTTCTCCCTAGTTTAACATCTCACACACTACAAAATACTTAGTGTAGATTTTAGGATCTACACCTTCCAACCAGGGTTACTTCTTGGCTAAACCCCATGCATATGATGTCTTAGACGCCAAAATCATATTATTAATTTAGAGGACATCAATTTTCAATATTAATTATGGTGTCTTTGTTAATTATGTTTCATTTGTCTTATACGTGTGCTCGGTTCTAACCATGTTAAAGGTTGTGGGAACCGAAATTCGCACCGTCAATTTCCGATAAATAAGATTGCGGAGGAAAGCCAAGTAAACCCGACTTTCCTTGAAGGTCCGGATTCTCTGCGTTGCCACACGAAATCGATAAAATAAACAGAAGACAAAGATGGAAATTGTAATACTTGCCCGAGGGCGTTTTATTAGATGATAGATACGAGTACAAGGATTCTCCGAAAGACAAAGAGATTTGCGATTTAAAGAAAAAGATAGAGTCGCAGGCAGCCGAACGTCCTAAGCCTTGCTCTGCTAGTCTAACCACCTAAACCCTAGTTCTTCTAAGCTAGCAGGATGCTCTAAGTCTAATTTTCGGATCCCCTCCTCTTCTACTCTTGCTCTCCTTATATATTCACTCCAAGGTCGGTTTGCCTTAGGATGATGGACCTCGCCTTTGGGCTCAAGCTTATCTCTTCAGGAAATATTCCATTTTCGTCGGTTTTCATAATTATCCTCGAGTTTTCCGCTATTTTTCGGTGACTTGATGTTTATCCGACGTTCGGGAAATCGGATAAACCGTCATAGCCTGATTGGTCCTGAATCCTTAAAATCGTAAGTAAGTCCGTGGACTTGTCTTAAGTCGTTGAACGTTTTATACGATTTCTCGGAAAGACTATCTTTCTCGTAAAAGAAACCGTATAGCTTAAAGGATCGATGTTCAAGTTAATCGATCTTTATTTTATACGATATCTTCTACGAGAAATCCAATCCTTCTAGTTTTTGTCGTAAAACATCGAGGACGATGTCGACCGAATCGAAAGATGTTCATTTCATAGCCGTGATCGTATCAAACTCACGAGGATCGATCAAACAAGCCAAGATGGGATCAGACCGAGCATGATGGGACCGAGACCAGGACGAGGGCCGTCGACCGGCGCCAAGTCGGGGTACCGCCGGCGTCAGGCCGGCTTGCGGAACGCGTGCCGCCGACGCCAGGCCGGCCCGCGTGACGCGTGCCGCCGGCGCCAGGCCGGGGTGCCGCCGGCGCCAGGCCGGCTCGCGTGACGCGTGCCGCCGGTCGCCAGGCCGACTTGCCGTCCGTGGGTTTTCCGTTGTTCGATCTTTCCCCCGTCAGTCGTCCGTGTGGGAAATCTTCGAGTTTGGAAGGATCTTTAGCCGTGGATTTCGAGATAACCGTTTTTGACCCCAACAAAGGTGTTGGATAAGTTGTAAAGATTACTTAGGTATTAAGTTATTCATTAAGAAAATAAGAATAACTTATAGGTTTAGGATAAAATTAAGATTCCTAGATCAACATATAATAGGATAAGATAAGATTTTTATTACCTATATAAAGAGATTTTAATGTAAGATGATCTCATAAGAAAAGAAGTAGAAAGTTAAGAAAGAAATAAAAACGAAGAAACAGTTTTTATAGTTTTGTGTCTTTGATTATTTTATTTGGTATCAGAGCATGTGGTTATATTTTGATCGCATAGCTTAGATACAAAAACAATGGCGGATTCGAAAGCACTGGTAAAGGTGAAGGAAGTCGTACCTGGTGCTGTGGTGTGTCTGATGCTGAGTACTTCGAATTACACGGTATGGGCAATGAGGATGAAGGTACTCCTGCGTGTGCACAAGGTATGGGAAGCAATTGAGCCAGGAACAGATGAGGAAGATAAGAACGATATAGCTACAACTCTTTTGTTTCAGTCAATACCTAAAACCATGATCTTGCAAGTTGGTGATCTAGGTTTCCTCTAAGGTGATTTGGGAAGCCATACGATAAAGAAACTTAGGTGCAGAACGTGTTAAATCAGCTCGTCTTCAGACGTTAATGAATGAATTTGATCGTCTAAAGATGGACGACTCAGATACGATTGACACTTTCTCAGGAAAAATATCAGAGCTTACGTCAAAGGCAACTTCATTGGGACACAGCATAGATGGAGCCAAAGTCGTGAAGAAGTTCCTAAATAGTCTACCACCTAAGTTCATCCACATGACAGCATCTCTAGAATAAATGTTGGATTTGGATACAACTAGTTTTGAAGACATTATTGAGAGGTTTAAAGCTAATGAAGAACGGATAAAAGGTTTTGAACCGTTTGAGCAACAAGGCAGTCTTATGTACTCAAACACTGAGAAGCGTATTATCAAAGAGGATCAGATAGTGCAGGAAGATGGAGAGGACATAACAGAGGACACCGACGAAGTAACAAAGGAAGAGGTCGCGGCAGGAACAGAAATGGCGTGAGAAGCAAAGAGAAAAGGGACTACTCTCAGATTATATGCTATAATATCAAAAGAACGGACACTTTGCCTCTATGCGTACTGAAAAGAAAGATGATGAAGAGCTCAATAAAGCAGAAACAGAAGCTGCAGAAGTAGCATTATATATGCACAAAATAGTCTTTCTTAATGAAGAAATAGTAATGCCAAAGAAGCTTGGGACCAACAAGAAAGAAGATGGAGTGTGGTATCTAGACAATGGTGCAAGTAATCACATGACAGGAGAAAGATCTTACTTCTCTGATATAAACGAAAACATCAAAGGGAAAGTAAAGTTTGGAGATGGATCATATGTTGACATAAGTGGAAAAGGTTCTATTCTCTTTGAAGCTAAGACGGGAGAGCAGAAGTTGTTAACTGATATCTACTTCATACCTGAGTTAAGGAGTAATATCCTAAGTTTGGGACAAGCAACCGAGCAAGGGTGTGATGTCAGCATGAAGGATAACTTCCTGACCCTAAGACATCCTGATGGAAGATTGTTTGTAAAAGTTCTGAGATCTCCTAACCGGCTCTACAAGCTAAAGTTACAAGTTGGTAGAGCAATTTGTCTACACGCTAGAATGGAGGAGGAACCATGGAGATGGCATGCCAGACTTGGCCATATCAGCTGCAAGACTATAAGAGCTATGGCGTCTCAAGGAATGGTTTATGGCTTGCCAGAGTGAGAGAAGAAAGACGCCTCTGTGACTCGTGCTTAGTAGGCAAGCAAACACGACAATCTTTTCCAAAAGCAACAACGTTTAGATCGTCACGTCCGCTTGAGCTCCTACACGCAGACCTTTGTGGTCCAATCTCGCCTGCAACTCTCTCACGCAACTGTTATATCTTTGTCATCATTGACGATTGTACAAGGTATATGTGGTCGATATTATTGAAAGATACCGCATTCGACAGGTTTAAGGCGTTCAAGAAACTTGTTGAGAAGGACTTCAACAAAAAGATAATGACACTGCGTACAGATAGAGGAGGTGAATTTACTTCACATGAGTTTCATAACTTCTGCAATAACAATGGAATAAGAAGGCACTTGACAGCACCGTACACCCCACAGCAGAATGGCGTGGTGGAACGTAGAAACCGCACACTAATGGAGATGACACAAAGCATACTAAAAGTTATGAATGTGCCTGATTATTTGTGGGGAGAGGCAGTTCGTCATGCCACATATTTTATTAACAGAGTAAGGGCTCTAACTAATCAAACTCCCTATGAATGCATAAGAGGAAAGAAGCCAAGCTTATCTCACATTAGAGTCTTCGGGTGTATGGCGTATGCGAAGAAAGATTCAGGGCAGCTAAGACAGCTCAATGACAGATCAGAAGCCGTGGTTCACCTAGGTATTGAACCAGGATCCAAGGCCTATAGACTTTACAATCCTACTTCAAAGAGAATTATTGTAAGTAAAGATATAGTCTTTGATGAAAAGGCTCGTTGGAATTGGAAGGGAGAAGGTGAACAAGTTCAAACTGAGCTTGGAATGTTTCATATGACATGGGGAAGTACAGATGACAATGGAAGTACCCTTTTGTAGATGGAGCTATTAGCGAAGATGTAACTGCAGAAACGGCGACTCAGTCAAACGAAGAAGAATAGGTTAGCACAGAGTCTGGAGTTGAAGATCAAGAAACCACGCAGGAAGTAAGAAGATCATCTCGACAAGTCAACAGACCTGGCTACCTTAACGACTATGTCTTGCTAGCTGATCTAGAGTGCGAAATCTTACTACTTACCTTGAATGATGAACCGGTAAGTGTACAAGAGGCACTCAAAGACAAGCGATGGAAAGCTGCTTGTATAGATGAGATTGACTCCATAGACAAGAACGAAACCTGGATCCTCGTTGAGAAGCCACAAGGAGTAAAGCTAATTGGACTCAAATGGGTCTTCAAGATCAAGCGTAACACATACAGAAGCATAAAAAAATCAAATCAAGACTTGTTGCAAAGGGGTATGATCAAGAGCACGGCATAGATTACGATGAAGTTTTTGCTCCAGTGGCTCGGATAGAAACTATAAGACTTCTTATTGGTCTTGCTGCTGCGAATGGATGGGAGATACATCACCTAGATGTAAAGACAACCTTCTTACATGGTGAGTTGATTGAAGAAGTGTACATGACACAGCTGGAAGGGTTTGAGAAGAAAGGTGAAGAACACAAAGTCTTCAAACTCAAGAAAGCTTTATATGGACTACGACAAGCTCCTAGAGCATGGAACACGAAGCTTGATCAGATACTGAAAGGATTAAGGTTTAAAAAGTGCGCAAAAGAAAGCTCGGTCTATCGGAAGGAAGAAGAAGATAAGCTACTTATAGTAGCTATATATGTCGATGATTTGTTCATCACTGGGAATTCTTTGCAGGCAATCAAGGAGTTCAAAGCATCGATGTCTGAGAAGTTTGAGATGTCTGACTTAGGCTTGTTAACCTACTATCTCGGTATAGAAGTGAAACAGAGCATGCAAGGCATTATGATCAAGCAAGAAGCGTATGCTCGACGTATACTGGAGGAAGCAAACATGGATGGCTGCAACTCAGTTTGTATACCGATGGAGTTTGATCTGCATCTTTCAAAAGCAATGGATGAAGCTGAAATAGATGCAAGCGAATATAAAAGAAGGATAGGGTGCTTGAGATACTTAATGCATACAAGACCAGACATGCCGTTTAGTGTCGGCATATTAAGTAGGTTCATGTATTCACCAAGAGAGTCGCATGGGAAAGCATTAAAGCAAGTACTGAGATATTTAAGGGGTTCTCTCAGTTTCGGTTTGAAGTTTAAGCACGGAGGATCTCAAGGACTTGTAGGATATAGCGATAGCAGCCACAACATCGATCCAGATGATGGAAGAAGTACTACTGGAAATTTGTTTTGCCTTGGTGACACTCCAATATCTTGGTGCTCGCAGAAACAAGACGTGGTGGCTCTATCCTCTTGTGAAGCCGAATTCATGGCAGCAACAAAGGCTGCTAAACAAGCTATCTGGCTTCAAGACTTGATGAGTGAGATCACAGGAAGAAAAGATTGAGAGAAAACTGATTTGTGTGGACAACAAATCATCCATCACACTTGCCAAGAATCCAGTCTTCCATCGGCGCAGTAAACACATTCACAAACGGTTTCACTTTATTAGAGGATGTGTTGGACGAGAGCTGATTGATGTGGAGCATGTACCGGGAACAGAGCAGCGTGCAGACATCTTAACAAAAGCACTAGCAAGGATCAAGTTCAAAGAGATGAGGGAGCTGATCAAAGTTCAAGACCTAAATGAAAATGGCTTGAAACTTAGAAAGGAGAATGTTGGATAAGCTTCAAAGATTACTTGTGTGTTAAGTTATTCATTAAGGAAAGAAGAATAACTTATAGGTTTAGGATAAAGCTAAGATTCCTAGATAAATATATAATAGGATAAGATAAGATTTCTATTACCTATATAAGGAGATCTTAATGTAAGATGATCTCATAAGAAAAGAAGAAGAAAGCTAAGAAAGAAATAAAAACGAATAAACAGTTTTTATAGTTTTGTGTCTTTGATTAATTTAAAAGGTACATAAATACTTTTTTATCTAAGCACCATATATAATGGTTCGGGCTTGATTCAAACTAGCATTAGTCGAAAAGACTAGGATTATCATTCACATTTCTCCAAGTATAATTTTCTATAGTATCGGAAGCTAATTAAACCAGGTCCTTTCAAGAAGAATTGAAATAATTGTTACCAGATTATTTTTAATATCTTCACTATACAGTGTATCATAATAGTCTTTTTGTCTTATCATAATAATTATTTATAACCTTTAAAATTTTCTTTTTTTTTATAATGCCATACAATTCATAGACTATAATACACATCATATGCTAAACATTGGAATAGGTCCACCAATGTCTTTTATTCTTCCATATGAATTTACTTTTACTCATATGTGTTTACCACCACTCCCATGTGAACTCCCATGTGAACTCCCATGTGAACTTCCATCTGAACTTCCACTAGAACTTCCACTAGAACTTCCATCAGAACTTCCATCTGAACTTCCATCTGAACTTTCACTTGTACTACTTGCATCCAGAGATGAACCACTATAATGGAATTCTTTTTTCTCGGATTTACTTCCTCCACCTCCGTGTTTACCTTCACCCATTGACGAACCTCCACTTCCGTGTTTACCTTTACCCATTGATGAACCTCCACTTCCGTGTTTACCTCCACCCATAGAACCTCCACTTCCGTGTTTACCACCACCCATAGAACCTCCACCTCCGTGTTTGCCTTCACCCATTGACGAACCTCCACTTCCGTGTTTACCTTTACCCATTGATGAACCTCCACTTCCGTTTTTACCTCCACCCATAGAACCTCCACTTCCGTGTTTACCACCACCCATAGAACCTCCACTTCCGTGTTTGCCTTCACCCATTGACGAACCTCCACTTCCGTGTTTACCTCCACCCGTAGAACCTCCACTTCCGTGTTTGTCTTTACCCATTGATGAACCTCCACCTCCGTGTTTACCTCCACTTCCATGCTTAGCTTCATCCATTGACGAACCTCCACTTCCATGTTTACCTCCGCTTCCGTGTTTAGCTTCATCCGTTGACGAACCTCCACTTCCATGTTTACTTCCGCTTCCGTGTTTAGCTCCACCCATTGACGAACCTTTACTTCCATGTTTACCTCCGCTTCCGTGTTTAGCTTCATCCATTGAAGAACTTTCACTTCCATGTTTACCTCCCTTTCCGTGTTTACTCTCACCCTTTCCGTGTTTACTCTCACCCTTTCCGTGTTTGCCTTCACTTTTGGGTTTATTCTCACCCTTTGAAGAACCTCCACTTCCGTGTTTATCTTCATCCTTTGGTTTATCTTTACCCTTTGAAGAACCTTCACCCTTAGATTTTTCTTCCTTTTTCTCTTTGATCTTATTCTTAACTTTGCTTAACGTATCCTTAATTTTGTCCTTAATATTACTTGGTTTAATACCCTCTGGTATAATATTACTTGGTTTAATACTCTCTGGTATAATATTACTTGGTTTAATACTCTCTGGTATAATATTACTTGGTTTAATACTCTCCGGTATGCCCAACAGAGATAGGGATGGCGAACCAGCCGGAGAAGCTTCAGGAGCCGACGCATTTTTTTTACCGCCGAGCCCAGCGGCTAGGACGGTAGTGGCTGCAATAGCGGGTAAGAGAATCGGACTGAATATGATGAAAAGGGGCGTAGATACGGCTAATGCCACGGCTGAACCGCTGAGTGTTACACCGGCGAAGCCTAAATAGACCACGGAGGCAACGGAAGCAACAACCATCTTGATAACCTCAAACATTGGGAGGAGAAAAGGGAACAAATTGAAAAAAGAAAACATACTTCCCTGTGACTGAGTCTGAGCTGCTTCGTTTTGAATTTCTCTGGTCATATTTTCTGATGGTTTGGTGATGGGAAGAGAGTAGGGCTTTTTATGAAGGAGTTGTGTGGTCTACGACGTGCACGGTACACATGAATGCTCCATGCAAAACGATTGGAGTATATATGGAGATCTACGTTACGTCAAGTCACATTTTCTTCTTCATCTTTTTGTCATGTTTTTGGGACCTTCTTTTCTTTCTTGTAAAATCTTAACTGTTTTCTTTCATTCAATTGTTTTATGAAATATCAACGCGTGAAGAAAGATTTTTCTTATCAGCCATAGCCCATATATGCAATTACTGTGAGTAAATTGATTACTTGATTAAAATACGGTTGGTGAAAGCTGATGAAATCATTGATATTATGCTTACCTTTGAATAGATAGTATCAGTAACTATGCTGCCTCACAATAGTACAAGTTAGTTAAAAAATTAGTAATATTTGTTTTCTAATTTATAAACTCACAGTTTTTGTTAATTGCTAGCTATATTATAGACCTTGTTGTTGGCTTAGAAGCCAATAAAAGGGGTTGTAAAACGAACTTTAGAGAGTGATAAGATCAATAAAAGACTTGAGCAATTGTGCATAACAACGGATTTTCTCGGGTTCTCTGCTACTCAGAGCAATTCCAATGAGAGATACTCATAGTAAGTCTGGATATTTGAGGTCCCAATTGGATTTCGGTTTTGTCCAATCAGATTTTGGTTTTTCGGGTTTATCAAAATCAACTCTATTCGGGTTATATGAAAGTTCGATTTGGGACCGGTTCGGGTTCTATCGGGTTCGGATCGGGGTTAGTAAATCTTCAAAGAACCGGTACAATCAGATAGACTTTCGGGTTCGGGTCCTAATCAGTTCTTCGGTTTAAAAGTGTCTGATTTGTACCAAAACATAAGTAAAATAGGTTATTTTGTTTAAAAGTACCTAATTTATATCTATTTTATAACCAAATATAAGTAAAATCCATTCAAAAAAAGAAAGGAACAACCGTTATCATTCAAAATCAAACGAAAGGTAAATATATTTATTGATAGAAAGAAAACCAATAAATGAAAGCATAAAACGAAAACCAAGTTCTCATGAAATGAGAAACATTATTCAATGAAAACAAAACTAAAATCTAAAAACTTCGAGCTTCAACCACCATATTCAACCATCAATCTTCATGTAATAGAATTACCAACCTTCGTATAATAAATAATTATCTCAGATATTCAATATATCTTAGTGTATTTTGAATACATATTAGGAATTGAGATCATGTTTGGTACAAGATCTTTTTGGGGTTCTAAATGTTTCGGGTTCTATCGGATATCTATTTAGATTCGTGTTCGGTTCGGATAATACCCAAAACCCGAAATACCATAAAACAAGATCCATTCGGTATTTATGTCGGATTCGAATCGGTTTGGATTCATTTTTATCAGATCGGGTTCGGTTCGGATTTCCGAAATTCGGTTTATTTGCCCAGTCTTATTCATAGGGTTTCTAAACAATAAAAGAAAATACAAATTAAAAAGAAAATAAAAGAGAGACAATAGTTTATTAAATATGATAGTTTTAAATCTTCATATAAAACCCACATGCTACATGTTTGCTTTGAAATGGCTGCATTCCCCAAAACCATTAAAACATAAATTTAATAATTTAATAACATTAAAATATACATAAAATTTCTGTGAAAATCCCAAATTAAGAGAATTAGATGAATATGTCGAATTCCTCATGAAATATTTCATACTCTTTGACAATGATTCTTTAGACCATCATTAGTGGAGGAGTTTCTCCCAAGAGTATCTAACCATTATTATAGTATTATTGATATATAACATGACTAAAATTAAAATAAGAAGGGTTAAACTATCCATTGAATGACGAATATCCTAAAAGTCTCTCGACTTTTGTTGTCAATCTCTCATATGAAATACGCTTTTCATTTTTTTTTCCTTCTCATCATCTCTCCGTTTCAAAAAAAAATTATTGAAAGGCTATATAATTACTTTCATCAAAGGTGCTTTATAAAGATCCTGAAAATCTCCAAAGAGGTTGGTCACCAAGTCGTTGCAATCCGAAATAAACATCTCTCTTATAAGGTCCAAACGCAAGCGTAAAATTGCGGCCGATACAAACGCTTCAGCGTCGGTGGCAAGAGCCGAAGTTTCGGGTGGCATCATTGTGGCAAGAGCGCAATGTTAATGTCTCATACTAGATAGAGAGGCGTTCAAGGTAAATGGCAATGAAAAATGCAAGAAGATTGGTTATTGGAAGTCGTACATTAAATTAGTATCAGATTAATTTTTTAAAAGGAAGTCTTAGGTAGGTATATACCAGTGATTTGGTTAATCTGGACCAAATCGCATTGGTCGATATATCCTAATGTCAGTTATAGTGATATCCACATCATTTTAATAAATTTACAAAGAAAACTTTGTACACTGTCGATCATTTCTTTGTAACATGTCGTACATCATAGAAATGATTATGAAACATGTCGTTTAGGATAGATTAGGAATAATTAATTTCAAACAACTCCATTCAGCTATACCATGCAGGCGGTTTATTCTGTCCAGCTGGTTTATCTGTTGATGCTCCAGCCGGTTTATTTTTCGGTTTTCCAGCCGGTTTATTTGTTGCCCCTTCAGCCGGTTTGTCTGCTGCCCCTCCAGCAGGTTTATCTTTTGGTTTATTTGTTGGTCCTCCAACGGGTTTATCTTTTGGTTTATCTGCTGGTCCTCCAGCTGGTTTACTTCCTGGCTTATCTGTTGGTCCTCCAGCGGGTTTATCTTTTGGTTTATCTGCTGGTCCTCCAGCTGGTTTACTTCCTGGCTTATCTGTTGGTCCTCCAGTGGGTTTATCTTTTGGTTTATCTGCTGGTCCTCCAGTTGGTTTACTTCCTGGTTTATCTGTTGTTCCTCCAGCGGGTTTATCTTTTGGTTTATCTACTGGTCCTCCAGCTGGTTTACTTCCTGGCTTATCTGTTGGTCCTCCAACGGGTTTATTTTTTGGTTTATCTGCTGGTCCTCCAGCTGGTTTACTTCCTGGCTTATCTGTTGGTCCTCCAGCGGGTTTATCTTTTGGTTTATCTGCTGGTCCTCCAGCTGGTTTACTTCCTGGTTTATCGGCTGCTCCTTCAGCTGGTTTACCTTTTGGTTTACCAGCTTCTCCTCCAGCCGGTTTACTGCCTGGCTTATCGGTTGCTCCTCCAGCCGGTTTATCTTCTGGCTTATCGGTTGCTCCTCCAGTCGGATTACCTTTTGGTTTATCTTTTTCTTCTCCAGCTGGTTTATCTGTCGGTTTAGATGCTTCGGTGGGTGGAGCTCCTGGTGGAGGTGGATTATCTTTCGGGTGTACTCCCATTCTATGCCTGCATAACACACACACACAATTGTATATATATCAAACTATTTTAAAACTTTTTTGTATACATTCGCGGTTTTAAAGGACGCTTGATAAAAAAACACTGAACATATTGATTGACTGAAAATTAAAACTTTGCGTAGGAATTGAGTTTAGGTTCTTGGTTTTTGATTTATATTACAGCTATATTTTTTTTAGTCCATGATCAAATTGATAACGGGTAGGACCATCCATAAATAACTAATAAACGGAAATCGAATAAACCATAAACCTAGATGTGCTGATGTATGATGGGGGAAAAGATATGTTGAGGTATGGCTTAAGGAGCATATTAAAAAGGACAAAAATGTCTGTTAAGATTTTACTTAAGGAGCCAAACTATGAGAGCAGCCGCCGTCACTCCAAATAAGGCAACGGCCGAGAGATTGGTGGCCAAGAGAGTGGTAGCTATAGCCGCTGGTACGAGAACTGGACTAAATATCACGAAAAGAGGTGTGGCTACGATTAATGCCACGACTGAGGCGGCGAGTGTTATGCCCGCCAAAGCGAACAAGACTGCAGTTACAACGACAGCACTAACAACCTGAAAAACCTGAAAAATTGGGATGAGACTAGAGAGCATTTTCGGATGTAGATTTAGATTACAACGGCTAAAATTTGGTTTGAATGGGTATTATTTGTTTTTGTTTCTGTTAAAAAGTTTTGAACCTGTACTTGGCTTCAACTTTTGTTCGGATGGTTATGTTTTGGTGATGGCCGGGAGAAAGAAGGCTTTTATGAAGGACTTGTGAGATGTTTGTGTACACGTACACATTCATACTTACATGCAAAGTTCTGTGAGTAAATAGCTATGTTTCGTCACGCCACATCTGCTTCGTCATATTTTGTGTGGGTTGTCATGTATCTTGGTAATTTATCTTTCTTGTAAGAGCTTGATTTTTTTTTTCTCGAACAAACATGTAAGAGCTTGATTATGTTTTAAGAACTCAAGGCATAATAACGATTCCCAATTGTCATCGTTCGAGAGAGATCTTGCGAGAAAGGCTTCGCATTCGAGAGCTGCCTCCACTACAAATTCTCACTTCAACCATTTGGCTTAAGTGCTTCGAAAAAAATTGTTCATAAAATTTACAGATTACGTATCATTCTTATGTTTATTTTCGGTAACTGTCGTATCATTCTTCTTAAAACGTCTCTTTAGTTAGTTCTTGCTTAAATTTTGTAACTAGATTAAAAAGTCAAAAACACTCGTATATAAAGTCTGATTGGCAATAGAATTGACCCTTAAACAAACGAAAACTCAAATTAATACTTTCACTAATTTCATTGCTTTATGAAATAATTAAGCGAAGAGGAAGGTTTTCTAATTAGACACATGCCAAGCTACATGATTAAGTTTTGTCCTTAGTATTGAGTAGTTTTTATTTATTTTTACATGATTGAAAGATTAACGTTGTTGGTTGTTTGGTGGAGCCGATCTGCCGATGAAATCACTATGCAGGTGTCCGAACAACTACTGTGCTTGTCATGATGTAACCAGTAAGGTGTAAAAGCATCTCATCCCGATGTAGAACTTTTTTAACATAACAGGTACAAAAGGTGATGGAGCTAGATAACAAGAGGCATATACATGCCAAAATTTAATTTTGAAACCAAATAAAATAATACCAAAATTTAGAGCATCTCACGAAGAAGATGCGTTTTCAAATATTTATCCATATAATGTTGTCATTTTAGTATAGTTATTTATGATACTTTAGTTTACATTATAAATGAAGATCAACAGTCACAAGAATCAGCTTATGTTACATTAAGTAAATGCAGAAGCTCTTATGCTACATCAAATAAAAACTCAATTTTAGTTTATGGTACCATTATCATCAGGTTATATAGCATGCAAAAGAAAATGAGAAATCGATAGTTGCAAATTAAGAACTTTAGGTAATTTATCTTTTAAAACATAGTGGTAGAAACAACATTAGTTTCAAAGTCGAATGATAAGCACTCATCAATAATGTAACTTTAATATAACCATCTATGGTAATCTCATCAATGATATCACTTCATTCTGTAAAGTATACAACACAATCGAGTACATCAGTTTCATCCGTGCGTAATCAGTATTATATTAAAGAGAGAGTCGATATTTTAGGTTTTATTCAAGGTACCCCAATAATTCTCATTAAATTCCTCCATATATCATCTCATACTACAAAAAGCCTACTCCGTTTACCCCCCAGACGCTGGCTTAGAATCTGGAGCCCCCGGGGCCAATCCCGGAATTTTTGGCGATGCCTTCCCCTTCTTGTTAAGACTCCTGCACACACGTTTATATATTTAAATAAAATATTTTATGTTCAGAAACTAATCTAGCGAATCAACCTCATGAAAACTCGACAATCGTCTAATGTGTTTAGAATAGTTAATCTTGTGTTTCATCAACATAGGTTTTTTAATTACTTGGAAAGTCTGAAGATGGTGACGCATATTATATTTGTAGCTATGAAACTATGTATCTGAATCTTCGTTGATGCAAAATAATTTATATTTATACCCATGCATATATACTAAATTTACATATTTCTTCCATATAGATTCATATGCGTAATGCCTCAGTCATTATAAATAGACCACATTTTTCGAGTGGCTTTCAATTAACGGTTTTGTTTAATTTAATTACTTGAAGAGCTTCCAGAGGATGCGGATAGCCACCATACCGAAGCCACCAGTGGTCGTCAAACCCGTAGTTAACAAAGTGGTGGCTATAGTTGCTGGCACGAGAATCGGACTAAATAAGACAAAAAATGGCGTGCTTACGGCTAATCCCACGGCTGAGACGCCAAGGGTTATGCCAGCCAATGCCAATAGAGCTAATGCCGAAACACCGGTCAATACCCCCTGAATAATCTGAAAGAACATTTTTTGGATGAAATGTTAAAATCTCAATAGCTGAGAATTTGTGACTGTTTTGTTGGTGGAACGAGAATGGGGGTTTTATGAAGAAGTCTACGTGCACGGTACGGTACACATTCATGCTTCCATGCAAAGACGAAGTCAGTACTAAATGGACATCTACGTTACGTCACGCCAAGTTTGTTTGTTATCTGTTTGTGTAATCATGTTTATTTGGCCCTTTCGCATCCCTAGTTAAAAAAAAAAAAATCTACACAATAAATAAACATACTAATTCACATGTATATAGTGGTCTAATGTTTCAATGATTCATTGTATGGAAGACTGGAATTGGGGTCTTCTAGCTGATATAGGTCCCAAAATAACCATGAATTTTGGTCCAAAACTACTGTTGATGATAACAATATTTCATTCCATTGTCGAATTCCTAACATAACATCTAAAAACGTGAAGGAGCCAGCAGTTAACAAGGGGAAAGAGATATGCCAACCAGTAATGTGATATTGAACTTCATTTACATTTATTTTAGAAAATCTCAAATTTATTTTATGTTACCTTTATTATCAGATTATATAAGCTGTACGCATGTCAGAGATCGGTAGTTGCAGATAATCTTTTAGGTTTATATTTGTCTTTAACAGATCACGGTAGAAACAACGGTAGTTTCAAAGTCGCATGGTTAAATAGTATAACTTGCAAATAATCATCTATGGTAATGTCAGTGATATCACTTCAGTCACTGAAAACACAACACAAATGAGTACATTTATAATGATTCTATAACAGCATGATAATGTAATGGTATTTGAGACATTATATTTAGTTGCATCGGCGCGAAATTAGTATTTTATGGAACCCTAATTACTAACCAAATATCATGAAGTTTCTCCCCATATCGTAGTACGAAAGGCCTACTCCCCCCCACCCCCAGTCTTCGCAGGATTTTTCGGGGTCAATCCTAGAATTTTGGCGGGGTCCCGTATAACGCCTGCACATAAATAAATACTAAACATTAGCAAAAATATATTTACGTTCAGAAACTAATATAGCAGGAAACATTTGAGGAAGCTGTTCCATCAACTATTATTAGTCTATTACATTCGTTGAGAGGGTACCAATGTAAGTACACACTCCTAAAAATGACCAAATTAGCTCGAGAAACTCTACACACGAACGCTTGAAAGTAGGAGACCCTTCCCATCACTATTACCATGAGTGGGAACGCTTCCACCAATACAGATACTGCAATTTCATATGTTGCTACTTTTGCTCTAGAAAATGTTTATTTCTACTCTTCCACCTGAGTCAAGAACCTCACATTTGGTTAATGAGAATGTGGTTTATTTGGTGGTTTGGTAGTATTTAGTCTGATCTTGATTTAGCTAAACCAGGTTATGAATCGGTTATATACTAACAAAAAAATTCATGAGGAGAAAAGGTCAGTAAACCGACCAAAAATGCGAGAAATTAGCAAAGGACAATATGGGCTTTAGTAATGAAGGCCGCGACGGTCGTGGACTGCCCAACTAGAATTCTTAAGTCAACTATTTCTTCTCTAACAACCTCTCCACTCTTTCTTAGCTTAAACAGCCCTCAATTTCTTGCTTAAGTGTATGTTTAACCATATTTCTCTAAACACCATTTTCAAACTATATGATCCACAGTTGAATTCTTGAACTTTAACATGAATTTACAATAGAAACATTTTTATAGAGAACTTTGGTTTAAAAAAAAAAAGATTTTTATTTAGAATAGCTAGTATAGTGAATACTTCCTTTCTTTTTAAACAGGGTAGTCTAGTGACTATTAACTGCCTCTTGAACACTTTTTTTTGTTAAAAGCCTCTTGAACACTTGTTAAGCGACTAAGGTTAATCATGGAATATTTCATCAAGATAGGGTTTGTTAATTACTTTTAAGCAACATGAGTATGGTAACGTACAGCTATGAACTATGTATTTTTTTTACACTAAAGAAACATGTTATGCCAGCGGATACCAAGAGAGCTGAATAATCTCAAACATTTTTTGAATAAAATGTTGAAATCTCAGCGGCGGAGATTTGTGATTAAAAGGTTGTAGTTTGTTGGTTGGAAGAGAGGGGGATTTTATAAAGGTGTTTGTGAAAGTCTACGTGCACGGTACGGTACACATTCATGCTTCCCTGCAAAACGAAGTGAGTACTAATGAATATTGGAGACACGTTCCTCACGCCACATCTATTTTTAGTTTTAACTGTTTGTGTGTTATGATCATGTTTATTTGGCTTCTCCTAGTTTTCTTTTACTGCTTATACAATAAATATACCAATTTATAGTGGTTCAATATTAATTTGAATGATCTTTGTTGTGGTTGGAACTTGGAAGACTAGAATTGGAAGCATATAAACTCCTTGAACACCGTAACAATGTCCTATTAACTAATTGATTCTATATTTTTAAATAGGACATATATAGATTGTGGATAGATCCTAGTGTTCCTCAAATAAAAGTGAAGATTAAATTATGGACAAAATGAAATATCAGTGCCACAGAAATAATCGAGCTTGTAATCCTTAGTTTGTATTTTAACCGAGAAAGAAACTATTAGTTTGTATTATTGTCATGTTATATATGAAAATTATTACCTAACTTACTGATTGTGGTATAAAGATTAAAGAATTCAGTATGCTAGGAACCACCAAACAAAACCACTTAAAACGTTATTAGGAACGCGAAAAGCATATTCAATTATGAAGATACAATTGATTAAGCCTTTTTCAAAAAAAAAAAAAAGATACAATTGATTAATGCCAATGACAACCAAACAAAAACTTATCAATAATCACCAATAATGGATGGTGGCGCCATTGTATATCAAAATACGCACATAGGGGATAGGGCATCCAATAATCATATTATATGTTCTTTATATTTAATAAGAAAAAGAGGATGGATTAGGTTTAATCTTGTGGAGCCTCCGAATTTAATAAAAATATCTAAAATCAAGTTGCTTCAAATCATTCCCCACCAGGAGAGAGGCCTACCAGGAAAACAACTTGATTGAGCTGTTCCTCTTTGAAAAATGTATCCATTATGAAGCTTGCAAGAATCTACCGTCTTTTTTCTATATGTTAGATTTATTTTCATTCAGGTAACAGTGCAAAATCTCAAATACTTCGCGATTGCTAAAATATTTGTAATTTTTAGAATTTCATTTGTCAGGAAAGCATTTATAGTAATTTCATGTGTGATTCGAGTCTCATTTACAGAAAACTAATTTATATGATTCAAAAGTTACTTGATGTAAGGAAAAAGGTTTCTAATACATTGTCCTAGACTCCTAGTCACTAACAGAGTTTGAAGATAAATTAGTAAATGTAATCCTTATAATTTGGTCTAGCTGTAGGATTTTTTTTTTTTTTTTTTTTTTTTTTTTTGAAACCAGTCTAGCTGTAGGATCATATTAAAAAAACAAAAATAAAACTAAGTATATATTTAGTTCAAACAAAATAAAGAATTAAATGTTTAGTTGCAATCATGTAGTTTTTATTGAATTTTTCCTTTACAAAGAATTTTGAAATAAATTGCTTTTTGATCTATTATTGTCATTATTTACAAACAATGGCAGGATGACTTATAAAATATAAATGACATCATAGAGATATATGTCATTATGCATAATACCAATAATTCTAAATTTATAAGGGATAATAGAAACAAATAAGATAATGTGATGTTAATAAACAAGAAACCAAAAAAAAAAAATAATGCAATGCCGTTGAGAATCAAATGTTTTTTTAGTAGTCACCATCAGAGAGGTAGAAGACAAGTTGAACAGAAATGAGAAGATTCATCCTTAGAACCAGAATGTAAAAACTATAGGTTAATTACAGTTTTTCATGTGAAGTGTCACGTCACGCAACAAGTCGATGAAGGTCCTTACAAAAAGCTCTACGTTGTCTTCATAAATTGTATTTATTGATTAGAATTAAGACGCATCTATAAAACCACTAAGAGAGCGACAGAACCATAAGAGTTTGTGTCCCTACACCATCCCTGGCTGCTGAAACTTTGTGATTACCTTCTTGTCTCCTCTTCTTTACCTTTTATATATAGGAAGCAAAATATCAAAGCTTTTGTCCAAACATCATTTGCAGACTCTCTCTCTCTCTTTCTCTTCCTCTATCTCGTTCTCTCTCATCTGTGTCTTGTCTGGGGAAAACATGGCTGCTTTTGAGGAAAGCTCTGATTTGGATGCTATACAGGAGCATCTCTTGGAGGACTTCTTGGTTGCTGATGGTTTCATGGGAGATTTTGACTTTAATGCTTCTTTTGTCTCAGGACTCTGGTGTATAGAACCTGTGATGAATCAAGTTCCTAAACAAGAACCTGATTCGCCGATTCTTGATCCTGATTCTTTCGTCAAAGAGTTTTTACAACTGGAAGCTGAATCATCTACATCAACTGGAAATTTAGAGCTGAATTCAACATCACATGAGACTGATCAGAGTGTCTCGACCAGGAAAGAAGCAGATAGGTTCAAAGAACAAGAAGAACCGAGGCATTACCGAGGAGTGAGAAGAAGGCCGTGGGGGAAATTCGCAGCAGAGATTCGTGATCCGGCAAAGAAAGGATCTCGGATCTGGCTAGGAACATTTGAGAGTAATGTTGATGCTGCGAGAGCATATGACTGCGCAGCTTTCAAGCTCAGGGGAAGAAAAGCCGTGCTCAACTTTCCTCTAGACGCTGGCAAATATGAAGCTCCCGTAAACTCAGGACGGAAAAGGAAGAGATGTGATGTTCAGGAGGAGCTCCAAAGAAGTCAGAGCAATTCATCTTCATCGTCAAGTGGTGGAGGAACGACCTGTGAATGATGCATTGAACATTTAAAAGTGTGAGCAGTTTCATTGTATAAGTTAATTGTACAGAGGAAGTGAAGTATAGGTTAGTGTGCTAAGAACTCTTGCAACAAATTTGTATGAATGTTCTGTTTCTTAAGTTATTGTTTCCAAGAAAGTTTTCTCCACGGATTGAATTTCCATCATTAAACAACTTAACTAGTTGTAAGAGACTACATAATCCACAACTAGGCATTGGTTTAGAACCAAGACAAGCAAAGCAATAACATAATCTTGTTGAAACTAAGAAATCAACAAAATTATTCGGAATAATAATAATAATAATAAATTATTATTCACTGCAAACGCACACGTCAAACACAAACTGAAGCCTCTCCAACCGTTTCACATGTAAACGCAAACGCAAAAAGCACAATCAAAGTCTCAATCTCCTAACATTAATACTTCACAGTACCAGCTTGAATAAGTGAGTGTACCTAATGTTTATACAAGAGGAGAAGGGGGAGTGAATCAAGATGAACAAGTTGCATGAGGGACCAGCTTTTAAGAATCTAGCAGCAAATGTTTTGTCTCATAGGTTAGGTAAAAGTCAGCACTCATCGATAAAGATAATGGACCACAAGCTACAGAGTACAGAAACTTGAAAGAGAGATGCACAACTTGCATATGGATATTAAACAGAGATGAGATATTTATCTGAATATCTAATTCTCCTTGTTGACATTGACAACGAGGTTTTGAGAATATTCCAGAGTATTTATAAAAGGATCATGTAACATTATGATTAAAAAGCGAAAGTGATCACAACCCTGTGTTGAAAGGTGCATAAACACATTCAGAAACCTATTTCATAGATAACAAAGAGTTTTGGCGAATACCTTTATCTGTTGAGTCCATCCATAGCCCATCATCAGGCAGGAGCCTAATCCCTGAAATGAAAATTTTCTTTTGTTGTATCAAGGACTTTAAACGGTATTTTTGTTACTCAAGAAAACCTTTTTATACATTAAAAATAGTTAACAATCACTAGTAAAAGTCGCGGGAAAAAAACACTCCTAAAATTAAAAGACACACAAGACTGCAACTTTTACAAAGAAATACATAAGGAATCCCTCAGTCATCAGAGCTGTAGTCGCTGGACTCAGGAAGAGGCGGGACAGTGGCACAGCAGAACGCGTCTTTGTCTTTGAGAAGGAGACAGCTTCCATCAATGTTCCATTTGAGGTCAGTAATGGAGAATCCCGGGAGGGGACTGCATACGCAGAACGCACCCGAGGGAGTCCACATGTAGAGGTGAGAGCTTCCGGTGCATAGGAGAAGGCGAGTGCAGGTTGGATCCCAGACAGCGGCTCGGATAGGTTCCTTCTGGACCAGGATGGCTGCAACTTCGAGGCGTTGCATGTCCCATATCCATAGGGCAGTGGACATACTGTCGTTCCGTGTGCATATGTACTGGCTGTCTTTGCTCCAAGCCAGAAGCCCTGAGAACAGTTTGAAAGAGTTCAGAAAATTTCCACATTTGAGTGCAGTCTCCTAGATTGTGTTTGGTTGCAGAAGAATAAGCTTACCAACTCCTTGTTTGGGGTTAGGCTTGTCAACAAGAGGTTTCTGAAAAGGAAGTGCTACTGGTAATTCCATGACTTCATACCTGACACTTATATAGCCTTCCGAAGCATCTGAACATAGAATCACATGAAAACAAGAAATGATTGGAGATATTTAAAACGACTACACACAAAAAGAGTGCTATGAAAGATGTCCCAGTCAGAAGACAAAGAACAGGTTTGTTACCATAATTGCTTGGCATAAAGTTGTCATCCAACGATAACTCAGACATATCGAGCTGCAAGGGTTCATCTACTTCCTAGAGAAAAAAACGACCAATAGGTTAATACACACCTGCATTGACAACCAGCATATGTCCTCTGTTAGAATTTTTTAGTCAAAGAATGGAAAGACCTTTACCTTAAAAATAGCAGCACAACAAGGCGCACGAACCGTTGATAGGTGTAAGAATTCAGCGAATGTTTTCCAAGTAAGGTGATTCAGGACCCGTAGCATCTGGTCATAGCTACCAATGGCAAGAAACTGACCACACGGAGACCAGGAAACAGTCTTCACACCAAGTCCACATTCATACGCCTGATACTTAAACAGACACCTACCATCTGGCGAATAGATTAGAACCTGCCCAAAAGGTTATACAAACTTAAGAGATATCCCCGAACAAAACCAAACACAACTATCCATTTCTCAAGATTCAAAGATATCACCATACATACCTTATATTCAAGAGGCGAATCCCACACTACAATAGAACTATCATCAGGCGACCACTCAAGATCAGCCAAATCCAAGGTATCAACAGCGAAGCTACCCATGATCTCCCACGACTGACAAGACAAAAGGTTGACATAGTCCTTGCAGTCACGCCGCGTACAGATTGCAGCAAATTTCCCATCTCGATTAAACGAAACCCCCTTGGAGCCATGCTTCGGCCACTGAACATGAACACACGCCGTGTTCAGAAGAGACCAAACAGTCAGCCGCAGCTGAAACTCGGAGGTTGTGAGTATATGACGGCTGTCTGGACTCCACCTAGCGTAAGAAACACCAGCGGGACCTTCATCGATCTTGCAAGTCCACTCTGGTTGTGTCAACGACCAGGCTTGAATCATTGGTTTTTTGTAGAGACCACAAAGAATGTACTCAGAGTCAAGCGCCCATTCAATGTAGCTTATTTTATCTAAGCAAGAAAACAATTGAACAACCTGCACCATTTATATAAACACTTTACATTCATTAACATATTCATAAGATCCATAAAAGAAAAAAACTTTAGCTTATACCCAATCTAAAAGTACAAGATCTACGATCCAAAATTTTCATAGCAAGAATTGACATTCTACATTCGATTCATTTGTGAAATGCTAGGGTTTAGGTGAAAAGGTACCGAATCGAACTAGTCTTTTTTACCTGAAACGAGAATGTATCGCGGATCACGAGACGATAGTCATTGGCGACGGCGACGTAGCGAGAGTTTGGGGAGAAGCAGCAAGGACCTGTCTGCTTGTAAGGCTCCGTAAACTCCATGTTTTGAGGAAGATGCAGAGAGATTGTGCGGTGGATTCTCAGAAGAGAGGAATCAATGCCGATGATCTTCGATAAACTAATGTCGGAGAGCCATGGATACTGACGCCGAGTTTCAAAATTGAAACGAGAAGGGAGATTACGAGGTGTTTCGGGTCGGGTTCTTATTGGGTGGGGTAGATTCTGGGTATGGCTTTCAAGTTAAACGGGTTCTTAGTGATTTTCGTTACTCGTTTGTTATAGAAATGACAAAAATACCCTTCTTTTACAAACACCGTGCCGTTTGTGTTATGAGAGACGATCGTTCGGTAAATTCTGTTTGTGGATGTTTTTTACCCGGGAAAACAACGGAAATCACTAAGAGCATCATTATCTCTAAACCTCTTAAAGGGTCTCTTAATAAATTTTTAATAATTTTTAATGTGTAAAAATAAATTAAGAGACTTAGAAAGAGTTTTTAAAATTTAGATGGTTTATTGCAAGTCTTTTAATCATGAGTTCCTAAAAAAATTATAAAACACATTTCACTACAACAACAGAAGAGAGTACAAAACATGTCCAAACATGATGTCGTTGCTCTACCAGAGTATATAGCTTCTCCACAATCTAATCCTACAACTTCTTCTCTGTACAACAACAACAACATCAACAACCCACAATTCAAGTTTTCAGTACCTCAATTGAGTACTCCATGATAGCAGAGACAATATCTCCATCAGCAGCCTTGAGAGCCTTAACAGCCCTTAACCTAGGCACTCCTGCTTGGGTCATCACCAATTCAATGTCCTATGAAGATTGAATGCACAAAAATGGTAAGAAAACACCAACGTCATTGCTCTTTTTTACGGTGACACGGCTGACACCAGTGATGGGTTTCATCCCGAGCTTGAGCATAGCTTTGCGACTCTTCTTCTCACTTCTGCTTTGTTTAGACTTTCCTCCTCCCTCTCCCTCTCCCTCGTGTCCTGTTTCACCAATCACAGCTCAGTTATGAGAACAATTACACACACACATAAACATCAGAACAGCAAATTATAAAACTTTTAACCTGAAGTTAGAAGCTAACATGTTCAATAAGCAAAAAAGACCAATTATAAGAGTATCAATTGAAATCAAACAAGTAAAGACAACATCTTTAGTGACCCTTGAATCCTTTTTCAATATCAAAAGGCATGAAAGTATCAAAGCTGACAACAAATCTATCTTATTACACAATATAAACTGCTGCAGGTAACACTTTGTTTCTGTAAAACCAAAAAAAAATTGATGTATCTATATTATTAAAGCAGAAGTATAAAATCGATTTGTTTGGCTACTTGGATAGCATTTTGTTAGATAAATGTAACAGGTTTAGGTGTTTTAAAAAAAATTATTTAATTAATCCGAGATTAGTGTGTTTGGAAACATGGATAACAGTATATTTACTTTCTTTTATTTACATATTTAGTCATTGAATTTATAATAAATCAAGTATTTCTTTTTTGTAATTCTTTTTATTTACAGATTCTACCACTACAATTCACTGAAATCTTTTTGTAATCATATATTGACAAAAGCAAATATTATTTTCTTTGTGAAAAAATAAAAACACAAACTGAAAATATATAGTATATATTATATAAAAACTTTTAAATATAGTATTACCTTATTTATTTTAGTCAAATATAAAAATTTCGAGAGTTCATTTTTCAAGAATACAAAATATCATAAAATCAATAAAAATTCATAGAACACTAATGAAAAAAAAAATTTCAAATTAAGTAATTACAATTCCAAACTTATCTAAACAAAAAGCTAATTCATATATTAATCATTATTAATATTGTACAAATATCACTAAATATTTTCTTGCTACAATCAAGGAATATCTAAATATTAAATAATTTAATTTAAACGTGAATCACCAAAAAATCTAAACTTTCTAACTAGATTACCTTTTTGAAAGATGATATCAATTAATATTGAAAAGAATATTCTTAATTGAATCACAGCTACAATCAAGGAATATCTAAATATTAAATATCTTATTAAACGTTAATTCACCCATAAAATTGATCCTTCTTAATTATATTACGACACTATTAAATGACAATCATTTATTATTTTGAAAAGGGAATATTCTTAATTATGTTATGCCTAACAATCAAGCAATAGTTTTCAGACCCGTATTTTATGTAGCCCATAACATATTTAATTTAATAGTACATATCCATTATTTTTGACTCATATCTAACAAATTCAATTTAAAAAATTAGTTAGCATATATTTTCCCTGATTTCAAGTGATTCATGCTCAAGGAAATTCAAAAATATCAATGATTCTTCTATAAATTTGCTTAGCAAGTAATTATAAACATACAGAACGAATTAAATATATGTTACCTTAATTAGTTACCCTTTATTGCGCAAAATGACTGTAATATTTACGATTTTGTTAAAAACAGAAAGGATATTCTTAAGCAAGGAAATTCAAAATATCAATGATTCTTCTATAAAATTCGTTAGCAAGTAATTCTAAAAATATTGAACGAATTAAATATATTGTACCTTAATTAGTTACCTTTTATTGCGTGAAACTGATAAATAAAAATTTAACGATATATTTAGTTTAGGAAAATAAATCAGAATATCCTATAATTGAATCAGTATATACCAAATTTAAAAGATTTCGATTAAACTTGATCATCAAGATACTTTAAAATTTTCTTCTTATCTAACCTAACCAACCTAACTAGCAGACTAGTTACTCTATAAATAGTCATTGAACCTTTTTTTTTGAGTTGACCATCTTTGTTCTCTGTCTGTTTTTTTTTTTGTTTAGTTCATAATTTTCTTTTTTGTTTCTTTGTATTCTAATTATTTGTTCGTCATAAAATAAGCTAATAATTAGTGTTTTTTTTGTTTTTTTGTTTGTGCAGGGACTAAACTAACGTGAATGATATATGTCTGGCCAAAAGAAGAAGAAGAGGAAAAGTATGAGAATGATATTTCGAGGAAAATTTTCCTTAGGTTGGGAAGCGTATTTATGTTTTCGTGGTATTTAACTATTTGTTTATGTTAATCCTTTTTAGGTTTTCGCAATGATGGTAAAAATTATTGTATGTATATAGAACCACTTATGTTTAAATACTCTAACTTGCGTGAAATTATGTTGTCTTGTGTAGTTGAAAATGATCTTGGTAGACTCGTGGTCTCAGATCCACATTTCTGATTATTGTTTTATTTATGATCACACACTAATTAAAAATGCTCTTTTGTTGTGTGTAGGGTGTTAAAATGCATGCTACTTGGAAAAGAGGAGAGGAGAAATGAAAATTGTTTAAGAGGTAATGTATTTAATATTTAGATTATTCTATTATATGTATAGTGAAACAGGTTGGGATTGAGAGGTAATGTATAAAAATGAAAACTGTTTAAGTTAAAATATTAAATATTATATATTGTATATATATACATTGATAAAATATTAAATATTAATCAATAATTATACTATTTTATTATATGGTGAAATATGTTATTTCCAGTAATTTATTTTAATATTTTCGGTATTTTAATACAATATATTTTTGAAAAAACCCTTAAAACTATCATAGTAAAATTAATATTTAAATGTATAATATTAAAGAATATATCAAAACATAAACCCAAATGTTAATCCGCACTTTGAAATTTTGATATATATAAAATTAAGTTATCCTAAACTTTTATATATACAATAAGTTGTTATATAAACTGGAAAAACAAATCAATTATTTCAAAGAAATCTAGCGCTTTGAATAACGGGTCCGGATCATAAGAAATTAAATACAAAATAATTCTCAAGTATGTTATTTCATGCGTAAAATATTGGTTTAATCATCAAAATCAAATTCAATAGGAAAAATTAAATACATAATAATAATCAACATATATATATGATATAGGTAATGATTTGAAATAATTAGTTAATTAACAGCATAAAAACAATAAAGTGAGTTATTTTATATTTATAATGTTCATAGTTTATGTGATTCCGGAAATAAAATCAAACAAATGAAAAAACCAGAGCTTCTTTGTGAAGTGAATATTGTGTCTATTTTCACTACCATGTCCCTTACATAAGCACAATAAAATATTGATTCAATTGTAACAGTTTTAAGAATTTTTTTTTATGTTTGTTGTTTTATTATTAATAAAATTTCTTAGAAAACATAGTATTTAATATTTAGGTTATTCAATTATATGTATAGTGAAACAGGTTGGGATTGAGAGGTAATGTATAAAAATGAAAACTGTTTAAGTTAGAATATTAAATATTATATATTGTATAATATTTACATTGATAAAATATTAAATATTAGTCAATAATTATACTAATTTATTATATGGTGAAACATGTTATTTCCTGTAATTTATTTTAATATTTTCGGTATTTTAATACAATATACTTTTGAAAAAACCCTTGAAACTATCATAGTAAAATTAATATTTTAAAGATATAATATTAAAGAATATATCAATATATTTTAAATTAAAAAGTAATATTTAGTCAATACTTAGATTATTTCTTTATATAATGAAACGGGTTGGAATTGAAAGTTAATGTATAAAATGAAAACTGTCTATGTTAGAAAATTAAAAATTATATATATATATAATAATAAATGTTAGCCAATATTTATATTATTTTATAATATGGTGAAACATGTTAATTTTTAACGGTTACAAATTCTAGCAGCTTATTTTACCAAACTTATTTTTTGAAAACGAAGAAGTGAATTTCAAATTTGATCTCATACTTTGAATAAACAGATAAAATCATTATATCAAAATATAAACCCAAATGTTAATCCGTACTCTGAAATTTCGATATATATAAAATTAAGTTATCCTAAACTTTTATATATACAATAAGTTGTTATATAAACTGAAAAAACAAATCAATTATTTCAAAGAAATCTAGCGCTTTGAATAACGGGTCCGGATCATAAGAAATTAAATACAAAATAATTCTCAAGTATGTTATTTCATGCATAAAATATTGGTTTAATCATCAAAATCAAATTCAATAGGAAAAATTAAATCTACTAATAATAGGAATCCCAAATAAATCCAAAGGTTGTGTGTTTTTATATGGATCATAATTAAGAGTTGTGTTTGTTCATTAAGGTGTTTTTTTGTAAAAGGTTGTATCTCTTTTTTTTATAAAAGTTGTGTTTGTTCATTAAGGTGTTTTTTTAAAAAAAATTGTGTCTTTTAATGGTTAAAAGCTGTGTTTTTTCATTAAGGTGTCTTTTTATGGTTTTTTTTTAAGATTGTGTCTCTTACTTGTTAAAGGTTGTATCTCTTACTTACTTAAAGTTGTGTTTATTCATTAATCCAATTAATTCGAAAGATTATTAATAGATAAATATTTTTTTAAAAAATTAGAAAGGTTGTACCTTTTCGGATAAAAATCTTTACAAATGACTACTTTTAAAGTTAAAGGATGTGATTATTTAAATTGAAAAGATGTGGCTATTCAAAGAGATTTTCAAAATAGTCCATGTTCATATATTTCTCAAAGTAAAATTTTCAATAATCTAACTAATAATAAAATGGTGAAAAAAGTTGTATGCACTAATCTAACAGACTAAAACGATAGTTAACAGTTATTTTCTTCTCTAAATTGGTATTTGAAACTCTTGCTTACACGGCAACCCTTTGTCTAAATATATTTAATTTTTTTTTGTTTTAAAAAAATGCGGAAGTTTTATAGTTATTTTGATACACGTGTTACTCAACTTTACATACCAAGTGCCTGTTTAGTTAACATCAAAAGAGTGAGAGATCATGTGACGTGATAATCTGTGTTTATGACACGAAACGTTTGAAATATTAGTCACTTGTATTATTTCAAGCAAGCATTGAAACAAGGAATTAAAAAGAAATGAATAGAAGTTTTTTCATATTTAAGTTAATTGTTTGTAATGAATAGTTTTACGGTTAGATATATATGTGATATTAGGAAACCCCACGTCCTGTGATTTTAACGAACAATGTAAGGCTAATGTTTGGTTTGAATTACATAGGTAGGTATTTTTTTCCTGTTTAAGAAGTTCGAATGAAATGAATAGTTGTCGTTTAAAGGTCATGTCTTTTCACAAATTAGTTTAATAACTGTTTCGTTTTCTATAAATACAATTTACCACTTAGTTTTAAAATCAACTTTCCTTTACAATCGAGAAAAAAAACGGGTGCCAAATAACTTAATTTTATTTTTTTCCAAAAATATTATTTTTCATTTTAAAACTGCATAAAGTTTTAAAAAATTCTCAAAATGTCTTAAATATATCTTTTTAACATAAAATTTGTATATATTTAACGAGTTATATTTTAGTTTATTTCCATATCTATTTTATCTATATATTATAATTTTATAAAATATTTAAGAAATTTAATTTAGTTTGATAATTATTTATTTTATAATACTATATTTATAGAATATTTTAACAATTAATAATAATAGCTTTTGATGATGAACTACTAAAATTATGATAGCTCTATATGGTAAACTTTGGCTATGAACCATTACAATTTTGGTGTTAGGGGTTATAACTCTTAACTAATCATTGTACATGGAATAAAATCAAATACTTTTCAACAAGTGATCTTGTGCATGATTTAATTATTTTTTTTAATCGAAATTTTGATTATTGATCTATGAATGTGTTTTTTCTTGTCTTTCATTTCACCTATCCAACCAACATTTCACACAAAAAAAAGTTTTCAAAAAATGATCTTGTGCGGAATTCACTCATTTTCAATCCTAATTAATTGATATAATTACTAATAATAACAAAATTTTAAAAAAATATATTCAAAGGTGTATTTTTCATCTTCAAAATAGCATAGGTTTTAGTGGAAGTTAATTTGGTTAGTTAGTAATTTTTTTTTGACAAGTTATTTCTATTTATTATACCTTCAAATAGTCTAAATAAATATATAAAGATGTATCTTTCATCTATTTCTTGAAAAATATCTATGAATTCTTTTTATTATTTTTTCAATGTTTATATACCTAATATTTTTATATAATAGCATATACTACTACTTTATCAACCAACATTACAAATCAATTTTAATGAAAGTATAATTTATATTACCAAACTAACACAATTCTACGTTTTGGAATATAATTTATTATTTATATAATATATGATTTATACAAAATGAGTTCCCGTGCGATAT
Source organism: Brassica juncea (assembly GCA_018703725.1). Lineage (NCBI taxonomy): Eukaryota > Viridiplantae > Streptophyta > Magnoliopsida > Brassicales > Brassicaceae > Brassica > Brassica juncea. The sequence goes on along the minus strand of CM031936.1, from coordinate 57,898,131 downwards.
CGCACGGATTCTTACCTAGTACATAATAATAATCAACATATATATATATATATATGATATAGGTAATGATTTGAAATAATTAGTTAATTAACGGCATAAAAACAATAAAGAGAGTTATTTTATATTTATAATTTTCATAGTTTATGTGATTCCCGAAATAAGATCAAACAAATGAAAAAACCAAACCTTTAATTGAATCGCATAAACTATCAACCTTTAAGATTATATTTAAGTTCACAGAATAATTGTATTTACAAAAGTAGGTTTTCAAACAAATAACCAAGACTAACATAGAAAATTTTACTATCTAAACTTAAAAATAAAATTCGAACCCGGACGAGACGCACGGGTCAAAATCTAGTAAGCTTTAAGAATCAAACAAACACAGAGCATTCAGAGAGCCAATGTAATTGAATCATAACAAGAAAATTTCACCAAGATCAAGACTTGCACATTTTCTCAAAAAAACAATCTTCATAACATCAAAACAAAGCCAAAGACACGTCCTTTTTTGATCAATCTTCCATTGAAACCCCACATGCAGAAACAGATAAAGAATCAAGCTTTTAACACATACCTCTTCGATGCTAAAGAGACTGAGATGAAGACGGTCATTGATCCAACCGAGAATCTCGTACCCAGATTCACCATAACCAAACTCAACATCTCCTCTGTACCCAGGCTCACTCCCGTACCCAGATTCTTTCCCCATCTATCCCAACCGCGAACCCAAACCCGTAAACCTCCTTCTCTCTGCCGGAATCCCGCCGCTCTTGCCGCGATCTCCGCGCCTCGCTCACATCCGAAGTCCAGTTCGCTTCGCTAAACAGTTCATTGCTCGAATCCATACCGACGACGAAAGGTAAATCGACAACGTGTTCTTCAGCTTCCTCCTTCTCCTCTTAATACACCGACGCGTGTCCTTTAAAAACCGTCTCTTCCTTCCCCTAATTAGAGCACCCTTAAGAGCACGTTTATCGTCAGCTCTTAGAGCAAGATCTTAGCTTATTTTTGATTAAAAAAAACAAAACAGCCACTAAAGTAAAATACGTACCTTAACTAAGCACATAAAGACACGGCTCTTATGCCTAGGTGTCACAAAAACATTGGAGAGAGGAGAAGTGATCTCCTTCATTTAGTTTCTTTCTCTTTTTTCCTTCTTTCTTTCTTTCTTCTCTTTCTCCTGGGCAACTAAAATGGTGATATTTTTAAGAGTTAAAAATACACTAAAAACTTTAAGTGAGTTTTACCAATAAACATGCTCTTATCACAGAAACTTGGATGGGGTTTCTTTTTTTTTTGTCCAATTTAAAAAAAAAAACTAAAAACGGATCAATCGCGGGCTGTCACATGTCGTAGGGCCCGCAAAATAGTACAACATACCCCCTAAAAACGTTTCTTCCCCGGCGACTTTCTCCCTCTGTTCTTGCAAAATAGTGATCCCTCCCTCTTCTAAAAACCCTCTAGATACGAGGAATAAAGGTGCTCTTAGGATAGACCTCTTATGTTAATTTGTGTTTTTCATTTTTTAAAAATAAAAATTAGCCTAAGATACCACTAAATACTTGCCATAATGGTGCTCTAAAGATATAAAAGAAACTCAAAGAGTACAGATTACAATTAGGAACTAGAGTTTTGACAAAGAGTATCTATCTCTCCCTGCTATAGTCAGAAGACTATCCCTCACACACCTCTCACAAGATGCGTAAACTTCTAGGTACATTACAATTATCCCTCACACACCTCTTACAAGATGCGTAAACTTCTAGGTACATTACAATTATGTTACTCTCCTAATAACTTGTTCTTTCTTATCTTCGTTGAGACTTGCCACATCCACGTCAATATTCTGCATCTCCTCTCTACTATCTTTTAAGCCACCGATCATATCACAAGTCTTTTGCCTCGGAAGCAACTCCTTTTTCCCTCTGACACTGATCTTTGCCACATAAAGATTTATTCCTCTTATGAAAGACGACCTTGGAGAAGAGTTGCATCGTTTCCTTCTTTCACTCTTCCTCCAATCATTTCCGGATGTCTTCGAGTTTCCTCAAGACCTGCTTGATGTTAGGCCTAAGAGAAGGCGAAGGAGAGCAACAAGACAATGCAAGCTGAAAATACTTGAGGACACATTCTTCACTCACATCACCATTGCTCCTGATGATCTCAGGACGGTACATATCAGACAACTTATGATCAAGAACAGCATTCCTCATGAAATCAGGAAGATACAACTCATCATCGCCTGTTGGATTCTTATTTATCGGTTCTTTACCAGAGACTAGCTCAAGCATGATGACACCGAGACTGTACACATCGCTCTCTTTGCTCACTTCCTTCATCTTTATCAACTCAGGAGCTTTGTATCCCTCAGCTGCAGAAACATCAAGAATCTCTTGTCCTGCCGCTTGGTTTAATAGCAAATGCAAACCGAAGTCAGAGACTCTAGGTTCGAAACTCGAGTTGAGAAGAACATTCTTGGATTTCAGATTGCCATGGACGATTGGTTTCTGCATCTTACTGTGAAGATAATCAAGAGCTTCCGCTATTCCGATGGTGATACGTAAAATGTTGATCCATTTTACTGATTCATCATCTCCACCTACCAAAAACAAAAAGAATGCAATGTTCTTTAATCAACACGTTTCATGTTTTGTCCTAATGAAATGTAAAGTTAAAGAAAAACTAAACAAAAACAGTACCGACAAAAACACAAAGCTGTATGAGTTATACTTTTAAATAGCTTAAATAACTAAATTAAATGATCCAGCTAATGTGTATAATTCCAGCTATGTGTTTCTTCTTGTATGTATATGTTTCTACATGTTATGAGGCACAATGTGAAAAGTGATAATCATGGAAACGGCAAAGGTTTCTAACCATTTTACCGGCAAAGTAGAACATGATTCTGTTTGTTTCCCGGAAAAAAAAGTTAAAGTTCTTTACTTTCTGTCGGAAAAAGACAAAAGCTTCAACCTTTACGAAAAAAAACAGAGTGCTTAGTTAGTGCTTACTTGCGATGAAGTCGGAAAGATTCCCGGAAGAGAAAAAAGGATGAACCATAAGCTTCTCTCCTCTGTTTCCACCATAGAAACCCAACAGAGGAACCAAGTTCTCGTGTCGGACAGACCCAAGCGTCTCGATGACGCCGTTAAACTCCTTGGAATCCGATCTCACAGTACAAACCGGTCGGAGAAACCTGAGAACCCTGACTTTACCGCTACGCTGCAAGGAAGCCTTGTACAGAGTGCCGTAGCTTGATTTTCCGATGACTTCTCCGGGAGCATCGAGGATATCGCAGATCGTGAGATCTTCGCCGCCGTGAAACGTCGTGAGCTCCTCTGTCTCTGAGGAGAATCCATGGGACTCGACGTCGTGTTGATCAGATTCAGTAGATGAACGTTTTCTTCTTGTGCAGAAGATGAATAAGAGTAGGATGGCGAATGCTGATAAAGAGACTCCAAGTAACAGTGTTAAGAAATGGTTTCTTGTCATCTCCATGGGATATATTTTTTCTTCTTCTTCTTCGTCTTCTATAGTATTCTGGGAATATATATATTTGTGTTTATGAGAAGAGAGGTTTTAGGAAAATGGGTATTGCGTTAATAAATGACAAGTGTATGATTTAGAATTTAGAATTTATTGCATTGAATATATATCAGAAAGGAAATGGAAACTGCTCTAGGCTGGCATCAAAAGGAAACGGAAAGTCTGGCACTGTGGAGTTTTATTGTTCACAAATGAGAAAGAGAGGGTGATGGTGATGGGGGAGATGAAGTTGATATTTTAGTTCAGAGGACAGATCTAGAATAGTATATTTTGTATCAATAGTGTTGACTTTATGGTTTCTTTGGCTTGCAAGAGTATATATATATATACAATGTATATATATATATATATTGTATATATGCAGATATAGTAGTGTCATGTTTTCTAATTGATGTCTTATATAACATATGTTTTTTTTTTCTTTTTTTTAGTTAAAAATATGTTTTTTTCTTCATCTGAAAGATTTCTCATGGCTATCTACCTAACTAGCCCTATAATCATTATTAAAACATACATACAGAGTGTCCATTGGGAATTAAGGTGATGTCTCAAGTAGCACGTTAGTTTCTTTGACTTCTTCTAAGATAAATAGTCTCGACCATGGTAATTAATTCTCATCATCTCAAGAAGTTTTTTATAAAGAAAAAACGTTGAAAGTGGTGATGATAAATGTTGGGTTTGACTAGTGATGGTGGTTGAAGTGCGTGGGCTACATCTCAGATCTTTGATTGGGAGTTTTGTCCGGCACGTTCATTATTACTAATGATTCCAAATTTATGTATGTATACATTCTTATACGTTCTGGAGGGGGTATTCTGTTTGGATTTACATGGCTGATTCAACATAGATCTTGTTTCATATTTGTTAACTATTGTTATTTTGCGTAACACCCACCGATATACAGGTAGTTTGTGAACCGGTATGATTGTGTTAGCGTAAAGAGTGAAAATGAAAATTTGTTGAGATTTGTCAATCTTCATTACGACTAATCTTTTGTTAGTTGTAAGATTGTCTCTAAAATTCCTTTTATTACTGTTGACAGCGATAATGAACTTCGCTTTATTTAATTAACGGCTCCTAGTATATGTTTAGGTCCCACTATCCAACGTCAACATGGCCATGGTTGATGGTTCTATGAGAAGCCCACGTCATAGATTTAAATTGTTCACAACCAATGATTGTACCATATATAGTCTTCAGAATCAGAACTAGGAGTTGCACGTTTTAAAGATTTGTTGAGAATTTGCACGTTTACTGTTTATATACTACTAGTAAATATATCATGTATGATAAAGCGAACAAAACATTACTAAACAATCCAGTACCTGTATTGAAGTCAGTGATATTGTCAAATGTGAAGACACTAATATCAAGTGCATGGCCAAAAAAAAAAGACGAGTGAAGACTGAGGACGGCACTTAGTATTGATTGAGAGTGATACGTGGTACTAGTAACGTGGGTCGGCAGTTTCATTTTGATGGTCCCAATGTGATCTATATATAAGTGGCTCATGATCCTAGTAAAAAGATTTTTTTTTATAGTACTGCAATAGTATAGATCTTCGGATGAATGGCCTTCACATTACAAATCACTTGTAACAATTTTAAAGTTGTACAAGAAAATCGAAGGAAAACTATTACGACTCGATCCGTAGGGGAGACGTTAATAATCTTAACTTGGACTCTAGCTTTTTGAGATTTTGGTTTTCTTTTTTTCTTTTGTAGATGGAAGACACACATATGCTCTAGAATCTGAGAATCAAGAAAACCACTGGAGTGGCTCTTCTTCACTGTCTATAATATGGAGTCCTCGTTTTTTTATTTCCTTTTGGGAGCTTTGTACATTTTTCTATGTTATTAAATGTACAGATACATTCATAGGTCAACCTCATACTAGATGATAAAACTTATAGCCAGCTTAAAAGCATATTGTCAGGATGGCCGAGTGGTCTAAGGCGCCAGACTCAAGTTCTGGTCTTCGAAAGAGGGCGTGGGTTCAAATCCCACTTCTGACAGTTTTTTTTTCCCGTGTAAATAGTTCTGACCCGATCTGTTTGAACCGAAATTTACTAAGTCGGTCTGAATTTGATTTAGACGTAAAACCGAACGGAGGCGAAACGAAACATTTCGGTTTATTTACGTAATCTTTTGGGTCAACTTAACCGACCCAAATTAATTTGGAAGCGTTGTCTTCTTCGCCGACCGCCGATCATTCATCAGACGGAGGTATTGGAGTTGAGCATCTTCCAAAAGAATGGCGAGTAATAAAGATAGCGTTAATCTCTCGCGCACGTTCAAGTATCTACTAGGTTCTTCTTCTTCTTCTTCCTCACTTTGTGTCTGTTTTTCTCTTGCTGCATTTTGATTTCTAACTAAGATTTCTCCTTCTTCCTGGATTGAATTTTGGAATACAGCTACCCAGTTTCTTTCCAGAGGCATCCCTTTCATATTCAATTCCTGGATCGTGAGGCGTCTCACCGAAAGAGACTATGCGGTAAATAGATCTTTGTTTACTAATTGGGTTAGTCTTTATGCTTGATGGGAAGCTAGTATGTAGCTTGTTGTTGTATTTGTATGCACTTATTATGGTAAAGATGGGGTTCCATTAGGATCTAAGATGTGATTCTGATTGCTAAAGATGATCAAGAGCCCTGCTTGATTATACTGGCCTGTCATTTTAGTCTTTTTCCATAAATTTAATGGTTTTTGCTTATAAGATCCATTTTTTTTTCTCATTGCAATGCAGCTCTACGCTGTCCAGTTCCATCTTTTTGTTACTTGTGTCTTGTTTCTTAGCCGGGAGGGATTCAGGCGCGCTTGCTTGCGGGCTGACATTAACAGGTATATACATAAAGCATTTCGCGCTGATCTAGTTTACATAGTCAGTTCAGGACTGAATGTTTGGCCAGTGACATTCCTTAACTTTGTAATTGCAGTGATGGCCTTGTATCAGAGAAGGACGTGACCAGATTATTGAAAGTGGCATGGGTGACATTGCCACTCGGAGTAGCCATTACCATTGCAGCATGCATATTCGTGTTATGGTGGCAGAACCTTAGTTACTCCGACGCATATGCACAGGCTATCTTGATTCACGGTACATACATTCGTTGTCGTCTTCTTTTGCTTCCAGCCTTGGTTACGGCTTTCTTTTTTTTTTTTTTTTTTTCTTAAAGAAGTTCTTTGGTGATACATGTGGCAGGATTTGCGTGTGTACTGGAGCTTATGGCTGAGCCTTTGTATATCCTCTCTCAGACATTGATGCTTCTGAAATTGCGACTGGTTGTTGAGACTGTTGCTACATTTTCACGCTGTGTAACTTTGTGCTTTCTCATAGTCAAGCAAACCAACATGGTACGTTGTGTAAATAAGTTATACCATTCCATTTTGTTTCTGGCAAAAGAAGCATGCTTGAAGAAACTTATATGATAAAACTAAAATCTAATTATCTTCAACATATGCAGGAAAAAGGGATAATCTTTGCACTTTCACAAGTTGCATATGGAGGTTCCTTATTTCTTGGGTACTGGGCTTATTTTCTCATGCGTGGTGTTTTCAAAAGCCTGAATCTATTTCCTTTCAGGTAGGAGTTCTCTATCCTCTATCATTTGATCTCTTCGCAAGCATTCGTAACTTGTTGATATGTTTCCAATCAACTCATGCTTTTCCAATAACGTTCATCAAATTTTGTAATGTTCACAGACCTGGGAACTTCATGGATTTCGATAAGCAGCTTTCAAGCATGTGTATGCTGTTTACTTTTCAGTCCTTCCGAAAGTTGATCCTTCAAGAAGGCGAAAAGTTGGTCCTTGTATGGTTAGATACACCTTACAACCAGGCTGTTTATGGGATAGTCGACAAACTAGGCAAGTCGCTTTGACAAATGTATATTATATATCTTAAAGAGAGATTGCTTATAAATATATCTTACACAATTTCTAACCTCCAGGAAGTTTAGTAGTACGCATGGTGTTTCTCCCATTTGAAGAAAGTTCATACACTACATTTGCCAGGTTCGCATCAGGTTCATTTCTCTCCTGAGTTTAGTGTGGTACAGTATGTAATAAACCTTATTTGTAATGTTTCATGATGTTGGTTCGGATATTTATATTCTCATCTTCTTTCAGCTCATTAATTAAATGGTTTGTGTTCCCCCTCTTTCTTGGCAGGTGATGATTACCAGCAAAAGAAGAAGAAACTTGGAACTTGCTTGACCGAGGCCTTGAAGCTTGTAATGTTAATAGGTATACTCCTATGTATTACAGTTTAAAAATCCCATTTCAATGTCTAACCAATTGTTTTTGTCTCTCAATGTGTATAACACAATTAAACTCTAATCCTTTTTAACTTCCTGGAAACTTTCTAGGTCTTATATTTATGGCATTTGGTCCAAGTTATTCATACTCTCTCATCAGATTGTTGTATGGTGAAAAATGGAGCGATGGAGAAGCTTCCTTTGCACTACAGTTTTATTGTCTCTACATCATCGTCCTGGCCATGAATGGTTAGTGATTATATTTAAACTTACCTAATGCTTATTGACGTTGTTGTTTGCTATAAACTCGAGCTTCTTCATTCTTGGTTACTTTTGTAATTATTTTTGTCAGGAACCTCCGAAGCATTCTTACATGCAGTTGGAACAGAGGATCAACTGAAGCGGTCAAACGACATGTTGCTTGTATTTTCACTGATTTACATCGTATTAAACATTCTGCTGATAAGATCTGCAGGAGCAATAGGCTTAATCTTGGCGAATTCCTTGAGTATCCTACACCCTTATATAGATTATCAAACTACAATTAACCTTTTGTTTATCTTGTTTTGTCTTCTTAACTTTTCCTTTATTGAAAAAGATATGATTGGAAGGATCATCTATTCTGGACAATTCATCCAGCGCTACTTCAAGGTAATACTTGGATTAGATTAAACTATCAATCATGTATTCATGTTATACAGTCTTTTTCGTAATTGTTGAACTCTACAATTCTCTACAGGGCGATGCTTCTTCACCATTCTCGTTCAGAAAATGTTTTCCTTCAGGTTGGCAAATTCTCATACTCTCTGGCATAATCACTATCATCTCAGAGAAAGCCATTCTCGACCATAAGAATTTCTGGGCAACGTTTCCTCTTCATTTCGGCATCGGTTTCCTCTGCTTTTGTCTCTCTGCCATTGTCATGTAAGTCCTCTCTCTCTCCTATGACAGTCACAAAATTCCATTGAAAGCCAAATGTTCTTTCAGCATGGGTTTCTGCATACTAACTGAAATGTTGTTGTGTTTTCTCTGGTAGATACCGGCGTGAGAGATTGTTCATCAATAGAATCATACGTTTCAGGAATCATGATGACTGACCAAAGAAACCAGTGGTTACTGAAATGAAACTTTTGAATTACTGAATAGGCTTTTAACCGCAATGAAACCCGTTTAGCTAATCTTCCACTTCTAATTTTAATGTTTGTTTTTATCCTATTTATAGGAACTTTCCTCTTTGTCAGTATCTAATCTATATAGTGAGAGTGACAGGTTTTTCACTGTGCATTTGAGACCGTTAGTGCATTTATTCTGGAAAATCTAACAGTTTTTCAAAAGAAAGCTAACCAAAAAAAGACCGAATCTTTTAGTATAGAGAGAGAGAGAGACAAAAAACAATTATTATTATTATTAAAATAAACCAAAAGTCACAAAAACACACATTTTCTCAGTGATTGCAAGTTTCGCAGACCTTGAAAGTTTCCATTTTTATTGAAGAAATCCGTTAAACCGTTTCAGAAACAAGAGAAAAGAGATAAACTTTTTTTCTCGGGAAAATCAAACGGTTTTGGGTTCAAAGAAGACGACTTTGACGAGCGGTTGGTTTCTAACTGTTGGCGGAGAATGTGATGTCGTTTACGGGGAAGAAGAAGAAAGAGAATAGTCCAGTTTCTCCATTGAAGAAGCGACGAGCTAGCTGGTCCGAACTCTGGGTTAACCATCACCACCACCACTCACTCTCTTCTCCACTCGATTTCGCTTCAAAGCTCCAATCTTTGACCCCACCAATCTCCAAATCCAAAACCCTATTATCATCCCCCGATCTCACCCTTCTCTTACCCGACCTCACTCTCCTCGCCATCATCGACAAGGTCCCTTTACCTCACCGAAAGACTCTCTCTTTGGTCTGCAAGAGATGGTCGAGACTCCACGGTGGTCTCGTAAGGTCGGTTAAGGTATCCGATTGGGGGTCTCTAACGTCTGGTCGGGTGATTTCGAGGTTTCCTAATCTCGACGAGGTTGATTTGGTTAGTGGGTGTTTGGTTTCGCAGCTAAGTTCATGTGTTTTAGTTAGCCACAGGGTAGTTTCTTCTTTCGCTGTTGGTGTTGGGTCTTACCAGAGTTTAAGCTTCTTTGAGGAGAATCTCTTGTCTGTTGAAACGGTTGATAGAGGGCTTAGAACACTTGCATCTGGCTGCTCAAATCTCCGGAAACTTGTAGTGGTAAACAGTAGTGAGTTAGGTTTGTTGAGTGTAGCTGAAGCGTGTTCCACGTTGCAAGAGCTGGAACTGCATAAGTGCTCTGACACGGTTCTGCTTGGAGTCGGTGCGTTTGAGAATCTGCAGATCTTGAGATTGGTAGGGAGTGTTGACGGTTTGTATGATGATGATAACAACTCGTTGGTTTCGGATATCGGTCTTATGATCTTGGCGCAAGGGTGCAAGAGGCTGGTGAAGCTTGAGCTCGTGGGGTGCCGAGGAGGGTTCAACGGGATTAAAGAGATAGGCGAGTGTTGTCAGATGCTCGAGGAGCTCACTGTTTGTGATCATAAGATGGAGTCGGGTTGGCTCGGAGGTCTTGGATACTGTGAGAATCTCAAGACGCTGAGACTCGTTTCTTGTAGAAATATAGATTTTGGTCCTTGTCTAGATGAGTGCTTGAGTTGTTGCTCTTGTCCTGCGTTAGAGCGGTTGCACTTGGAGAAGTGTCAGTTGAGAGATAAGAATAGCGTAAAGGCTTTGTTTAAGATGTGTGAAGCGGCGAGAGAGATTGTTTTCAAAGACTGTTGGGGATTGGATAATGATATCTTCGGCTTGGCGATGGCTTTTGGGTACTAACAAGACTTTATTTTTTCAGTTTTGTCCATTTATAAGTTTAGAAAAGTTGGAACCTTTATGACAATTGTCTTTGTTGGGTATCTACAGGAGAGTGAAGCTTTTGTATGTAGAAGGATGCTCGTTGCTAACAACGTCAGGTCTAGAGTGCGTGATTCTACAGTGGCACGAGCTCGAACATCTGAAAGTGGTTTCTTGCAAGAACGTAAAAGATTCAGAAATCTCTCCGTTGCTGTCGGCTTTGTTCTCAGACTTGGCAGAGTTGCAGTGGAGACCAGACACCAGATCCCATCTCTTTTCAAGCCTTGCAGGTGCTGGAGTTGGGGGAAAAGGCGCAAAGTTTTTCAAGAAAACATGAAAGTAGATGTAGTAGTTTGTTGTATTACGAATAGCTGAAACTATTTCACTACAGAAACTTTGTTAGGTTCTCGTTTCTTTCTTTCTTCTCGTTGAACAGAGTTGTAGCAGTTTATAATCAGAGATTCATTCATGACTCGTATTTTACTTTACTTTCCATTTGAAAAGAGTTTCTGTTTGATTTATATTGTGCGCTTAAAACTAAAAGAATGGGGTTATTTTAGCAAACCTGATCAATTGGTTACTTAGGAAGTTATGAAGTGATTGTGGGTATTTAAGTTATTAACACAGAAAGGAGAAAAAGGGTCAAAAAATTGGAGATGCGGGGTATCGATCCCCGTACCTCTCGCATGCTAAGCGAGCGCTCTACCATCTGAGCTACATCCCCATTTGCAAGTTTATGCATCTTAACATTTAATTATCAAATTTATTCCTAAAACTTCAAATTCTTGCATTAAATTTAAAATGACTAAGCATAATAAAACTAACCCTTAAATCATTACAGAAATATTTGGAGCAAAAAGATGAAAATCAGAAATAGAACTTTGATATTTATGTATTCCCTGAATGAGAAAAGTGTACATGTGAGGTTCAGTTATATGATATATAGCTTAATTAGGCCAGCAAACAATATAAAAGTGTTACAACTTGAATTAGGTTTTCTTAAGTGGTTTAGGTTCATCCAAATATACATGTATCATTCTTTTTTTATTTTGTGCCAAGAATATCACATGGGTCGGCTTTGTTCCAAGCCAGACAACATGGTTCTTTTTCTTCTTTATATGTTGTAACAATAGGTTACAACTACTTACAACTTACATATTCCCTTTTAAGAAAAAAAGTTCCCAACTATTTTTCCTGTCTCCTATTGTTTTGATGAAAGACATTGAAGCACAGGAGGTCAATCATAATTCAGAGATCTATACAGATGGCAAGCCAAAGTTCTATATCTTGAACAGAAGTTAGTTTGTTACTTTTTCAGTTAAAAGTTTTGAAATCTACCAAAAAAAATCAATTCACACACACACACACTAACCTACATATACTTACACACAAAAAACACTATCTTGATCTGAGTTGATATCATTGCTAGTTTGTTTTAAACTGAAGTTTAGGTTCTCCACATAACTCTTAAGTAATTACTTTAGTTGAAACTCCTCTTACCTTTTTAAGTACAGTCTCTCGAGTTTCTTATATATACAACATGCACATAGCTGACTTGGTCTAATCTTACAGCGTTGCGTATAGTTTCTTTATCTCATTCTTAGGTTCTTAGGCCTAGGCATTTTACCCAGACCCGAGGACCCGACCCGAAACCAATCCAAAAAAGATCCGAACCGGGTAGAAACCGAACCGATGTTTTTATCCTATTGGGTTTTGTTGTGGACCCGCGGGTCTTGGACCCGACTCGGCCCAAACCCGAGAACCCGACGGGTATCCGAAATACCGAAACTTTTAGTATATATTAGGTATATATGGGTGTTTTAATATATTTGTGGTATTGTGGGTATTTTTTTAACTTCTAAATTTGAATTATTGGGAGTAGTTTTGGTTTAGACTAAAATTTTAGATTTTCAAATATATAATTCGGATAATAAGATAAAAAATTTAGGTATTTTACATGTCTCCGGATTAGATTTTGGATAAAATTTTGGATATTTTCGGATATTTAAAAAAATTCAAATATTTTTTGTGTGTTTTGGGTCTTTTTTGGACAAGACCCGAACCGAACCGAACCCGAACCGATAAATTTTAATTACCCTGTTGGGTCCAACTATTTAAGACCCGACCCGACCCGACCCGAACCCGACAAGACACCGATCCGGAACTGAGAATTTCAAATTACCCTATTAAATCCTAAACTCTAAAATCCGAAAGACACAGACCCGAAAAGACCCGATCCGAATCCGATCCGAGGACCCGGATGCCCAGGCCTACTCATTCTCACGTACTGTACTAACAAGGTCAACTATCGCTGCATTGATAATTGCTTGATTAGCTTTCCCTTACGACGTGTGTCGGTTTGCAATTGGCACATAGCTGGGACCAAAAATTGTTTATGTGAGTAAAATCCGCATGACGCTCTCCATATGTGGACAAGTTGACTATGCTAATGACTCTTTGGGATTACTCCAGAAACAGCCAGACACGTGGACTTGTCTTATTAGATCTATTTCCGTAAATAGAAGTATTAGTTGCTTTCGTACCAACCTAATCTGCAACATATTCTATAAATAGAAGTTTAATTTATTAGACGACCAAATCTTATTGGATCCGCTCTTTCCTCACCCCCACGATTAATTGATTTTATACTGTATTTCATTAAAATATCCACTATTTCGACAAACAAGTTTGTCACTTACTGAATGCTTTTGAAACTAGAAGAAGATTATCTAAAGATTTCTTCATAAGATCATAGGGAATATCACATTTTTGGAAAAGAGGTAGGCTATTACAATTGGTACTTACTTGAACGGGGTAAAGTATATTTTCGCAAAATAGCTTTGAAAGTTCATTCTAAACGTACATTTTGTTATTTAGTACGTCTAGAAATACCAAATCGGATACGTATTTGGTATTTCGTCAAAACTGCATTCTCATTGGTCACCCCAATTATTAACTGCATAATCGACGATATGAATAGTGAAAAACCAATATTGCTTATATAAATCAACTAACCTTTAAATGGATTAGTGTTGTTACTAAATTACTAACACTGTCGTTTTTTTTAAAGGCATGAGAGGTTATTACTCAAAAAAATACCATAATATCATTGTATTATCTCCTTTGCATAGTTGAGTTTACCAAACTATAAGATTGGCTTAATTTCGTTTACTATACCATCCCACATTGTCTTCGAAACCAAAAAAGGGATATTGAAAGTAATAAACATACGTTAAAGTCCTTGGCAAAGTACGATGTTTTAAATTGGTTTAGTAACCTAATATGTACTCTTTGAGGTGGTCTTGAAGTGAAAATGGTTTCAATCGTTTGTTTCTGTTGGAGATCTGCAATGGCCTCGTGCTACCAAAGCATCGTCTCGATTTGAGACGTCCATGCATCTGGGGTAGAGTATTCGGTTATCTAGTGATCTACCGAGCATTCTCTACCTTGTCTCGACTCTCGACTCTTTGGTTGTGTCTGGAAATCTCATCTACCCTCTACTGAGGATGGATGCATGTATCAATGCCAGAACCGGCTCTGGGCAATGCCTCATGAAACATTTGCAACAGATCCCCGAAATTTTTGAAAAAAAACTACATAGACATAAGCCCCCAAAAAAATATTTGAAGCCCCCAAATCGGTAAAAAAAAAATTTTACATAAGACATTGTTACATACCTCCAAAATTTCAGGACCGACTCTGATCAATGCTTGCTGAGTTTGTTGCTGGCTGAAGCTAGGAGCCGCTGACTTTCATTCTTCACAGGGTTTTTGCTCACTAATCAAGTAATCATGTGTCCCTGTTGATTATGTTCCTTGTTTCTTTTATAATGCCTACTGGCATCTTGATGTTTTGTTTAAGGTGTACCCAAACATTTCTTTAATATGAACTGATTCAGTGTTAAAAAAAAACTAATATGTACTCTATATTTTCAATATTGACTTCTTACCTCGTTAGGCACCGCTTGTCAATAGTAAATATTTGCCAAATAAGGAAACATTGACTAAAGAACCAATAAGAGTAATATATTCATGCATTCCTGGCGAGTTGTATTTTAAAATAGTTAATATTTATATTATACGTAATTTTAATTAAAAAAATTGGTATCGAGTCATCAGAATTTCAACAAGTATTTAGCAAAAAAAAAATTCAACAATTAATTACTTGTAATGACATCCGTCGACCTCTTTATCAAAGTCATAAAAAATAAATGAATTGATTACTACTGAAACGGTTATAATCAGTCACTCTTGAATCATACAAATATAACTTCTTAATTAAAATTTTACTCGGTGATAGTCAGCCATTATTCATTGCATATAATAGATGACAAAAAAATTCATTGCATAACTATCGTTTTTTTTGGGTAATCAGCGATTTTTTTATTCTCTGAATCTTCATTATAACGTTAGTAATTATTCCACAGAGTCAGATTCAAAGAACCAACACTGAGACGAGACTACTATTCCCTCTGTTTCAAAATAATACATGTATTCAGATTTTCACTCTTTTTAATAAAACATATTCCCTATGTTTCAATTTGTAAGTAGTTTAGATAAAAGTACTGATATTAAGAAACCTATTACTTTTTAAAAGTATCAATTTATATATGAATTAAACCAATTATAAAAAAATTAACATATTTACATTGATTAGACAATATACAATAAATATAAAGTTACATTGAAATATTAAAACTACTTATATTTTGAAACAAATTTTTTTTCTAAAACTACTTACAATATGAAACGGAAGGAGTATTAAAAACTTAATTATTAATGCATAATTTTTTGTTATTTTATATTCCCTATATTTCTAAACCAATAAGATTTCAAGAAATGCAATTAATATTTTTGAGATTCACAATTTTTAATAATTAATTGACAAAAAATGCCATTGAAAATGTGAAAAATACATCTTTTTGAAACAAAAAAATTTCCTATATTTCTAAACTAATAAGATTTCAAGAAATGTAATTAATATTTTTGAGATTCACAATTTTTTATAATTAATTGACAAAAAATGCCATTGAAAATGTGAAAAATACATCTTTTTGAAACAAAAAATTTTTCTAAAAGATACATCTTTTTGGAACGGAGGGAGTATTATAGAATGCCAGAGTGAATCTAGCTTTTTTAATATTGCTTGAATTACACTTACATTTCGAAAGAGAATAATATTTTTCTTTTTAAAAGGAAATATGCTAAACAACCAGCTAAGTTGCGTTACATCTTTCTCCTCTCACAGAATAAGGACATATAATTATTTTAGATTACTCATAAATAAGATGTGTACATTTAAAATACATAGATAAAATGTGTATACTGAAAAATTAAAATCAATGATTTTCCGTAAGAAAATCATATTTCTTTAGTTCCATTTAGTCTCTCTCTCTCTCTCTCTCTCTCTCTCTCTCTCTCTCTCTCTCTCTCTCTCTCTATGTCTATATATATTCTCAGAACTTATCTCTTGAAAACATTCAAGATCGATCAAATCATTCTTGATCAGATAACAAAAAGCATTTGAGAAATACATGTTTTCGATTATTTGATATTTGTTCCAGGATCAGATATTTGCTTTTCTTGTTAAGGTTTAAGGTTTCTTGTGGGACAAAAAAAAGATGGAGACTTTTGGTGGGGTTCACAAGGAAGATGAGGAGCAGATGGATTTGCCTCCGGGGTTTAGGTTTCATCCCACAGACGAAGAACTCATAACCCACTATCTACACAAGAAGGTTCTCAACATTGATTTCTCGGCTAAAGCTATTGGCGAGGTGGATTTGAACCAAGCTGAGCCATGGGAATTGCCGTGTAGGTTAAAACAAACCAAGTCTTTTTTAATAGCTCTGGTCTGAAACGAGATACCGATTCTTTTTTGTATCATTTGTTCTTGAAACCTAATGTCTCTGGTCATGTTTTTCGGTTAACAGATAAAGCAAAAATGGGTGAGAAAGAATGGTACTTCTTCTGTGTGAGGGATAAGAAGTATCCAACCGGTCTGAGGACTAACCGGGCAACTCAAGCCGGTTATTGGAAGGCAACCGGGAAGGATAAGGAGATTTTCAGAGGCAAATCACTTGTTGGTATGAAGAAAACACTTGTTTTCTACAGAGGAAGAGCTCCAAAAGGCTTGAAAACAAATTGGGTGATGCATGAGTATAGGCTCGATGGGAAACTCTCTGCCCACAACTTGCCCAAAACCGCCAAGGTAAACATTTAAAACAGTCAAAGCTTTACTCTGTTTCTTGCTCTGTTTTTTTTTTTAAACTTTTCCTTTGCTCCAATTTGATTTCATTTGGCAGAATGAATGGGTGATATGTAGAGTGTTTCATAAAACTGATGGAGGCAAGAAGATCCCACTTTCGACATTAATCCAAATTGGTTCGTATGGAGGTTCCAGTTTACCACCTTTGACCGATTCTTTACCATACAATGACAAAACCAAGACAGAACCGGTTTACGTGCCCTGCTTCTCCAACCAAACTGAAACTAGAGGAACAATACTCAACTGTTTCAGCAACCCTGCCCTAAGCTTGATACAACCAGATTTTCTTCATAGGATTCCGCTCTACCAACCTCAGTCTCTCCACGTTTCCGAGAATCTTCAGAGTACCAATCCTATTCATACTCATGAACAGACGGTTTCTCAAGCCATGTTTGACAGTAGCAGAAGGCAGAGCTTCAAAACGGTAGGAATCTTGCAGAAAACCAGAGGACTCGATCATCAAGAAGTTCCATCTTCCTCCGCCGGTCCGGTTGATTTTGAATCTTTCTGGAGTTACTGAAGATTCAGAACCTCGCTACATTTGACACTCTTTTAGCGTGGTGTGCTAAGTTTGTATAGCTTATTTATATCATACTTCAACTCTGTGTTCCTACTTTTTATACTCAACTGAAACTTTATACTAGAGAAAGTATAGAAAAGAGGAAGCATCAAATATTCTTTTAATTTTTGTTTGTTCAACAAAAAGATTTCAAACATTATATAATCAAACTCAACGACTGTGCGATCGGTTATAAGGCTTCAGGGTATATGTTTGTTTGGCTTCGTCCAAATATACATTTAAGAGTCAGTTTGCAGGAAAACCTTTTTATATGAAATTATTCATTTGTCATCTCAAGTTTTTCCGGATTGCATGATGAATGATCCATTTACATTGGGACCATTGTGCCAAGTGCCAACACAAAAACAAAATGTACAAATGCAAATTCAGTATCTAGACATTTTACCACTGCCTACATATAGGGAGGAAATTAAAAAAAAAGGTAGACATTTATGTTATTATTTTCACTTTTCATGGAATTCAAATCTACGACGATAATATAAAAAAATTGAAACACACAATTTTTTTTTAATTTTTAACCGATAAATTTAAACTTATATCATAAGAAGAAATGATAGAAAAAAAAACACAACCAATGGTAATAGATAATCAAATTAGAAATTTACAAATACATTTACAATGGTTTTTGTGATGATTTATCAAATCTAAGCTAATGAGAGAGAAAATAAATCTTATGAATAATTAGTATGTCATGATAAAAAATAATTATTATTAGGTATGTAGACACACATATACACACAATACACACATATATAAAAACAGAGAAATGCTTTGGTTCAAAAGTTAACTAATTTATTAACTCAACTAATTGGTTAAGCAAACCATATCATTACAGTTTTTTTACAAAACCGAAGTTGTTTTGGTTCATAGTTAATTAATTCATTAACTAACTGGTTATGAAAATCAGGTTGAATAAATTTTACCATTTTGGTGTCATATAATCAATTTCTTTTTATCATTTTATATTTTAAAAATGTATTGTAAATAAAGAGTTACAACTGTTGTAAGAAATTTGTGAATGTCAATACTATTTTTAGTTAAAGTAAATTAAACATTAAAATAAATTTATAGTATTAATTTATTTATTCGTCTTCCCGTAAGGCAAATTTATTCCAGTATGCAAAAAATAACCATATTGAAGTTCGGATAATAACAAAACAAAAGTTGATTACTTTAGTTACTTTTCACAACTTGATTCCCAGATCCCTAAAACACTTGAATTAAATTTTGTATTTTTCTAATTTCGGAATTATATTCTGATTTGGATTTGAAATCTCACCCTTCAGTTAATTACGGATTTAACTTGTTTACGTATATCCACATGTTGTATACGGTGTTTATTTTTCACTTCCTTTTCTGGTTTTTTTTAACCTGTTGTTAATTATACTATTATAATGATGATGATAAATACTAATAAATAATTTTACAGTTGACAATTCTATCATCTTATGAGAATACATATTTGACTATGCCAGTCCGAGTCACCCTATAAAATCCATGTCTGATGATATATCATGCACTATGCTGAAGATATTTTTTTTTATGTTGAAGATTTTTGTAATATTTTTACTCCATAAATTGCATTTTCTAGAATTTAAATACCAAATTTCTGGGTATAGAAGCATTAATTAATCAAACCGTTGGACTGAAGGGCCTGCACTTTTTTCTGTTCTTAAAAGTTAAAATAGGCGATTATTATATTCTCGTCATTCGTCGACAACTCCTATGAATCTTTTTATCCTCTTGCTTATAAGGCCTCCAACAGATTTCTATGTCGGCCTCTATATCTGGGCTATTTGTTTAGTTTGGGTTTGTCTTTTCAATCAAGTCAATTCCTGTTGACCTACTTAACCAGAAGACTGGACCCAAGTAGAAATTAGGCCTATAAATGGTCCTAATAGGTCAGCTATTTGTTTGATGAACCAAATTTTACCTGATAATATACGTACCCCAAGGGGCACCAAAGAATATTGCACTTTCAACAGAGGTTTACAGGAGAAAGGTAAAGAAACGACATTTGAGAATGAATTTTACAATATACAATTGGCATTCGAGAATCAAGTTAGGATACCCAACTCAAATTATGAAAATACCTTAAGATAAAATTCGTTCCCTGTTTTTTTCTTTCTTTCATGTAAAGTATTTAATGGGTTAAATGAATTGATTTTTTTTGTGTGATTTCTTCTATCATTTTAGGTCACTATAATTGTGTAAGCATTTGCAACCATTTTTCATGTAATGTTACATCACGCCGACCATATATACTGTTTTTGACGAATATTAACAGCCAAAACCAAAAGGGAAGTAGAAAACAACGGGTCACCCACGGGGTGGAGTCACTTCGTTTTATCAAATCATTTTCTGTTGGTCGTTGTTTCTAGAAAATAAAACTGTGTAATCAATCAGTGGATTTGCAATCATATTATTGGAACGTGTTTTTTTTTTTTTTTTGAAAAAGTTATTGGAACGTGTTGGTAATGAAGGGATGAAGATAAGGAATCAGGATACGAGTTATGGCCACAGAAGAGGCGACGGCATACTCTAAAAGTGAAAGTAGGTAAACTTTAATATATATATATATATATTTCGGTTATCGACCATTGTAAGAGTTTTTTTTTCCTTTTCTTTTCGAAAGGAAGATTATGTTATGAAAAAGAGTTTACTCCAGATACAAGATATGTGTTCACGTCACATTGTGCTCCCATACAAATTAGCTATGTTGTTCTGCAGATATGTAACGTTTAGACTCTTCACAGCTAGGGTTTCAAACATTATTAGTCATGCAGTTTGCATTTTCGCTTGAAATTCGATTTATCAAAAACTTTTGGAAAGTTTGTTATAAGAACTGTCCTTGTAAATAATTACTAAACTTTACAATACTAATTCTTACTAGTTATATAAAAAAAAAACTTTACAATACTAAAATTAAATTTATTAAAGAGGAGGATCAAATTTTAAATTAAATTAGAAAATACGAGGGTCGGAGAAGGGAGAACCACATGAAACTTGCATATGATTAGGGCGTCAATGGGCATGTCATTGTTGTCCCTCTAATTGGCTCCACGTTCCATCATTTCTTCACTTTGTTTTTAGTTAAAAGTTATCATTTCTATTAAAATTATTCTTTTGATACTTGTAGGATTCCCTAGTGCTGCTACCGCTTTTGTCTATGCGTCTCAATGTCTATTTTTCTAGGGCCACATCAATCTATTATCCGATCTCTTATCCGAAAGTGACAACCGAAGCAACAAACACGCCGAATATAAATAATAATATGTATATACACAAGTGCATTTCATTTATTTTTATCGACAAATTAGGTATGGACGTATGGTTGTGTGGATCTTTTTTCTTTTGCTAATTTTAAATTTATATGAAAAGAGTTTTTTGCCCAAAAAAAAAAATATGAAAAGAGTTTTTTCTAACAGCGATCTTTATGGATACATTTATTTTTGAGAGGAAAATGAGTTCATGTTAGTATGTTACTAAATATTATTAGAAATGATTTAATTTTCGTAATTGATATATATGTAGTGCATTTATTATTAGGTCCTAAGTCCATTCCAAACGTCTAACACTACAAGAATAACTCTCTATACTGACAGTCAAATTCCATGCAAAGTTGTCGAATTCATGAAAGCCAGGAAATTTCCGAGGAATAACAATTTGTCGGAGTTTGACGGTCGGAAAACAGTATCTATCGTTAGTTTGTCGGAATCTACCGATTAAAAAGCTTTCTCTAAAAATTCTCGGAATGGATCGTCGGAAAGAGACGACGAACAGTTTCGTATCACTTATGTCGGTGATTTCCGAGGACTATTGTCGGAAAATTATAGGTACTCTCTGAGAAATTATCGACAAATACAACCAATTAAAAAAAAAATCAAAAACTTGTAGCCACGAGCCGAGCCGGAGCCGAAGTCTGATTCATCGAGGTCGCCGGTTTAATTTCTTGGGCCATGTGTTAGCAACATGAACTTTTGAATTAATTATATCACTATTAAATATAAATAAATGTGACAAACCGACCCTAACTGGAGACTATAAACGGTTTAGTAGAAAACAAAGTTAGATAAAAAAAACCCCAGACAAACCGGATACAACACACAAATCCCTAGCCACCACGCCGTAGAAGAAAACATCTTCAATCTTCGGAATGTCAGGTTTGCCGTGAAGATCTAGCCGCTGCAAGCATCGACCTTGCCTTCGATCTAGTTGAGAAGAAGAATTTACAGCAATGGAGGAGACGAAACGGTGCAAGACAACCCATCTCTCTCACTGTACGAAGACGCAGCTAGACTTCCACACACCAGAGCCTCTGTTCTACTCCCCCAAAACAGCACAAAGCTCACTAGATCTGATATTAATTTTATTTTTATTTCTATAACAAAAACAAGCATTATATGATAAGAATATAAAGCATAAATCTTTTTAGAAAAGCTTAAGATATTGATACCTTCGTCGTCGGCTGAAAATATTACAGAGACAAGGTTGAAATTTTTCTTGAGAAGATTAGATGACCATGGTGAGATCTAAGAAATATAAAGGCTTATTGGGAGATAGAAGATATAAGAAATGAATTTACTTGAAACCTCAACAAAATTATCACATACCAAGAAATTAGTGGTAACGATCTCGTCCTCACAACTACTCTGACGATTTCTGTCAAATTCTACGACAAATTTTTGTTTTTGAAAATAAATTCTCTAATAAATTTCTGATGTTTTGTTGTCCTCAATACTTCCCGAGAGATTACCAACAAATGTTCCGAGGAAATAAAGTTCTCGGAAATTATTTTTGGTACCCACAAGATTCTGACGATCTATACCCACAATACTCCGACAAATTCTGTTCATCGGAATTTGCCGAGAAGTTTTTGGTAAAATTGGTAGATTCTCGGCAATTTCTCATAAAGACCAAGCAAATATTCCGATGAATCACTTTCTCGAAAAACTATTGTCGGAGTTGGCGTTGTTTCCTTGTAGTGTAATTAGAATCTAACAAATATTTCGTATAGGGGTTGCATCTAGTCGGTCCTATTGGTTAATTTATCAGGAAATATGCATTATCATTTAATACCATACAAATCATAGCTCCTTTTGTGATATATTTCTGTGGTGTTACTATTTTTGAGTTAACTCCGCAACTTCTGAAGAGGCGTAATTAATAGTTTTTATAAATGAAGGAAACCATATAGAGAAGGCCAAGTGAGATGAGAAAAAAAAGGAACATTAATAATTAAGCAAAATGACTTTATCAGACTTTGAATACAGCCCAAAGTGTCGCAGGAATAAAGTGGCAAACAAATATGACTGATGCTGAAATTGAGCACGTGATGATTAGCTGAGTATAAATCACATTCGTACACAATTTTTTTTAATTATTATATTTCTATCTTACATATTATTTTGTTATATTTTTTAATTGAAATTGTTGTATTTTAAAACGCTGGCGGTGATGGTAAACTAAGAAACTAACGCAGTCTAAGAGGATTATGATCACAGTTCAATAGAGACAACGTCTAAAGAAAATGTCCACATGTACCCGAATACATTCGTGTCTCCTGAGTATTTCTATTTTCCCTAGATACTTGTATAATTTACATGTACTACCCATGCTGCAGTTTTGTTTTGTCTGCACAGATTTATTTACAGAATTCAATCCACAAACATAAAATAATGACATAATTAAATATATAAATAAAGATAGAAGACAGTTTATATTTCAAACACAACAAAACGGTATTATATTGTATATGTTACTCAACAATGTAAAATGGAAAAACAAAATAAATCAGGGAAAAGATAAATGGAGAAGCGAGAGAAGAATCAGATCTATTCCACCCAAATCACACGATCCTCGTACTATTTTATTAAACAAATGGACTAGATCATTTTCTATGTAGCTATCTGTTTCTCCTAATTAGTGACATATTCTGGTTGTGGCGAAACAACCTGAATAATACTAAAAGTTTGCGACAACTTTAAAAATACCTTAAAACATCATCAAAGTGTGTATGTATAATAATTTATCAAAAGTGTGTCATAACATAAACCTATACTGGAAGTGGTGTGGACGGTTCGGTTAAGGGTTAACTGTTGCAAGTTGTATTATTCTTTTAAAATATTTTAATTAAAATATATCATTGATCAAATACATTTGTACTTCGGTCATATAAATCCATTATTTATTGTTTTGAAGTTCAAACTATCATATACCGTGTTTATAATTATATATTCATTTAATTGAATATATTTTAAATGTACACCTCGTAAAGTTGTGAATATATTTGCTAGCACTATTTTGTCATTTTTTACGAAGGTAATATCATTATAATGAAAAGAGAAAACCTACAAAAGTCGATATCCTAAAAGACAGTACACCCAAGGCAAAAAATTTAAAAATAAGGATGCACTAGTAAAGAGTGGATACAGAGTACAAGATACAACTTAGCTGAGCCACTGAGGCATGGGTTTTCATAAGCCTCATGTTCTTTCTTCCAAGAATGATGTTCCCTAAAATATGTTAAAAAAAAAAAGAATGATGTTCCTGACCTCCCTGTCTATTAGTCTGAAGATTGTTCCAGCCGCTTTGAAAATGTTGTTATGCAGAAGGTTGTTCATTTGGAAATAACTTATAACATTGACATAACTTATAACACCGACATTTTTAATACAATGTTCTGTTGTTATTTACCAAGCTAAGTATAGCAGAAAGATATGAATTATGATAGCCATAAAGGCATAAACCATCTCTGTCATTCCTTTTTTGGTCAGCACTGTATTATTTTCAACTCGCATAGCTATTCAGTCTTTGTCAAATCATTTGAATAGTTCCAGAACCTCCAAAAAAAGATACGGCCACTAAATAATTATTTGGAATTCAATTGTTTATATCAATAATTATTTGGAATTCAATTGTTTATTTGGAATTCAATTGTTTATATCAATTTTTTATTACTATTAAAACGTTAAATACATTATTTTTCTTAATTTTACAAATATATTCTAAAATATCAACTTAAAATTATATATAAAAATAAATTATTTTAATTAAATTTTTATTTTTAATTTGTTTTTTTTTAATATTTAAATACTTTAAAAAAGCATTTATTTGATTAATCAAGTATTAGTTTTGGGATATTAAAAAATTATACTAAAGAGATAACTTAATGATGGTATTATACTAATGGGACAACCATATTGAATTTTTGTTCCATTTTAGCAATTTTTTTTTGAACTTTTGATCCATTTTAGCAATTTTTCCATTTTTTTTTTCAAAAAAAAGGTCGTTGTTATGCATTACGACGGGGCTTATATATATGGTCATATGCACATACTTTATTCAGTATAGAGAAGTAGATTGCAATGTCTTAGATCTTTAGTATATCTTCATATACTTTTTTAATTTTCGTGTCCATATGTTCCTGGAAATGAAAATACATAATCAATCAACGATCTACCATAGTTTCTCAGTTAGTTTCATATTCAAATGCATCAGAGTTCTCCTCAACAGGTCTATTGCTCTCTTGCCTTAAATTAGACGACATTTCTGGGTTTTTTTCCTCTCTTCTTCTAGGTTGCATGTAGACCCATATAATAATATTCACATCGGAGAAAACGAAAGAAAAAATGTCAAGAAAGCCTTGTTGTGTGGGAGAAGGGCTGAAGAAAGGAGCGTGGACCACCGAAGAAGACAAGAAACTCATCTCTTACATTCATGAACATGGCGAAGGAGGGTGGCGTGACATTCCCCAAAAAGCTGGTATATTACATATACACATTTTCTACAAAAAAAAAAAAAATTACATATACACATGAAATGCATGCATAATATATAGTTAAAAAATGCATCGTATATAGTTTTATACACATGAATGGTCTAATTGATGTTTATATGTCAATGGTGCTTATATAGGACTCAAACGATGCGGAAAAAGTTGTAGATTGCGTTGGGCTAACTATTTGAAACCTGATATCAAGAGGGGAGAGTTTAGCTACGAGGAGGAGCAGATTATCATCATGCTTCACGCTTCCCGTGGCAACAAGTAATATACTTTGTTTTAACATTACTTCTTCCAATTTTAAATTAAGAGCCTTCTTTTTTTTTTCCTTAGATTGAAAAGAAATATCGTTTTAAAGTTGCATTACATAAAATACATAAGTTAATCTTAAATCAAACTTGATTAAAAATATATTATCAGAATAAAATATCAGTCACGACTTCCATTTATAGGTAAAGTGACCAATTTATTCTGAATGTTTCTTAATTTGTTTTTTTTTTGTAACTTCTTAATTTGTTATTAAATTGTCAAAATACTTATTGTGAAACACGGGAGTATATATTAAGTTTTAGCACATGAGTACATATTTTGATACATTCTTCTTTTTGTTGTCGGCACAAGGTGGTCGGTGATAGCGAGACATTTGCCAAGAAGGACAGACAACGAGGTCAAGAACTATTGGAACACACATCTAAAAAAACGTTTGATCGATCAGGGCGTCGATCCCTTGACCCACAAGCCACTTGCTTCTAACCCTTATCCGGCCACGCCCACGACTTCTGAAGGCCAAGATGACTCAAACCCGAGTAACCTGGATGAGCAATCACAATCTGGTTCGATGTCTCCAAAGTCTCTTCCTATTTCATCAAGCTCCTGCAATCTACAGGTAAACAACAGTGATGAGACACCGAGAAACAATGGTTCCTTGAGCTCCAAGAAATGTTGTTTCAAGAAATCAAGCTCTACATCAAAACTGTTAAACAAAGTTGCAACTAAGGCTTCTTCCATTGGCAATATGGTATCAGCTTCCATGGAAGGATCCTTAATTCGCTCAACAACACTCTCTCCATGTCCCAATGATGTCTTCTCCGAAACTAGTCAAGTTCAGATGGACGAATTTGCACCATTTTCTTACTCATCTGATCAACACATAACTGATTATATGAAGGAAGATATAAGCATGGACTTTGATCTCAACAGTTCCGAATACGACTTCTCGCAGTTTCTCGAGCAATTTAGCAACACTGAAGCCGAGGACATTGGAGGATATAATCATGATCTTCTTTTGTCTGATGTCTCATCAACAAGCGTTGATGAAGACAATATGATGCAAAACATAACCGGTTGGTCCAACTTTCTTGTTGACGATTCCGATTTTCCTTATGACACAAACCTAGATTTCTACGACAAGAACTTGGTATGATCCGTTGGTTTCTTACCCCACTGGAGTTGGCCGGTTACTTTCGTCGTTTATCAAGCCCCCAAAATAGAGTTTCTCTTAAGTCTTTTTTTCAAGTTGATTAATGAAGGTTCACCATAGTCAATGTGGTTACTATATAACCAATAAGGAATTCTCTTTGTTAGAGAACCATGTGATCCCGTGGATCAATGAGTATTTGATTTGCGGGAGGCATTGTGTGTATTTCGATCTTTTGAAAGTATTTAATAAAGCTTGCATTTTCTTAATTGCATTATACTTCATATTTATGTCTTCGTCTATTTTAATCATACATGTTGACTTTTAAGTTTTTTTTCCAACGAATGTCATTTTATGTATTTCATGTAAAATTTCACATGAAAAAACTCAACCAACTCTATTCCTACTAATTCAGTTTGTCGCGCATTATTTTTAAAATACACAAATAACCAAATGGTGCAAAAAGAAATTAAGGCAGATCATTAAATTTCAATCAGTATTCAAAAGTATGTCAGTCTAAAGTAAACCAGTGGCGAAGCTATGTTGTGAGTGGATGGATCAGCTGTCCACTATGATATTTTTTTAGTTAGTATAGTTTTGTACAGAGTTTTTGTAATATTACTATTGAAAAGTTAAATTTGTAATTGTATGAATGATGTTTCATAGTTTTGTCCCATAAAATTTTTTTTCACAGATTCGCCACTGATCTAAAACATAACATTTATATAAATTCGTACGACATCAGACGGATGACAGTAAAACTTATCTTCAGATATCTCTTAAAGCATGATTATTGCAGGTCTCTTATGGAGGGTCTTTTAGCGAAAATAAGAGACAGTCTTTTAGCTTTTAATAAAAAAAAGTTAGAGATTAAAAGACGTCTCTTAGCTTTTTCTAGTTAAAAGCTAAGAGACTGTCTCTTATTTTCGTTAAGAGATCCTCCCTAAGAGATATACAATAATCATAATCTTATAGCTCTTATTTAGAAGATGTTGCTTAGCTATTTTTAGATGAAAGCTAAAAAATTTCTCTTATATTTGCTAAGAACCATGTTACCAAAAACATTCGAAAAAGGTTTATTTAACCACATGGAAATGCTGAAGTGACTTAGGAAAACTATGCTACATGTTCGAAATAATACGACAATGCTAAACCCATGTCACGCTGATATAAAAATAATATGTCTTAAATTTTATTTGAATATAACTATCCGTAAACGAAATTTCTTATAGAGATTAGTCTAGCTCTTTTTTAAGTCTATAATATCCCATGCTAATAAAAAGTGTCACCTGAAAATGTATTTTTACTAATCCGTTTGTGGATCTATCTATTCCGTGAATCCAGGTTCACAATCCTGTAGAGCATCGATCCCAACCTTTTCTTTATGAGTTCTCACTAACTCCATAATTAGGTTGTTGGTGCACTTCAAATCCAAGAATTTACCCTATAAATACAAATAATTAAAAAAAGAAAAAAAATATATATACTAAATTAGTGGAGTAGATTAAAAATTACTATAATTTATTTGTCTCATAAAAGTGATTGGTAACCATCAAACTAATGAGATAAATACAAATAATTATATATATATATATATACTAAATTAGTGGAGTAGAATAAAAAATTACTAGAATTTATTTGTTTCATAAACGAATTTGCAGATAAAATTTTATGTTACAGAAAATATCTTAAGATTATAGCACATTAGTGACTATATTGCTAATTTATACTCCCTCTGTTTCTAAAAGATCCATGTTTTAAAAAAAAAACTTTTGTTTTAAAAATATACATTTTTTACATTTTAATATATTAATAATAAAAATTTGTATATTTCCAAAAATATAATTGTATTTACTAAAATTTTATTGGTTTAAAATTATGGAGAATTGTTAATTAAAAAAATAATGCATTGGTAAATTAAATTTTATATTTTTCTTAATAAGTGTAAAAAATCTAAAACAAGAATCTTTTATAAACTGAGGAAGTATTCATTTAAATAAGCTACCGACCATATACAACTTCTCGAAAGCCCAAAAGCTATATTTGATTAAAAAATTGTATTCATAGTTAACTTTATTGATATCTTTTAAATTTACATTAAAGTATTGAGATCTTTCGTAATCATCGTGGGGCAGACCGCACCATCTTTTTATTTTCAACATGTTTGGAAGATAGCAAAAAAATTTATTGGCACGAATAATCGAACAAACAAGAAAAAGAGGTGTTTCCCAATTTGTGTATATATATGGTCCAGGAATACTTAATCATACTCAAAAGATAAAGAGCAATAAGTGAGCAAACATAATTAGTTTGGTGACTCGACAAATTTCGTGTCCAAACAAAGCCAATATAATAAAACATTCAATGATATAATTTTTTAGTAAAAATGTAAAGATATTATTACCAATTTTAAGTTTTTGACAGAAGTACATGAATAACAAAAAAAACAGAGCAAAGAAAAATAAAATCTAAACAACAACTTAGAA
This sequence comes from Brassica juncea, assembly GCA_018703725.1. Taxonomy (NCBI): domain Eukaryota; kingdom Viridiplantae; phylum Streptophyta; class Magnoliopsida; order Brassicales; family Brassicaceae; genus Brassica; species Brassica juncea. The sequence continues at coordinate 57,868,946 of CM031936.1, read as the reverse complement.
CAAGTCTAGGCAGGGACAGACACAACCAACCGAACCGCTAGCGAGTGGCCTCAACCAATCTGCATTTACCACTTGCCGCAAAAAGCTGAACCACATAATAACAAAAAGTGCTCCCCGTCTCTTTCTCTCAAATCTCTCTCAAATCAGATTTCCCGATCTTGCCTTCGGCGGCCATCTCCTCTCCTCGCCGTCGGAGGGCTTCTCATCTCTTTATCTCCTTTTCTTTGTTGCTCCATCTTCCCCCTTCGCCCGCCTCCGATATGTGATACAAGACCGTTGGGTTTTTATGTGGCTGCTCGTTAGGCCAGAGACTTATTATTCGGGATCTGGATTCGATCCGAGATTCGTTCCGGATCCGCTCCAAAAATAGGATATTCGGGACGTCCGGATCCGAATCCGGATAATAAAATCAAGGATCCGTCAAAACCGAATCCGGATCCGGATATCTTAATTTTTAGGTCCGAATATCCGGATCCGGATCCGTACTTTTAAAATATATTAATTTTTTAATTTTATTAATAATTATATTTGATATATTAATATTTACTCATAAAATTAGTTTTATAATACTATATATATTTTTAAAAAATATTATATTCATATTTATATTTATAAATCTTGTATAAATATTTAATTTATGTATATTTTAGAATTTTAATATTTTTAAAAATATTATTCTTTATTTTATTAATTATTTTACGAATCCAAATCCGGATCCGGATATCCGCAGATAGTATAATAACTAAACGGATATCCGAAAGCCCTGAATTCAGATCCGGATACTAAATCCACGGATCCGGCGAATCCGGATCCAGATACCCCAAATTTCCGGATATCCGGATCCATCCCACCCCTACTGCTCGTCAACAACTCAGTTAAACTTACTTTACTATATATTGTCTCTTTGCGACCCTTGATTCCTAAAGGTTGATTTTTTTTGCCAAAAAACCACACTCACCTTTTTCCGTGATAGGCTTCGGGTATACGATACTACATGGATTAAGCTAATCTAGTTCTACTTGGAAGTATGTTTAACGAGTGCCGGCTCTGAATATGTGCTCATAATGCATTTCTATTGGGTCCTCTTTTTTCTATTATTTTTACCTAATAACTTAGGGTCCTGATATGTTAAAATACATAATTTAAGGTTTAATTTTTAAATTTACATTAGTTTAACTGACTATTTTTTTTTTTTAAAAACTAGATTTTGACCCACGATTTCAATGTGCAGAATATTTCTTCGGTGAAAAATTTATATAATCATGTTTTCTCTTTATTTTAAGAAGGTTTCGGCATAAAATTTGTTACCTGAAACCCGAACCGAAGACAAACCAAAAATCTATCCGTACCTAGTTTGAAATGTAAGAAATACCATAATGGATATCTTATGGTGGCACAAAACATATATGGGTCCAAAATGTTATTAGCTGAATCTGAACGGATAACCCGCAAACCAAAAAAGCCAAAAAAATCCAAAAACCAAATCTAAATATCCAAATTAATCACAAATATAAATATTTGAAACATAAAGATGTACTTCAAATATTCAATTCTATATTTATTTTTGAAATGATATCTAAACATAAGTATTTAAATTTAAAATAAGTATCTTAAATATCCAATTCTGTATAAATAGGTATTTATTTCTTATGTTTTACTTTTAAGATTTGGATTTAATTTCAGATATATCCGAACCGAACCAATATAATTCCAATCTGAACGATATATGGTTATTTTATGAATTTCAGGAGGTGATATAAATTAGAAACAAAACTGATGTGTTATATCTAATCCCGATCTGTACTTATAAATTTATCAGAATGAGACATATGATTTGATATAAATTAAACTAAAATTCAAAATACTCAACCCGTATTTCAATGGGTACCTGAACGCCCAAGCCTAATTTAAAGTGTGTTTTATGTTTTATTAATTTTTATATTTGATAAATATTTTACATGTTTGTTGGAAAAATCCTTAAAACTATACTCATGAAAATATCAATAATAATATGTTTCATCATATCATTAAATATTAATATTATCTAACTATTCATATTTATTTTATCAAATATATATCTAATTTTAATACTCTGTCTTTAAGAATTATATTTTTAAGTATTTGGTGAGGGTTTTGAAAAATTTATTTCTTGTATTTGGATTAAAGTGCAGTTGTACATATACGAATTAGCAGGCATATATAGTTTTATTAATAAATAAAATATAATTAATTAGTTAGTTAAATTTACTGTTAATGTAAATTGAATTCATCATTTTTAAAATAATAGATTAGTTATTTAATTTCTTAATTTTAGGCTATGATATTATTTAATAATAATTAAGTTATGTATAGTAGAAATAGTAGAAAAGTTAGTTAAATGTAATAGCTCAATCTATATTATTTGTAAGTAGATGAAAAGTTATTCTATTTTAATTGTATTGATTATTCAGCACAATACCCATTTATATAAGTCGGGTCTTTGTTTAACATCTTAAACATTTAACATTGTGAACGGTTAGTTTTGAAGATGAAGAAACTTATGGATTAGAGTCAAAGAATTTTCATAGTCTCAGTATCTTGATCACCATTTATCATACATAGGTTCAAGACAGCATTTACGAACTGGAGTGTTTTTTTTTTTATCTTTGATTTATAATAGGTATATATATTCATATCTTTTGAATTTAAGTGCATAAAATTAACTATATGATGGTGGTCTAGTGATAGGTAGACTTTGAGTTGTTAAGCAACTCGGCTTCGAAAGCACTCAACTGCACTCTATCATATAACCATAAAGATATATGTCTATTATTTAAGGTCCATGTGAATATTTGGAAGGATGAGTTCATCCATATACTATATCATGCTTTAAAGATTAGTTTAGACTCTTCTGTAGGTGTTCAATATATTCAGATTAATAAAAAAAGTGCATATAGCTAAACTCTATATTTAGGTCTCCTCATCCGGCATTCAAGAACGTATAAACTCAATAGCATAGGTATCAAAACACATGCGAAGAACAACAGAATAAAGGAATTAATTTACAACCGTACAATATAATCCCACATCACGGGACCAGTAAGTTCACATAAAGTTGAATGTGAAGAAAAAAGTGATTACATATAAGTGGAGCTATCAGCCTATCACAATTTCAAACACATGGTCTGAGCAGCAAACCATATATAGTGTTATAAACAGTCTAGAAAAAACTTGGTAATTTTAATCACTAATATCAAGTAATCTACAATTCTGAAGATGCAATTTTAATTTGGATATTCTGGTATTTCGTAACTACATTAGAACTTCTATAAATTAATAAACACCATAATTATTAAATTTTACCGGTTTCGAGTTGAACCAGTGTAAAATTGGACACAATTCCATGAAATAATAAGATAATAATTTTTATAACTTTATATAAATATATGGTCTCAATATAAACATAACTTAGTAATTAATGTTCATAACATTTATATAAATATAATCAATATATTGCATAGTTTATTTTTCATTCATAGTGAAATTTATCTTTATTATTTCTTAATCTCCCTAAATATACTAATGTTATTTTGCTATTTTACACTAAAAATGCATTTATATTTACTGTGTACCCAAATAATCAAATAAAAATAATATAGAACTTGTATCAATAAAATTTAAGCAATACATATATCATAAAATTAAGTACTTCATATGTATCGATAAAACCCATTTCAAAAATATATAAATATATAAATTTTTTTTTGTGAATTAATAACTCTATAAATTAATAAATCTAACATTATTAATTTATAGAGTTTTTATCATATGTAAAGTATTTAATATACCCTATCGGACCTAAAATAAAAAATTAAAAAGGGTAGAGTCGCTTTTGATACAGTGGCTTGGGTTCTTTTACTTTCAAAATTGTGATTCATATTTCAAATTTAATTGCTTAGTATTATCAATACAAATATTTTCAGGGATGGATTCGCTTCGCACGTGCCATAACTTGAATATTGTGCCACAGTCTGTGTGGTGCAAGGTAGATTATTGTTGATAGTCAATCCATTGTTATTTTAAATTTTCTAAAAAGACATAATAAGTCTAAAAATCAGAAAATTTTAGATTAGATAAAATCTGGACCAGAGAGAATCTAAGAACTGGATTGTGGAGTTCCTAGTGGGACATTTGAAATCTGAATTAGAGAGAAAACAATGTTAATATGTATTTAAGATAGATAGCATCTGAGCCAGAGACCAAGAAAAAAAACAAAATGTGGGAGAGCCTAGAGTGATAAGGCTGTCACGTGGAATGAGCCCAAAAACGTGTACTGTTCAAATGTGTTGGCTACCTAACTTCCTTCCAGGGACTTGACATATCACTTAGAGCATCTTTATCCCAAGGTGCTTACAAAGAAGAGCTTACAAAAAATTTAAAAAAATAGTGGGGTGGGTCTCACTAAAATGAAAAAAACCGGTGCATATGCAGTTTATATAAGCACCGATGCCATTATCTTGTTTACACTGTTCGCGGATTCTACTGACATATGACGTTTTACGATTGATTCGTTTTTTTATTTTTATTTTTTAAATCATACAAAAAAAATAAAATTAAAATTAAAATAAGCACCCCAAAAGAGATTTCTGAGTTAAAGATGCTCTTATCTGCCATCTTTTCTGTTAGTATAGGTGAGTGGCTGATAAGTACTGGAGCAGCTAAATGAATTAATGGAACAACGGAACATCTATTGTAAACGATACAAACATTTTTACTGACTAATGAGACTTCAAAGTTTTTCTCCTATTACGCTTAACAAATGCAACTGCATATAACATAATCAAATATTCCTTTTTCTCTTGCAAAATGTTTATTAGGATCTAGATGCCTGATAATGCTTCTCTATGAATACAATTTTGAGTCCATGATGGAGCTCTGATTACAAATATGATTGGAGACGTTAACCTCTTGTTTGAGATCTCTCGTGCAATGAAATTTAAACTTGGGTTCTCCAGTTACACAGAACATCTTTTTAAATCCTGCTTATAATTTCTACATGCAACAAAGAAATTGTCGAAAATACTATCTGCAAATTACAGTTTTTCTTAAACTCTATATGTTACGCATTTTTATTTCTCTATACGCATCATATCTATTTATACATATAGTCTAATTGTTTTTAAAAAATGTTTTTTAAAGTCTTGCTAGGGATGAAACAGCATGGAAAGAGCGCAGACTGCGATGGACTAACTTCTTAAACCCCAATATCAACAGAGGGGGTTTAGCTGTGAGGAATCATCATGGTTCATGCATGTCGTGGCAATAAGTACAACGTCTTGCTTGTGTGGTTTAGTGTACGTTATAACAGAATCGGCAACGCTCATATATCTTCAACCTCCATCGAAGGAACCTTGAGATCTCCTATATGGTCTTCATGTCTCGAAAACTCATTATCTTCTTGACCATCCGAATTTTATGTATGGAACGGAACAAGATTCCGACAACAGTTTTTTTTTTTTTTTGAATTAATTTATCATTCTTTCAAAAATAAAAGACAGGAACTTTTTTTTTATGATGACTCGTCAACTGCTCATTAAGCTGGAGCTAACCGGTTAATCTCATAATATGGTATGCCCAAGATTAGGGTTTCTCTTTTTAGCAAAAAAAAGTCTAGGGTTTCTCTAAGCTAATTTTCAAGTTGTTAAACTATGTTACCATATGTATCATTTCGAAAGAGATTCCATGTATTAGAAAACCATTCGAACTGCGGAAAAGTTTCTAAAAAAACATTTTGTAAAATAAATGTTGGATAATTAAGCTTTATATGTACCTTTTTGACGGCGAATAGGAATTCAAACTTTATGTATTATATCATTCAAGAGTCCAAGATCAATGATCAGTAGCAAGAAAATTGCATTCCTAACCTGGCCAAAGTTGTCTGCAAATAAAACCGAATCTTAATAGATGTTGACTTTGTTTTTATGTGTGTGTCTGCACAAGAATCACTACTTAATTTGTCTTTTTCCTGTGTAATATTGTGAACGGTAAGATCAAGTATACGTTCAGACAAAGGGAATCAGTACCTCTATGTTCAGCGTAAGTAAATCATATAACAAAAGCAACTATCTATAAATGTAGAGGTAAACCAACATAAGTTTTTTTTTTTTTTGAGAAAAGGCCTAACATAAGTTTTATTATATCTGTAATATTTTTAATTTATTATGATCGTATATGCTGCATATCGATTGATCATCACTTATACTAATATTAGAGAAAAAATTAGCATGGTCCTACAAGAAGATGAGACACACAAGTACAAAAATAATTTTAACAAAAAGGGTTAAAATGGTTAAAAAACAAAACTCTAGTCACATCAGTCAACTCAGCGCCAAATCGGGATTTGCTTTCGTAAGGAAAAAAAAGAAACATGCAAAATCTAAAAAATGTCGTGAATGAGTGAAAAAACTTATTATTATTCCATAGTTTAAAGACTATATATATACAAAATTTAGATCGTCATAAATAGACCGTTATAAGATAAATAGAAAACTAACAATTCCTAGTCTAATTAGAAAAATGTAAATACAAATATGGAAAAGTACAAAGTAGATAAGTAAAAGGAAAACATAGTACGGGCCGTCTCTTCCTTCCTTATGTGGTTATGGGCCGTCCTCCATATGATTTATAACACTCCCCCTTGGACGCCATAACCGTTCAAGGTTCGTAATATGCTTAATGTTGTCTCATTAAAACCTTACCAGGAAAACCCAGTGGGACAAAACCATGGTGAAGGAAAAAGAGTACAACATATACTACTCCCCCTGATGAATGCATCACTGAAGGTCTTTCAGTCGACGCATCCCAAGCTGATGAATGAGCTTCTTCAACGTCGCGGTTGGTAATGCCTTAGTGAACAGGTCGGGTGAATTGTCACTGGATCGGACCTGTACCACTTGGACCACACCAGCCTTCTACATCTCGTGTGTAAAAAAGAATTTGGGCAGGATGTGTTTTGTCCTGTCCCCTTTGATGTATCTATCTTTGAGTTGAGCAATACATGCTGCATTATCCTCATACATCACAGTTGGACCCTTGTCTTCTGTCATCCCACAATCTGATCGTATATGTTGGGTCATCGACCTCAACCAGACACACTCACGGCTGGCCTCATGTATGGCCAATATTTCTGAATGATTTGAGGAAGTGGCCACGAGTGTCTGCTTCATTGAACGCCATGAAATGGCCGTTCCACCATGTGTAAACACATAGCCTGTCTGAGATCTAGAATTATGTGGATCCGAAAGGTATCCAGCATCAGCAAATCCAACTAAACCATCTTTGTTTTTGTTGGTATAAAACAGACCCAAATCTTTCGCTCCTTGTAGGTAACGAAGAACATTTTTTATCCCGTCCCAGTGTCTTTTGGTCGGACAGGAGTTAAACCTAGACAGTAGGTTCACGGCAAAGCATATATCAGGCCGTGTGTGAGTTGTTAAATATATCAATGCTCCAATGGCACTGAGATATGGCACTTCGGGACCAAGGACATCCTCACCGTCCTCCTTGGGACGAAATGGATCCGTGTCCAAATTCAGAGATCTCACGACCATAGGGCTGGACAAAGGGTGAGACTCGGACATATTAAATCTCTTGAGTACTTTTTCTGTATATGCCATTTGATGCACAAGGATTCCATCATTTATGTACTCAAGCTGTAATCCCAAACATAATTTTGTTTTGCCGAAGTCTTTCATTTCGAATTCTCTCTTTAGATATTCGACTGTTTGGGAAATCTCTCCAGAGGTTCCAATGATGTTTAAATCATCAACATACACGGCTATAATCACAAAGCCCTTATTTTCAAATTTCTTTATGAAAATGCATAGACTGATAGGATCATTTCTGTATCCTTCTTTTACTAGGTACTCACTTAATCTGTTGTACCACATCCGGCCAGATTGTTTCAGTCCATAAAGTGATTTATTCAACTTTATGCAGTGTTGTTCACAAGAGCTCTCTTTATTTTTCAATTCAATACCCTTTGGAACTTTCATTTAGATTTCATTATCCAGTGGGCCATATAGATATGCTGTAACGACATCCATCAATCTCATATCTAGATTTTCTCTTATGGCCAGACTTATCAGGAATCTAAAAGTAGTTGCATCCACCACATGGGAATATGTTTCCTCATAATCGATTCCTGGTCTCTGTGAGAATCCTTGTGCAACGAGTCGGGCCTTATACCTCACGACTTCACAATTCTCATTTCTCTTTCTCACAAAGACCCGTTTGTATCCCACTGGTTTTATATCATTTGGTGTTCGGATTATTGGACCGGAAACACCTCTCTTCTTTAAAGAGTTTAACTCCACATTTATGGCTTCTTTCCACTTAAGCCAATCTTTTCTTTGCATGCATTCATATATAGACGTGGGTTCTTGATCCTCATTATCCATTAGTTCGAGTGCTACCTCATAAGCAAATATATTTGTGATGTCGACATCTTTTCTATTCCATTGTTTTCCAGACAGGACATAATTTATTGAGATCTCATTATTGTCCGGACCATCAGTACCATGAACCCCGGCGTCCTGAGGATCACTGCTTGGTACGTCCGGACCAATATCCATTTCTATGGATTTATGTGCGCTCTCATCTCGGGTAAGATCGGCCACTTCCTTGTCTGGAGTTCCAACCTCGGATATATCATCTTTCTTTGCTTTTCGAGGTTTCTTATCTATGGAACCAATTAGTCTACCACGTTTCAAACGTGTTTTGGAATCTGTAGCAACTTGATTTTGTCCCACTTGAACATCAATCTGAACTGGTGCATTAATAGCTGGTACATGTGACTTAGTCACTCTTTTCGGGTCAGCAAAGGAATCTGGCAATTGATTAGCTAGCTTTTGCAAATGTATTATTTTCTAGACCTCAAGATCACACACTTGAGTCCGAGGATCTTGCCAATTTATGGATGTCTGATTCCATGATATTTCTTTTACCAGCTTATTATCTTCCCCTAATGCTGGAAGTTAGGATTCATTAAAATGACAATCCGCATACCTGGCCTTAAATAAATCACTAGTAGTTGGCTCAAGGTGTTTTATAATTGTGGGGGAGTCAAATTCAACATATATTCCCATCCGTCTATGTGGTCCCATCTTTGTTCTCTGTGGTTGAGCAATAGGAACATAAACCGCACAACCATATGTTTTTAGATGGGAGACGTCTGGCTCATGACCCGTTAGTAATTGGGATGGGGAATATTTGTGTTCACTAGATGGTCTGATGCGTATAAGCTCGGCCGCATGAAGGACCGCATGTCCCCATGCTGAAACCGGCAGCCTCAACCTCATGAGTAATGGTCGGGCAATCAGCTATATTCGTTTTATAAATGATTCAGCTAAGCCATTTTGTGTATGTACATGTGCCACAGATTGTTCCACTGTTACCCCCATGGACATACAGTAATCATTAAACGCCTGGGAAGTGAATTCACTAGCATTATCAAGACGTATAGTATTCAAAGCAAAATCTAGAAAATGAGCTCGTAATCTTATTATCTGAGTTAGCAATCTTGGAAATGCCAAGTTACAGGTCGATAGGAGACAGACATGCGACCATCTGGTCGATGCATCAATAAGGACCATAAAATATCTGAATGTTCCACAATGTGGGTGTATTGGTCCACAAATGTCTTCTTGTATTCTTTCCAGAAAATTAATAGTTTCCTTTGTCACCTTAATAGGTGATGGCTTTACTATGAGTTTCCCTTGTGAACAAGCAGTACATATTAAGTGTTTAGGGATAACTCGTTTTTCTTTTAGTGAATGGCCGCTGGTATTATCAATCAATTTACGCATCATAGTTGACCCGAGATGACCCAGCCGGTCATGCTATAAAGTGAAATTTTCGATGGCTGCTTTGTTAAATGTGGCATTGGCCTCAATCATACTGACTTTAGCATGATAAAGACCCGTAGATATTGCGGGTATTGATTCTAAGACCTTCTTTTGGCCATGGGCAATTTCAATAATCTGAAGGAATTCTTTATTTCCTTCGCCCTTAATCTCAATATGATATCCATTCATTTGAATGTCTTTGAATCTTAATAAACTTCTTTTAGAGCTGAGAGAATACAAAGCATCCGAAATTTCGAGATGTGTTCCCATAGGTAACAAAACGTTGGCCTGGCCGTGGCCCTCTATGAGACTAACTATACCCGCAATGGTGGAAATGTTGGCGTTTTAAAAGGTTAGATTTATGAAGTATCTTTTGTCTCTTAAGATTGTGTGGCTCGACCCACTATCCACCACAAATACATCTTCTTTCATTTCTAAAAATAAAATGTAGGATGATACTTAGAGATTTTATTACACAGCCATGTCCTCTCCATCCACCACGGCCTCGACCGTGTGGTTTACCATGATAGACGTGGTTAGCCTCTTTATCAGCCTCAGTGGCCGCATGGGCTTCAGGTAATGGTGTGGATCCTGGAGGTCTCATCTCACTGTTCATCATCAGTAACTCATTATTTTGCTCAGCAAGTAATAAGCATGAAATCAAGCTTGCATAAGTCTTGAATTCTTTTGCACGGCACTGTTGCTGAAGCAACACATTGCTTGTGTGGAAGGTAGAGAAAGTCTTTTCAAGCATATTTTCCTCTGTTATATTCTCACCATATAGTTTAAGTTTAGACACGATCTTAAACATTGCTGAGTTGTATTGATCCACAGACTTATAGTCTTGGATCCTGAGGTTTTTCCATTTGTGTCTAGCCTTTGGTAACATGATCGTCTTTTGATGATCGTATCTCTGTTTCAATGCATTCCAAAGGTCTAGAGGATTCTCAATGGTTAAGTACTGATTTTTGAGACTCTCAATCAGATGATGGCGAATAATTAATATTGCCCCATAACGATCTTTTTCGTTAGCATTGTTATTCTCGGTAATACAGTCACCGAGACCCTTGGATTTTAGAATGATCTTTGTATCAAGAGTCCATTGTAAGTAATTGTCTCAAGAGACATTTAGGACAGCAAAATCCAGGTTATTGATTTTCGACATCTGAAATCAAACATATATATACTTTTAGAAATTTTATATCTTTATATCAATACTCTATGGCACACGCATCAAAAAAAATTTCTAACAAGTATATATGATGCAAAAAATATGATCAAGGTTATAATGCATTAGGTCACACGACCATTAGGTCACACGACCATACTGGATAAAGCCACACGACTATAATGAATCATCAATCCTAATGCTTGCTAGAGGCGCATCGATCGATACTCCTATAGGGTCATCGATCGATAGACGCGAGTCATCATCGATCGATACGTGCAATGGCAGGTCGATCGATCTATGGTTTATGGAATGATCTCGAACCAGAAAAGGAAATTATGATTAGGGTTTTTGAGAAAGTAGTTGGCAATTTGATTAGGGTTTAGAGGTGGTCGATTTTTAGCTAGGGTTTTTAGAGAACAACTCGTGCTGATAACGTGTGTGAATCAGTGAGAAAACTTATTATTATTCCATAGCCTAAAGGCTCTATATATATACAAGGTTTAGACCGTCATAAATAGACCGTCATAAGATAAATAGAAAACTAATAATTCCTAGTTTAACTAGGAAAAGGTAAATACAAATATGAAAAAGTATAAAGTAGATAAATAAAAGGAAAATAAAAACATAATATGGACCGTCATAAATAGACCGTCAAAAGATAAATAGAAAACTAACAATTACTAGTATAGACTGTATATTCCTTACTCATGTGGTTATGGGCCGTCCACCATATGATTTATAACAAAAACAAATTGCTGTCAATCCTACACCAAACCAAATCCGGTTCGACAATACCATGATTGCTAATTGGTTTCGAGACATAAAGAACCGATGGTAAGTTAAATTACGAAACTAACCTTAAAGCTAAACAATCAGAAGTCCCAGAAGTCAAATCTGAACCGATCTTTCTAGCCCTTTGGGAGTGATTGGGAGGCACAAGTCAGCAATGGAGAGCCAAGCATTGAAGATAAACTCCTTTACATCTCCCACGAGCTCTACGTCACACGTGGCGTCTCCTTGGATCTTCAGAGCTCCTCTTTCCGGAAAAAAGTCGAGATTTTTATTGTTTTTTTTTTCTTGTTTGAGAGACTAACGAAGAAGATCGGAGATATCGAAGGTTTAACTTTTTCTCACAACCCACCAAATCTATAGTGTGCGATTAGCTATTGGAGTGGACATGTCGAGCTTTACTGCTTCTTTGGTCACTGGGGTTGGCCTGAGACCGGAAAGGCCGCTTTTTTACCTGCCCACTTCGTTTCCTTCCTCGAGGTAACATCAGGTTAAGATGATTTTGAATGGGTTTGCTCGAAAGTTAGAATCTTGATCTGAATCGTTGGAGTTCAAGAACCTAGAGAGAGAGATAAAGTTGTCTCTTTTATACTTGTAGTGTAGTTTCTCATAGAGTATATTACTATGCGTCTCATGTGTTCGTAGAAATGCCTGAACCAATATGTTTTGTAATGTGACCTTTCTCAGAAGAAACACTCGCGGTGTTGTTAAGGCCTCATCTCGGGTTGATAAGTTCTCCAAAACCGATATCATTGTCTCTCCATCAATCCTATCTGCCAACTTCTCCAAATTGGGCGAGCAGGTTTGCTTTCTCTCATTGATCAATCACTTTCCAATGCTTCTCTACTTTGCTGCTTTATATTCCTGTGTTTCGGTTTTCTATCAGGTAAAAGCAGTTGAGTTAGCAGGCTGTGATTGGATCCATGTTGATGTGATGGATGGTCGTTTCGTTCCCAACATTACAATTGGACCGCTAGTGGTTGACGCTCTCCGCCCTGTGACTGATCTTCCACTGGATGTCCATCTTGTAAAGCTTTAATGCTGCTTCCCTTTGTCTTTACTGTTTCCTAAGTTTCGCCTGTTAATTTCAGATGCTTCTTATGTCAGATGATAGTGGAACCTGAACAGAGAGTGCCAGATTTCATCAAAGCAGGTGCGGATATAGTTAGTGTACATTGTGAGCAGTCCTCCACCATCCATTTGCATCGGACAGTCAATCAAGTAAGATTCTTTTACTCCTACCTGTTTAATGCTTCTTGTAGACACTTACATGCTCTGTTGGTTGCATATGTAGATTAAAAGCTTGGGAGCTAAAGCTGGAGTTGTGCTTAATCCTGGCACTCCCTTGACTGCAATTGAATATGTATTAGACTGTGAGGCTTCTCTGCACATGACTGAACATTTATGCACTTTAGCTATTCAATAAAGGTTGCTCTGATTGGATTTTCTCTTTTGCTTGTGGCAATCAGCGGTTGATCTGATCTTGATAATGTCTGTGAACCCTGGGTTTGGTGGGCAGAGCTTTATCGAAAGCCAAGTGAAGAAAATCGCAGACTTGAGAAGAATGTGTGTGGAGCTGGTATATACACATCTATCTACTCAGCTTCATTTCAAGTTTATTTTGCAACATAACCAGAAGCTTTCTTCTCTCCTGAAACCATTTGCTTGGGGTGTTTGCTGCAGGGAGTAAACCCATGGATTGAAGTCGACGGTGGAGTCACTCCCAAAAATGCTTACAAGGTGAAGAATCTTGAAACAGTGTGCCTTTAAAAAAAACACCGAGTCACGAGTCTTTGGTTTATGGTTGTGTTTAAAAGGTTATCGAGGCTGGAGCAAATGCTTTAGTGGCTGGATCAGCTGTCTTTGGAGCCAAAGACTACGCCGAAGGTATATACATTGTCTCCTGCCTGTTAACTGAACTATACATGAGTTTGTGAGTGGCGACACTCTGACATTGTTGTCTGTTTCGTTTCTAATACTTGCAGCTATAAAAGGAATCAAAACTAGCAAGAGACCAGAAACAGTGGCTGTGTGATCTTAAGAGGTTGAATAAAGTGATATCTCCTCATGTTTGTCTCAAACCTTAATTAGTATGTTTCCTGTCTCTAATCTTATGAAGATTCTTTTGCAGAGAAGCTTGGAACAAACCTCGGAACAAGGTTACTTGAGCAGCTTACAAACACATGTAAAAGAGGCAAGGAATGTGTACAAAGCACTCTTCTGTAAACCCAATTTCAAAAGCTAAAACCCTAAAAAGTAAATTTATTTTCACTTTGCGTAACCAACCGGTCAAAGTAACCTCCAGCTTCATATAATAAACCCCATCGAATGATCCTATTCAGAAAACAAAGTCCAAAGCTTTTTTAAAATTAACCGCGATCCAACCCGACCCGTTAAGAAAAAATAAAAAAAAACAACTCTTTGATGGATCCAGAAGATAGATCCGAGATCGCCTTCTTCGACGTCGAAACGACCGTGCCTAAGCGCGGCGAGCGTTTCGCGATTCTCGAGTTCGGGTCCATCCTGGTATGTCCAAAGAAGCTCACGGAGCTCCGAAGCTACACGACTCTGGTCCAACCCGCGGATTTGAGTCTCATATCTACCCTGTCCGTTAGGTGCAACGGTATCAGCCGCGACGACGTCGTTTTGGCGCCTCTGTTCTCTGATATTGCTGATACCGTCTATGACATTCTCCACGGTCAAAAACTTCTTTTTTTTAATTACAAAGATAAAAAAGTGCTCACCTTTTGTGGAATCAAATGTCAAAGATGCTTTGTGTATTATATATTGCAGGGAGGATATGGGCAGGGCACAACATATTGAGGTTTGATTGTGCAAGGATTAGAGAAGCTTTTGCTGAGATTGGTCGCCAGCCTCCTGAGCCTAAAGGTGCTATAGACTCATTGGCTTTGCTAACTCAGAGGTTTGGTAGAAGAGCTGGTGATATGAAGGTACAAGATCACAGTGTTGAATGATGGATTTTGAGTTTAAAGGTGATACTTTGAGAAGTCTTATCATATATGCTTTGTTTCTGCAGATGGCAACTTTGGCTACATATTTCGGACTTGGCAAGCAAACTCATAGGTATGTCATAGTGTTCTATAAATCGGTCTAGCTCTGTCTAGTCCGGACCTAAATAAAACGATTTTTTCTGTACCAATTTTTGAAAAAAGTTTGGTTTAAGCACTCAAAAAATTGGTGTAAGCCCTCGCCTAATCAATAATGTCATATGAAAGACGCCTAACTATATCTTGAACACTATAGTCAAAAGCATATGGGATCTAAGTTTCTTTACCATAAACTTATCAAAAGCTGTTGGGCTCTGATTATTTGTATCTTTTCTCAGGAGCCTTGACGATGTTAGAATGAATCTTGAGGTTCTCAAATACTGCGCCACTGTCTTGTTCTTGGTATGTTCTCTTTAGTACTGTCTCCTAACAGCTCCTTGTAACAAATGTTTTTTAAAAATTGGATTTAATCAGAGGCAATGCTTATATATTTTCGCAGGAGTCTAGTCTCCCAGATGTACTTGTAGACAAATCAGTATCTCCAGTAACCACTAGTTTAAGGAGACATCTCAGAGCATCTTCCTCCCACGAGGATAATACTCTGATAAGCTCTCTTAGGCTACCTTCCATTGGTGAGAACAGTGTAGCTCAGCCAGATCCGTTTAACATGAGCTTCTTGAGAAACGAAATGGCTTCGGACAACAACCTTCAGTTAGACACTCTCATGGAAGAAGAAGAAGAAGAGAATCAGCCATCTGATACTGTTGTCTCTGAGAATACAAGTGGCCATGAGGGATTCTTGGCCCCTGATGCTATCTCTCTACAAAACATCAGAGCGGTTCTTGTCCCGTTTTATCATGGAAGCCAACAAACGAGACTAAAGCTCCTCCACGGCGATTCCCCTCTGCAGCTCTACTGTTCTTGTCTGAAAATAAGGTTTGGAGTCAACGGGAAGTTTCTAGACAACTCCGGGAGAAGGAGATTAAACTTTGTTGTTGATCTGAACCCAAGGCTGTGCAGTATACTCGAAGCATGTGACAGCAATGCGCAGAAAGTGTCTGTTGATTCGGGTTCCTCGTCAGACTGGAACACGATGGTGATTCCAATGAAAGGGTTTGTAAACTGTCCTAACGCAAGGATACAGTAAGTCACCTTACTAATAAGTAACCTCTCCCTTGCCTGCTTGTTTTAGTTTCTCACTGATTAGTTTCATTGGGTTTTTTCCTGCAGTATACCGACTGAGATAAGTGGAGATGCAGCTCGATATGCAATAGAGGTACACCAGAGAGAGTCCTCTGGAGATGCTCAGAGTCTAATCTCCAGCAACCCGAGTGGAGAGGAGCTTGAATCATTGCTGAACCCGGGAAGTGTTGTGGATGCATACCTGTCTCTGGAACCGTATGATTATCAGCAGAAAGCTGGAGTCCGTCTCGTTGCAAAAAAGTTAGTTATACACTCGTAAAATCACACACATAATCATTAGCACCAGGAAAAAAGAAAGAAACTGGAGCTTAGTGGATGTAGGTATACACACACACACGCACACACACTGTATTCATGTAGTTTGAGACTGTGTACATAAAAAAAGTTCGAAATAAATGCAATCCAAGTTTGTTGTATAGTTTCTTCTGCGTCTTTTGGAATCTTTAATTCTCTATTGAGCGACTAATAATCTTTTGTTTTTCATTAGTGCAGATACTGAAAAGAACATTTGATATTGTAGCAAGATAGATATTTACAAACTAAATAGACTTTACATTATCTCTCTCTTTCCCTCTACCTAAAACCTGTACAACTCTTAAATCACGAAAAGAAAATATAAACAGGAAGGAATCCTAAGTTACAAGTTAGACAGAACTAATCATGTAATGTGAGTGGAGGAAAGGCCTGCCTCTTATCATCCAACGGTTCCTCCATATCCCCCCTAGGCGAATCTCGCTCCCATTTATGAGCCTGTTTTAACTGCACAAACCGCTATGTGCAACTTTGCGGAAAGGTTACTTCAACAGCACGGCACAGCCTCAGTTGGCATCATAAAACCACATTGGTTTGCTTGAGAGATGAAGGCAGAGTTTGCAAAATAAGATTTTATGTTTTGGGCTCAGCTCTATCATCAACTGGTTTTTTTTTATTCCTTGAGACCGACTCCTTTTGCCTTCTTCATTTCCGCTATCTTCTTCTCCAGTTCCTCTTCCTTGATATTTTCTTCTTGTGCTTTCTTGAACAGCCTTATAAATTTCAAGAGGGTGACAGCAACTGCAGCAATCGATCACTCAATATTGTTATTAGCTATAGAAATAATAACAATGAACCACTTTCTGTACAGAAGAGGATGAAGTTTATATTCGGTGCCAAACCTTGTTCAAATGGATAGCATTTGGGATCCTCGCTGAAGTAGTACGAAAGTCCATCAGCATTTTGTCCCTGTCCATTGAAAAAAGATCATTTCAGGGTCAAACATTTTGTGGAGTTTGAGAGCTTTGGGATAGCTAGTACAGTTTTACAAATTACCACGACGGAGTAAAGTCCAGACACAGTTTTAGTTTCAGCTTCTGCAATGGAAATGAAGTCCTTCAATGTCTGTCATCAAAAAAGCATAAAACTAGGTTTTTACTTTTTAGGATCTGCAATTAGTTAACTCTTATAAAACAGATGAAATGATAATGATTTAGCTATTGTGGCACAATCATGGAAACAAAACTCAACTTCATAATTGATTAAAATAATGAAAGACAAAAAAAACATACTTTGCAGAAAACTTGAGAAACAGGACCATCACGTTCGGATGCAGTGAGCTCCTGTTCCAGCATTTCTAACGCTTCTGTTATATCTTTCATTTCCTCAACCAGCGACTTCAGTTTTATCTGAATAGACGAGGCAATCATATGATGAGCCAGTTACAACTACTATGTAGAGGACAAATAAAGAAGTAAAGAACAAATGCAAACCTTTGAAGCCGATTCAAGACTTTGAAGATCCTTATGGAAGTCCAGTAGATGTGACGCCTTAAAAGCAAGAACCTGGAGAAAGAAAGAAAGACAAGGGTTACAAGATTATGTATCCCTCCTGAGCCAGACCATTTTCTAAAACTATGCTCGACAGACTCTAAAGGCTGCTTTACCTTGCAAAGATAACGCATGAGAGTCATCTTGCTGTTAGCAGCACGTGTATCGCTTAATTTTAATAAACTGTCCAGAGTAAATGCCACTGCAGCGCCTGCAGAAAGCAGAGCAAGAGCATTATCAACCACAAAATGGATTTGCGTTCAGACAAAAAAAAACAAGTATATGATGCAATGAAACAAAGCTCACATTGAACAGAGAAACGTTAAGAAGTGTTTTGAGAAAGAAGATATAGAATAAGAATAACATAATGTATACTTACCTCTCAGAGTTCCTTGGTTCAATGTGTTGCCCAGGCCAAGAATCCATTTCAAAATTTCTTTTAGCTTTTGTGAAGTACAGACCTAATGAACAAGCAATTAAGAGAAACAGTCTAAGAAAGAGAAATGCATATGGACTACTCAAAGATTAGAGCTAATTCTTTAATTCATGCAAAGCATCTAACCTCCTCACACGCAGAATTTACCGCATTTAAACTTTTCTTGAATTCTTTTACCTGTACAAAAAATCATCATTAACAACAAAAGCAATGGTAGAGACACTGATGAACCCCCAAAATTTTCCTCCAAATTGAATCCGATAGACAGAAAATAACAGTAATAGCACCGAACCTGAGTGTGGAACTGAATCTTGATGTAGAATACTTTAAGCTTCGATTCTACTCGTGGCACCTTCATTAGCTCTAGGAAATGCTGCGGTAACATAATGAATGAGAGACCAAAACGCATTAGCTAATCAAATTGCTAAACTACTTTTTGGCGAGAAATAAAGGTTGGTAATATCATGATCCTAAACATACCTGCTCACACTTTCCCAAGTTTGTCTTGTCACCACTGTAGTTCTGCAGCAAAACAGTCAATTACAACCAAGTTTAAGGAGTCCTGTCAGTAAAAAAAGTGAATAATGGTAACAACAAGGAATGATATATTTCACAATATATACCCAAAATAAAGACAAGTAAATAATGATACTCAAAAGAAAAGAAGTAACCTTAACAAGTTTCATCTCGTCCTTAGTTGGACAAATCTTTATAAGTTTCTCTATCTGATCAATATCTAATATAGTATCATCCATTTTCAGAACTGCAGCCTGGATGGTGCATGGAAAATTGTTGAACAATTATTTATAAGAGATTAAGCAGTAGTGAGTTGTAATCAACTAAAGTAGGTTTTGGAGATTACCATCATCACATGCAGCGGCATCTTTACTCTTGAAAGCAAAATTTCCACATTATGGGCTCTCCTACGTTCAATCTGGAAACCATAAGAAAAACAGTAAATATTCAATCAGAACGAAAGTATTTATTATCTTGTACAAGATACGTAGGTGTTAATGAGTCCAGGCAAATCACAGCATTTTTTATGTCACTTGATTATAAGTACATGATCATAGTCTCCACTAGAAAAGTCTTTAGAATATATAACATTACCAGTTGAACTTTTTGAGGTTTTGCCAATATCGCTTTATCCACCCGTTTTGGCACTGTAGCAGGGAAAAGGGTCTCCATTTCTGATACGTCAAATATTGGTGCACTATTAGACAAAAAAAAAAAAAAATCAGAATCTGTTTCTTTCTTCTTTTTTTTTTGTTTGAAACAAAGGTGCAAGAGAGATATATAAAAGAAATAGGAATGCAAAGAGAAAGTTCAATACATTTGTCCTTCTCCATGTCTCGGAAGCTCATCCCATACGCTCCCTTGCACGGGCTTTTTTACTTTAACCCAATGAAAAGGCTTTAGAGAAGACTTCTTTTGAGCTGAAGACCCCAATCCTAGACCACGCCCTGTTCCTGCACCGTTGAGATTAGGAGGTCCACCACCAGGAGGTCTCGGTCCAAGAGGTGGAGGAGGTCCACCACCTGGAGGACTTGGTCCAGGAGGCGGAGGAGGACCAGGAGCACGAACACCTGGAAACTGTGGAGGAGGCGGTAGAGGTGGTAGAGGTGTAGGCTCTAAATAGTTCGGGGAATCATTGCCTTCTACATCAGCTTCGTGTTCAGTCTCTGCTGTTCTAGAATCATTTTCTTTTGCTTCCATGGTCATTCTCTTTCGCTGCTCATCACCATCGTCTATTTCTATATCCTTCACTGAGTCGATATTGGTATCTGCTTTGCCATCTGACCTATACTGTTCACCATCAACAGTGATATCTTTGACTGGAGCCTCCCCATTCACATCATGTTTATGATTTGAACCATCAGTTGCACAATCTGAGTCAGTCTCCTTGGCCTCAAAAAATTCTTCATTTATATGTAAATGGTTCTCAATTTCTGACATTGGGGATGTTGAATAAACCGAGATGCCACTATGCCAGCAGTTTTATAGCAAAAATGATCATTCATTTTAGAATTACTTACCGTCGTTACCGACCTAATTAAACGTATAGAGGTGGACTTTTTTTAAAGAAAGAACGAGGAAATGTTTCGTCTCATCCTACGTGGAAATGTTAGTCCTGTCCTGATACACTATACGTCTATACGACCAGACCATTCTCTTTCATTCTCTAGGTGTTTTGTCTCATCCTACGTGTAATTGTATAAAAAGATTTATAAAATTACAATCGCATTTTTCTCTGTCATAATAGAAAATATAGTTATCTGACCAAAAACAAAAATTAAACATAGATCTGATTTCCAACTGTCCAAACACGTTATTGACACATAAATGTCACAAAAATATACATATTTTAAATTCGTAATCTTATTATATAATCATTTCGGAATATGGACAAGCAAATATACGCTGAATCACAAACATGTGCTATGTTTTGGAAAAAAAATAATGTGATTTTTAAGTGATCGGTGATTCCGCGTCTTGGGTGATTGAATTCTTCAAGAAACATGGTGCAATTATTGATTGACGGACTTTCTTTGTTTATTAATTTATCTGGTAAACGATGGAGTATTTGTTTGTTAGTTATGATAAAACAGATAACAGTTGGTTTCTTAACGAAGGCAGTCTAGCACAAAGTCAACTCTTTGTATTGTAGTATATAACAAATTTCTTAAATAGCATAAAATAGTTTTATTATAAAATAGCACATAAGTAAAAAATATCAAAATTAAAATTCAATTATTTATAATAGTTTTTCAAAAAAAAAATATTTATTGAAAAAGAAAATAAATATAATTAATTTTAAATTTTATATCTTAAATCATAAATCTTACAATTTAAACTATAAATTTAAATTCTAAACCCTAGCACTTAAGTTCTAAATCTAAACACACACACCAAAATCTAAATTCTAATCTTTTAACTGTATGGTTATACTCCCTCTGTCCCACTTTAAGTGGTGTTTTAGGGTTTTTTTTTTGTCCCATTTTAAATGATGTTCTCTTTATCCTAGAGAAAATTAAATGTCAATTTAAATTTCTGACCAATTACAAAACACTGTATCTTTTTTTAATTGGTTGAACTAATTTTATTAAATGATATTTTTATGCAATCAAGATAAATTACATAGAATTTTGTATTTTCTTAATCCTTGTGAAAAAACCTTAAAACCCACATAAAATGGGACAGAGGGAGTATGTGTTTTGTATCTATAAACGAAACCTATTTTTGTAATATTTTTTTGGCTAATGGTGCAGTTAACTGTATGTGTCCGAATCCGAACAAGTTAATAATGCATGAATCTTTATGGTCCGAATCGATCTCAAATCTCTCGCTAAAGCTTACTTGACACACAAGAAACGTAAGACAACAACAATGTCTCCTTAGATCAACAGTGTTTCGTGTCTCTTAACCTTCTCCGGCTCTCTCTCACTCTCTCTCCGTGTTTAAAAAACAATGGGGAAGGAAGACGGATTCAAGACTCAGAAGCGCGTCTCAACCTCTGCTTCCTCCGGCGTTCTCCCGACGACGATAGCCACTCCCGGAGGAAGAAAACCGCCACGTGGTAACAAACAGATCAAGAAAACGTTCAGCAACGTCAAGATGACCATCCTCTGCGGCCTCGTCACCATCCTCGTCCTCCGCGGCACGATCGGCGTCAACTTCGGAAAATCCGACGCCGACGCCGTCAACCAGAACCTCGTCGAAGAAACCAACCGCCTCCTCGCCGAGATCAGATCCGACTCGGATCCAACCGACCCGAACGATCCCCCCGACTCGGATCTCGACCTCAACGCGACGTACACTCTCGGACCAAAGATCGCCAACTGGGACAAGCAGCGAGCCACGTGGCTAGCTCAAAACCCGGACTTCCCCAGCTCCGTCGCCGGTAAACCTAGAGTCCTGCTTCTCACGGGCTCGCCGCCGAAGCCTTGCGACAACCCCATCGGCGATCATTACCTCTTGAAGTCGGTGAAGAACAAGATCGATTACTGTCGGATCCACGGGATCGAGATCGTTTACAACATGGCTCATTTGGACAAGGAGCTCGCTGGTTACTGGGCGAAGCTCCCGATGCTGAGGAGGTTGATGCTGTCTCACCCCGAGATCGAGTGGATTTGGTGGATGGACAGTGACGCTCTGTTTACGGACATGGTGTTCGAGATACCTCTGTCTAAGTACGGGGATCATAACTTGGTTATCCACGGGTATCCGGATCTGTTGTACGACCAGAAGTCTTGGATCGCTTTGAACACTGGTAGCTTCTTGTTTAGGAACTGTCAGTGGTCTTTGGATTTGCTTGATGCTTGGGCTCCTATGGGACCTAAAGGACCCATCAGGGAAGAAGCCGGGAAGGTGCTCACCGCGTATCTCAAGGGGAGACCGGCTTTCGAAGCTGATGATCAGTCTGCGTTGATCTATCTGCTGCTCTCGGAGAAGGACAAGTGGATGGGGAAAGTGTTTGTGGAGAATCAGTACTATCTTCATGGGTTTTGGGAAGGGTTGGTAGATAGGTACGAGGAGATGATGGACAAGTATCATCCGGGGCTGGGTGACGAGAGATGGCCGTTTGTGACTCACTTTGTGGGATGCAAACCGTGTGGGAGTTATGCAGATTACGCGGTCGAACGATGCTTGAAGAGTATGGAGAGAGCTTATAACTTTGCGGATAATCAAGTGCTGAAGCTCTATGGGTTTGGTCATAGGGGATTGTTGAGTCCTAAGATCAAGAGGATCAGGAACGAGACAACATCTCCGTTGAAGTTTGTGAACAGGTTTGATATTCGGAGAACAGCACCGCTCAAGATTGAAGCTAGGAGCTAGCAGCCTTTGGTAAAGCTCAGTCAGTTCATTAGCTGAAGAAAATGCTAAATATGATTTTGATTATAGCTCTCCATTGTTTCAAACCTCAGTTTTGTTTTTCTCTCTTTTTCCCCCCAATATGAAAGCAATAGATTATTTTGTTAAACTTGAACAGAGGATGGAACATATCAATTTTGTTCATGGAGTAACTCTGGACTTGTAGCTTTTTGTTAAAATAGAGGAAGTTTACGTCAATTTATCATTTTGAGAGATTAAAATGTAAGAATTTTACAGAGAAAATTACTTGCAGAAGAATCAATAAAGTTAAACGAGTTTGAATTATGATGACTGATACCATCCCCTTGTGTTGTTTGAAAAGCTGATCGATCTGTCGTCTGTACAAAACCATGGCGTTTCTTTATTATCTCCAAACAATTTGGGATATTTTGTTTTATAGTGTGATACACAGTTAAACACTAAGTTCTACAAGACTTTAAAAAATCTATCAATAAGAATCCTAATTTACAAGTTACGTAGAATTAATCAATGTGGAGTCATCAGGCATGTAACGTGGAGTGGAGGAAAGACCTGCTTCCTATCTTCGAATGGTTCCTCGAGAGCTTCCATTAGGACACGGCTCTGTATAAATCACACAAACCACTCTATGCCACTTTGAGGATACGTTACTTGAACAGCAATGCACCGCCTCCACCAAATTGGTTGCCTTTGAGAGATTAAGGACGGACGGAGTTCGCCAAGCAAGGTTTATGTTTTTGTGTCAGCTATCATCAACTGCTTTATTTCTTTTTTTGTGAGCTGACTCCTTTCGCCTTCTCCATTTTCGCTTCCTTAGAGGCTTTCTTCTTCTTCTCCTCCTCCTCTTGTTTGACATTCACCTCGTGTGCACTCTTAAATAACTTTACAAAACTGAAGAGTGTTTCAGTAACTGCAGCAAACGATCACCCGAGTGTTGTTATTAGCTACATAATAAGTAATAACGATGAAACACTTTCTATTACGCTGAAGAAAAGACGATGAAGTTTATATTCCGCGCCAAACCTTGTTCAAATGGACAGCGTTTGGGATCCTCGCCAAAATATTGCGGAAGTGAATCAGCTTTATTTTTCTGTCCATTAAAAAACAACATTTCAGGGGTCAGACATATTGTCCAATGTAAGAGCTTCGGGTCTAGTAGAGGTTAGCAAATTACCACGTCGGAGTAAAGAGTAGATACAGAATCAGTTTCAACTGTTGCAATGGAAATGAAGTCCTCCAGTATCTGTTATCAAAAACATAAAATAGATTTTAGGATAAGTAAATAGTTAATTCTAAAACTAAGCAGCTCAAAATGATAATGCTTTAACTATATGGCACAATCATGGAAACAAATCTCAAATTCATGATTGATCAAATATGCAAAAGAAAGGGAAAAAAACCAACATACGTCATGGAAAACTTTAGAAACAGGACCCTCAGTTCCGGATGCATCAAGCTCCTGCTTCGATATTTTCAACCCTTCTTTTATATATTTCATTTCCCCATCCAGCAAGTTCAATTGTATCTGAATAGGAGGGACAGTCAAAAGATGAGCCAATTACAACTAAAGGCGTGGAAGACAGATAAAGCACAAACGTAAAAACCTTTGAAGCTGATTCAAGACTTCCAAGCTCCTTATGGAAGTCCAATAGATCCTCCTTCTTAGCAGCAATGACCTGGAGAAATAAAGATGAGGGTTTCAAGATTATGTATCCCTTCTAAGACAACCCTTGACAGAATCTAGAAGCAGTTTTTTTTTCTTTCTTTTTCTTACTTTACCTTACATAGATATTGCATGAGAGTCATCTTGCTGTTAACAGCACGTGTATCACTTAACTTTAATAAACTGTCCAGAGTAAATGCCACTGCAGCGCCTGCAGAAAGCAGAGGAAGGGTCTTATCAGCCACAACGGATTTGCGTTCAGACAAAACATGTATATGATGCAATGAAACAAATTAAAGGCCCCACTCTTGAAGCAAGCTCACATTGAGAAATTTTGTGAGCAGAAAGATGTTGCATAAGAATAACATAAAACTTACCCTTCCAAGTTCCCTCATTCAATATGTTCCCCAGGTAAAGAATTCTTTTCAAAATTTCTTTTAGCTTTGGTGAATTACGTACCTGGTTAACAAGCAATGAGGAGAAAACGTCTAAGAAGAGAAATGCATACGTACGGACTACACAAAGATTAAAGTTCATTCTTGCAAGCATCTAACCTCATTACACGCAGACTTTACCACTTCTAAACTTTCCTTTAATTCTGTTACCTGTACAAAAAAATCATCATTAGCAATAGGACTAATAGTATAGAGTTATATAGACAATTATGAATTTTCCTCCAAAGATTCCGATATAGACAGAAAATAAAAGTAATAGACCTTAGTGTTGAAATGAATCTTGTAGGAAAATACTTTTAGCTTTGATTCTACTTGTGGCACCTTCATGAGCTCTAGGAAGAACTGTGGTAACATAATGGATGCGAGACAAAAACGCATTAGATAAGCAAATCGTCAAAACTATTTTATAGTAAGAAATAAAGGTTGGTAATGTCATGCTCTAAACAGACCTTTTCACACTTTCCCAATCTTGTCTCGTCCCCGGTGTATTTCTGAAGTAAACCAGTCAATTACAGCCAAGATTAAGGACGTTTCAATAGCAAGTGAATAATGGTAACCTAGACGAATGATATATATATATATTTCACAAAAGACATCCAAAATAAAGAGACAAGTCGAAAAGACGTAACCTCAAGAAGTTCCATCTCTTCCTTGGTAGGACAAAACTTTACAAGATTCTCGATCTGATCAATATCTAATACAGTATCATCCATTGCCAGAACTGCAGCCTGGGTGATGCAAAGAAAATTGTGAACTAAAGTACTGACTTGTACTCAACTAAAGTAGGTTTTGAAGCTTACCGGCATATCAGGCAGTGGCATCTTTACTTTCGAAAGCATAATTTCCGTGTTCTTTGATTTATTCTTATCAATCTGGAAACATAAGAAGAACAGTAAATCAATCAAAACGAAATATTTATATCGTGTACAGAAATGTAGGTGGTAATGAGATTTCAGGCAAATCGCAGCTTGTTTTCTGTCACTTGATTATAAGTACAAGACACAAATCGAAAGAGCACGTTATAATCTCTGACGACAACCGAATCTTTAGAAATATTAACATTACCAGATGAACTATTTCAGGTTTTGTTTGACCTCCAGGT
Organism: Brassica juncea; assembly: GCA_018703725.1. Classification (NCBI taxonomy): domain Eukaryota; kingdom Viridiplantae; phylum Streptophyta; class Magnoliopsida; order Brassicales; family Brassicaceae; genus Brassica; species Brassica juncea. Next base: position 57,842,582 of record CM031936.1, on the reverse strand, counting down.
GTATCATCCGATGTTGGCACTGTAGCAGCAGAGAAAAGCGTCTTTATTTCCGATATATCAAATTCTTGTGCACTAGCATTAAAAAAAAAAGGATGATTAATTGCAAACCAATACCAAATTACCAATACGTTAGATTTTTTTTATTTTTTTTTGGAAAAACAAAGTTGTAATAGGGAAATTTAAAAGATAGAGGAATGCAAAGACTTATTCAATACATTTGTCCCACTTCATGTCTCGTCAACTCGAACCATAAGGTTCCCTGCACGACCCTTGTTATCTTAACCCAATGTAAAGACCTCATAGTAGACTTCTTTAGAGCTGGAGGGCGTCCACCACCAGGAGGCAGAGAAGGTCCACGAGGCGGAGGAAGTCCACCACCAGGATGCAGAGGAAGTCCACCACCAGGAGGCAGAGGAGGTCCACCACCAGGAGGCCGAGGAGGTCCACCACCAGGAGGCTGAGGTGGACCAGGAGGGGGTCTTCCTCCCATTGGGGGAGGTGGTGGTGATGGAGGAGGTGTAGTTTTACCAAAAGGAGGGGCTCTGTGAACCGGTGGCGGAGGAGGTGGAGGAATTGGAGGTCCATAACTGGGAGGAAGGATTGAATGAACTTTACTAATAGGAGATGGAATCTCAGATGTTTGAGAGAAGCTGTCATTTTGGCTCGGTGGAGGAGGTGATGCAGCTTGCGAAGACAGTAAATCTGATGTAGCCTCGCTGGTTAGAGAAGGCAGGTCTGTAGGTGGAGGTGGATGCTTAGGTGGTGGAGGCGCCTGATGTGGAGAGGCAGCAGGTAGAGAAGGCGGCTTTTCCTTTGGCTTAGAATCCGGTGATGAGCAAACTGGAGCTCGACTACTGATATCCGGTGAAGAAAGCGACTCAGTCAGAGTTTTAGTTTTAGTCTTAGCTCCTACCTGTTTCATTGGTGTAGCTTGTGGTTTCTCGGATATGGGGTTGTTGATATTGGTATTAGTTTCCTGAGTTGTAGACTCTAAACCATTCGGGGAATCAGTGCCATCTCCACCACCTTTGTGTTGAGTCTCTGCTGTTCTAGAATCATGTTCATTTGCTTCCATGGTCCTTCTCTCATCACCATCGTCTATTCCTATATCCTTCACTGGGTCGATATTGCTATTTGCCTTCCCATCTAACCTATACTGTACATCATCAACAGTGATAACTTTGACTGGATCTCTGCTGGCCTCCCCATGCACATCATGTTTATGATTTGAGTCGCTAAAAGTCTCCTTCACCTCATAAAATTCTTCAGGTGGAGTGTTATCTAAGTCCTCATCTTTTGATATTGGGGCTGATGCGATAGCAGGCACCGCATCAGCACCAGAAAAACATACCTGATACATATATGAGTATGCATTCAAACTTAACAGCCACATATAACAGATGATCAGAGAAAATTTCACAATGGTCTTACCTCTGCCTTGAATTCCTTTGGGAACTGGTCCTTGGCATCCCAGAGTATATCCATCTCATCACGGTGGACCATTAAAGCATTACCACGTACAAATGCTGTGTGGAACATGATTCTAAAGACCATCTCCTCATGCACCAAATCATCATGCAAGTTTATACATTCCAGAACAACATCCCCCTGAACATGGCACTGGATATCTAATTCCACCTGGATACACTCTTCCTGCAGATAAGATCAAAATAATGAACATTACTTTTAAGAGAAGCTTTTAGCTGTTATAATAGATTAAAAAAATCACTACAAGAACTCCCAAACTCTAATCTTTCATGTGTTATGTTTCTAAATATTACCTGCTGGTAGAGGCGAGTGTGTCTATTTGTATTTGGTGTGGGAAAGAGAACTATGGAACTGCTGTTGGCTCTGTCTTGTGGGTCCTGACCATAGACTCGTAAAGTTGGTCTGCAACCATTTCTGCCCTCAAAATGTGGGAGATCTCTAAGAATCAAGGAATTTAAAAGAAGAGGCGTATTTGAAGGAGGCCAATCAGGGCCTAAATTTCTTCTAGAAATGTAGTGAAGATATCTGAGTTGAGAAGGTTGCGGGTTTAGAGGAGACAATAGATGAAGAAGCTCCTCGGGAGCCCGTTTGTGTACCATCTCAAGAGTGTTCCGCTCCCCATGATACTGCTTTATGTACAATAATAGTCCTGCTAACATAAAGGCAAGAACAGGCCAGCCACCCGTTTCGCAATGCATCAACAGAACATTTTGTTGACCTTCCAATGATAACCAGCTTTCGCTCGATTTTAAAAAGCTATGGATCATTCCAAGAGGTAAAAGAGGGCAACCCTCATACTGCCGCGGATAATCCAGAACCGTTATGTTGTTGTACTGAGACAAGACTTTTGATATTTGACTCAGCTCTTCTCCTTCTCTAAAGTTAAAGACAATGAAAGAGAAATTCTGGAAATGGTCTTGTAGCTGCGCAACGATGCCACCCAAGTACAGTTTGTACTCATCCTCTTCCATGGCATTGCTCGAGAAACAGCAGTCAAAAACTGCAAGGAAGAAGAAGAAAAACAAGATAACAGATTAGACAATCTTCAATCTATTGTTTTTTTTTTGAGAAAAATCTTTAATGTATTGTTGCAATTGGGATTTACTCCAATATATTTTTGTAAAATGATAATTCTAGATATAAAGTTAGATTAGGACTGGGAAAAAAATCTGGATCCGAAAGACCGAACCGATCTGAAAAAGTAGTGTCGAATTCGAACCGAAATTCATTAAATATCCGAACGAATTCAAAATTTTGGTATTTATAGAATCGAAACCGAACCCTATCCGAACCGAAGTATTTTGGGTACCCGAATATACCCGAAATAGATTTATATATCTAAATATATTAATTATTTTTAGATTTAGTGTACATTAAAAACATCCAAAATATATAAGATACTTTTAAGTTTTCAAAAAAACTTAAAAATATATACAAATAGTCAAAAGTAAATGTTTAAAATAGTTAAAGTATATACTCAAAACACCAAAAATACTTAAACAATCTATTGATTCTCTATCTAAATGTTCAAACCAAACTAATTTATATGTTAAGCTTAGATATTTTGACATACGTTATTCAAATTTATTTGTCATATATTATTTTATTTATAGATTTTAAGAAATTTAAAATATATAATAATTTTTTAAAAATTTAAAATAATTTAAATGGGTCATCCGAATCCGAACCGAACCCGCAAAGATCTGAACCAGATCCGAACCGAAATTTAGAAATATCCGAATGAGGCTGAAATCTTTGACTCCGAAAACCCGAAACCCGAATAGTCCCGAACCGAATCCAAATGGGTACCTTCTGTTAGATGAATTCAGAAATGTTATTTCTTCGTCTATATGATTTTTTTTTAACAATTTCTATTTTAGATTTTAAAAATAGAATTATATTGAATTTATTTTGTTTCTAAACGATATTATAAATACAAATATAGAAATATGTTGGAGATGCTATTAGAGATGTAACTCTGAAACCTTGGAACTGCTTTATGAGTTATAAGAAATTGGAAACAGAAATCGTCAAGCTCTGAAAGTGGAATGGAGCAGCTTAAATACGAAACCTTTTTCAGAGAATCGTCGTCAGCCTAAAGCTTAAAGTGTCTTACAAATTTAAAAAAATACAAAGTCTTTTTCTTTGAAACACAAACTTTCATTTAAATAAACAGTTATGGTAAAGCCAACTTCTCAACACCTACAAATAAACATTGTTTAGCAAGCAAATCAGCTGCTATGTTCTTTTCCCTTGAAATCCAACCAAAAGAGATAGAAACAAAATTTGTCAATGTGTAGAGAATATCTGCAACGATACCAAATTGTTGAGATTGTAAAATTCCATGTCCAACTCTTTATTGTTCGATTAGTACACTATCGTCTACTTTGGGCCTAATAGACTGGTCTGCATGGATTTAATTTTGGTTTCCTTTCCAAAATGCCTCGTATTAATTAGAGTTGGACATCTCTTTATATATTAGACAATTCTTATCTAATTTTCCAATTTGGAACTTTGTTTGATATCTCATATTCTCCCCCTCAAACTAAGGACCACACTCATCTCGTATCTCACAACTGAACTTCCAGAATCACATCTCTCGTTTCTAACTTATAGGATACCATTCATCTTTCAAAGGATATTTCGGTTTTTTTGCAGATCTCTTCAATCTCTCTAATACCAATGGGATTGGAAAATCGCATGTCCAACTCTTTATTATTCGATTAGTATGATAGTGTCCAATTTGAGTTTAAGAGACTGGTCCGCATGGATTTAATTTTGATTTCCCTTTCAAAAAATTTCATACTAATTAGACTTGGACATCTTTTTATATATTAGACACCCATTGTCTAATTTTCTAACGTGAGACTTTGTTTGATATCTCACACGAAAAAATACAAAGCTTAAGAGATAGAAGTTGAGCTCAAATAGCATCAACTGCAAATTCTCAATGCAATCAAATCAAAGTGCCAAAAAAAATCCTCCACCATCCAGAAGCTCGTAGCAAAACTGATCTTAGGAACAGAGAAAAAAACAGGGAGCAAAGGGATGTACCGTAAACACACTCCGAGATCTCGAGAAGGTGATCAGGAGGCTTTTTGTAGAATAAGCGACGGAACAGAGCCATCCGATTCAATGCAGAAACTCCTCTGAAACGTACGTGGAAACAACGAACCTTCGAAGCTAATCAAACAGTTGATAAAAATACAAAAAAGGGAAGCAACAGTGAGATGATGAAGAATTAGAAGATGGAGCAGAAAGAGAATGCTTTTAAATCTTCAAGCAGTTTTTCCCGATCAAAAATTTATTTTATAGAACCAATTAAACGTAATTGACTTTATACAAAGAGCTAGGCTCTGCTCGGAGTCCTCTCCTGACACACGACATGACACGACCAAACCATTCTCTTTCTTTCTCTACGTGTTTTGTCTCGTCCTACGTGGAAATTTAAGAAAATGGATTTATAAGATTATTACCACGTTTTCTCGATCATAATAAAATAAAGTGAGTCCTCTGACCAAAAAAATAAAGAAAGAAGTTGGATCTGTGATTTCCATCTGTCCAAACACGTCACTGACTTAACATAAGTCATTATTATAAATTTATATGTTTAAAATTTCGTAAATGTCATTATATAATCATTTCGGAGTAGAACCAGCAATTATATAAACATTTCTCAGTATGAACAAGCAATTATATAAAAGTTTCGGAATATGAACAAGCAATTATATAAACATTTTGGTATATATGAACAAGCAACTGTATAAACATTTCAGTTACAAAAAACTATATAATCATTTCACATTTAGATTATGAATCGGTAATAGTGATTTTACGTGATGTTTTCATTTTTCATGGTGTAAAAACGATACAGTAAATCTCATCTTTAACTTATCAAAGATATATTTTAGCAAAAAAAAAAAAAAATTATCAAAGATCTCAAAGATATATCAGAAAAGATCGCCTGCAGTATGCATGCAAACCTAACGTTGTGCTATTCGCATAAAGAGGGCATCAAGATGCATACTGATTGCATTAATATTTTGCAAACTGTATAACAAGCATTATGCTGAAATTCTGAATCACAAATATAATATGTTCGTTTTGAGATTAAAAAAAACATGTAATGAAGTGATTCTGATTCCGCGTTTTGGGTGATTATCCTTCAAGAAACATGATAAGATTATTGATAGCTAGAATCGAATGTTTTCTTTGTTTATTAATTTATTTGGTAAACGCTATATTTTTTTGTTATATCAATACTATTAAAAGGGAAGGAGTCCTAAAAAATCTACATATACAAGTTGTTTGGACCCTTTCCATTAACTAACAATATTTTTGGTCTTACCAAATATTTCTCTAACTAAACATACTACCTTATATTTCTCTGGCATTAACTTTTATTTAGTGGGCCCAATCCTTATAAAAGAGGATTAATATGTATGTCTAATTATACAAGTGATGTTTAACAATATGATAAAACGTCAATTCCCTTTTTGGATCAAACCTAACTTCTTATTAACATTTGTGTTTCAATTTAACGAAGTTCAGTGTAATTTTAAAATTGAGATTCAAGCTATATATAAGAACATTTCCATTCACTAACCAATATGTTTAAAACCAAATATATTATTAACTTTAAAGTAAACATATTTATAACATTTATATGTTGATAATACAAAAATCGGTTTACTATACGTATATATATATATATATATATATATATATATATATATATATATATATATATATTATAGTATTCTAATGTTTGTGGAATATTTATATAAACAAGTTAAAAACTAATGATTTAATATTCTAGAAAATATTTTTAGCCTTTTATTTAACAAGATATCTAAATTCGTGAAAGATCGTAACTTAAACTTTATGTATTTTCGTGACTAATCTAACATCTATGTATATCACGTATGGTAAACGTGATATATCTCAATTGCTATTAGAGCATTTTTCTCATTTATTAAAGAGCTATTATTATTACTCCAGTATATAAAGAATCATAAATATAGTAATGTTTGATGCTATATTTATTGAGAATCTAAAATATAATAACTTTTTGATGAAGTAAAAAAAAGAAGTTTCTTTCGGATATGAACCAAATTTAAACTAATAATTCAAACATCTGTAAAATACATGTAAAGGTATATAGCAGGTCCGGATAGGTTTTGGTACCTAAATTCTGAAGTACCAGCAAACCCAAAAAATATGTGAAACTCAAAAAATACCAGAAAACCCAAATAAATACCCAAGATATATTCAAATACCCGGAAAACTTGGATTTTTACCCAAAATCTGACATGAGAAACCAAAAAATAACCAAAATTTAATCTGAATATCCAAAATATATTTTTAAAAATTTGAAATTTTACCCAGAACCTTGAACTAAAACCGAACACCAAACTTGCGGGTTTGGGTATCTGATGGGGTCTCGCGTATGATCCGAAATATATGTAATACAAAAACATATACGTAATACCCAAACATACCTAATATAAAAAAATCTTGAGTATTTTGGGTATTTGATGGGGTCTCACGTATTATCCGGACCAGAACCAAAACCTATGGGTCTTAAAAATAACCAATAGGTACTTTGCCATGGATCTGAACTGAATTTATAATTTGGGATCCGTTTCGGTTCGTGTTTTTGGATCCAAATAAAATGCACAAACCTAAAGATTTACATAAAAATACATACAAAATTTCAAATAAGCTAATTTATAATTTATAAAATTTTAAAATATTATCTGCTTCAATATAATACGATATCATAACATAATAATGTACAACAAATACTAATTCATATTAAACTGTTTATAGTTTAAGAAAAACCCGCGCTTCGAAAGCGCGGGTCAAAATCTAGTCTATACTATTAAAAGAGAAGGAGTCTTAAAAATCTACTTAAAAAGATTGTTGGACCTATTGGACCTATCTAATCTATACTATTAAAAAAAAATTATTCTCAAAAATTATACTTAAAAAGTTATTGCATCCACCTAGACCAACTAAATAATCTTTCTAAATATCTCCTAATTATACTAGCTCCTACAAATAAGATTCTGATTTAGAGTATTATTAATATCCTAAGAATATTTATTACCTATATATATCTACGATTATATCCTTAGAATATCATCCTTATTTAGTATAACCTTTATTTTACTAAGTAATATGGTTACCATATAATACACTCTCATTTCACGTGAATTATATTGTCCATATTATAATCTTAATCGATGGTTATACATCACCAAAACCAAAATTATATTGAGACATACTCCTATAATAATTTATGTATTCAGATATAATTAGATATTTGAAAATTTGTGGTTTGGATGCGGATTGGTTCCTTTCAAATACATGTAAATACATGTATTTTAGGTACATAACGGGTCAAGATCAGTTCTAATATTTAATACCCGAAAAACTTGAAATACCCAAAACCCCAAAATGTATTCCAAAAACCAAAAAATACACTACATAAAAACATACCCGAAAACTCAAAAAAAAATTGCCAAAATATTGAAATATTCAAAAAATCCAAAATTTTACATTAAATCTGATCCGAGGAACCAAAAAATACCTAATATTATATTTTAAAAAATTTGAAATTGTACTTGAAACCCGAATCTATAACCGAAAACACAAACCTGATAATTAAAATTATTCGTTATACCAAAAACATATTGAAATACTCAAATATAACTAATATACATAAAATATTTTGGGTATTTTTGGATATACGATCGGGTCTCGGGTAAGACATGGAACCGACAAAGACTTGCGGGTCCATAAAATATCCAATAGTTACTTACTCTGGACCCAGACCAAATCCAAATATGTATTTTTGAATCGGTTTCGATTTAGTTTTTTAGATCTGAGTAAAATGCTCAGGTCTAAGAGAGAATATACAAAATCTCAAATAAACTTATTCATAAATTTTATAATTTTTTAAAATTTTCTTCTTCTATATAATACAGTTTTAGCATAATAATATATAATAATTAGAATATAGTATTTATTCCAAAAAATTCTAATTAGAATAACCCGCGCTTTCGAAGCGCGGGTCAAAATCTAGTGTACTATTAAAGCAGAATCTTTTTTAAAATTATGCCACTGAATTTTCCAGTTAATTATAAAACATGTTAGTGATATTTAATTTCAATATAAATATTATTTTTTTCGAATAAACAACTGTATTTCCTATATTTATGGTAACTAATCTTTCCATATTTTGCGAATGATAATAGTTCTAATTTCTATGCAATCTATACTTTCTATTTAATTTAAACATTTTATAGTCGAACCATTGGTTATACTAGAATAAGTTTTATCTTCTATTTTTCAAAATTAAATGTAATTCTTTTCTAAATTGATATTACGTAAATTTTCTAAATGTATGTGTTTACAAAACTATAATTTTATATAAATCCTAATTAGCAATTTCTAATTATTTTTAGATTAATATTTAAAAACTTAAAATAAAATTGATTTTTGAAACCAACCTATAATAATGAGTTGACATTTTTTACAATTACTGTTTTCCAGCTTAATTCATCGAGTATACAAAATATTTATAAGTAGAAACAAGTTGAACATTTAGATTATTTTATTTATATTATGAACTAACAAACAGATTAATAATTTTATCAACAAAATTAATCCCGCGCTTTGAAAAACGCGGGTTAAAATCTAGTTAATAATATAACAGAAACGTTATTGATAGTCTTTGGCGCCAAGTCAACTTTGTCTCTCTGTCTCATCATTTTGCTATTTTGCTGAGGGTTGGTTGTAAAACTATGAAGAAGGTGGTTCTTGTGCTTTAGTAAACAGTAGTCAGAGCATAAATCAAATAAAATCTCTGCTTAATCTTGTTGCTTTCTTGTGAACTAAGTTATCTTTTTCCTTTTTTTCCTGATCAAATGTCGCTCTTCCGAAAATATTTCAACAGAAAAGCTCCGGATGGGCCCGTCGAGATATCCGAGCGTGTCTATGGTAATACGTACGACTCTCTATTTCAATATAAATGAAAATTTACTATCATATATAAATAATCTTCTTCATCTTTGCAGCTTTTGACTGCTGTTTCGAGAGCCATGTTATGGGAGAGGATGAGTGCAAACTGTACGTGGATACCATTGTAGCGCAGCTACATGATCTTTACCCCGATGCCTCTTTCAAGGTGTTTAACTTCAGAGCAAGAGACCAACAGAGTCAAATATCAACAGTACTGTCTCAATACGGCGTGTTGGTGTTGGACTATCCTAGTAAACACGAGGGTGTTCCGCTTTTACCTCTCCAAATGATCAGTCAATTTTTAGTATCGAGCGAAAGCTGGTTAGGTCAACCGAATGTTATGTTGATGCATTGCGAGAGAGGTAGTTTGCCTCTACTTGATTTTATGTTATCAGCACTATTATTGAACATAAAACGGTACCATGGCGATCAGAAGACTCTGGAGTTGGCATATAACCAGGCTAATTCCATAGAGCTTATTCGTCTTGCCTCTCCTCTAAACCCTCAGTCTTCTCAGCTAAGATATCTTGGATACATCTCTACAAGATACTTAGGCTTTGATTGGCCTCCACCAGAGTCACTACTTTTTTTGGATTGCTTGGTTCTCAGAGGTCTCCCAAGTTTTGAAGGGAGAAAAGACTGGAGACCAAGTTTAAGGGTGTTTGGTCAGGACCCTAGTGCCGGACCCAACAGTAGTTTCATACTAGTCTTTTCCACACCAAAGACAAATCGCATCAACCAACAAGTACTTTTCAAACTATTTTATCTTTGTGACATTTGGATCACTTTGATTCATGATCATCACACTTATTTTGGAAATTTTTGTGATCTTATCTACAGGAAGAGTGTCTCATGGTGATGTTAGATATTCGGTGCCGTGTTAAAGGGGATGTTGTTCTGGAGTTTATACACTTGCATGATGATTTGGTTAATGAAGATATGGTCTTTAGAATCATGTTCAATACAGGATTTGTACGTGGTAATGTTTTAATGGCCCACCGTGATGAGATGGATATACTCTGGGATGCCAAGAAACAGGTCCCAAAGGAATTTAACGCAGAGGTAAGACCATTGTGAAACTTTCTCTGATCATCCTTTTTAGCCTGCTACGTTTGAATGCATACTCATATTACATATATATATATATATATATATATATCAGGTACCTTCTATCGCAAGAGCTCCCCTGATGCGTGAAAAAGAACCACTGCTGCTAGGTTCTCTGATGCGTGCAAGAGCGCCACCGCCACCACCACCTCCCCCAATGCATGAAGGAAGAGGGCGTAGCCTTCCACGTCAAGTTTTGTCGTCTTTTATGGAGCCATTTCATCGGGCCCCTCCGGGAAGCTTATGGGACTGGTTACAGAGACATGAGGAAGAACGAATGTATTGAACCAACTTTGTCTTTGCATACCTTTATTTATCCATAAAATCATATTCGGCGATTGGTTTGCTATCAATGATCTCTCTCTCTCTCTCTCTTTTCTTATGATAGTGTAATAGAAGTAGATGTATCAGAAATAGAGGCCTTTTTCTCTGCTACTGAGCAAAAACCGGCTGACAAACCAACGAAGTTTGGTTTGGGCAAAACCTGAAAAAAAAATCAACTGCTAATGTCTGGAATCAGATAGAGAATCTTGTAATGTTTTGTCCAACCAAGGAAGAGATGGAACTTCTTAAGGTTACTTCTTTTCTTTTTGAGTACCATTATTTACTTGTCTTTTGTTAAATGTATTATTCGTAGTTGTTACTATTAGTCACTTGGTTGTAACTGACTGTTTTGTAAACAGGTTTGATATTCGGAGAACAACACCGCTCAAGGCTGAAGCTCGGAGCTAGCAGCCTTTGGTAAAGCTCAGTCAGTTCCTTATCTGAAGAAAGCTCAACATGGTTGATTATAGCTCTCCATTGTTTCAAAGTCAATTTTTCTTTTTCTTGGAGTAACTCTTTAGTCTTTTTCTCAATTTGAGAGATTGAAATGTAAGAATTTTACAGAGAGGGAATAACTTGCAAAAGAATATAAAAAGGAAACAGAAGAATCAGAAAAGCTACAGAGTTTGTATTGTGATGAATGATACCATCTCCTTGCTGTTATTGAACTATCCTCTGTGCAAAACCCATACAAACAAATCGGATATCTAGTTTTGTCTACAATACTGAAAAGAACATTGATATTGTGGTATTATATACAACACTAAGTAGACTCTACATCTGCTCTCTTTCCCTCTACATAAAAACTATACAACACTTACAATCTACGAAAACATTCCTCTAATCAGGACAATGAAATACAAATACAGGTAATTTACAAGCGAGGTAAAATTAATCATGTAACGTGAGTGGAGGAAAGACCTGCCTCTCATCCTCCAATGGTTCCTCGATAGCCCACCCAGTAGAATCTCGCTCCCATTAGGACCTGAGCCTGTTTAAAGCGCTCTGTGCCACTTTGCGGATAGGTTGCTTGAACCGCACTGCACCTCCCCCACTGGCATACAAACCCAAATTGGTTCCCTTTGCAAAATAAAATTAATGTTTTTGTGTCAGCTATCATCAACTGCTTTTTTGCGAGACTTGACTCCTTTCGCCTTCTCCATTTCCGCTTCCTTGGTGGCTTTCTTCTTCTCCAACTCCACTTGCTTGATATTCTCTTCGTGTGCTTTCTTGAACAACCTTATAAAACTCAACAGGGTTGCAGTAACTTTGCAACAATCAAACACCAAACATGTTATTAGCTATATAATAACCAATGAACCACTTCAGCAAAAAAAAGAGGATGAGGTTAGTATTCTGCGCCAAACCTTGTTCAAATGTACAGTTTTTGGGATTCTCGCCAAAATAGCACGAAAGCAAATCAGCATTCTTTCCCTGTCCATTAATAAAACAACATTTCAGGGTCTAATGTAAGAGCTTCGGATCTAGTGCACTCTTTACAGTTTGCAATTAAATCAATCATTATTTTCTGCAAATTACCACGTCAGAGTAAATACTCTTTACAGTTTCCACTTCAGCCTCAGCAAATGAAATGAAGTCCTTCAATGTCTGTTACCAGAAAAAAAAAAGCATAAAACCATGTTTTAGGATCTGTAAGTGGTTAACTCTTAAAAAACTAACCAGCTCAAATGATAATGCTTTAGCTATGTGGCACAATCATTGAAACAAATCTCAAAAAATCATGATTGATCAAAATTTGCAAAAGAAAGAAGCAAAAGAACCCAACATACGTTGCGGAAAACTTCAGAAAAAGGAACATCACTTTCGGATGCAGTGAGCTCCTGCTTCAGTATTTCCAACCCTTTGGATATAGCTTCCATTTCCTCAGCTTGCGACTTCAATTGTATCTGAATAAGAGAGAGAGAGTAAAATGATGAGCCAACTACAACCAAGGTGTAGAGGACATATACAAAGCACAAACTCAAAAACCTTTGAAGCTGTTTCAAGACTTTCAAGATCCTTATGGAAGTCCAGTAGATCTGGCGCCTTAGTAGCAATGACCTGAAGAAAGAAAGAAAGAAAGAAAGAAAGAAAGAAAGACAAGTGTTTCAAGATTATGTATCACTTCTAAAACAACCATCGACAGAGAATCTGGAGGCTGTTTTTCTTTTTTCTTTCTTTGCGATTGTGGTTTACCTTGCAGAGATAATGCATGAGATTCATATTGCTGTTAACAGCACGTGTATCGTTTAATTTTAATAAACTGTCCAACTTGAATGCTACAGCAGAGCCTGCAGAAATCAGAGTATATGATGCAATGAAACAAAGGCTCCATTCATGAATCAAGCTCACATTGAACACAGAAATGTTTCGAGCAGAAGAAAGATGTTGAATAAAGAATTACACAAAACTTACCCCTCGCAGTTCCCTGGTTCATTATGTTCCCCAGGTAAAGAATCCTTTGTATAATTTCTTTTAGCTTTTGTGAAGTACGGATCTGATTAACAAGCAATGAGGAAAAGACCTCTAAGAAAGAGAAATGCATATGGACTACAGAAAAAATCTTAATTCTTTGCAAAGCATCTAACCTCATCACACGCAGAAATTACCGCATTTAAACTTTTCTTGAATTCTGCAATCTGCACAGGAATCATCATTAACAATTAGGCCAATAGTACAGAGTTAAATAGACACTAACGAACCGGACCTGAGTGCTGAACTGAATCTTGAAGGAAAAAACTCTCAGCTTTGATTCTACTCGTGGCACCTTCATTAGCTCTAGGAAGTACTGTCGTAACATAATGGATGCGAGGCCAAAACACATTAGCTAAAGCACATTGTGAAAACTATTTTATATTAAGAAATAAAGGTTGGTAATCTCGTGATCTAGACAGACCTGCTCACACTTTCCCAACATTTCCTTGTCACCAGTGTATTTCTGTAGTGAATCAGTCAATTACAACCAAGATTAAGGACTCGCGTTAGCAACAAGTGAATAATGGTACTCAAAAGGAAAAGAAGTAACCTTAAGAAGTTCCATCTCTTCCTTGGTTGGACAAAACTTTACAAGATTCTCTATCTGATCAATATCTAATACAGAGTCATCCATTGCCAGAACTGCAGCCTGGATGACGCAAAGAAAATTGTGAAAAGATTATAAGAGATTAAGCAGTAACGACTTGGTACACAACTAAAGATGGTTTTGGAGCTTACCATCATATCAGGCAGTGGCATCTTTACTTTCGTAAGCATAATTTCCGTGTTATTGGCTCTCCTAAGATCAATCTGGAAACCATAAGATAAAAAATAAATCAAACAAGATGACATATTTATATCTTATGCAGGTAGTGATCAGAGCCCAGGCTAATCGCAGCATGTTTTCTGTCACTTGATTATAAGTATATGACCAAAGTCGAAAGAGCACGTTATAATATCTGAAGACAACCGAATATTGACATTACCAGTTGAATTTTTTCAGGTTTTGCGTCTATCGGTTTTCTTCGACCTCCAGATTTATCAGCCGGTTTTGGCACTGTAGCAGGGAAAAGCGTCTCTATTTCTGATACATCAAATTCTTGTGCACTATTAAAAAAAAAGAAAAGATAGATTAATTGCAAACCAATACCATAAATCAGATTTTTTTTTTTGGAAAAACAAAGTTGTAAGAGAGGAATATAAAAGATAGAAATGCAAAGACAAAGTTAGTTCTGTACATTTGTCCTACTCCACGTCTCTCGAACTCGTACCATAAGCTTCCCTGCAAGGCCTTTGCTAATTTAACCCAATATAAGGGCTTTAGAGAAGACTTTTTTTGAACACGCCCTCTTCCTGAACCGTTAAGATTAGGAGGTCTACCACCAGGTGGTCTTGGTCCAGGTGGTGGAGGAGGTCCACCACCTGGAGTCCTTGGCCCAGGAGGCGGAGGAGGAGCTCCTCCACGCATCGGGGGAGGTGGTGGTGGTGGAGAACCCATTGGAATCGGAGGTGGAGGTGGGGGTCCACCAGACCTAAATGGAGGTGGTGGTGGAGGCGGAGGTCCACTAGATCCATATGGAGGTGGTGGTGGTGGTGGAGGTGAAGTTTTACTAAAAGGAGGCGGTGGTGGAGGAGGTAATCTTACATGACCAAAAGGAGGAGGAGGTGGAGGAATTAGAGGTCCATAACTTGGAGGAGGCGGTGGAGGAGGAGGGATTGAATGTGCTTTACTAAGAGGAGGAGGAGGAGGAGGTGGTGGTGGAGGTGGAGGGACTGAATGTGCTTTACTAAAAGGAGGAGGACGTGGAGGAATTAGAGGTCCATAACTTGGAGGAGGTGGCGATCCATAACTTGGAGGAGGCGGTGGAGGAGGAGGTGGAGGAATTAGAGGTCCATAACTTGGAGAAGGTGGCGATCCATAACTTGAAGGAGGCGGTGGAGGAGGAGGGATTGAATGTGCTTTACTAAGAGGAGGAGGAGGAGGTGGTGGTGGAGGTGGAGGGACTGAATGTGCTTTACTAAAAGGAGGAGGAGGTGGTGGAGGCGGTGGTGGTGGTGGTGGAGAACTGTAAGATGTAGAGCATGTCTCATGGGTTTCAGAACTCGAAGTATCCACAGACTTCCACGGTGGTGGAGGTGGTGGTGGAGGAGGTAAAAGGGTTCCACTGTTTCGCATGGCAGATGCAAACAGAGGAGGTGGTGGAATCTGAGATGTTTGAGAGAAGCTGTCATCTTGGCTCGGTGGAGGAGGTGATTCAGCTGCTTGTGAAGAGAGTAAAACTGATGTAGCCTCGCTGGTTAGAGAAGGCATATCTGGAGGTGGATGCTTAGGTAGTGGAGGCGCCTGATGTGAAAAGGCAGCGGGCAGAGAAACTGCATTAGGCTTAGCAATGCTTAGATTAGGACCCTGCGTTTCTTGTTTCTTCGACTTTGGTTTGAGTGAATCCTCAGCCAGTTTTTCATTTGCTCCGACTTGTGTTTTTTCTGATACGGGGTTGTTGGTATTGGTATTTGTTTCCTGTGTTGTTGGCTCCAAATCATTGCCTTCTCCATCACTTTTACATTGAGTCTCTGCTGTTCTAGAATCATGTTCCTTCGCTTCTACGGTCCTTTTTCGCTGCTCATCACTATCGTCTATTACTATATCCTTCACTGAGTCGATATTGGTATCAGCTTTCCCATCTGACCTATACTGTACATCATCAACAGTGATATCCTCCCCATTCACATCATGTTTATGATTTGAATCATCAGATGCACAATCAAGAAACGCATTGGGTTCAACATCCCCCTTCCACGCCTCTTTACCCTCGGAATCATCTAAAGCAGTATCAACAACCACAAAACTATCTGAATCAATCCTATGGTCAGGGCCATCAACCACATCGCTAAAAATCTCGTCCACCTCATAAAACTTTTCAGGTGAAGTGATTTCTAAGTCCTTCTCATCTCCTGATATTGAGGCTGTTACGATAGTAGGCAACACGGCCACGGCATCAGCATCAGAAAAAAGTACCTGATACATATATGAATATACAATCAAACTTAACAGCCCTATTTGACGGATGATCAGAGAAAGTTTCATAATGATTAATGGCACTTACCTCTGCCTTAAATTCCTGTGGGAACTGGTCCTTGGCATCCCAACGTATATCCATCTCATCGCGTTGGACCATTAAAGCGTTACCACTTACGAATGCTGTGTGGAACATGATTCTAAAGACCACCTCCTCACGCACCAAATCATCATGCAAGTGTACACATTCCATAACAACATCCCCTTGAACATGGCATTGGATATCTAATTTCACCAGGATACACTCTTCCTGCAGGTAACATCAAAAATAATGAACATTACTTTTTATAGAAGCGTTTAGTTGGTATAATAAATCACAATATAATAGATGTGGAAACTACACCAGCGTCCCAAGTTCAAATGGAAAGTATATACTAGCTAAACAATGTCTTGTGCATATAGTGTCATGAACTAATGATCATATTCATATGTCACAAAGATAAAATGGTTTGAATATTACCTGTTGGTAAAGGCGAGTGTGTTTCTTTGTCTTTGGAGTGGAAAAGAGAAGTATGGAACTTCTGTTGGCGCTGGCTTTAGGGTCCTGACCATAAACCCGTAAAACTGGTCTGCAACCTTTTCTTCCATCAAAACGTGGGAGATCTCTGAGAATCAAGCAATCCAAAAGAAGAGGCGTGACTGAAGGAGGCCAATCAGGGTCTCTAGAAATGTAGTGAAGATATCTGAGTTGAGAAGGCTGCGGGTTTAACGGAGACAGCATCTGAAGAAGCTCCTTGGGAGCCTGTCTATGTACCATCTCAAGAGTCTTCTCCTCTCCCCGATACTGCTTTCTGTATAACAGAAGCCCTGCTAACATAAACGCAAGAATAGGCCAACCACCTCTTTCGCAATGCATCAGCAGAAAATTATGTTGACCTTCCAGTGACAACCAGCTCTCGCTCGATCTCAGAAAGTGATGGATCATTTCAAGTGGTAAAAGAGGGCAGCTCTCGTAGTGACGAGGATATTCCATAACCGTCATGTCGTACTGAGACAAGACATCTGATAGTTGACTAGGCTGTTCTCCTTCTCTAAAGTTGAACACCATGAAAGATGCATCTGGGAAATGTCTCTGTAGCTGCGCCACGATGCCGCCCAAGTAGAGTTTGTACTCATCCTCTCCCATGACATCGCTCGAGAAACAGCAATCAAAAACTGCAACGAAGAAGAAGAGAAGAACATTTAGACAAACGAATCATCCATCACGATTTGTTTTATAATTTCAAAGCTCTGGAAAGTGGAATGTAGCAGCTCAAATAGGATATTATCAAAAGAATCAACGTCAGCCTAAAGCAATCAAAATTCCAAAAATACCCTCCACCATCTAAGAAGCTCGTAGCAAAACTGATCACAGAAACAGAGAGAGACAAAACAGGGGAGGGGAGCAAAAAAGGGATGTTACCATAAACACGCTCCGAGATCTCGAGAAGGTGATCGGGTGGCTTTTTGTAGAATAAGCGACGGAACATCGCCATCCGATGAAATCCAAACCGTCGATTTAGTCAAGCAACAAGCAGATCGTTCTCGACTGTTACTTAAACCCCAATTCAGGTCGCAAACACTAATTTCACCCTAATTCCAGAATATTTGCTCTACTGATCTGTTGTACAATACTGAAACGTACGTGGAAACAAAGAATCTTCTAAGCTAATCAAATAGTTAGTTGTTAAAGTTCAACAAGAAAAAAGTGACAGAGAGATGATGAATAATTTCAGGTGAAATAAAAAAAAAAGGAGAAGATGGATGGAGGAGAAAGAGGATGAATCAAGCTAGAAATCTTCCAGCAGTTTTTCTTCTTGATCAAATATTTGTTTTTAATTTTCTATTCATAATTAAATGTAGAGTTAATTAGGTGTATCAAAAATTAAAGTATTTGAGAATTACTTACCGAACCTATTAAACGTAGTGGACTTTAGATAAAAAGAGAGAGAGAGAGAGAGAGAGTCGGCTCGGAGTCCTCTCCTGACTACCCGACACGACACGACCAGACCATTCTCTTTCTTTTTCTAGGTGTTTTGTGCCATCCTACGTGGAGATGTAAACCACGTTTTTCTTCATCATAATAAAAATAAAAATAGTTCTCTCACCAAAAAACAAAAATTAAACAAAGAAGTTCAATACGTGATCTCCATCTGTCTAATGACTTAAAAATAAGTCACTAAAATAATATATTCAGAAATTCTTAAAGTCACAATATAATCATTCGGAATATGAGCAAGCAATTATATAAACATTTCGTAATATGAACAAGGAGTATATAAACATTTCCATGTATGAACACGCAACTATATTATAAACACTTTACATTTATATAAAGAATCGGTAATAGTTGATATTACGTGAGGTTTTCACTTTTCGTTTTCGATGGTGCAAAAAAAAAAAGATTTTGTACAGGGATCTCATCTTTAATTTATGAAGAGATAAAAGATCAAAATTAATATGCATGCATAATTAACGTTCTGCTCTTCGCATAAAGAGGAAGGAAGCCTTAATATCTTACGAACTGAAAAAAATATATATCTTACGAACTGTACAACAATTATTAAGCTGGATCACAAATATGTTATGTTCGTTTTTGAAGAAAACATGTGATTAAATGATTTGTAATTCCGCGATTTGGGCGATTGAAATCTTCAAGAAACATAGTCGGATTATCGACAGCCGGAATCAAATGTGTTCTTTGTTTATTAATTTATTTGATTTGGTAAACGATATTTGTTTGTTAATTTATGATAAAAGAAACGGTCGGATTCCGAACGAAGCAGTCTTGGAGCAAAGTCAACTTTGTCTTCATCATTTTTGCTGAGGGTTCGTTGTTATAAATCGGAAAGAAGGTGGTTCTTGTGGTTTAGTAAACATATAGTCAGAACCTAAATCAAATAAAATCTCTGCTTCTTGTTTGTCTTGTCAGCTACGTCATCTTTTCAATTCCTGATCAAATGTCGCTCTTCCGAAAATATTTTTACAGAAAAGCTCCCGATCGGATCGTTGAGATATCCGAGCGTGTCTATGGTATAAATGACTCTGTTAGTAATCGAATTACGACTCTCTATTTGAATATAAATGAAAAAAAAAACAATTCTTTCGTTTCTTTGCAGCTTTTGACTGTTGTTTCTCCAGCGATGTTATGGGAGAGGATGAGTACAAAATGTACTTAGGTGGCATCGTAGCACAGCTGCATGATAATTACCCGGATGCCTCTTTCATGGTGTGTAACTTCAGAGCAGGAGACCAACGTAGTCGAATATCAACACTACTGTCTCAGTACGGCATGTCGGTAATGGATTATCCTAATCAACACGAGAGTGTTCCGCTTTTACCTCTCCAAGTGATTGATAATTTCCTAAGATCGAGCAAAAGCTGGTTAGGTCAACAGAATGTTCTGTTGATGCATTGCGAAAGAGGGAGTTTGCCTCTTCTTGATTTTATGTTATCAGGACTATTACTGTACATAAACCGGTATCATGGCGATCAGAAGACTCTGGAGTTGTCTTATAACCAGGCTCCTAAGGAGCTTCTTGGTCTTTCGTCTGCTCTGAACACCCAGCCTTCTCAACTAAGATATCTTGGGTACATCTCCACAAGAGATTTAGGCTCTGATTGGCCTCCTTCAGATGCGCCTCTTGTTTTGGATTGCCTGGTTCTCAGTGGTCTAAGTTTTGAAGGGAGAAAAGATTGGAGACTAAGTTTAAGGGTTTTTGGTCAGGACCATAAAGCCTCAGCAAACATGAGCTCCATACTTCTCTTTTCCACACCAAAGACAAATACCCTCTACCAACAAGTACTTCTCAAACCATTCTATCTTTGTGACATTTGGATCTATAGTTATCGTTACACTAATTTATGCTAATATATCCTCCTATGTGAACTTGAATCATTGGTTTAGCAATTCATCTGCTGTTCTAGTATACCAGTTTAAACAAACGCTTCTCTACTAAAAGAGAAAATTTATTTTTGGAACATTACTAAAAGATAAATGTATGATTTTTTTTTTTTTTGTAATATAATCTGCAGGAAGAGGGTACCCTGGTGAAGTTAGATATCCAGTGCCGTGTTCAAGGGGATATTGTTCTGGAATGTATAAACTTGCATGATGATTTGGTGCGCCAGGAGATGGTCTTTAGAATCATGTTCCGTACAGCATTTGTACGTGGTAATGTTTTAATGGTCCAACGCGATGAGATGGATTTACTTTGGAATGGCAAGGACCAGTTCCCAAAGGAATTCAAGGCAGAGGTAAGTGCCATTGTGAAACTTTCTCTGATCATCCAGTTTATGAAGATGTCAAGTTTGAATGCATACTCGTATATATGTATCAGGTACTCTTCTCTGACGCCATGGTGCCTGTTACCGCAACAGCTCCCCCGATACGTGAAAGAGCACCACTGCCACCACCACATCTGATGCGTGGAGGAGCCCTACCACCACCAGCACCACCTCCTCCTCCCATGGCTAGAGGATCCCCACCACCTCCATTTGGGTCTGATGGACCTCCTCCACCACCACCACCACTTCCTCCAATGCATGGTGGAGCTCCACCACCACCTCCATTTAGGTCTGGTGTACCTCTGCTTCCATCATTACCACCACTTCCATTTAGGTCTGGTGTATCTATACCTCCACCACCACCACTTCCATTTAGATCTGGTGTACCTCTGTCTCCACCATTACCACCACTTCCATTTAGGTCTGGTGTATCTATGCCTCCACCACCACCACCACCTCCATTTAAGTCTGGTGTACCTCTGTCTCCACCATTACCACCACTTCCATTTAGGTCTGTTGTATCTATGCCTCCACCACCACCACCACCACCTCCATTTAGGTCTGGTGTACCTCTGCCTCCACCATTACCACCACTTCCATTTAGGTCTGGTGTATTTATGCCTCCACCACCACCACCACCACCTCCATTTAGGTCTGTTGTATCTATGCCTCCACCACCACCACCACCACCTCCATTTAGGTCTGGTGTACCTCTTCCTCCACCATTACCACCACTTCCATTTAGGTCTGGTGTATCTATGCCTCTACCACCACCACCTCCATTTAGATCTGGTGTACCTCTGTCTCCACCATTACCACCACTTCCATTTAGGTCTGGTGTATCTATGCCTCCACCACCACCATCACCACCTCCATTTAGGTCTTGTGTACTTCTGCCTCCACCATTACCACCACTTCCATTTAGGTCTGGTGTATCTATGCCTCTACCACCACCACCACCACCACCACCTCCATTTAGGTCTGGCGTACCTCTGCCTCCACCATTACCACCACTTCCATTTAGATCTGGTGTATCTATGCCTCCACCACCTCCATTTAGGTCTGGTGTACCTCTGCCTCCACCATTACCACCACTTCCATTTAGGTCTGGTGTATCTATGCCTCCACCACCACCACCTCCATTTAGGTCTGTTAATGTATCTCTGCCTCCACGACTTCCATATATGTGTGGTGTATCTACGCCTCCACCACCACCACCACTTCCATTTAGGTCTGGTGTATCTCCCCCTCCACCACCACCACCACCTCCTTCATTTAGGTCTGGTGGACCTCCGCCTTTTCGTTGGGTTATACCAAGGAGGGTCTTTCGTGTAAGCTCATGGGATGAGATACCACAGAGACATGGGGAAGGACAAACGTATTTGGACTAACTCCATCTTTGCATAACTTTATTTAAACACAACAAAATTAAGTTATTGGAATTGGTTTGCAACTAATTAATGATATTTTTTCTGCTAGTGCACCAGAGTTCGATATATCAGAAATAGAGACCCTCTTCTCTGCTAGAGTGCAAAAACCGGCTGATAAAGCCCCACCGCCACCACCACCACCACCACCACCTCCCCCAATGCATGGAGGAAGAGGATGTGGTCTTCCACGTCCAGGTTTGAGGTCTTTTACTCAAAAGAAGTCTTCTCTGAAGCCTTTTCATTGGGTTAAGATAACAAGGGCCGCGCGAGGAAGCTTATGGGACGAGTTTCAGAGACATGAGGAAGGACAAACGTATTAGGCCAACTCCATCTTTGTATTTATAATACACAAAAAAAAAACTATGAGTTATTGGAATTGGTTTGCAACTAATGATCTTATTTCTTATAGTGCACCAGAATTTGATATGTCGGAAATAGAGACCCTTTTCTCTGCTAAAGTGCAAAAACAGGCTGATATATCTGGAAACCTACCGGTTTGGACAAAACAAGAAAAAATTCAACTGGTAATGTTGAATATTTTACACACTTGGTTATTGCCTGAGATATTATAACTCTTCTCCATTTTTACTGGTTTTTCCAGATAAATCTTAAGAAAGCCCATAACGTGGAAATTTTTCTTTGGAGAGCAAAGATGCCGCTGCATGATATAATGGTAAGTTCCAAAACCTACTTTACTTGAGTACCAAGTCACTACTTGTTAGTCGTTTATCCTCAAATGATAACTGTTCACACTTTCTGCAACATTTAGGCTGCAGTTCTGGCTATGGATGAATCTATAGTAAATGTTAATCAAATAGGTAATCTCATAAAGTCTTGCCCAACCAAGGAGGAAATGGAACTTCTTAAGGTTACGCCTTTTCTTTTTTTAGTGCCATTCTGATGGTCATCGTGGTTATGATCTTTCACTTGTTATTGACCACGAGTTCTTGTTATTGCTTGTAATCTGACTGGTTTGTAGAATTACCGTGGTGACAAGGCGATCTTGGGAAATTGTGAGCAGGTCTGTTTAAATCATGAGATAATTATACCAATCTCACAGTAAATACTTTTTTTTAACAGTTTGCTTAGATATTATTTTTCTTCTCTCATCCATTATGTTACCACAGTACTTCCTAGAGCTCATGAAGGTGCCAAGAGTAGAATCCAAGCTGAGAGTACTTTCCTTCAAGGTTCATTTTGGCACTCAGGTCCGGTGGTATTACTTATTCTGTCACTTTCTGTACAAGGAACTGTAGATTTTGCAGGGCCGGCTCAATAGAAATAGGGGGCCATGGGTAAATTTTCTATTTTAGGCCTTTCTATTAATAATTTTTTTAAACAAATGTTATTTGGAAATCAAATATTTAAAATTATTATAAAATAACTATTCTATTTTTTCTTATTTGATATTTGATTAACAATATTTTTAAAATAACATATTTATGATATTATCTGATTTAAATTTACTTATACATATTAATAAAAATGAAAACAATTAACAAAAAAAGTAAAAAAAATGAAAAAAAAAAAAACCTTTTGAGGTGTGGGCCCTGGGGCGGTGGCACTGACCGCCCCCTATACTAAGCAGCCGGCACTGAGATTTTGGTGTTATTGTTAATGATGATTGCTATGCAGATATCAGAACTCAAACAACGTTTAGATTTGGTAAACGCTGCGTGTGATGAGGTACAATTAGTTAGTTACTTCTAGTTTTTGGTGCATTCCATATCATATTCTCTTTCTTAGACTTATTCTCCTCATTGCTTATTCATCAGATCCGTTCTTCACAAAAGCTAAAGGAAATTATGGAAAGGATTCCTTACTTGGGGAACACAAACCAAGTACCTGCGAGGGATAAGACCATTCCTCTGCTTGCAGTGGGATTCAAGTTAAAAAATCTATCAAAATTAAGCCATACACGTGGTGCTAACAGCATGCAGTATCTTTGCAAGGTAAACTACAACCAAAAGAAGCAGCCTCTAGTTTCTGACGGAGCTTGTTTTATAAGAAATTAATGATCTGGTTTATGATGGATATATAATCCTGTAACTTTTTTTTGTTCTCCAGGACCTTGCTTCCAAAGCATCAAATCTACTGGACTTCCACAAGGATCTTGAAAGTCTTGAATCAGCTTCAAAGGTTTGCGTTTGTGCATTATCATTTTTTCAACTCCTTAGTTGTATTTAGATCATCATTTGGCTGCCATATCTAAATCAGATACAGTTGACGTTGCTGGCTGAGGATATGCAAGCTATACTCAACGGATTAAGCATACTGAACCAGGAGCTCACTGCTTCCGAAAGTGATGGTCCTGCTTCTGAAGTATTTCATAAAGTTAGTTCCTATTTTTAAAATCTTTCCTTTGCTTATCTTTATCGATCATGAATTTGACTCTTTGTTAACTTGTTCCGGAAACTAAAACTTAGTTTTATGTTTTTTTTTTTCATAACAGTTACTGAAGGAACTCATTTCAATTGCTGAGACTGAAGTGGCATCTGTATCGAGCCTTTACTCCGTTGTGGTATGAGTAGATTCAAAGGTCCTTGCCTATTGACAATGTGTTTGATCCTGAGATGGTATGTTTTTGTTTTTTTTAATGATGAACAGGGAAAGAATGTTGATGCAGTTGTGCACTATGTTGGCGAGGATCCAAAACATTGTCCATTTGAACAAGGTTTGGAACAACAAGTTTCATCCTCGGTTCATTGTTATTATATAATATCTAATTACAATGTTTGATGTTGTATTTCTGCAGTTACTGAAGCCCTCGTGGATTTTATAAGGTTGTTTAAGAAAGCACACGAAGAGAATATCAAGCAATCAGAGTGGGAGAAGAAGGAAGCTGCTGAAGATAAGAGAGTGAAGAAAGCGCAAGGACTCCTTCTCACAAGAAAAGTGGTTGACTATAGCTAACTAAGAAACTTAAATATTATGTAGTTATAAAACAAAGAGGATCGATCTATTTAAAAGCTAATCTTCATCTTTATATATCTGCTTACTTATTTCACTCTGGCTGATGTATGTTATTTTTATACCAACTGCTAGTTTGACCCTGCAAGAGCCGATAATTTGGAAATTATGCTTTGGAGGGTAAGGATGCCGCTGCCTGATATGATGGTAAGCTCTAGAACCTACTTTAGTTGAGTACAAGTCATTATTGAATCACCTATACATTTGTTCACAATTTTTTATTGAATCACCCAGGATGCAGTTCAGGCAATGGATGATACTGTATTAGATATTGATCAGATAGAGAATCTTATAAGGTTTTGTCCAACCAAGGAAGAGATGGAACTTCTTAATGTTAAGTCTTTTCTTTTGAGTATCATTATCTACTTGTCTCTTTATTTTTTTTTTTGAACACAACTTAAATTCATTCATAAGCTCAACCTTTTCCAGTACAACAACAAGAGGGAATTATCCATCCTCTTGAACAGAAAGCATAAACTACAATAACATCATAAAATAAGCTAGATAGTTCTTCTAACGAAGATGACAGCGAATTCGAGACGGAGCTTGAATGCGTCGATAAAGCTTTTTCGACTGAGTCGGATAGCTGGAAATTAGTCACAGAATGTGACGTTGAAAGGCAACCCTCACCTTCAAGAAATACCGAAGTAATCTTGATTGCATCTTCAGGTCCCGTACAGACCGCTACACAAGATAACAATTCGGTGAGAAAGTTGAGCCTCTTACTCGGTAATGAGACAGAGGGAACATCTCCTTTCACTGAAAGGAGGAATGGTGATGACATAATCGATCCTGGTGAATCCACCAATAAATTCTTCGAGAAAGAGAGATATGACTTTACGTACAAATCAAAGGCCTCAGTGAATCCACCGACAATCCTTCTAACCTTAGCCACAAAAATCAGACCATCAGAAACCATCTTCTTGGTTTTGAAGGTTGGTGGGCTAGACTGTGAGCTGCCATAGACAACCAAATCAAAGAGCCAGGCACATGGGCCTAACCATTCATGGTCTGAAACAGAATGGCGCTTGAAACGTGGGGGGGGAACGACGACTATAGTGTTCCTCGGAGCTGGAGAAAAGACCGCCGGATGGGACGCACAAAGCATCGGATGAAGATAAGATGGCCTCGTCGGGGCCACGACAAAGCTTGTCAGAGATGGAGCAAGCGTCGTGTAAGTGTGGCGGATCTCACCGGATCCACAATAGAACCCTTCAGGACAGCGTCTTGACGGGATGGAAATGGTGGATTTGCGACGAGAAGAGCTTGTACCTCGCATACATTGAGGCGCCGAGCCTGAACGACGGGACAAAAGTGGAATCCCACATCCAGTCGGGATCTAATGAGATGAGAAGATCTTGCGGTGGAGGGTGGAGTGAAAGCCGGTGAAGGACAGCAGCCAGGAGCCGCTTCGAAATAATGATTGAGGAAGTGCGACTTGAGCGGAAACTTCGGGAATCCCCGGTGTAGAGAGCAGAACCAATGGAAGACGACACCACCGGCGAAATTAACAGATCCAGTACAAAGAAAGAGCAGAAAGGAACGAGGAGCATGGTAGAGGTAGAGCAGCGGCGACGCCGGCGGGCTACGCCACCGCCGACGTCGAGATCCAGAGTCACTGACGGCGCCTCGATATCTGAACCCGAGAGAGAAACTAGGGCGAACCCTTTTTCTTTCCTGAGAGGAAATTTCATAAACCTTGTTTCCTTTTATGTTACTTAGTTCTTGTCTCTTTATTTTGGATGTCTTTTTAAAAAAAAAAAAAAAAAATCATTCGTCTTGGTTACCATTATTCACTTGTAATTTGACTGTTTTACTGCAGAACTACACTGGTGACAAGGAAAGGTTGGGAGAGCGTGAGCAGGTCTGTTTAGAACATGAGATTACCATATCCTTTATTTCTCACCAGATAATAGTTTTGACAATTTTGCTTTAGCTAATTCGTTTTGGTCTCGCATCCACAGTACTTCTTAGAGCTAATGAAGGTGCCACGAGTAGAATCGAAGCTGAGAGTTTTTTCCTTCAAGATTCAGTTCAGCACTCAGGTCCGGTGCTATTACTGTTATTTATCTGTCTATGGGATCTTTGGAGGAAAAAGTTTTGGGTTCATCATCAGTGTCTATATAACAGAATAGTATTTGGTCTTACTGTCAATGATGATTACTGTGCAGATAACAGAACTAAGAAAAAGTTTAGAAGTGGTAAAGTCTGCGTGTCAGGAGGTAAGATTTTGCATTTTTGCAGCAATTAACTTTCGTGCAGTGCATATGCATATCTATTTTTTACACTTTTTTTCTCCTCATTGCTTGTTAACCAGGTCCGTACTTCACAAAAGCTAAGAGAAGTTCTGAAAATGATTCTTTACCTGGGGAACACATTGAACCAAGGAACTGCGCGGGGTAAGTTTTAGGTTATTCTATCTTCTTTCTCAGAACATTTCTATGTTCAGTTTGAGCTTGATTCAAGAGTGGGACGATTTGTTTCATTGCATCATATACCTGTGGTTAACAAGACCCTTGCTCTGTTTTCTGCAGGCGCTGCAGTGGGATTCAAGTTAGACAGTTTATTAATATTAAGCGATACACGTGCTGCTGACAGAAAGATGACTCTCATGCATTATCTTTGCAAGGTAAAAAGTAAAATCGCAAATGGTATGTGGCTCAGGAGGGATACATTAATCTTGAAACTCCCTCCTCTTTCTTTCTTTCTTTCTTTCTCCAGGTCATTGCTTCTAAGGCGTCAGATTTACTGGACTTCCATAAAGATCTTGAAAGTCTTGATACAGCTTCAAAGGTTTTTGAGTTTTGTGCTTTAATCTCTGTCCTCTACACCTTAGTTGTAATTGGCTCATCATCTGAATGGCTCTCCTATTCAGATACAGTTGAAGTCGCTGGCTGAGGAAATGCAAGCCATTAGCAAAGGGTTGGAAATGCTGGACCAGGAGCTCACTGCATCCGAACGTGATGGTCATGTTTCTGAAGTTTTCTGCAAAGTATGATCTTTCTTCGGCATATTTTTTATTTTATCGATGCTATAAAACCTATGTATGTTTATTTAATAAAAAAGAGGTTGAAGGACTTCATGCATATTGCTGAGACTGATGTGAGAGCTGTCATCAGGCTTTACACAGAAACGGTAAAATGTCAACCTCGACTAGATTCAAAGCTCCTTTACCTTTGATCATGAGATGTTTATATTTTTGTCCTTTTTAACGATGGACAGGGAAAGAATGCTGATTCACTTTCGTATTATTTTGGCGAGGATCCAAGCCGCTATCCATTTGAACAAGGTTTGGCCCGGGAAACAATAAACTTCAACCTAGAAAGTAGTTCACTGTTATTATATATAGCTAATGACGACACCTGGTGCTGGTGCTTTATTGCTGCAGTTACTGGGACTCTTGCGAAGTTTATAAGGTTGTTTAAGAAAGCACACGAAGAGAATCTTGAGCAAGCAGAGTTGGAGAAGCTGGAAGCCGCTAAGGAAGCGAGAATGAAGATGGCGAAAGGAATCGGTTTCACTTAAAAAAAAAAGCAGCTAGCTGACTTTGGAGGGTTTCTAAGGGTGGTGGGGACCACAAATTGTGGGAACCAAAGAGAAAAGTAGTCAGAGCAAGATATGTTTTGGTTGGGTTTTCTGAGCTTTTGGCGAACCCCACTGACAAGTGGCGTCCACGAGTGATTCTTCTTTTTTTTTTTAATTTTTTTTTTAAATCGAACAAAAAAGAAAAAAAAAAAATTAAAAACACCAAAATCAAGAGCCCTGCGATAAATGTGATGTTAGTATATAACTGTAAGTAACTTTGGTGTGGATATTTTGTGTCGATTTAAACAGAGTGATGTAAATCTTACAAAACAAATTATTTTCAAACATTTCTTCTGATCATCTTCGTCTGTAACAAGAGAATACTTGCTCAAGTTTTTCTTCAGTTTGATTTGTCTATTCTTTTTTTTTCTTGAAACTACCAGGAGGTGGTTCGGGCCAAGCCCTAATCTCCCCCCCCCCCCCACCCCCACCCAAATCCAAAACCAAAGTATGTAGTATTAGTTTCGTTCCAGTGATCACTGAAAGGGATGGTTTCTTTTCGGTCCACAGCATGATTTTTCTATTCGTTTTTCAGTGTCTTTTCTTCCCTTATATTGGCTAGGTTCGACCGGATGGTTTGTATTTTCTTATATAGCAATTGCTGCTGGATCTAGTAAATGGGGATTGTTTTATATAGCCTTCCTACATTTGCCATGACCACATGTTTGTGGCCTCCTGCACGAAAAGTTACAAACAAAATTGCTAAAAGTTTCTTAGCAAAGATCTCCACTGATTTTAGGTATAACACTACACTAAATGTACGTAACAAATGTGAGTGAATGGATATAGTCATATAAATATCAATCAAAAACATAAACAGAACATAGTAGATAGAAAGAAAGAAAGAAAGATTCTTTCTTCCTAACATAACGAAAGTAAGAAAACACATAACAAGAGAAGAGTTTTAACAATTAAAATTTGTAAAATGAGAGCTTTGCAGAGCTTCTTGTAGGAGTTCATGATCATCCCAAGAATCACGATACGTCTCAAGATTCTCCTGTGAGTTGGTGAGAGCAGACAAACAAAGTTGCTTTCTCCATTCTTCCAAATGCGGAAACCCAACATAATCCGCATACTTGTCGCAATACTATACCAAAACTTAACAGTTCAATACACATTATATTGTATTTAAAATAAATTAATAATCGTGTTTCTTAGTACCGTGAAATCAGCAATGTCGTGAGTGTTGTGTTTGGGGACTCCGGCGAGATCTCTAGACCGGTAAAAATCGGCGACAGATTGCAACATTTGGTCGGGAGAAGGAAGAGATGACTTTCCAGACAACACTTGTGCTATCCACTTTGCTTGTGCTTCAAAGAATGGGAATCCTATTAACTGCCAAAACACCATTATTTTATTTAGAAAAATCAAAAAAAAAAAAATCAAATAGTATTAATTTAGTTACTTGAACCAAAAGTAAGTAGAGAGAGACCTTTCTGGGGATTCCGACAAAGGAGAGAGAAGGGGAGAGACAAGGAGGGAAAGTATGTTCGAAGAGTGGCCCCACTCTATCATCATCCACTTCTACTCTTCCTTTACTCTCAAGAAATGGAAACTTATACGAGTACCTGTTTTTTGGTCCCCCAAATATAATTACATTAATACGATAAATAGTTAAAACAATTATTACTCCAAGAACTAGGGTAGTAATGAAATTATTGAGAAGACCAACGGTGAAAAAAAAAAAGATTTATAGCCCACTCAACACGACATTACGAGCCCACCACAGTTGAGTATAATAGTCATAGAGAACATATAGCATTAGGTTCAGTAATTTATGTCTTTGTATGATCGACATTATTTCAGTCGATATGATTTTCTCCCAGAACTAAGACATAAGTTACGCAATATCATGCAGATCCTGATGATCAACCAATACTTTATTGTTACTTTGTCTCCTTTTAATTTTAGTTTTCTTACGTTGAAGCAATATGATTTTATGATATCGATGAAGACCTTGACCATACCTGATACCCCACAAAGTCATGTAACAGTTAATTAAACTGAACTTAACGTTCAACAATTACGGTTAAAGCAATATCTTATAGCCTTAATCACCATATGTTTGTCTTATCTAACGGAAACAAAAAGTAGGAAGTTAGACTACTTATGTGTGAAATTTTGTTTTGTAGTCAAATTAATCAATAGATAAAGATGAGATATTTTTCTTTTATCCAATGTATCTTACCCGGTGCAATATAAAATTGTATCAGCGACGACCCAAGTTCCATCCACAAAAATGACTCTCCCATCATCTTCTAAAGATTCAATCTGCAAACACAAATCAAACACAGAGAACTTTTAAATCCAAATTTATAAACATAGGATTAAACACAACATACATATACATATATAACTTTTTTTAAAAAAAACTAACATAAACACTAAAGTAAAGAGAACCTGTGGGTGAAGAAGAAGGTTTTGGTGTTTGGAAATGACTTTGGAGAGGCCAGAAGATATGTCAAGTGACTTGGCACTTAAATGAACTTCCTTTGCCACTTCTACAAGCTCCATTGATATGTCTTGTCCACTCATTGAGTTCCCAACCACCACCACTACCTACATCACCATCGTCATTATCATAACCATCATTGTCTTCACCAAATATGAATTCAGATACATATATAGAGAGATTTAATCACCTCATTACGAAATGGATCAGGCACTCGGTAGACATGGCTATGAACTTGCTTCCTTTTCCAAGACTCCATTCCTACAATTGATATGACATATATTTTTACCATAGAAAATCCAGTTAAATAATCAAAATGCATGATGTTTACTATATATTGATAAAATTACTAAATGAAGTATAATGTAAGATCGAAACCAATGATAAATACCTTTTATAGAGGGCAGTCTAGGGTGAGAGTAGTGACCAGTAGCAACAACAACAGCATCAAAGATCTCTTCCGTGACCTTACCGCTTACTTTCTCTCTACTCCTCACAATCCATCTCCTCGCACCTTCCCTTTTTTCTTCTTCCCCTACAAACTCAACCCTTACATTAAACCTGATCATCTCTCTTATCCCAAAAGCTTCACTAAAGTCCTTTAGATACAACCAAAGCTCCTTATGCCCTGGAAACCTCCTCATATCTCTCCCTTTCTTCGCCAAAAATGGAAAATCTGAATAACCCATTATCTCTCTCGGTGAGGTTAGCCTCAAGGAAGAGTAAATGCTGCTATGGACCTTAAGTGCACCATCAATAGGAACATTACTTCGTCCTAAAGGATCTTCTTCTTCTACGTTTGGTTGATACAACCACTGACCTCCTACGTCGTCGTTTTGTTCCATCACTACCACCTTGTGTCCTTCTTTTCTTAGCTCCCTCGCTGAGACTAGGCCAGATGGACCAGCTCCGATCACACACACCTTCTTTGATCGGCTCCTTGATGCTTCTGTTGATGTGACCGAAACCATTCTTGTTGATTTTTCCTTTGCTTAAAGAATTTTTGAAGAAAAGCTGGATTTACTATTTGGTTTCGTTGTGTAGTCTCTCGCGGGATGTTGTTTTTATAGTTGAAATTATGACTCTCTCCTTTGGGGTTAAACTAAGACTTTCTCACTACTACTACTCGATAAGTCTTTTTCTATTTTGTCTACTTTTTATTGGTTATGTAATTATTTCACATTTACTTATATATATATAATGATCTCTGACCGATCCACCAACGATATGAGTATTTATTGAACAAGATCCTTTAGAAAGAAGTATTTATTTAGTTTCATTTTTTGTCCTTTTTAAAGCAAAAGAGAATTGTAGTAATTAATTGGAAAATCATCATTTTCCTTAGGAAACAATTTCAAAATTCTATATCATTGCTTCAGCATTTGATTTCTTATATGTATAGCTAGCCTGGCAAGCTTGGAAGATTCATTGTTCAACATTTACAAAACATACATAATGTTTCCCAAATGAACTAAGATATCACTTAAGAAAAAAAATATATGTAAATATTTTGGAGTACATATATTTAATACAAATTTCTCCAATTTTGTATTACATACTTCGGAGTACTTTTATATTTTTAATCGAATTTTAATACAAATTTCTGAGTAGATGTTTATATAATCTCAATATATTCATTAAAAGAAATTAGAATTATACGAGTTAGAGACAAATATCAAATTTTATAGCAAATTATTAAAATAAGAAAAAGTGAGACAAGAAGTAAGTAACCCTTTCCTACGAAGTTAAAGAAGAAAAGGTGAAAACAGTCTTGAGACGCACAATAATGGCTATTGTGTTCCTCTTAATCAAAGTAATCCTTGCTGTTAAAAGTTGTACTTAGGGTTTGTTGGAAACATTACCAACCTATATATATATATATATATGTATATGCATTCTACTAATTATTTTTATTTTTTTATCATCTATATATATATATATATGCATTCTACTAATATATATACAGGTTATATTAAGATGTGGTCATTAATTATATTACCCTTTAATAAATGAGTGTATTAGATTATTTTATTAGGAAAATATAAATCTTTTTTTAAAACCATTTGTGTTTTTGTGCTCTTCGAATTATTTTTCTTGGTTTATGTAAGGTTTTAATGAATTTAACATTCAACCTCTTGTGTTTAATTTCATAAATTTCTTTGTTTATTCTGCCTCTAGTCTTCGTTTGGTTTAACTTGTTTTACTGGTTTGTCCTTCTGATTGGAAATGCTGATAATATAATCTTCTTCTATTTTTCTTTTGTTCAGAATTGATCACATGGATTATCTTATAAAATATTGTTAAGATAACAACGAGTCTGCACCTTACTGGTAGCATGCATTCAGATCTTGTCTACTTCCTCAGCTGTTAGTATAACTAAAATCTACTGGCTCTGGCTGCACATGTAGTTCTGAGCGCGAAACACTTGATATTTTAGTATTCTTGGTGACGGTTCATTCCACTTGCTATTTCGTTTATTAATGATATATATTAACCACGAATGGTTGAATACGTCACGTATACATACGTACATAATAATATATGTAAATATTATAAGCATTTATATGCACAACAAAATTATTGAAGTTGGGAGTTGAAGACTGATATGGGCCTCCACCATGTAAGAGTAATTCTGGAAGGCAAGGGAACACCAGCAATTATTTCACTGGATCTTATCATGATACCATTCTACAACTACATGCATGCCCCCTCACGAAAACCGAACTCTGATTTAACAAAAAGGGAAAAAATGAAGAGAGAAACTTTATCTCGTGGAAATTGAATTCTACAGAGCCAAACTTTAATTATCTCATATTGTCACGCAACAAGTTGGTTTCATGGTATAATCAAAATTGAAATATCTTTTCTTTGAAGTTTATCAGGTTAGTATATAAGAAATGAGTATTTTGAGAATGTAAGGATATTTGATGAAACTGAGTTTCTATCTATTAAGCATGTGAAAACACATGATCGTTGCAGTTTATCTACAATTAAAACCTGTTTTCTATGTGAGCGATCATCACGTCAGGCGAATGCTAATTCATTTTTAAACGTATGCTGAGTATACACTTCTAACAATGAAACTAAGTTAATTAATTAATTAATACTTTTTCAAAAAAAAAAACTAAATTAATTAATAGAAAACGAAAAAGGAAAAAAAAACGAAAAATGAAAACCGGACCGGACGTTGATTTGGCATTGTCACTGGATAGCTGGTCGGATCGGTTCAACTGGTCGAACCGGAGTTTTGATTTTTCTTTATATATACATACTAATATACATATAATATGAAAATGTTATAAAAGGAACTAGAATAAAACATAATTTGAAAAATATATGATTTGAAAGTACATATACATTTAATTCTATATACGAAATAACTAATTAAAGAAAATATATATATATATATATTATTTCTATAAATCATAAGTTTCTTTATATCTCTTCATGCACGTAAATGAAAATAGGTTTGACAAATTAGTATTTCCTTACTCTGAAGTTAAAAAGAAAGTAAAAGTAGAAATATTTCTTAAACAAATGATAATATTTTTTTTTTCTTTTTACTTAAACTTCCTTTATTCATCTTTTCTTTCCCTTCTAAAGGGGCATCATTTAAAAGTTTACAATGAAAACCAGAAAGATGAAAACAGAGTGGAGCAATAGAAATTATAAAAGCACAAGTGAAGCAAAGCAATATGGAGAAGGATGTTTTCTATCCGAAATACTCAAACCAACGATAGATGAAGGATTCTCCAGCAACAGAGGATGAAGGATTAGGCTGGCGGTATGAGGTAATCAAAGCGGACCGATGACATTTGTCGAGAGCAGCCATTTTAGCACGAAGCATGATTTTGATCTGCTTCACCAATGCAACTGGTTGCAAAGGGGCAGTACCATGCAATCTTCCATTCCGCTCGCGCCAAAGGAAATATATTACTGCCTGAAAGACAAGGTAGCAAATCACCCTGAGCTTTGCATTAGGAAATAGTGAATGTAACCAATTGCGGACACCATTAAAATCTGTTGGAGGAGAGAGAGCAGCATGGTTGAAAAACGCAAGCCACACAGCAGATGAGAATTGACATTCAAAGAATAAATGAGATGCACTCTCTGGAAAAGAAGTACATAAAAGACAATCCGGGTTCACGTCAAGGCCCCAAATTTGCATTCTGTCCCTTTTTTGAAGACGATCTCTCATTAGAATCCAGGTGATGAAGGAATGCTTCGGGATCCTTTCTTTGAACCAGACCAATTTGTGCCAAAGCACAGGTGGAGGGGGCGGATGAAGCGCCAACCAGGTCTTGGAAGATGAAAAAGGCCCAGGAACATGCTGAGGGTTAGTTTGCCACAGGAAGGAATCTGGCATATTAATCCCTTGAGGAGGAGAATAGTCTGCAAGAGCCTCCCTAAGCATTCTTGCGATGGGATGCCTGCTTCGGGGTAGAGACCACGAGGTCCCTGAAGCCGCTTGAGAGACGGTGGCGTCGAGGCTTAAGCCCGTTACCATTGGACCATTAGGACCCGTGAGATGAATCAGAGGACCAGAGGCAGTCCAATTGTCGTGCCAAAATAGAGCCTGATCACCAGATTCAACATTGCAGATTAGAAAGGGACGAGCTATATCACGAAGCTTTATGAGGCGCTTCCAAATCCAACTTCCGGACCTTTGGAAATCAGATGTCCAGAATATATTATCCCTGATCATGTTTGCTTTGACCCAGGCCACCCAAAGAGAGCCACTTTTTGTAAAGATCATCCAAATCAACTTTAGTCCAAATATAACATTGATATCCCGAATTTTCCTGATTCCAAGACCTCCCGCAGACTTAGGAGAACATATAGAATCCCAGGAAACTTTGGCCCCTCTAGCTGAAGTGGGAACCCCTTTCCATAAGAAAGCTGAACAGATCCTTTCAAATTCATCAATGCAACCTTGCGGAAGTGGAAACACTGATGCCCAGAAATTAATAATGCCAAAGATAACTGTCTGAATAAGCTGCATCCGTCCAGCAAAAGAGAGGTGCCGCACTGTCCAGCCGGACATTTTGCTGAGCACTTTATCAATCAAAGATTGGTAATCATCAGGTTTAAGCTTGCTAGGAAGGAGGGGTACACCGAGATACTTTACAGGAAAAGCCCCCTGCGAAATTCCAAAACGAGATGCCACCTGTTGAGCGTTAGCAAGGTTGTTTCCGTCGAGAAACAGGCACGTTTTGGACAGGTTTACAGCTAGTCCCGAAACTCCATGAAACCTCCTTAGAACCTGTAGGATCCCAGCTAGAGAACTCTCTGTTCCATCAAAGAAGATAAGCACATCATCTGCAAAACTTAAGTGAGTAACCAAGGGATCCGAGCAAAGAGGATGAGTGGTGAACACCGCAGACCGAGCTGCTGAGTCAAGCTCCTTAGATAAAATGTCCATGGCCAAGACGAAGAGAGTGGAGGACAGAGGATCACCCTGACGAAGGCCTTTACAGCCAGCAAAAAATCCCACCAACTCACCATTTAGACAAATTGAATAATGAGGAGTGGTGATACATGAACGGATCCAGCCAATAAAGATCGACGGCAGCCCAAAAGCTTCAAGAATGTTCAGCACAAATGCCCAATTTAGATTATCATAAGCCTTAGATATATCAATCTGAAGGCAGCCTCTTGTTGTGTTTCC
Organism: Brassica juncea; assembly: GCA_018703725.1. Classification (NCBI taxonomy): domain Eukaryota; kingdom Viridiplantae; phylum Streptophyta; class Magnoliopsida; order Brassicales; family Brassicaceae; genus Brassica; species Brassica juncea. The sequence continues at coordinate 57,805,713 of CM031936.1, read as the reverse complement.
ATTCTTATCAAATCCTGCCACCAGCTCAGAAGCTAGGAGGACATTTTCACAAAGAAGTCGCCCTTTAACAAATCCCACCTGGTTTCCTTGGACTGCAAGAGGAGCCAATAACCTGAGGCGATTCACTAGAATTCTGGATATAACTTTATAGACAGTGTTGCACAAGGAGATTGGCCTGAACTCAGTAAGTCTCGCTGCCCCTGGGATCTTAGGAATGAGAGAAATAACTGTAGTATTGACTTGACGAAGCATATCAGAAGAAGTGAAGAATAAACTTACTGCTTGCGTAAGACATCCACCTACTAACTCCCAAGACGTTGTAAAGAATTCCATAGTGAAGCCATCTGGACCCGGTGCTTTGTCCTTAGGTAAGGAAAAGACCACCTCTCTAATTTCCTCAGGTGTGGGTACTGCAGAAAGAAGGGTCGTTTGGGAAGAGTCACACCGAAATGGATGGATTTCCCTGATTTGCTCAACCGAATATGGGGTAACACCAACATTTTCAGTTCCCAACAAGGCCTGATAATAATGAAGGGTCATGGTTTTGAGCAAGGAGGGATCGCTAATCCTCTGGTTTTGACTATCCAGTAAGAAATAGATGATATTCCTGGAGAGATGAGCTATCACTGATTTGTGGAAGAATTTAGTATTGTTGTCTCCCTCAAGAAGCCACCTGATTCGAGATTTCTGCTTCATAAAAGACTCCTCGGCTGCAGCAATGAACATCCAGACCTCTCGGAGCCTCTTTTCCTCCTCAAAAAGATCCTGCGTGGGAGAGGTTAAAACCTGAATCTGTATATTCTCCAGTGCTTGAAAGGCTTCCCTTGCCCGTTGCTGGATATTACTGAAAGCATTGCGATTAAGCAGTTTGCAACACTCTTTTGCTGCTCTCAGACGCTGGTATAAAGAGAACATGGGATCCGCCGGGGTAATAGGGGAATTCCATGCTTCAGTAATGAGGACAGAGTAATCTGGGTGGGTAGTGAAAAAATTGTAGAACATAAATCTCGACTTTCGCCTAATAGATGAGTGAGTAAGGGATACCAAACATGGAGAGTGATCAGAGCTACCAGGAGCATCAAACGTTGCAGATGAGTCAGGATATGCCTCTAGCCAAGCGTCATTAACCAGTGCTCGATCGAGCTTCCTAGCTTTAGGATTAGTAGGAGATTTGTTGGTCCAGGTGAATTCGCAACCTCTGGTAGCAAGTTCCACAAGACCTGAAGTATCAATGCAATCCCTAAATCACGCATACCCTGAAGAGGAATAGGTACAGGATGAAGGGCATAAGCTTCTGAAGTGGTTAAGATCTGATTAAAGTCTCCAAATAAAATCCATGGCGATGACTGCAGATTTAGATTCTGAGCCAGCTCTTTGATGCAATCCCAGAGGGGCCTCCGCCGAATAATTTCATTCCTCGCATAAATAAAACCCAGAGTGGCCTGCTGCTGGTTGACAGGGTCGAAGACACCACAAAGCACAATTTGATCAGTTTTTAGGTAAGTAACCACGGATAACCGAGGATCCCAAATCACTATGATGCGCCCATTATCTGTATCGCTGAAATGATTTGAGTCAAACCTCTAAAACCTCTAACCCGGGAATTGCTGAGAAACCAAAAAATCTAAATTTCCTTGCTTCACACGAGTTTCCAAAAGGCCGCCAATAAGAGGACGGTTCTCATTAATCCACCGCTTTACTGAATTATGTCTAATATCGCCGTTTAGGCCACGTACATTCCAGGCGAAACACTTCATAAAAAGTTCCAAAAAACCAAAAGGTGTGCTAGAGCACTAATTATTTGAAAGAGGAACAAATGATAATATTGCATTAAATTGTAACACAAAAAAGGAATTAAATGATGTAATTTAGAAAACTGGATTCTAATACTAAATCGGATCACTGATTTTGCCGGGTTTCAACCGGTTTTAGCAGTTTAGGTCACATCCAGGTTTCAACTTAAACCGGACTCGGTTACATAGACGATTCACGGTCAGACTGGTCCGGTCCGGTTTTCAAAACCAGGTGTAACTGAAATAAAACGTCATCGAAGGGCGAGTGTTTGCTCAATAATTAAGTCTTTTTTTTTAATGTGCGCGCGCATGTCAAACTTATGGGCAAACACGAGGAGACAATACTCACGCGCTATGTGTAAGGCCCATGTTGTAGTATGAGGCCCATTCTCGAAAATTTAAATAGTTGGAGAAAAAAGTTCCAGTTTTTTTCTATTACCTAAAACTTTTCATTTCAAGTGAACTAAGACACTGAGAGTATTCAAAAAGAACAAAGAAAAGACATATCGTTTCTGTATTCAAAAAGAACAAAGAAAAGACATATCGTTTCTGAATCTTTCAAACTAGTAGAAATGATGATTCTCTTATCAAAAGTTGAAGATAAGGGACCATTTTGCTTCTTTGTCAAGAAACTGCCGAGAAAAAGAAGCTTCCAATCCAAGCAAGCCTGAGAAGTTGGTCATAGAGAGATGCAAACACTTTTGCATCGACATATATTCAAGGAAGAAATCAGAAACTGCAAAATAGATGACTTCATTGAAAATTTTACATAACATGATTCATAAACAAACAAACCATTTTCCCCACTGTATCTCACATTCACAAGTTTTATCTCATTCTTTACCAAATCATCTGTTTCAAGCTCAAGGACTAGCCTTCAGCCACTTGTGAAGATGTGGATTTGCTCTGTACCTTATTCTTCTTCTGAGATGTTACATCGTTATCTTGAAGAGAGATTACAGTTTCAAAAGCACCAACCAGCGCTTTAACTTTACTCTTCCTCACTTCTTCGAGCTTACTCACAGTCTCTTCAATCACATTATTGAAAAGTGTCTGCAACTTCTTCTTTGCTTCGACTTTTCTATGCCTCAAAACAACCTTCTCTCTTTTACCTTCAACGCTGGTATAACTCACCTTCCCAACATCTTTCAGGTTCTTCTTCTTCTTGCTCCCGTCGCTTCTGAGCTTTGGTTCTTGAACGACTCTCTTCTTGAACTTGATCGATGTGAGAGTCTTATCTTCTGGTTTCGGTTCAAGAAATTTCCCTTTCCTGAAACTCACCGGCCTCGTTGGAGGACCAGAAGGAGGAGGAGGAGTGACCTTTAAACCAATCCTCTTCGGCTTGATCTTGCTTTCGGTTTTGGAGTTAGTCACAAGAGTTGCAGAACCACTCTGTTTCTTCTCAGACAAACCAGTCTTGGGCCTTGTAGTAGTCTGTCTTATTGGCCTAGGATCTGATTTCGTAACTCGTGATTGTTTAACCTCCTCAGTGGATGGTGACAAAGAGGGTATAAGTGTAGGAGTTCTTTGTCTTAAGCTCTTCTTCACAGAAGATTGTTGAATCTCACTCTTAACACCTGTGATGATCTTCTTCTTCAACTTTTTCTTCTCCTCAATACTAGATTCAACAACATACAAAGTCTTCTCCGATACTTCATCACATCTAACCGGTTCATCAATCTCCTCTTTCTTCTTGAGACTCTTCACGAGATCCTCTTTAGAAGTCTTGTTCTCGCTGATCCCCGTAGCCTTCTTCTCCACTACATCATCATATCTAACCGGCTCATCATTCACTTTCTTCTTGGGACTCTTCACAAGATCCTCTTTAGAACTCTTGCTCTCTCTTATCCTTGGAACCTTCTTAACATCAAGATTTGTCTTCTTGACCATTCTTACACCACCAGAAGGTGAATCACTAGGAGTAATACAGCTCTTTGTTTCACTTCTCTTAGCATCACGAGATTTGACAACCTCACTAGTAGCATCACCATCTCTCTTTGCAACCTGCAACGACTTCTCAGGCTTAGAGACATTCCCCAACGACTTCCTCACAACACTCAAACTCTCACGTTTCACCAAATCTCCTCCACTTTCAACATCCTTTTTCTTGACCAGCTTCCACGGTTTGACCACCAAATCTTCCTCACGCCTCTTCCCGTGTTTACAAAGATCATGAGTCGAACTAGTCTGGTTACCACGGTAACGAGTTTGAGCCTGAGCTTTACCTCCTCGTTTGTCTAACGCTCCAGTTGAGTGCCGTCTCGGATTCACATTACCATTGGATACTGCAGCTGGAGGAGGAGTAAGAAGAACATCATCTTCATCTCCCTGGATCGCCTCAACCATTAGAGGTGGCATTGTTTCAAGAACAGAGGCTTCTTGAAAGATCTCAGCTGGTTTATCATCATCATGATAACAACAATGCTCATCTGGTATCATCTCCTTAACTTGAGAAATATTCTCTTCAGCCATTGCAAAGTCTACTAGATCTGCATAGAAATATACTGAACGATCAAGTGATCATCAAAGTCAACAGTTGTTTTTTATAACTAAAACATATGATAGATCAGTGAGTCTCTCGATGCTAAACTGTTTCACTCAAATCGAATAAAAAAGTCTACCAAGATTGAATCTCTTTGGTTCCATTAGATGAAGGAATCTCTACTTTTAACAGAGATTAAAACTTAATATTAAACCGAAAGCATTGATTTACGATCTCAAGATATGGTAATGATTAGAACACAGTAACATAGTCCCTAAGTCAACTGTAACAGATACAAGTAGAAAGTTGTTGTTACCTTTAGATCTTCACAACGATTCAAACTGAAGAACATAAACTAATGAGACCGAAAAATATATATAGTTTTGGAGAACTAGTATCAGTAAGTTGCCCAGAAGAAGTTGAATGAACAATGCTTTGAAAAAAAAAAAATCAGAGGAACAATAAAAAAACGAGAAAGTTAGATTTGATTTTTCAGGAAGAAGAAAAAACACACACCAAATTGGACGGTCAAGAAAGTGAGGGAAGGAAAGAATCTTTTGACATTTTTTTTTGTCCCTAATTTTTTTTTAAGTTTTGGGATGATTAATGCTATTAATACATTGTTTAAATAATCCATATTAAACAATGTAATAATATGTACCATAAGATATTCTTAAATTAATGTGGCTATGACAGATCGGTGATATGAAACAATGTCTTTTTGTATTTTTGTAAAGAATGATGCTTTGCCGCGATGGACCGACTTTGGCTTCTTTTGATTATATATTGAAAAAGATAAGATCTAAAGATGCTGCTGACTTCAGAAGAAAACACAGAGATGTTTTATCTAAATCATTTCTTAATAATTCGTGCCAAACAATACAATATAGTCCAAAATAATCAAACTGGAAAGTATTATGTGTAAGTGAAGTATATACCTGAATTCTACTCCTAGACATATGTTGTGAAATAATATCAAAATCCATGCTGTTTGATTTTTGTATACTACTAACCAAATCGTAACCGGGAATAAACACACATTAAGTTTTAAAATAATCAAATGCGTAAGCCGTTTCAACCGCATCACTTACAGTCTTTCTCCATCAAGAATACGTTTTCTAAAAGCCTAATTATGAGAAATGCCAGGCCTGTATTATATCCGAGGCCCAAAAGTTCCAATTTCTGTTTGCTGATTCTAGAAAGGTGACAGACTTGAATAATTGGTATGTCACGAATATAAAGTAGCTTACCAAATTGTTCACAAAGACTTTTCTATACTGCGTGGTCCGTAAAGCAAAAGTTAGTAGAAACAGGAAATTTTGGGATTTAAGAAAATAGGATAAAGCTAGTAGCATTAGAGGTTCATGCAAAGGATAAACTACATCACTACGGTATAATATGAATTTACACTATTACTAGAAATGGAATAGAGAGTACTAAGAAGCTGAATATTAAATAAATGAATTTATGTCTTTTAATTTATTTTTTTGAGTTAAAAAAGAAGTATGAATTGAGTTGACAAAGACAGAGTTTTAGAAAGAGAAAAAAAGAAATGGATAGATCATAGATCTGTTTCAGCTACTTGCTTCTGTTTCAAGCATGACACGAGGCAATACTGACTGTGATGCGTTGCAGATGGACCGACTCGAACCACTTTCCACTTTTACCATTACTTAATGTTCTTTATGACACCACTTTATTTCTGATTTTAATTTTACTGCACCCACTCTACTCTTTTTATGGTGCTATTTGTTCTTAAATGTCTTTATTATATAGTCTGGATTGCTTAAACATCATATAAGCAAAGAGAAAATATTTTCGGATTAAACATGTTTCCATTATTCTTTAGATATTATTGTTTGTACCACTTGTGCTTAGAAAAATCTGAAGTATATTGTAAAGTGACTTTTTTGGATGATTGTTTAATTTATTTGAAGAGTATTTAAATAAATAAATAGTTTGGGTACAAAATCTAGCTGTGCTTAAGTGTGATACTATGATCATTTTGATAAATGCAATATAAATTAAATACTCTTCATAAATGGGTACAAAATCTAGTAAAATGCAATATAAAATCTATTCAAATGCAATACTATGATCATTTTGATAAATGGTACAAAATTTATAGTTAAATGCAGTATAAATATCATTGTGTAATTAGTCTAAACCTGAGTAGTAAAAAAAGGGAAAAGCAAAGCTAGAAGCCAAAAGAATATATGTCTAGCAGGTAAAGAACTTTGATTTTGTATTATTATTATTTTTCTCCACCAAATTCGGTTTTACTTGTTTTCAAAGTGATGCTTTGAACTGTTTTCCGTTAACAAGACCAATTATTAACAAATAATAAGGGAATTAACGAATAAAAAGTGGTAGAAAAGCTCATGTTTCAAGAGAAGGTTTTGATTCATCAAGTTGCACCAACTCTAAGAATATTAAAAAAAAACAAATAAAAAAACAAAAAAAAAAAATAGAAAAAGGAACATAATCTCGAGCAAGTGAAAATAGAGAGAAGCCGACAAATTGCAAAGATCACCTAACCCTTTTGTACATCACCCCAGATTTTGATCTAAAGTGTCATCAAGAAAGAACTATCACAGCATCATATTCAACTACAGATAAAAAAAAAAGTCTCAGGCTTTTTCCCCTTCAGAGTTCAGACTCGGAGTTTCTTCTCCATTGAAGCTGGATTCTAAGGTCAGCTCATTCTTCTTTCTTCTTCTTTTTTTTTCATTCTTCTTTCTCAATCTGTTATGATCTCTGATACATCATTTCTGAGATTTCAGATCCTTCTCACAAGTGTTTCTGGGTTTGTATATATTTATTAAGAGTTCTTTATAGATTTAATTATAATTATCTGAGAATTTGAATCGTCTGCTTATCATCATCGAGTGACCGCAAACTCTTTTTGACTTTTTCCAATTTTTTAGTTTATTCTTTCCTTTGGTTTCTTGATTTCCTTTTATTCATTCATTTGTTATTAACCAATTCGAATCAGTTATAGTCCGTAAAATTCAATAGAAGTTTGCTTTATTTAACTACCATAGACTCGTGTAGTTGAAAAACATTAATTTCACTCATTAATTTGTACATAATCATGTGAGAAAAAAAATTGTACATAATTAAGGGGTCAGCCTCATTGCATTTGAAGGTACTTGTTTTTGTTACACTATAGCATCCTTTTCACACGCAACTATTGTCTCTTGTAAATCACTTTCTTGTTCTGGTAATTGTAGAGATATTATTAGCCTTTCTTCTTCTTGATGTTGTCAGCAAAAGTAAAAGTTTTTTTTTCTTAAAAGAGAAATTCTTCTTCAATGGGTTAATTACACTTAACTCCCTAGTTCATAGAACCTAAAATCCAGAAGAAAAAAAAGATTATTCCTTTTCTATATCATCACATGCAAGCCTCCCTCTCTCTCTCTCTCCCTCTGTAATCACTTGCTTGTTCTGACAATTTTGCAGAGGTTTTAGCTCTCTGTTTTTTTATTGTTGTTGTCAACACTCTGTTTTGTGTAATATTTTAGATTTAGCAGCAAAAGCTGAAAGCTTTGGAATAGTGAAGCTCAAAAACAAAAACAGAAACAATGGGCTTCAAAGTATGCATCTTTCTCCTCTTGGGTTGTCTTCTTCTAGTTCCAGAGACAACAATGGGTCGAGACACGAAACGTGCATCGATCGTGATCCAAGGAGCTAGTCGAATCGCTGAGACCGACGAGAACTTTGTCTGTGCGACATTGGACTGGTGGCCACATGACAAGTGCAACTATGACAACTGTCCTTGGGGTTACTCTTCAGTTATCAACATGGTAATGCACAAAAAAAAAACTAGAGAAAAGGATTAGTCTTGTGATTAAAATGTTTTGATTTTTGAATTACTTTTTTTTTACAGGACTTATCTCGTCCTATTCTTGCTAAAGCTATTCAAGGTTTGCACATTGCAGATATAAAGTGTTCGTGCCATTGCTTGTGTTCTTGACGTCTGAAACTTGTAGTTTCTTTTTTTGTTTTGTATCTGTTTAAGCCTTTAAGCCATTGAGGATAAGAATCGGCGGTTCGCTTCAAGATCAAGTGATCTACGACGTAGGAAACCTCCAAACTCCATGCCATCCGTTCCAAAAAATGAGCAGCGGCTTGTTTGGATTCTCTAAAGGATGCTTGCACATGAAACGATGGGACGAGCTCCACAGTTTCTTAACCAAAGCCGGGTAAGCCTCTCACATTAGTTCCCTTGTTAGAAAAGTATATATATCTTTTGAGTTGATCATTTTCTTTTTTCTTGTTTTTTTTTATCTCGCAGAGCTATAGTGACTTTTGGTTTAAACGCTTTGCATGGGAGACACAAGCTACGTGGGAATGCGTGGGGCGGGGCGTGGAATCATGTCAACACTCAAGATTTCATCAACTACACAGTCTCAAATGGCTACGCTATAGATTCTTGGGAATTTGGTAACAAACTATCTGTAATATCTAACATGTTTTTTACCGATGTTCAAGAAATCGCTAGGCGGTAAATACAAACCGATTTAGACCGATTTTTTGAACGCCTAGATTGATTTTTTTCAAAAAAAAATCTTTTTATTTAGGTTCGATTTGCCGCTTAGGCGCCGCCGTCTAGCTCTTTTTTGTTCTTACATTTCTTGTTCTTGGTTTTAGGAAACGAGCTGGCTGGAGCTGGAGTCGGTGCAAGTGTGAGCGCAGAGCTTTACGGGAAAGACGTGATTGTACTTAGAGATATAATCGACAAAACGTATAAAGACTCTCGGTTGATAAAGCCTAAGCTTGTTGCTCCTGGAGGTTTCTATGAGCAGCAATGGTACACCAAACTTCTTGAGATCTCTGGCCCAGGTGTTGTTGACGTTGTGACTCATCATATATACAATCTCGGTTCAGGTCTGGTTTCGTAAATCAAATGAAAACCATTACTCCCTCTCTCCCTCATTAATTTGATGCCTTCTTTGTTTGAATCTTGCAGGGAATGATCCTCAGCTGGTGAAGAAGATACTGGATCCTAGTTACTTAAGCAAAGGAGCCGAAACATTCAAGAACGTGAACAAAACGATTCAAGAACATGGACCGTGGGCTTCTCCTTGGGTTGGCGAGTCTGGTGGAGCTTACAATAGTGGTGGCCGTCATGTCTCTGATACATTCATAGACAGCTTCTGGTAAAACTAAAACCTACAAAATATGTAAAATAATCAGGCTTCTTGATCTAATACAAACCTCTCTGGTCTTGATCTAATACAAACCTCTCTGGTCTTGATCTTTTAAGGTATTTAGACCAGCTTGGAATGTCGTCAAAACACAACACTAAAGTGTACTGCAGACAGACTTTGGTTGGAGGGTTTTATGGTCTGCTCGAAAAGGGAACGTTTGTTCCAAATCCAGATTACTATAGGTAAGAGGCAGAGAGACATAGAGAGTCCATAACCAAGAACTCTTGCATTGATCTTTGAAGTTTTAACTGAGTTTTCTGCTGGGTATGACAGTGCACTTTTATGGCATCGGTTAATGGGTAAAGGGGTTCTTGCGGTTCAGACAGATGGACCACCTCAGCTACGGGTTTACGCCCATTGTTCAAAAGGAAGAGTGAGTTACTCATCTCATCCTGATGTATACATCTTCCTCGTTAGAAACTCCTTTAAACAAAAGCTTTGTTTTTGGTCTTAGGAGGGTGTAACGTTGCTTCTGATCAATCTAAGCAACCAATCAGACTTCACGGTTAGTGTCAGCAATGGCGTGAACGTGGCTTTGAATGTAGAGTCAAAGCCGAAGAAGAAGTCGTTGTTGGATACTTTGAAGAAACCTTTTGCTTGGATTGGAAACAAAGCTTCGGATGGTTATCTGAACAGAGAAGAGTATCATCTAACACCAGAAAATGGTGAGTTGCGTAGCAAGACAATGGTCTTGAATGGTAAACCGTTGAAACCGACAGAAACCGGAGATATCCCGAACCTTGAACCGGCTATCCGTGGAGTAAACTCTCCGGTTTGTGTCTCGTCATTGTCCATGTCGTTCATTGTGTTGCCTAGTTTTGATGCTTCCGCTTGTTCTTGATGTTTAATGTTGGGTTCTCTTTCCTTTTCATAAAAAGATGTAATTCTTCTGGTAATTGTATCTAAATGCTGGTGATAAAATTATATCTAAATAAACTTCATGCAGTTTCTGGAATCAAATATCTCAAACTTTATTAAAATCTATGTTCTGATAAGATTCAAGCAACAGTTCATCAAGAGAATAGAGAAGCTAACGAGGAGGTTCTTGTGGCTGGCTGCTTTTACTTGCGGAGTAAACGGCGAGCTCGTTGGTTAGATTGTTTCACTCTGAAGTTAAGCTCGTCCACATCGTCTTGAAGATGATCAAGTCCATGGTTTTGCCTGCGGTTTTTCATTTACATAAACCAGTTTTACCGAGGAATACTCATAGAAAAAATGTACGTAAGTAGAGAGTTGATAGATATGAAAGCAAACCTTTCGATTTCGGTTCCCATATCAACAGCCATGTTCTTCAGTTCGCCAAGTAGATCACTTAGATCTGCAAGCCCATCGTCCTGCTTTGCTTTCTCCATCTGTTAACACAATGATTCTTAAATATATTGGCAAGTAATAACAGAACTTTTGAAACCTCAGATAGAAAGAAGAGACATCGAAACCTCTATTTTCTGATAAGCATCAGCTGATTCAGGGAGAGGTTCACGGGTTCTTGAATGTGGTTTGGGAAGATGGTTCAGTCCCAGCTTTTCTCTAGTCTCCAAGTTGTTAACTCTTCTCTTAGGGGATTCACCTACTCAGAAGAACAAAAAAAAGTGTAAGAGTTAGGTGAAGCAACAAAGCAAGAGAGTTCATTTCTTAAGAAGAGGCAAACCTCTGGTGATGACCGGACCGGTTATGGAGCGAGTCTTTTTAGGCTTCCAAGTCCTTGAAAAAATGCCTCCGAGGCTTCCAAGAAGTTTCTCACCCTGAAAACCAAACACAAAAACATACAATAAGAATCCTTGTTTATTTGGGGGTTTACAACCTCTTTTCTATTACCCGACTGAGGTCATGGTCGATGTCAAGAGCCTTCTGGTGAGTCCTAGTGATTTTCTCTCCTTGCTCATTCAACATGACCAGAGTTCTGGTAGCATCCGACCTTATCCCCTGCGCTACTTTCAAACACCCCTGCACCGTCTTGGTTGTTTCCTCAGACTTGTACACGGCATAGCTCTCAAGTTCTTGAACCGTCTGGTTCTCCACACCTCCTGAATCACGGAACTGATTCTTGAAAGAAGGTTTCGATGATGAAGTGAATCTTTTCTCAACCTCCTCCTCATCATCAAAAGGGTTGAAGCTATGATTCTTCTTAGTAGGTACAGAAGGCTGAGGGGAGATCTTGTTAGATGGCTTTAAAGTGTGTTTATTATCTTCAAATTCATCATCTGAATCAAAAGGATTCGAATTGGAAGATGGGTGAAAGGCAGAATCAGCGGGCTTATGCTTGTAAAGTCTTTCCAGGGGCTTCTTCAAACCAAACATTGTATGTAATCAAAACCTGAAAAAACTCTCTCGGTTGCAAGAATCCAAAAGTATATAAGAATGATGTGACTCTAATCTGGAACAGATACCAAAATTCAAGGACATATATGATACACAAATGTCTCTTGATCAACGATATAGATCACAATTCTCAATATCTATCAAATCAGGTAGATAGATCGCAGAAAATTAGTTTGAGTAACTTCTTCTATGCATCCTAACAAGACAAAAACGGCGTAATGACGAACCCTAGACCCTAAGTTTTTTTTTTTCACGGAAAGCGAGAATTATCAAGAATTGAGGAGGAGCAACGAACGAAAGAGAGAGAGAGAGAATCAGAGATTGCGAAAGAAGGAAGCAAATCGCAGTTGCGGCGTACCTGGATGAGCGAGAGGATAGAGAGAATTGAAGAAGACTGAGTGGTGGTTCGGTAACGAAGAAGAAGGATTTTAAGGCGGAGACGAGAACCCCCCCCCCCAAAGAATTTGAAATTCTGAATTGCAACAACACTGTTAGAGAAACTTAAGCAACTAAGCAACGTCCCATTGATGCAAATCAAAACGTCATTATTGAAGAGGTACTAAAGTTAAAAAGAAAAAAGGATTAACTTTTGCTTTAAAGAAACTTGTTTTTAGCAAAAAAAAAAAAAGAAGTTTTGTTTAAAGAAAAAAAAAAAGAGGATTTTTTCTCGTACAACGCTACAACATAGCTACAGAATCTAACAAGAGTAATTAGTTTGGTAATCTTCAGTAAGGTTTATTATAGATTACATTTATTGTTTTTTTTTTTTTGATAAACCCATGAAAACCACATAAAACAATTGTTAATCGTTTATTAGCTTTTATCTCCGACTGCGTTTGTTAATGTAATGCTAACTTGTTTTGTACACACGAGTCAAGATTTAGACGCACGTTAAACGTAGCTTAACCTTCATATGCCGTTTATCTTATCCGAACGAACAGAGAATATACATTTTCTATCACAAAGATGAGTTCGTCCCACTTTTTTTTTTGTATGCTCCAAGCAAATTATGCACTCTAAAATAAACAATCCCTAAAGCTAAATAAATTCTACTAGACATGTAATCAAATGATTTTAACTAGACCTCCGTTGTTCCTCTCTCCAGGCACTTCCAAGTCTCTGGATCCCTCACCATCCTGATGTGTGATTTTTTTTTTGAACACAAACTTTCATTCATACTTAATCTTCTTCGGTACAATAGATAGAAGGAATTATCCATCCTCTTTGGCAATAAGCATAACATACAACACATAAATAAGCTAAACAAGATAGGTCTTCAATCGCAGATGACAGCGGATTCGAGACGATGCTTGAATGCGTCGGGGAAGCCTTCACGACAAAGTCGCATAGCTGGTGAATAGTCACATAATGTGACGTTGAGGTCCAGACTTCATCTACGAGAAACACCATGGTGGTCTCGATTGCATCTTCAGGTCCCGTGGAGACCGCTCCGCAAGATGACAAACCGATGAAAGAACTGAAACAGACGCTCGGAAACAAGACCGAGAAAACACAACTTTCCATAGAAAGAGGGTAAGGTGGTACCATTTTCTCCTCGAAAGGGGAAGATGATGAACGCACCTGTAAATTCATCCCAAAGGAGAGATATGATCGAGTGATACAAAGAGGAGAGATCCCTATGAATCCCCCAGAAAGCTCTGCTAAAAAATCCCAATCGCTCCAGGCCAAACTCCGAAACGTATCTTCTATTTTGGAGTTGGGTTTGAGGAAACTTCTACCTGGACCAGCAGGTTTGGTAGATCTAATGGGCCAGGCCCAATAATAATTGAAGAGCAGCCCACTCCACCAAAACTGCACAGAGCTAACCGCGTCGGATCTTGGCTGTTCGACGGCGCCATAGGAGAGGTCACCGGAGATACGTCGGAGAAGCACAGTGCAGCCATTGAGGAAGATCCACACAAAGGAAGAGGACACCACTTTAGGAGACGCGTAGAGTGAGGAAATACTGATGAAATGAAGTTCTGGTCTCGTGGAACTTTTAGATCTGGTGTCTGAGAGTTGGTGAGGAGCAAAACACAGTGTGAAAATAGACTCAGTCCTTACCAGAGATGGAAGGGAAGAGCTCGTCATGTAGAAACTATGCTCCAAGGGCGGATGAGAGTACAGGACAAGGTCGACATCGAAACTCGTCGGATAGCTACCAGAGGGATGTTCATTGGGAACTGTTCCTGAGAACCAAAACACAGCAGTGGCGAGAGAATCCTCTCGACTCGTCGCTGGAGAAAGAGCTGTCTGGGGAGAAAGGACCACCAGAAGATCTGAGACGAAGAGTCCTCGGCTTTGTCGTTGAGTCTGTGGGGGTCTTTCTCCTTCGATAACCTGAAAAATGTAACACAGTAACAAAAGATGGAAGAAGCGAGATACAGTCACAAGAGTTAGAAAATTTGACGTCGTCGGAGATAGAGACCCACGCCGGCGAGAACCGGCTTCACCGGCGCCGGGAAAACTAGATCTAGGTTGTGCCTCGATAATCGTGTCTGGGAGAGAAGAGAAATCACCAAAAAGTTTTGTGTTATTCCTGATGTGTGATTAAGATCCCAGTTTTCAATCACGTTCCAAGCATGCTCGAGCAGTTGCTATGCGGAAAAATCATGGATTAGACTCAGACATCAAAGATCATGACATTTTCATAACCCGGAAAGGGGCAGCATATCAGTGGAAGAGCGCTTCTTTGTCTCTCTCTCTTGATCTTCACCAACATAGGATAATAAGAACAGTTAGATTCCTTCGAGTTTTAGAAGAGAATCTTTTAGTTTTTTTCTGCATGCTTACAACTAGGTGAACATTGGAAAGAGGCAGCATATATATCAGTTTTTTGCATGCTTTACTGGAAAGCATGTGTATATGGTGCTGAGAGCTAGGTGTTGGCAAAATATTCATTTGATCTAAAGTTCCATTATTCAAACTATTCCTAAGAATAGGATGATGATGGTTAAGCAGATCAGAAAATTATAGTAATAAAAGTTGATCCAAATTGTAACTAATTTGTTTTCGTCTGCTGCGACAACACCTTCAAATTGATTCATGACGCGGTAGGGGTGACATGCTAGCTGGAGACAATATAACAATATTTTCTTATGAAAAAATATTAAAGAAAGACGTTGACAATTGTAGAATCCGGAGGATTGACTTTCTGTGGTTCGGTGGTTGTGACGACTATGATAATTGATAAGTATAAGACTGATATTAAATGTTATCTACCTATAAATTTGTTTACGAGTTTGATTGACAATTTTCAATCATTTCCTTAATTTCATATACAGAGAGGTTTAACCATACAATATGCTGTGAATGTAAACTGTAAAGCAATTACAATAGTCGTTTAAAGGATCAACTTTACAAGGATCAATTGTCGCACTTCAAAGTTTTCAGGCTGGAATTAGTTAAAGTAAGACATAAAAATCTAATTTCTGTTTTGGGACCAAAAACAACTGATGTAGATTGCAAATAAAATAACTACCAAGGCTAGTAAGAACTGATGCAAAATTAATGGGCAAGAAATAACAAGCAAAACGAGTTATAATAATGAGGGTTCTGAACTCTTAGTATGAACGATGTGTGTCCTCGAAAAACTCTTTAGGGTTCATAGGGATCAGTTTTGGTCAAGTACCTATCCGAAAGGAAAAAGTTCATCTTTGGTTTGTTCAGACCGGACAAAAGATACTAAAACTGGATCAGTCCACTCGACCGGTCAGTCTTTGAGATCGGTATTCACTATTCAAACATGGATTTTGCTCAGATATGCTCTTCTTCGGGTTGGACCGGTCTTTTAGACCGATCTTCGCATGACGGGCATAACTTCTTAACCTACCATCTCCTTATCTATGTGATTTAAGAAAGAAAAAAAATGTCGTAATGCATTGTTTTATAATAAGAACTCTAAGAAGTCTCCCACTTCTCACCCTACCCACTTTTTATATAAGTTTTCATTCTCTTATTCAGTTGTTAGTTTAGTTTAACAAACCTATACACACACCAAAATCTTTCAAAAAAAAAAACATGGATAGACCGGCGGCACAAGGACCTCCTCCACAACTTCCTCCTCGTGTACCTCGTCGTCGGCACGCACCTGATTCGCCTATCGCATCTTTTTATTTTCTTTTAATTTGTATTTCTATTTTCTATATTGCGGTTGTTCGCCATCGACCACCGCGACCTCAGCTGTTTGTCAGTTTCCGGGGAAAAGAACTACGCAACGGCTTCGTGAGCCATGTAGTGAAGGCCTTGGGAGACGCAGGGGTCAACGTTTTCATAGATAGCTATGAGCAGAAAGGGAGAGACCTTCAAACACTCTTCAAGCGAATCGACGACTCAAAAATCGCACTTGTGATATTCTCTGACCGGTTCGCGGAGTCCGAGTGGTGCTTAAATGAGGTGGTGAGGATGGATAAGCGCGTGAAGAACGGCAAACTCAGAGTGATCCCTGTCTTCTACAGGGTCAGCACAAACGACGTGAAGAATTTCACTGGTAAGTTTGGAAGCGGTTTTGAAGAAGCGGTGCAGAGACAGCCCCCTGAAGAGAAGCATATGGCAGAACGTTGGATGAGCTCTGTGAAGTCTGTTTCCTCCAAAACCGGCTTCACCTCAGAAGTACACAGGTGTGTATGGCCAGGCTCAATTTTATTATGGACCCTCTAGGTCAAAAAAAAAAAAAAAAATCTTGGACCCTTTAAATCTACATTATTGTAGTTTTGATAAATATTTTAATTTTTTTTATTTGTTTGTTTTCGACATAAAATTTGTTAACAAAACACGAAAATATACATATAAATTTTAAGATATTTGTTAATCACTAAAAATATTATTAAACTTTTATTGAAAAAATGGGCCCCTTAATTATTGGACATAAGGCGGGTCCACGTTCCCTCTTTATAGTCTTTAAAGTCAATTATCGGTTGAGATTATATCGTTCTAGAAGAGAAAGAAAACTGTTATGTAGGATGTAGCTAGTGACTATCTGATGTGGAGAATGGTTCTTTATCGATATTGCAGAATTGATAGCAATCTTGTGGACGCAATTGTTGATGATGTTAAGAGCCAGCTACCTCACATGTTCACTGAGAATAAATTGTCGATTCTAGAAGAGCTCTTTTACGCTCTTGTTTTGGCTGCTCTCTATAAGTTCGTAGCACCTCTCATTTTCACCGACACGAGTTTCTTCCAGACTCCTCAATGGTTTGTGGGTGTTTCGTGTTTGGTTCTAGTCCACAGGAGGTTCCCCTTAACGGGTGTATGATCACGTGCTTTGACATGATCAGGCTCTTGCTGTACTTGTACCTGTGTGTGTGTGTGTGTGTGTGATGCGTGCTTTGACATGACCAAGCTCTTGTTGTACTTGAACATGTGTGTGTGTGAACGCGTGCTTTGACATGGTCAGGCTCTTGTTGTGTACTTGTTCTTGTGTGTGTGTGTGTTTGACTTTACGCACGTTTATTCATGCCTCATGTGATTGTGATTTGGTAATTTCCGGTTTTTCCTTTACTAACTCTTGGAGTTGTTCGGTCAACTAGTCGCTTCCTTTTCTAAAACACAGAGAAAAAAGACGAAGAAAGACCAAATCAAGGTTTAGGAAAATGAACTTTTAAAATAAAAGTTTATGTATTTTCTGCTAGGTACTTTTAGGTACTTTGATAATTACAATCAGATTAAAAATATTAATTTTTAGTTTTGCCTTTCATCAAATTAGAAGTTACCAAAAATACACACAATTGATAGCAATCTTGTGGGACGCAATTGTTAAATAATTTATGGATTGAGATGCTCTTACACTTCATACCCTATGTTACATTTCTCACATGTGGAACAAGTCTCTCTTTAACGAAGAAGAAGCTGGCGAAACACCACCCAAAGGGATGATAAAGGATATGATTTTTAGCTTTAAACTAGCTTAGCATCATGCCGTTTTTCTCTTATCGAAACGAACAAAGAATATAAATACACTCTCTATATTCCAAGCAAATTATGCACTCTAAAAGCTAAAGAACCAGAAACAATCTCTAAATCTAAATTCTTGGAAACATTTAGTCAAATGATTTAACTCAGACCTCTGTTGTTCGTCTCTCCACACACTTTAAAGTCTCTGGATTCCTCACCATCCTGCGATTTGATGTGTAGTTACGATCCTTCACCTTCCAAGCATAGAACTAAGGTGGAAACCTTGTTGGAGGATGCGTCTGATTTGCAGCTGTTGAATTTAGTGTATGGTTATGATTCTTTTCGAGATGGGACTCGTGACCATCTTGCGATTTTCATGACCCGGAAATAGGCAGCATATCAGTGGAAGAGCCTTTGTTCGTCGCTCTCTTTATCTTCAACAACAGAGCATAAAAAGAGCAGTTAGATTCCTTCAGGGTTTGGAAGATAATCTTTCATTTTTCGCATGCTTGACAAAAAGGAAAAAACAAAACAAAGAAGCATCTTAAAATTAGTAGTACCTGGGCTTCTAGTTCTGAAATTCTCTGTAATGATGCTTGTTCTATACACACGCGGCGTTTGCGTTCTTCTTCGAGTAAACATGTCATCTTATACCTTAGTTCAGCCATTTCTTGCGTAAGTTCTTCCGCTTCTTCCTTCGCCTTCAGTTTCTCCTGTTTCAGTTCCTCCTGCACATACCAGATCACAGCGAAACTAGTTAGATTGACCCTGGAGTTGTGTAATGGTGCAACAGATAGGAAATAAAATTCCTCAGTTTCTCAAAAGTACCTTCAGCCGCTTCACAAGATCTTCGTGCAGCTCTATCTGTTTCCTCATACCCTCCATTTTATCAGTCAAAGTTCCGTTCCCGGAAAGTTCTAGTTTCTTGATGATTACATCGAAACATTCACTATGAGGACACAAAACTAACACTGTCAGAAACGGGGATAACTCAATAATTAGTCGAAAAATAAGCTGGAACTTACCGAACTTCCCTGGACACTGGAAACAGACGGCTCAATTCAGCGAAGAAGCACTCTGCATTTAGGGGTTGTTGACCATTCTCACTTTCTAATCGTTCTTTGGTACTTTGGAAAAATTCCTTGATACTCTTTTCATAAGCGGCAGTTCTCTCCCTCAGCTCTTCGTTTTGTTTCTCAAAGGACTTGGCTTTCTTTTCTGCCTTCTGAGACTGAAACTGGACCTCTTCGATTATCCCACTTAAGTGATCTTTCTCTTGGACGCTTTCTTCTTGGATTTTCATTGCATCAACAAGTGCTTGCTCCAACGCTGTTATATCAAGCTTCATGCTTTCTATTTCACACAAGGACTCCAACGTTAAGGATGAGATAGTCTCCTCCAGTTTCTCTACAGAGAGAGACGAGCACTGTAACTCTGTCTCTTTGCTCTCGAGTTCTTGCAACAGCAAGAAATTCTCGGATTTAGACATACACAGCTCCTCTCTCAAAGAGTTAACTTCTTCTTCCACGTTCCTTGATTCAGCCAATTTGCATTCAAGATTGTGCACGTGTTCATTGAGATAATTCACTTCCTTGCTTCTAAAAACAAGCTGATCTCGCAAGTAGTCTACACGACAGAGAATAAAAATACACATTTCAGAGTTACTATTAGTTCAGAAAAATCTAAATTGCTTGGCTCAAGTAGGGACTTACCAATCTCTTTATAGCAATTCAACAACTCTTTCTCCATGGTCCTAATTCTGGCCGTGTCTTCTAAACGAGATTCCGATAAAGACTTCGTGTGGAGTTCCAACCTCTGTGGTAAAGACAAGATAAATGTCCGAGAACTCAGCCAACAGAAAGAGAAAACCCTGAAATGTTGAAAATATTAAACAAGAAGAAGAAGAAGAATACTCTGACTAGTTCGATACTATGAGGCTGCGATTCTTTCAGCAAGTCCTTTTCTTTCCTTAGCTGCCATTTTTTACAAACCAACAAAAAAAACTTAAACCAAGAATCAGAAAACAAACAAATATCCTAATCAATGTTTCATCAACAACATATAAGAGGAGGGAAAAGAAGGTTGAAAAACCTCAATGCGTCTTGAACCAATCTGCAGAAGTTCATCAGCATCAAACGAGTTCTCACAATCACTTCTGGAACTACATGCTGAGCTACTTCTTCCTGAAAAACTTCCTGAGCTACTCGACATTTGAATTCACCACTGCCACAAGGGCAATATAAAAACCAATTCGTCATTTTTACAAGTCAACGTAAGCCAATCCAACATGTTAGTTAGTCATCTTCCAAATCAGCTAATTACGTAATTTTTATGATGCTAAACAAAAAAAAATGGAAATCTCTTCTCTATGATGCTTTTACTTGATGACGTAACTGGGGGAAAACAAAAAAAAAACTATCAGACTAGAAAATTCCAATTTCAACGAGGAATGGTAACACAGAAGAGAGGAGGGAGCTCATGGAAAGAGCGCAGAGCCACATAATCGGATCGGTTAAAGCGAACACGAGGCAGAGGAGGAGGGTAAGCCAGATGAGCATACAGAGAGACACTAGATAGATTCAATCGAGCACGAAAGGTTTACCTTTGTCAGCGAAATTTCTAGCTCCGACGACGAATATGGTCGGCGATGATTTCAATTTTTGAATTGGAACGACGAATCAAATAAGAGAGTAAAGTAATAGATGCGCCTTCGTTTTAAACGACAAACGGGTCGGGTCGGATCGGGTCGGGTCAGGTGGGTCCAAGCTTACCTGTGAGCTCCTTTATCCGTCGCTCCGAGAAAGAAAAAATGTTTTTTTTTAGCTAAAAGAAGGAAAAATGTTGCTGATTGGTTTTGATTACATTAATTTAAATGTGGCAAAAGTGTCCTTAGTAATTAGTATAACGTCATGTGTCCAAAGAGAATTTTGAATGAATACGGGCCCATCTGCTTTGGACCCGAGCTTCCCAAACCGAACCTACGTCACCCGCCGTTGAAATTTTGTAATCTGCTTTGGATCACCCCCATTCATTGTGTTTAAGTAAGTTTTGCCTCCAAATCTTTGTATTTTTGGGGTGGTGGGTATGAGTTATTTGGTTAAGAATCCTGAGAACAGTGAAGGCCTCTATTGTCAAGAAGCCGGAGATTTCCTACTAGACATGTAGCATTAGTGTATATGATCATCACACGAATATTGTATACTTACTAAAGAAAAGCTGCTCATAACACAAATCCGAATAAGAACACCTATAGTTTCCAGTAAAAAAAGCATAACAACAAGTGTCAATAGTTATGTTTTCAAGAAGCTAAGATTCTAAAGATCTCTCCCTCTCTCTCTCACTCAAGTCACTGAGTGCTTTTGCAGAATCAGTCATGCTAAAGTCACTGAAACTTAATCAGAAGCCTTACTGAAGAATAGCTTTCAAACTTTTAGAAGGTGAGTCCAGTTTCCTCCCCCACCATAGCTAATATCTCGTCCCTCCTGTAACAAATATGCAACACGCCGCCTATCAAAACTCATTCATTGCCCAGAAGAAGAGTGGAGATTGGGAATGACAATAGTTAAACTGCTAAATATTTACCTATGGGTGTCAATGTTAACCTCTGCAGCCCACATTGTCAAGTAAATCTGTATAGCACAATACAATAACTATCAAGATAATGTTAGTATAAGGTTTCTCTCAGTGTCGAATCAAATCATCCAACATACATGCAGAATTCCAGTGGTTGGCTGGTTGCTACGTGATACAGAAGAAATGCAAAGGTTATCTTCTTTCATTCTGGGGAGTATCGGCTCAGACACTTCCATGGAATATAACGAACATTTGGATAGATCATCAAATTCCCCTTGGTAAAGCTCATCTGACCAACTGAGCTTGACAGGTTGAGGAACTTCAGAGCTTAAAGAAACCAGTTCCATCATGAGTAATCTCTGTTAATAGTGAGAAATATAATCAGAAGCTAATCTAGAGCCTAAGATAAATATGCAGATTGAGAGTTGGGAGGAGAAATACAACTAAGTTCTAACTACCTTGAGCATTACTTCGCGTTTGAACATTTCCACAAGCTCCTCGGCCACATTCTCTGTGATCATACCAGACATTGCAAATACCATACTTTAGAGACAACAAAAAAAGAAAAAAGAGGTTCAAGACTTCAAGTAATCAGTAACCTTGTAGTGTGGATCTTACCAAATGCAGATATGTTCCAAAAACTAAACACAGGGATACCACCAGAGTCTCCAGAATCCTTTGAATCTTCCCTAGAGCTAGAGAACTGTATAATTGACCCGCTACTCGGCTTCATATAACATCTCAGAGATCTACTTACATTCACCATCTCAACAACAAGAGCTACCTGTATATTTCTACAGATTTGTTGATAGATTCCAAATGTTTCACACAAGACTGAAGATGATCAGAAGATGAATTATGTGCACACACACACTCACCATTTCCTTGTACGATGTCAGAAGCTTGTCTCGATAGGAACTCTGAACATAGAAAGAATGGTAAGTACAATCTGAGAATGTAATACAAGAGTCTTAAAAAATTCAAATTTTCACCTGTTGCTTATACAGCTTCTTCAAAGCTTTCGGAAGTTGAACGACGTAAAAGACGCCGGCGAGCTTCTTTTCTATTGTAAAAAGACGTAAGGGTATAATTGTCATTTCATTCAAGCTTTTTATTTTATTACGGTGCTGTATAGTTAAATTTTTTAATCTAAACCTATTTATATGATGGATCGAATCTCTCTAAAGTAAATCAGATTTTACCATCAGAAGTTTGGAGAGAGAGAGAGAGAACAATGTCTCACAACGCTTCGTCGGCGAACGATCCACGGCAACCTTTTGCGGCGAGACCTTACACTCCACGACCTGTTGCGCCGGAGGATCTTCCCGTTGACTACTCTGGATTCATCGCCGTTATCCTCGGCGTCTCTGGCGTTATGTTCAGGGTAAAAACTACATTCGAATCCTCATCTGATCTAGTAGAATCGTAGAAAACTCTTGTTTCCAGTTGTTTATGCTTAAGATTTGGTGAGTGAGGTCGTCTGAGTAGATTTAGTCTCCGATTCATCAACAGCAGATTGTAGCTCGTTATGACATTGGATCTTTTTCCGAATTTGCTAGTTGTTTTTGATTGAGTTGGTGTAAACAAAACTGTGATTGCATCAAAGTATATTATAAACTAGAGTTCAATCAGATCTCCTTTAAGAGCTTAACTGATCACAGTTCGAATGGGTTAGAGATCCTTTGTTTCGTGGAGCTTAAATGAATGAGAGAGAAACTGTGCATATTGCTAGTCGATCTAACACACTCGTTTTCTTTGTTGTGTCTCCAGTACAAGATCTGCTCGTGGCTTGCGATTATATTCTGTGCACAGTCTCTAGCCAACATGAGGAACTTGGAGAATGATTTGAAGCAGATCTCCATGGCTATGATGTATGTTACACTCTCACTCATTTAAGATTCTTGTCATTTCATTAGTTAGAGAGTCAATAGCATTGAAAAAGAATTTGTTTATATTAAGCCAAGGAAAGTAGATTTGAGTTGAGAGATGATATCTTAAGTTTAGCCCTTTGGACGTAAAAAAAAGATGATTAATCCCAGAGATTTGGTTATACGAGTCATGGTGTGTAGATTGTTGATGTTGACTCGAGTTGTCTTGTATTGAAACAGGTTTGCTGTAATGGGATTGGTCACAAACTACTTAGGGCCTAATAGACCCGCCACCAAGAAATAATCATCAACTACTCTGCCTTTTGATAACATCTCCTCATCTCAAACCTTGTTTTGGTTCTTGCTTCCGCAAATTTATAAATTGTATGAAAGAGACTACGCCATGGTCACTTTTTTTTACGCCATGGTCATATTTGAAGCTAGTGTTTTATTTTGTCGAATTTTTTGTGTTTTGACTCAAAAAATTTAGGTGTTAACTAGACCAGAGTTCATGTTCAAAGGTTGTCTCATTTGTGATGCAAAGAATCTGAATTCCAACTTTTCTGTTTTAATTTCCATGATTTAATGATGAATCTCTATTAAAAGTCTAATAATGATGTTAATAACGCGATTTTCTTTGCTAACTTACAATATTTGCGATGATGCATACAGAGATGTTACATGTTTAGTTGAAAATCTCCGGTCCGACAAAACTAACTCCTACCCACCCAAACAAAAAGAGAATTATATATAAAGGTTTGGGGCACTAGACACATTACCTATATCGAGGTAAACGACGGGGAAGATAGGCCAAAAACTGAATTACATCAATAGTTAGAGGGAGAGACATTGTACCATGTCTGGAATATTCTGAGGCATTGGAGCTATCGTAACGTATCTCTGTGAGTTCAATCTAAGCGGACTTACGTTCCGGTGCATAGATGATGATGATGATGGGTGGAACCTAGCAAACCGATTGATCACTGCAAACTTCTCTAGATCCTCAACTTCAACTCTCAAGTCTGCAATTGTAGTTCCATTTTCTAGTCTGCAGGAAGAACCAGATGGTCATGCGATCAAGCCACAGCCAAATCAAGTATCCATTTATTTAAAAGCTGGAATCGATTAAATGAAAGGAGCTATAATTGTTTTTTTACCCTGCAAAGTCGGTCTCTAGTTTCCGTGACCTACTTATGAAATCTTCAGCAGCTTTGGAGATGTACTGGTCACTGATTTTTTCGGTACATGTTCTCTCAGGCAACCTACACAAAGAGTGGATATAGAGTCGTGTCACTACAGAACCTCAAACTCTGGAAACTCTCCAGGATTTTGCAGATAAACAGAATGTATCCTTACGGGTTTGAATTTCTCTGCGGCTCACTCCTGTTGGTACAAGTGGAGCTACAGGCATCTCCTAGTGCAGCTCTTGCAGCAGTAAATGCAACACCCTCATAATTTGAGCTAGCAAGCAAAGATATCACCCTAGCAGAAGGCGGGCGAAATAGTTGTTGCATGAGTTGTGTTGTATATATAAGCCTTCTCTTTGATCTGAGAGGTCGGCCATCTTCAAGTAAGGTCTCAAATTCCACCTGATTGAGCACAAGCGATCAACGTATCAACAAACAGTGTACAAAAAGATATTTGAGAAAACATGTACCTAGGAAAACTCACTTTTTCAGCAAATCGATTATTTGCTCTGGCCCAATCAACCTCGGCGTCACTGTAAAGAGTATAGAAAGATTAATACGGTAATGGATATGAAAATATTTAGAAAAAGGAATATCAGTGCTCATAAGCCACACCCGAGAGTCTTGAGTCTCTGAGGACCCTGCATGATTTCTTTATTCCAAGATAAAAGTCCTGATGGAGTGGCTTTGCGCTTCTTTGGTTTATCAATCTTGAGAAGTTTGTCAGTTGCACCATGAGATAATGACTCATATGACGGGGTCTCTGCACCTGGTGTGGGGACTGGCATTTTCTGCATATTAAACTGCTTCGTAGATGGAACAGAATGTGAGCCATCGGCCGAACTCCCAACAATAGGAGGATGTTCTCCTATCTTCATGGTGGTGAATCTCCATGTATCATTCACAGGTTGCACCAGTCCGTTCTTGAAAGCCCCATATTGACTGTACCAGGATGGAGCCATCTGAGGACTGATTTGCTGATGTTCTGCTCCAGCCGAGGCTGAATGATTCTTATCGGAGAAACTCTGAGAAACGGTTTGGCCAAAATGCAGCATCTGGTTCGCTGATTCTTTGTGATTCAATCCATCTCTAACTAAACCATCAGATTTTGAAGGTGATTCTTGCTCCCCTTTGGAATCTGTCTTTTGAATATCAACAGCGCTATCCTCAACTCTCTTCACAGTCATCTTGGGTGCGTCTCCCTCCCTACTTCCTGCCATATGCACATCGTGACGCAAGTTATCTGAAGGAAGAGAACGACCAAAGGTTTGGTCATTGCTCTGCACCATTTTGGAGAACATCGAAGCAACATCAGATATTTGTTTTGCACCTATATCTTTACCCTGCAACTCATGCATATTCATCATGTCCCTCCCATTTAATGAAACGTCTGCATTTTGGGAGGATAATTGATTTGTCTTCTCCTGCCTTGAGAAGCTCCCTTCTACGTGGCTGTTGGAAAATGGATGCGGTCGCAAAATATCTGGCTGAGGCCTAGATGGCTGGTTCCAAAATCGATGTTGTGGTGCTGTGGCTCTTGAGTCAGACATCATACCAGAAGAGGAACTCTGCTGAGCCAAGCTGGATGGAAACGGAGGCTGAGAAGCAGAGAGGAAAGTAGATCCTTCAGATGAATTTCCTTTATTGTCGTGAGCTGTAGGGTTTAGCAAGGAAGGTGTCTGTACTGAATGTCCACGTCGATCAAAGTCACTGTATTCATCTCTTTCTTTCATTTGCGGGGTAGACAACTCAGAAGTTGAATTGGTTAATTGGTTAGAAGATGACTGTCGGGTAGCAACAGGCATCAGTTGATTTTGGTTATGCCCTCTTGAATAAGGAAAAACAGAGGTAACATTGCTTTCTCGTGGGATACCAGGAAATGGACCTTCATGTGTGGATTGCTGAGGAAAAGATTGATTTGATGCCCATGGAGCAAATCTTGATTGACTTGTTCCTCCTTTTTCAGGGGCAGTATGAAGTGAACTCAATGGCTTCAATGAATTCCGAGAAAAATGCGTGTTATCAGGAGAGGGAGTTAGTTGAGATGGAGGTGCCAGCTGTAGATTAAATGCCTGAGAAGCAGATGACTGACTAAGCGGTAATCGAACACCATATTCTGCAGGAAACCTTGAAATATTTGTTTCCAATGAATGCTCGTGTGACTGGTTCACCTTGTGAAGAAGCTCAAGCCTGCAAAAGAATTTATCTCAGAAAGTTAATTTCAAAGTACAAATTGCTACTTGACGACCACAGTCTGAAATACATCTCGATGAAAATTAATCAGAAAGTGAGTTTAAGGTTGGCAAGGTTGAGCAATTCTGTCAGTTACTTGACAAACTATCTATAATTAACAAAATCTTTTCAATAAGTACCTTGACGAAGCACTCTTCACTTGGTTGTCAGCTGCAGCAGATGTACTAGGCAAATTTTCTGAACCCATGCCTTTAAAAGCCTCATTTGTGCAATTCAAGTCGTTATGCGAAACATGTCCCTACCATAACGAAGCAAAAAGTAATATATGTTCAGAGGAGTAACTAAAATTTCAAAACCACCGTATTGTCAAAGACCAAAGGAAAAAACTTTACCTTGTCCATTTGAATGTTCATAGCTGGCTGACCAACAGTCTTTGACTGCCCTAAATGAGAAACAAATTCTCGACAAGACTCATCAGTGACATCAATGTTACCCATGGGATGATACTGAAATTTGCGAGGTAGGGACGGCCTAACACCAACATGACCAGATTGTGTTTCTTTCCCACCAGGTAACATAGACAAATTACGAGTTTTTACCATTTCATTTGATCCAGCATTATTACTCGCATATGACTCAAGAATCTGACTGCCATCTCTAGATTTCAGTTGAGGGATAGCATTCTCCACAGAGTTACTATCCAACTTTTGTTGGCTAGAAACATTTTCTGCACCAGCAACGCCAAATCCGTAGCTTACCTTTTGCATTGGTAGATTTTGTGCGAAATGATTATTCTGTTCCTTCAGAGCAGCTAGATTTGGGTTAGAAGCTGCCTTCCAGATACCGAGTCTATCTTCAGTGCCCTCATTCTTTTGAATAGAACATGAATTCCCATCAGCACCAGAACCTGAAGGTTTCTGAAAAATATTTCCAGCCATTTGACTGCGCTGAGCCACTGGCTTCTCCAACAGGCCATGATTTGAGACTTTATTTCCTCTGCTATGCAAATGTTGAACAGCTGTCTGGGTCGAATCACTATGGACTCCCTCACTAGGTATATTTGAAGAATTTGCATGTGGAGCACTATTGTTGTTAGTCAACACAGATTGTTGTTTAATACCCCATTCATGTACGCCTACATCATCAGTAGCTGTTTCTGCTACAGCAGATTGCATTAGAGCACTCCAACTCCCACTTTGCAAAGACGGGCATGCATCAAAAAGGTCAGAATTACTGGACATGAGATTTCCTGTCAAATTCATATCAGTGCTGTTCCCAAACGCCTCCCACAAATTGTCATCCGAGCCAAACAAAAACTTTTCTTCAGTTGGATCTAATGTTGTCGAATTCTGCAATGCAGTTATCTTTTCAGGCACTTTTATATCTGTCTTTTCTGATGGAGCGCGCTCCACCGTACTAGATTTCTCCAGTACTGAATTGTTCCTCTCGCGGGAATCATCTTGCTGGAAACTTTCAGAATTTGGCCTATTAATTGAACCTGGACCTGATGTGTGGGAGAACAACAGTTGCTCCTGGTATGTGGATCTAGGGAGCATGTTGCTATTATGTACATCAACTTGATTCAGAAATGAAGTTGGCTGATTGGTGAGCGACGAATTCTTGTTTGCGGAACCATGTTGCGCAGGTAATCTGTTCACTTGAACGGAAGGGAAGGCATTTTGAGGTGCATTTGCCCCACCAAGAGGCATACCGTACAAGGAAGGTTCAAATTGTTGTGCCAATAAGTTTGCCTGCCCGTGCTCAGGGGTAGTCATGAACCCACTGGAAGAACCTTGATGCATCCAGTTTGTATTTCCTGTCATTAGATCAGGCTGCCAACAGTTACTAGACGCATTCTGAAGAGGGATGCCATTAATCAAAGGATGTGACTGATTATCACTTGGGCGACTTCCATTAACAGCATCTGAATTCAAATAATTGAGCTGCCTTGTCTCTAGCTGCTGCTTTTGAAGTTGTTGTTGCATTTGATATTCATGCATTTGCTTAGCCATAACTTGCTGCTTTAGTAGTTGCATATCACTGAACGACACCTGCTGTCTTGGAAAAGGCTGGAGCATCTGGCTGTTTGATTGTTGTTGACCACCAAAGAAATCATAATTAACCGGAGATCCTCCCATCTCAAACCGTATCGGACTTTTATGAGGGTCTGGAGTGAATCCTCTCGCTGACAACTTATCCCTACTTGATTCTGCATTCACTCCCAAAAAGTTAGCCTCGGTCCGCACTGCCTGCGCATGCATGTAACCATTTGTGGGGTTCTGGTGCTCTTGCAAAAGACTTCTTGAGTACTCGGGACTTATAGGCTGTTGAGCCAAATTCAAACCATGATGTGAAGTCGAAGACTGGCTTCCCACAGGATCACCTGGAGTAAGCAAGAAAGCTACGTTTAAGAGCTAACTACTATAGCAACATCCTACAGAACAGTTTAGAAGCTACAAAATGAATCATATCTATAGAGCATAACCTGTGGAATATAGATAGAAAAAATGCATACCTGATTGTTGTGTGTTATAACTCTTCAGATTGGCCATAAGGGATGGGTCAATCTGCCTCTGGTTACCAACTAAACCATTAGACCAGCTTCCGCCAACAACCTGAGACTGATGCTGGTCTTGGGACAGGCCCTCCAGTCCAAAGAAATTGTGGATCCTCTCTCCAAACTCGTTTCCAGGCATAGATTCAGATCTTAAATACTTCCTTTGATCTAAAACAACCGTTCTTTCTGCGAATAAGAAACAAAAGCGCGTCAAGGGCAAGATCCTCCGCCGTGGTTCACTCTACAACAAAGCATTATACTGAGACCAGAAAGCGAGAGACTTTAAACTCGAGAACTAATGCAGATGTCCACTAAACATGAAATCTCATTTGCAGTGAGCTGAGCTCTAATCGCAATAACTATCTCAATATGCTCCTAAACCCAGTAAACATGAGAGCTCATTTGCAGTGAATGACATTCAAGATCTTTCATACAAAAAAAAAAGCTCAGCTCGCAATTCACACCGCAACAACCCCTTTTTAATGGCAGCTGAAAATGAAGCTAATTTACACGAATTTCTACGAAATCTCGCGAATCCATTCCAGATCAAAACTTTCGCAGCACAAATTTTTCACACCAAATCGAAGCTCTGGATTGAAACTCAATCCTATCGACAGGCATTAGGAATTGGGCATAACTAAACGAAATTAGGGTTTACACGACGAGAAGGAGAGATTGTACACTTACAGTTCTGCCACGTCGACAACGAATTGAAGCCTGATTAAGCTTTCTTCTCCGACTTCAATTTCTAAGAATGCGTTAGGGTTTCGAATCCAATAATTAACGAAGAGAGAGAGAGAGAGAGATAAGTGTCGAAAGCAGTACGAAATTTTTTTCAACGGCGGAGCAACTCTGAGGCTCGGGTCCGGGAGCTAATGTGAGGCTCGGGTACAAAGCAGATGGCTCGTAGATCAAAACTCTCTTTCAGAGACAGAAGGGTAGAGACTATAGAATAGAGGTGTAGTGTGGGCCACTGCCGAAACGACACCGTATTCATCCGTCATTAGTTAGTCCTAGAATTATAGAAATAGATAATAAGCACATCAATGAGATTTTCTTAAGTTAAACTAGAGCATATTCATCACATGTCCAAAAACGCACACAGTTGTTGGATTGCTAGGGAAACAAAAATGTTTATCTCGCAACACAAGTAACCCGAATGTTTAGGTTCATAAACCATTTATAGACTTTGTTATAATCTTATATAAATAAATATGGAAGCTAAATATTTAATTTGTCCTTAGGATTAGCTTGTATCTGGTTAACAGGTTAGTATCTAGTTACTTCTATAGTTTACACCTAATCGCGGCTGTTTCTCTTATTCTGTCACATTTAGTTTAAATAATCTCATGCTCTCTCCTACATTTTCCAATGCATCATATCTAACAAACAGAAACTCATATGTTTCCCTATAGTTAGAATATGATTAATGGGACGTTCTTAGAGTGATATTCTTAACGAAATACAAGAAACCGTCTCTTAAATTTTAACTTAAAAAAAAAACTAAATTTAAGAATCGGTTCTTAGTTTTTTTTAGTTAAAAGTTAAGAGACGGTTTCTTATATTCCGCTAAGAACCCCTCATTAATCATGTTCTTAGAGCTTCACTTCCCCTTTGGCGATTCTTGGGATTGATTGGCCCATTCTCTATCTCAGTTTCTTCTTAAGCACAATTCCTCGCATATCGAAGTTTCAGAGATTTATAACATGTATATATCTATCATGCTTATAAACACAAATCTTGAGAAAACCTTATCAACAATAATGGTCACTCGAGAAGGTTAGTTAAAGGGTGCTCAAATGGATAAATCATTGCTATGTGAACCAACCAAAAGTGTTTTGGGAGACACCTAGCTGTCTCTGATGCGGTAAATCAGACCGTTAAACTTAGGTCTTCTCACACACTGATCAAAAATTCAAAGAAGTGGCAAGCTTTGTGAAAAATGATTTCCTTGCCCTATGCTATATATATCATATAGACATCTTCTACTGTCTTTTCAAATAATTACAAGTTTAATTTTAATTTATCTTCTGGCGAAACCAGGGGTTTAGGGTGTGGAGGCACGTACACCCACGATTATATTAAAACACGAAAGTTTACATGGTAAACTATCTAAGTTTCGTTAGCTCTGATGGTAATAAGAAGCCCATGCTCCTTGATTTCTCAGGTTTGATATTTTTCAAATGCATTTTATCTTTGTACTATCAATAGTGCACCCATTACTTTAATGCTCTAGATTCGCACATGCTTATGAACAGGGGCGGACGCAAGAATTGTTTTTGTATGGGGCACGTAACCAAATTGTTGTACTAATGTTTAGTTTAAGTGAATATTTAGATAAATTTAGTATTAGTTAACATGGGTGAAAAATAATTTAGTGTGGGGCACATGCCACACCTTCTCTAGCTCTAGGTCCGCCCCTGCTTATGAATATAGTGTATCATGGTATTTAAAATATGTGTTATCATGGTTATATATATTTGGGTTGCCACATATAAGCTGTTACCAAGCTGTTATATGTCAAAAAAAGTTGGAAAATTCTTTCCGGCCATTCTAAGCATTGATCAGTTGTGTAAGTTGCTTGCAATAGTAAGGTAAGAATACATTTTTATTAAGAAAATGAACCGAATCCAGACCGAACAAAACTTAAATTTTTAAAATAATCGAAATAAATTTCTATTAAAAAAAATCTCCAGAATAAACAAATGAAAATAATTAATTGTCCATATACGGTCACTCGACAGATACGGCAATTCATTTATTCTGCTTGTTTTCGGACGTGTTTCTTCCACCCTTCTCTTTTTTTTTACTTTCCATCTCAGGAAAAAACTCATTAACCTCAGATGTTATTTCCCTTACTCTTACAGAAATAGTTATGACTTAGGCCATGATTATTGCAGGTCTCTTAGAAAAGGTTTCTTAGAAAGGATCTCTTAATCTCTTATTTAAGAGACGTCTCTTAGATTTTTCTAGTTAAAAGCTAAGAGACTGTCTCTTAATTTCGCTAAAAGACTCTCTAAGAGACATGCATTAATCATGTCCTTATGAATCTGATTCAGTGGTACAAAATTGCTAGAATTTTTGTGTGAAAGAGAACCATAAGCGATACCAAAAACGGAAAGCTAAATATACCATTTCCCATACATTTAATCATTACCGGTTTTATAACTTATCAACTATTAAAACGATCCTTATACACGTTATATAAATAGTTAACGATCAAACCCATAAATAGTTTATGTCACGTCCAAGAATCATGTTCAGTGGCGGATGTAGCTGAGCCAAGTTGGTGGCACTTGCCCCCATGAAAATTTCAAATTATTCATAACATGTATAACTTTAGTTGTTTTCCCTTACTAAATATTATACTTAACCTTATTTTCTATGTTTATATTTGATTTTCCCCCAACAAAATAAAATTCTACATCCGACACTGATCATGTTGACATGTTGTGTTCATTTATCCGTCTACAAAGAAAGGGGTAGTGTCCACTCTAGAAGTTAGGGGTGTGCACAAGGCAAGTACTTGTCAATTCTTGGTTACTTGTTAGTAGTTGATACTTGACTTGACTTGTCCTAGTAATTTGTTTTTCAACTCGATACTTGACTTGCTTGAAACAAGTACGTACTTGTTTTATCAAGTACTTGAAAAAAATTTGCAAATAATTTGTCTTACCTTATTACTTGCTAAACCAAGTAATTGGCTCTTAATTACATACTAAAAATACATATTCTAAATTTTTAACATCCAATAATTACATGAATTTAGAAAGAAATTGAGACAAAATGAAAATAAGCATTCAAAATATTGAAAGACCATAAGAAATACATTTGTTCTTTCATTTTATTTCGGTGCTCCAAAAAAGATTCGTGTCTATTTCTTGATCATGTTTTGCTCCTGCAAAACCAAAAATCGTTTTGTTCCTGCAAAAGAAAGTATTTAAATACAAATCAAACATATGTGATAATATAAGACAATACAAGATGACAAGATGTATTCTAACATTTCATTCTTCATGCAGAGTTAAACTAATTCCTTGGACCAAATTTTCGTAAGCATTTGAAGTTAAGTTAACGAATATTTTATATAATGAGTAGCAAATAACGAGTAACGAGACAAGTACCAAAAAATGAAACGATAATTTGATAATTGCCTTGTCCTTGAAAGTAGTGAAATTTTTTGATTTGTTACTTGTCTTGTTAGCGGCGAATACTCGGTTTTTCAGGGCGAATACGGGTCAAGTCACACATATAAAATGAGTATTGAGTAATGATGTCCAGTCCTATCAGAAGTAGTAGTGTCATTAGTTCTTCGTCCACCCATTACCCATACCTAACCCATCTCATTTCTCAAGTTTCACTATGCGAGGCTCCTGCTTACACGAAGCATTCTCACATATATCTCCATCGTAACAATCATATTTATTAGAGAATTTAAATGAATAAAATAAATGCATATTTGTTTTTGTTGTACGTTTGTTAATTTTTGGTCGTCTTTTTCGTTAAAAGAAATGTTCTTTTAGAAATCAAATGCGGTCTAAATCAGGAAACGTGGCATTGGGATCTACCCATCCGCCTCCATCTGCATCCCTTGGGGGTTGGAACAGCAACCCGAATTTTGCGGTTGCGTTTGGCAGTACTGATTAAATTAAAATGCTTTACCAGCGGACACAAAATGCATGAAATAAAAAAAAACACTAGTTATATATGAATTGTATCGATCTAAAACAAAACTAATCAGTTCAATTTTGATAGTTGATTAATATGACAGTTAGTTAGAGCATCTCCAATAGTAATATGTTTAGAGTATCTTAGAAATTAAAGAAAAAAAAGCAAAACTAGAGAAAGAGGAGAAAGACACTAGAAAAATTCTAAAAACACAAAGTTTTAGATACTCTATAAAGTTTATGTACACATGTCAGCTTACAATTAAATTTAACATTTTAATTTATTTAAATAACTAAATTTTATCAAATTATTAATTTTGTTTTTATTGCAACTTCACTTTAGAACCCTTAGAGCAAGTTCACTGAGACTTTTTTATCATGAGATTCTAAACTTACATATTGATGTATGCATTTATAATAGATATTATTTAATTAAGAGTATGTAAACAAATTTGGAAACTCAACCAATCATATGTCATTTGAGATATTATTGATTAGATTTCCAAGAATTCTTACATACTCACACCTATATTTATGATATTTGTACTTCTTAATATTTTGAGAACTTTTGGTTAAATACTACCAATAAGAGTGCTCTTACCGTTAAAGTTGTTCTTATATGGCAGATTGACTAGTTGCCACATTGTGAATAACCGTGAAGGACAAAACTAATAAAAGATGCAGTCCGTGAGAAGTACATATTACCAACGAATAGTGTATCCCAGTGACCATAACATATCGTACGATCATCAGCCAACATTGTGAACCACATATCTTACCTACCTGCCATTCACGTGTACTCTCCAACTACCACGATTAACGAAAAAATATGGGCCGAATGATCGGCTAATAGTCGAATAGCTGATAAGTACAATAACAGTGATTTAGCTTTATAGTCTTTTAAAAACAGTTAAATAAATGAATATTACGTTTGCCCATTCATTTATAATGTCGCATGTGTTATGAATTTGTTTATTTCTCTAATTTCCTTATCTCTTTCAGTATTCTCCCCTAAAACGTTCATAGCCATTTTGAGTTTAAGAATATTTTTGACTAAAAGATAAGTAGAAAATTAGAATATAAACATTAAGCCATTATTTTTTTAGAAAAATAGACGAATAAAAAAGATTACTACGTGTTGGTGCAGAGAACCCAGCTTATCTACATTAGGCGATAAAGCTTATGGGACTATACAAACAAACATGTCGAATCTTGAAAATATTGTGTGATGTTTTTAGGTAAGTCTTAAATATTTCGTTTCTTGATACCCTATGTTGTTCCCGTCTTAGAGCGTCTTCAACTCTACTGCATAATTTACTGTAAAATGAAATAGAAAATGCAGTCATAAATAAACAAAAAAAACATTACTCCATAAAATAATGTTTTTTTTTATTTTTTCATGACTGTATTTTTCACTTCATTTTACAGTAAATTTTGCAGCGGAGTAGTAAATACTCTTATGACTTAAATAGTACTGGAAACCGGTAGATATAAAACATTACATGTTTTAACATGTGCGCATTTTATCTGAATGGTAGGTTTCAAACATGTAAAATCTCTTTCTAATCATGCTGTACCACCTAAAAGATTAAAAGACTATACAGAGTGAGTTTCTGGTTAAAGTATCTTTGCACATCTTTTTTTATTATTATTATCTTTGCACATCATCCAGTAAGTGTTTTTTAATCAAAATAATGTCCCATAGCCAAAATATCGGAATTAGAAGAATGCTCTAGTATCTAAGCAAAAAAAAAAAGGCCTAGTATATTTATAGTTAGGATGATCTTATAACTTCTTCTAGTGTTTGAGTAACCAATACAAAAAAATCCAACTTAGTTTTTTTTTTTTTTACGAACGACTCTATAAGATATTTAGCTACCTTTCAAGTTTATCAATCAAATCTCACGAACCAGAATGCTCACCTACCATTCGATCCTGCCTTTTTCGCTCCCAACCTTTTCAACGTAAATAAATGCATTGATGGTTTTCTATATAATATTCCTATATTCCAAGTGGTGGTGGGGTCAGTAATTTTTCATTAGAAAAAACCTAAATCTTATCAGGTCAATATATACTGTTATAGAATTTACAATGTCTCGTTATTATTTTACGATACCAGAGTACATCAGGACAATGTGGACCAATAGTCCTAGTAAAATGAGTTTTTTTTTTTTTTTGCTTAAATCCTAGTAAAATGAGTTGTGGACCACATATGGGGCTTCCGTAGGTGGTATCTATATGCTATTACGGTATTTTTACCTGATTATATCCTCAACTCGTATATAAACCACGTACATTAATTTTAAATTCAGCTCATTATCCCGATACTTGTATTTATCAAAAGAAATTATGCCTTTCACTAACCTAACGGTGCAAGCTAGGTGGTAAAGTGTAAATCTAAATTTTCATGACATACATGCAGATTATAATTATATTCCAACACCGAACTCGGAACGCTGTTCATTTCTGAACTAAAAACTTGTTTCGATGATGTGGGAGCTCCATTGATATGGTCTAGATATTCGGTGTTCTAGTATTTCAAAAACCCCAGTATGCAGAGAGAAGGATATTATTTTAGGAAGAAAATTTCCTTCTTTTCATATAAAACAGAACATTATAAAAGAAGTATGCGTTCACGTACATAAGCACATGTCTGTGTATGTAAAAGTATACAGAGGTGCTGATAAACAGAGAAAAAGTAGTAAATAACAATAAAAACAGTTTTGCTTAAGATAGCACTTAAGAAATAAAATTCTTAAAATAACATTAATTAAAACTTTGTTTATATTTGGATTTAGGTTTAGCTATTATAAATTAATATTTAGGAGTGATATTAGAGTATGAACTTAGGGTTTGAATTCATTTTAATTATTTCACCATTTGATTCATGATATTAGATTTATTTCTTTGTATGCTTTTGTCATAATTTTTTGCGATATCCAAATCGTTTGCCCATAAATTAAATCTATATGATTTTAAAGTTTTAAATCCCGATCATCAATTTTCCAGTTTCGAATTAAAACTAAAATCATTGGTTAAATTATAAATGTTATAATGTTTGAAATACATATAAGCCATAAGCTAAAATCCTTTCCGAACCAGAACCATACTAAACCGTATATCATAAATACGAGAACTATGTTTAGATCAATTATATAATATTTTAAACAAATTTATACCTAACCGAGACATGCATGGATTTGTCAATTGAAAATACCTTTGTCTTATATATAGATGCTTCCCATTCCTCATTTCTCACTTACCATTCAAACCAAACAGTATGACTAATCTCTTCCTCACAATCCTTCTCCCTGCTTTCATCTTCCTCATCTTCCTCGTCTTATCTCGCCGTCGCAACAACCGTCTCCCTCCCGGTCCAAACCCATGGCCAATCATCGGAAACCTCCCTCACATGGGCCCTAAACCCCATCAAACACTAGCCGCCATGGTAACCACATACGGCCCTATCCTCCACCTACGGCTAGGGTTCGCCGACGTTGTGGTTGCCGCCTCTAAATCCGTGGCCGAACAG
This sequence comes from Brassica juncea, assembly GCA_018703725.1. Lineage (NCBI taxonomy): Eukaryota > Viridiplantae > Streptophyta > Magnoliopsida > Brassicales > Brassicaceae > Brassica > Brassica juncea. Next base: position 57,768,434 of record CM031936.1, on the reverse strand, counting down.
TTCTTGAAAGTTCATGATGCCAATTTCGCTAGCCGACCACCTAACTCCGGAGCCAAACACATGGCGTATAATTATCAAGATCTTGTCTTCGCGCCTTACGGACAACGATGGAGAATGCTGAGGAAGATTAGTTCTGTTCATTTATTTTCAGCTAAAGCTCTTGAAGATTTCAAACATGTTCGACAGGTACAATTTAGTTATAAACGACATTCTCATTTTTTCCTAGCGCTATAGCTCACCTACAGATTTTTAACCTTTCGTTAATTTCTATGCATGTTTCAAAATAAGTTTATTTTAGATAAGCAACTATGGTACTTACTCTGGTATTTAACAAAAAAAATATAAAGAAGTATAGTGCTTTCTTATATTATATATAGGGAAATTTGGACACATATCCATAGTAGAAAAAAAATTAAATTTATACACATAGTAACTAACATGCTATGATATTCTGTATATCTTTTATAATATTACATCACTTACCCTTCACTTTTCCCAGCCGTTTGATCATACCATCATCTTCATTCTTCTTCTTTCCTTTGTTTTTCTTTTCTTCTCCCCTGTCAACTTTGCTTGGTATGTAGCTTTTGTGTCAAATATAATTCACTCGAATAATTATACCGGTCAAAACTTACGTATTTTTTTACATATATCATAACTTGAAAAATTTAAATCGGATTCTTTAAAAATTTTGACTGAAGTTTGTACTACACTATATCAAAACCGTATTAAAATAGAATAGTTCACCTAATTTATACATAGAGTGTAAACATGTGTATTAGGTTTTGAAATTCCATATTTTATAAAAGGTATTATTTTGCTATAGTGTTGAATGTATGCTCTAACTTAATGGAGATTCACAAACATGTTTATATTGACATTGTATATAGCTTTCATACAATAATTGTTTAAACATTACATTTTAGTATACTACTCTATTTATCAAAATAGTATAGTTTCTTCGTCTGTGGCTTTTACTCTTACACTCCTTCCCTGCTCTTTCTCTCCTCTCCTCTCTCCCTCGATCTTTTTTTCCGTCTCTCTCCATATCTCCTTCTCTTCATCCATACTTCTCTCATTTTCTTCTTTCTATTGTATATTCATCCCCCCCCCCACCCCGTGATTTTTGCTATAGTGTTGAATGTATGCTCTAACTTAATGGAGGTTCACAAACATGTTTATATTGACGTTGTATATAGCTTTCATACAATAATTGTTTAAACATTACATTTTAGTATACTACTCTATTTATCAAAATAGTATAGTTTTTTCGTCTGTGGCTTTTACTCTTACACTCCCTCCCTGCTCTTTCTCTCCTCTCCTCTCTCCCTCGATCTTTTTTTCCGTCTCTCTCCATATTTCCTTCTCTTCATCCATACTTCTCTCATTTTCTTCCTTCTATTGTATATTCATCCCCCCCACCCCGTGATCCCATTTTTATCCTTCCTCCTTCTCTTTCCATTCATCCTCTTCCCTTCTTCCGCCCCTTCCTCTCCCCCTCATATTCATCTTCCTCCCCATTCTTTCTTTTTATCCTTCTCTTCATCCGCCTCCTCCTCCCCCTCTTCCTCCCTCACGGCCTCCATTCTCCTCCTCATCTTCCTCCCTCCACCATCCTACAATAATTGTTTAAACATTACATTTTAGTATACTACTCTATATATCAAAATAGTATAGTTTCTTCGTCTGTGGCTTTTACTCTTACACTCCCTCCCTGCTCTTTCTCTCCTCTCCTCTCTCCCTCGATTTTTTTTCCGTCTCTCTCCATATCTCCTTCTCTTCATCCATACTTCTCTCATTCTCTTCCTTCTATTGTATATTCATCCTCCCCCCCCCCCCCCCCACCCCGTAATCCCATTTTCATCCTTCCTCCTTCTCTTTCCATTCATCCTCTTCCCTTCTTCCACCCCTTCCTCTCCCCCTCATATTCATCTTCCTCCCCATTCTTTCTTTTTATCCTTCTCTTCCTCCGCCTCCTCCTCCCCCTCTTCCTCCCTCACGGCCCCCATTCTCCTCCTCATCTTCCTCCCTCCACCATCCTACTCCTCCTCATCCTCCGCCTTCTCCTCATCGTCTTCTTCCCTCTTCTTTTTTCTTCCTTCGTTTTCTTTCTCCTTCTTCCATTCGCAGTTAGTAAAACGATTATCTTTTTTGTATGTTAATATGTTATTGTATGAACTGAGTGTTATATACTATTTGGCTAGCAGTTATAGTATAGTATAGTTTATCATTTGGACATTATCAATCGCACATTCACGCGCCTGTAAAGAAAAAGTGGTTAAGTTTGTGGTGAAAATGTACCATCAGATGCCTGTTACTGTTCTATGACTATATTCTTCATTTTTTCTCCTCTTATGAATATACAACAAAATGACCCTTATATATATATGTATATTAGTATGAAGTTATTCGAATAAAACTCAATTTTTAGTTTTTATTGAAATTACTATATACGGGAAAATAGGCGTAAAGTGTAACTGTGCATTTTAATACTCTCAATATCGTATTTGTACAGTGATACGATGTAACGTGATGATACTTATGCTACTATTTATAGAAAGTGGAAAGCTCAGAAACGCAAGGAAAATCACTCTAATAAATGATATATGGACCACATGATTTTCCCTTGAATGAGATGTATCACAACTTTACAAGTAGTTGCCAAAAAAAGAAGAAGATGTATTACAAGTTCTTCGACATCAGGGTACACTTTAGGCATCTAGATCGTGATAGTTTTTTTTTTTTTTTATATCTAGATCGTGATATAATATCGTGATAGTTTATATGCTCGTTATGAAACCTTTTGTTTCTTCCGCTTCTTTTTTTTCGTTTGAAATATGTCATGAATGAAACTAGATTATTTAAGAAATTTAATCACATGTAGAAAATGGTATAATTGGATATATAATATAATATTTTAGGGATAGAACTTTAGGGTTTATAAATTGAGAGAGACTTTATTGGATAACTTAATTTAATTGATTAAAATTTTACAAAATTAATATTATATTATTTGGTTTATTAATTTAAAATTTTGTTCTATTGAAACTTGTCTTGTTGGCTTTAAAATTTTAATCCAAGATAATGATCTGGTTTTTATTGGTTTTACATTTTGAAAATTGTAAAATAAATATATAAAAGTAAAATTCGAAAGTTACTATGTTATGCTAGTTACAGGTTTCAAAATCAAAATATTTACCATCAACTAATAATTATTGTAGTTGCTGAAAGTTCAGATTGTAGAACAATTTTTTCTTACTTTGGTAAAAAGATAGATTGTTTCATACTGAAAGAGATAAACTAATTGGGTTAAAAACAATATAATAAACATAGTAAATTTGATTTTCACAGGAAGAGGTCGGAACACTCATGCGCGAGCTAGCTCGTGCAAACACGAAACCAGTGAACCTAGGCCAGCTGGTGAACATGTGTGTACTCAACGCCCTTGGACGAGAGATGATCGGACGGCGACTGTTCGGCGCCGGAGCCGATCACAAAGCGGATGAGTTCCGATCAATGGTCACAGAAATGATGGCTCTCGCCGGAGTATTCAACATCGGAGATTTCGTGCCCGCGCTTGATTGCTTAGACTTGCAAGGCGTCGCTGGTAAAATGAAACGTCTACACAAGAGGTTCGACGCTTTTCTATCGTCGATCTTGGAAGAGCACGAGACGATGAAGAACGGTCAAGATCGAAAGCACACGGACATGCTTAGCACTTTAATCTCGCTTAAGGGAACTGATTTTGACGGTGACGGTGGAACTCTAACGGATACTGAAATCAAAGCCTTGCTATTGGTTCGTACTTCGTACAATAATTAATTTCTTAATCTCAAATATTATTGATTTTTATGTTCTCTCTTACAGAACATGTTTACGGCTGGAACTGACACGTCAGCAAGTACGGTGGACTGGGCTATAGCTGAACTGATCCGTCACCCGGAAATAATGACAAAAGCCCAACAAGAGCTTGATTCCGTCGTCGGACGTGGAAGGCCCATTAACGAGTCAGACCTTTCTCAGCTTCCTTACCTTCAGGTACTTTTACCCAAACCGGAACTTGGATTGTTTTTGGTTAAGCTATAATTTTAACCGGTTATGGTTTAAACAGGCGGTCATCAAAGAGAATTTCAGACTCCATCCACCAACACCACTCTCGTTACCACACATCGCATCAGAGAGCTGTGAGATCAACGGCTATCATATCCCCAAAGGATCAACCCTTCTGACAAACATATGGGCCATAGCCCGTGACCCGGAGCAGTGGACCGACCCGTTATCGTTTCGACCCGAGAGATTTTTACCCGGTGGTGAAAAAGCCGGCGTCGATGTGAAAGGAAACGATTTCGAGCTTATACCGTTCGGAGCAGGGAGGAGAATCTGTGCCGGGCTGAGTCTAGGGTTACGGACCATTCAGTTGCTGACGGCGACGCTGGTTCACGGATTTGAATGGGAATTGGCCGGAGGGATTACGCCGGAGAAGCTGAACATGGAGGAGACTTATGGGATTACTCTGCAAAGAGCGGTTCCTTTGGTTGTGCATCCTAAGCCAAGGTTGGATATGAATGCTTACGTGCTTGGACCTGTTCAAACCTAAGTTTGCTTGCGTGAGAAGCTATAGATAGTGCATTGTGAATTGTGATGTTTGTGTAATGTAAGTCCGTTAAAATAAAGTTATTCAAACGGCGTAAGTTATATAAGTTTTTTTTTTTTTTTCTGTCTGGAGCAAACCCGTTTCAGTTTAATGTTTTCATACCACGATGTTAGATTCATAATATGATGCTTTTAAAATTCAAATTTTGTGTATTTTATTATTTCAGATTTTTTTAACACAGTACAGCTTGTTGTATTAAAAACATTTTCCTTACAGTACCACATGCATTTAAAACTCTAGATTTTTTATGCCAGCAAAAGCAAAATTGTTCTATATTTAAAAAAGAAAAAAATATCAATATTTACCATGCATTTTAAAAAGCTAGATATTTCCATATTACCGTGGAACACCACCACCACCTGCAATTCTGCAACACATGATGCGTTAGACATTCACTTGGCGTTTTCCAATAAGTTAAATAGTAAATGTTTGTAGAAAGTAAAGAAGTTTAGAGATAGCAAATGTTGTTTCCCTCTTTTTTGTTTCATTTAATTTAAAAGTCTCTAAATATATGTCTATAATTATAACTCTTTGGATTAGTCGATTTCATAAATTGTGGAGTTTATATTTATTAGAAATTTATCTTTCATTTTGTGTTGTTAAGGCATCACAATCTTGTAATATAGTAGGAGTTCATCTTTCATTTTGTGTTGTTTAAGATGCATCACAATATTTTTTTTTAATTTAAATTTTGAAATGAGTGTATACTTACAAGTTCACATGGAGAGCTACAAACAATAATGAAAAAGCTGACTCAAGAAAGGCTAGAGAAGAAACAAGAGTCACAGAACTAGTTGTCGCACTCAATCTCAGTATAGTACACTAGTGTCTGCTTGTACACACACTCTCTCTTCTTCTTCTTCTATAACAATAATTGAAGAAAAAATATCTATCTTCATCTATATATAATCTACCCCTCTCTATTCCGACTAATCAACTGGGTACATTTGTATATTTGCTTTCCATTCATGGCTGTTGTGTTTCTCTATCTTCTCAGTCTCCTCATGGCTGGCCATTGTAGTAAGAACTCTCGCTCTCCTCACTACAGCGTTGATCTCTTTCTTTCTTTTTTCAATGTGTCTATCAATTGGAACAAAAATTTAATCAAACCCTGACGGTTCTTAGCTTACCACTGCCTTCACTAAATAGCATGTGATCTCTCAAAGTTTGAAACCACACTCGAAAACAAGATCTCCTCAAATCTTCTTCCACTTCACTTACATTCTGTTTCCTTTGGTAGGTGCCACATGGTGTGTGTGCAAAACAGGGCTAAGCGACTCAGTGCTCCAGAGGACATTAGACTACGCTTGTGGAAATGGAGCTGACTGCAACCCAACTCACCCAAAAGGGTCTTGCTTCAACCCTGACAATGTGAGAGCTCATTGTAGCTATGCTGTCAACAGCTTCTTTCAGAAGAAAAGTCAAGCTTCTGAGTCTTGTAACTTCACTGGTACTGCCACTCCTACCACCACTGATCCCAGTAAGTTTCTCAGAAATATTGTGATTGTTTAAAGCCTTAAGTAGTTGCTTGAGACATAGGATAGTTCAAGGCCCTTTTCTTGACGCTTATCTCTGTGTGAACCTTTTGTCACAGGCTACTCAGGATGTCCATTCCCTTCTAGTGCTAGGTATGGTTCTTTGCTTTCTACATATTTTTCTTACTGAGAGACAAACCAAAGATATCCCCCTATAATTAGTATTACACTTCAATGTTGGATATAGAAAAGGTACACTAAAAAGGCAGATCTAAATCAAAAGTTCACATTTACTATAACTAAACAAAGCTTTTACTAGATCATAGCCTACAGTAAATTCAGTTGCTTTCTTTATTTGGGGATTATTATTAAGTTAAAACCTATAAATAATGTTTTGACCTGCGTCTCAACTGTTTCCAACGCTAACATTTCCGTTTACCTTATCTGACCTGAAAGGCTCAAACACGTAGTTACATAAATACCAACGTTATTTTAGATAAAACTTACCTTATTTTAGATAATACTTGATAATGGGTTTTGTTGTTTTACTTGCTTGTTTTACAGTGGCACTGGAGGTGGTGGTAGCACCACTGGAGGTGGTAGCAGCACCACCGTGACCCCAGGCAAAAGCAGTCCAAAGGGAAACAACACTATCACCACATTTCCCGGAGGAAACAGTCCATACACTGGTAGTCCATTTACTGGCACACCAACCACCGGACTGCTAGGAGGCAATATCACTGATGCTACTGGAACCGGGTTAAACCCGGATTACTCAAACGAAAACACCGGTTCCGTGCTCCGTAATTCCAACACTTTGTTCCTCTGCGTGTGTTCTGTCTTGATGATGCTCTGAAGATGATGGATGGTCTTTCTCTCTAGTTTACTATCTAAAGATGTTATGTTCTTGTTTTATTTTGGACGCATGTTCATGCTTATCGGTTTTAAGGAAAACAATTAACAATGTTGAACTGAATCGTTTTAAGACGAATTTGGTTTCTATTTAATATCTTTAAATCTTTAGCAACAAATTAAATTTAAGTTTGACCCTTTTTACTTCTTTTTTCACCTTCTGGATTTTGTTCAAATTAAGTCTAATCAATTAAATAACTATTAATAAACTTAGCTAATATTTAATTTGTTTCTAGTTTAAGTCAGACACTTTAGTATAAATCTCGGTTTACTTCGGTTTGGGTTGGGGAATTGTTGGTGAACAAAACACTCTCGTTCGGTTCAGAGTATCCGGGCGGTAAATCTTTATAAATACTTGGCAAGAAAACTGTTTTCTTCTCTTCAAGAAGCCGATCTCTTCTTCTTTTTGTTTTTCTAAAATCTAAGTTCCTTGCATAACCATCAAAACCATTAACAGATCCTTTTTGGAAAGAATTGATGAAGAATATGAGCAAAAACTCATCAGTAAGAATATCATATTTTCTTGATTGTATATCCTATGATCGTCTTTGGGAATCCCTTGATCGATTAGCTTTTATTAACTGTTTGATTAGATAAGTCTTGATCATCATGTTTTGTTATTGATCAACACCTTAATTCATATTTTCCATTGATTGGTTTGTGATCTGTTGATTTTTATTAAAATCTTGTTACACAGGAGCCTTGTCAGGTATGTGGAGACATCGGCTATGTGGATTTAATAATGACTTGTTTCTATTGCAGAGAAGTCAGAGAGCATACGTAAGATCATTTTCATTTCTTGTTTATATATATACATATATATATATATATATAATATGATTCTGATTGTATGTCTCTCTCGTGTGCATCTTCAGCTATTGCGCAAAGATCTATTTAAAGTCACCCCCAGACATGTGGCTATGTGAAGTGTGCAGATCCTCAGCTCGCGTGTTACATATACCGCAACTTGTTGACAAGGATATGGAGGATTTAACAACTGATCGTGGTGCTTCAAGCTCCAAGATCCCTGGTGAATCCTCTGGGAAAGGAAGTTCATCGTATACATCTCCAAGCAAGAAACACAAACCACCGTTTCTGGCGTTTCCTTCTCCAAAGAGAAAACGCAGGACGCCTCGAGTTCCAGGTAAAATATGTTTTGCGCTGTTCAGTTTCTGTCTGAAAGAACGAGATTATGTTTTTGTGCTTGTGTTTCAATTGTGTTATTTTTTTGTAGTTGATCCTGAGGAAGCTCAAGATCCTTGTGTGTCTCGTCGGATCGACTGAGACACCGTTAACTTCTCCTAAGCGAGTGCACCTGCGATTAGGATTATTAGAGTTCTAATTTCCTTGGGATTCAAGTTACTTATACCGGTTATGAGAGGTTGGACTTGACTTCATTGTCATGTGCCGTCCTCTCATTGACATTATCTCTTTGTTCTTTTGAGTTTGTTATTCAATTTTCATCATAGTAAAATGTTTAATACTCAAAATTTGTGTTTGACTCATCATTTATTTTCTGGACTATTGAATGCTGATAAGAAATACTGATTTCTATACTTTGAGCCAAAATTGTTATTTGGAAATTAATAGCGTTTTGGCTTGTTTCAAATAATCTGCGTAACGACTTTTTAAATCTTCGCGGCTTTTATTAATAACGGTTAAATTTAAGTATATTAAAATTTATAATAGCATAATATATTATAAAATATTATTTTTATGTTTCATAAAGATGCACATATTTTATAATTTTAATACATTTTCTATCAACTAATAATGGTTAATTGTAAACTTCACTAAAATTAATTGTATATATTGAATTATTATTGGTTTAATATTAGAACATAAAAAATCACAATATATACATTTAATACTAAACTTTAATATGTTTTATTAATATATGTGAAAAATCTAAAAGTAATATATTATAATTTAGTAATTTACCTATTAGAATGATAAAACATTGCATAATCACTTAAATATAGACAGTTGCATGTGTAAAATTATTTCACATTTACTACCATTTATGGTAATAGTAATTGATTTCGTCATAATAATTAATTTCGTCATAATAATTAATTTCCTACGAATATTAATTACCTTTTCTAGTCAACATATTACTTTCTTATTTAAATCGAAATTTCCAATAATGTCATTTCATATTTAAGAGTTTCATTACAACAACCATGTTTTATATAAGTAATTAAATAATTCCTCAATTTCAATTTACTTATCGTTGTAGAGTAAATTTTTCGTTTCAAAATAAGTGTCATTTTTTGTTTTCAATGCAAAATTTATTAACAATATTCTCTAATCTATTTTTCTATTGATTGAAACATGGTTAAATATATTGGTAACTGCGTTAAAACTAAATATTTTCTTAATCTGTGGATTAATCTATAATTAAAATGAAACTGAATATAAGCATATGAGTAAAACTGGTCATGTTTTAGCTTCAGAATGTTTTTTTTTTCCAATAAGTGAACGATTATGTATACATAGAATTATATCATCTTATTTATCGTCTTTCTCATCAATTGAACTAGTATATACACATTAATATATTGCCTGTTTTAGAAATATTTACATTTTAGTTCAATGCCATAAATCATACTACTGTACTATCTAAGAATTATTAATACAGAAATAACATGTGTGTCAACCTATTAATTTCTCTTTATTGATTTCAAGCATTTGGCACATGTCTCAACTCATTTATTTTTATATAATCGGAGCAATAAACATACAAACATATATAGTGACAACATTGTCATAAATGTTTATTGTTTATATTTTTTCTGCAACTGATAAAACTATGGATTGAACTTTTTGTAGATTACTTCTTGATCTATAGTAATTTCCGATCCAGGTTTGTTACGTAGAAACCTTATTGATTTTGTTACCAGTCAAGATGTAAAAAGAAAAAAATTCTCTAATTTTGTTACCAGTCAATAGGTGTGATTGAATAGCACTAGTGGGGATAATTTTTAGTGGAAAAGTTTTTTACTCTCGATTAGGCTGATTATTTGCCAGTCAGGTGAAACAGATTTCATTGGCTCCGATTGGTAACCACTGCGTAATCGCGGAATTGCGGAAAAAATTAATTAAGCTACAAAAAAATTTAAAATTCGCGGAATGATAGAAATACATATTAAATTGATCAATATATTTATATGGTATTCACTTTGTTATAAGAAAAAATAAAATGTGAAAATAACTAAAATTTATTAAAAATACTTTAGTTCTTATTATAAATATTTAGCTTATTTTTCAAAATATTTTAATAATAGATTAACATTTTATAATACTACAGAACAATTTATAGTATAACTTTATTTACAACATAATTATTTATCACTACAAAATTTATTGCTATATATTTAAAAAATTAAAAATATTATTAGCATATAATTTAATAATATGATAGTGCTAATTTTGTAAAATTTTCCCCAACAATCCACTAAAATTCATTTTTCCATCTAATAGAAATTTTCTTTGTATTTTTGTCAACAAAAACGCGAACTTGCATTTTCGTATTTTTTTTTCATTCTGCAACTTTTTTTATTGGTAAAATACTTGCGGAATTGCGTTTGAAATGTGATTCCGCCGGTACGTAATGTTACCAATCAAAAAGCCATTGTCTTTACGGTGGGTACTATTTAAATAAAGGTAATTATACCTCATAGCTATCTCGGTGAAAACGCACGTAAGACAAACTGTTTTGCTTTTTCCTTCTATTTATATTATCTTTTACTCTCACTTACGCTGATAAATTTACTCTCCCTTCCATCATTTAATTTACTCCCAATTCCTCTGATGTTTACCAATCATACTCAATATCTTTGTCTTTACAACCTTTATCAAATTCTCTAATTTTTTTGCAAAAATTAAGAAGTTTTGGACCGAATCCTAAAATTTTCTTGGACAAAAAACAAAAGCCGATTGCTAAATTATTTTTTTTTCGCAACTGCAAAGCCTCGAACTTGACATCTATACAGTAACCGCAGAAGACTTAGAGCAACTCCATCCATTAGGATCTCAAATGGGTACTTGTGATTAAATTAAAAGTAAATAAAGTGATTTGAGAAGTTAAGAATCTAGGTTAGGGGAAATAATTTTTTCTTCCTCCATTGGAAGAACTCTATGGGAAGAAAGAGAGAGAGAAAGACATCCGACGAAAAAGAGAGAAAGAAAGAGAGAGACATCAAAGAGAGAGAGAAAGAAAGAGAGAAACATCAATAAGAGACTGACACGCAAGGCTCCTTACCAACACTAAAACTCCCATATTAAGTATCGGTACTTCAAATTTTGTCCATTTTTCATTTATTTTTTTTTTGCTTTTCTTTAAAACTTTCCTTAAGTACCTCCCAATGGAGGTGGTCTTATTAAGTTATTAATAAAAAAAACGATTTCAGATTGAAATGTTTATTTTTGCATATACTTCATTTAAACATCTGATTTACTGCACTGAAACTAATAAAAGATGAGCCTACAACTTCATCGATGATGGCCAAATGCCAATGGCCCAGTGCCCATAACTTCATGAACAAAGTAAATCATACATATATACACATCTGTCGGATATTATCTACATTAAAAAAATCATCTTGCTCTAATCTTTACAGCAAATGATTCATTCCGTTTTTACAATGCTAAAACAAATCACTAAAACAACCATATCGATTGGCCGCCACAAACGAATTCATTCCGTTTTTCTCTTTTGCGCCACAAAAAAAAAACATGATTAACATCTAATGACGCCTCCCTTACATTTTAATATCCTTTATTTTCTTAATCTTCTATTTATTTATTGAAAATCAGAAATTCATATGTAACCCTTGGCAGCTCCTACAGCTTCTTCACTAACGTCGCCGGCCTATCGCTGTTTCCCCCAAACGAAGGAGATCGTCTCCTTCCTTAAATCTTCCAAATTATCCCTTTTTTTTGTATTCTCAAAGCTCCAAAGTCTTCTCCTTTCCCTTTCTTCAGCTTATTTGATTACTGTTATTCAACTCATTTCTAATCGAAAGTCGAAGCCTTTTCTGAGTTTCCCGAATGGGTTTTGCTCATCGCTTCGATCCCACGCATGGAGTGGTAGAAAACTAGGGTTTTACTGGCCATTTCCCTCAAAAAGGTATCGTCTTGAACCGATACATATTTGCAGCTATTCGGGGTTTCTGAGTTTTCGACAAAAATGTTATAAGCATCGCCTCTTGAATTTGTTTTTTTTTTTGGGATGGTTCTCTGATATTCAACCTGTGTGAGCTTCTATGATTGAATATAGCTTCTCTTTTCGAAAGCCTGAGTCTTTGATTCTAAAGCTTGGAGTGAGTTTGTATTTAGACGAGTTTCCATGTTTATGGAGCTGGATTTGAGAGTATCCAAGTATTGAGGACAAAAAAAAAAAGAGGGACGAGATGGATCTATGGTTAATCGCAGCTACGGCTGCTACTGGATATATAACCAAGCATTTGCAGAATGTATCCAAAGATAAAGAAAGCTTTCCTGAGGATTTGACTTATGTGAAGCCAGAATCTCCCACATGTTTGGTTAGCAGATTGGTAAGAGACAAGAAACTAAACGAAGAAGACTTCGAGGACTGCGTAAATGGGGAAGATCTTGATGTATTTGGAGTGGAAGCAGTAGCTTCGGGTAGGGAGGAGATTTGTTCAGATTCTTTTGGGAACAGAGCGTTTCTTCTCAGGAGGAAACAGCGATACAGGAGACTTATCAAGCCTTTTTCTATGGAGAAGAGCGTCACGTCTCGGTTACATAGAGAGGAATACATGCTTAGCCCGTTTCCATCACCATGTGTTTCAGTTTCGAGGCCCTTGGTTGTTACTGATGGTACACATGTAATTAGCAAGAGCTCTGAAGATTCTATTAGCCCGCGAGATCAGAATAGTGGAATTCCTCAGCTAAGGAAGTTGGAAGCTTCAGGTCTTTATGGTAAGAGGAGAGTTGGAACTGCAAGTAGAAGAAGATCTGGCAATGGAATTGGTAAAAACCTCTCGCTATCTTTTTTTTTTTTAATAAACTTAAGGTTTGTTTAATGTACTGACAAATGCTAAGACGTTACATGCTAAGTCTGATTTGTTATGTTTTGTTTGTTTCAGTATCAAGTGATGCAGCATTGCTACTCTGCGTTGGAATTTCGATTGGGATAATGTCATCATTTGTGGCTAACCAAACCGAAGTAAACAAGGTCAAAGCAGAGTTAAAGCAGACAGAGAGTTTGGTAAAGGATTCAGAAGATGAGCTTAAGACGAAAGACTCATTGTCAGTGAATGATGATTTACACGATGGTGAAAAGACACCAGAGAACTCAGAATCTATCGGTGAAATTGAAGCAGAGCTTGTAGCTGAATTGGAAAGGCTACAGATCAACATGAACTCATCGAACATTGAGACACAACCCTCAGATGTCTTCGAGGTGAGTTTTTATACTTTTACTTATGCTCTTTGGTCGATCATTTCTGTTCATTCTGGAAGTTAGTTTCTCCAGTTATTCGGTTATAAGATAAAGAGTAGCCATTCACAGATAGAAGTCTAGTTTAGTAATTGTTTCTCAATTTCTGCAGCTGGAGCCGGATTTTGAAGTAGAATTTGCGCAGGGAGAGCTGAGAGATGATGATCAGGTCGAAAGGCAGCGCTTTGACGAAACCCAGTCCAACCAGGAACCTTGTGGAAACGCCACACCTGAATCAGGAAACTATACAGTCTCACCTCGTGAGCTAAGCCTGCGTCTGCACAGAGTTATCAACTCACGTTGCGAAGAACGAATAAAAGAGCTCGAGATCGCCTTACAAGAGAGCCAGAGGAAAGTAGAGCTGCTGGTCATGGAAGCAGAGGAAAAGAAGAAACCATGTGAAAGCCATGATGCAGTGAAGAGAGACTCAATTCGTAAGCATAATCCTGCAGAGATCCAACCTCAACCTCTGGTTATGAATCTAGCAGGGCCGGCACTTGATGCGTTCAATGACTCTTACGAGGAACTGATGGATATAAAAGATTATTCTGAAGAAGGAGATGAGATGCATGAGAACACGGAGCAAGAAGAATTGTATTTGACTAGCAAAAGCTCACCTTGGAGCCGTAAAGATTATATAAAGGCTTCTTCCTCAAGAACTTCAGAGGATGTTAATTTCTTCAATCTGCAAGATCTACTTGGTTTGAGCGACGAAGAAGAAGAAGAAGGCAGAGAGTGTGAGAGCGAGATGGAGAAGCAACTGATAAAGCAGATAGTTGAGAAAACAAAACAAGGATCTTCTTCTTCTGTGTTTAATGCGCAGAAGATGCTCTCTCTCATGGAAGAAATCGAACATAATCTATAACAACCATAAAACTGGTCAGATTGTCATTGTTTCTGATGAAAAATTATAGACGTCTCTAGTAAGTGTGTAGATATGTAAGTTTTGGTGAAACTTGTCTTGTCTTGTGAGATCAAAAAAAATGTTGGTGTCAAACTCAAAAGTGTATATGTTGAGAAAAGATTCAAAGCTGTAGCAAAAAAAAAAAAAAAATTTGTGTGGAACCCTCTAGTTGAGTCAGAGGGTAAAGAGAGACCTTTTTGGTGGGAGAGTTCAAAAGAATGCGCCAAAAGCAAGAATCGAATGGCTCCCGCGCAAAACTTTAGCTTACAAAACCACTTTGCTTCCTTTTTTTTTCTTTTTCTCACACACATTTGAGAAGAAAGAGAGACAGAGAGTTTGATAGAGATGGAGAACTCACTGACCCAAGATGGTATCGCGAAAGTATTGTCGAATCAATCGTCCCTTGATTGGTCCTCGGTTCGACCTGAGATCGTCGTTCAAGTCGTGGATCTTCAACCGTTTGGTAATCGATATACGTAAGTTTCTTATCGATCGGTCTAGGCTTTGGTTAAAACCCCAAGATTGAATTTTTATTCATCGATTTGGGTGCTTGATGCTTGAATTTACTTAGTGGTTATGAATTAGGGCTTGATTTATAATCTACATGGCTGTGTAATTTGCGTTTATCTTGGGTTAGATGAAATGTTTTGACATGTAACTTTCTGTTGGTCAGGTTTAATGCTAATGACGGAAAGATTAAGATTAAAGCAATGTTACCTGCGACTTTATCATCCGATATCTTCTCTGGGAAGATCCAAAATCTGGGCTTGATTCGTCTCCTTGATTATACTGCCAATGATATTCCAGGCAAATCAGAAGAAAAGTAAATAAACTCTTATTTTGCTTCTTTGTTGATCATATTGTTTATTATACAAAACTAATCTTATATGTCTTTTATTTCCTACAGATACTTGCTTGTAACAAAATGTGAGGCTGTTGCTTCTGCACTTGACTCAGAGATTGAGTCAGAGACTAAAGCTTCTACAGGCACAGTGTTCAAGTTTGTTGCCAAATCAGCTTCTCAGATCATCAATGAGCAGAGGGGAAAGTAAGCATATCTTTTAAGTTTTTTTTATTTATTTAACTTCTCTACTTCATATTCTTTTTGTCAATTTGTTACTGAGTAGTGCTTAAATTTCTGTTGTTTTGGCAGTGCTGCACCAGCTGCAAGAATCGCTACGACCAGGAGGGTGCATCCGCTTGTGTCCTTGAACCCTTACCAAGGAAGTTGGACCATTAAAGTCCGTGTTACAAACAAAGGAGTCATGAGAACTTACAAGAATCCTAGGGGAGAAGGATGTGTCTTTAAAGCGGAACTTACTGATGACGAAGTATGACTTGCTTTTGATGCATTGTCTCTACCTCTTGATACTTCTCTTTGACTTTTTATGCGGTGATTGATTTTTTTTTTTTGCTTTTATTGATGGAAACCCCAGGGAACACAGATTCAGGCAACGATGTTTAACGCAGCTGCAAAGAAGTTTTACGACACATTCCAGGTGGGAAAAGTCTATTACATATCTAGGGGATCGCTTAAGCTTGCTAACAAGCAGTTCAAGACAGTCCAGAACGATTATGAGATGACTCTGAATGAGAATTCAGAGGTTGAAGAAGCTGGGAACGAAGAAATGTTAACAAAATTCAACTTTGTACCCATCGATGAGTTGGGTGCATACGTGAATAAGAAGGAGTTTATTGGTAAAGAGACGAATCCTTATTATATTCAAGAACTCTTTTTGTTTTGTATGATGCAATGTTCTAGTATTGATAATCAGGCACTTGAGTGATGTTGTTTATTACATTTTTTCAGATGTTATTGGCGTTGTCCAAAGTGTTTCTCCTACGATGAGCATCAGAAGAAAAAATGACAATGAGATGATCCCAAAGAGGGATATAACTTTAGCTGATGAGACGAAGAGAACTGTTGTGGTGTCCCTTTGGAACGATCTAGCTACTGGCTTAGGGCAAGAGCTTCTAGACATGGCTGATGAGTGCCCAATAATTGCGATCAAGTCTCTCAAAGTTGGTGACTTTCAAGGTAAAATTTTGTGAAACTAAGCATTTTGTGTAATTGGGTGCTGATAGAAACCGTTTTTTTTTTTTGTCATAGGTGTGTCATTGTCCACTATCACCAGAAGCAATGTGGTGATAAATCCTGATTTACCAGAGGCTACAAAGTTGAAATCTTGGTATGATTCTGAAGGCAAAGAGACATCTATGTATTGGGACCGAGTTTGTCTATCTCACTTCGCAAGCAACAAGTCTTTAGGCGAGGAAAAGGTACGTTAAATACTCTTTTCACATAATAAGATCTGGGAGAAAATAAAAGTTGTTATGTGGTCTTTTTTTTTGTATTGCAGCCTGTGTTTTTCAGTACTAGAGCTTACATAAGTTTTATCAAGCCAGACCAGGCAATGTGGTACCGTGCTTGCAAGACGTGTCACGAGAAAGTGACTGAAGCAATGTTGTACTCTGGTTACTGGTGTGAAGGTTGTCAAAAAAAGAATGAACAATTCAGCTTAAGGTGGAGATGATACTCAGATTCATAAAAAGTAGCTACTCGAATAGAGAGATTTGATCTTGTTTGTTTTTAACTATGTTTGCTTAATTAGGTATATAATGACGGTGAAAGTCTCTGATTCAACCGGTGAAGCCTGGTTTTCTGCATTCAACGATGAAGCAGAGAAGATTATTGGATGCACAGCTGATGAACTCAATAAACTTAAATCAGAGGTAAGAAAAACTAAAACCATAAAAAAAAAGGTTTAGAACATTATTAACTCTCCATCTAAAACTGTGATGCTGTGTTGGTATTTCTCCAGGAAGGGGTAGTGAATGAGTTTCGGACAAAACTGAAAGAAGCTACTTGGTCAGCTCATCTCTTCCGCGTCAGTGTTTCTCAACAAGAGTATAACTGTGAGAAGAGACAGAGGATTACTGTAAAAGGTGTTTATCCGATTGATTATGCTGCTGAGACAAGATTATTGCTCCTAGACATTTCCAAGAACAAGAAGACATCTCAGCTTTAACATGATTTCTCTAGCTTTTGTTAAAAAGTGTTTAGTCTTTAAAAAATTATTGATTTATTTTTTCTTTATTTTATATTTATATAGGAGATTTTAGATTTTTAGTTTAACTATAAATCATTTTCATAAACTATTAAAATTGATATATAAAACAAAATAAATCAGATAAATTTGTTGATTTGTATTAATATTATCGCTTATTTAATAGACTAGTTAAAAAAGTTTAAACTGATTTAAATTGTATTAATTGAATTTTTTTTTAAAAAAATCATTTTGGTCAAAATGGAGTTGCTGCCTAAGCAAAAATACATTCTCAAGGCATTTGTGAACATAAAATGAGCAATTGCTTCTTTTTATTAAAGAGAAGAGAATGAAAAGTTATCTGGAGTATGATTATTGGATCAACAAGATTGGTGTTGATGGTTTGTTCACTGACTTCACTGGAAGTCTTCACAATTTCCAGGAATTGACTTCTCCTTTGCCTAAACCTCAGTGAATGGATTGTGGGCTCCTTTTTCTTTTGGCCTTCTTGAGCTACTTAATCTTCTGTTTGGTATTTTTGTAGGAATCCTTTGAACGCATCTTGATGAAACCCGGAATGCAGAAACTGGTTCTCGTTACGGTATGTGTATGGATGCACCTACCAACAAAACAAACATTGTTCAAATCAATGATTAATATATAGCAAGAGACATAAGTTTTTGAGTCCAACACACACAAACCTGAAGGTTACGTGAATGAGCTTTTGCAACCAAATCCGTTGGTGTAGTCAGAGTGTTATTGCTAACAGGAACAATAGTGTCTTTCCATGGACCAATGCCAACCACATATGGTTTAATGTAATCTAAATACGCGTCTGATGTGATCTCAGCGTATGTCTTGCATTCATACGAGATATATATAAGCAACTTTGATTGGTTTTTGAAAAACAAGAAAGTATTGGTATAAGAAAGACCTTGTTAGTGTCTTCGGTTAGGATAGTGACATCGTCGATCAAGAACACTTTTGGTGAGTCTGTCATGTTTGAAATGTAAACAAGCGAAGTTGCAGCAAAAGACTGAATGAATATTGGCTGTTTTAGCCAATCTTGAGACATGTAAGAGCCTCTGTATCCATATTTCTTTAAAGTTCCCACAATCTTATCCTCAAACTTTTTACCATCAGCCCATTTCACCTGTAGAAGTAAAAAAAAAAAAATTTAACAACCTCTCTAATTGTTTAATCATTAATGACTATAAGTGAAAAGTTGTGTTTACTTGCTGATTGATGAAAACAGGGTTCTTGATCTCTGGATATATCCCAACAACTCTAGGTGCATCCAGTGCTATTGCTATATACTCATCAAAAGTAATAATTGGGAACTTACCTGAACATACCAACATTTTCGTTTAAAATTCACTGCGCAAAAGTTGGTTTCAAAGTATATATAAAGAAGAGAAAGCAAATAAACATTACCATTGTACTGTTGATCCCTGAAAGGATACCTCTGCTTAGCTCCAAGTGTTTTCAGCTCCTCGAGAGTAAAATCAACTGTTCTTGGAATTGTTCAATCTCACCGTTAAAATCTTAAAAAGAGGGTTGTTAAAAGTGGATGTTAGTAGGTTTTACCAGTGAAGAAGCCGGTCATGTTCATCCCTTGGACTTCATAAGTTCTCTTACGGTCTGCAAACTCCTTGTGGTCCGCAACATCGGTTGTATCATCGAGATTAACATCATGATGACATATCAGAATACCATCTTTCGTAGATAGAATATCAGCTTCTATGAAATCTGCACCCTCCTCAATGGCCCTCTGCAATAAAAGATACATACTCTTAATGAAACAGGACAAGGTTTAAGTGTAAAAGTAGAAACTTTTTATAAGAGATGCAGTGATACCATATATGCAGGAGCAGTTTCTTCAGGGAACTCGCCGTTTGCTCCTCTGTGTGCAACATTGAATGGACGAGAAGTCTGAAGCGGTTTCTTGGTTCCAGCTTTTGCTACACTTGGGAGAGTATACAATGGCCTTGATGCACATTCAGCAATCAACAATGACAGTAAAAGCAACGGTAGACAATCTGCAAGAGAACATCTACTAAATCTCACTAAAAAGAATACAAGAAAACCATAAACGCTGACCAAAACAACCTTGAATTGTCTAAAAACGTTGAGACTTACACTTGACTCCCATGACTTACGCCTAGTTCCTCCAAATACAACCTTGAATTGTCTCAAAACGTTGAGCACTTATGCCTAAGAGTTCCTCCAAATACAACCATGAATTGTCTCAAAACGTTGAGCACTGGATGTATATTCAGCATTTATATAGATTATACGAGCTCATCTAAGGTAAAAGTCAAAGATTTTCCAGGAATAACGCAACAAACCAAAAAATTAACAACGTAACAAACCCATCATAAGCATATTCCACTGAGAGTTAACCAAAATTTTTTTAAAAAAGAATATTCCATTGAGAGATGATGCGTAGTAATTAGGGTGGACATTTAGGTTTTGTCACGGTTTGTTTATCAAGGTCTAAGAAAACTTTAGCCAAAATCACCCAAATAAATTTGGTTTGGTTTTAATTTGGTTTTGTTTTATGTTTGGTTCGGTTTGATTTAATTTGATTTTGTTTGAGTCAATTCGTTCAATCGAGTTATCTTTTAATTCTGTTATATTTCGGTTACAAAATATAATTTATAAATCATCATTTGACATTAAATCATTATTTTTTTCATATAAAAAGTAGAAGATATAATCAAATAATTTTTTATTGTTATTTTTAAACCTAATATAAATATTATACGTATTTTTCGGTTTTGATGTAAATATATGAGATTCATATTCTTATTCTTTTATTTTATTTTTAATTGTGTTTTTCTATTCATTTGAAAGTAAAATGTATTTAATTGTTTAGGTTAAATGGTTAAATATATTAAATTTTAATAAGATTAGTATATTTAATTAATCTAGTTAAAAAATGGTTTAAGGTTTGGTTTGGTTTTATGTTTGGTTCGGTTTTAGTTCAATTTGGTTTTGTTTGTATCAGTTCAGTTTAGTCGAGTTCAGTTTTTAGTTTTGTTATATTTGGATTATAAAAATATAATTTATAAAAAATAATACAAATCATCATCTGATTCTAAATCATTATTATTTTCATATTCAAACTTAAAACCAAACATGACAATAAAATTGCTTAAACGAAAAAAATGAATCTTTTTCTGAAAAATATCGCCAAGAGAATACAAGAAAACCATAAAACAAAGAAAGCAACAACAACATCATGGTAGAGAGTTTGACACCTACACTTGAAGCCCATGACTGAATTGCGCTTAAAATTCCTCTAAATAGCTTAATTTGTCACAAAAGTCTCTCAATATACAATGAGAACTATGGGTATATAGTTTAGATGAGGATTTTATCTAAGGAACAAATCAAAGATTTCCAGAAAAGCGTAACACTCATCATTATAAGAATATATTTCCTGAAGAAGCGTAACAAACTCATCAGGATAAGTATATTCCACTAAGATGCATATTTAAATACCAAGCAAGCCTGAATATAGAAAATAAACATTAAAGTTGCAAATTATCATCGATGGAAGAATATACTTTTCACTTAAAAATAAAGGATTATGAATCCTAGTTTAAATCAATAGTTTAAAATTTAAATATTATTGTGAAAAGATATAATAAAACAAATATAATAAGCTTAAGGATAAGAGGAAAACGCATTATGGAACTGGTTGTGAATGAAATTAAATTACTTTAGTATATCATAGAATAAGTCACTAACAACAATAAACAAATTTTGAGCTGAGATACTTCTATCACATTGATGAATTCAGAAACTAAACTAAGAGATGCTCCTCCATATTTATAAGGTTTCTTCAAACAGCCATGAGATCACCATAGTTACCCATGAGGAAGATTCCTGCTGCAAACAGCCCAAGTGCTCTCCCGAGTTTCTGCAACCAACAAAAAAGACAAAAAACCAAAATCAAAAGTATTTCGTGTCAGAGTAAGAAGGGGTTTCAATGTAACAAAGTCAAGCAAACACAAAGCATGGACTTGTGATTGATAAACCCTACATCTTGAAAACCAGAATAATTTTCTCAATAAACCATGAAAAGCACTGATCATCTCAAAACATAAAAAAAGAATCAAACTTTACAATCAACTGAATCAATTCAGGATTAAGTGAATCAACCAAAGCTCGAATCAGAATCAATCAGGAATCAAACGAAACCTAGAGAGAAAAGTAAGAGATACCATGTTAAGCATCCCATTTTTGTTCATTGCGAACCTCAGAGTGCCACAATTCTTTCAGCTGGTCCATGAGATAACACTCTTCACCATTGTTGCGTACTAAAGAATCCCAACTTTGATATGTCTTGTTTGTTTAGAAGACTTCAAAGCAACTATTAACTTACCATTTTCTCAGAAAAACAACTATTACTTCTTCTGTATCATTCTAAGTGGTATTTAAAGATTTTTATTTTTATCATAAAATTTAATGTCATTCAAAATTTATGATAAATTACAAAATACTGTATTTTTTATTTATTAATTGATTGAATTAGTTTATTTAATGTTACTTTTATGTAATCAAGATAAACAACATAAAAAAATTGTATTTTTTTAATCTTTGTGAAAAACCTTAAACATCATTTAAAATGATACAGAGAGGGGAGTAACTTATTCTTTTTATTCTTTAGGGTTTATTAAATTATTATCACTAATAAAGCTTTTCATTATTAGGATCTTCGATTTTATGGGCTTATTTTCAATTATTTGCTCATAATCACAAAATGATTAACCCCGTTCCAAGGCCCACGAAGCAGAATCTCGGTTTAGTATCGAACCAATCCAGAAATTCAAAATCGAAACAAACCAGACCGGTTTTATAATCCTTCGGTTTCACCTGAACTTCGTTTCCCCATTTTCCTTGGCCAAATCTCGAAAGCTCTCTCTCTCTCTCTCATCAATGGCGAAATCAGCGGCGACGGCGACTTCCTCCCTCGTGCAAACCCTCAGGCGGTACATCAAGAAGCCATGGGAGATCACCGGACCTTGCGCTCACCCGGAGTACCTCGAATCCGTTCCCAAGGCGACGGAGTATCGTATCCGATGCCCCGCCACGATCGATCAGGAGGCGATCGTGCCTACCGCAGATCCAGAGAATGTGTACAACATCTTGTACCACGCGAGGGATCAGCGCCGAAACCGCCCGCCGATCAGGCGATATTTGTTGAAGAAGGACGACGTGGTTCAGATGATGAATGAGAAGAAGACGTTCGAGGAGTCTGACTTTCCCCCGGTTTACTTGACAACCACCGTGGAGGAGGATGAGAACGCGCGTGGCGGAGGCTACGAGTAACAAACAGGTGAGGCATGAACTTAATTGGCAAATGATTGTTGATTGTCGATTTGTGTAAAGTTAAGAAATTTAGGTTTTATTAGCTAAGGTGCAGTATTGGCTTCTCGTTTGATTTCTAAAATTGTAAACTTTCTTGCTGATAAGTCCGTTTTCTTAAGGATTATTGAGTGAAGAATCGTGGCTATAAGACTAGTCTATTTCCTTCGTTTGTAGTGGATTAGCTTTACTGAAAAATGGTTCTGTATAAAGGTAGTTTTTGGTACTCTCACTAGTTAGCTGCTGAAGTTGGTCCAAGGGTCGTTATCTCAACTAAATCTTAGGATCCAGTGAGCCATCTGGTGGAATAGATTTGGAGGTAAAGTCATTTTGGTCTTAGTTAGTTGAGTTTCGTGAATGATCAGTTAGTTTGGTTACTGGAGTATTTGTTTTGGAGCAGTATCAAAGAAATGGCTAAGTTATATTAGAGTCTTAAGTTATACCATTTTGAATGATGTCTCGGTTGGTGCTCTAGCCTACAATTTTAGTATTGCTGCAACAGTTCTAGTCATTCAAATTTCCATGTTTGGTATTATCTAAAAGGCTATTATTATCTGAGCTTCCATTTTCCGTGCTTAACATTTTTACGTTCTTTGTAGGTTTTTTCTCCTGTAATCTGCTTGGTGGCAGATAGACTGGCGTGTGATATATCTCACTACCGAGAAATATTCTCGCTAGTTTTGCATTATCTAATAATAAGGTTTGTAGTGGCTTTATGTAAACTACAAAACACTTGATGTTCCTCCTCCACAAGAACCGGATTGTTTTTCAGTTGTATTCTCTTTGTTTTACTCAACATAACAATTATATGTTTTTTTTATTTAACTCATCATTATTATTTCAAGTCTGTAGTCTTATCAGAAATGGTTGCTAATGTACAGGACACAGAGAAACATGTAATAATCTCTGTGTTCTTAGTAGGGTCCGTTCTTCTAATGCATCAGTGATAAAGAATCAAAAACCAAAGAAAAAAAGAGACGGCAATTAAGTTTAGCATCAATTGAGGTTTGTTTATATTAAAAAAAGAGGAGGGATGGAGGTGCGGGGAATCGAACCCCGTGCCTCTCGCATGCGAAGCGAGCGCTCTACCATATGAGCTACACCCCCGATTTGATTATTAGTCATTGCTCACTTAATTCACTAATAAAACCAATTTGGAAAATATCTGCCGTTGATGTTTAGAATACCAATCGACTGTTCAAATTCATTAGGTAGTGTATCGGCGTCAGTGCACATGCGTCGCATTAGATTTGAGTATTCTTTTTTTTTTGTCAGGTACACCGAAAGGAGTTGTCTTTAGCTGGACAAGGACGGCCTGTCGGAACAATCATGACTTCATGAGTGTGTTCCTTACCAAACCAAACCGGTCAAAACAATGTTTCTTTCTTACTAAACGAAATTCTGTTTGTAAATTTATTTATTCTTGGTTCGATTTCGGTTTATGGATACATAAAAAAACAATCGATTTGGATTTTTTTTTTTTTTAAATATCCGTAGATATAGAGAGATTACTTACATTACAACTTTGCTCACATTGATAGAGAGACAGCCAGATCCGTTTCTGCTTCACTTTTGCTATCTGGATTCTGTCTCACTAAGTTTTCTCGCTTGTCCCTCGAGAGGACACTTTTCCTACGCTTGTCGCAGACTCACGTCTTCTTCTCTCGCATTGGCACACAATCAAATTCGTGTTTCTTGGTGGTTAACAAAAATCAAACTTACGATGAACGATCTTCTAAAGGTTATATTTTTTTAAAAAGAAAAATTCTTCTTCTTTTTCTACTTGAAGGGTTTTGTTGATTTCCAAAATTAGGACCTTTTTAAATTTGGTTCTGGATTGAATTTGGATCATGTAATATATGATGAATGCCGCACATTAGTTTTTCAAAATGTTATGGTTTTGACCTTTCCATATAATTTCACTTTGAGCAGAATCTAAATGATGTATGTATGAAACTCTTTTGGGTGAATGCTTAGCTTTTTTGGAGGGTATATGCTTTTGTGTTTAAACTTCTTGATGGCGTTTTTTCCTTTATAGGGCTCGTTTGAGCTACCCCGAGGTCAATCTTCTAGAGAAGGGGATGATGTTGAACTAGGCGAACAAGGAAATGATCAAGGTTTGGATGATTTCTTCAAAAAGGTAAGGTCAGCTTCCCCATTCCATCAAATATTCTTAACTAAAAGAAACAGTGCTCAACCACTTGCTCAATCTAAAAGTGCTTCCTTCCTCTTTTGTCTTGTTAGGTTCAAGAAATTGACAAACAATATGAAAAGCTAAATAAGCTTCTAAAGAAACTTCAGGTATATTACTTTATGCTATTAGCTCTCTCTGCTTTTATAGATTTGCGTTTTTGTGGCTTATCATTTCTTCTGTATTTTGTTTTCATGCCTAAACCCTATTAGGCTGCCCATGAGGAATCAAAAGCTGTGACCAAAGCTCCTGCCATGAAGGGTAAAATTTGTTTATCCTGGACATCTTTTAGTGCTAATGGTGGTTTGCCTTGACCCTTACATATAATTTGGTGTTCTATGTGTTGCTTCTTATCTACTGCGACAGCAATAAAGAAGAAAATGGAAAAAGACGTTGATGAAGTCGGAAGTATTGCCCGTTTCATAAAGGGGAAACTCGAGGAGCTGGACAGAGAGGTACGCTCACTGTCACTGGCTCCTTTATCTTCTACATTTTACATTTGTTGAGTTTATCTGTGTTAAAAGTATTCATTCAAAATGTTATTAGAACTTGGCAAATAGACAAAAACCTGGTTGTGGTAAGGGATCTGGCGTGGATCGATCAAGAACAGCAACTACGCTGTGAGTAGATAATTTGACTTTTGACCTCCTTGGTTTTTAGGGTAGTGTTCAGCTGTTATTCATTCAAATTTGTAGTAGAACTTGGCAAGCTGATGCTGTTAATATTGTCAGGTTTTATTTCGTAAAGTTCATCTTTTTCTTTCTAAGAGTTCTTAGTGTAAGCTGTCTTTGGTATAACATTTTTAAGAGCTTATATTCTGTGAAACAGTTCCTTAAAGAAGAAGTTTAAAGACAAGATGGCCGAGTTTCAGGTGAGTTAGGAAAGAAAAGATAAAACTTTTTCATAGCTATAAGGAAACTGTTAGTTCCTCAAATTAATGTTGTGACTTGCTATAGGTTCTAAGAGAGAACATCCAACAAGAGTATCGCGACGTTGTTGATAGGCGTATTTTTACAGGTATGTTACGTGATTGCTCCCTTTATTTATTATCTTCTTCTACTTTTTCTTCTCTCTTATAATATCTGTGTGTTCATTTTTTTTTTTGCACTTAGTAACTGGGCAGCGAGCGGATGAAGATGTAAGTAAAACAGACTCTTGAGTTTTAGCATGGTCTCAGAAGTTTGAATGAAAACTCACGCCTTTGCCATTTCTTGGATTTTTTTCAGACAATTGATGAATTGATTGAAACTGGAAACAGCGAACAGATCTTCCAGAAAGCGATTCAGGAGCAAGGAAGAGGACAGGTTTTGAGCTTTTTTTTCATTTACTTCCAAGATTTTAAACATGCAATAGGGGTGTTTTTATTAATTTTTTCTCTTCCTAGGTAATGGACACATTGGCCGAAATACAAGAACGTCATGATGCTGTCAGAGACTTGGAAAAGAAACTTCTCGACTTACAACAAGTATGGGTTTGGACTTTTTCATATTCTCTTACTCTAGATGAAACATTCTTTGAACCGAGTTTTAATGCAAATCTATTAATGAAATTCTCTTTCTTTGTTTGATCTCTAAAGGCATATTTATCAAGGTTTCCCCTTTTCTTTTGCAGATTTTTATGGACATGGCAGTTTTGGTTGATGCACAAGGAGAAATGCTTGACAACATTGAATCTCAGGTGAGTAATAACGGTCACAAGACTATATGTTGGTACACTCTTAACAAATGAGGTAACACATTTAAATAGGTAAGTAATGATAGAGTTTTGTGTTGGCAAATTATAGGTGTCAAATGCAGTAGATCACGTGCAATCGGGAAACACGGCTCTGCAGAGAGCAAAGAGCTTACAGAAGAACTCTAGAAAATGGATGTGTGTTGCAATCATTATCCTTCTCATTGTTGTTGCGGTGATCGTTGTTGGTGTTCTCAAGCCTTGGAAAAACAAGAATGCTTAGAGGTATACGAAAGACTTGTGTAAACAGAACATCCTTACGAGTGAGTGTTAGTGAAACGTGTGAAGTTTGTATTTTTACCAAAGAAACGAAAAAAAAAACAAGATTCTACATTCTTTTTAATTGGATCGAGCAGACCAATTACTCTGTTACGTAACAATGATGGATTCATCTACCAAGTAATATACATTCTGATTTTTATGAAGTAATTAACATAACATAACAGAGAAGCTAACGAATGTAGTTTATGATGTAAACTCCTTTATATATAAACAAAGAGTAGACTAAGCCACCCGTCAGTCTAGTGATTTCAATTTTTCGGCCAGATTGCGATCTCAGTGTAACCATCTTCCGTTGCACAAGCCCTGAACATCCCCGTGGTGTTAAACGGCATAGCAACTTCACCATTAGCAGAGACAGCAACGACACCACAGGTTCCTCTAGGTCCAGACTGTTCAACAGCATAAGCCGCTGCCTCGGTTAAAGACAAACCTTTGTATTCCATGAGCGCAGCCACTTCTCTAGCCACGGTTGCACGGATTATATACTCTCCTTTACCTGTGGCTGAGACGGCACAGAGGTGGTTAGCGTACGTTCCCGCGCCGATCACCGGCGTGTCTCCGATTCTGCCAACCATTTTGTTGACATAACCTCCAGTTGATGTCGCTGAAGCTAGATTTCCAGCGCTGTCCACGGCAACACATCCCACCGTTCCTATCTGGCTGTCGCCACGAATTTCAGGTGTCGGCGCTGTGTAATCCAACTATGATGAAATGAGAAAGAAAAAAATGAGTATATGCTTCAAGAAGACACAAAACCTGAATTAACATATTTACCTGGACTCGGTTAAACTCTTTGGCCTGTTTTAGCCTCGCAATGTTTTCAGGAGTTATGAAATGGCTTGAATCAACCGTCTCAGCGCCCTATATCAAAACAAGAAGTTGGGAGAAAGCTTCAGAAGTAAGAGTAGTAGTTTAGTTAATCAATGAAGAATCATTTTTTTAACACTGACTGACATGTGCTCTAGCGAAAGCTTCAGCAGCATCGAAAGCAAGATAGATATGAGGTGTTTTCTCCATGACGAGTCGAGCTAAAGAGACGGGGTTAATGACGGTGGTGAGGCCAGAGACGGCTCCACAGCTTTTGGTTTTACCGTCCATAATGGAAGCTTCCATCTCAACAGTGCCTTGCGCAGTTAAAACAGAGCCTTTACCAGCATTGAAGTCTGGGTGGTTCTCAAGTTCACGAACCTTAACAACAACAACAACAGAGGAAACTTAACTGAGAGCTCGCTGTAAAATTTCTATAGAGTGAAACTCTAAGAGACAGTAACTCATATAATTATCAAAGCTTGGCGAATCTCTATTATTAACTTTCATAGATAATTTCAAGATTAGGCAGTACCACGGCACGATGATTCAGAAACTAATACTGTTGATTTTTTTTTGTCCATATTCTCCTCATCGATCGATACTAACTAAATGATAAAGTGAATCACACAAAACGATCCGATCGAGAGAGAAAGAGGCGTACGACTAGTTCGGTGACGTCAAGTGGATGTTTGCCGGATTTGAGGGCGGAAACGCCGAGATCGAGGCAGTGACGGAGGGCGGTCTCGCGAGGTATACGTCGCTCGTCAGGAAGGTCGATCGGAATGTCTCCCGCGCCGCCGTGTAGCGCTATCGCCCACCCCACCATCTCTGTGCCCACTTCTATTTATCGAATAGTTTGTAATTTTAACCAAGAAAGTAAAAACAAGATACTACATTCTTTTTAATTGGACCAAGCAGATCAATTACTCTAAAAACGTAACAATATTAGATGGAACTACCAATGTTCAAGAAATCTGTGGGCGGCACTTTATATAGTATTGTTGATTAATCGGACGTTTAGACTGATTTTTTTTAATGTCTAAACCAATTCTTTAAAAGATTGTTATAAGAAATTATTTCGTTCAGGTCGAATTTGCTGATTAGTCGGACTTCTAGGCACCGTCTACACCAATTTTCAAGTAATATACATTATGATTCTGTCGTGTTCGAAAAAAAAAAACATTATGATTCTATTTTATAGAGTTTAATAAATCTTTCAAATTTAATATTCAACATAACATAGCAAACTATAATGTTTTTTTTTAACATTATAGCAAACTATAATGTAAACTCCTTTATTATTTATTATATACAATATGTTACAAGCGGGAGTTACAAATTCAGAGTAGACTATTCCACCCGTCCGTGTCTAGTGAGATTTCAATTTTTTGGCCAGATTGCGACCTCAGTGTAACCATCTTCGGTGGCACAAGCTCTGAACATCCCGTTGGTGTTAAACGGCATAGCAACTTCACCGTTAGCAGAGACAGCAACGAGACCACAGGTTCCTCTAGGTCCGGACTGTTCAACAGCATAAGCTGCAGCCTCGGTTAAAGACAAACCTTTGTATTCCATAAGTGCAGCCACTTCTTTAGCCAGGGTTGCACGGATTATATACTCTCCTATACCTGTGGCTGAGACGGCACAGATGTGGTTAGCGTATGTTCCTGCACCAATCAACGGCGAGTCTCCGATTCTGCCAGCCATTTTATTGACATAACCGCCAGTTGATGTGGCCGCAGCTAGGTTTCCAGACCTGTCCACTGCTACACATCCCACCGTTCCTATCTGGCTGTCGCCAGGAATTTCAGGTGTAGGCACTGTGTAATCCAACTGTGATGAAATGAAATGCGAAAAGAAAAAAGAAACTGAGAAATGCTTCAAGAAGAAGTCACAGAAGAAAGAAAAAAACACAAATCTTACCTGGACTCGATTTAACTCTTTCGCCTGTTTTAGCCTAGCAATGTTTTCAGGAGTTATGAAATAGCTTGATTCACCCGTCTCAACGCCCTATTATCGAAGCAGAAAGCTTTAGCAGCAGTAAGAGTTCAAAAGAAAGTAGAGGAGAATCATTTTTTTATACACTACTGACATGTTCTCTAGCAAAAGCTTCTGCAGCGTTGAAAGCAAGATAGATATGAGGTGTTTTCTCCATGACAAGTCGAGCTAAAGAGACGGGATTAACTACAGTAGTGAGACCAGAGACGGCTCCACAACTTTTGGTTTTACCGTCCATAATGGAAGCTTCCATCTCAACAGTGCCTTGCGCAGTTAAAACGGATCCTTTACCCGCATTGAAGTATGGGTGGTTCTCAAGTGCACGAACCTTGACAACAACAACAACAACAAAGGAAACTTAACCAAGAGCTCACTGTAAATTTCAATAAAATGAACCCCTAAGAGACAGTAAAACTCATATAATTATCAAGCTTGGCGAATCTCTATTATTAGCTTTCATGCAGTGTCATGGTGATGTCTCTAACACGATGATTTAGAAACTAAAACCGTTGACTATTTCTTGTCCAAGCTATCAGTTTCCTCATCGGTTGTTACAAAAAAACTAATATAAAATCACAAAAAGATCCGATCGAGAGAGAGAGAGAGAGGCGTACGACGAGTTCGGTGACGTCCAATGGATGTTTGTCGGATTTGAGGGCGGAAACGCCGAGATCGAGGCAGTGACGGAGAGCGATCTCGCGAGGGATACGTTTCTCGTCAGGGAGGTCCAACGGAATGTCTCCGCCGCCGCCGTGTAACGCTATCGCCCACCCCACCATCGCTAGCCGGAGAACTTACAAAAATGATGACTCTCTCTCTCAACGTCCCAAACACTTATAAAAGCATTTAGTTGACTCGCCACCATCTCCATAGTCATTTTTTAAATTCTTGTCTTCTTGTTCTTTCTAATCTTTTCAGTGGCCACTGGATTTCTTTTTTTATGTAAAAGAAAGTGGAATCATATAAAACTCTCTTAAAATGTTCGTCATATTATGTTCGTCACATAATGTGAGTCATACTATTAGTGTATATTCGTCACATTACACTTAATAGTAAACAAATAAGCTAAGTGTAAACTCAAGTCCGGTCACATTAGATGTCTCATGTGCTTCTTCAAGTTTCATCTTGAAAATATAAATTTTCCGATTCCAGAACACCCTAAAATCACCATATAGAATACATATGATCAGAGTTCCATCTAAAATCATATGTGAAACTAAATACTGGAAAATTTGTTTTTTTTTTACCTCAATGATCATGATGGCTGCATTCTTATGTAAGAGATCATTGTGGCAAGCAAAGTTTTGAACGCAACTGGGGCAACCACTTTCAGCTGAGCAGCAGCATGCCTTTAAGAGATCAACCGCTGCTTTTAGAAGCTCTGTGAAGAATGGACGGATCTGCCAATCAAACAAAAAAAAATATTTATCTAAATTGAGTTAACAACCGATTAGTATTTTTTTTTTTTTAAATGTGAGTTTCATTTTCATTTACCTGGGCGGATATGCCGGTTCCTCCAGGATGACGATCATATAGTAATATTCTTGACGGAAAATAGCTTGATTGATCACTCGGATTTGGACATTCCGGAGCTAAGTCTGAGTAGTTGCAACGCACAAATCTAGCAAAGACAGTACCCAACAACAAGAAGAAACCAAAGAAAACAGGAAAGTTATAATCTGCAATATATATAGAGGATAAAACAAGAAAAACAAACACTAGTACGTACAGTGGAACAACATGGAGAAGAGCGTGACAAGCCGCGTGTAAACCAGAACGGAAGTTAGCACCGCCCACTGCTTTTGTTACTGACCCAGGCACTTGAATCCAAACAGCCTATATTACACCGGAAAAAGATACACGTATAATTGAGTGCATGTACCCAATCCTACTTAACCGATTAATAAACCAAACGGATTGGGAACCCCTTTTTATGTAATGTGTGTGTGTAGGGTGCAGGTTAAAAAGAAACCTGTGATTGGTAAGAGTAACTTGGGAGTGAGAGATCAATAGAATCATATGCTGTACTGGTCTTTTTCCGGATACGGTAAAATCCAAACCAGTCTGTTTTCACACTACAGGGTTGAGCTTGTGCTGTTGTCTTATCTAGTTGATTCTTTGGAGCCTTGAATGCGTAAGCCTGAAAGACATGAACACGGTAATGAACTAAAAAAAACTATCACACAAGAGAACCACAATTAGGTTCTGCCAGAAATACTTACAGTTTCACCACCAGGTACTTCGACACCTGTGGAATCCCGAGGCCGGGTGTAGTAATCCACGTCTACTATTTTACACAAGGCTATCTTTTCTTTTGTATCCAAAGCCTCGACCAGATAAGTCCTTCCTTGGTTCATATAAATAGCTCCTTCATAGACCTGGAAAAAGGCTTTGCTTTCCTCGATTTCTTCGAGGACATCGTCACTTCTTTTTTCCACTACCTTGTATCTTTCTGTCTCTATGGCCCGGATAGAGACTTTCTGCGAAGGTTTTTTCTGAGAAAACGTTTTCCAGCAAAAGGTTTTCAGAGAAAGGAAAACTAGTTTCCGAATAGTAAACTTCAGTGTAGTGCCGGATTATACCTCTCGACCAATATAGTTCCATATTGAAGAATCACGGGACGGATCAAAACTTAAGATTCCTCTGTGCTTGAGTAATTCAACAGTGTTGTTTAGGCCAGAACCAAAGTGTTTTCCGTCGTACTGCAAACTCAATGGGTGCTCAACAGCAGCACAAGCCAAATGCTGCGCAAGGACCTGCAAAAACCAAAGTAAAAAGGCACGTCAGTATTGACAGTCCACACAAGAATCTAATAAGAATACAATTAAAGATCAATTACAAACCTGTTCATTTTGAGAATCAAGATGGCAACATTCAATTGGACTACGGAAGAGCTTGTCCGGGAATTTCATGAAGTATTGGTCAAGGGGACCGTCATAGGCAACATATACGGCAAGAGAGGGCCTTTCTCGTCTTCCAGACCTACCCGCTTGCTGCCAAAGACTGAAAATCCAAAAGAGATCAGTCATTGTCAGCTGCAGCTTCTAGAGTATTTCAGTTTTTAAAGGGAAAAGAAAAGAGCCGAGCAGACTGATTTACCTGGCAATACTGCCGGGAAAACCTAAATGCAAAGTCACGTCTATGTGACCGACATCAATCCCCAACTCAAGTGCGTTTGTTGCAGCAATACCACAAAGCTTTCCACCGAATAAGTCACTCTCTATTTTCCTCCGATCCTGCGAAATATCAACTTCTTCATCTCGTAAAACAATCCATCTACAACAACACTTAAACATTGAAAAAGAAGACGTACCTCAGCAATGTAACCTCCACGATATGAAGATATGGCTTCAACAAGATGAGGAGCAGTCTTAGCGAGAATATCACGCCTACAGCATATTTTGCAGATTTTAGACGCCATCAACATTTTTATATAGTAAAAAAAACCGAAAAGCCTAGAGTGAGAATTTAATTGCTGATTTGCAAGAGAACTTACGTATAACACAAAACAAGTTCACAAAGTTTGCGAGATCGACAAAAAGCAATGCAGCGTAGGCCATGCTGAACCATCTCTGCGAAAAGTTGTGTAATTTCAGAAAGTGGGCTGAAAAGAAATGAAACAATAACTAATGTCAGGTACAGATTGATGACCATAAATTTTGATTTCTTGTAAAAACAGCAAATGAAACGAAATACCTTGATGGTTTACTTGCAGCATCTCCTTTACTATTCATGTCGTTCAAACTTTCTTCAGATTTCTGTAATACAACAGGTAAGGAGTAAATAAAGTCTCAGAGTTGGTTCAAATAAATCCAGATATCTGAACCATACAGTTGCTGGGGCGATTGAAGGATTCCACAGGACAAATAGCTTTTTGGAGGAAGGACTTCCATCTTTCTCTATCAGCTCGATCTCAGATAGGTTTGCAAGCTCCTGCACCATCAACAAGCCATGTTATGAGCCCGTAGCATGGATTTTGACAAGTAGATACTATATTCAGATAATCAGTAACATAGGCCTACCATGCAATGTTCTCGAGGATTAGCAGATGTTGCAGTACAAAATATAAATGAGGGATTGACGCCATATACTGGAAATAAAACATGGTTGGTCAGCCAAAAGTGTGCATATACAAAACTTGTAATGGAAACTATTGCTTTGACCATGAGATCAGTAATGTCACCATGAGAGCATAGGCGGCGTAGTCTTCTCAATATAAGAGCTGTGTGGCAGCCAAATGCTCCCTTGTAAGTATGGGCTTCATCGATTACAATGTACCTAATATATTCAACGTAAACTCGACTTTTAGTCATAGATTATAAGCAGGCCTTGTTACTCTCTTTCTTGCAAAGACTATAAAGAAGCTAGTCAAACTTAAAATGAGAGGAGGATTTGACATTTTTAAGTACTTGAAATCCCTTCTGAGAAAGATGTATTACCTAAGGTTTGACAAAATCCGTCTGAATTGCCCATGGAGAGGCAAGATTGACATATGTAACATATCAGGATTTGTGATCAGCTACATCCACATATTTCAATAACGCTAGTTAGTGAAACATGTTTTTGGGAGTTGAGATGAGAATGAGTTAATGAGTCACTATTCTGTTGGAAAAAGAAAGACAGTACGAAATTACCAGTCTGCCGTTATTCCTCAGCCATGTTCTATCTTTATAAGGAGTATCACCATCGTACACCCCCATATTTATGCTAGCTTCGTATCCTTTTATTAAATCGGACAACGCTCTAAACTGATCCTGAGCTAAGGCCTATACGAACAAAAAGTGAATCAGCTTCTATCCTAGAAATATCCAAAATTAATGAAATTTCAAAACATATGATGCTTTAGAAAAGAGAGAAGCTGAGTAACCTTGGTTGGAAATAAGTACAAGGCACAAGCATCTGTATCAGTGGTCAATTTCTCAAAGACTGGCACGTTATAGCAAAGAGATTTGCCACTGGAAGTCATGGTTGCTACCACAACATTCTTCCCAGACAAGGCTGCTGAAATCGATTCAGCCTGGTAAAAAAGAACGAAAAAGTTCAAGCCAAAATGAAATCCCTAGACTAAGAAATACATTACAAGATAAGGTACCTGATGGCTGTATAATGTATTGATTCCAATCCGTTTCAAGGCAGACTTCGTGATTTCTGAGAGCTCATCTGGTATTTCAACGTAGACAGCTTTTCGAGCATTTATATCTTCAACATGAACTATCTGTAATAGGAAAAATGAATAAAAAAAGGTAAAGCTTCGAGCAAAGCTCTTTAACTAAACGAATGGAGATTTGTTCACAAACCAGACCCAGGAATTCGAGGAAGCACAGAGTAAGAGAGTGAAAGGGAGAGACTAAACTACCTGTCCTTTTGATCCAAAACCACTCCTGAGATGTTCAACCATCTCCAATGGTAGCAATGAATTTGTGCCCTGTTAATGGAATGAATATATTAAAAAAAACTAACTACATGTCTACCAATAATCAGTTGTTACGCATCAACATAGAGTACAAACACTGACTGCTGTTGCATTGGACGCAGTAAAAAGATATCCAAAAGGGACAAACCAAAAATCTAAGTTGTCAACAAATAAACTGCGCGACCGTTCACCAAAAAGCTTGAACTCATACATAAAAAGTTATTCATTAAGGACCTATATTTCTTGAACGGGCTAATAACAGAATAAGTACAGCGTCAGTATCGGAGCAGACTCTTACATGACACGACTTCCGGGATGAACGAAAGCCAGAGGAAGGAAAACTATCTTTTCCAGTCAGTCCATCGCCGTTTACACCGACCCGTGTACTTTCCCTGGTGAAGATAAGCATATCCTCCAAGGAAACAGTTACTCCCCTCTTACATCGATTTTTCAACTGTAAATCAAAAATACTTTAGAAATCAAATAATGCAAAATTTATGCTGGACCGAAGTGATGGAATAATGCTTAGTACATGGATGCCTAAGCTGTGACCTTCATCATAATTTTGATTGGTTTACACGAACGGAAAAGGTTGGAGCAATAAACATACCCGTAGCGACTTGATGGACTCCCACAACGCAGCCTTAAAAGAAGTCTCCCGCTTTTTAATAGAACTAAAGACCTTTGAAAGTGGAGTTTTCTTCAGACCTATATAACAATGATTTGAAACAGAACGCTAGTATAATCTTAATAGATAACTCCCAATAGCTTGGAATAAGAAAATATGTACCTGGTTTTTCATATTTTTCACCTCTATCTGTTTCAAGAAAATCAGCTATCACTATAGCGTTCTCATAGTTAGCAGCCTCAAATTCATCAGTGACAACCTTCACTACCTACAACAACCACAGTGGTAACATACAAAAGAAATCATTAAACAGGTAGAATTGTCTAGAAGTATCGACAACAAATCACCTTGGGGCATAGAATTGAAAGATTCTTAACGTCTTCTATACCGACACGAACACCAGACTTTGATAACCGAGCAAGCGATTCCTCCAACCGGGTAAAGTACAATTTTTCTCCAAACGATTCAACAAGAGATGAAAACAGATTCAGAAACGTGAATGTCTCCATAGACAGTTTCAACCAATCCGGACAAGAACACGAATAGCTACTCGTTTCCCTAGACAACAAGCACTTCGCGAAACCCGGAGACGACAAGCAGTTCCTAGCCTTCAAAACCTCAGCAAGCTTCTCCGTATTCCGACCCTCGAACTCATCTTTACGACGATCAGACTCCAAAACGCCTTTCAAGAATTCAACCGGACACGTCTTCTCTTGGTCCCGTTTTCGCTTCACCCCAACGGAATGATTCTCAGCTCTGGAGGCTGAAGCTTCTCGAAGCATTGCGGAATACGCGGAATTGGAGAAGCTTGGACTCAGTGGAGGCTCTGATAAATCAGGTTTTGGGGTTTGTGGACGTTCCTTCTTAACAAAAGGAACCAAAACCAGGAACTCGCCGCCATTAACGGCGGTTGTAGCCACTCTACTGTTCAAACTCAACTTCGATCCCTAGAATAGAACAGTATTGATGGTAAACACAGGGTTAATTTTTAAACAAGGTTACTTGAAATCAACAACAGAAGTTACAACGAGCGGTAGAGAGTAAGCATTACCTGGAAGAACAGATTGAAATTGGGGGAGGAGGAAGCGGGAGCGAATGAGGATTTTAGGGCGACCTTGAGGTCGTGAATCGTCCCGTCCGAGGAAACCCGAACAATCGTCGATTCTCCGGATAGTGTGCGGACGCAGATCGCAACAGTGTTTCCGCCGCAGCGAATCTCCTCCGCCATTCTATCGAATTTACTGTTGTGTTTTGTTCTCCATTCATCAACAAAGAATGGTTTTTATAGGTTTTATGCGACGCCGTCGTATTAGCGCGACGCGATATGGCGCGGAATTTGACACGGATTGTTAAGTCGGCACGTGCGAGCTTATATAAGATTCAGATAATACCCTAAAACGACCTTATATTCTTTTAAAGAATTCAAATGTGAGCCCAGATTATTTGTGTTGAGCTAATTAAGCCCAATTTCAGTATATCCATTATTCACGATTTAAATATTTTCCTTTTTCTTGAGATTTTCATGATAACTGTTGCACTGTACAATTCAAATTCAGACCTTTTGTGTTTCCTTCTCTTAAATTTATCTTTTAAACTATACATAATACAATCTGTTGATCATATAACAAACACCGTATAGATACAAGCTCAAATGAGTAACAAAAACTCAAAATGCGTTCGTGATTTAGTAGAAACCATTGCTTTCTGTTTGTTTCTTCTCCAATTTTTTCATGGTACAAATCCACACACCTAGAGATAAACTAACGACAGAAAATCCTATCAAGAAAACGCATGAAGATGACTAGTATTTGAAGGCTAGTGACTGCAAGTAGGCTCGAGCTTTAGCAGCCATGGCTAGAGATTCCTCATCTTCTCTTTCCTTTGCAGCAGTCACAGCCGCAACATAAGCTAGTCTTGCGTCTTCCATTTTCCTCAGTTCGGTTTCATCTACATCGTCCTGGTTTTCAATGTAGTTGCAACAGCTTTAGATATGACTTCCAAAAGAAAGAAAGATGATCGTAGTGTTTACTTACGAGATATGGAAGATGATCAAACTGGTATGGGGTTGCATCATAATCCATGTCGTGTTTCTTGGATTCTGTTTTAGCCAAAGTTTCAAATACCCGTGTGAAGGAAGTGATTTCTCCTTCAACAGCATCTAGCTGTTCTTGGAGCTTGATTGCTTTCGTTCCTGTTGTCTTTGCTTCCCATTGAGTCTTCTCAAGAGCGGCTTGCCTGTCTGCAAGTTTGATCTAATGAAGACAGCAAAAAGTAGCTATTAGCATTTCACAGAGGTATATGATAAAAAGAGGAATCTTTAGACATGTATGCCTTCATAAAATGGCGTCAAACACAAAGGAGATCAACGTAACAGAAAGGGTGTACCTTTGTGTCTGATAACTGCAACTGCATAGACTTGATCAACGTCTCCTTTTCAGCAACCAACCGTCTAGTTTCATCAAGCTTCCCCTGTATCTCGTTTACCTGGTTTTTCTTTGATACTTCCACTGACTTTAAAATCTCTTCTTTCTCTGATAGTTTTGTCTGCAAATCATTCACTTGCTCCCTAAGTCTTGTAAGCTCATCCTTTTCTGCGCCAGCCAACGCTTTTGCGTTTTCACCAACTTCCTTAGTATCGTTCACAGCATCGTTATTTCCCTCTGCCTCTCTCTTCTTTCTTCCTGGGACTGTTTGAGAAGCATTTCTTCCCTTTGAATCAGGAAAAATGCAAATAAAAGTTAAAAACTGATACAGTCGAGCCTTAAACAAACAGTCACTTTGAGACTCATCTGATAAATGAGAGAAATGGAACTTATGTATTTTGAAACAGCTATGATCCCTTATGTATGTATATATAAACGAACTTATCAAGTGCCACTAAGCCAAGCTGATATCAACTCATACCCAAAAAGGAAGAGAGAATAAAAACTAGTTTCAAACCACCACAAGTGAGAAATTTCAAGTTGGGAACCTAATTAAAAGTCTTGAACATATGCAACCGAACAAAGCAAATGGTTCATGCTAGAACAGTAACCAACAGAAAGATGATAATAGATGGAAACAAACAACTCACTCTTCTGGACAAGGATTCTTTGGAAGGCATCTTAGTGTAGACCATGGAACCTCGCCGCTTATATGAACTCTTTTCCTTGTCTTCCTATTAATGGCGTTCAATTGAGAAGAAAAGATATTAAAAATTTCAGCTTAGATGTGAAACCTACACTCATATCCTTCAAAAGAAAAAATTCAAATCCGTGTCTCCAAAATACCATCACTTTCAATCACATTTACAATTTCCCAAATTGGATCTATCGAAAGGTCATAAATTGCTTCAAATTTACGAAACTGCGGGGGAGAGAGATAGGTAGAGAAGGTTACCATGAATCGCTCGACGAGGGGAAGCATCTCAACGAGATCTTTCAAAAGACGCCGATCTAGATTCTCGTTGCCGGAGTTCGCACCGGCGGTAGATTGGTGAGGAGACAGACGGAGATCGTCATCGCCGGCGAGCCACGAGCTATCGTCCCCAAATCCAGAATCGCTTTGCAAATCCACGAAATGCCGCTGCTGCTGTTGCTCGTACATCTTTTCTCCTTCTAGCTGAATAGATCTGCTTCAGTTTATTAGTCTTCTACGCCAGGGTTCGAGCACAGAGAGATTGACAAAGGAAAGACTTCAATAGTTTAAATTTTATTTTTTTATCCCTTCTCCAAAATTGTTCATCTCCAAGTTGGATCTCATATTTTTCTCCAACGTTCATTTGAAACTACCTACTTCAAATGACTAATATGCCCTCATCTTCTCACACTTTTTCCTTTGATGCTTTGATTTTGAATTATTTCCTTTGAAACCACATTTCCTTTAGTTTGGAAAATGACAGATTAATTTTGATCGTGAAGCATTATAGTTTTGAAATTAAGATGATACGAAGTCCTAATGAGATTTCTACCGTCGTACCGAAAGTGGTCAATTCAGTTACATTCAATAATCAAAATACAAAAGATAACACTCATATAAATAGGTATCGCCTTTGAGTTTTGATAATCAGTAAACAAACAAAATGTATTATCGCAGGAAGCTTACAGTATACACTGAAAGCCTTCCTAGTAATCCAAAAGAAGAATTGAGATTACAGTCTAAAATGCGGTTAGCATAACCGGTGTCCGGGTCTCACTAAGTCTTAGGTCTCCTCAAAAGATTATGGACCCCACGAGATAAAACATTTTGAATTATAGTTTCGAATGTACAAAGAAAGAAAAATTTAAGATTGTAATCTATAAAAAATTTGAAAAAGAAAAGCCCTGTTTGAGATAAAGAAGAAAGAAAACAGAGGATTCAACCAACTTTGGGGTTATACCCGATTGTGCGCTGCTTCTTTTTTGTTATTCTTTTAACTTATGTTGTTCGTCTTGAGCCGTTTTGGTTTCCGACTCTGCTTGGCGTCGTCATCGTTTCCGGTTCGAGAGACCGGTCCACGGAGTTCATGATCCTATCAGAGTAGTAAACAAGACTAAAAACTCTAAGTATCAATGTTGTTTGAATTTTAATCAAATAGTTAAAACAAGGAACCTTTAAGGAAGATGATTGTTTAGCAAGCTCGATTTCCACGGAGATGCTTGCTTTTGTCAAGTCCACTCCTGAATTCTCCAATGCTTCTCTTAGTGTTTTCACCAATCTGCTCCACAAAGAAAACAGAATTTTTTTACATTTTCAACCAGTATTGTTTTCAACTGTTACAAGATCAGAAGAGTTTACAAGAGAGGAGTGATTTAAGTTCTACCCTTGTGAGTAAACACTCGATATACTGATGTTACCCTCATGAACTTCCTCGTCATCACCTTCTTCTTTCAATGGCTGAGTGTGACTCCGAGAACTCGCGCTTGGCTCTACTGTCTCTGATGCTGCGACTCTTGTGTGCAACTGAGTTACGGGGTTACACGCAATTACAGGAGAGAGAAAACTGTTGCTTTGAGCTGACAAAGGAAACGTTCCGGTCGATGGCGTTGCTCGGTTCAGTGTTTCTGGGCGGTCTATAACAACGCCTTGTGTTGTGCCAAGGACCGGAAGCGGAATGTTATTCTTCTCTTCTTCCAATTTTGGAGTAAAAGCAACGGTTCCTTCAGGTACTAGCTGTTGGTTGTTTCTCTGCTGCAATGTAAATGAATCCACACAGATTAACACTACATATTTGTCTGCTTCAGTTTTAAAACAATAAAAAATGAAGATTGAGGTATGGTTTGAAAATGCGATTATATTTACCCAATTCAATAGCTTCGCAGGTTCGTGATTCCATCCTTGGTAAGGAGTCTCGTACTTGCTTGTTTTCTCTTGTAAGAATTGAATATACTCGATAACCTGTATGAAATTTCGAAAATAATATCTTTTGGAGATTAGAAACAAAATGAGAATGATCAGTTACAGGAAATTTGGCGATAAGAACGATATTTATACCTCGAGCAAGAAGGAGGCCTTGTCACGCTTTTGGTCGCTGTTAGGTATTAGTTGTCTCAACATTTGAAATCTGCAGAGAGATCCATTAATAATGTTTTGATTAGTCTCTCGTCTCTCCTATACTTTATAAATTAATTCTGAAATTTGCCACATTTTGTGTAAATTACCTATCATTGATCTTGCTCCTCCTCCTTTGTTCTGTAGCAGAATGTTTAGACCTAGGCGTGTTCAGCTTTTGATCGTTACCAGCGCCTCTGGCGTCTGCTTTTACTCTCAAATCAACTATAACGAACAATATTAATCAGATATTAAGCTGTAACGTTGATGTTATCTGATCGAGAATTCAAACCTCTATGGATCTGGCTAGTTGAGGAACTTTCTTTCTTCATGACAAAATCTTCTTCATCATCCAAATCATCATCCTGTGAAGTTCCTTTGGCTGATCTTAGCATGTCCATGAAGCTCTGGCTCTTCAGTCCAGACCCTCTGCAACCATAGTAAAACTTTATTAGATCAGCCTTTTAAGTCCAGTCCATAAACCGCGTAACAGAGAAAACACCAGAGATGGGACTAACTGAGAGGATGAGCGAGAACTGTAACCGCTCAAAGGGGTATTTGTCAAAGACTGTGACCTTCGTTCCACCACTGGCCACTGTCCCATACTTGCTGCACCATCAGCTAAACAATATCAAATCATCACTTCATGTGGGTTGCTTAACCACTTGTACACTAGTCTAAAATAACATAAAGATTCAGTTTGTCTTGTTACCTCTGATGCTTGGTCTCTCCCCAGCATTATTCTCCTTCCTTGTCTGTCCCTTTTTCCCAGAACCAGATTCATCCCACAGAGTGAATCCGCTTGCTGCAGCAGAGTTTGAATTCTCGTCCACAACGTTTCTCTCATTACCACCACCCGCTTGTGCAGCACCAGTGAACATCATTGGTGGTGAAAGCTCCGGCTTAGGAATTCTCTGGTGATTGTGAAAATAAGGAATAGGACTTATCGTGTACGTTCCTATTCCACCGGGGAGCACGTGCTGAAGCGGTGGAGGGGGTGCAGGCGGAGGCGGCTTCTCAGAAGCTGTCCTGGTTGTGTCAATCCTACTTGTATCTTCTTTAGCACCAACACATTCTAACGGTTGTAGAAAATCGTGAGTTCTCAAGTGGCTACCTGCTCCATGTTTCATCGAAATTTCTATAAACCATTTGCATATTCATTCACATTGTTTATGACACACAACCTTGTCATAAAAAAGTTGTTACGCTAGCACAATTCAACATGTGGCGGTTATAATTAATTTAAATCCCCTATTAACGGTCCCTTGTTTTCTTGGGCTTTGGGACCATTAGGGGCCCAAGGAGATAGCAACATTTTGATCCATGATTCGTCTTAAAGGGGGTGGTCAGATCAGAATAGATGCACGCGCGGAAAAAACGTGACGGCTTTAAGAGAATCTTTTAATAAGAAGGGTAAAAGGGTAAATTAATACCTTGAGAAGAAGGTGGTGTAGGCTTTGGATCTGGCTGGAGAGTTGGATGACTGCAGAGCGATAAAAAATCATGTGTTGGTTTTCTCCCTGTGGAAATTCTTCTAAAAATCAAAATTAAAAACGAAAAAAAAAAAAAATCCTATTGGAAGTTGAATAAAATATAATCTAAACTCTCCTTAATCTATTTTAAAATTAGGGTTATTTATATGTTAATAGTGTTACCTTGGGCTTTGAAGGGACGAGGTTGAGGAAGCTCCATGAACAACAACAACAACAGCTTCAACAGTTCTTGAATTCTTACTTTTTTTCAAAACAACTCCCTGCGCGGGGAATTACCACGATTTACTCGAACGTTTCCTTGCAAAATCGAGGTGAATTCTCTGAAATTCTACTGAATTATGCAGCTACCAACTCAGATCTGCGACTTTCAGTGAAGAATTCTGCAGATGTTTCTCTTCTTCGATGCTTGTGGAAGAGAAATTGAGCTTGGAAGTCAGATAATTCTCCAGTTCGACGAGATTCACAGAAGAAATCACCAAACTTATATAATTCGATAGATCTGTCAACAGAATTGCGGAGAGATTCGTAAGTTTAACCATAATTCAGCAGAATTCAAGCTCAAACCAACGGAATTTCGCATAATTCAAGTCAACTCGTGAACATGGAGATCCATAAACTCGAGTCCAGGTCAAATCTAAATCAACGACGGATACGATTTGTGCTTAAGATAGAAAAAAAAAAAAGCGTACCTTGTCGATGATGAAACACGACGACAATTGTGGTGAGAGCTTGGATCTCTTAGTCGGAGCAACCAGAGTTCGAACTCCGAGATGAGAACTGTTCGATCTGATCGGGAAAAAAAAAAAAAGATCAGCCAGAGAGCTCTCTCACTCCCTCTTTCTTTCTCTCTCTGTTTTGAGAGGTAATGAGAAGGCGGAGATCTTTTATACAGTCATTAATAACGCTCCCCGTTTTAACAGCAATACACTCCGTTTAAACGACGTTAATTCTAACGGTGTCACGTGGTTGATGGATGTCTAGTTAGTTTGCTTTTGTAGTTGTATGGTAAACCCCGGTTTATCCGTTTAGCGGCGCTCGAAAGTACATACACAAACGCACAAAAAAAAAGTTATCTGTTGTTTTTGGTTTAACCGGTGACTATGTTTTATTTGTTAAATTTGATTTCATTCGTTATTCGTTTCGATTCGATTCAAAAAATCTGGATATCCGTAAGTCTTTGAAGCAAAATAAATATTAAAAATTACTATCCGTTAAAAACAAAATAAATCACAAATACTAAAAAATTAGAGAAGAATATCCGATCCGTTCCGATTTTTATATAAATAGTT
This sequence comes from Brassica juncea, assembly GCA_018703725.1. Classification (NCBI taxonomy): domain Eukaryota; kingdom Viridiplantae; phylum Streptophyta; class Magnoliopsida; order Brassicales; family Brassicaceae; genus Brassica; species Brassica juncea. The sequence goes on along the minus strand of CM031936.1, from coordinate 57,724,257 downwards.
ATATATCTATAGTTAGATAGAGTTTTTAATGTATAATATTATATAATTTTATTTATAGAATTACTTATAAAAATATAATATGAAGAGAAGAATTATAAGATCTTTATAAAAAACTAAAATTCTTCTTAAAACATTTATAAGAATTTTTTATGAATTTTTAAGAATTTATAAATAAACAGTTTCATTAATGTTTTATTTTATTTTTTTAAGAACAAATTTGTATAATATTTTCAGATTTACTTATATTAAACATAGTAGAAAAGATATCCGTAAATATCCGTGAATATTCGCAAATATCCATAAATTTTTCGGATATCCGTAAAACCGAATATTCGTATTTTTCCGAAGCAAAACAGATTGGAAAATCAAATATCCGTGAAATCCGAAGCAAATCACAAATACTGAAAAAATACGGTAATATTTGACCGAGCTAGCGATGTTCCTATTAGGCTTGGAGAATTACTCGGAGGATGAAAGAAAGAGACAGGGAACAAAGCGGTGCCCACCCCTAACCATGTAGTAGTATAAAGAAATTTATGTCAATATACTTTAACCGAGTATGTAAGGAAATTTTCATTGCTTATATAAATTTTGCTTGTATTTATCTTTATAAATGTCTATACCATTTATTTTCATCAAGTCTACCAATTGATGGACGTTGTTCAATATTCATTGTCGGCAAATAAAACTCACATGCAGCTATTAATTATTTGAACTTTTATAGGCATGCATACACAAACATATGTTCATAATACAATCATGGCGATAGCGAACATTAAATCTTCGCGAGAATTCATAATTTAATATTCCAATCAAACAGCTTGTAGTTGTTGGTGACGTTGTCCTCTATATTTCAATTCATTGTATATTTTTGCGTGTCAATGCACTCAATTTATTTTACTATAGGTTATAGAAATTACGCAGACTATTATTCGTCGAAGCAAATGCAACCAAAAGAAAAATCAATATACTATGTGAACTCTATGTGATTGATATTCAATTATTCGTATATTCTCGTATTTCATAAACTGGATACCACCGAAACTTAAATAAAGAGAGAATATTATGACATTTGACGAAATCACGTGTCCCTTCGTCATTTCTGGTTATTTATTTGTAACACTTATAATCATAACTAAATAATTACACAAAATAGTTACATTTACACAGAAAAAAATTAGTTATGATTCTGTCTACGCTTAAATAACAAAAAAGTATCAAATATTGATATAGTGAGACTATATATTATGTGATTGCCGTTTTAAACATTTTGAAGGCATACGGGATCAAAATGTGCCGTAGTAAACAGTTTGCTTAATCAAAATTATACATGGTGTTAAGTGATTTTACCAAAATCGGTGTGGCTGTTGAGATGTACAATCGCACGCACACGCACACACACATCTCCATGAATCAATTCCATGCATATGCACCTCAGCGGGTTTTCCTTATTCTTTTGCATACATATCTTAGAATGCTAGCTAAGTTAGCTGAAAAGGATTATCATGATCATAAGCGGGTTGATGATATGAATTTATAGTAAAATTCATGCTGTAAAATGATGATATGCATGGAGCAAATATAATTTTGTAAGTGTTTGCGTATATGTGTTTGTGTGAGTGGGAATCTAGGTACGTGACATTTGGTGGAACAAATACAGCTCTTCCTTTGTGCAATGCCATTAACAATTGTCAACGAGACTAGGACCCATAATCTAGATTCTAATCATGTAAGCTAAACCAATTTTCAATTTAGTTGAGGCACCACTTGTTGAGGACCTCATATATTTATTATAGATTGTGTATATATATATAAATAATCAAAACAGACGACTTACACCTACATATATAAAAGAAATTTAATTAGCATTTACCAAACTAGCATTGTATATTGTATAGGGATTTAGTTATGTATTTGGGAAACAAATGTGTATATATTCAATTTGTGTTTGAAAGGAGTATTGTAAATATTTGTATAGAAAATTTGGACTTATTCAAACCTAAAACTTATAAAAGAATGATTGACCGGAATATGCAAGAAGAAGAGGATAAATTACCGTCCCATCATTGCGTGCGAGTTAGGAATGAATTAATTATGCTATCACTTTCTTTATTTTTTTTTTTTTGAGAATTAAAATAAATGAATCTAAAACATAGAGGGAGGTGAGGAACTATAGCTTAACAGTGTTGGATCACATGAAGAGGAAAATTATACAAAATAGGGAAAGGGGCAAAAAACAATAACACATCCCCACATGCTCTCCACTTTGTCCCGTGAATTGTTAGGTTGTGTCTAAACACGCTTTTCCTCTTTCTTAATCTTTTCATATAACCGATAAATTGTTATATTGCTCGCAATCTCATGGTTCTTTAATGATACGTTGTAGTTTGTTTTTTTTTCTTTTTTTTTGAACAAAGTTTGGTTAATTGTGTAATGGTGTTATATTTGAGATTCGGTCTCTCTACCGCGCAAGTAATTGATTAGCTAAAAATGAATTTTGTTTTATGTATTAGTGACTTGGTTGAAAAGAAGAAGAAAAGGAACGAATAAAAAGTTAAAAACGTCAATTCAGAAGTGAAAGACGGGAAGAAGAGGTTAGCGTGATGTCGTTTTCGTGCTATAGTAGGGCCACGTGAATTGACTCTGCAACTCACGTGAGAAATTACTGTGGAATCTCGAGAGTAAGGGCATGACTTGATTTTCGAACATGGATAACAGGGGTAACTCGGTAATAACGTGTATACTTGTAAATGTTTATGGTACTTTGTTCTTCCTTTGACTTACATTTACATACGTATCTAACATATAACTACAATTATTTTAACATTTATCTGCAACCTGATCTAGTTTCTGATGAAAAAAACCACTCGTTGAAAAAAGAATTTTTAACTCAAATACACCTGCATTCACCAAGATAAAAAGAAAATAAGGGTCCATCACATAATACTGAAAAAGTTCTCTAGCAAGTAAACAATAAATCAATTCATATGCAAACTCTGCATTTAATCGAAACGCTTGATTTGTCTGCTTCAAAATGAATCTTATATCATCAGAGCAAGCCAGTGCAGTTTTTCACCTTAAAACAAAAGTTTTAGTGAGATCAATGTACAATAGACTGAAAAAAGTTATAGTTAGATCAATGTGCTATACTGTGTACAACAATTACGAATTGGAAATTCGAGCAATATATTTTGGCCTGCTTTTAGACGCATAATAAAATAACAGTGAATGGTAGTTAATTAGGAAACTAAATTAATCCTTATAGCAAAATTAATATCATTTTCTTATCTTGCATATTCAATCTTATATGCGAGAAAAAACAACATATAGAGGAAATTATTCAGGGAATCGTAAGAACTATAAATTAGTACACTGATATATAAAAAAAATTTACTATATTATTTTATCATATACAATATATGATCCAATTCAAAATAAAATCAACGTGAGATCTCATATCACATCTCACTAGGTTCATGCACACGACAACAATTATTTTTAATTGATCAATTAGACATCTCTTTACATATTAGCTTTTAATATATTACAAGTGCTATTACCTGGAGTTCTACAATTGATCAAACCGTTGCCTTTACAGAAATCTTATAAAATTTTAAACATTAAATCCTGAAACTTTAGCATACACAGAAGAGTGTATGGGAGAGCACCTCATTTGAATTAGCTGGCCTCTTTTTCTTCTTTGTTCCCTTCTAAAGAGGACTATTAGTTGTCTCTAATCATTGTTATTTTCTTAATAATATAATCATAAAGTAAATTAAAAAAGAAGAATAAGAAGCTGGATTTCAAGAAAAACAAATGTATTTGTATTTCGGACATTCCTCTGTACATTTGCACAGGAATCCTCTTAGGGATCAGTTAACAATAGTAGATTATGTATCATGTGTCCTATGGTAAGACACGGGATTAAATAACTAAATGATGCATTAAATTAAATTAGCAAAAAACGAAGTTTTAACCTACAAGGTCGGATCGGAAAAGGACACGTGGCAGTTGCGCCGCGTTAATCACGCCGTATCACGTGATAAGAAACTTTTTGGCTGCCTCCCATCCATCACGTGGCCAACTCACACCTCTCGATTATTGCGGGTCCCACATCCTTTTTTACGCTATCCCGTTTTACTCTTCTATAGTTTTATAGTTTATAATTAATTAACGATCGTTGGTATTGTCATAAGCTATTTCATTATAGAACTGTGCTATCGTTAAAATAAGATTTTAATTTTCAGTGAATTATGAAATAAGATCAGTTAATGATGTCAAACAAAAAGAAAAAAGATCACACGACTGTTGAAATTTTACAAGAAAAATAGTTGTAACTTTCAGTAAAAAAGGTAGTAATAAGCCGTAAAAAAAGGAAACAGAAGAAGGTGGAAGTGAGATTTAGAGGAGCAGCATAGTCACGTGTGCCCATTCCCTGCCGTTAAACTGCCACACTGCCTTCCGTCTCGCGTGCGGTGGGTCCCGTCATCTCTACTCTCCATATAGTCGCCGCACTGTTGAACCTCGTGACGCCGTTTAACTCCAAACGTTGTCGTTAACTTATAAAATATTGCTGTTGTATTCATATACCGAGGAATAACGTTAAGAATCTCAATATCATAGTAAATATACCTAAGACATGCAGAAAAAGGAGTAAACTTGACCATATATTTCAATATCAACACTTGATCCAAATATATTTATAAAAAAAAACTATTGGTTTTAAATTACGGTATGGGATTGGGAAAAGCTTGTGAGATTTTTTGTGCGGGCAAATGGGAGGAGAGGAGAGACGTGAGAGCACGTGCCTGTAAAGAGAGAGAAGCGGTGGTGACCGGTCGCTTTCTCGTGATGGTATCACGTGAGAGAAATTAACCCATCTTGGGTCCCAATTTTTTTTTTTTTTTTTACTCTGACAGACAATATCAGGGTTACAAATTCGAGGTAAAGTAAACTGGTGGGTCATATTGTGAATAAAGCTATTTTCCTAGTCCATTGGTGAATAAATAGCACATAGTAGTGAATGTGCTTCCCTCTAGGGTAAAATTAAGTTGTTATAAAAAGAAAATTACAGGAAAGATGTCATTACGAAGACAATCAGTTAAGGGCTTTCATCTTGCACAACGTTGATTAAAAAATGATGGTGGGAAATTAATTTTGTTAAATGAACACTAATATTTATTTAAAGGTGAATAAGAAAAATGAAGATAAGATAAATTAAACTAAGATGGGAATAGAAGGAGAGGGCATGTGGTGTCCTTTCTCGAGTGACCTGTCGGTTTATGGGTCATTGATAATACGTGAAAGCGAAAGCTGTGGAGGGGTTATTAATATAAGATGATGCCATCCAAGAGGGAAAGAGAGAGAAGACTCAAAAAAGAGAAGATGTGTTTTCTTTTGTTCTGTTCCCACACTGTGTTTTTTGCTGACGTGGCTCTCTCACGTGCCTGGACTTATGCTCTCTCTTTTTAATTCTTTTTCGATGGCGATCTCGATTAAGACGCGGCCCACTCATTATTCGACAACTGTCTCACTATTCCCCTTTTTGGTTGGTCCAAAAGTATCTCGCTAAAAATATATTCCTTTTTCTAGTCAAATAACAAAAGGCATGATTAATGCCGTCACGAAAAAAAAATTAAAATAAACAAAGCATATGACAATATGGGCCGTGAATGGGCCGATATAGTCCTACTCTAGCCCATCTTGGTGGATACAATCATGCGTGCCTTCAGATTGATGATTCGGCGTCGACGCAGAGGAGACATATCCGATTCAAATTACTCTTCCGCCGCCGTTGTTTCCGGCGACGAATTGATCTCCGATTCAGTTATAGTTCCTATTGATCTTTCTCTACACGCGTAAGATTCGTCATGGATCCGTCACACCAGCGTGTTGAGCAGTCTCAGGTAACTCTTCCTCACGACGATATATTCGGTGATGATGACGATGGTACGGAATCTCGTGGTGTGATAGAGGGAAACTGCGATATGGTTATTGAATTAGGATTGGGATCTGGAAGCGTTTTTATTGAGCATATAGGTCATGATAGTGATGTTGATGTTAACAACCTTGATGATCTCTTCGTTGAGAGGAGAGATTCCGTGGTTGAGTTTCGCGATATCACATCGACGGGAAGTGATATCCGGTTAATTGCAATCGAATCGGGTTCTGATGATGATGATGATCATGAGAATGAGAGGGAGATTTGGGGGATTGATTTGAATGATGATGAAGTTTATGATGATGATGTTAGTGTGACTACACCTCTTTGTTGGGATTCACTCCAAGTAGAAGATCATGGAGCAGCTGCTGAGGAATTTGATTGGGAAGAAGTTGATGGTGGGGGTGATGAAAGGGAGATACTAACCGGTTTTGCAGAAATTGATGATGGTTTAGAGGATGAAAGGGAGATAGAGATACTAACCGGTTTTGCAGAAGCTGATATCGATGATGGTACTTCAGTTTCTGTCTCTTTAGAAGGTTTAGCCACAGGGGAAAGAACAGAGACCTCAGGAAACCTCGAGTGGGAAGTCTTGCTGAACTCTCATACGCTTGAGATCAACTTTGATGTGGAAAACAGAGAGCTCTTTATTGCTGGTGGTGGTGATCATGATGATTACAGGCCTGTTTGTTTAATAAACGCCAGCGACAGCGGCAATAGTTCAAAATAACAGTTATGATCACGGTCAATACACCAGTTGCGGCAAAGGAGGTTTTTTTTTCAGTCGGTACAGCAAGTAATAACAGCGGCAGATGCGACGCTAGAAATAACAGCGGCAGCGGCAATTCCGGTTTTCTGTCTCTAACCGATCCTTGGCGACTGATGCGGCGGCTAACGTACTTCCGTCGTAGCTTTATTTATTGCCGCTGACACCAGTTTCTGCGTTTTAAAAACGAACAGGCCTGTAATTATCGGACGCTGACGCTGCGTCAGCGGTGATGAAACGAACAGAGCTTACATTCATACAACCGAGTATGAGACGTTGTTTGAACAGTTTGCTCAAGCTGGGATTACCAATCTCCGTTTCCCTCCAACTTCCAAATCTTTCATCAAAGATCTCCCGATGGTTCAGTTGGATGTTGAGAAGGATGAAGGTGCGGTCTGTGCGGTTTGTAAAGATGAGATGAATATCGGGACCAAAGCTGTTGAGTTGCCTTGTGATCATAAGTACCATGGTGAATGCATCGTACCGTGGCTCGAAACGAGGAACACATGTCCTGTTTGTCGTTATGAATTGCCTACAGATGATGCAGAGGATGAGCAAAGGAAGAGCCAGAGAACAGCAACAAGTAGTGATAATATATGGTAAATGGATTGGTGAGCATCGTCTATATATGGTTTTTGTCTTTTGAACATTAAAGAATGTGTATACTTGATGTTTGGATTGAGTAAAGCTTTTTCTTAGTTGTTTAATTTTTGTCCTGTACTTCGCCTCATTGTGTGACCCATGTGATGGTCTAGGCACTAGGAGGCTGGCTTTACATAGAAGAACGTATGTATGTTTTGGTTTGATTTTATCTCATTTTATTAAGGTTTATACATGTTGCTAGAAGGGTATGTACTGTTGGTCTGTTTTAGTTTGAAAGACAGATTTCATACCATTCAATCATATGATTTTCTTAAAACCTCTTATAACATATAAAACTTTTTTATACTCCTGTTTTATTTTAAGCGTTAATTTTACATTTGTATACACCTAACCATATTTCAACCGACAAAAAATAAATCGAAAGTATAAAGAATCATATAGAATATAAAATTGATAAATTTTGTGTTTCTAAAATAATATTTGTTTGTAACGAAAATTTTATCCTACGACACCATATATTTAATATAATACTTAAAAAAGAAAGCCTGTAAAAGTTCAAAGAAAACAAAAATTACCGAATGTTGAGGAAGAAACTTGTCTTCCGGATGAACTTGGGATCCCAGTGAATGCTGTACAGGCATACCGCGCTTGCATGATAGCATGGATACTCTTCACTCTCTATCGTATTGTTTTAAATACGTCTTGAGACATTCCCATGTTTAACTGAATTAGAAACCATATATGTGGAACCCATAGACTTTTTCCTAAACATTCTCTGGATCAAATCATAAATCAAAGTTGGGAAACAAACCGTGGTTTTCGACGTTAGTATCAAACTATCAATTTGTGGTTGTGTAGTTACTGCAGGAGGGTGCATATGAACAAATGTCGCAAAAAAAAATTGGGGGTAAAGCGACAAAAAAATAAATAAAAAGGAAATGCAGAGGGATACACGTGCAGAAGAGATATTGATGTCCCTTATGGTCACGAAACATGTTTCCCTGTCTGTACTAAAGATACAGCGAGCCAAAGATGATGGGTTCTCATTTTATGTCTCGATCTCTCAATTATATACAACTCACACTGTGTGCACGTGTGTGTATGTGTCCATAGTTTACGAACCCAGATCTATGCAACATATTTTTCAAATTTTTTTATTTTTAAGTGTTCACATTTCTTGTACCTGCAGAGATTTTTTTGGACATTTGTTCAACCAGTTAGTGTAATGGTTTTCACTAAAGGATGTCAAGACTACAGGACATCTTTTAGCACGTTGTTTAGTACAACAGTTTACAGAAGCTTCAACAGTTGCAGATTAACTCGTCTGCTCCGGTTCAATGTATATATAGGTATATTATTGTATTGTGCATCATAAAATAGATCAACAGTTTCACTTTATTTGTTATATAGGTTGTAATATACATTTATATACATTGAACCAGAACCGATGAGTTCACAACAACAATTCACTTTATTTGTTATATATAGGTTGTAAAATTTTTGTTTTTAGTATATAAAAAATTCTCATGAATGCGACGAGATGTAGTGAACAAAACTATCCTAAAAATGCAATTACGAGTGTAAATACTCTTCCTAAATTGTTAATACACATGCTGGAATTATAAGGTTACGAGCTTATATATACAACTCTGCCAATTCTTTAACAACATCAACACAATATTGGTTAACATTAAAACCCAAAAAAACACCAACACAATATTCGTGGGAGAAGAAAATCAAGATATTCTTGTTATGTGTCATAAAATGTTATGTATATTTATTTTAATTAGTAGTAGACTAGTAGTATAAAAATGAATATAGAAATTAGTAAGAGGCATATATGCATTTACATAACGGGGTACTACGGTAACCATTAAGAAACCCATCATGGATGCATTGATGTACATCTCAAGAGACCCTAGCTACTTCATTTTCATTCATCACCATAGTCACTCTCATCAGTACTATAATCACCTCAACTATTGTAACAGTGGTAATCAGATAGACTATGTATATAATTAATTAGCAGGAAGAAAATACTTTTCCATCATTAAAACTAAAAACATAAACAAAATGAGGACAGAACATTCGATCATTATAAATAGAAAACACTGGAACATGAATGAAGTAAACATAAACATGAAATCATAAAATCAAATTATCCCTTCTTATCTAACCGAACCAACGTAACTATGAACAGCACTGTAGCTATCGTTACCATCATCATGATCAAATTCATGATTATCACCATCATCATCATCATCATCATGATTGTTGTTGTGAACCCTAGTCTCCAACAGAACCACCTCTTCGTTAGTCTTCTTATTCTTTTTCTTTATAGAGTTTTGCTCGGCGATCTCTTGAGGAAGTTTGAGATTTGCAGTGGCTTCCATGGGTCCAGAAGATGCATCAGAGTCCATTGAATCACCACCATCGCTATCTTCGTCACCACCATCATCATCATAGTAACAGTCCTGGTCATGATGATCATTAGAGAGTGAGGCTAGATACATAGTCCATCCAGATTCACAGCTGCGAGAATCCTCATCGGATCCAAAGATCTTTCCAGACTCCATGTTTTTGTTATATACTCACTACTCTTTTTAGTGTATTAGTATATATTTAAATAACAGAAGAGGAAACAAAAATACCCAAGAAAAGAGACCAACAAGAAAAAACCCTAAAGTGAGACCGTCACCACACGAAGCTATTTATACGCGTGTCTGTGAATGCATGTATACGCATTTGATGATATGTAAGAGGGTGTTTAACGAGTTTTTTTTTAAATAATAATATATGAGTTATTATTTCTTTGTAAAAAAGGAAATATTCTTTGCAAAAGAGGAACAATGGAAATTACTCGTTTTTTTTTCTTGAAACGTAAAGATAATGGAGGGAGGCTGACTTTTGGAAAGATAAGGGAGTTCGGTGGGAGAGATGGAGATAGACATGGAGAAGATGTTGTATTTAAAACACCTGAGAATTGCTATTTATCTCTCATCTTCTTTCTGACCCAAAGACAGCTCACAACGTAAAATTAATATACATGACTTAAATAATACAAGACAAACATACCCATCCAATAATTAAAATTTAACAAAATAGCATAACAGTATAGCAAAAAAAAAAAGAGCTTAAACATAATATTAATCGAAATTCAATCATTTCTCTTTGTCATATTTAAATAAGCTAAACACAGATCAATCCATATGTGTATATATTTCACAAGATTGCTAGTTTAGATAGAAACAAACCGAGTCCACAAATTTATAACCACATTGTAGTGGTCTAGTGGTTTCCACTAGAGTAGTCTAGTGGTTTTCACTAAAGTGGTATAATGGTTTCCACTAAAGTGGAGTTGCTCTGTTGGTCCCATGTCAGGGATCGATTCTCCTTTAGTACAAGATTATTAGCTTCATATGTGGTCACACGGATATGAACCTATGCTTATGAACCATTTGAATATCCGGGAGATAGTCCATCCGTGAGCTACATCTCTTACCCGGAGGTTGGGTATGTGTCATTAATAGATCTGAATTTAACAATTTATCAGTAAAAAACCGATTCTCCTCTAGAACGAGATTATTAGCTCTCTTTGTTTCAAAAAGATCCATATTCTATGAAAATTTTTTGTTTCAAAAAGATCAATATTTTACATTTTCAATGCATATAATAATGATGAACAGTAAATTTCAAGAAAATTAATTGTGTTTATTGAATTTTGATTGATTATTACTTATGGAAAATTGCTCAACACAAAAAACAATGTTTTTTTTTCAAAATTTAAAATGTAGTCTTAATATGTGTGATTTTTCTAAAATATGTATCTTATTGAAACGGATGGAGTATATGTTGTCACTGGTTAAGACATTATACTCAAGCAAATCAAATTCAAAATAAGCATATGGCCCTTATCATCCTGTTAACGTTTTGTAGTTACAGCGTTACTTAAAAATTTAACTCCCAAAAACACACTCATAAAATCTTAGCAAGAATTGAGTTAAGAACTTAGAGAGAGAGAAAGAGAGACGAGGGTGCCATAAATGGAGAGAGTTGATTGAGAACAGCAAGAGTCCAGCTACAAGGCGTGAAGGAGAGAAAGTGAAATCTTTTTTCTCGCAGGAATAACTTAAAACTTCATACTATAAATGCAATAACTTAAAGCTCCATCTTGAAGGAGAGAAAGTGCAATAACTTAAATGCAATAACTATCTTGATAACAAGATATATAGTTTGTAATATTGGAACGTTTCCTTTCACATAAAGAAGAGACGATATAACAAAGGGCATATGTGGAATTTAATTCGTTTCTTTCTTCTACACTCTCTGTGTGTAAAATTTAGAAATGCATATCCCTTCTTCTACACACGAAACGATTGTATTGTAAAGTTACATCAACGCTTTGGGATATTCTATTTAAAGTGAGAATTTAGTATGCACATATACAATGTTCCAGTACTATTCATGAATCAGTGTTATTGTATATTTTGATATTTAAGTATTGAGGACAACACACTTATAACGAAGGAAAGTGTAAGGGATGAATGTTTCTAAGCTGAATGAAAGTGTAAGGGAAGAATGTTTTCAAGCTTTTGATTATGTTTTTATTTTTTGCAATCTCTCCAATTAAATCGATATGGTTGGGGAGAATAACTTTAATCTGGTGGGAAAATAATCGGAAAATGTGTAATGCACATAAAATAAGAAGTACTAAATTTACTACAGTATATCCCTGTGACTTGCGCTGTTCTGTCTTTCTTTAATTTACTGCTGGGAAGTCCTTTCGCTCTTCCTCAAAAAGTTCAAACAGCTCTTGCTTGCTATGTTACAACAGCAAATTAAATATATTTCTTTCACATGCAGTGCAGTAAATCTACCTATATCAGGATTAGTTTTATTCCAGTGCAGCCTACCACTTGAATTTCAGTTCAGGATCATTCTGTAATATCGAAGAAGTATGGAGTTAAACAAATTTGATTTTTTTTTAAGAAACGTTATATTATTGATGAACGTTTGGTATAAATCTAAATATCTGAAATTCGTTATGAATTTCGTCAGTTTTATTAAATAAATATCAGAAGTTTCATCTTTCTAAAAAAAATATCAGAATTGGTTTTTTCGGCTAGTTAACTTTTTTTCTTCTTCAGCTTAACTAGTTAACTTGTGTTTAAAAAAAAATATTTTCTCGTTGTTTAGCATTTTCGATCTTATCTACTACTCCCTCTGTCCCACTATAAGTGGATTTTAAGGTTTTTGCACATGGATTAAGAAACTACACATTTTTATGTAATTTATCTTGGTAACATAAAAATATCATTAAATGAAACTAGTTCAACCAATAAGAAAATGATACAGTATTTTTTAATTGGTCACAAAATTGAAATGATATTAAATTCTATCTAGATTTGTGAGAACATCACTTAGAATGAGACAAAATAAAAAACCTAAAACACCACTTAAAGTGGGACAGAGGGAGTACTAGTTTTCTTTGTAACTTATGTAAAAGATAAAATTTTGGTATAAAATTTAAAATTTACACGAAAAGAATAAATATCAGAAGTTTCTGAAAATGGAAATATAGAGCCATGGAGAGGAATAGGTATCAAGGTACGATCATCATTTTTTATGTGGGGAAGTGGGGAACTGTAGATCTTTCCACTTTAGAGTCACAGAAGCCAGAAGTTACGTTTGAAAAATAATAATTTTACTGACTGTGAAATAAATGGTGTTCAGACATTTATCTTCCAGAAATTGACTTACACTATTTATTTCTTTTGTTTCCCTGAAGTGACTCTAATCCGTAAAAGTAAAAGATCGTACCTAGACATGTGGCTTACACAACAAAAGGATGTAATCATGTGTACCATGCACCCAGTGAACACTGCTGTATACATTTCTCAAATGTACTATATAGCTTACACAACAATATTTTACTTAACGTTATGCTTCGTAACGAGAATAAAAGAAAGAATTGTAACCATTATTACGACAAACAACACTATTTACATATATATTGTCCGTAAGTAAATTTATTGGTTATCAAAGTAAAGAGAAACAAAAGACAACGAATGCTAGTAGTTGCAAATTACATTAAGAATGTATCTAAAATTCTAATTCTTAAACATGTAAATAAAAGAAGAGAGACAAAGCGTTTGTGTACCCATGTACCTAGTAGTGAAACATTTCTTTATACCTTTTTTTAAAAAAACCACTAGGAATAAAGGAATCAATCATTTGGTGAATTTCGCGATCAACTTGTCGACGTGGATAATGATATCGCCAATGCGCGGTCGAACAGCAGCCTGCGGTTGCAGCATCCAAGTCACGAACTGGTGAAGAGCTTCAGGATAAGAAGCCTTTGGTCCTGTGTTTGGCCATTTTATCTGAGCGTTCACGATTGCTAGCTGAAGACTTCCACCAGATTCTCCAAGTGCATATTCAAATGGAGACATACCATACCTGCAAAAGAAAAAAAAAATACACTCTGTTTCAGTTAACTAAGTACGCATATGACTTGTTTAAAATCTTAAGAGGGATGAATGATAAATCGTATTTTACATTATTGCGTATAATGTGCAGCCTAGTGACCAGATATCTGTTCTCTCATCGATATCTGCATGGCTTGGGCAATCCCAGAGTTCAGGAGCTCGAAACGGTGCTGAACAATGCTCAGATGTCCATTCCTATTAAAACATGAAAAATTACACAACAGAACACAAGAAGTTCATGACAGATAAGATATGGAATACGGAGTGGTAGTGAGATAGAACCTGTAACTGTAAGGCCTCTTGACGGGAGCGGATTTGCTTCCCTGATGGACGAGCGCTTCCAAAGTCCATCAAAATCGCGAGAGGAGGCTGTCCTTTTCTACGTGTTAAAAGCACGTTTCCAGGTTTGACATCGTTGTGAGAATATGGTGGTTCCAGAGAGTGCATGTGTTTGAGTCCATCACAAAGCTGCAGTTTTCGGCAATCAAAACACTTACACAATCCAGGGATAATACAACTAATGACATAGTTCTCAGTATATACTTAAACATAACATAATGGTTTGCTTTGGGTAGTTGCAAGAGATGGAGAAAAGTGCAGAAAACTGAATTTAGAAACTACCAAGCTAGGTAACAGTCCTAACAGATATCAAAGACGGATTTTTTTTTTTAAAAAAAGAATGTTTAGCTACCTGACGAAATATATGCAAAACATCAGTTGTTGAGAATGTTTCCTTTTTAGCCTTCATCGAAGTGGAATTATCCAGCAATGTCCCATCAAGGTGAACAGGAAACAGCAAGAAGGCCTCGTGTTTCCAAGCTCCTCCTTGGCCGTCCTAACCAGCAGATCAAAAACCAGCATTTTTACATGAGAAAATTACATAGACAAATAGCTAAAGTATTCAAGAAAAACATCAACCATGAAAGTTTAAGAGCAGTGTGCTTATCTATCTACCTTAACAGAGATAATGGCATGATCAAGGAGAGGAAGCAAGTTAGGATGGTTGAACAATGATGAAACACGAATCTCCTCCCGCACCAATTCAAGTTGCTCTTTGTTCTGAATCAGAACTTTCTTCATAGCATAAGTTCCATCAGCTACAAGAAAAATCACAGATAGAGATAAACCAAGCAATCTCACCCAGTTAACCAAGGATCAACTACACATAACCGGAATCGTTTGTTCTAATTTCTAAATGGCTCAAGACTCGAGGCTTAAACCAAACAAATGATTCCTACATTGATTCAGTTTGATTCATGAAACAATTATCGTATACAAACCACACTGCCTGATCTCAAAACCACGAAAGCCTAATCAATCAGTAACAGCAGATCAGATTCAAGAGAGATCACGGATAGCAAATCAAGATCGGCAGCAAACAGATTCGAGAGAACTTATCAAATACTAACCGGAGAGATGAGCTGGATCCTTGACTTTCTTCGCCAGACCACCACCGTCGGCGACGATCTCCTTAACCAAATAGACGAACGCGAAACCGCCTTCGCCGAGCTGTCTCACGACTCTGAACCGATTCTCATTGATCCACACGTCGGTTCCGCCGTTGACGGCGTCGTAAAGCGCGTTCAATCCCGAAAACGAACAGCCCATACTACTATGCGATTTCTCCCTTCCTCAGTATCTATTGAAACGTTTCGATCTGATGAAGACTACACTATTCGAAGATCCTTCAGATTCGCATTTCACAGATCTCGTCGTCTCCTTCTTAGTATTCTCTAGAGTTAAGCGTTCATGTCAGCTACAGCACTCCGTGTTTTCGCTAATTAAATTAATCATATAATAGAATAGGTTGCAATTAGCTTATTGGTTCGGGTATCAAACCATTACTACAAAATATTATAATATTTAAACCAGAAAAAGTCGTACCAAAAAAGACAATCATCACCTTTTCTGGGTCCAATAAAATTTTAATTTCCATTTGGTACAGTCATCTTGGAGTTAAACCGATACAAATGGTTTACTAATATTAAACAGGATTTAGAAACAATACAACGGTTCTGGTTCGATCAGGATTTTATAAAACCCCGGGAGCGGCAGAAGTGCCAGTATCTTCGTTCCCGCCGCGGAGAACGTCAATGGCCGTTGACGGCGATGGAATTAGGCTCCGCCGGCTGCTGCTGCGTGATGCAATGTATGTTTCCTCCAGCTAGAACGATCTCTCTAGCATTCTCGATCCCCACAATCTTCCACAAGAATAAGAAAACAAAGTCAAGTCGATTAGTTTATTTTCACTCTCTTACATTTTTATGAATCAAAGAGATTGTTGTTAAGTACCGAGTGATTAGGATATGTCTCAGAGAGTACACGAATGGCTTCTTCATCGCGTTTTGTGTCACCGAACTGCGGCACGATTATTCCACCATTAGCTATGTAGAAATTCACATATGATGCTGCAAGTCTTGTCCCCGCAAGCCTTGCTTTAGCTTCACCTTCCTGCGATATTTTTAATCCATTTTATCATATCTATTTCAAAAAAAAAATTTAGTCTCTTTTTTTTTCTTCAGTTAGAACTCGTTGCCTGAATGATTCCAGAAGCTTCTTCTTCGGTCATGTAAAGCGGTCCAGGGACGTGGAGCTTGATGACTTGAATCTTCCTGCCACGAGCATCAACAGAGTTCGAGAAAACAGAAAGAGCTTCCACGGATCTTTCGTATTGAGGATCAGTTTCATCGTCTGTCCAAGACAGTAGCACAACTCCCGGTTTAGCGAAGCAGCACATGTTGTCAATGTGGCCGTTTGTGTCATCATCACCTGCAAAAAATTGAATTTGTATAAGATCGCCTGTTTAGTATGCACAAGAGCAGTGAAATGACGTTACCATAAAGACCACGAGGAAGCCAGATGAATGCTTGTACTCCGAGATATTTTTTGAGCTCTTCCTCTATCTGCTCTTTACTCATGTGAGGGTTCCGGTTTTTGTTCAAGAGACACTCTTCTGTGGCAAGACAGGTACCTGAAACAGCAGAATAAGCAAAAGCGAAGAAAATAAACACAGACTAGTTGTTGAGTAAGTTTTCAAGGTTGCTTATACAAACCTTCGCCGTCGACATGGATGCTGCCTCCTTCGAGAATCATCGAGTGTTGAAATCTTGGAATCCGCTCAAGAGCGAGAATCTGATTGATGTGAGGAAAAGAAAAAGAGCAAATCAGTATGCTACTGATAAGTATTGCTAACTGTTATGGTGAACCTTTTTTGGAACTAGAAGGTCAAGACTCCAATCATTATAACAGCCATCATCAGCTCCTGTCATTGTCCAAGTACAAAAAGTGTGTCAATCAGAGTTACTACAAAATTCTAGAGAAGATAACCACAAAACCTTACCTCCCCAGGCATTGAAATTCCAGTCTACTCCAGCGATGTTTCGGGTAAAAGAACTGAGCTTTTCTGGACTTTTCCTCACAACAAACTGTGAAACAATGAGAAAGAGAAAGAAACACGATTAGTAACAAGAGATGGTAGAAGGTTTTTGTAAGAAGGAAGAGAAAAGAGAGAAGATAAAAGAAGTCACAGTTGGTCCAGAGTCGCGGAACCAAGAATCATTCATGCTCATCTCAACAACTCTGATCTCTTCTGGTAGCTGTTTCCTTGCATTTTCCCACTAATTGATATTCACGAAAACAAAAACGAAGAATACTTTTAAAAGAAACTATGATGCTTTTTTTTATAATCCCGGTATGATGATTATAACTAAACATACCTGAGCCGAACTTGCGCAAACTGTCACAGGTTCGAACTTGGAGATTGCCTTTGCAACATCTACAAACACTCGCTGAGCAGGTAAAGCGCTGTGACGCCAGTTATCTTGCCGTTCCTGCAGCCATTATATATGTCAGAAACTCAGAATAAAACCGAAATCCAAGATCACAAAAGCATGTTAATTAACACTGTTTGATTCAAGTTAGTAAAACAAAACATAATCTAGAAGCTAAACCTTCAGAAAAGCGAAAAACTATAACGAAGTCATGAACCATGGTTAAACAGATCAAGATCTAGAAAAGAAAAAACTGAAAACAAAGATCGCATGCACAGCGAGATCCAGTTCTACAGCATCGCCTTCGATATACTATTCTCTAATCCAGGAACAAACATTCTCTAGTCTCTTACGTATATGGAGTTACGAGAAGATACAAGAGATAGAGAGATTATACAGGCCATCCGATCCAGGTTTGAGCATGAGGTTCCCACTCCGCCGGCATGTAGAAGCCGTGATCCGCCGGAGATTCTCGTGACTCCTCCATTCCTCAGATTATCTCTGCGTGTTAGGTGAGAGAACTGACAAGTCAGATATTTTAACTGTTTGATGCTCTACTACTTTTTAAGTTGTTGTTAGGAGACCCACGTAATTAATGTTTTCTTTCAGTTAGACCCCAGTATATATCAGCACTCAATTCCCGACCCCACACAACTCAAGTGGAGTGCGGAATCTCAGAATCTACACCAAACATACTGACAGCTGGCAATCAGAATAAGAATCTCGGCCCATGTTGTACGAATTCGGATAAGAATCTCGGCCCATGCTGTACGAATCAGAATAATTTAGTGTTTTGACATTTCAAGCTGCTAAGACAGTAAATAATGAAGAGATTTAGTAGAACATCGACCAATAACATATATGAAGACAATGTTTTATGATCCAAAATTACATTCGCTACAAAGCCAAAAAGCATTATAAGGGCCTTAATCTCTCATTATCATAATCAATAACCAAAACCACAACAGAAACACATGTGTAGTAGTGTGATTCTTTGATTCTAATTCCTAATTAGATTGCTGAAGTTGAAAGCTCTTTAACATCGTCTGACACTTGTTCGTAGTCCGTCTTCAACTTTTGAAGATCTTCTGCGCTTAGCTCTCCTTTGGCCGGTTTAAGCATCACCAAGACACAACAAGTCGGTCGTTTTGTTGCTCCGGCTTGCGCAAGATCCTGAATACATCATAAGACAGTCTTAGACACGAGGACAAAGATTCATAACAAGATAGATTTAGAACATTGGCTTACTTCTTTGGATGGAACGTAGACGTAAGGAACACCAGCTTCTTCACACAAGACTGGGAGATGGGTAATCACATCAATGGGAGATATGTTTCCAGCTATAACACATAATCTGCAAAAAACAACAACAACAAATCTATTAGAACACAAACAAGAAAAAATACTAATAGCAACAAAGCAGCAAGTAATCATTATTTTCTGGCTAAAAAATAGCAAGAGAATGTGGGTTTAAACCAGGCCCGCAAATCAAAGAACCGATTAGGTTACTCAGAGAGGGCACAGACATTTCAAACCCATGATTCAGTTTCCGTGCACAGTACCATGCTACATTCATTATGTTTAATCCAGAGCATCGGCTTAATTGTACACGGATTTCAAAAAAAAACATCGAACAACACTAAACTAAATAACCAAACATAGAATGTGGATCTCAACCAGGCCCTCTAATCACAGAAACTCAAAGAGGGCAGACATGTCAATCCGCAACAAGCTCAGTTTTCGTGCACAGTACCATGCTACCTTCATTCTATTATTATCCAGAGCATCGGCTTAATTGTACACGGATTTCAGATGCAATTACTATTTAATTTCAAGATATAAGCATAATAAAGATGATAGAATGTGGATCTAAACCAGGCCGTCTAATCATTTAAACTCAGAGATGGCAGACATGTCGATCCATAGCTCAGTTTTCGTGTACAGTACCATGCTACATTCATTATTTTCAATCCAGAGCATCGGCTTAATTGTACACGGGCTTTCACACGAAAAAAACTAACATATAATACATTCGAGAAAAGAAAACGAACCCTTTTTGGCCACGTCTTATACTCTTAACTACTTCTTTAACGCCTCTCTTCAAGCATTTGTTTCCAGCAGCTGAGACAAACAGGTACAGTGTCAGATGATATTATAGTTCGAGAATCTCAGGAAAAGGAACACTAATGCGAGTGAGGATGTATCAGATTGGTACCTTTTTGAATGAGTTTAAATGTCTTCTTCTGGAGCTTTTTGCCGGCGAGAGGTTTAGCGATAGGAGCAAGAGAGATAACCTTCTTCTTACTCTCCTTTTGAATCGACTTCTCTGCTTCGGTGTCGCTTCCCATCTTTCAGCTAGCAACAAAAGTAAACGAGCGGCGGAAGTAAGTAGGGTTTATGAAGGTTGTTTTCCAAAACAGAGGTTTTATAGAACTGCTTGAGCAGAAGAAGAGAGTGTATTGGAAACCCTAAGTCAATATGGGCTTTGACTTATTGGATTTGATGGACCTAAATATTTGGGCCAGCCTATCTTTGGACTCACCGATTTTCTTTTTTTTTTCTTATGTTTTTAGAATGGTTTTTCTAATCGAAATTTGTTTAGTACTGTTTATTAGTTTTAATATACTGTAGACGTTTACAATTCAACATTATCACCTAGTTCTGTCTGCTTCATCCACCACGAGCAAAAGACATATGGCTATAACAAAAATTGTAATAAGATTCTATTACCATCCAAAAGGTGTTGAGAAATGAAGGAAAAGCAAACAAAAATACATAAGAGAAAATTGACGGTTAAGAGCTCGATCATCATGGGGAATTGGGGATGAGTAACGACCGGCCGCAGTCCGCAGATCATACCATATCAGCTTTCAGAGTGAAATTAATTCTTGACGCCAAATCAGCTGTTAACAGTAACAAGAACTGGTTCCGCAGCTTCAAATGAGGAATATAATCACTGATAAATTGAATCCCTGAGAAAAAAAAAACCAACAGAACAGGAGAGAAACTAAGACTAGGATGCCAAAACAATGGCTCTCCAAAATCTTTTGAAGTACAAAAAGCAAGGGGTTACATGACCCATAATAACGTCTTTGTTGAGAATAGGTCCTATTCTATAGCATGATATATGAGACAGAAACAAACAACTGCATCACAGACCACTGTTCGGTCCGACCAAGAGAATACAAGATTAATCATAATTCATAGCAAAAGAATCTGAAGTTTTTAAAAAAAAAAATTTATTAAAATAAAACTCAAGATTCATTTGATAACATTCAGTTAGCCAGTTATGAACATATATATATATACATATATATAATTGCGTAATCTTTGAAAGTCAAAACGGATTCAAAGTGATGATTGACGAAGAGTCCCGCTGGATGCAGAGGTTTATCGATCTGTTCATGCTTTCAAAAATTCTCAGGAAGAGATCGATGAACCGCTGCCTCCAGCAACTGTCACTCTTGTTTTTTATCTACTCCTAACTGAAATGAAATGGAAAAAGAAAAAAAAAAAAAAAAAGAAGAATTTCCCGATTTAGAGAAACAGTGAAACTCAGATCTGGAAAAAAAACCGATGGTATAGCACCAGAATTAACAATAGCCGATGGATCTCTATTGCCTGCTTCATCAATCAAGTCAGACGCAAATGGACAAGAAAGAAAATAATAATAACAATGAACAACAAATATATGGAAAACACATGCATCTGGGGGGACAAAGAGGAATCTGAGATTTCGAGAAGATTCATAAATGATAAATCTAGGAATCCCACAGTCAAACATAAAAAAGAAGGAATCAGAGTGATGATATTTAGACAAGTCAACCAGATTCTGATTGATTAGATACCCATCACTCATTTGTTTGTTTTTTCTCATTTGCCTGCCTACTTGGCGTACGTCTCTCTCTCTCTTCTGAATTTACAGGATCAGGTTTATGGCATAACAACAAAAACATTAGATTAAGTTAACTGCCCAGCCCTTTAACCGGATGGTTTTTATTAAAATCAAAAACAGAAAATAGAGCGCTGAAACGGGCCGGGTCAGACCAGGTCCAACTTGGATAACGTAAATTTCATTAGAAAGCCCATTTCATATAATGTCATATGCCCTAATCGACATCTGCGTAGAGAGGAGAGAAAGGGGTAAAGGAGAGAGAGAGAGAGAAAAAAATCGCCGATAAGAGTTCCGTGAACCCTCCGTCTCCGTCGCTACTCCGCCTCAGATTCGATCTGTGTTAAATTAGGTCAGTCAGTGCTCTCTTTGTTCATCATCATGTAGATAATCGTGGTACAAGTAATCCACAGTTAATCTTATTATCGTTTTTTTTGAATTGAGATTCTGTAGAGAGAGATAAAACGATGGATCCGATGGATATAGTTGGGAAATCTAAAGAAGATGCTTCGCTTCCAAAAGGTTCGTCGTCCTCGTCCTCTTTCCTTTCCTTTGATCTGTATTGATCTGCTAACGTTTGTTATTTAGAGTTCGCGATTAAGGATAAATTGAATGTAACAGCATAAGTTTCTTGATTGTTGTTGTTCTTGTGATGTTTCTCCAGCTACAATGACTAAAATTATTAAGGAGATGTTACCAGCAGATGTTCGTGTTGCTAGAGATGCTCAAGATCTTCTCATCGAGTGTTGTGTAGGTAAAATATGATGATTCATCTCTCTTTTTGTTTCTTCCTCTCAAGCAAATCTTTATCATCAGGTTTATGTAGCTCTGATCATCGTTTCTAACTGCTAATTTTTCTGTTATCGCAGAGTTCATAAATCTGATATCGTCAGAGTCTAATGAAGTCTGTAACAAAGAGGATAAACGAACAATCGCACCTGAGCATGTTCTCAAAGCACTCCAGGTTCTTGGCTTTGGGGAATACGTTGAAGAAGTCTACGCTGCTTATGAGCAACATAAATACGAAACCATGGTAACAACAACATCTCATTGTCCCAGTTTGCGACCTGAAATTTTATATAAAGCTCTGAATTTTTTTTTTTTTTTTTTGGGGAAATTGTGCAGCAAGATTCACAGAGGAGTGTGAAGATGAACAGCGGAGCAGAGATGACGGAGGAGGAAGCAGCAGCGGAACAACAGAGAATGTTTGCTGAAGCTCGAGCTAGAATGAATGGTGGTGGTGCTTCTGTTCCTCAACCAGATCATGAGCAACAACTAGATGCCCAACAACAGTCAAATCTACAAAGCTAATCAAGAAGAAGAAGGGAGAATCCTTTGTTTAACATTGTTCCTTTTTTCTAGCATTTCTCTGTAGAGTGCAAAAAAAAATTAACTTAGATTTGTTTTCTTCTTCTTTCGAACCTAAAATCACTTGGTGATTCAGATGTAATTAGTAAGCATTGCCTTGTTTCTTTGCAACTGTCAGATCCTGATCCTTGTTCCATGTGTTTATAAGTTGATTGTTCTTAATACTTTGTCTTCGTTTTCATTTTAATTATCATGATCTACCACCAAGTCTGATGTGAAGCTGCTGCATAAACCAAAGTACAGTATGTCTCTATGTAGTAAGATCACTTTATTTGAAGGTTAAAAATACGTGAAATGTCCTAAGCAAAAAAGTTGGGTCTTCCGGAATTTTACTGGGCCTTAAAAAGAATGAGTGGCTTGTCAACGAAGCATGGTTATTGTCCTGTCAAAAAATGAACTCTGAAAAGTAAAGTGGAGATGCGGGGTATCGATCCCCGTACCTCTCGCATGCTAAGCGAGCGCTCTACCATCTGAGCTACATCCCCAATGTTTGCTTACCATGTTAAATATGTAATACCATAAACATTTTTCTACAGCTTGTGGTAATACGTTAATCTATAGAGATGAACCTTGGTAAAACATTTAGATAATATGTTAATATATGTAAGAGAAGCTAGCCACCAGAACATAGCTCATACAATGAGACAAACTGAACCGCTAGGGAGATGCTTAATGTACTAACTGGAAGTTGGAGGTTAACCGAGATCCGTAATTCCGCCTTCGACAAATTAGAACAGACAACATTTCTTACTCTTCTTGTAAAAACAAAAAGAAAAACATTTCATACTGGGTTGTATGAATATATTCGTCATGATCACAGACAACATACAGCTCTCTCTGTTTTTTTTTCTACATCAAAGTTCAAAAGGACTCAAACGAACCTGACATTTGTCTCAAACCAAGCATTTACAGCCATACGAGAAGGGTTGGACCACGGTGACCATTCTCGAGAGTTTTTAGAGTTAGGGAATGAATGTATTTGATTAATCCTTACGTCTCTAATTGATTATTTTATTTATTACTAGTTGGGTAATTTGTTTAGGCAGAGAAGAATGCGATCTAACTAGACTCTGCCTCTCGCCGACATTTTGTTCTTGTCAAACATACAGAATTGTTTTTTTTTGACTTTATAAGCTGTCCAGTAGATAAGCAAGCTAGTGTATTATTCACAAGTAGATAATTTCTTTTGACCGAATCAAAATATCACATTAAAATCTAAAATTCTTTTAAAAAAAATATTCGAACATTTTAGTAATATTGTTGTTATCATTATTATAAAAAACTTGTTTAAATGTTTTAAAACTCCAGTGAAAAAATAAAATCATTAATGTCAATTTTGTTTAGTTGTAAAGCGATTTATTTTTTGAAAAAGCATATTCTTAATTTCTTAATAATGCAGATCATTTTTCAGTTTCTCAACTATTTTTGAGGTCTCTCATTAAATAAAAATTCGGTATAATTCCACACCGCAGCGACGAGAGAAGAAGAAGAAGAAGGAGGAGGAGCACAGATCTCTCTCTCTCTCTCTCTCTCTCGTTCGTTCGTTTTTCTCCCCCGAAAAATCTGTGAAAAAGAAGAAGAAGAAAAAAATTCCATCGGATCCTCGACTATCGAGTCCACGAGTATCATACACCTCTCGACGCCTCTCTTCTGTCTTTTCCTTAAATCTCTCCCTCACCGTTCGTTTTTTTTTTCTTCGCCTCGGAGCTGATGTTTTTGAATTCTGATCAGATCTAGTTTTAGAGAGAGATTAATGTTTATGGATCGAGGAGAGAGAAGGCTTTCGAATCGCAACGGGACTCCAGAATACAGCAACGGGAAGTTCCGCGATGATAATAATGGTTACGGTGGATTCCTAGATCGATTTTTGGATGATTCCCCAGAGAAGAGTCCTTCTAGATCTAAGATCCTTCGTATCCCGTCTCCGACCTCGTCTCCTCCACCTTCCAGCTCTTCCCCGCCGTTTCCTGGCTCGAACTCCCCCGACCGGGGATATATCGAGCACCGCGTCTCCAAGTTCGATACTCTCGCCGGCATTGCAATCAAATACGGCGTTGAGGTAAAGAAAAAAAAAAAGAGAGAATATTTTGCGATGAGATTAGGTTTGAATTTGCCTAAGTAGAAATTGAATTAATGGTACTGGTAAAAAGGAATGATTTTTTTTTTGTTTTGGATTGAAATGACGAAGAACATATGAAGGAAAAAAAAAGTTTTGATTTTGATTTAGTGTTGTGAAAATGCTTTGCTTTAGGTTGCAGATGTCAAGAAGATGAATGGACTTGTTACTGATCTTCAAATGTTTGCTCTCAAGTCACTCCATATCCCTTTACCTGGAAGACATCCTCCTTCTCCTTGTTTATCCAATGGCTCCTTACACCATGGGTAAGTTACAAGCTGTGTGATATGCAAAAGCT
The DNA here is from genome assembly GCA_018703725.1 of Brassica juncea. Lineage (NCBI taxonomy): Eukaryota > Viridiplantae > Streptophyta > Magnoliopsida > Brassicales > Brassicaceae > Brassica > Brassica juncea. The sequence continues at coordinate 57,699,015 of CM031936.1, read as the reverse complement.
ATAGCTTTTTAAGTTTGGATTCTTATTGCGGAGCAGTTTACATTATTACCTAAGCTCAGTTTCTTAATTTCCCAAAGATAGAGCCTTTGGTTGCGCTACTGCTTATTCATTAAGTGATTCTATTCTCGTTTATTTTGCAGAGAGGGATGTTCATGCCACGAACTGGAACCGCGAACCGATAGCAACAACAACGACGTGTTCGACTCGTTCCAGTCTCTGAGACTGAAATCTTCGGAAAAGAAAGTTTCTCCAGCCATGTACTCGCTGCAAGGCTATTACGGGCTGAAACCATCAAACAGAACAGTTTCCGAAGGAGGGTTCTTGGAGATGGGAACTTACAAGACCGAAACTTCTCATCATCTCTCCAGCAACGGTGGTGGTAATCAGTACCTCAGACCATTCCCATCCACAAACACTCCCTTAAACCACCACAGGAAATCTAGAAGCTTAGCCAATGCACTTTTCGAAGAGGTTAACCAATCACCGGACAACTACAACAACACCGCTCAAGAAACGAGTTCCGATAAGTTTATGAGAAGGCGCCAAAAATCCGAAGCCGATTTTTCATCCCGGACTCCAGAGCTTCTGCTGAAAGAAGAGAACAGTAGCAGCAATGGAGGGTTTTTATCGATAGCCGGAAAAGGCCTAGCTTTGAGATCGAAAGCCTCAAGCAGAACTAATCTATCAGCAGAATTTGAGACTGCTAGTAATTTTAATCATGTACCAATAAACTTGATGGATGCTCCAGTTTCAGACAGCTTTAGCAGCGTGAGAAAATCGTCGAGTGCATCGAGTATACAAGATCCGGAGGGTAACAACAGCAGTAACGGTTCATCATCACTTTCTCTATGGCCGACATCTAAATGGAGCTTGAAACCTGATTTGCTTACACCTGCGGCTATTACAAGCTCAATCTTTGATGGATTACCAAAGCCTTTAACAGGTCGAAAAAACAAGACTGCTATGGACTGAAAAAAGCAAAAGGTCAGTTTCTTGTTATTTAACTGTCCCATTCATTTTTTTGAAAACTATACAAAATCAAAAAGCAGAAGAAGCTTATAATAGCCTTAATGCGGGTAAATAGATTAGAGAAAATTTTCTAGGAAGATAAAAAGAAACTTCCAAATTGAGAAAAAGTATGAAGAAGGAAAGAAAGCTGGTGATAGTGATGTAATGATTGTGCCTTTTTCCTTCTTTTCTGTAAGTTACAAAATACTTTGTACCATCTGGTTTTTATCAGCAAAATCTGTAGTGTAGTCCAATTTTTCTTTTTCAATATGATGAACATTGCCACACTGCTAATATGTATTTCATGCATTTATTTAATAGTTTGTTAAAAATGTTGGTTTGTAAAATTTGTATGACACTCACTATTATTTATTTTATTTTATTATTTGGAAAATACGAATAATGCTTTCCATTAAGTTGGTTTGAGTTGTCGGATCGTTGACTAAATTAAAAACGCACCGTGTGAACGTGTTGGCTCCATCGCTCTGAAAGTCCCGGAATTAATCAAACGAGCGCGTTAGGTAAAATAATGTAATATATACTTTATCAACAATCACAAAATATAAAGCTTAATCAACCGTTTTAAAAAACAAGCATTAAAAATTGCAAGTGTGTAAATTAAACGGAACACTTCACCGCATCCTCGACCTCATCTCCAAAACGCATGATACAAAATCCGCCACCCACCGTCAGTCACCGGTCGCCAACACTGCCGCACCTTCATTATCTCCCCCCACCACCTCCACTTCTGCCGCCATCATCCTGCCTCTTCCACGACCATGGCCTGATCTCTGCGCAGTAGTGGCGACAGAAGTGGTTTTCGGCTGTGGATGTAATAAAAAAAACGTAATAGCACAATGGGTAACAACATAGTCGATAATAAACATCAATGACTGAGATGAGCTAAAAAAAAATTATTTTGTAGATTATTCTTTAGAAAGTTTCATGTCACTAATTCGTTGTCCTATATCTTTAGGGGGAAAAGATCTAAACCATAACAATTCTATTTTACTGAGTACGGGCATAACGATATCAAAATACGTTACCTAAAAAAAAAATCAATGAAGCAAATGATCAAATACGTTTCTGTTAGATACCAGTCTTCAATTGTTATGAGGCTCGTGCTTCATTTTCAGCTCAATGTCTTTACCTCGAGATTACGCAATAACTTGATCCAACCAGGACTCATCTGTCTCCACCACCCCGGGTTCCAAAGTGTAAACCTAGCTAGAGACAATGCAGCTGAGTGTTAATATATACTCGAAACTGAGATCAACATAAAAATCAGGAAGCCAGATATAAGAAGACCAAAGAATTCGTACACCACATAGAGACCATGCAGATCAAGCAACTAAATCACTTGTAAAGCAAATTCTACAGTCGGTACCAGAAATTTACTTAAATGCACAATGCACGTTGAGTTGGTTGATTCGCTCAGGTAAGTCAAATCCCAACCAATATAACACAATACATAAAAGTGATAACAGCAGGTCTTCTCAAACAGCAATCACTGTTGTTTAAAACAAAAATTCACTGTGTCAACGGCACAAACTTGACTTGAAAGGATCTATATTACTAACATAAAGAGGAACTAATACCTCAAGTCCTCAACAAACTTCAGATAAACTGTGTTTTCAATATGGATATTCTTGTCTGCAGGAAGTCGCGGTTGATTATACATGCATGCTTCATGTTTCCTGCTAAGGCTCCAGGCAGGACAACCTAGGTTATGCAGAGAAGAGACACCTGTTAACAACAGAAGAAATGGAACTTAAGTTAATGAGAAGAATAGCATCATCGCCTCACTATCCGTTGGAGAAAGCAGTTATGCAGAGGTTTTAAATTACGGCCTCTAATACAGTAATCTCGCCTAGGAGGAACTGTAGAGGCTTCACCAAATAACCTCAAAGTGACTTTACCCACAAACAACAAGAAACACTAGATAAATATGTCACCATTTCGGGAACTAAATACTGAGAGCAAATTAAGAAACTTGTACCTAATACCTTACGAAATTAGTTACTTCTCTGTGCAGACACCACACTCATCGGGTGTGCATTTTTCAAGATCGTGTCTCAAATACAAGAAGAGACAGTTACTAGTTTTATGACTCTTGTCAGACAGATTTAACCCGATATTTTAGGACTTGAAAACTTGAAACTCGTTCAACAGAAGTACTAACCAAATAAGAAACAAGGGCATTTACTGTGAAGAACATGATCCGGTGATAACATTTGTCAGGAAAATTTACAATATACAGCAGTATCCTGACAATAGTTTGAAGAGTTTTGATGCCCCTGAAGTGAATATACCGCCAAAAAAGTCTTCCATGAAAGGGAGAGAAGTCTATTTCAAACTGTTTGATAACAATCCAGGAATAAGAATATTAGAGACAGAGAAAGTGAAACATGTTAATGAAACACTAGCAGCTTGCTATTTTAAGTGTAAAAGTAACAATCGAAAGGTAGTCTCTACCTTAACTTCAAGAAGGCCTCCAACGGGCCGCAGAAGATGCGTCAGGCCGAGATGGTAGCATCTGCGAAGCAGTATGACCTTGAATAGCAGTTCGAAACGTTAAAACATTGCAGGGAAACGCAACAGATCCCAATTTCATGTATGATTGGCTAAATTCAAATGGATCGAGTTAGATCGTCTCACCTAAAATTGTAACCGCATGGATATTATTAGTAGCAAGTTGATAGCTCACTGACCCTGAAGGTGGTCTTTCTGGAGGAGGCTGCACGAAACCTGTTGTCGCAAATCAGATCACCAATATCAACCAAAAAGGGAGAAGGGAGAAGCATAACCAACTGATGCAGCATAATGCCCATAGGTAGATGACATATACATGAACAAACTGACATACAAAGGTTTGAGATGTTTCTCGCAAATACATACCATCTGTAACCGTAAGAGAGCCTGGAAGTGGGCTTCTTCCACGTATCCAGACTCCATGTTGAGTATCTGCACGACGTGCATTTGAAGGCAACCGCCATGGATCCTCATTCATATGTCGCGGGGCGTCAACTGGCTGGGTTGGAAAAGGGTAAGGAGGAGGAAAGGGGGAGCGTTGGGGTTGTGATTCAATACTCCGCCATGGAAGCGAAAAATGGCTGGATGATGCTGGAGCGAGATGCCTAGTCCCTGGGCCATGTCCGAAAGAGGTACTGCTCGGCCGAAGTGGTTGGTTCTGTAATGAGGCTTTATGTTTATAAATCAAAAAGTACAAGCCAATGTAGCTTGAGCAATTAGAAGATAACTTGATCAGAAAACGAGAAAAATCAGTGAACTTACAGTAGCAACGCTAGACCGCTGCGTAGATATCTGGTATCCATGTTGCAATATTGGATATGATGCAGGAGCAAATCCTGGTTGAAGGGGTAACGAAGGATAGCTAGCCTTGGACAGTTGAGTTATGGACGATTGTGGTATAGCTATAGACTGGGAAGGTGGTAATGGAGCTGGTGGTGGAGGTGAACATTTCTCAGAGAGAGGTGGTGGTGGTGGCAGCTGCGGTGGAGATGATGGAGGTGGAGGCGGGGATGGGGGTGGAGGAGAAGGAGGCAGGGGAGGGGGAGACGGAGGCGATTCATGAGGGAGCGGAGGAGAACCCTCCGGAAAAGGAGGCAGCTCAGTTGCAGTGGTTGCAGCCGGTGAGTCCTCCTTTGCTTCGATCACACAGACATACGATGGTTCTTCAACTCTTGGCTGATAAGAAACATCTTCCATTTCACGCACACCATTGACAGCCTCTAAACCGCAGTGAGGTCTGTCATTCGAACTATCATACGAAGGTTCTTCATCTCTTGGCTGACAAGAAGCATCTTCCGTTTCACGCACACCATTGACAGCCTCTAGAACACAGTGAGGTTTATCACTCGAACCAATATCATGTGCCTCTAATTTGCCTAAAGCATGGGCTGGTTCTTCAATATGTGTGTTTTCCTCTTCCCGTGTTGTGGTTGGAAGATCCCCATCTTCTTGATCCTCTCCAAAAGTATGAGAAGATAAAAATTCAGGCAGCTGAAAACTCGCATAGCTGCAGAAAAACAATAGATAACGTATCAGAACCGCAATAAATCTGTCTCTAACCACATGCCCATCAGCAACTATATCAAACCGGAAAAAACTGCATACCTCCCATACTCATCAACAAGCATCCCTTCCATTTCCCTTATAGGGTCATCTACAGAACGCTCAGATTTAGAAGGACGTCGTAAGGTAAATCCAGCAGTTGCATCGCCACCAGAGGTACTAATATCACCAATATAGCGACGCAGGAGAGAATCTGGGAAAATGTTCCTCTCAAGCCACAACTTCAACACCTAGCAGGAGCAAGAGATTATTGACTCTGAACAACAAAAACATGAGAGTGCCCTCGATTGAACAAAGAGCAAAAAACCTTGCGACATTGATGGCGGTTTTCACGAGCACCGGTCCCTGACGGAGCCGCAGCACCTAGAAGGCGTGGCAAGGCTGCCTGCACAGTAGGAATATACAACGCGCCAGCTATACCTAAAAAAGATTTCACATCAGCAACAGTATACATATACCGTTAGCACCTTACAAAAAAATCAACGACTTGAAAATGGTACTGCATCCATACAGGAAGAAGCTTACCTTTTTGGCTATGGGAACACTGGGTGATCGAATCAACGAGAAAGAACAAGTCCACTTTACGGCGGAAATGAGGCTCACTTTCTAGCTTTCGTATGAGAAGTTCCACAACCTAAAATAAAGAAAAACAATAACAAAAAAATACCAAAAGCTGCTCTTAGCATTTCACAAATCAAACGCTGTAGATGGTTCTCTGAAAACATTTGACCAAAGCAAAGGTATATTTCTAAACTGAAACTTCATTTGCAGTCTATTCTTAAGTTTATCATAGATAACCCTGGCTAACAGTCTTAAGAAAGAGGTAAAAAATGTTGCCGAATATTAGGTACCACAATTTAACTTACCTCACTGGCAATCCCATGCTTGGCACACTGAATTGCCTGGCGTGTTGCACGTCCAATACTTTCCTTCGTTCTGGATAAGGTCTCTATCATTCCCTCAAAAGCATCTCGTGAAATTGCAGCCTCAGTGACAGCATCCCCAACTAACATATGCCCTGAGCTAACTCTTCTCTCTTCATCCTCCTCAATCTCAGCTTGGTTACTTGATGCGGACTGGTTTCCATCATTTGACGGAGTCGTATCTTCTTGGTGTCCCAGAGTAACAATCACCATGGCGTCGCCAGCAGAAGATGAAACATTCTGAACCATGGAAGGGCTGTTATTCCTCATCTGCGTTTCACCGATGCCCGAGAACTTATTGTCCAAAATCACAGACGGTGAAGTATGTGTATGTGCTTGTTTTCTTTTTGCTTGAGCAGCTGCAATCAGAACCTTCATAGATGACGAAGAATCTGGTAACCCGGAACTGATCAATGGGGTACTTCCATTTTCTTGATTAACACCAATCCTACAATACGAAAAGAACACATACATCCCAGCGGACAACTTAGCAGAGACTATAACCTACAAGCGAAAGAAAAACATATCAATGACATAGGGATATACGAAAACATACATCCCAGCGGACAAGTTAGCAGAAGTATCTATTGCTCCAGCATCGTTCAAACGAGTTGCAACTTTTGGGGTTTTTGTTGGTTTTTCCCCTAAAGCTGGTTTGCTTCTCTGATTTGTTGCCTGAGATTGAGAAGAGCTAGCTCTATCAGAACCAGCCACTGCATCCTTAGAAGAATCACCTTGGCATTTTTTTGACATCCTCGCACCAGAGACTTTTCCGATTTTATGTTTCCCTGCCACCTGATCCTTAGCTGAAACCAACTGAGGGGACTTCTTAGGAGATCTCAAGACCTGCTTAACATTTTTTGTGGGCGACTTGATGACTGGTTTTCCCATAGACGAGCTGTTAGAGAGGCCCTCCACATTATCTGGCATTCCTGCACCAGAGACTTTTGCAGTTTTATTTTGTCCCGTCACCTGTTTCTTAAATGTAACCAGCTTGGGGGATTTCTTAGGAGATTTTAAGATTGGCTTGACATTCTCTAAGGGCAACTCAGTCACAGACTTTCCCATAGGCGAGCTGTACGAAAGGCCCTCGACGCTATCAGGAAGTGCAACTGAAGCCTCCTTGTTATGTTTAGACAGCGGTACCTTCCCTCCTCCGGCACTTTCTTCAGATCCTTCAAATCGCTTCACTTTCATAGAAGTATCATGGGACCCCTTAGCACTTTTAGGGCCATCAGTAGAAGCTGAAGTATCATTGGGAACATTGAAATGTCTTCCATGCACCGGAGTTTTTGGATTTTCATCGTCATCTTCATCATAGATATAAACTTGCCTCCGTCTCTTAGGCAGCTGAGCAGCTGAAACCTTCACGCATTCAGCAGAAGATGAACTTATCTTCCGTTCTGGATGATTTGTTCCTTTTTTATCACGAGAGACAGAAAAAAAGGAAGACTTTGTATGCTCAACTGTCTGTTTGTGGCGCCTTGTGTAACCAACCATTTCCTTATCAACACTCTCACGCTTTCGAATTGACACAACGCCAGCAGAATCAGATCCTTCAGCTTTGCCTTCAGGACGAAAACGTTTGCTCTTAGATGGTTTAAGATCCTTAGCATCTTCAGATCGTTGTCTCTTAGCAGCACGTTGACTTTCATCTGCTCCTGAGGCAGACTTTCCAAATTCACTTTCAAACCTCTTTTTCTTCCCCAAACTCCCATTTTTAGAGCCAAGTGCATACTCATGCTTATCACTCGAGACTCCGGCGCTTGGTTTCTCATTAAGCAACTTCTTTGAGCTTTTACAACCAGCGACATTAAGATCCGAAACCACCTTATTGTCAAAAGATTCCTTTTTACTGCCCTTTGATTTCAGGTTAGGACCAATGGGATTATTATCTGTAACCGCTCGACTATCAGACTGACGCTTGGCTCTAAGAACCTCATCTTTACATCTTTTATCCGAGTCAGGCTCCAGTGGTTCACCACCTGGGGATGAATCTTCCTCTCCTATGTCAGGCTTTGGCTCCGCACCATTATTCGCAGCTAATTTATGGAGACCAGGATCCGCCCTAGAATCGAACTTATCAGAATTTTTATCAGTACCAGTGTCTCTATGATCTGTTCCATCCAATGTCTTAGTCAAACTAGGCTCAACAGCATCCAAAACAGCCTCACTGCCCAAGTCATCTGACTTGCGATTCTGCGACTTCTCAAATGCAGCGGAGATTTCCTCCACAGCTTGTGCGAAGTGCTTGACCGTTTTACCTTGACATCTTTTCAACAGTTTATTCTTTGCCTCACTAGTGAAGGCTTCAATATCAGGAGGCGCAACAAAAGCTCTGCATTAAAGTATCATTACTTGGTCAGCGTCTAATATTGAGAAAACGAAATCACAATCAAACAACAAGGAAAAACAAACAAGTGATGTTGCAATCAGGGAGGGAACTACCAAATTACAGTAACATGATGAATTGACTAGACGAAAATGAAATATAGCTTTCTAAGTCGTGACGAAATAAATCTCAGCACATCAACAAACAATCGGTAGAAACAGAAGAGGCCTGCTTACATTTCCTGTGTTCCAAAAAAATAAACGAAGTATTTCTTCGGGTCTGGTACTTGATCCCAATCTTCGGGCCGGTCGATCTGAAACATAAACCATTTACTTCACGGATATGAACAATCTTACGCAACTCAATCAGAATTAAAAGCACTCCAAGGGCTCTAAACTTAAGAGATGCTACATAGCAATAAGCTAGAGGACTATACTATGGGTTTAAACTTCAGTCAACTTCAGCACCAAAACGAGTTTGCTTCGGTATACAATAAAACAAGCCTACTAAGATGAGACATTCAAGAAGAAAACATAGCTTTAAAGTTAACCAGAAGAATATCAACAGAACGCTATAAACTTAACTAACACGAAGAAAACACACTTAACCCCCGAAAAAAAAGACGAAAGTAGGAACTATAAGAATCTAGGCAATCATGATCATGAATCGAAACGCCATTGAATCAGAGCATCAACGGCGAGAGAGAGAGAGAGAGAGCAGAAGACGCACCTTAGCAGGCCAAGCAGGGAAGCCTTTGACTTTAGCGAGAACCAGATCACCTAGTCTCAACTCTCCTTTCTCGATGCCTTTGTTCGCTGTTTTTCTACGGGTAGGAGCCATCGGCGACACTGGATAAGAACCCTAATTTTGAGTACAGAAAGCGGAATCGCCGATTCCAAACAAGCTCAGAGTATCAATAAGAAACTTCGACTCTTCACCAGAGATTTCTCCGCCTTAAAAAAAAAAGATTGCTGATAGATGGAGACAGCTAGGGTTAACGAGCAATGAAGAGAGAACGAGAGAGAGAGAGAAGATGAAGAAGGGAATTAGGGCTAAAAAAAGGTGAAAACTTTCGTCGGAGATTTTGTGAGATGAAGAAGAAGCTATAGCGAAACTGGTTTTACTCACGTCGCCGCCTTTTCCTCTCCCTCCCCACTCTTCACAGACGAGAACGAGATCACTATTTTATTTTCCATTTTTTTAATTACTTATAGTGTGTTACACAAAAAAAACAAAACAAATTGGTAATCATGTAAAAAAAAATTTGACTTAATACTAAAATGTTTACACAATTATTAAGAAATTATTAATTTTTATTCATTTCGCATTAATTAAACCTAATCCAACCAATAATAAATCATTAAATAAAATATACCTGGTCAAAAACAAACAAAAAAAACATTAAATGTTTAAATAGAAATCTGAAAACGTCATTTAAATTGAAAGAAAAATAAAATCTTAAAACAGAGTGAGTAAGTTAACAGTTATACTAATTATTTTATTTATTATATTTATACAATTTTTCAAATTTACAACATTGCCTTTACTAACTTTTTATTCCCCTGCCCTTTTTTACGCTCAAAAAATCACAGGTGATCAAGTACACAGAAGAGATGAGGAGCAGAGACAGTTTAAAGGGCTATGTACTCCCCTTAATGTCTATGCGAAACTGATGGTGTCCAAAGCTTATAAATCAAATGGGATGGAGAACATATAAGCAACTGCATTAGAATTTCTAAGACTAGGCGACACAAGCATTCTCATCGTTATTGTTGATGATGAGAGTGCAATTGGGATGGAGATCAGAACCCCAGCGCCAGTCTTTATCCACTGAGGCATTTAGCTGAACCGAAAATAGTCTTAAGAAAGGATTTGATAAAAGGGAAATTAAAAAAATGGTTTGCGAGATAACCCCCTTTACAGAGGTTTATCAATATCATCATCAAAGGGAAAATAAATCTCTAACAAGAGCAAATGAGAAAAAGAGAGAGGAAAAAAGGTTTATTACTTTGATTACCAGCTTCTCTTCTCTTCTCTTAACTCGAACTTTTATCTTTGCTTTCATCTCCAACAGCATCTTTCACCAACTCCAACGGTCTCTCATCAATCACCTCATCGATTATACCAAACGCTTTAGCCTCTTCAGGAGTCATGAAATGATCCCTGTCCATGTTCTTCTCAATCACATCGAGGGGTTGACCCGTGTGTTTCACATACAGCTGGTTCAGAGCATCCCAAACACGAACAATCTGCTTCGTATGGATCGTCATATCCTTAGCTTGTCCGCTATATCCTCCCGAAGGTTGATGAATCATGACGCTTGCATTGGGAAGCGACCGTCTCTGTCCTTTGGCACCTGCTGCCAACAGAAGAGAAGCCATGGACGCAGCTTGACCTAAGCAAATCGTGCTTATTGGAGATCGAATGTACTGCATAGTATCGTATATCGCAAGACCTGGCACAATTGCAAGATAACCATAACGGATTAACATTCATATCAACATTTCATCACTAAGAACAAGATTCATTAACAACTTTTTACACAAATGATCGGCTATTCCAGAAACTGTCTTCAATGAATCCATTAAGTTTGATACTATAATCATTATCATCTTCTACAAAAGCACGAGAAGATTCTCAATTTTCAGATCCAATCTCCCAGGCAAACAGATTATAGATCAAGCTGAAGAACATAGCAATCGAATCCATGGACATTAGCAAGATTACAGACAGATCGTAACCGGAAAATCGGATAAGCGTACCGGCGGTGACGTGTCCGCCTGGGGAATTGAGGTACATGTGAATCGGCTTCGAAGGATTCTCGGACTCGAGGTAGAGAAGCTGAGCCACGACGACGTGTGACGTGTCGTCGTTTATGGGACCGTTGATGCAGATGATACGCTCCTTGAGCAGTCGCGAGAAGATATCGTAAGCTCTCTCGCCTCGAGATGAAGTCTCGATGACCATCGGTATCACGCTGTAGCTTCTTCTCGCTGTTGCGGTGGTTATTGTCGTAGGCGGTGGTGTACATAGCCTCTTCGCGCCGGTGATCAGACCCCTCATGACTCGAATTTCTAGGGTTCCGCTCGGAAGAAAGAGGGGAAGAAGCCGAAGACGCTGACTGATAGCTTAATGCATATTTTCCCGTGAAAATCTATATTCTTATTTTAAATTTATTTTACTGTATTTTTACCAAAAATGAGTTTTCTTAATTTTTATTTATTTCGTAGTGGCTAAATCATTTAAACTTTATATTTTAAAATGTTAAACTAAATTTTCTTTAAAAGTCTTATGAATATAATTTTTTATAAATTTTGCAACGAAAACAAAATATACTTATGTAAAAATAAATTTTATCCTAAATAATTATTATTTGGGTTTAGAATCTAAAAAACATATATAAGAATCAAAACTTTTACTTAACAGAACATGAAAAATACTATGAAGCTATCGCAGGTTCTGAATATGTCAAAAACGATCTGCGTTCAAAGTAGATTTGAGTTAACTTGTAAAACAATAGTGGATATTTAACCAGTGGACTAAAAACAAATCTTTACTAGCAGTTAAATATTCATTATAGTGGCAGCCGGAACCCGATGATTCATCTGCTTTGGGCCATGACTGTCTCTGATGACACCTTTAACCCATCTAAGCCGGTAAGGATATGATGTTCTGAAACTGGTTAGTTGCAAACTTGCAAACATGATCATTATAGAGATACGGCGTTTGTTCTTATGCAATGTTCAAGATAGAGAAGTATTTTTGTGTTGGTAAAAGATAGAGAATTTTGAGGCAAACAAACATAAAAAAAAAAGACAGCAAAGATCAATGGTGATATGATATCTGAGACTTTAGTCACACGATGCATTAAATGTTTATACTATGTCTGGCTATGTCACTGTCACAAAATTCACATCTATCCAAAGAACGTAGAAACTAGAAACGTGGGCACCAGCCACCCAATAACAAATATAAAACCAAACAACGCTATTTGCACACTGAATGATTGTTGTAGTTTAATAGGTCCGATCATTATTATTGGAGACAACCAAATTATATGATAAAGGATTACACAGTTCCAAGCAAGATCGACAAATTACACAAAAGAAAGAAGTAACATGAAGCAAGACGACATCAACATCGAACTCGTACTTTCTGATCGTGTTTCCTGTATTTATATACAGTGCTGTTTATTTATTACCATAACTATAAAGAGTATAAGAACGCTTTTATAACATGTTGAGTAGTGACTACAACGAACACTCTAGAGTAACGAACACGGCTGCTAAAAATTGGTTTCCAAAAAACCACAGATAATATACTATCCACTTAATGTATCCATACGCAACCGATCAATCGTCGTTATCAAACGAAGACACTGTTTAGCCATCTTTAAAAAAAAAACAAAAAAACATTTGACAAAACCCATTATAATATAAAAGATATCGTCACGACAGCGAAACGCGATTTTGCCGGCCAAGAAACCCGTCCATAACGACTTTTCTTTTATACGACTCTGAATTCAAATCCGGCGAACACACAGAACCGTCGCTACCGCTGCGTTTGCGTTTTGCCAATGCGGCTGCCTCTCTGAGACGAGGTAGAAAGTAACACCAAGCGGACGTACATAGAATCGCACACACTCGACCCCAAACTAACATAATCACCAGCGTCAATACAATGACCGAAATACCGATCACCGGGTCAAACTTTTCGACCCGTGACCCGTTTTTCCCTCGATACGGTTTCATCTCCGGTTTCCCGTAACGGGTTGAGTTGGGTATACGTTCATGACACGTGTCTCCTCTGGAGGAAGCCAACGGTTCAGCGGGTTTTGATCGGTCGGTGGTTACGACTTGTAAGTCCTTCGGTTTTGTCTGTATAAGTAAGCAACGAACAACAAGAATAAAATTTTCAGAAAAAAGGATTAAAATCATAAAACGAGTTACTGTCGCATCAGAAGATTCACAAATGTTTTAACGTTAATAAGTACAAAAATCAAATTGGACATCAAAGACAAAGAAGTTTAATTGTCTGAAAATGATTTTTGACCAAAAAAAAAAAACAAAACGTGAAGAAGTCTTTTGAGATTCTACGAAAATACCTCTTTCGTTTCATGATTCAAGGCGGTCTTATCATCAGCCGGAATATTCTTACGATCGGTCATACGACTTATCAGCAGGACGGGTTTCTTCTTATCAGTTTTATCTTCTACACTCGAAGTCTGTTTCTCTGTTTCCTCGATAGGCGCCGGTTTGATCTCTCTGTTCTTCGCGCGAAACTTAGAACATAAAAGCCACCGACTTGGCTTCTTCTTCTTCTTGGTCATCTTCCTCTCACCGTCCTCTTCCATCGCAACCATCCCCTTGTTAGAGTATATTTTACGAGAGAATCCGAAACATCCCAGAAAATACGAAGAAGATCCGTTTCTTTCTCGGGCTCTCTTCTCCGTTGTGGCCATTGAAGTCGAATTGGAGGAAAGAGAAACTGTGCATTCGTGCGAAGACTTTGAAATATCTCTCGGAGCGGTTGGATTTTATCCTATTTTTTTATTTCAATTAAAATAAAGAAGTTATTACTATTGACACAGTTTCGAATCAGGGTGACATAAATTATTTCTTAGAAAACTTTGACTGACGATTAATTTTTGTTAAGTGAGGTGCATGAGTATCTTTTTTTTTATAACAGGTTTTCATTTTTTTTTTGTTTTTTTTTTGTGTTACAGAAAAGCATGAAAAAATTAGAAAAATATATTTATGGAAATTTCCAAGATAAGGTGGAAATAATAAGATAAGAAACAGATAAATCTCTATAATATTATTTGAGAAGTCAGTTTCATACGTGTCGCGCTCATGTTATCTCTCGCAGTGGTTGATTACGATGATATCCTTAATGAATCAAATATATGTAATTATCATTATTAAATATTTATTTTATTTTTCCTTTTTTTATTTAGGTTTCCTTTTTTATTTAAATTTCCTTTTTTCAAATAACTTATATAATAGAGAAAATTTATAATTTTTTAAAAAGAAAGCGTCTTTTATATATAGTGTAATTCATAATAAGTAAAATTCACAAAATAATCTTGATTTTAAAGAAAAGAAATAATCTTCCCTTTAAAAATAATCTTAAACAACATAATATATATTTTTAAAGTATTAAGCACTTTATTTAAATCTATTTTTTCTTATATTATTACAAAATATTTTAAATAACATAAACTAAGATATATTTAATAATAAAAATTAATTTTATCCTTTTTATGTTTCCTTTCATATTTTTCAAATAACATATATGATAAAGAAAATATTTATAAAACTTAAAACAAAAATCATTTTATATATACTGTAATTTCATAAAAAGGAAAGTTTAGAAAACAATCTTGATATTAATATTATCAAGATTAGAAAAGAATTAATATTATTTTTGGAATGTATCGGTTATGTTTTTATGCAATTTTGTACCTATCATCAGTTTATTTTTATAATTTTTTTTAAAAAAATTAACATATACCAAATTATTAAGTCTTGTAAAATTAACATAGTCTTGAGTTTATTTGCAACTAACCAATTCATAAATATATATACACAAATCTAAGATGAACTCAAACTAACTCAATGAATACAATAAATATGATTTTGTTGAATTAGATTAGAAATAGTTATATACTTGAATTTGATGTAATATATGTAACACAATATACCTACAAATGAGTATCCAATTATTTTAATACAAAATCAAACATTAAATAAAGAATAATAAATTTTCTTTTATAGTAATATTTTTATACATAGGAATTATAGAACGACTCAACATATTACTAAATAAATATGAAATTTACAAATAATACTATAACTTTATTAACCAACTATTACAATTAAGTATCATTGTTATATTTATATATGTAATTTTAAATTGATCAACACTTTAGTTTACTCTTACTATTTGATTCTTAAAACAAAATATAATAATTATAAATAATCTAAGACAAGACTCAAACTACATGAAAATAACAAAATTAATCAAAATTTTAATCTGTATAAAAAATATCTTAGTTGAACAAAAAAGTAAATGTTATCTTAATATATCCATATAATCACCAAACAGTCGAGATATTATACATTCAAAATTATATGTATAATTAAAATAACATAGCATTATTTAAAATAAACTATGCATATCGGTTACAATATAAATAATCAAATAATTAAAATTAAAAACAAAATATTAATCAATTATTACAATGTAAATAAATCATTATAATGTATTTAACTTATAATTATTTATATTCGTGCATGAGCACGGGAAAATCAACTAGTTGATAAGTAAAATACAAAAAAATGAAACAAGATTTAGGTTTTTTAAGACGATTTTTTAGTTAAAATAACTTAAGAACAAATATTAAAACCAAAAGGAAAACATCAGTAATGTCTCTGTATCAACAAGAAACATGATTAGGCAAGAAACAAATAAATATTTCCCACTTTTGATATTTTCTAAATTTAAGATTATACCACCACCACCCCCCCCCCCCACCCCCCCCAAAAAAAAAAAAATTATAGCCCCCACTTTTCCAGTACAGTGTTGCTTAATGAAATTAGTTGACAGTAAAGATCTTTCTGACAAGATAAGATTATAGAAGTATAGTACATGTTATATTAGATATGTTGTTGGAAAATGAACTATATGGTGAAGCACATGTCCTAAGGGTAGTCGGTATAGATTGGAATATTCAAAAATAGTGACAAAGCAAACTTGTCCGATTACATCATGAATTCAGACGCATGAACAAAACCGTGTATACAATAACGAACCACATTATTCAATACAGTAGATAGATTAGGACGAAAGATTCATCTTGATAGACAAGGATTAATTTAATGAAACACAAAGATAACATTAATAAAACTATAGTAATGAAAGAAGAAAAATAAGAATCGTAGTGTTCACGTTCCTAACTTCTACGTCGGACTTCTTCATTTAGCTTTTTCTCGATGACCCATTCAATTTTATCCAATAAAATATTTTGATTATAGAATCGTTCTTTGTTTTTCAACTGCGCGGCTGTACATATCTAGAGATCCATTTCATCCCACTTTGGGCTAGAAACGTTTGGGTCTCTTAATATATTCTGGGCTCAGAAGATTGCTGAAGTAGCACATATTTAATTCACGATGAAAGAGATGTAATAACGAACTTAATTTTTTTTTTAAGTATATGATTACAACAGAAAAAATACAGACAAAGGGGAGAAGTATTGAAACGCCGTTCATTGAAAGATGATCTATTCAGAAAGTTCAAATAACAACAGCAAACACCAAGCATCAAATACATTTTTTTTTATAATTACTGCAACCGCGACGTTCGTGATGTGTCAATAGAAAAAAAAAAGATTATCGTTTAAAGACTAAGGTTATATGATAACTAGATTATAAAAAAGGCGTTTGGCCTCGATTATTCTTAACTTTGGAAGATTTGTAAACAAAGAGGCGAGAGCGTTTGACGATGGAGAAGAACGCACTCTGGCTGCTATGCGTTCTGGTGTTGCCGGCGATAGCATGTGGCAATAAGGAGGATGACCTGGTTACCGGTTTGCCCGGTCAACCACCGGTTAACTTCAGACATTACGCCGGTTACGTGAATCTTGGGCCTCAGCAGAAGCAGAAGTCACTTTTCTATTGGTTCTTTGAAGCTCAACAACACTCCTCTCGCCGTCCTCTAGTCCTCTGGCTCAACGGAGGTCAGTCTCTCTCTCTCTCTCTCTCTCTCTCTCTCTCTCTCTCTCTCTCTCTCTCTCTCTCTCTCTCTCTCTACATACGTACGTATGTGTACGTCACATATTTGATATTTCTAATCTTCAGTTTAATAGTTTATAATGGATTATACTTAATCGTCAATTTCAAAGTTCCTACCATCATTGGGTCAAAAGCTCTGTAGTCACGCTTTTCAACAAATAACTATCTGCTTTGTAATGTTCAAAAAAAAACTATCTGCTTTGTATAATATTTTACAAAGAAAAAGACGACAAAAGACTCAAAATTTTGAATCATCTAACACCCTTTTTCTATAAAAAAATAGAAATAAGAATATTTTAACAAAAACAAGGCTCGTTCATCAGATTTAACGATTTAAATAGTTTTTTCTTTTGCTAAAAAAAAGTTTATCAGTACTTATTGAGATGTTTGCATCAGGACCTGGTTGCTCAGCGATCGCTACTGGTGCAGCGCAAGAACTAGGCCCGTTTCTGGTCCATACCAAAGGTGGCAACCTCACCTTCAATGAATTCTCTTGGAACAAAGGTACAACGAACTATTTTTAATGTGAACTTTTCATTTTAAGATAATGAATACACTTATGTATAGAAGTAGTACTAGGTTACATTTTTAATAAATCATATGTTTACGCAGAGGCCAATATATTGTTCTTGGAAGCACCAGTAGGCGTTGGGTATTCCTACAGCAACAACTCAACTGATCTTCAAAACCTAGGAGATCAAGTTACTGCACAGGATTCTCTTGTGTTTTTGATCAACTGGTTCAAAAAATTCCCCGAGTTTCGTTCAAACGAGTTTTACATGACCGGAGAGAGTTATGCAGGTGAAATACTCATTTACTTTATTTATGGTTATTAGATATACAAATTAACAAAACCATTGTTTCAAAAAATATATGCATATAAATAAAGGACTAAAATCCGATTTTAGTTTGGTCTGATATGATTTATCTTCTAGTGTGGTATTTTAAGATGCTACTACAGTTTTAATTTGGTCTTGAAGGACTTTCAAAGAGAGTTTTTAGTTTATTTTATAAAAGATCTCTCGGTCCACGCATGTGTATATATTGTCTGTAAACTGTAATCTGTATATATAAACAGAAAATAATAAATGCGACCGACTGGCGTTTTTTCTTTTCTTTTCTTAGGCCACTATGTTCCTCAGCTTGCAGAGGTCATTTACGACAGGAACAAGAAGGTTACAAGAGATTCTCGCATCAATCTCAAGGGCATCATGGTAAGGTCCCATGTATACGGACAACGGTTACTTCCGTGACAAGAAAAACAACGTTTCTTGATATACAAGTAAACATTGAATGAAAACTTCAAAGAAAACCAAACCATAAATGGACTTAGATTGTTGACTGGTGCAGATTGGAAACCCAGTGATCAATGACGACACAGACACTGCAGGACTAGTCGACTACGCGTGGAGCCACGCCTTAATATCAGACGAGGTTCATAAACTCGTTCATGACTCGTGCCGTTTTGGAGAGAAACTAAGCCCAAACGAAACGGCACAATGCGCCAAAAGTTTCGAACGGGTGACAGCTTACGCCGCGATCAATATATACAGCATCTACACACCCATTTGCCTCTCCTCCTCGTCATCCTCTAAAAGACATAAACGTGCTATGTCTCATAATCTCCTCATTTCACAAGTAGGTGAAATCAATCTTCTTTGATCTTAATAGATTCTATCAATCATTATAATGGTTTGAATGGTCAGGAAATCTGGGATAGGTTGCCTTATGGGTACGACCCGTGCACACCAGACTATGCCGAGACATATTTCAATAGGAAAGATGTGCAGGTCGCACTTCACGCAAACGTCACAAACATACCTTACCCTTACACAGCTTGCAGGTCAGTGTTAGATGTTCATATATATCATACAAAAAATTATTTTATAAAACAAAAACAAATTGCAGTGAGTAACTACTTACATAATAAATTATTATGTTAATACAGAATACAATTGTTATATCATATTAATATGTTTGAGGTTGGCTCTAAACCATACTGTTATAATTAGTTCGGTGATAAAATGGACTGAAGCTCCGACCACCGTGATTCCCACCATCCAAAAGCTCTTGAAGGGTGGCCTCCGCATTTGGCTCTATAGGTATTACATTACAAAAACATATTATAAGTTATATAGAAATAAATACACCTAGTCACTATAAATAATTGGTAATTGGTTTTAATAGGACTGGTTCTTTTGGTTAATAGCGGAGATGCGGATGGGAGACTTCCAGTAACATCTACGCGTTATAGCTTAAGGAAGATGAGACTTAAGGTGGAGTCACCGTGGAGGTCATGGTTCCACAAGAGTCAAGTGGCTGGATGGGTTGAGACTTATGACGGAGGGCTAACTTTTGTCACCGTGAGAGGCGCTGGTCACATGGTTCCGCTCTTTGCTCCGGCGCAATCCCTCACCTTATTCTCGCACTTTCTCTCTTCCCTCCCTTTGCCTCCCTCTCGCTTCTAATCAGCTCCATGAATGATCCATCTCCTTGTTCATGTTTCCATGTTTGATTTACGAGAAAATAATATTAGTGTGTCTTTTCTTTTATTTGGCTTGTTTTACGATTATTATGTTAGTTGTTGTACGGTAATAATGTAATACTCTTCCAAGAATCCCATGTATATATATGACTGTGAAAGATTAATGGAATAAAACATATAAAACTTTGAACGTCTCTCTTTTATGTTTGTTGTTGATGCCTGATTCATTAATTTTGGGGATTATTCAGTTTCACGACTTCTCGTGCCATCGTTTCCATTGAATTTTCATAAGTAGCGTTTGTAACAAAAAATAATAATAACAATAGTGAGATAAAATTGGGAAAACTTAGACCATTGTATATTTGTATTCAATATCCAAATTTTTCTGTATAATATTCCATATCATTTTTCTTTCCTCCAAATTGTAATTCAACACACATTTAAACTTTATACCTACAATATTTTGTTTAATAAAATTTAATATCTTGTTCTACTATTTTATTTCATATATTTATTTTATTTTTGTACGTAGCCGAGTCAAATAAAACAAGTCTCTATTTACAGATTATGAAAATTGATAAATTTTGATGTTTTAAAAAATATACTAATAAATTTATTATTATACAGGAAGTGATTTTAAATAATAAGGGAAATGTGAAAAAGTACTCAACATTACAACAACTAATAGTAGTAAACCATGTAGCAATGGTAGTTCCATTTCTTTTTCTTTCAACATCTTGAAAAAATTCAATTCAGTTTAATCTGTTTCATTTTATTTTTCATTTCAGCATTTTCGTTGTACTAATTCAACTGTTGAATAAATGATTGATTTCGTAATTCTATTGTGTCTATTTTTAATATATGATTGGTTAGTAGTAAAGTAAAATGGTGAAAAAATGAGATGGAAAAAGAGAAAATAAATTTTAGTAAAGTGGAATAAAGTTTCTCACTTGTTTAAAATTGAAGGAAAATTTATTCTAGTTTTCTTCACTTTAAGAGTAAACTAACTGAAAACTTTTTTATTTGATTGGCAAGAAAAAATTGAAATTAAAATTTGATATGACATGTATATCCAGTCACATTCTTAATCGTGGACGGCCCCAGTAACCCTCATCGTTAGGAAATAGTACCGTCGACAGATGTGAGTGTCTTTCTGATCATGCCATATGAAGCTTCTCACTGATATATGGTCTCTTTTTTTTTGTGTAACTGATCTGATTTATGTTCTTGTCAATGTATTTTTTCATACAAGTAGCGCTTTTTGAATCTGTGCGCCGTGACGGACTCTGAAAATTAGAAAAACCTTCTCAATAAATTAGTTTAAAATATTTCATATCTTTTTTTTTGCTAAAAAAATATTTCATATCTTTCATAGATAGTAGATAAAGATACATAATTTAATTGTCGATCATGTTATTCATATGGTCACATATAGTTTAAGAAATCTCATTCACCAAAAGTTCCTAAACAGTAATTTTGTCCTATCATTGGTTCTTTTTTGTTACAACATATTCACGTGCACTCATGAGGTATAACAAAAAACAAAAGAATATCATGTAAATAAGAGACTTTAAGGTAAAAAAGAAAAAGAACCACAACTGTGTATGACCCCCCCCTTTTGGTCCAATAAAAATAAAATAAAAACGCTATAAAAAAAGATGTGGGGTGCTATTTTCTCGTCTACTCATTTGGAGAAAGAAGTAACAAGAAAAGAAAAGGAAAGAGGAGAAAGAAGTGTTGGCGATGAAGAGGAACGCACTATGGCTACTGCTCGTTCTAATGTTGCCGGCGTTAGCCTGCGGTAGGAAACCGGAGAAGAAGGTAACTGCTTCGACCGGAAGGAAAGAGGAAGACCTTGTAACTGGTTTACCCGGTCAACCACCGGTTAACTTCAGACATTACGCCGGTTACGTGGATCTAGGGCCTCGGCAGAAGCAAAAGGCACTTTTCTATTGGTTCTTCGAAGCCCAACACAACTCTTCTGGTCGTCCTCTCGTCCTTTGGCTCAACGGAGGTCAGTTTCTCTCTCTCTACCCCTCGTTTACATAAACAACTTTTTTAAACTGTTTTGTTAAACTATAATAATACAAACTTCTCATGTTTTTTAATTGAGAAATTCATTGTTTTTGAGCGGTTTTACTAATATGCTTATTGCTTAACCATACATCACATGAAATTCCTTTAATTTTCCAATTGTATGAATGAATATAAGAAGAAACTACCAAAATTTATTTTGTGAAAACATGAGATTGATAAAATGTTTTCGGCTGTTATTTCTCTTAAATACAATTTTGGTTTTGGGGTAAAATATAATTATATTTCTAGATTACCTAAATGTTATATGACTTGTTTTGAGAAAAGATCAAGTTCTGCCCATTACCCTACCAAGCTCCATCTGTCTTTCCTACCCTCCTCCATACTGACAACGACCAGCTACCTGCTTTCTAACACTACTTTCTTAACGGTTCTTTTTTCTCCTTTTGCAACAATTCAAATATGTTTATGTAAATATATTGCAGGAGATTGTAAACGGTCAGTTTTTCTAACTTAACTTAAGTTAGTTGCCGTGTATGGCTCTATATTAATGGTTAAAACTTAAAACAACTTTCAACCATTTTGTTTCTTGCTAACATGCATGCCTATTTTAACATACATTCCCATTTTAGAAGTGATATCAGAAGTAATAGTCGACAATTACAAAAATATTAATTGCATACTATAACTATATTTTGTATAAGCGCTAGCTTCAGTCAATCGAGCACATAGTAAAATTACATATCATGACACAAAAGATGCTATGTTTTCCACTATTTGTTGTCGAGTCTTTTTTATTATCCGTCATTTTCATCTGTTGTAGCTTTTCTTGAAAAAATGCAAATACGTAAATTCATATCCTTCTAAACATCTTAAAAAACAATATCTAGTGATAACAGAGTTCATAATTAACCATTTCTAATGAAAAACCTCGACTTAGTAAAGTGATTACCGAATTTTGTATCAGTTGATGTTCCAAATTATTTAGAAAGCAAAACCTATGGAACATAGCATTGGAAACAACTGTGTGAAAAAAATCAGTTTGTTTACACAGTTTTTTCGTATTCTTTTAGAACCTCTGGAGAGTGGAGATGTGTATGGTCCCGGCTCTCTGATAGTAACTTGGACTTCATTCAATGTCCTTTTCTTTCTTTTTCAAACATTCAATGTCCAATTCTGGTTTCTAGCCGTTAAAACTTTGAGATTTGTCTTCACCTTCTTTGCTTTCAAAATTCTAGATAGTCTGTTCAATAATTCTGTATACTGTTTGTCCTTATTCACACACGGTTCACATTCCAATATCAGGAATTCAGGATTTTTAGTGATACGAGAAACATCAATCTCGTAGTGCTGGACGGGATAAGATGTTGAATATTCAAATACATATAGAAGTAGACAAAAGACGTCTCTGTCTAATAGTTAATGTAGACATTACTAATAGACATATACGTATCAACAAAGAATTGTTCAATTAGTCAAGTAAACGGGTGAGTGACAGCAAAAACAAAGGGGACATTACCTTTAGTAATCTGAAAAGTACAATACATAAGAAAATTGATTATATCAGAATATATATGAAAATTATTTTTTTTATAAACTAAGATACAAGTGTCTGAGTTAGATGATAGTTATACTTGTATACTCATTAGTTTAATCAGTAACTAAGAATTTAGAGGAATTACAAAACTAAACCATACGGATATTGAATATGCAGGACCGGGTTGCTCATCGGTAGCTTATGGAGCTGCACAAGAACTAGGCCCTTTCCTTGCTCGCACCAACGGTGGCAACCTTACATTCAATGACTTCTCTTGGAACAAAGGTACAGCGAATTAAGCCACCATTTTGTAAAATACCGTATTTGCATTTTAAACGTAATAAAAAGAGTACTGTATACAACAAATATAAGTTGCGGTTACATTGTAGAGGCCAATATGTTGTTCTTGGAAGCACCGGTAGGGGTCGGGTTCTCCTATACCAATAACTCAGTGGATCTTGGAAAGCTTGGGGATCAAGTTACTGCAGAGGATTCTCTTGATTTCTTGATCAACTGGTTCACGAAATTCCCTGAGTTCCGGTCCAGCGAGTTTTACCTCACCGGAGAGAGTTACGCCGGTAAGTGCTTAACCAAACCGGTTTTAGGTTTAGTTTTGTTTTTTGGTTGGTTTATAAATTATACATATCATTTTTTATTATTTTATTTTGAAACAAATACATATCAATATATAAACAGCACTATTTTTTTTTTCTTTTCCCAAATTGAAATTCATTCATAACTTATGAATGAATTTCAATTTGGGAAAAAAAAACAGTAATTGAATCATATGCTTTCGGTCTTCTTCTATCAGGTCACTATGTTCCTCAGCTTGCGGAGGTCATTTACGACAGGAACAAGAAGGTTCCAATAGACTCTCGCATCAATCTCAAGGGTTTCATGGTATGTTACTCGTGTCACATTGTAACAATGTTTCTTGCTGTATAAGTAAACAGAAAAGGTATTCGTTTGGTGAATGGTTTTGCAGATTGGGAATGCGGCGATCAATGAGGAAACAGACATGGCAGGACTAGTGGACTACGCATGGAGCCACGCTATAGTATCCGACGAGCTCCATAGTAACCTTCACAGCACGTGCCGTCTTGAGGAAGAGCAAACGAGCAACACGACCGTACAATGCTACGAAAACATCAAAGCTTTCATGGAAGCTTACAACGATATCGATATATACAGCATCTATACTCCCGTTTGCCTCTCCTCTGACTCGTCATCTTCTTCTCCGAGAAGACCTAAACTCGTCGTGTCTCCTAGTCTCTTTGCTTATCACGTACGTAATACTCTGTACTGTGCAAAATTACTAATAGGATTTGGGGACGACAGATTAGTTTGTTGTCATGTAATGTTTCTTTTATCTTTCCAAATGGTCAGGACATGTGGGATAGGTTTCCTGCTGCCGGCTACGATCCATGCACTGAAGCCTATACCGAAAATTATTTTAACCGGAAAGATGTGCAGGTTGCGCTCCATGCAAATGTTACAAACCTTCCTTATCCATACACTCCTTGCAGGTTAGTCCTTCTTGCGTTACTAGCAATCGCTATAAACCCAACGATAGTTTGTAATATTCAAAGTTGTGTTAGCAGGGTATTTCTAGATACAACGGATAAATATTAGTTTTGATCCCTAAATTTTTAAAAGTATAGGTCTCATATAACTCAACTTTTCTTTTTTTTTTTAAATTTAAGATTAATCTAAAAATGTTAATATGACTCCTAAATTTTAGACCCGGGCATTAGTATAACATTTTAGTAAAGATGGACCATCCAGTTTACATTTTGATCCTAATGAACAAAGTTTATATGCATGCATGTGCGTTATTATTCAGCGGGGTAATAAGGAGATGGGGTGAGGCTCCATCCACCGTGCTTCCCATCATCCAGAAGCTTTTAACAAGTGGCCTCCGCATCTGGATCTATAGGTATATATACATGTATATGCTTTTATTAGCCACTCTCCTTATTACTCCACTTCTTGTAAATTAGTTTTAATCTGTTAAATATTGGTTTAATATAGTGGAGATACTGATGGGAGAGTTCCAGTGACATCTACGCGATATAGTATAAAGAAGATGGGACCTAAGGTGGAGTTACCGTGGAGGTCATGGTTTCACGAGAGTCAAGTGGCTGGATGGGTTGAGACTTACGCTGGAGGACTAACATTTGCCACCGTTAGAGGAGCTGGTCATCAGGTTCCTGTCTTTGCTCCGGCGCAATCTCTCACCTTATTCTCGCACTTCCTTTCTTCCACCCCATTGCCTTCAAAACGCTTCTGATCACTACCGCCAAGTCATGGCAAGTTGTTGTCGTCTTGAAACCGTTGTGTCTTGTGTGGTACTTAACGTACCCAATTGATGTATAATGAATCAAATAAAATACTCTGAACCTTCCTACTCTGATTTTTTTTTGGTTATTCGGATTCATATTATCGTTTCACACCAAAAAAATATAAATATTACTAGGGTAAACCCGCCCTACGGGCGGGCGAATAAATAAAATAATAATATAAATTTATTTTAAATTTTAAATTTACTTTTAACTAAAAATACCATTAGGATTCATAATATTTTCTAAAAATATTTATCTATTTATTTTGAAATCCACTTTAGAAATTAACTTGTATAATTATAATATAATTAAAATATAATTATTTAATTTCTCTCAATGTTTATTTTAGTTTAACCATACCAAAAAGACACATAGATTTTTAAATTACAAAACACAATGAAACATTAAATATTTTTTTTAAAATTTACGTTTATTGTTAAATTTTTACTACATGTAATTTTTAAATCATTATTTCTTTGTTTTTTCTTATTATGTTTATCAACTGTTACGAATAAAATTATTTGATATTGATATTTCGCTTGGTTAATTAAATTTCATAATATAATGTTAAAATTTAATGGATACTTTTTATTTTGTCGGTGTAAATATAATTAGACCAGTCATTAATGATTTCAATGTCGACAATGTCCACACTTGCATAGGAACTCAGCAATCTACCAAAGGCTGGAGTTACTAAAAAAAGGTAGAAAGAAAGTATTAGGAAGGTCCGAAGGTGTTAAGACAGAGCATTGCCAGTATGATTGTCCCCAGTAACCCAGCTGGAGTTTGCATCGCCGTCAATTGAAAGACATTTAAAATCATACGTTTAATCGCTTCAAAAGATTGTTAAGCTCATACCCTGTAATAAATAAGAAAGTATAAGTTTTTTAGTTCATCGGAATTACCTTATCGTTGAAGAGCATCATGTCGACATGGTGGTGTTGCTTTCAAGCCAGCAAGAAAGAGAGAGGAGTTCGCCATTGTACTCTCTGTAAGGTTTTTGTGAGGAATGAGATGACAAAATTCACGGATGCAAACTAACCTAGTTATACATCCAGATTGACCGACTGAAAGAAAGGGGGAGATATAGTGAATGTGATATCATGGAAAAAAGTGAATTGATGGAGTTAATTGGGATCTTAATGACAATGATTTAATGCAGAGGGGATCTGAAACGTCTCAAGTTTTCTGAAATAGGTAAGAAGGTCCAATCGAAACTGACGACAAAAAATCAGTGCTCCGCCGGAATGTTGACCCCAGTAACCCAGAGCTTTGTAGTTGGATAAGCATGAGAACGACAACGGAGGAAACCTAGCAGTGTTCTTTCTTGCCTAAGTGAAATTGTTGAAGATGAAGATTGCAATTCCGAGATTCATTAAGTTCCTACTAAACCGATTAAAGCCCATCCAAACCCATATTGCTGCAGTTTAAATGAAACGGTGAGTTTCATTCTTTGTACACGTGTCGCATTCTCAGGACATGAATTAATGACGTGTCGTCCTATGTGGCATACTTTAGGAGTGAGCAAACTTAACTTTATACTTAACTTGTGATCAAGATTATTATTTTTTATATGATTTGTGGTTTGTGTTTTATGTTTACATTTGCAAGCGATGTGTATGAGATATACTATTTTCTTAATTTAGAATTAACCAAACAACTAATTTTTACTATTAGCATAATTTACTCTCTCTCTCTCTCTCTCTCTCTCTCTCTCTCTCTCTCTCTCTCTCTCTCTCTCTCTCTCTCTCTCTCTCTCTCTCTCTCTCTCTCTCTCTCTCTCTCTCTCTCTCTCTCTCTCTCTTCACTCTACGGGTGTGTTAATAACCGAAAATATATAAATATACCAGTTAAAGAGTATATTTAAGGTGGTATTAATTTTTATTGTGTATGTTTTGTTATTCTTTTTATAGATTATGATTATCTTAATATTAAAATGTTCATGATACATAATAGTTTTACATATTATCTTTGTTTATTCTACTATAATTATGATAATTTTTGATAATAAGTAAAATAATTTTTGATACAAAAATCTTACATTACTTTTTTTTCTTATGAATATTTTAAAAACTTACATATTTGATATTATATTGTTAATTATGTGATAAAATATTATTTTAGATTGATATCAAATGTTTTGTTAGACCTAAAATAAAATATTAATCAAAAATAAATTCTAGATTATTAAATAATTTACTAATAAATTTGGTTTAAACAAAAGATGATTGAAATGGGGAATACTTAATAAAATTTTAAAAATTATAATGTTAAATTTTTAGACAATTTTTGTTGATGAAATGCTATCACGAACATAAAGGATTCAGCTTTATTAAATTTGAAACTATTGTTTTTTAATTAGGTTAGCAGGTGTCAATTTGTCGAGAAGAGAGTATATATGTTATGGGAAGTGAGTGTTCTAAATAAGGCATAAGTTAATGTTTGGACAAAACTAAAACGCTTTAATTTCATGTAAGAACATGTTTAGTATTCCACACTCAGCTCATTCGTCCTTCATCCTCATTTTATTGTGATACATGCAGACTCAAACTTAGAAGTATAATAAGAAAAATGCATTCTACGTATATATCAAAACTCAGCCCATTTTGGAGACACAGAAGCAGCCAATTTAAATAGAATTCACAGTTCAGTAGTTGATATGGAAAAGATGTAATTGAAATATTCTCACAAATCACAATCATGCATACTCACACAAGATTCTTATCCATAAGTGTCTGCACTAACTGTTGATCATTGAGATCAGGGCCAACAACCTTTTAGGGAGCCACAATAATGAAAAATCAACACCAAGATGTTGGAAATTATTATAAGTTAAAGATAAATAGATTTTTTTAAAAAGGTTCACTATAAAAAAGTTATCTCCCTCTTCTATCGTTCTCCTCATTTCTCTTCTTCTTTGTTTATTCTGTTTCTCATCTCATTTCTTTTGTTTCTTATCACTTTTCTGTCACAATCCGTTAAGCACAACCATGGACTTAACATATCTCTTTTCATCACCTTTTGTGTTGTTTATTAAGAGAAATGAACTGATGATCTTGTTGGAAGAAAACTTTCATATTTATAATGGAGGATTAACACAGAAGAATGAATGAAGGGATTCATTGAATGTAAGGTCGTGTGAGAAGTAGAGAATATGTATTAATGCAAATGTTAATGAAGATGCATGAACCAAGTTAATTTCCGTAACGGTGTCAGATTAAAGAAGTCTATTCAGCTTCCAACTGACATTGATCAGAACCGTCCGTCACCGGTGAAACCAAGTTAATTTCCGTAACGGCGCCAGATAAAAGAAGTCTATTCAGCTCCCAACTGACATTGATCGGAATCGTTCATCACCGGTGAAACCATTAGATTTTTATTGACAGTTGACTGAACAGAAATTGTTGCACGATGGCCACTTTCCCTAGGTTTTGTATACAGTTTTCTGGAGAAGATGCATTTGGATCGTAATAAACACATAAAACCATTTAAACTCAAGAATTAATAAAACATTAAGTTTTGATTGACCATGACACGTGTCGCCACCACAAACACCGAATTAGTGACGTGGACGCCCATGTGGCATGCCTTAGGAGTGAGGAAACTCAACTTTATAATAATAGATTTGTTTATATTACTGAATTATTTATCAAAATGTTATGATTTTAGACGAATAATAATAGAGGCCCTTGAAAAAAATAGAGGCCCTTATAAAACTTTGGTTGGCCCATTGGGGCCCAATTATACGAAATAAACCCAGACATGGGAGCGGTGAGCTGAAGAAGCAGCAGCACTCAAGTCACCTCCCTTTCTATAATCACCTGAAGAGATCTTTCAGCTGAAGCACTTACGATTCATCTTCTTCTCCTCTCTTTGAATTCCATAGGGAAGAAAACAATAATGGCGTTTGCTAAAATGTTTTTTCTTTTCAGCAAATTTCAGCAGGTGAACTTAATCTCTTTCCGATAACTTTTTTTTTCTTCTTTTTTCTGAATATCCTCTTCGATATGGGTTTTTCGATGTTGGGTACGAAGAAAGTTCGATTCTTGTTCAGGATTTAGTCTTCACCATGTAAGATGCTTCCTGGTAGTTAGCTATGTGTGACTCTGTTTGTAGCTTGTGGCATTATAAAAGATGTACTTAGAACATATGTGAGTACTAACTGAATAAATCTTCAGTGATTCGCTTCCTGTCCGGAGATGTAGTTTGAATTTTCTCATATGATCAATTGGGATTGTCAATCGTTTTGTAAATCTAAAAACTTTTGATGTAATGATGTGTCTGACACTGTGAAAACATCAGTCTGCTCCAGATACTATCAAACGTGCTGAGATTTGTTTTTTTTTCTTTGTGGTGTCTCCAGGGTGTTGGTGTTCTAGCAAAGAGTAACACTTTTGCCAAGAATCCACGGCAATTGCAATATGAAGCTGATATTAACAAGCTTTTTATGTTTACAAGGTTTGTTTTTCTTTTTTTTTTTCTAATGAGTTTGCTTTTGGACAAGATTTTTATGGTAATAAAGCTGATTACTAAGTATTACCTTAGCTGTTTATCGGTTTTATTAATAATGGAGATTCTCTGTGTTATAGCTATAATCGTTTGGGACGAGATGCTGAAGAGGCTGATGCAGAAGAGATCATTGAGATGGCTGGTAAAGCCACTTTGACTGAGCAACAGAAGCAAGTACAAGAGAACATTCACTACCAACTCGAAAACTTTTGTGCTACAATGGACAAGATTTTTCTTCCTCATAACGACAAAACAACAGAACTAAACGAGTCAGGATCAGAAACTTTCGCCATGGTTAAAGATGATAATGTTCCTACTGCAGACAAGCCATGTGAGTCTTAATAATAGGTGTAGTGAACTTATCCATTATCTTGTTCTTATCTTTGATCATCTCTCACTGATTCTTCTTCTTCTTCAGCACAGTGATTCCTGAGACTAAGCCGCTTAAACTCGCGGAAATATCGCAGCGATTAAAGGATAGGATTGGGTACACCCTCGAGATCAGACCATCCTTAATACCACACAAAGACGCCGGTCAAGGTTGTTTCATAGAAGGTGAAGCAGATGGGGGAGCTGTCTTAGCCTTTTACCCTGGTGTGATTTATCCTCCCGGGTATCCAAATGCCGATGCACAGAACTCATATCTGATCACGAGGTATGATGGGATGGTAATAAATGCTCAACCTTGGGGTCGTGGAGGAGAGTCACGGCAAGTATGGAGCGGCTCTTTCACAACGCCTGAGATCAGAACAGATGCGAAAACCGTAGAGCACGGTTCAGACAAGGAAACCAAGACGCTGAGTAAGCCGCTTGAAGGTTTAGCTAATGTTGAAGCTGTTCTTGAAATGAGAAACCCTTTGGCGTTTGGTCATTTCTTGAATCACCCGGGTAAAGATATGGATCCTAATGTCATGGTTTGCCCGTATGACTTCCCTTTGTCGGAGAAGAGGATGCGAGCTTACATTCCAAATGTAGCTTTTGAGAATGCAGAAGAGGGAAAGATGATTAAATTTGGAGACTTCTTGTTTAAGACTGGGAGTAATAGTAGTTTCGATGCTCATGTACTGAAGACGGTTGTTCTAGTGGCTACAAGAGCGTTGTGCAATGAAGAATTGATGCTGGATTACAGACTGAGTAACTCCGAGAGAAGACCCGAGTGGTATACTCCAGGTGATGAAGATGGAAGGAGATAGAGCTGAAGACTTCAGTTATTTTTTCTTCTTTTGTTACTCGTTAATTTCTTGGGAACGAGATTCATAGTGGGATGGAAAAAGTTACAATTGCAAGAATCATTTTTATCTAAAAACAAGAATACAATCGATAAAACAAGGTTATATTTCTCTCAAAAATCAAAAAAGTTACAACAGTTCACTTGGCTCTGTCTATGCTCACAGCCCTTCTTCCTCCACTTCTTCTAATGGCTTAGTTGCCGAAGAAGCCTGGACCAGCACGAGAAAGCAGCTCTTGCCCAGCGTCTTTTCCCATCTTCACCATGTCCTCAAACACATATGGACCTTTTCTTGAGGTCTCAAGAACTGTCACAAAGATGGAACAGGTAAGAAATGAATGATTGGGAATTTCACGTTGGGATACATAAGAATGCTTTCATACCTCGAGTACCGTCAGGGGAAGCAACCAATCCTCTGAAATAGCAGTTGCCTTCTTCGTCCTTGGCTGCGTATCCAGCTATAGGAGTACGGCATGAGCCATCCAGCGTTTCAAGAAACGCTCTCTCGCATGCAACCGCTAATCTCGTTTCCTCGTGGTTCAGTGAGGCTAAGTAATTTGCCTACAGATGTAAAAACAACAATACAAACATCTATTCATTCACAAACATTTCAGAGATGCAAATCTAAAGGTCCCATAGAAAGTAAACATCCGTTTAGTTCAAGTGGAAGAAATGTTATTGAAATACCATTTTATCATCATCGGTTCTGCAGGCGATTCCGATGGCTCCTTGAGCAACAGCTGGAAGCATTTCATCGAGAGATAAAATAGAGGCCACATTCTCAGTCATACTCAACCTCTTGAGACCAGCAAGTGCTAACAGAGTTGCGTGAACTTTTCCTCCTTGAAGCTTCGATAGTCGTGTCTGCACATTACCCCTAAAGTTCTCCTCAACCTGCATAATCAATAAACACCTGTATATCAAGATTTGATAGTCCCTACGTTGTGAAAAAGATGTGATCTCACTCACACTTAACGAAGGATACTTGTGGAGTATCTGAGACTTTCTCCTAAGAGAAGCTGTTCCCACAACGCTTCCAGCCGGAAGATCGGCCAACGAGGCTGCAGTCAGACAAATGAAAGCATCTCGGACGTCCTCGCGGACAAGGTTACAAGGCAAAACCGTTTTGTCAGGTAGATAAGTCGGGACATCTTTCATCGAATGGACAGCTATGTCGATATGACCGTTGATCAAGGCCTCGTCGATCTCTTTGGTGAAAAGCCCTTTCCCACCAATGTCAGCAAGCGGCTGAGAGAGAATCTTGTCGCCGGTGGTCTTGATGATCTCGATGTGGATAGCTCCGTCTTCGGTGAGTTCAGGGTGTTTTGACTGGAGCTTTGCTCGTGTCTCGTAGGCTTGAGCAAGTGCTAGAGGACTGTCCTACACAGTGAAGAGTACATATATAAGCAGAAGGATTAACTTAATTAACCACTAATGCAAAAATCAATCACACAGAAACAATGCAGAGATTGTCTTAAGGAATAAATAACCAAAAGAACCATGTATCATCTCAAACCAAACACACTATAGCTTCTAAACCATCTACTCAACCCAGGAAGAGGATCCAACTATAGGACTGGTAAAAATCAAGACTTTAAAACAGAATTGCGAAAACCAAGGCAAACACATTTTAGAATCCAAGCGTTCTCCTAGAACCAAAAGAGATCAGTAACCACACGAGAAGCAAAAAGAGAGAGACTTTACCTTCCACGTGTGCCAATTCTGATGATGGCAGTTCGGGTCTTCTGTTCCACAGCAACACAAGCTCTTACGAGGCAAGAAGAGCTCTGTTTTCGGCTACATTTAGCTAGAGAAGGAGAGCTGATCTGTGGAAGAGAGAATCCGATAACGGAGACCGAACCGAGGGAGCAGGAGTTGACCAGGGAAGAAGGTTGACGCGTGAGAGTAACCCTGTGAGCTTGATAGAGAGAGGAAGAAGCGATATCCATGGATTCCGGGTAGCAGAGTGCACACAGAGAATGAGATTAAGAGGGAAACAAAGAGAAGAGATCAGATACTCTTTTAGCTTCAAATGATAGCTCTGAAATCTAGGAAGATTTTTGGATAGGATAATCGCCTACAAAGAACTCTCATAGCAGAGAGTTTCTTGGACTCATCTTTATTGGGCCTGCACGTTTAGTACAACATGGGCCTAAGCTAAGCTTACAATCTATTGGGCTATCGGTTAAACCAAATCACTCTTAGCGGGTCGGGTCGGGTCTTAATTGTCGGTCATCGTCGATAAGTGGAATCCGAATATAAGAAGAGGCTGGGAGAACCAAAAAAAGAAGGAGATCGAAATCCTCGAGAAAGCGCTAGAGAGAGAGAGAAGAAACGATGTCGTATCTTCTACCGCATCTGCACTCCGGCTGGGCTGTGGATCAGGCGATTCTGGCCGAGGAAGAGCGGCTCGTCGTCATACGTTTCGGCCATGATTGGGATGAGACTTGTATGCAGGTACGCGATTTCCCGATCTTGATTTTTGATTATTTGATTCGATTTGTAGTCGTTAACTTCGAATTCGCCATCTTTTCTGTCGATTGTTTGAGAATTTAAGCCATTAGTGATGATAGTTAGTGATTTAGTGATTTTTTTTTTTTTAATTTGGTAATAGATGGATGAGGTGCTAGCATCTGTTGCGGAGACGATAAAGAACTTTGCGGTGATATATCTGGTGGACATCACCGAGGTTCCAGACTTCAACACCATGTACGAGCTTTACGACCCTTCGACGGTCATGTTCTTCTTTAGGAACAAGCACATCATGATCGATCTTGGGACTGGTAACAACAACAAGATCAATTGGGCTATGAAGGACAAGCAGGAGTTCATTGATATCATTGAGACCGTCTTCCGTGGTGCGAGGAAAGGTCGTGGGCTGGTCATTGCTCCTAAAGATTACTCCACCAAATACCGCTACTAAGTGGACTTGCCAGAGAACATTGGATCAAAACTCTTACCTATGTCGAGTGATTCTGGTCATTTGAAATAATATCCTGTGAAGTTGTAGCTTATATGCTTTGATGATTTGTGATTCCGGATTGCTTGCTTTATATCTCGGCTGTTTGCCATTTGTGTAAGTGCTTCAGACTTAATCTAGTGAAATGAAAACTTAGAAGCCAATATTGAGTTTATGTATGGTTCTTGATCTTTTTGTCTTATGCTGCAGGGGTTCGAATATTTGTATTTCATATTGTTCAGACAGAGGAAAGGTGGATCATCAATCAGGATATAGAGTTTCCTAGGACATAATTCGACAATTCTAAAGATAGATTTGCAAACAAAAGACTGAGTATATATCATCATGTTATCCGATGTCACCAAAACATAAAGTTTGTGCAGCAATCACGTCTTCTATAGGCAGATGATTAAAAAAAAAGAAGACAAAGCTAACGGTGAAAATAATTATCGAGTAGAAGAATTTTTTAAAAGAATGAGATTAACTAAATAACTTTTTTTTTAAAACTAAATAAATAGTTTTTTTGTTTTGTTTTGTTTTGTTTTGTTTTGTTTTGTTTTGTTTTGTTTTGGAAGCTGAATCAATTAGCAGAACTTTAAATTCTAGAAACAAATAATGGGTTTGGGCTATAGATTTAAGAAAGGTAATGGGGAAGCCTCTTTTGTCAGCTTTTGATTCTTCAAACGAAGTTTCTTTTTCTCCATTTCGGTCTTCGCCTTCAAACACGCACAGTTTAGGGTTCCACAAGTCTATTCGGATCAGAGCCTTTTTCACGAGCTGATCAATACAACAACCAATCATGTCTAGGCAGATTACAAGGCTTCTCGGATCTCTCTCATCAAACGCTCGCCGTTGCTCAATCGGCGTCTCGGAGATCTCTCCGTCATGCCAGTCTCTCACTCCGTTGACCCAATCTCGCTCCTTCGCATCGGATCCTCATCCTCCCGCTGCCGTCTTCGTCGACAAAAACACCAGAGTCATGTGCCAAGGCATCACCGGAAAGAACGGGACTTTCCACACCGAGCAAGCCATTGAGTACGGCACCAATATGGTAAAAATTCAATTTAGATCCTGATGATAAAGTTTGGTTCTTTTCTTTCTTCTTCTGCCTTGTTGATGGTTTTGGTGTTAAAGCTAGTGGCTTTGCTTGATTTAGTGTTGTGTGTGTGTTGTATTAAGGTGGCAGGAGTGACACCAAAGAAGGGTGGAACGGAACACTTGGGTCTCCCTGTTTTCAACTCTGTTGCTGAAGCAAAAGCTGAGACCAAAGCCAATGCTTCTGTGATTTACGTTCCTGCTCCTTTCGCTGCTGCCGCCATTATGGAGGGTATACAAGCTGAGTTGGATCTTGTTGTCTGCATCACCGAAGGAATCCCTCAACATGACATGGTAATATTACCATCATCATGATGACTTTGATGTGCATACTCTTGTAACTTGTGATGATTGTTTTCTTTAGGTACGTGTAAAGCATGCTCTTAACAGTCAGTCAAAAACTAGGCTGATTGGTCCAAACTGCCCTGGGATTATCAAGCCTGGTGAATGCAAGATTGGAATCATGCCGGGTTACATCCACAAGCCTGGCAAGATTGGGATTGTCTCTCGTTCTGGAACCTTGACTTATGAAGCTGTAAGCTCTCTTTATTTATATAATAAAGGCCTTATTTTCGTTAGGATTTTCTAAGTGTTGCTTTCGTTTTCAACTTTCATGCAGGTTTTCCAAACAACTGCGGTTGGTCTAGGCCAATCTACTTGTGTAGGAATTGGTGGGGATCCTTTTAATGGGACCAACTTTGTAGACTGCTTGGAGAAGTTCTTTGTTGATCCTCAAACAGAAGGTAATCTTCTTGAAGTCTGGTTTATTTATCTTAGATAGATGAACCGTGGAAGTCAATTAGTAGGAACGACAACATATACCATTTAGAATGCTAGCTATTCTTGTCTTAGAAGGCTTCGATTCCTTTAGTTCATCTATATTCTTAGTGTAGAAAGATCTTCCATTCCCTGAAAGATGGAAAGCTAAGAAGAGACAGATGACTGTTTCAGGTATTGTTCTCATCGGAGAAATCGGAGGCACTGCAGAAGAAGATGCTGCAGCTTTGATAAAGGTATAATACATATAACTAACCAACTTGGGAATCTATTTTGACGTGGTCCATCTCTGTATTGGCATTCTTAAAAAAAAAAGAAATCTAAACTTTTGTTTTTGGTGATTATAAACAGGCAAGTGGTACTGAGAAGCCTGTTGTTGCTTTTATTGCTGGACTCACTGCACCGCCTGGTCGTCGTATGGGGCATGCAGGAGGTATTTTCATTTGCAAGCCCTGGATCTATTACTTTTGGTTCGTTGCTCTCATTTGCTTGTCTGTTTTTTTGTTTGTTGCAGCTATTGTTTCTGGTGGCAAAGGTACGGCTCAGGACAAGATTAAGAGTCTAAATGATGCAGGAGTGAAGGTTGTTGAGTCTCCGGCTAAGATAGGAGCGGCGATGTATGATCTCTTTAAAGAAAGAGGTCTTTTGAAGCAGTGAAGTGAATTTTCACTAGCTCACGTTATTTTCCTTCATCTTGAAACCTTCAAGAAAAAAACAAAAGAAATACCGTGATTCCTCGCACTCTTTTGGGGTTGTTTTTTTTCTAAATCGATATTTTTTTTTCCCCAATTAAAGAGTGATAATCACAAGACTTGACAATGAGAAGATTTGCGATTTTTATTCACATGCTCGACTGAATAAATCGAATTTGCATAACTTCCTTCTAATCGAGTCCAATCTTAATTAAATGTATATCTTGCGTTGCAAGGAAAAGATTGGAGCACTGTTTCTCTAAATTTACTTAGACTCATAGTACACAGCCCGTATTCATAGTTCAGTATCATCTGATCAAGAACAAACACAATAACAGTCTTCACTGCAGTCATTGTCAACACTGAGATTATTATTTTCAGTTTAATTCGCTGATATGTATGTGTATGAATTTTATCTACTAGAAATCAAATCAAAATTTTTTAAAAAATATTTCAAGGGAAATGTAATTAAAGTGTAGTCTTATGACTAAAACTCTTACAACATGTGTTCTTTTTAATTGGCTGGAGTAAAGATAAAATAATTATCTTCTTTAGCTCTTTATCCATTCATCATACAAATAACACAGGTTCATATATTAATCATACAAACGTAGGCAATACCGTAACATAGGCAGCAGTAATAGTTAAACGCACATGCATATATATATTTTTGTTTGACAAAAAATTAGGATGTTTTCCCCTTATTTCTGAAGGCCCATATTATTTTTCATCTGGAATTGATCTTTTAGGCCCATTTATATTAATTAAAGCCCTGCGCGAAGCTAGTCAAATTTTCAGCAAAGACGGAAGATAAAGCGATCCTCTGAATCCTAAACACGAGATGACATGGATTATTCTGATTGGTGGAGTAGACAGAAAATCTAAGAAGGCAACTTGAACCGAAAAAAAGTTAGAAAATAAAAAATCTGTGTATGAAACACGAGTTGATTCTCTTTTGGCAGAAGCGTTACTTTCTCGTATTTTTGTCCACAACCTAAAATATTTTTACTTTTTAAATGAGAATGGGCTCCAGCTGTTTAACACATTTGACAATTGTCAAATGATTCGTACACCTATGTAAGTTAATAATATTCATTCTTAGTAATTGGGTGATCATTAGCAATTATAGATGATGAATATTGACAACTAGTGAGGATCATACTATTTTACCATCATGATTGCATGGCCTAACACAGCTAGACATTTACCAAATACCAATAACTAAGTCGTTATGGCTGTATGATCATAACTTCTTTTTTTGATAAAGGATTCATAATCATAAGAATCATTACACAGATTAACATGATAGATGATAGTATAGTAGTACATAATGTGAATGATACAAAAATCTTCCGTCCATTAATGTTAAATCATAAAGAAAGTAGAGAAATTATTGTCGTGACATAATAAAAAAAAAAAGATCTCGACGCAACGACATATCACAATCGGGGGTATCTCTCTCCCAGGTGGACACTACTACTTTTCTTTTGTAGTCACGCTCCAAATGGAATTTATTATTTTAAAACTCCATGATGGTTAAACGAAGTGTGATTATTCATCATTCAAATACGTAAATTAGCGTCAGAAAGTACGTAATTGTCACCTAATGACCCTTAAGTACTCGCGATTAAGCTTCGGCTAAATATATGGGCCCACATTCTAAACCCAAAAACTCAAATTCTATTGCCGTACCATGGTCCACACGCTGCAGTCAACACCGGGGTCAAGCGCGTGAGCTCAAACGCATACGGACAAAATAATTTTTAAAACCCTAGCTAGCATAAGTGAGCTGTGTGGGACCCACACAACCATGTGCCCCCCCCCTTCCCTACTCTCTCTAAAAATCATTCTTCTTCTCGCGGCCCCTCTTAATTCTTCTTATCGAAACAGAGAATTCCCCCACATAACGGAAACTCCCAGCTCCACCGACACACTCTCCATGTCGAACGACGACGGAACAGTGACGACCAACGGCGCCATAGTCGAACACAGCAAAGGAACTCTCAACGCCGTCAAGAAACCGCCGGCTAAGGACCGGCACAGCAAAGTCGACGGTAGAGGGAGGCGGATTCGCATGCCGATCATATGCGCGGCTCGGGTTTTCCAGCTGACGAGGGAGTTGGGTCACAAATCAGACGGCCAGACCATCGAGTGGCTCCTCCGTCAGGCCGAGCCTTCTATCATAGCCGCCACGGGAACAGGCACGACTCCCGCGAGTTTCTCCTCCACCGCTTCTTCTTCTTCTTCCCCGTTCGCGCTCGGAAAGCGCGTCGTGCGAGCGGAGGAGGAAGAGTCCGGGGGCGGAGGAGGAGGTGAATTATCGGTTGGACACACGATGGGGGGTTCGGTGATGAGTGGTGGTTCTGGTGGGTTCTGGGCGGTTCCGGCGAGGCCTGATTTGGGACAAGTGTGGAGCTTTGCCGCCGGAGCTCCGCCGGAGATGTTGTTTACACAGCAGCAGCAGCAGCCAGCTACACTCTTCGTCCGACACCAGCAACAGCAGCAGCAGCAAGCTTCCGTTGAAGCTGCGATGGGTGAGGCATCAGCAGCTAGAGTCGGGAATTATCTTCCCGGTCATCATCTCAATTTGCTTGCTTCTTTGTCGGGTGGGAACACCGGGTCGGGTCGGAGAGATGAGGAGGATAACCCACGTTGAAAAAAGGTTTCATTTTGTGCTCTTTGATTAGTGCTATTTGGGGTTATGTATAGAAAACTCGTTTGTTTTATGTCACCGAAAAGTGATTAGAGACCTGTTTCTGTGTTCTTTGTGCTCAGGTATTTTTGAATTTAGAAGATACTATTGTTTGTTCGATTAGGGATTAAGAATATTTGGTCTTATAATTTGTTTCGAGAGTGATGGTGAGATGGATTTGATATTGATTGTTTACTTAAAAACGCCATAAAGAAGAGCAACAAAGGCTCTTTGTACGGTTTGTGCGTGATTTGTTTTATGGTTCTAGTCTCGGTGAGGTTGAGCCCACCGGTACTATTAAATATTTTGATCTCTCCTCACCACCAGTCAAAGGATTTTAATTTTGAATGTGTCTCGTGACTTGCATGAATGAGAAACGAAGATAATAAAAGTAGAAAACCAAAAAAAAAAAAAATCAAATATTACTCGAACAAAAGAAGATAAGTACCTGATAGAGATTGTTCTGTTTCCTGGTGTGAAACAACAACACTGATGGATCATCAGCTCGTTGAAAACATTCGCAAACCGTGATAATCGCAGCAGGTATATATATCGTTCAAGCACCTTATAAAGATTCGACTGAAGGAGCATCAAATGCCCGAAGGCGTGAGTGTATGAACCAAGTCGTGAGGTATCTGAGTTACTCCGCGTTTCTCATTTGGTCTGTCGGAACACAAGTGATGCTGTGTAATCTCGTTTCCGCGATTACTGTTGTGGTGTGGCAGTTTTTTGAGTAACATATACACATTTTCATTTTTGGTAGACACTAAAAAAAAGATGACTAGTAGCGGAAACAGAAACAGCACAACACCAGAACAAAAGAACCGGACCAAAGACGAAATAATCAACAGTAAAACAGAGTAACAACGAGACCGTCTCGGACCTAACTACCCTGGGAACGGCATGGCGGTTCTTTACAGATAGAATACCTTATGGAGGAGCACTACTCGAAGCAGCTGGGTAGGCAGAGACAGTACGTAGAGTATGCGAACAGTTTGAAAAATTTTAGTTGACTC
The DNA here is from genome assembly GCA_018703725.1 of Brassica juncea. Classification (NCBI taxonomy): domain Eukaryota; kingdom Viridiplantae; phylum Streptophyta; class Magnoliopsida; order Brassicales; family Brassicaceae; genus Brassica; species Brassica juncea. The sequence goes on along the minus strand of CM031936.1, from coordinate 57,658,496 downwards.
TACTTCGTTTAGCAGCTTTGGGATAAATAACCGCCAACCACCACATACAATCCGGTTTAATTTGGTCCGGTTTAATTTCATAATTCATCCCATTAATTTATTTTTCCCCGTAAAACCCTACTATAAAAAAAAGCTACGCCGCGTCTCTAGAGAGTTCTTACGGGCGGACAAAAAAGAAAAGAGAGAGAGAGTTCTAACTGATAACGTCAATGGCGGATGTGGAGGAGCTTCAGCACGAGAACCAGAATCTCGAGAAACAGGCGAGGCACAAAGGTAAACACGACAAGCCGAAGCCGTGGGACGATGACCCAAACATCGACCGTTGGAAAGTCGAAAAGTTCGATCCGGAGTGGAACCCGACGGGCATGCTCGAAGTCAGCTCGTTCTCCACACTGTTTCCTCAGTACAGAGAGAAGTATCTCCAGGATTCCTGGCCCCAAATCGAATCCGCTCTCAAACAATACGGCGTCGCCTGCAAACTCAACCTGGTGAATTTTTTTAATTTTTTTTTTTGTTAATTTGGCCATTTTTTTAAAGAGTTTTTGTTTAATCTGTTTGGGGCTTTGGTGATTGCAATGGTAGGTCGAAGGATCTATGACTGTTTCGACGACGAGGAAGACGAGAGATCCTTATATCATTGTTAAAGCTAGGGATTTGATTAAGCTTCTTTCGAGAAGTGTTCCTGCTCCTCAGGTGACACACTTAGCTAGAATCTAAATACTCTTATATCTTCTGTACTAGAGATTATGGAGAAAAGTCTGTAACTTGTCTCTGTTTAGTGGACTTTGACACAGTGCTTATATTCTGTGTAATCAGAAGTCTTATTGGATTTTCTTAATAATTACATTTACAGGCAATCAAGATTCTGGAAGATGAAGTGCAATGTGATATCATCAAGATTGGAAACTTGGTTCGGAATAAGGTACAAAGTTGAATCTTAGTCTCAGGGATTGTTACGAGACAGATACGAGAGACCAAGTATAGTAACCTGGCTTGGATTGTTACTCGGTGCATATCTAAAGTTAATTGATGGCACTAACTCTAGTATAAACATGGAACACTTGACGATTTCCTGTTAAGTTACTTCAGCATTGTGGTGAAAAGTGTAATTTCAGTATTCATCTGGCATGCACTGTCAACGGATCCTAATATGAGACTGTCTTTTCAGGAAAGATTTGTGAAAAGAAGGCAGCGGCTTGTGGGTCCTAATTCTTCTACCTTGAAGGTGCGTAACTTGTCTGGTTCTGAGTCCTATTTAGGGATAGTCTTCTTGATGCTAGTAGTGGAATGCTTAAGAAGCTGTGTATAACTATTGTGTTCTTATGTTGACTCCTGAATACTTGCCGAACACTTTCTGTTTGGGTTTGAGAGGCTTAATGATTTTGGTTGCTTGCAGGCGATGGAGATATTAACCGACTGTTACATTCTAGTTCAGGTAATTATGTGCTTCCTTTGCAAGTGCCTCGCTTGTTTGATAACTTTCTCTTTGTGGTTTTTGATATTCTCTTGGTTCCTTGGGGTTATTCTGCATCTAACAGGGAAGTACTGTAGCCGCAATGGGTTCTTTTAAAGGTCTCAAACAAGTCCGAAGGGTTGTGGAACAGTGCATGCGTAATGAAATACATCCTGTATACCAGATAAAGGTGTGAATGAAATGTTTCTCCGTTATTGTTTGTTCTTGTGCTTCACTTATACTCTCTTGTCTTATAAGTTTTTCTATTTGGACTATATGTCAAATTTGTTCATATGCTTCCACACTTGGCTATGCAGAATCTCATGATGAGAAGGGAACTAGCAAAGGATCCAGCGCTTGCATCGGAAAGCTGGGATAGGTTTCTTCCTAAGTTCAAGAAGTACGGGCCTTCTTTCTTACTAATATTGACCATTAAATCGGGTGACATTGCATTAACTCTTGAGCCCATGGGTATATTTCATATTTTGATTCCTCAGGACAAATGTTCAGCAAAAGAAGCCCAAAAACAAGGAGAAGAAGGAATACACACCATTCCCTCCTCCTCAGCCGCCTAGCAAGGCAAGAATTTCTTGTTTCAGCTTTTGATGATTGTGGCCGTGGCCATCACCTTTTGGTTTATTTTTCCTTTAGTTGTTCTCAGGTTATGTTAATGCATAGTTTTGACATTTGTTGTGTGATTATTTTTCAGGTTGATATGCAATTGGAGTCTGGAGAATACTTCATGAGTAACGAAAAGAAGTCTGCGAAGAAGTGGCAGGAGAAGCAAGAGAAACAGACAGAGAAGAGTACAGAGAAGAAAAGAAAGAGAGATGACTCGTTCGTCCCACCTGAGGTCTCTCTTCTGTTTTTTTTTGGTGTCATATTATTGAAATCATTTCTTTTTTTTTTTGAACAACTAATCTCTCTAACACTACTCCTTGGACTGGTTATTACAGGAACCTGTGCAGAGCAGCAACAAATCTGAGGAAGGGAAGAAAGATCTAACGGAGTTAACAAAATCCATAAAGGTAAGGAAATTTGTTTATCTTAATGTTCTGTTCAAGGGGGAACTGGCACTGAGTTGTTTGTTGTTGTTGATGATTTGTGGTATTGGCAGTGCAAGACAAAAGAGTTGAAGAAGCAGAGGAAAACACAAGAGAAAGTGAACGCAGAGGAGTATATTGCTGTTGCGCCTAATGATAAATCTTCCAAGAAGAAATCTAAAGTCATCAGAGATTAATCTTAAAACATGTTTTCTTGAATTTTTAATGACATCACCATCTTCAAAACTATACAAAAAACAAACTAGTTCAATCTTATTTTGATATATCTGCGTGTGATGTATGAGAGACTATCTTAAAACATGTTTGCTTGAATTTTTCACATCACCATCTTCAAAACTCTACAAAAAACGAACAAGTTCAATCTTATTTGATGAATCCGTGTGTGTCTGTCAGATGTATGTAATTATTTAATCTCTGTAAATTATATCTGTTTAGTTTGATCTGATTGTGGATTTGGGTAGATGACTCCGATCTATTTAGATCCTTCAATTATCTGAATTGGCGTAAAGTTTCTTAATTATGTGTTGATGTTATGTTTTTTTTTTTGGTTCTCCGTAGGGTTTCGACATAGAGGGTATCAGTGGAACCGGATTGATACCTTTTAACTGTGAAGGTCTCTCAACCTTTACACATCCATATCGTCCTTTGGTCAACCGTTATGCTAAATTGGGTCTTCATCGCTACAATATGAAGCAGGTATGTATTAATTAGTCCTTTTTTTAACTTTTAGTTGTTCAAAAATTTGTTTTTCAGGGTACAAACTTTGAGCTACATGCTCTAATCAAATTCAACATGGTGAGCCGTGGTGCTTGTTCTTTCCTCATAACCTTGGCTGCAGGCGACACTGTTACCCGTGGTCCCATGCAAATTTTTCAGGTTCGGGTTGCTGAAAACCGATTTGGACTTTTGGATGCGACTTGCACTATTGCTAGAATTAAAGGTAACTAAGATTGATTGAATTGTTTTTCCTTGTTCTTAACTAAGAGTGATTGATTGTTGCATTGTTTTCTTCGCTTTTTTTAATAAATACAAGTTGAGTGTAAGTATTCATTAATCTCATTTACTGATTAAATAATATTTCATAGGAGAGACTACCAATGGATTTTGCCTTCCACAGTCGGTTTATGGTATCCCTGATTGCCCCCACATGATGGTGTTTTGGATGATTTAAAATAGCGCCTCAGAGCACGAGGCGAGGAAGAGGTCAATCTCGCCTCTAGCTATAGCGATCGCCTAGGCTCGCCTTGAGGATTTGACGCGCCACCTGCACAATACAAATAAAGATTAGTAGTTATCTGTTCATATTTATACATTCATGTTTATCCTAAAACATTAAAATTAAAAATAATCATATCTGTATAAAACTAAACATAAAACACACAATTAAACTTTAAAATCTTATAGAAAAAAAAAAAAACTGAATCCAAAAAACGTCATCATAAAACTCATAAACAAACAGAAACAAACAGAACTTCAGTCTTCAAAACAAAGTCATAAAAATAAACTCAGAAACAAAATAAACTCAGAAACAAACTTCAAATCTGAAAGTCCAACTCTTGAAAGTCCTCGTACTGATCCTCTTCCGCAAAATGTTAAGTCAGTAAATTAGATTTTAGGTTAATATTTTTTTCGAAACATAAAAAGAAACTAAATATTTTATATTAATCATAATTGCTTGTTTTAAGTAGGCAAATAAATTAGAAATAATAATCTTACCTTTAACTACAGAAAGCGTTGAGGCGTTGAGGCCTGAGGCTTGCAAAGGCGTGAAGAGGCGTGCGCCTCATGAATTAGCCTCGCCTCAGGTCCTCAAGGCGAGAAACCCAGTTTTGACCTCGCCTCACGCCTAGGCTCGCCTAGGCGTCGCTATTTTAAACACAATAGCGAACGGTTTTGCTCGGTAAAAATTGTTTCCCCTCATCGTCACTTTTGTTTTGCTTATGATCAAATAAGAAACAGTGTAAAAATATGTCTTTGTTAATCATGCAGGTGGACATATCAAAGTTGAGGAGCAATTCCTGGATTCGTTTGTACCTGGAGCTTACGGTTTATACAAATGATCGGATGATTTCAGATGTAAGTATTCTTTTTTGCATATCAATGCACTTATTTTATGACTGTTGTTAGTATTTATTAACATGAAGCTTTTGTGTTTTTAAAATTGCTGTTGTTTTTGCAGGAGGATCTATCTAAGTTGGAGATTATGAAAGTGGCTATAGAAACTACCAATGATGAGCCTCCGCTCAAGGCTAAGAGTTCAGTCCTCTACATAGCTTTTAAGGGATTGGCTAGGAATGGTTCCGGTGAGCAACTTGAACGCAGAGCTATCATTAAAAGTGTCTTTGATGAGCAAACAGGATCCTTGTCTCTCATGGGTGATTTGTGCCATAGACAAGACGATGTGACTTTTATGAGTGTGGAAGAAATGCATTATCGTTTTCGCCAAAGCTTAGGCGCCGTTTAGGCTTACTATGTTGATCAGATTAAATGCTATGTGGATCATATTAAGTAACAATATAGCAGTTGACACTATTTTCCTATGCGTTTAAAACTTCTGGAGACGTATATGGTCCGGCTCTGTCATAGTTACTCACGTATTTGGACTTATATCATTCAATGTCCAAATCATGTTTCTAGACCGCTAAAACTTTGAGGTTGGTCTTCACCTTCTTTGCTTTCGAAATTCTAGATAGTCTGTTCTTTAGTTCTGTATACTATTTGTCCTTATTCGCACACGATTCACATTCCAATATCAGGTTTTTAGTGTGATACGAGAAAGGGATAAGATGTTGAATATTCAAATACAAATAGAGTTCATGTGGACATAATTGATATACCATATGTGTATCAAAAAAGTGTTTAATTAGTCTAAGTAAATGGGTGAGTGACAGCAAAAAGAAAAAGCCAAAGTAAACGGGACATTACCTTTAGTAATTTGATATATAGTTTTACAGAAAATTTAACTATATCAGATTATATATGAAAGTTATGATGTTTTATAAACTAAGATACAAGTTTTTGTACATGATGGTTAAACACTTGTAAACTCATCAATTTAGAGTATTTACAAAATTAAATTACACACGGATATTGAATATGCAGGACCGGGTCCGGGTTGCTCATCCATCGGTAGCTTATGGAGAAGCCCACAATTGTAAGTTTGTTTTTTTTTCTATTAAGAAGGCAAACATACCTGTTTGGGCATGAGCTCTCTACTGAAGTCTATGGCGTTTTAAAGTCTTGTTTTTATAGCTTGTTTGATCATAAATTCATTTTGAGCCTTGCGCTAGGTGTAGATGGAAGAAAAGGCTCCAAGTTTACGTGAAGATCAGACTAGAAACGTTTTGCTTGCTAACTTCCTCTCCTGCTTCATTTCTTTTTAACTGATTGTAAACTTTTGATGCCTGAACCTTTTAGTGGCTTGAAAGAGAAATGGTATTGTTAGATAGGTGTATAGAGCAACTGAGAAGGGATGGCGAAGAGAATATCCTTTTATATGAGGATGTGTTTTGTTCTCCTATTGTTTTTTTTTTCTCATAGTATTTCCATATACAGTAAGTGTATTGCCTTATGTATAACGTTAAGGGTTTTACTTGTAACTATATATACTCGTCTGAGACAAGCTTTAGGTTTTCTGAGTCACCGTCTCTGTTTTCTCTGCAAATCTGCAGTTTTCACTCTCTTCTCAAGTTGTTTGGTTCGTTCTTGTGTGTCAGATTTCCTCGTAACTTCCGTTTCTCTGTGGTTCGTGTTCTGTTCTATCATCATCAATGGTGACTGGTAAACAAATTTCTGTTGCAAGAAAGTCACACGCCGAGGTTGGTCGGGACGTGACTATTCTGTCTGATTACTACCTGCCTGCGTGTGCTGATCCTGGTCAGTTAATTTGTACGGTGTTACTCACTGGTCCAAATTACGAACATTGGGCCAAGTATATGCGCAACGCTCTCAAAGCCAAAAAAAACAAGTTAGGTTTCATCGATGGTTTGGTAACAAGGCCAAGTTCTGGTGGAGAAGAGATAAAGCTTTGGAGTGTTGTGAATTCTATGCTTGTAGCTTGGATTCTTAACACAATTATGAACTCAAAACAAATCTGGCCACATTGAAACAGGATGCATATTCAGTTCAATACTACTTTTGGAGGTTTGAAGCTGCTGTGGGATGATCTGGATGATTTTGAGCCGGTTCCGGTGTGCTGCTGTTGTGGTGGTCAGAGTAGTTGTGCTTTTCTCATGGGTTTGGATGGCGCTCGATTTGGGACCACTCGTTCCAATATCCTCTGTATGACTCCTCCTCCTCCGTCACTTGACAGTGCATTCTCCATGGTCTTACAAGAGGAACGTCATCAACATGTTGCGAGAGTTTCTGAATTCTGATACTCTCAGATGAGTGGACCTCCTCCTAACCGTGGTGGTCACAATGTTTTCACTTGCACCTATTGTGGTCGTATTGGTAATGAAGAGAAGACATGCTATCAACTTCATGGGTTTCCATCAGATTCTGGACGGGGACGTGGTGGCAGAGGACGTGGGAGTAACAATGGTCGTGGTGGTGGCAGAGCAAATGGCCTTCATGGAAATGTAGAGCAGCCAGCAAATGGCATCATTGGAGAACAAACACCGACTAAAGAGTCTGAGCTTCAGTCAAGCATACCAGTAATCATTAATCATAACAACAACAACGGATCTCGAGATCAACCAAAAAACCCATCAGAGATAATAGAGCTGAGCGATGATGACGGAGAGACTCTAGACCCTAGGGTGGTTGAACATGTTCATCAGGTTATGTCTTATGATAAAGAGAAAGCATACTGGTTATACAGAGATCCTCATGGTTATATACATGGACCTTTCTCTCTCACACAACTCAAAGCTTGGAACGACGCAGGGTACTTCAACAAAGACTTCAAGGTCTGGATGATGGGACAAAGCCCGGAATCTGCTGTTTTACTAACCGATGTTACATCTTCGAGTTTTTAGCTTAATGGGATTAGTTGAAAGACTAGATTCAGATTATTCTCTTTTACATTGCATTAAGGTTCTTCTGCTCCTCCTTTTTTAATTAAACACTAATGGGATTAGTTGAAAGACTAGATTCAGATTGTTCTCTTTTAAATTGTATTAAGGTTTTCTGCTCCTCCTTTTTTAATTAAACAGCAAATAAAGAAAAAAAAGGGTGTGAAGCTTACCAACCATTGTGAGATGAACACGAGTTTGTTTTTATCAAAATCATTGTTTTTTGAATAATCTTGTCCTATATTTATAATGAATCTTGTTGGCAATAATAATTAAAAAAACAATTAAAAGTATGAAAGAAAAATAAGAGATGTCTCTTATTTAGAAGATGTAAAAGACATCTTCTAACTTAGTATCTTATTTTTCTTCCACTTATCTTTTTGTGATTGTTTTATTTTATTTTATTTAAATAAATTTTAATTATATAATTATTTTATTAATAAAAGTTATATAAGAGACTCTATTGTGGATATACACCATTGAATATGCTCTAAGCCTGAAACACAAACAGAAGACTTATGGAAAATTAAAGTCAAATGTTTGTGAGAAGTAAGTTGGAATGACTTCCTCTGAGAATAACTTTGTAAAAAAGAAGATAATATTTATCATACTATATAGGGAAAATCCCATGAAATGTATTGTATTTTTTTCTTATACTGTCGAGTGAAGAAGAATACGACCTTGACTAGTTGATTAAGGTTACTAAAATTACAAAAGTTGCGATTTTAAAAGAATTTAGAAGTTACTATAAATTGCAGAAATTACAAATATAAAAAAGAGTCTGGTATGACAATAAAAAAATGAATGAGTGCTGGATATTGAATATTTGTAGTGTAATAAAATACTGTTAAAGAGAGAAAAAACAAGTTTAATAATTAGAAATAACACAAAAGAAACCCAATTTCTCTGAGGTCACAACTCGAAAAAACTCTGAGAGAGCTTGCTCGCTCGCTCCCTCGAAGAAGAAGAAGAAGGAAAGGAAGAAGGAAGAAGCTTTTATAAAATAAAATAAAAAATTCATTTTCGTATGATTCGTGACTCATCCTCATCTTACCATTCCGTTTTCAATTTCTTATCTTTTTTTTTTTGTTTTCTAATTTAATATCTCTGTTGAAATCTGTAGAGCTAAATGTTGATTGGTTAGATGAGAATTTGAGAGAGTAGCGCCGGAGATTGCTCAGTTTCTCGTTCGATTTGAGGATGGACAACGGGCATGACGAAGAAAGACTTGCAGAGAGGTTCTCAGGTGGGGTGGGTCTCAGAGAATCTTCTGATGAAAACGAGGTTAAAAACGATAGCTTGTTTCAGGTCATCAAAGCTGTTGAAGCTGCAGAAGCCACAATCAAGCAGCAGGTCTCTCTCTCTCTCTCTCTGTATATCTGAAATTGTACTACTTCCATAATCAGGTTTTTGTGTAACTTTACTTAGGGCATAGAAAAAACAATTGCAGTATTGAGTTACTACTATAACTAATGTTAGGGAGTGTGTTTTGGATTTCTAGATCCGTTTTTATTAACTGCTCGTCTCCTTTTGCATTTACTGCTTGCATAATGGGGTGGTTTCGATCTGAATATACTTACTTTAAAGGAATGATTTTGACAGACACCAGATTGTTTTTTTTTTTTTGAGCGTCTTGTTTTGTATATTACTCTGATTAGGTCGAGGAGAATAACCTCTTGAAGTCTGAACTTCAGAGAAGATATCTGGAGCTTGCCAAATATGTAAGTAACTTGATTTTGCATATAAGTATCTCTTCATGGTCCCTAGTGAGTCTATGTTATGTGTAAAGGTGTTCTGACCAGATTTTGGAAACTCTGTGTGTTTGTTTTTGTTCTCTATCTTTCTTAGAAATCAGGAGAATCCTCGCCCCAAGCATCTTATCTAGGAGATCACTCCAATGCTACCACCGCTGCGTCTTCCCCGTTGCATCAGTCAGTTGATCGGAGGAAGAGCATGATCAGTGCTCCAGGTGCTGGTTCATCAGGTATGCTAGTTGTTCACCAGACTATGCATCAAAATGAAGAGGAAGCTACTGTGAGTAATCGTTTTGAAGACCATTCTGATGGAACCATGACTAATGGCATCGTGAGAGGAGCTGTAGGTGGTGGGGGAGCCTCTCAGTTGTCTTCTACGCCGTCTACAATATCACTATCTCCTATGAGGTACTTAATCTCTAACTAATCTCATGGCTCAGTCATATTTGCATCAATCAGTATCTGATCTTCCTTTGTTAGACGGCTTTTGGAAGGAGAACGTGACTCCCACATCATTTCGTCTACTCATGAGTTGATGCAAGTAGGTGAAGTAAACAATTCGGGGAGTGCATGGAAGCAGGTCTAATTCACTCTTACTAAGTCTTGTTTTTCGTTTCTAGTGAATGTTTCCCTGACTATGCAAGTTTCCAGGAGCTTATTCACAAGGCCAACGAACAGGAACAAGAGATTGTGCGGTTAAGAAAATATCTTGCTGATTATGCTGTCAAGGTGAATGTCTAGTTTTTTTTTTAGGTATGCTTGGTTTACTTATGCTACATTGTCTGACTAACCTTTTGGCCTGCTTTTAGGAAGCTCAAACACGCAATGAGAAATATGTTTTGGAAAAGCGTATCGCGCACATGCGATTGGTTAGTTTTTTTTCCTATTTAGTACACAATTTGTGTATCTTTCTCGTCTCGACTTTAATTTCTTGTTCATTTATCCTTCTTGTTGTGTCAGGCATTTGATCAACAACAACAGGACCTTGTTGATGCTGCATCAAAAGCTCTCTCTTATAGACAAGAGATTATTGAGGAAAACATTCGGCTGACATATGCCTTACAGGTATTATCATCTTATATCTTGGGATATGCGGCAATAATTTTGTGTTGATCTTTGTTTCTATTCTATCTCAAAGTTGGATCTGTCTTTACCACCTCACTTTCATTAGTACATCTAAATGGCAAAGGACTTTTTCTCTCTATCAGGCTGCAGAACAGGAGAGATCTACATTTGTATCGTACTTGTTGCCTCTTCTATCTGAATATTCGCTGCATCCACAGATCTCTGATTCTCAGTCTATTGTTAGCAATGTGAAGGTTAGCTCCAAAATCTTAAGTTTTATCTTGTGTTAGTCGTTTTGTTTTGCCCTTCAGATCTCCTTGATCGCCTGTCTTAGAAAACTATTTAGTTTGGTGGTTGCCGTGCTTGAAATTCATAAAAGTAAAAACAATAGAAAAGAGTTGATAGATGCCTTGTGATTGATGTTTACATCTATCTTCATTCGTATTCAGGTTCTGTTTAGGCATCTGCAGGAAAAGCTTCTTTTTACTGAGGTATGATATGCGGGTATGAGATTTGCCGACAACAAATTTCAGCGTTTTTAACAGTTTACTATTGATGCTGGAGCTATTACATACTGATTTATACTAAGTTGATTCGTTCTACTCCTTTCCCTTGTCTGATACTAGACAAAGCTAAAGGAGACAGAGTACCAATTAGCACCGTGGCAGTCAGATGTAAACCACTCAAATGCTTCGCCTTTGTCACCATATCCTGTGGGTGTGAGTTTGAGATACTCAGTAAGTTCATTTTTCCACTGCGTAATATTGATGTGCTTAAGTGACTTGAATACAAAATTCATTCGTTTGTTTCTATCAGACAGAACCAGAACAGTATCACCAAGACGGGCGTGGTGTACCAGCTGCGAGTAATTACCATCTTGATGGTCCTGAGAGGTATTAATGCACTTGATTTTCTGTTGATTCCCGGACACCTGATATAGTAGTGATTCTTTATGAATGCGAAAGTAAGGAATATAAAGATAATGCTGAAAACAATGAATATTGTGATTTTTTGGGTAATGGACCAGGCTAAGCTATTTGTAGTAGTTATTGGTAGATTAGTGCTTCTGATTGCAATATTGAAATTATTTTGATGATCAAATGTGTCTTTTGTTCCAGTAGATCACCAGCCTTTCAGATGCCTGTGCAACCAGCTTTTAATCAAGATGAATCTCATGGACCAAATAACCGTGTTCAGTTTCGTGAGCCTCTCAGCAATACATTTATGGACGATCCATATGCAGAAGTACAAGCAGATACAAATCAAACTTTGGAAAATGCGAATTATGCAGCTGAGTTTGATGATCCAAGCCCCTCAAATTACCCCAATTTGACCCCAGTTCTTGAAGAACCATCTTCATCTTTTTCTGAGGGTAATGTCTAATAATAATAGTTGCATATAGCCAATTCCATCGCAGTCTTTCACTTTGTCTTAAAATGTTGTGATCACTCCTTGCAGCTGCGGATGATGATCCGTTGCCAGGGATAGCAGAGCTACAGATATCAGGAGAACCTTTTCCTGGACGAGAGCTTCTGGCTTCTGGTAACTCCATCAATGGAACGACAAAATGTAATTTTGAGGTGCAGGCTAAATAGAAATCTTTATTACTTATCGGGGCTTCTGTCAAATCGCATTTTAAATATCTTCTTCCCTTCTTGAAAATTTCAGTGGGTGCGGCATCTGGAAGATGGATCAGTGAATTACATTGACGGTACAAATTTTCCCCTACAACTTTTTCTATAAGATTATAGTTCGTTTTTCATACAATTGAACATGGCGATAAGAGAGCTTAACTGTTGACAATATCCAAACATAGGAGCAAAGAGGCCAAATTATCTTGTTACTGCCGATGATGTTGACCTATATCTTGCTATTGAAGTTCACCCCTTGGACGACAGGAATCGCAAGGTTTGTTTTCTTATATATATTTTCTGATGAATGAGGTTTACTTCAAAAACTTCCATTTTACTTGATCAACCATTAGTTTAAATATGTTTGTGGACTTTATTTAATCTGCTAGATCCTAGAACTATTTTGTTACCTGACTGGTTCAGTTTTACATGTGATTTATGCGATTCATTTTTTTTCCTTTACTGTGATTCTAGGGGGAGCTTGTGAAGGTCTTTGCCAACGAGAATTGCAAGATTACATGTCGTAAGTTTATGCTTTTGACTTAGAAAATTTTGGTCGCTCATATTCTTAACAAACATCAAATCCATAATTAACTTCAATTCGAGAAGCACTACTATGAAACCTGTTTTTGTTTTGACCTTCAAGAGTGAAAGAAATTATAGCTACAGGACTTGTCCGTTTACAATTTAGTTTTGGTTTCTCATGTCTGTTTTTTTTTGGTTTGTTCCATAACTCATTTCTAGCTTCTTCTTTAAGCTCAGTTTGCTGTTATTATTCTTAGATAGTGTCGGGATCATTACACCAAATTCTAGAGCTGTCTGGTAATTGTATTCCTTTTTTATTTACACAGACCCAGAGATGCAGAGCCATATAGAAAAGAATCTTCATAACAGCCATGCATCGTTCAAGGTTTCTTATGCGGTAGCCAGTTCTCGTATTTCATCTTCTACAATTTTTACGTGTTCTTAGGCTTCGTTAGAATGTTCCTTCATATACCTTTATTTCCTCTTTTTACTATGTGATCTCTCTTTTGAAACAGATTGGTTATATGGATATATGGGAAGCAGCTACTCTGTCTATCAAGAAAGAAGGCTACAGCATCAAACCTAATAACGATCCTGTAATTACAGAAAAGTTCTCCTCTTCTACCGTTGTAAGAGTCTTTCCTTGTGTCCTTGTGTGTTCCTTTTTACTTACAAATTTAATCTTGGCTACATATGTACTGAAGGTAACTAGGTGTGAAGAATGAACTAATGCTATAATCTTTCTATACTTCTTTTAGGTTGGGATTCCCTTTGAACAGCCTGCGGATTTTGTGATTATTGGTGCTGATGGCGTGGAGCATCTCTTTCGGGTGGATAATGATGCTACGGATCTCAGCTGGTAAGTAATATTTATCTTTATTCACATCGTGTAAATGCAGAAATTAAGCAGCCAATCTTCTGTATTTTGTATTTGGCAGCTCAAGAGACACAATTGTGCTCACCCTCAGATTATTTATTAAGAAGGTAATGTCTCTGGCAGTTAAATTAGTTTGTCGTAAGGGAAACTCATCATACAAAGATTAGCTTTTTTGATTGGTTGATCATTTGTTTATTTATTTATTTTTGTTGCAGGCTCTGCAGAGAAAGAAGGGCAAGAAGAAAGGATTCTTGTTTAACAAATGAGTTTTTGGTAAATAAAAAAATTTGTTTGCTCTTTTTCTCTGGCCTTCCCAGGTTAACAATATTAGAGATAGTCTTTGAACCATTGAGAGTTGTTAAAGTCTGATGTAGCTGATTAAAAAAAAACAATTCAATCAATTTCAGTACAGAAGAAAAAAGAGCAAAAAATAATAATGGCCCTTTGTTTTTGTTAAAACTAATATAAACAAACATAAATGAAACTCATTAGCACATTCATGTAATTACATAAACGCAACAGCAAGAATACACTGAGTAACAAATCTACCATTCTTCCCACTTGTTCATGAAGTCATCCCACATAGTAAATGCAATGGAGTCTCGTAGAGAATCAGCAATAAGCTCCCCAGGAGTAGAATCCATGTGCAGCAACTCTAGCTCTTCTTCCTCCTCTTCTCCACGAGATTCCTCCTCTGCAGCAGCATCTTTACCTTCAGCGGCAAAGAGCCAGTCGTGAACCCCGTCTTCCCTTTTAATGAAGTTATGCAGAGCACACGTCACGATCACCAGATCCCTCTGGACTTCAAAATGGTACGGAGGCGCTGATTTCAGGATTGGAAACCTGGTTTTCAGAAGGCTGAACGATCTTTGGATAACGTTGCTTACAGACATGTGCCTATGATTAAAAAGATCATGAGCGTTCTGCGGCATTTGACGTGCGCCACGGTACTCGTGGAGACCGTACCTAGCTCCCTGGTATGGAGCAATGAACCCTTCTGTGTTTGTGTAGTTTCTGTCAACAAGATAGTATTTTCCTGGCAAAAAAAAAAAGAGAGAGTCATTCATTATAGGACTTGTAGTAACAATCTCAAAGGGTTTTAAGTATGTAGAAGAAAGTTAAAAAAACCTTTGGGAGGTTGCGGGAAGTTCTGGTTTGGATCATCTAGGACTGCTCTTAAGATGCGGGAATCACTGATAGAGCCTTCCCATCCAGAGCATACAAATATAAACTCCAAATCAAAAGTGCAAGCTGCAAGCACGTTCTGTGTAAGTATGCCTTTCTTGTTCTGAAACCGTGGCTGGTCTTTTATAGGAAGGTTAGCAAGCAGCTGCAACCCATCTATAACTCCGATACAATCCTGAGTGAAAGGCCATAAACAAACCAAATTAAAGAACATTGCTGCATCACATACTTGAAAGCTAGAGTTTCTTTACCTTGAAATACGGATAAAGCCTTTTGCTACTGACTATATCCTCGTGTGTTTCCACAACCGGCGGCTGAAAAAACCCGCGTGACACCGCCTTAACCGCCTTCAGCACATTGTTGAAATGACGGCTAATGGTTTCGCAAGAAAGGTGGAACCTCTCTTGTATCACTCTGATCCGCTGATTATGACCTATAATGCTCAAGAATATAGCGACCTGCTCTTCCACCAGAACAGTGATGGTATCTCTTAGCAGTCCTTTCTCTCGAAACGTGTCGGATAGTTTGTGAAACAGACGTTTATCCATCCGAAGCACTTCCCTGCAATCTTCAACGGGTCCGAGAAGCAAGTCTTTCAGATATGTACCTCTTGTACTAGGCGAAGTTCCCGGAGGTTGGTTTACTAGACTTTGGTAGTACAAGTAACCAGCAGCTGCTGCAACTAGTTCCATTTCATCTAATTCTATGTCAAAATCGATGCTATTACTAGTGGAGGAATCTGAAAGTATAGCCAAAGGTAACCGTCAGTGTTCTGAAATATCAAAAATCAGTCTAGGCAGCGTCTAGGCGCGACAAACCGGACCTAAATCGGTCTAACTGCCCGCCTAAGCAACCCTATAAAGCCTCTACTTACCGCCTAACGATGTTTTGAACATTGGTAACAATGTAACTCCAATAATGTTACTATGATCAATGTTTCTACCAGTGACACTAACCAAATGTTTGTTTCAAAGATTGGTCAAACACCTGTTAAGTTGTCAGCGTTCTTCTTAGTCAAAGCTGCTGCTCTCATTTTGGAAGCGGCTGCGAGTTCTAGCATGGCTTCAACTATGGCAGCACCACCAGCCTTGCGGTGTCTCCTACGAGACGGTCCAGAACCACCAGAAGGTGCTGCTGTCGGAATACGCTTGTTGTGTCCATTGATGACGTGTACTTCGTCTCCAGAGCCAGATGAATGTTCATCATAATCATCATCATCACCAGACATCATTCTTCAACATGCAAAAAACCAACGGAAAGAGAATCAGACAGAAGAGAATGTGAGAACAACCTACGTGAAACTTTGTACACGACCTTAACTCTCAAAGCATCAGGTTTGAACAGGAAGCTTCGGTTCTGAGAAAATGGAGCGATTGCTAATAGCATCCAACATTAGGGATTCTAACAATTGAGTCATGTCCCTTAGTTTTGTTTTCTTTCCATTAGTCACTGAAAACTTTCAACAATTTATGTTTTTGGCGTCCTATTTTATCCGAGATCAAATTAGCCCTGATTCCAAAAAGACTTTAATTTGTCGATTTGAGATGATTAATCAAGCGGGCTAATCTTCAATATCTCACTGCCTCAGACTATTAATCAACAGTAGTTCTTAACTCGTAAGTAAATCACAGTTTTGATTCACCGTAACATAATCAACAATAACAGATGAGATTGGGAAGCAGGGGATTGATTATCTATAACCTTTTTACTAAATTAACAATCAAACCAAACCAAACCATTTAACTTGTATAAAGTTTACAAAAGAAAAGAAGAGGAAGAAGAAACACAAGACAGCTCCAAAGCAACTATAATCTCTAACAACAGATCAATAAAGAGATGAAAGCTTTTTCTTTTTTTTCTTCAGTTGGGAGCCAAGAAATGAACACGAGCAAGTGTGTACTCTTTCCCAGCAATCCAAACACCAGTCTCTGACCACTCTACATCTTCCCAATCCAGATTCTCCTCCAACACCTGTTCTCAATTCCACAACAAAACATCATCATCACTTCACTTGTTTTATATATAAATAAATTTTAAAAAAAAATCCAAGAATTTTACTAAACAATGAGTATGTTGTTAACCTCGACATGATCTGGCGGGAGTGGTAACCCGAGAGACCGCATTAGCTTCTGCGGGACAGGTTTCTTACATCGTGACCAACGGAAAACATCAATTGTATTGTTGTCTGAATCTGTTTCTTCACCGTTTGTCACACGAGGGAGAGGTTTCCTCCATCGAAACCAACGGAAAACATCAATGGAAAACAGGAACGACTTGTTCTTGTTGTTATCCATCTCCGTAGCTTCTTGGGATGATGAGTGTTGTTGTTGTTGGGAGGCTTGGAATGCTTTCATAGTCTTCTCCCCAGCGAAACAGAGCTCATACCTTTTTGTTTGCATACAAAAAGAGTAGATTTAGCATGTAATATGTCTCATTAATGATATAAACATGTGTATATAAATACCTAGATGAATGTGTTTCTAGGTACAAAACTTCTCCTTTCTTCAAGCGAGCAGAGGTGTAAAGAGGCTTTTTGAGACCCTTATCGGCCACAACGCTTATGCTATATTTGATCCTTCAAAGAAAAATCGATGCGTGAGTAAAAGTGAACTTGCCTCTGTAGATTATCTAAAGCATTGGGCGAAAGTTTTCAGAGAGTTTTTACCAAGGTTCATTGCAGAGGTTGTATTGTATTGTTACTTCTCGAACGACCCTTTGTTGCCGCTGAGCATTCTACAGAACGATAAAACAAGTCATCAGTGCTTGGCAAGATATTTACAAATGTGAGAGAGCAAACTATGTCAGAGATTTTGAAACTAGAATTAAAGTACCGAAGCTGCAGCTCTGGTGGTCATAGACTTCTCAGCAGCCATTGGAGCAAGTGTTGGTTCCACAGTTGAGGAGTGTGTTGGTTTCAGTTCTATAGTTCCACCTCCTTTCTGGAATCAAAACATTATTCAAGAGTTGAACACAAATTCACTTTTCTAAACTGGGATATTAATATATTATGAACATACTGTCAAGGAAACAAGGATAACAGAGATGACAAACAGATGTCAAATTAATTACCTTCAGTATATAGCACCGCTCAACTCTGTAACTGCATCCGATTCCAGCTCCCCATGCTCGAGAGCGGATATTGTTCCTTAGCTTGGAGGTATAGTCTTTAACATATATATCGAATATAAAAAAGTTTGCACAAAACATGACATTTTGCTCATGAACATGGGAAAGTCAAAGCACATAGAGAAAACCAAACTTACAATCTTGTGACGGCAAGACTCTGATGGTAGCACGAAACTCTTGCAATGTCGGTGGGGGAGGGGAAGCTGTAGGACGACAATAACCTGTGTGCATGAGAACTAGAAGACGCACCAGAATCAGTGTTATGTTAGCTCCGAAACCAAGGCATGAAATGCAAAGATTCTTTAGGACACGTACCAGCAACAAGATCGGAATCATCTGTGTATATATCTGTTCCCCATAGCTGGCCACCTCTTACCTGCATAAAACATAAGCCAAAGGTCTCAGCATGCATACTAATAGGCAGTGTAAATTCATTGAGTTTTTAAACAGAGATACAGATTAGAACCAACGCTATATGAGAAACTACACACAAGTCATTTTAAGCTTTTTATGAGAAAATCTTGGATGTATCTTCTGTCTTACTTGTCGATTAGTAGCAGTAACATGCTCAGCTGGAATCCGAACTTCAAGAGTGGGGCCATTACTTGCGAAATCACCACTTTTCTCAGGCTGAGAAGTTTCATATTCCTTCCACAACTTAATGAGTTCTTGCGTACGTTCCCCAACTTTGTAAACAACAATTGGAACCTCTGATTTGTCTGGATCAGTCAGTAAAAACAAAAATTCAACAAGCTGAGGCTTTGACCAAATTTATGTTCCATATAACATCACAAAAAAATAATATTGGTAGTGGAGATAAAAGCAGCAGAGACTTAAGACCAATGTTGAAAACTGCAGAGATATAAGTAACTTTAAGCAAACCCAAAAGAAGTAGCATTGAGGATGAAACCGACTTTTTGGTCCAATCATTTTATATTTGACAGTCTACCGTTAAGAGTAACCGGCTGTAACCTAAAGACAAGCCTAAGAAGGAAACCTCATCGATTAATCATCAAGTACATGTGATGACCATCATCAATGCACATATAAAAACGAATGCCAATTTAACCGAATATTTGTTCTCCAAGCAGAGCAAATCAATCCTTTATCGAATATACATAGTAACGAACTAACGAATAATTACCTTGTACCCTGCAAGAAAACAAAACACAATCAAACATGGATGATGCATTAGAAGGACTGACAAAATTCGAGGAGTTAGAGCAGTAACTAACTTACATGATTAAAAAATGAAGGAAAATAATCTTCTTAGCACAGAAAGTAACGGAGGCGGCAGGGAAGAATTACCGAAAGAGACGGCAAAATTTAGGTTTACAGAAGGGTGCAAAATTTTCTTTTAAAGCCTTTTTATCTCTTGAGTCAAAAGAAAAAAAAAACAATAATGGTAATGAGATAATTCCAACAATAATCAGTGTCGTATCGCCTGCAGATTTTACTAAATATGTTCAAATTTCAACCAATCCTGGCGTCTATACTCTCTCCAAAAGGTAAAAAATATATGATTAAGCTAAGATATGAGAGGCTAATGATTAGACAGCGTCTAATATAAATATGCTTAAGACAAAGAGACGCACCCTTCGTTGTCCCTGACTCCGTGAAGTCGTGGTTTGTGGTATGTGGGCTGTCTCTCGGTCTCAGCATTCTCTTCAGCTGCTGAACTCTATAACTGGAGGCATCTTTTTCCTTATCTGCAGCTCCTTCACCACCCATCTTCAGAATCCTTTTCACTGATTCTGCTTCGCTTTTCAGCTCTTTCGACTTGGAATCACCATCCCTCTGTCTCTCCTTCTGTCCTTTGATTCTCTTTAATCTTTTTTCCCATCCCTCGGTTCGTTCTGCTCTGGTGCCACATATTCCTGTTCTGCAAGTTCGGCAGATGCCTTCACCCAGCTCTTTCTCAGTTCTGTGAGACATTCTCCTTCTCCTTATTCCTTTCTTGATCATTCTGCTCCATCCTTTCTCGTTACCACGGGATGCAACACACGGATCCCCACATTTGAGCTTGAACCTTCAGCTCTCTTCCCTCTATGGAATCCTTTCTGCTCTTTACAAGCCAAGTAAGCATGCCCATCTTTAATCTCAGCCTTTTTGTCATTGTAGTTCTGACTCTCCCTACCAAACTTTTTCCGCTACAATCATCACCTAGACGCTCAGACTTAGCATCCCTCTCACTCTTAGGACCTTGAATCTCTCTCTTCGCCTCACTGTATATCTCTCTCCCATCGTTCCTAGCATATCTTCCAGTGTTACTTTTTACGTCTTGGACCCTTGACCGTTCTTGAGTCAACCTCTTGAGGGTATTTGGCTGATGAAGGAAATGGATGAGTAACATCCTCTTTCCTGATATCTCTTCGGAACACCACTCGTCACTCCAAATCCACAAAACACCTTATAAATTCACTGCTCCAACAGACATAATTAGAAAATTATTCTTCTAAAATTTACAGAGCTTATAGAAAAGACAATGAATTTGTATTACCAAACACAACAAATGATATGAAAGACAGACAAACAAACAAACAAAAAAAAAAGACAGGACTTCTAACCAACTGAAACTGAAACAGAGCACGGATGAGCAAACCCTTGTAAAAATGTTGCCGGAAAATGAAAATGGCAGGCTTGTTTGGGGCTTTTGAACCGTCTCTGTCTGACTCCCTTTTGTTTTCTCGTTCGTTCCTCTTGCTTGCTAGTTGGTCGATCTTGGACAAATGTTAATTAATGATCTGGTTCGATCCGTATCAGGCGTGCACTTAACCAGCAATTTTAGGTTTTTGTATTTTGCTTAATTACCCTCGTACTTATAGAATCTCTGGTAACTTTCACAAACTTTAAAATTTCTATAAACAATTGTAAAATTTAAATCACTATATGGGCCTAACCCGCCAGGCTAGGCCGAATTGGTCGAACCCATAAGCAATCAGTTAATATACCAGCAAAATTGATCGATATGATGTGACCACATAAGTCAACTGATCAATGGAACTTGAGACCATCAGGAACAAATCAAGGTCTATTTTTTAATGTGGGATTCCAGCGCTTCCTGTACATTTTTGTGCTTGGCATTAAATGTTTTTGGTTATAACTTTTTTTTTTGTTTTGAAGTCATATGAAAGCTTTTGTAGCGCGCATGTCCAGGTTGAGCTATGTGTGTCAGACGTCAAGCTCTACGTGTCCAATATGTACGCGCTTGGTTGACTTTTCTTTTATTGTTGCAATCCTTTTTGGTGTGCCGTTTTCAAATACAACGGAAACACAGATCTCTCATTAAATCCACCAACCACCAAACTCATGATGTATATACCAGTTAGTTACCACCAGCGCCCATGCATGAGCCACTCTCACGAAAGCCTTCGATTTCCTTGGAAAAAATATTTCAAATTTTGAAAGAGACACAATGATGTCCGTTACTGTACAATCGTTAGTTTTTGTTCCATTCTTTGTACTAGTGATACACGCAGTAGTCGTCTCTGCCGGAGATGAAAACTCGCCGGAGCAGGCAATGTTTCCAGCGATGTTTGTGTTCGGAGACTCATTGGTGGACAACGGAAACAATAACCGTTTGAATTCGCTCGCTAGGTCCAACTATCTCCCTTATGGCATCGATTTCGACGGTGGTCAACCCACCGGTCGATTCTCCAACGGCAAAACCATCGTTGATTTCATTGGTACGTTCATCACTATTCATAAACATATATGCGTTTATGTATTCCATTGTTTTTAAAAATGAAGCAAATAGTTGTGTACCTAATTTAACCATTCTACTAAGATGAACTTCGAATATAATATATACAAATGCACAGTGAACAAATCTTATGTAACGATATCCTCGTTCCTTAGACTCTCCACGTGCATATATGATTTTGGAGTAATCAATGCATGTAAAACATTTTGGCATGAATTACTTTTTTTGTTCCGTGTGCTAGTATATTGTTGGTGAACAACATTTTGGAATATCTTAGTCTTACTCTTTTTTTTTTGTAATATGCAGGAGAATTGCTAGGGCTGCCGGATATACCAGCGTTCATGGAAACGATGGACGGTGGAGTTGATGTTCTCCGGGGAGTGAACTACGCATCAGCTGCCGGAGGAATCTTAGAAGAAACCGGTCGCCATCTCGTACGCATGCACTTCTCTTAATTATCCACATAATGTCATAATGTGTTTTTTTTTAATTATGTTAGTGAATCGAAAGATCTCTAACGGTCTATACTAATACATATGATAGATTTACAAAGCATAAAATAATCATTTAACTAAAACAGTCGTCATATATATGGGTTCACGAAGAGAGTATTTAATTTTTGACTTTTGATTGGGTGCATGAAGTTTAGAAATCAATTCTCATGAGCAATTAATGGGAGTTGCATGCATGCAGGGAGAGAGATTCAGCATGAGAAGACAAGTGGAGAACTTAGACAAGACATTAATGGAGATAAGTAGGGGAATAGAGCCAGTAACAGAGTATATGGCAAAGTCACTGGTGGTGGTTTCATTGGGGAACAATGACTATATTAACAATTACTTGAAACCATCGCTTTTCCTCACCAGCTCCATCTACGACCCTCCTTCTTTCGCCGACCTCCTCATCTCCAACTTCAGCTCTAATCTCCTCGTAAGTTCACGTTACTGTCACCACACATACGTAACAATTAAAACATAATTGCGACTATGTTTTATTCAACGTAGCAATGTGAAACTGAAAACAACGCTTATGTGAAACTGAAAATGTGAGTTTATGTAATGTGATATTAGGAACTATATGACAAGGGTTTTAGAAAATTCGTGTTAGCTGGCGTGGGTCCATTGGGTTGTATACCGGACCAACTAGCCGCTCGAGCGGTTCCGCCAGGCCAATGTGTGGAGGCGGTTAATGAGATGGCTGAGCTTTTTAACAACCGTCTCAAGTCGCTGGTGGATCGTCTCAACTCCGACAACAAAACCGGCCGCGACGCCATCTTTGTCTATGGCAATACCTATGGAGCCGCAGTTGATATACTCACCAACCCCATTGCTTACGGTTAAGTACCTCATCTAAACCATTCATCGAACAGTTTATACGTCCAATTGAATGATACTGTTTTTATTATATTTGTTATGTTATAGGATTCGAAGTGACGGATAGAGGGTGTTGTGGAGTAGGGAGAAACAGGGGAGAAATTACGTGTTTGCCACTAGCTGTACCATGTACATTCAGAGATCGTCACGTGTTCTGGGATGCTTTTCATCCAACACAAGCTTTTAATCTCATCATCGCTCTTAGAGCGTTTAATGGCTCCAAATCCGATTGTTACCCCATTAATCTCTATCAAATGTCTCGTCTCTGATTAAGTATCCTCAACAAGTCTTTCGTTTAACGTACTATCTAGTTGTATTTCCTTTTTCAAGTTACTCTACATTGATTTTATCTTTTGTATTTGTCAACTAATGCATTTTCATCGTTATATTGATCCATTATTTTATTGTCATATGTAAATGCATTTTTGTTGGTAGAAGTATATTGTGTATAGCTCAACGCTGGAATATTTCGTGGAAATATATACAGGGCCCAATAAAAAGTTTATAAAAGCCCAAAGTGAAGTTAGAGAAGCCCATAAGGAGATGAGAAGATAAGCTTTGGAATACACACACCTGACAATCGACAAAAAATTAATTATCTCCGACGCGATGGAAACGGAAGCGGCGGTTCGAACCGTCGCCGGCGTCGACTGTTTCGTCTCACTCCCTCGTCAGATACTCCACCCGCTCCAGTCCACTAGCTCATCTCTTCTCCCTCCGCTTCTCCCTGTCGAGCTCCGCTCCGGTGATCGCCGTTGGCCAGTTGCTTGGTCCGGCTCTAGCTCATCCTCTTCCGCGATCGAGGTTTCTCTCTTGATTTTGATCCCGTTTGGAGTTCTGATTACTATTCTTTTTTTTTTCGTTTCTCATTGCGTTTTCGATTCTTCCCATTAAGGTGGCTCGAGTGTTTGCGGAAAGCATTTCGTTGCCGGATGGTACGGTTGTTCAGGTTCGAGTTCTTTCTAACGTGCCGAAGGCTACTTTGGTAACAGTTGAACCAGAGACTGAGGATGATTGGGAAGTTCTTGAGCTCAATGCAGAACTTGCCGAGGCAGCTATACTTAGTCAGGTAATATTGGATAGTCTCTCTTGATCTTATTGCAAGTAAACGTTTTGCTTTCTAGTTTACTTGAAAGTTTACCGTCGTGAACTTTGGGAACACGTTTTTTTTTTTCAGGTGAGGATACTTCACGAGACCATGAAGTTCCCTTTGTGGTTGCATGACCGAACTGTGATAAGATTTGCTGTGGTTTCAACATTTCCACCAAAAGGGGTGGGTAAGACCATCTTTGTTTTACACCTTTTTTTTTGGTTTATATTAGTCATTTTTACCTTGCTTTCTGTTTTTTTTCTTTATTTTTTCCAACTTATCTTCCCTGGGATACCAAATGGGGTAGATCATGATTTACTAACCTCCTATGCTTACAACCATTACGATTTCACTAATGACAATTTTTGGATTTCTGGCTCGTTTCCAGTACAACTGGTGGCAGGAACTGAAGTGGCTGTGGCTCCTAAGAGACGTGAAAGGAATCTCAACGCGAAAAAGAGTCATGATGCTTCGGTTAAAGAATGTAACAATGTGAAGATCATGTTACGTGTACAAGATACCACTAGATCAGCATTTCACGAAGTTGATGTCAAAGGATTTGATGTAAGGGTAGCCCTCACTTCCATTGCCTATATTCATCCAGAAACTGCCGAGAAACACTCGCTAGAATCTCTTCAAGTGGTTTCGGTATCCCCAAGAATACCTTTGAAAGGTAATGTGAAGAAAGACGAAGCCTTAAATATAAAAAAGAGCGAAGCTTCAAAGGTGGTTGAAAATGGCACTCCCAGCTCAAAGAAAGCGCCACGTCGAGCAATTATTCGTCTTGTATTTTCAGATTTAGCTGCTAAAGGACATTTAATGATGGTGGAGTCTCTTCGTCTCTATCTAGGAGCAGGCCTTCACTCATGTGAGTATTTTCTTTCTTAACATACAGGCTCTTTTGTTTTATGTACGTATAATTTTTTTGATGTTGGTGTAATTAGCCTGTCTACCTGAACGGCTTAGTAATTGAAATATACGGAAAGACCGAGCTAACGTTTTTTCCTGGTTATTCACAGTATGCTACACTAGGATTTTGTGTTTTATTGCTATAACTGTCAGGAAGTAAACATGTAGGTTTTTCAGAGTTGTCATGCATATTTGAAATCCAAAAAGCATTGAATGCGCCATTTTACATGTTTCCTTTCTCAATGAAGCTCTGTTACCGCATAATCATCAATGTTTGAGTAAGAGTTATCACTTGAATGTAGGGGTTCACTTAAGGGGCTGCAATGTCAACGTGAACAAAGAAGTTCCTGCTCTTTCACTTTCTCCGTGCATCTTTAAGATCTCTGAAAAGGAAAACGTGCTTGGTAGAGGTACGGATTTGCTTGGCAATCCAAATTCTAATAGAAGAAGCAGCCATCCACCTTCTGGCTTGACCACCAATGTGGATGTTGTGGACTGGTCTGTGCACGAGAAGGTTGTTACGGCTCTTTTATCTGAGGGTTTACATATTGAAGAAGAACAGGATAATGCCTATCAACTTAAGAATAAGAAAGGACTGGAATGCCTTACTCGCCTGTGGTCATTGGCACAGCGGGATGCTATTGCGTCAGTCACAGGAGTTGATGTTAGTTCGTTGATTGTAGGAAGGGAAACTTTGTTCCACTTTGAAGTGGGAGGGCTCGAATCTTATAAGCCAAGAGACGGGCAGCCTTCTGTTGTTGATCGTCTGGAAATTAGGAAGAAGGAAAAAATTGTTCCTCTAGAAATTTTGTACGTAATGACAGTCTATGACGAGTCTTCGCTTGGTGATAAATTCATTGCGTATGAGCTTAGCTTGGATAGAAGTGAGAAGAAGGAAAATGTGGTGCATATTGATCCGGTGCTTGAGAAGATGAATCTTGGCGAACCTATATTTTTCTCTTCTGCTAACGAAAGACACTGCAATAAAGGTGTTTCCCCGGATATATCTTCCTTAGCGTGGATGGGCTCACTAGTGTCGGATGTTATCAAGAGTAGGTTTTCTCTCTCTTAGCATCATCTTGTTTGAGTTATATATGAGGCTGCGAATAAAAAACTAAATCAATCAAATTATGGATAGGCCTTGTGTCATACTTTTTGAGAACATAAACTTTGCTAAGATTTTGGTTTTATTGTGTGTTAGTTTTGTTGTTGGTAGTTACATGTAAAATGTACACGAAGCAGTTTTTGCCTCATCTTTAACTGCTTGATCATCTACCATTCATGCAATCTTCACATGTGGTGGATTTAACTTGTAGATTTTATTGCATTTGGAGAGTGTTCATGAGATCTGTTCGTGCAGGGATGACCGTGTTGTTGTCTCCGGCAGCTGGAATGTGGTTTAGCAAATTCAATATTCCTTCACCTGGACATATTCTCATATACGGGCCTCCTGTGAGTTCCCTTCCCCATCTTAAAAATTAATTTAGTGCATTTTTGGTCCCTGGATTTACTTGTATTTCGTTGCCAATTGATTACGTTACCACTTACCCACTCCAAAGCTATCCCTTTGGCCAGTCATGAGTATCAGGCTATTTATATCAAAGCTTCAGATCTTTTCTTTTCACAAACTTGAATCACTGTTTCCAGGCTTCAGTCGTTTCTTAATTTCTCATTTTTTTCTACTGGCTAAATGACCTGGTTGTTTACTTATGCGAGCTTCTGGTTGTTTACTTATGTGAGCTTCTGGTTGATAGGGTTCAGGAAAGACAATATTAGCAAGAGCTGTTGCAAAGTACTTTGAGGAACAAAAAGACTTGTTGGCACATGTGTGAGTGGTT
Organism: Brassica juncea; assembly: GCA_018703725.1. Taxonomy (NCBI): domain Eukaryota; kingdom Viridiplantae; phylum Streptophyta; class Magnoliopsida; order Brassicales; family Brassicaceae; genus Brassica; species Brassica juncea. Next base: position 57,631,888 of record CM031936.1, on the reverse strand, counting down.
ATGGTTTACGTTTGCCTCTACTGATCCACTCCAACCAATATCATTTGTCTTCAAGAGACTCATTCTGGTATAGTTGTGGCTAAGTGTTGATTTTCCTTGTGCAGGATTCTGGTATCCTGTTCTGCACTTGCCTTAGAGAAGGTTCAACACATTCGCCAAGCCATTTCTAGTGTAATAGCTGAAGGCTTGGAACATGCACCATCCGTCATCATTTTGGATGATCTTGATAGCATTATCTCATCATCTTCAGATAACGAAGGAACTCAAGCTTCGAATGCGATTACGATGCTTACAAAATTCCTAACAGATGTTATAGATGATTATGGGGTATGAATTGTTGAAAAATATCAGGTCCAACATTTCACTTATATCCACGTTTATGATCACACGTATCTACGCATCACGAGTTGCTCTCCTGGAATCTCGTGAAGTTAATTATCTGAAAGCACGACTTCTTCTTGAACCTACTCTTCTCCAGGATATGCCTTTAGGGACTCAATCTTAGCTTATATATTCCATTTCTGTTCATTTAGTTAATCAAGTTCTATTTTCGTTCATCCAACAGGAATACAGAAATTCTTCTTGTGGAATTGGTCCACTTGCATTTGTTGCTTCTGTCCAGTCTCTAGAACAAATTCCACAGACATTGAGCTCATCAGGTATAAACTTGTTATATACCAGTACTTTTACCTGTTTTCACGTTAATGATCCATGTAATATTTCAGGAAGATTTGACTTCCATGTGCAACTGGCTGCTCCCGCTACCTCTGAACGTGGGGCTATACTGAAGCATGAGATACAAAAACGCCTTTTAGAGTGTTCGGAAGATATATTGCTCGAGTTAGCTGCCAAATGTGAAGGATATGATGCGTATGACCTGGTATTTATAATTTCGATATGTTTTTAAGATATGATGTTGTGCCATAATCAGAAAAGATATCTAAAAAATGTTGCAGACCTTGAAGCTAATACTATATGTGATTGTCATGTCGTATATGTATGGATTTAAGCTTACTCTTTCGTTTTGATTTGGGGCGCTTGCTCATGACTACTCGAGACTCCTTCATTTCTTTTTCTTTCTGTCCGTTAACAGACATTGAGCTTTTGTTGGATTCTCTTTTTCCCAGGAAATATTGGTTGATAGAGCTGTTCATGCTGCCATTGGCCGACATCTACCTTGTGAATCCAGTGTATCCAAATATACTCTGGTCAAAGAAGACTTTACTCGAGCTATGCATGAATTTGTGCCTGTTGCCATGCGTGACATCACAAAATCTGCTTCTGAAGGTGGTCGTTCGGGGTGGGAAGATGTTGGAGGGGTTACTGATATTAAAAATGCTATCAAAGAGGTATCAAAATCTGATTTTGTGCTCCTATAAGATTTAAATTGTGTGGGTAAGAAATTGTATGTTAACAAGTACAATTCAAATGATCAGTAGTTAGCTAGAGAACTGACTGTGGAAATTCAACTTATTTTCTCTTTGCCATGTCCAGATGATTGAATTGCCATCCCGATTTCCGAAAATATTTGCAAAGTCTCCTCTGCGTTTGAGATCAAATGTTCTCTTGTATGGCCCACCTGGTTGTGGGAAGACTCACATAGTTGGTGCAGCTGCAGCAGCGTGTTCCTTACGGTTTATTTCAGTGAAGGGGCCTGAGCTATTAAACAAATATATTGGTGCTTCTGAACAATCTGTAAGAATGACATCTCTCTTTGTTATCCATTTTAAGATGCTTTTGAGATGATGCTTTATCTTTACTGCTGAGTTCTCCTGGGTATTTTTGCTTAGTATTTACTGTATACTTAAGTCTTAAACACTAAATAGATATAGAGACGAATTTTTAGGCATCTTGGTATTCTAGTTTTGTCTCAAAAATCTGAAGAATGTTACCTAGAAGTTTGACATATCTAATAACGACAAACATCCTTCTCTCAGGTCCGTGATATATTTGCAAAGGCAGCAGCCGCAGCACCATGCATACTCTTTTTCGATGAATTCGATTCGATTGCTCCCAAGAGAGGACATGACAACACCGGAGTTACTGATCGAGTTGTTAATCAAGTAAGTTACTTCAAAAGTCTGTGCATATTCAATCAACCCTAAATTAAAACATCTCAAGTCATATTTTTCTTTTGCGTAGTTCTTGACAGAACTGGATGGAGTTGAAGTTCTAACCGGGGTCTTTGTATTTGCCGCAACAAGGTATGTACACCAGAATACGTCTAATATTCATTGTTCAATGCATTCATATAATCTTATAGCAAACGGGTGGATAAAGACTTAAAAGTAATTCAATTATGATAGTAGCCATTAATTTTGAAGCCTATCTCAGTCCTCATTTTTATGGTTTCATTATATGCAAAAGATGAATATATGACTTTTTATAATGGTTTACACATTAACAGTAGGCCAGATCTACTTGATCCTGCGCTACTTAGGCCTGGCCGGCTTGATCGTCTTCTTATGTGCGACTTTCCATCCCCACCAGAGCGATTAGAGATTCTTACAGTTCTCTCTAGAAAGGTTAGTTCTATCATTTACATCATTTCTGCTAATCGTTTCTCTTTCTGAAACCTCATATAAAGTCTTCATGGTACATATTCTGCACAACCATAAACTTGAATCCTAATTATCTGAGCACATTTATTGCAGCTTCCGATGGCTGATGATATCGATCTAGATCCTATAGCTCAGATGACTGAAGGCTTTAGTGGAGCTGATCTTCAAGCTCTTCTCTCAGATGCGCAACTTGCAGCTGTTCACGAGTTTCTGAGCAAAGAAGATAGAACCGAGCCCGGAACGACTCCAGTGATAACTGATCCTCTTCTGAAGTCGATCGCTTCCAAAACTAAACCATCCGTTTCTGAAACCGAGAAGCAAAAGCTTTATGACATCTATAGTCAGTTTCTAGATTCTAGAAAATCGGTATCTCTCGACTCTCTATCCACCCTAGTTCCTCTTCCCTTTTATACAGGACCCATAAGTTGATTACTAACAACACCAACAACGTTTCTTGCTTGTAGTCGAGAGAAGCAAAGGGCAAAAGAGCAACCTTAGCGTAACCAAAAGGTATCACAATTCACAAAGACGAAAACGATTACATTTGGAGCCGTATGAAGCACATCATGAGGAATAATTTCCTTTTTGATATATATGCATAGTGATAAGAATTATAGTTGAATAATAGAAGACAAAAACAATTAAAAGGTTTGAGATAAAGATGGTTAGGAGCAATAATGCTTGGTCTTTCTATACATGACAATTTCTTAAAGATCCAATGATTGTAAACAACCCTTTAAGTGGGCACAGTATCTGGTTCATTTTGAGTCGAACCACAACTAAACCGATTTTGTTTGCTTTATGTTTGATGTTCATGTTATGATGATTGTAATCAAGTCAAATCCCGAATCGGTTAATATATTTCCAAATATTCATATGACCAACTAAGGTCAGCGACTGTTGGTAAAACAAAAAGACAACAAAAAGAGCTTGTTGTGTTCTATATTAGACCATGCCAGTGATTAATGTTCTTATGGTCATAGCCATGGAAGGAGTCAAACCAAATATACAGAGAAGAAGAACAGAGTCAGTTAGGAAACTGTTATGAGTCCAGTTAAATATCTCATCAGATTCAACAGAGACAACCCATTAGAAAAACAATATAACAAAAGAAGAAAAAAATAGAAACCGTTGTTTGGTATTATAAATTGGGTGGAGAGGTTTGCTATGACGTCTCTCTCTTCCTAAACTCCTTAACCGAAACGGCATGCATTTTCTTCCTTGTTGAACTTCCTTTCTCCATTCCTTCACGACAACATGGAATAACTCATCACAATCTGTCATTCTGATGTTTGACCAAACAAACTTCTATTAACAAAAAAAAAAAAGTGACAAAAACCCAAACCCAAAAAACGGTTAAGAATAAAGGGATAAAATAGTCTTTTTTCTTCTTTCCTCCACATTCTTCTCTTGTTTTTTTCCTTCTCTTTTCTGGTATATGAACAAGTTCTGAGCTGTGACCAGCATTAGACCAACAACAGTCTTTATACCTTCTTTGACCTCTCTCTCTCTCTCCCTCTCTTTTGTTGTCTTCTTTTTAACTTCCTTTTATCTTCTTTTGGGTTCAGAAACTGGCATTTGCCTTCACTTGCTGCCTCGGCTTGTTCTTCAGGTATGTCTTTGGTCTTCTTTTTTTTCATCATTTCCTTCATAGAGCAAGACACAAAATATATGAGGCATTAGCTTTGGTTATCTATCAAATCATAAATGCATATAAAACTTCTAGAACCAGTTCCCTCATCACATGAACAAGTAACCACCATAAAGATTATGAAAGAAGACAGATTCAGGACATGACAAGCCCTGTTCCTTTGCATTCCTACAATTAGTAATAACACCAAACTTTGATATAGAATTTTGAGTGTACAACAAGTCACAGCAAATCAGGAAAAAGCCAATTTTTTATTCTTATTTTTTTCTCACAGATATTAAGAATCTAATAGTCTTTTTTAAATGGTAAGGTTTGAGTACACGACTGACTCTTCTTTTGTATCTGTAGCTAATTCTGTTTTGAGTTGCTTGTTTTCTAAGATGACTCTTTTTGGATTTAGAAGATCTTTTGAGAAATCTTTACCTTCCATCATCCTCATTCCTGAAATCACTCACATATAACACATTCATTGGTACTCTCGATAAGTCTATAATTTCGAATATTTTTTCCTTTTCTAATCAACTGCACAAAAATGATACCATTGTCACAGGTCAGAGGCCAAAAAAGAAACAGGTGTAAACTAAATCCTGTTATGTCAGAGAAAAACTTACATATGAATAACCAAGGAAGTCAGAACGTAGCAACTTGCAAGCCCGTCACTACATTTGTCCATACCGACACCAACACGTTCAGAGAAATCGTGCAGCGGTTGACAGGTCCATCAGAGAACAACAATGCTGCAGCAGCAGTACCAGAAGCAACAGCGATAAAAACCGCCGCTGCACAGAAGAAGCCGACTTCTAAGCTCCATGAGAGAAGGCAATGCATGATGAGGCCAAAGCTTGAAATTGTCAAACCTCCTCTGAGCTTTAAGCCCACTAGTACGACACCTTCATCTAAATCTGGTAACACCAACCTCTTAGCGAGTCCAGTGGGCACCCCTTCTTCATTGCTCTCTAACCTGTCCTTGATAGAAGGAGATAGAGCAGACACCGAAGAAGAAGAAGAGAAAGCCATTAAAGAAAGACGTTTCTACTTGCATCCATCACCAAGGTCTAAACCAGGGTATACAGAACCAGAGTTGCTTACTTTGTTCCCTTTAACATCTCCCAGTTCCAGTGGCAGACCCTAAAATTCGACAGAGTAATCATTAAGCTTGTTTCTCTACCTACTACCCCAAAGGTCATGTACATGTAATATTATCTCAATCAAGATTTGTCTCTGTAACGTTTCTGCAATGTGCTTTTCTATAGACCCATTATCATCTAGCTTTGCAGCGTTTCACAGATTACATTATATCAAAACGCCACTGGCTCTTTCATCTGATGACATAAAGCCTTTAGTAAGTCGAAACATGCTGTTTCTCAGAGGGTCAGAACGATCTCCAGACATAAAGACATTCATCTCCCCATCCACTTCCAGCCAGCTACATCCTGCTGGCTTCTTCACTTCCTTTTTGTTCATTATGTTTCTCGACTTCATCACACCTTCCCATTTACCAGCTGCAGCATACACCAAAACATAGTTCCCTGCGTCTTCAGATTCACTTTGCAAAAGATGATTTGCAACTGAGCGCCCAGATCTATCCTGTTATAGGTTGTACATGCCCTCGACAGCGTTCCCCATATATTTGCATTAGGTCCAACTAGCATCTCAGTGGCGAAAATATAAGCATCATCAAGCTGAACCCCTCGAGCGAGTAGATCTACAACGGAGCCATACTGTTCCATTGTAGGTTTCATACAGTAAACAGTCCTTATTGAGTCGAGTATTTGCAATCCATCTTGTATTAACCCAGCATGACAGCATGCAGTCAACAGAGTAGTTATGAAAACATGATCAGGCTTAATCCCCAAGTACAGCATACCCAGCTACCATAGCAGTGAACATAACCAGATCTCTATGACCATCTGACTGGAAAATAGAATATGCGTTCTTCAACTGCGCGCACACAAGAAGGAGATTCATGATAGTCACAGTGTTAGGCCTCATGCCTCGTGCTTGTATCTCACGGAAAACATCAGTGGCTTCACTAGGACAACAACTTTCAGCATAGATACGAACCATCAAACTCCAGGTGGTGAGATCAGTGGTAGACATCTCACTGAACAGAAGCTAAGCATCATCCTGGCTTCTACTATTAACATATCCTGAGCAGACTTTTCCCATTGTATGGATTCGCCAAAGGCGAACACACATAGGAAGAACAATCGCAAAGGTAACTGAGCTAGGCTTGGACTCTTCTGTAAAGTGCATTGCTTTGGAAAACCTCATCGTCTCATGAGCACAAAGATAAGAAAGTCCATTCAGAATAATATTCCAAACAACAGGATCAAACACTGTTCATGTGCTTGAACATCTTCTGGCAATCATCCATTCTCCTGCATTTCGCAATCATGTCAAGAACTGACTTCGAGACTTCATTGCATGACATGTGACCAAGCTTTGCCAGGCAACCGTGCAGAGTCTTCCCTGATGTACAAAGTTCAGAAACTGAAGCGCAAGCTTTGACAACATCAGAAAAAAAAAACTGTGATCACTTCCAAAACCAGATATAACTCGGAAAATTCCGAACAAATTGTCCTAAAACTTCCATATTTTCAGCTAACTATCCCAGCAACGGCTGCTTATCGAGAAAATCCACGTTACAGAATTTGGATCAGACATTTCCACAAACACTTGATAGGCAAACATTTTCTAACAATCAAGATACAAAGCGTTTCCCATAGGTAAAAAGAAATAGAGAAACTAGAAAAGCAACAATCTTGATCAAGTTCCTTATGTCTCCGCCCACTCTCCGACTCTGCAAGGTTTATAGGCTTATAAGCTGCAAGGAGTGGGTTAATTATGAAATTCAGATACTAACGGGATAAATAAGAATATAACAAATTATTTAGGTCCTTACATGCAAATATACTATTTATTTTGTATAACGTCCTTAAGTAATCTCTCGACTTCCTCTGCTCTTCGCATCTCAGTCACTAAATAAAGTTCACAGCTTTTGATTCGGAAAAAAGCATCTCTTCCGCGAATATGGCTCCGCCGGCAGGTGAAACAGCAGCCGTGGGCGGTGAAGGTCAGCCGCAGCAGCAGCAACGACAAGCAGGCGGTGGGTTTGGGCAGACTATAACGGGAATCATAAGAATCGCCGTCTTCTGCTACTTCGCTTCGAAGTTCTTCTCGCCGAAACAGAAACCCGTGGATCCTTCTCAGCCTCCACCTCATCTCATGTCCAATCTCTTTCACAAAGGCGAGCCCTTGGTATATTAATTTGGGTTTTCCGCAATTCGATTTGCTTTCTCTCTCGCTTGACGTTCTCGAGGTATAAAGTATTCGTTTTTGATGACAGGATATGTGGTTATATCTATCGGAGAATGATAAATTCAATGACTTTGGGAATGATGATGGTGCGCTTGTTTGGCACGAGACGAACATACCTTATGCTGTGTGGAAGCCAGAGAGCACTAGGACCTTGTCCATGAAGTATTACCCATCCGAGGTTTTCATATGCTTTCCTTTGAGATTAATTGATATGTATATATATAGTGTTCCGTTGTGTTGAGGTTGTTTGGTGTTTGTTGCATTTGCAGGCACTGAAGAATAATGGAAGTCTCTATGCTCATGTCTTCTTTGCTCGATCTGGTTTTCCTATTGATCCTAACGATCCTGAATACCAACCTCTTAATTGCTTCGGCAGGACTCATCGTAAGACGAACGAACGACCCCTTTTAATAACAAGAGTTGATAGTTAGATTCTTCCTGTAGTTACTAAGTGGGACGAGCTCTTTTTTCTTTTTGTACTGTTTTCAGCTGTTGCGACTTACTTGCCAAAGCGAAAAGCAGATAAGAAGAAGAGTCTTTTGGGAAATCCTAAAGACTCTTCTACTGATTCCAGTGCAGAAGTTGAGGTGTGCATCTACAGAATCCTCTTGATAAGGATGTTTTTTTAAATGTATTATTATGAAGCCTGTGTTATGGCACACATTCTTATGAACTGACAACACAAAGCAGAGTTCGCAGGAGGTTGATGCTACTAACTCGGAATTGAAGGATGAGGGCCCTGTGGAATGGATATCCTACTGGAAACCTAATGTCACCATTAACCTAGTCGATGACTTTACTCGGTAAGTAGTTCCTTGTGATAATGGATTTATAGCATACTTTCTTTTCCTCTGAGCTCACTCGTAACGGTGAATTTCATGAGACATTATCTTCAATTTCCTTACAGCTATCCACAGCATGGTGTACCGCCAAATATTGCTCCTTGTATCCTTCCGTTTTTTTTGCTTTGTGCATTATCATTCGAGTTTTTTGTTTTTTGACAACTCTTTATGCACATGTTTCTCTATCATTTGATGGCACTAGAGATATGTCACCGTTTCATGTTTCATCTTCTATGACAATTTTTAGTATAAACTCGTATAGAATTTTTTTTTTTTTTTTTGCTTTCCTTAACTTGATTGGCAGACATACAAGTAGAACCTACTACAGTAAACTACTACCCTACAGTGTTCTTCAATGAGTTTTGGCTGCTAAGGGACAAGCTGATTGCAATCAATGAGACAGTCTCAGAGCTGCCACTTAACGTTGAAGTAAGCCCCATAAGCATGACAAAGTGGCAGCTATTTGAGCAGATTGAACAGTCTTTCCAGGTTCATCGTAGCTACGGAAGCATGCTTGATGGTGAATCTGACGAACTAAAGGCAGGTCATTCTGTTCCTTTATGCTCAGCTAGCTTCATGTCTTATTATATACTAAGATTTGAGCTGATTTTGTTTATTGTTTGTGGTGAATAATATATTTGCAGAGGGTGTTTTTGGAAGGCAATCCCTATCTGTTGGGCGTCACAATGTTTGTTTCGATGCTGCATTCTGTATTTGACTTCCTTGCATTCAAAAATGGTAGAACGCCAAATAGAACAGATACTATCCTAAAATGCTTCTTGATATTGGCTTGTCTAATGAGTCTGTTACTTTCCCTGCAGATATCCAGTTTTGGAACAAGAACAAATCTATGGAAGGACTGTCTGCAAAGTCTGTTGTCCTGAACTTCATCTCTCAGTTCATCATCTTCCTCTACCTGCTTGACAACGATACTTCGTGGATGATACTGGCTAGTTCTGGAGTTGGCGTCTGCATTGAGTTCTGGAAAATAGGGAAAGCCATGCGCATAGAGGTAGGTTCATCTAATAACATTAAACTAGAAAAATCAGCAAGTGACACTTTCTTTCTGTTATTTTTCTTTGCATTTGTATAAAACTGTGGCAAATATATCAAAACTTTCCAGGTTGATAGAAGTGGAATGATTCCAAGATTGAGGTTCCACGATCGTGAATCCTATTCCAGCAACAAAACCAAGGAGTACGATGATATGGCCATTAAATTCTTATCCTATGTGCTTCTCCTCCTTGTCGCGGGATTCGCCATATATTCACTAGCCTACGAACGCCACAAGAGCTGGTACTCATGGATACTATCTTCACTAACGAGCTGCGTCTACATGTTTGGTATAAAAAAAACTTCAAAGTTCTCTTACACCAGCTCAAAGCTCTCATGTGATTGATACTGTTGAGCTGGAATCAATGTGTTTTTTGTTTTGCTTTGTGTCTGCAGGTTTCATAATGATGTGTCCTCAATTGTTCATCAACTATAAGCTAAAGTCAGTAGCCCATCTACCATGGAGGCAAATGACTTATAAGTTCCTCAACACCATCATAGACGATCTCTTTGCTTTTGTTATCAAAATGCCAATGCTGCACCGTCTTTCTGTCTTCCGAGATGGTAAATAATACAAATCAATCTTTCCCTGAGATTGTTGCTTCATGCCTCTTTAGATTGTTTTGGAGTTGACAAATACTGATGATGATGTTTATCTGGTGTTGTTGCAGATGTGATATTCTTGATATACTTGTACCAGAGATGGGTTTATCCTGTGGACAAAACACGTGTCAACGAGTTTGGTTTTGGAGGTGAGGATGAGTCTGTGGATCCGAAGAAGATCACTGACCGAGAAGATGACAAGAAAACAAACTAAAATAAGCTTTTTATTTTCCCAAATCAATTTTAATTTCCTTGTTCTGCTGTCTTAGAAGATTTGTTTTAGGCTATATGTAGGAAAAAAAATATTTTAAGAGATCTTAATCATATGAATTTATTTATAAAATACAATATCAAAACTATATTAAAAGGAGCATATGAAGCCCTCTGAGACTATCCACGTCACCCTCAAAAATCAACCAATCAGGAGACTTTATTTTGACATGTCACTATGGCTGTGGACAACACTTTCGTATGGGCTTTATTCATATTATCGGTCGGCCCATTTGAGCCCATGCCTAAACATCTGTTTCATCGTCGTCTTCAAGCGTCCAGACTCTCCCCCGACTCTTCCACTTCATCTTCTCCAATCTCTGATTTTCTCCAGTTACCTTCTCAATCAATGATGATATTAAAGCAATTTTTCAATGTTTTGTTCCACCTCCCCTTGATACTTTTCTTATATAAAGCTCTATCTCTCAACCTAATTCCATCGGAAATAAAAAAAAATCTACTCTGCAGAAACTACATCCATGGAAATAAAATCCACCACGAAGTCCCAGCTCGCCACCGGCAAATCTCCGGTTGCCATGTATATCAACGACATCTCACTAGGACCATCTGAGTCAGAGCTTCGATTTCGGCAAGAAACATTGCTAAAGGTGAGACCTTTATTGGAATAGAGATCCGACTCATCTATGAACATGTATGAGTTCCCAAAACGTCTAGCAGGTAATCAATTTATCCCTTTAGCATAACCAACCCACTGCTAATACTTACGTCTTATGTTTTGCTATGTTGTTTGTCATCGGTTGCTACTATTTTGCTTATGTAGCTTTCATACATGTTTCTAATCCAATTTTAACATTTTGCTTGGAGCGTTATATCTAACCTACCCTGTTTCGCCACATCAACTCAAACTTGAAATAAACTGTCACTATTCTCAACTTTATCTTTCATAAATTAGATTCTCATTACTCAAAGCTCATCAAGTTCATGTTAAAGTCTTATGTTAATTTAGTTTGCTCTTCACGCGGCCTCGCTTGATAGTTCCGGAAAAACGTAAAGTTGCATTTGTTTGCTCATATATCTTAAAGTTCAGGCTCATGTCTTACGTAGAAGTACGTTGCGGTTCAAGTTATATGTGTTCATCTTGACTTCCACTACTCTTGATATACAGGTAGGAGTTGGGGAACAAGGGTATCAGCAGCGAATACAGAAGAAAGTTGAGAGCTTCACTTTTAAATGTCATCGATTGTGATTCTCTGCAGCAGTTCCATGGTTGGACTTAAGCTTCACGCGTCACTCTCGGACAATGAAGCCAAACACCCAGAGATTGGCCTCCCTTACTGGGTGGTAAAGATTGGTGAAGCTAAACCATTATGGAGAGACTCATATGGAGCTTCATCTCTGGTTTCTCAGATTACATGGGCAACACTATCACGGTATTATATACGTCTTTGTTTTGAACTTGCGTTCTCAGTTTGTCTACTTTGGTTTTAGTTCCTGATTTTTTTTTTCATATGATTTGCAGGGAATCATATTAGGCCTGAGACCAGTAGGGGAGCTAAGATATCCTTCTCAACAACACGAGACTAAGCTCTCTGGCGCTGGTGAATTCCAGTGCTACAACACACAAGTTTACCGCTCTCAAACAGTACGCAGAATACGATCAACAGCCCCATTCCACTTCTTTCTTCTCAGTATGGCGATTTCTTTTTGAGTTGGTATTCCTCTCTTCTCACCTCCCATGCAGACTGAGTCCTCTATGTGGGAAGTTTCCTCTCTCACACCAATGGTACAAACTAGGATCTCAACCTTTTGAGTTAACAGCTGGATTCTACAGCTCTATGGTCATGACAGGTACGAGGCAATCACATAGATCTTTGCAAATCGATCACAAAGACTCGGTGAAAGCTCCAGCTAATGAAGACCTGGATATTAACTTTGTCAGTTTTGGTGTGTACCATTCTAGGTCGTGTTGATCATATACGAGCTATTTACTTTTCTTCTATTTGATCAATAATCATGTGAACACGTTATCATACATTAAAGCAAATCTTTATTTTCTTGGATTTCCATTTTATTTTGATATATTGAGAGAAGCTTTAGTGGCAATGATCTTCCAACGTCAGCTGGTTGCATCCAAAATCTTAACGATTGTATAGAATTTTAGGTTGGCCATTGTTGTTATCTTTTGTACCATACAGACTGGTCACTGGTTCTCCTCTTTTACTTGCTCAAGTATTATCTAAAAGGAGATGTAATAACTCAAATGCATTCCTAGCTTAAGTTGTGATTGGGGAATCATCTTCATAAAATTCGTTTATGTTAAGTTTCAAAAAAAAAAAAACAAAAAACAAAAAACGTTTATCTGCTCTCCATTCTACATGTTCAAAACTTTCACTGCCCAAAGTTTATTTTGGTTTGTACAGTTCATCAATCCGCTTAACATTGCGAAAATTAAAAGAACCTATAGGCATTTTGGAAAGAAAAAAAAAACTTCAGTTTTAGTTTATATATATGCTGTGTTTTTAGCTCCAGTGTCTTACCAAAATCGATAATCAACGAATCTAATCATTACTAGGTGGATGCCTGCAATTTTGCGGATTTAAATATTTTGTAACTATATATTTACTATAGTTTATCAAACTAAAATATTTTTTATCATAAAGTTTGAATATATGTTTTCTAAATGCTTTTTAAAAATAAATGTTTTTGAAAAAGATGAATATGAATATATTAAATATTGTTGATATTTTGTATTTAAAATGTGTACTAAAATTAGTTATAAATAATATTCATAATTCAGTTTTTAATAAAATTACTTAAGTTTTGAAGGTATATAGTATTTAAACTTTTGACTTTTAAATAATTTGTAGTTAAAGTTTTATGTTTTTAATAAGATTAAAAGATAAAACAATATGATTGGTACACATTCTCTACATATTCATATCCAATTACATAGGAATATAAAACTTCTATATCAATTCTATAAATTAATTTTGAAATATATTATATATTTAATCAATACTTGATTACTGAAAATGATTTTATAAGCATTATATATATTTTTTTATATAAATCACATATTTAATTACCATAAATGATTTTATGCAATATATTTAGATCATTTGTTTTCTGATACAAATTGGTTCTAGAACTCATTTAAACTCATAGACACCTAAGAAAAGAAATCAACGAAGTGTGTTCTCATTTAATATAAAATGAAATTCCAAAATAGATTTTAAAAATTAATATATAAGCTTGTATAAATGACTTACAACCTCTTATTATAATTTGAAACATGTGATAAGAAAAAATAAATAAGTTTATAAATGTATTTATAAAATAATTATAATGCATTTATGAACTTTATTAGACATAAATAGTCATTATAATAGTTTACGTACAAATATAAGGCTTTATATAAGAATATAAAATCATTATATCAATTCTAATAAACTTTTGAATTTTATTTTATGTAGTTTACAAATATATAAAAAATTGATCACATTATTACTCTTTCCACAGTTTCAACAATTATTTGCCATAAATAATTATTTGTAATATTACGTAGATTATTTAAAAAATGATATTAATTGGTTATTGATTTATATTTTCTTTTTAGATATAGATAAATTAAATAAAAATTAAAAAAACATCGACCAATCAAATTATAACAAATTTTAAGAATTCACATATGATTGACATGTAAGCAAAAATCACTTAAGTGACTTTTCACTTAATATATAGTAGGATGAGATTTCAAAATAGATTTTAAAAGGTTATATAAATAACTTACAACACTTTATAATAATTTAAAATACATCATAAGCCAAGGTAAACAATTTTATAAATGTAGTTACAATTGTTTTATAAATGATTTATAAATCATATATGAACTTATAAGACGTTAGTATTTGTTATAGTAATTTATATACAAATATAATGCTTTTAATAAGAATATAAAATAATTATATCAATTTATATAAATTGTTGATCATTTATTATTTATATATTTTATAAATATAAAAACTGATCAACATTATTGCTCTTTCTATAATTTCAAAAATTAGTTATCATAAATCAATATTTGTAATATTGTGTAGATTATTTGGCAAGTGATATTAATTGGTTATAGACTTACCTTTTATTTTTAGATCAAATTAAAATACATAAAATTAAAAATCATTGACTAATCAAATTATAATAATTTTTTAAGAAGTTACCTGTGATCGACACATAAGTAAAAATCACTAAATTGACTTCTCAATTAATATATAGGGAATTTTAAATGTTTTCCCATGCTGTTAAAAGCTTCAAAGACTGAGGGATGCGAAAAAGAATGAATAGTCAGGACCACCCCGATGTGCAATAGAGGTTTTGGAGACATAAACCAAACATTTCTATAATTTCTATAACAATTCTGAGCTTCCTTGCTATTTTAATTTGCCAACTTATTTTGGTTTTTCTCAATATTTAATCTAACAACTCTTTATAAACAGGAAGAAACCTTAAAGGGTCTAGACAAAGGTATCATGTTGTTTTGAAGATAGTGGCAAGAAGCCAAGAACAACAACATTATATATGTACCGTCTTACCGTCTTATGAATCCTCTTGACAATTTGATGATGCGTCAAGTTCTAGCTATTTTCTATTTATCAACTGTTATATCTGTATTTACTTTCTAACACACTCATTTTAAAATATTAAAAATTTACTGGTGCTTACATTTTAAACAAAACTGATAGAACCGACCTCGGGAACATGAGGAAGTATGGTTCTCGTGGTGTCTGTGAATGAATATACAAATATAGAAGAAATGCCTTCTTACACTAGGTTGGAGAGAAATTGAATGAGATCATTTGGTCCAAAGATTCTATCCTCCTTGATTGAATTAAAAGAACAACTGGAACTATTTAAAAGTTTTTGATTTCATCCTAGAGAATACTTATGCTGCTTTCATGTTGCAACAATTTGCTAACCCAGTAACAAAAACTCA
The DNA here is from genome assembly GCA_018703725.1 of Brassica juncea. Lineage (NCBI taxonomy): Eukaryota > Viridiplantae > Streptophyta > Magnoliopsida > Brassicales > Brassicaceae > Brassica > Brassica juncea. The sequence continues at coordinate 57,616,636 of CM031936.1, read as the reverse complement.
ATTATACCATTTCACATTAATATCGATGGTGCTTGCAAAATTATTGAAATTTCATGATGATATAAGATATTTGGAAACTGCACTTTTAAAACTATTAATATACTCCTCATTTTAGTTAATTAGTTATGCTACTAATTTTCAAGACTAAAAAATTGTAAGCATATTCTATAACAACACAAAATATGAGATAAAGAGGAAAACAGTTAGAATTTCACATCCTAAATTTACAGCCATGAAACTAAAGTTTTAAGAAACATTTAGGAATATTTGTGTTAAAATTAAATACAAACACAAAGAAAGTAATTGGCATAACAATACAAAAGTTGAAAAACAAAAATATCAAAATCATAATCCGCGCGTAGCGCGGAAAAAATATCTAGTAGTTATAAAAGTTTTATATAGTAGCCATCATACATTACTGTTTTACACTTATTGTGTGCATTAGTGTTTTCGTTTATGAATGTTCTAATTAGGGGTCAAAAGACAGTTCATCTCCTTTTTCAGAAAAAAAAAAAGACAGTTCATCTCAAGTTGTGAGATGAATTTGATTTTGATATGGTGAATAATACATCAAATCTATTTTAGTGTTCTTAGGTGATAATAGATCCCGTTGATTATATGTTGGAATGTTGTAGTTGAAATCTTTTGTTTACACATTGGTTAATAAAAATTGATGTTAAGCAAAAAGAAAATATCGTAACCATCATACATTTATCAGCACATGACACAATATGTCATCTACAAATAAAGAGTTTGGATACAATCATACAATATTCATCATAAGGGTTCTCCTCCATAGTTAAAATGCAACGTTGATCCAGAATTTTAAAGGAACACTAATGAATGCAACAACATACATTTTCACGGTTACATTGTCCATTTACAGTCCCCATTGAGGTGCAGAACTCAATGCATTTCATCATCCCTTGCCGACATGGGCCTGAGTCGAAACATTGAGTAAATTTTTCTCCGGACCCTAAACAAACAAAAAATATACATTTAGAACAATTCACAATAGTAAATCACCAAGAAAACACAGTTATAACCAAATCTTACAAGGCATGAGCTCCGGACTTTGACGACACTGAACAGAGGAGATACCCAACATAATGGTAAGGGCAAACACCATCAAAATTCTCTTTGTGAAATCCATTATATTACAAATGTAAAGAATGTTCATAATCAAAGAACAATAGACTCTATTTATAGATTATTTAATAGCGAATTTTGTTTCGTTTTTGATAATGAATCAAAAGTAAATATTATTTCCTGTTTTGAATTTTTTCAACCTAGTCAAAATCCAAACCATTAGGACAGGTACATGTCACATCTTATGAGGATTAGTAAAATATCAAATATATACCATTTAAAAATGTGCAAAAGAATATTTGGGAGATACTTTTAGAAAAAATCTGGAGATAATAATTTTTAAAATATATAATACTGAGAATAGATTATATAACATTGATCAGATCCCTATCCAATTTATAATTAATGATTTATTTTTTGAATACCATAAATAAAGAATTCAAAAATATGTTGAAAAGTTTCTTTATTACATGGGCCGTAGTTTTAAATATTTACGAGCCCAAAACATTACGTCAGCTTCAAGACGATAGAACCAATAAGAGTCCAAAACTGATTACGCGGGAAGTGTTGGCGCGTGGGGATGAATCAGATCAAACAACTCCACGCGCACTGTCTCAAAACCGGCGTAGACGAAACCAAAGATCTCTTACAACGATTGCTCCGTGTTCCTAATCTTGCTTATGCCCGAAAACTCTTCGATCATCACCGTAGCCCTTGTATCTTCCTCTACAACAAGCTGATTCAAGCTTACTCCGTCCACGACCAGCCTCACGAATCCATCTCCCTCTTCAATCTCCTCTCCTACGATGGACTCCGACCAAATCACCACACTTTCAATTTCGTCTTCGCCGCTTCCGCTTCGATCTCGTCGGTTCGAACATTGCGAGTGCTTCATTCGCAGTTTATTAGATCTGGGTTCGAGTCTGATTCATTCTGCTGCACTGCTTTAGTCACCGGATACGCAAAGGTAGGAGCTTTGTGTTGTGCGCGCAGGGTGTTCGACGAAATGCCTAACCGAGATGTACCTGTGTGGAACGCGATGATCACGGTTTACAAAATCCAGGGTGATATGAAGGCGGCGATGGAGCTGTTTGATTCGATGCCGTGTAAGAATGTGATCTCGTGGACAAGTGTTATCTCTGGGTTTTGTCAGAATGGGAATTACTCAAAAGCTTTAACGATGTTTTTGTGTATGGAGAAAGATAAATCTGTGAAACCGAATCATATTACTGTAACTAGTGTTCTCCCCGCTTGTGCGAATCTAGGAGCGTTGGAGATTGGGAGAAGGTTAGAGAGATACGCTAGAGAGAACGGGTTCTTTGATAACATTTACGTTAGTAATGCTACACTAGAGATGTACTCAAAATGTGGGATGATAGATGTAGCTAAACGGATATTCGATGGGATTGGGAAGCAGAGAAATTTGTGCTCATGGAACTCCATGATCAGTAGTCTAGCTACTCACGGGAAACACGACCAAGCTCTAGAGCTTTATGCCCAAATGTTGGTGAGCATTTTCTTCTTGTCGATGCATTACAAGCATGTTGATGTCCCTTGGTTTTTTAAAGAGTTGTAACGTTATGATTCTCTGTTGCTACTTTAGCGAGAAGGAGGGAAACCTGATGCAGTGACGTTTGTTGGGTTGCTGCTAGCTTGTGTTCATGGTGGGATGGTGGTGAAGGGCAAAGAGTTGTTCAAGTCCATGGAAGAAGTTCACAAGATTTCCCCAAAGCTAGAGCACTACGGATGCATGGTCGATCTCTTGGGGCGTGTTGGTAAGCTTCAAGAAGCCTACGATCTCATCAGAGCAATGCCTATGAAACCAGATGCTGTCGTTTGGGGAACCCTTTTGGGGGCTTGTAGTTTCCACGGCAACGTTGAGATAGCAGAGATAGCAAGCGAGGCACTGTTCAAGCTTGAACCTTCCAATCCAGGTAACTGTGTGATCATGTCAAATATCTATGCCGCAAATGACAAGTGGGATGGGGTTTTGAGGATGAGGAAGATGATGAAGAAGGAAACGATGACAAAAGCCGCTGGATATAGCTATCTTGTGGAACTGGGAGTTGAAGTTCATAACTTTACTGTGCAAGACAAATCACACCCAAGATCTTATGAGATCTACCAGGTTCTTGAGGAGATCACCAGGAGAATAAAACCAGACAAGAGTTACTTTGACTCAGAAACAATGACCGAGTCTGTTGGACTGAATATTTAGTGTGTTCACATTCTTATATTCAATTTCATATCGAACTTTAATTTTGTATACAATCTTCTGTTGTGCAAACCGAAACATTAACAAAGTTTCACAGAGGTTAAAACCTTATAAAGATGTTGCTTTGTTTCTCGAGTTTGAAACTGATCTTAATATCTTTCTTGTTCGAACCTCGTAAAAATCCTCACAACTAAATCGCTCAAGGAATATTAATTAAATCCTTTACACAACTTTCTTACACCTAAACAGAGAGCCTTTTCGACGTTACCTATGAGCAGTTGGTGTCTTCGGCATGGTGTACGGCATCTGAGCCATGTTCATTGGTGCACCGGGAACCACTGAGCCAGGGACTGAAGCAGCATGGACTCCATAAGCCATGTGAGGAGGAGCTGCGAGGTTCACTGGTGTTACAACTGCTGAGACCAACTGTCCACCTACTGGTTGACCTATGGTGGGTGCTCCATATATAGGAGGTCCAGGTGGTGGTTGGGAGGCGGCTTGCTTGACTGATTTGTTTCCTCCTCCAGCAACAGCAGCAGAACCGATGTTGTTGTTGTTGTTGTTGTTCTGACCAGTGATCGGTCCTTGTGGCGTTGAGACATCTGCGTCGCCAACACTAGTAATGTCGTGAATGCTTGATCGCCTTCTGTCTTTGTTCATTGAGTTTAGACGAATGAAATACTTTTGAGCGTGGCTCGCTACTTGGGTCGGTGTTCTTGTTACCACAAAGTTACGAGAAATGCTACGCCAATCACCTTTCCCGTACTTATCCAAACCAAGAAGAAATAACCTGCAACAGAGAAAGAGACAAACCATTAGTTCATTAGAATCATTGCATAACCAAAAAGGCAGAATCTTCCGGACCAAAGTATCAAACATGAAAACACACAAGAGCTTTCTAATGGAACCAGTCTATAACGAATGAGAGGTGAACAAAATAACGGTATTGTCTTTCTACCGCTAACCAGACAGATTAGTAAACATAAAACTCTCAGAGCAAGACATTTCAAAAAGAAGGATAATCTTCATTGTTGCATCAATAAACAGTCTGATAGTTAATTTTATGTGGCTGATCTTACCGATATAATCAAATACTTATCTACCCTTTAAGATACCAAAACCATTAGTGCTCTCATAAGAGTAAAGTACAGACAAGTAAGATTTTCTTGTCCCTTTCTAAAAGGAAAGTGGGGTTCTCCAATAACGGAGGTGGGCAGACTAACTATCAAACAGCATCTAGCTTTAACAAGTGGTGAACAAGATGGTCAAAATGGTCCCAGGGGTTAGATAGCATCTCCCCATCATCTCTAACATGGTGGATGCAATGATATAGCAGTTAAGACAGGGGGTAATAACAATTTATGACTCATAGATTATGAGGACAGCTTTCTCTGTCCCATGCCAGCCAAGTTATAGTTTCACTAATATTATAGCATTTGAAACTTTTACAAAATCATGAAGTTTTCCGGCAAAGCACACTCCAGAGTTAGTTACCTTTGGTAAGTCCCCCTAAAATTCTAAAATCAATCCTTTTACTTAACCAACAGTGGAGACAGAGAGCCTAAGAGTTCATGTAAAGGTCTTGCTAATCTAAGCACAATATGACTTCAAAAAACTCTAACTTGCTACATGCCCGCCCACAAGAAAATTAACATCCAGTGATGCCTAAATTTGTAACCTAAAGCGATAGGATTAATGTTCATGATCTTAATCAAAACAACACTAAAGGAACAAGAAGAAGAAGCACAAAAAAGACTCAGGAGCATAAAAGAAACAAAAGAAGATCACCTGTGCTCATCCTCAGACCAAGCAATACCCTTTTTTCTTTCTTGATCTGCCTTTGCTTTGCTTCCCTGGTTAGACTCACCACCATGAATGTTCCCTCCTCCATTCTTACCACTTCCACCATCGTCACCAGCATCAGCATCATAAGGAGAAGCATAAGCAGGAAGTGGAACACATCCAGACTCAATCCTACTAACATCTTCAACTAAAAGCTCGTAATGCTCTTTAATCTGCTCAACACTCTTCCCTGGAACATGAGCAGCAATCTTCTCCCACTTCTCCTCCTCGGATTCATCTGTATAACTAGCAAGAGCTCTCTCAAAGGCAATATCATCTTCTCTACTCCACGCAGAACCATCACTAACTTCCTCCACAGTCATTATTTTTTCACCCTAATCCCACACTCCAAAATCTGGGAATCTAATCAGAATTTCTGTAAAAGTTTGAATCTTTTTAGCGTTCCAGAAAGTAGTGACTAATCAGAGATCAACAGAATCACACCCAGGACTAAGAAATAAACCTAGGACATCTATATAGGTAACTAGAGAATCGAGAGAGAGAGAATCTCGGAGGATTATATAAGAAGACGAATCGAAGAGAGAATCTAATCTCTACTGAATCAAATTCCCTAAATTACGGGCGATAAGACCTTCAAGAAGATATCTTTGGCGTACTCTACTGAGTAACTAAGAACAGAGCAGCGACGAGAGAGAAAGAGAGAGAGAGAGAGAGAGAGAGAGAGAGAGAAGTTTATCTTATAAGTATTTGCGAGCCAAAGCAAGATGGAAATGAAGGAGAGAGAGAGTAAAACGCCATTGTTAAAGGAACAGTGATAAACAGCTCACCTCCGCTGTTTTGTATATGCACTTAGTTTTGTATAGGGAGTGCAATTACTCTAGTATATTTTCTTGCCTTGTTTTCTATTATACTCAGGTAATTTTACCTATACTTAACTGAAGTATTATTTATCGATTATAAATATGATTAAAAAGTTAATCACGAAGTATAATTTAAAGCTTGTATAGTAGTAGTACTAAAGTTTAAGTTAATTGGGTGGTGAATGAGATAGCATGCGATCGCGTATACGGAAACATCGTCGGAGATATACGGAGCAAAAGCTACTATAACCTCTCCTGTTTGATGCTACCACATTATTCCACTTTTCATAGTTTTTCACCATTGAAGGTAAGAGTTGGGCTTAGTACCAATTGTCTTCACTAAAATTCCAACGATACATGTCGATAATGTCCAACCAATATACTAGAAAATCTAGAATGTTTATTTGTAGCCTAATTCTTTGATTTAGCGCTCTGGATCAATTGACAGATGACGGACAGAGAATAAACTTAGAGAAATGGCGAATTCTAAGACACCCTAAACTTTTCAAACTCGAACCAAGATCCTACACCAATCTAGAGTGGCTCAACTCATTCCTCTAATTTCCTTTAAACCTTAAGCTTTTAGTTAATTGGTATGGTCTCGCAAGCTAACTTCTTGCACTATCAGTAGGCTAGTTACAACAGCCCTCCACTAGACTCAGCAACCTCAGGTCTCAGCTAATGCTGAACTATCAACAATGACTATAATCAACTAAGAAACTCTTTCAGACTAATTAAGTGGTACTCTACTAATTAAGTGGTACTAACAAGGATCCTCACATTGCTATCTTCCAAATGCTATAAACCTCTCTAAACAAACCGGTATATGAAACTTTCTGTATAAGCATATATGAAACTTTCACAGATATGTATCAATAGGGACATAGTATTTGTTTTGCTACACGAAAAAGAGTACCTCAAACTTATTAACGAACATAAGGGTATTCTACAAAAGAACTGTTTTAGAATATTGGCAGCGAAGTTCACTGATCCATCGTCTCTTTGCATACCTACTACATTCACCCATAAACATAAGCAACAAATCACACTCGAGACAATAACTCTAAGCAAGCGGATATAACTCAGTGAGAAACTGTACCAGCGAAAGTTCATTGAATCTATACATTTTCTGAGCATCTTTCCGATCCTTGAAAACAACATCATGTGCATTTTCTGAGCATTTTCAATCAAGATTGTATTTTCCGTCAAACTACTAAAATGTTAGTCTTACCGATTGCTAAGCATTCTGGATGCCACTTGAGGTTTCAGTCATCATCATCTAACCACAGAGATCCCTCTCTCTACGCAGGTTTTGGCTTGTTGTGGGTACAGGAGAATTTCAGATTCAGAGTTTAGTAGCCAGAAAGAAACATATACACACACATATGCTCTGTTTTGTTTTGTTTGTGTAAACATTCATACAGCTGATTTGGCGACTAGTGAAACAAATAGCTTGCAGTTGAAGTCGTGGCTTTATTGGTTGGTTCCGACTCAGATTTCGTTTAGCGAGAAACATTCTTCCTTCCCTTTTTGGGACCTCCACAAGATTTTGGTGGGGAGACATTTGCGATAGTCATTCCCTTGTAAATATATGTTGTGTACTTATATGAATCTGTAATGCAGTGTGTTTGTGATTTGGTTATGATTTTAAAAAGCAAGGATTATCAAACTATTTGTGGATAATGCAAGCTTCCATAAACTCGACTCAAATAAATAACGTGCAACCATTTCTGTTTTCTGTTAAACTGCTATCTTCACCAGAAATGAAATGGGATGTTACAATGACTATGAGAAGACACACATGTTTCTTACAACACAAATGCACATTTGAAGAACAGGCCATATCATGGAGGTACAACAGGTCGGTGGAGTTCCGGCCAAGACTCAAGTCCCAAGACCAAAGGAACACCATCATTCTTTGGCTTACTGCTATGGGTATGGCTGCAGTTGGAAGAATGAACATGTCCTTCCCGACTGCGAATTATTATGTATTGGGTTAACATCGATAGCAACGTGACCATTGCCATTTTTTAAGGTTAGAACTCCGCTGCATCTGCATCATATGCTAATCCCCTCTTGTCTCGGTGTTGTGTCTTCTTCATGACACTCAATATCTTTGTTATAACCTTTCAACAAGAAATCCGAGCAGTAGTTTCTGCTGCAACCGACCTCCTGGACTTCTTAGGTAGCTGTAGCGTAGTGCATTAGCCATTTCGTTTGTTGTTATAGGATAAAGAGACAGAGATTCAAACTGGATGAAGAAGAACATCCAATCATGAAAACAGATTAATCATCTCTGGTCTACTTAATGAGTAGAATTCATTAATCCGGGGACGAGAAGTAGCCAATGTATTGGAAAGTGCATGGAAAATGTGGCACGTGAACGGCATGAGGTGCCCGAAGGGAACTGTTCCCATACGACACAACGATGTGCTTAGAGCTAAGTCTTTGTTTGACTTTGGCAGAAAGCGACGTAGCATTGACCTTGATCGATGGACAGAAAAGTCTGATGCCCTTGGTACTAGTGACACGAGGTACACTAGATCATAAACTCACTCCCTTGGATTCAACAACATTTTCGGTTAATAGTCAAACTGATTAAATATTTTGCTTGACAGAGTTATACTTTAGCATTATTGATACCTATATATACGATAGAAGTGTTAATGTGAATCGTCTGTGTAATCATTTAATTATTGACTTATAACAGCTTCTAATGTCAGTAAGTCATAAAATACATAAAGCATAAGCATTTAATGGAGTTTAAGATCCGGTCTCGTTTCAATAATTCTTGAATAAATACAAGAATATGTAATTGCACGGTCTTCTCTTGGCATATCTTGAAACTATATCCACTCTTATCAACCATGAATCAATACTTCCTCTGTTTCAAAATAAGTGTCACTTTAGCTTTGTGCACACGGATTAAGAAAACAATTAATTTTACATATTTTTTATATAAAAACACAATTACCTATACACCTAACCATATTTTAATCAATAGAAAAATAAATTACACCATAAAATTAATATATTTTGCATTAAAAGTCGAAAACGATACTTATTTTGTAACAAAAAAATTTCTCTACAACGACACTTATTTTGAAACGGAGGGAGTAATAAACATGATCTGAAGAAGAACTGAATAGGGATGAAGAATATAACAGAATTAGAATTTATACTTCTTAGCTAAGTCGCTAAAGTTTTATGTTGGTGAATGTTGTATATAAAAAGAGAGAAAGAAAAAAAAAAAGAAAGAATGAATTGATGTGTATTATGTCATGTGTAATGAATCTTATATATAGAATTATAATAGCTTGAGAACCAAGTAGACTTAACAATCAAGAAAATTTAATATTTTCTATAAGGATATCTATATAATATTCATAACATTTTTTTCTATTTTTGTTATTTCATTCTTTTATATAGGATTACAATAGCTTAGGAACCAAGTAGACTTAATAATCAAGAAAAATTAATACTTTCTGTAAAGATATCTACATAATATTCATAACATTTTTTCCTATTTTTGTTATTCCACTTTCATAATGCTTTAGCATGTGCCTAGATATATTTTTGCGTGACATTTGGGGTCCAAGGAAATCATTGATGAATAATAATTATTTGTACTGTCATGTCATCTTTTTATCATTAGACAATTGTTGAAACGAATTAGAAGAACTAATTTAAATTAATATAGTTCTAGTCAATTTTCTGTGATTAACAAAAAATACTGAAGCCTCTTTAAATAACTAAAATGTTTAGTGGTTGGTCATTGTGGAGCAAAGCTTTTACAAATATTGTATTCAGTTGATGTATAGATTTTTTATTTTTGTCAACACAGTTGATGTATAGATTTACTTTCACAACATCTAGATCTCGTAATTATGGATTAGGAAATAGATTGAAAAAATGGAAATAAAGTGGAGAGGTGGACAAAGAAGTTAGGGAAGATGGTGACGTACGTCTTATCCATAAACATCCACACACTGGTCGTCCCCTTCCCTACTTGTCCCATCAGTTCACAGGTCTCTTAACATTTATGAACATATATGAAAATAGTCACACACATATTAAGATTCTAGCATTTGCAACTAACCACAACAATGCAGATCAACTAAAGATATTTTCCACAACAAGCCAAAACTAACCATTGATTATGAATTTATTTGAAATTTAATTAACTATCTAAAATCCCAAAAAAAAAGAGCATCCTTTATTTCAAATATGAAAAGGTTTTGTTTGGTTGGTTGTTCCCAAATTGTTATCTCATAGTCATAAGAAAACAAGCAAACATTGAAAGAAAGTAGAGTAAAAGAGCAAATATAGCTCTTTCTGATACAACTTGAATAAAGTTTTAACATGAACCATTTCAACAAATACATTACCTTCTTCTCCTTCTGAATGCGTCCCCCCCCAAAACCATAATATTGTGCTTCAGATTTTATTTCCATAGAAGAAAAATAGCAAATTCCCTGCAAAAGGCATATAAGACTTAGAAAGACCAAAGAAACTGCAGAGCCTAGAAAAGTCAAATACTGGTGGCGTACAAACCATTTTACAGAAACAATCAACCAAGGCTGGGTGAAATCTAGATCTTCGCTTTTAAGTTCTCAACAAGAAATTAAAAGACAGCAAGAAATGTTGAGCAAACCTGTGGTTAACAAGGATTTTAAGCAGCGGCCTGTAGCAGCTCTCTTTCAGCGCGTTCCCTGATTCTTCTCTCAAGCTCCGGCCTAAAGTGCCTTATCAGTCCTTGGACAGGCCATGCAGCTGCATCACCCAATGCACATATTGTGTGTCCTTCGATCTGCTTCGTTACCTCGTGAAGCATATCAATCTCTTCCAGCTTTGCATTGCCAACTTTCATTCTCTCCATGATCATCCAGAGCCAACCTGTTCCCTCTCTGCAAGGAGTGCACTGCCCACAGCTTTCATGCTTGTAGAAGTAAGAGAGCCTTGCAATTGCATCCACAACATCGGTTGATTTATCCATCACAATGACCGCTGCAGTTCCTAGCCCTGATTGGACAGCCTTGAGCGCATCGAAATCCATCAGCACATCCTCGCATATGTTCTTAGGAATCAAAGGGACAGAGGAACCTCCAGGAATGATAGCAAGTAGGTTGTCCCATCCACCCCTAACACCTCCACAATGCCTCTCAATCAGCTCCTTGAGAGGGATACTCATCTCCTCTTCAACGGTACATGGCTTGTTCACATGTCCCGATATACAAAACAGCTTCGTCCCAGAGTTATTCTTCCTACCAAAACTCGAAAACCACTCAGGTCCACGCCTTAAAATGGTAGGAGAAACAGCCACTGTTTCCACATTGGTAACAGTTGTGGGACAACCATATAAACCAGCATTAGCAGGGAACGGAGGCTTCAACCTAGGCTTTCCTTGCTTCCCTTCAAGGCTTTCAAGAAGCGCAGTCTCTTCACCACAAATGTACGCACCCGCTCCAAAGTGGATGTAAACATCGAAGTCATACCCAGAGCCACACGCATTCTTTCCCAAGAGACCAGCTGCATATGCTTCTCTTCTCGCCTTCTCAAGATTCAAACGTTCATTCACATACTCACCCCTGATGTAAATATAAGCTGCACTAGCTCTCATTCCGACACCAGCAATCAAACACCCTTCCAACAACTTGTGAGGGTCATGACGCATGATCTCCCTATCTTTACAAGTCCCAGGCTCACTCTCGTCAGCGTTGACAACCAAATAAGAAGGACGCCCATCAGAGACTTTAGGCATAAAGGACCACTTAAGACCAGAAGGGAAACCAGCACCACCACGTCCACGCAGACCAGACTTTTTCATCTCATTGACAATCCAATCAGTACCCTTCAGCACCAAATCCTTGGTCCTATGCCAATCACCTCTCTTCATCGCCCCTTTGAGAAATGGGTCATGCAGACCATAGAGGTTGGTAAAAATCCGATCTTCATCCTTGAGACCACCGAAATGAGTCTTCTCCGGAGGCGGAGGAGGTGGAGGTGGCTGTGGAGTGGTGGAAGTGGACGCAGCTTGGGTACTGAATGATCTCAAAGCTGGAGCCAATCTGTTACTCTCCTTCCAAACCCTCTGCAAACCAAGAATCCCTCTCACCGGTGCCTGTAATCCAACGCATAGGACGACATAGAGTTTAAATAGAAAATGCAATTCACAGTCACAAAACATTGAAACGCATGATCAGACTCAAAAACAAAGCACTAAAATCATTGAAAAAAAATCTATATTTCAATATCAAATCAAACAAAACCTAGTGAATAAATTCAATCTATGTACAAGCATCGACAGTCTAGAAAAAGAACGAGCAGATCAAATCAAATTCCCAAAAAAATAAATCACAAACCTCTAGATCTATACGAGAAAATATAGTATCTTTCAATCATTCAGCTAACGTTTGAAACAAATCAAGTCTTAAATTCCAAAAACCCTAACATTTGCGATCGAGAAAAAAAAAAGAGATGCATAACCTAAAAACGAAAATGAAGATCATCAAAGGGACTACGAGAAACTGATTGCCTACCATGGATACGAAAATTTCACGAAAGAACTCGGATACAGAGACTTGGCCTTTGTTCTCTTTAATCGAGAATGGGATGTAGAGGAGGAAGAATGTGAAGCGTGGACGCACTGTGTTTATGCCCACCTGAGTCCGCCGAACTCGACATAACTGTTTGGTTCAGATTAGTCCGCGTCTACTATTTGTTATGGGCCTCTATTGGGCCTAGCCTAAATAAATAGGCCCGTTATGCTTTAGAAAGCGGTTTAAATATATAACTATGACGCTCAACCGCCTCACGCCGGCGACAAGGAGAGGCGGTTGTTCGACGGAAAGAGCGAGCGAATTGTTCTTTGGAGAGACTCGAAGCGAATTTCGATAAGCTCGTCTCTTCGATTGTGGGGTATCGTGGTCTGAATCTGTTCGGAGATTGGCTTGAGTTTCACGTCTTTTTGGTGAGTTCACCGTATATCTATTGCTTCAATTGTCTTTTCAGGATCATGGTTTATGCAAAATCTCTCCTTGTTTTGGCTTTGGATTCGTGTTGCCAGTTGTTATGCCCAGACACGAATTAACAGAACGGGGTGTTTTGATTTTAGGCTTGCTAACCCTAAAACTAAAGCTGCTAACTTTTAATTCCAGTTTTTTGTTTTCTTCTTCTGAATGTTTGATTCGTTGTATACAGGTTGTTACTGTAAACCATAGGAGTCGAACTCTATGGGTGAGTCAGCTGGATCGAGCAGTTCATGGGCTGCAATCAGTTCTTCCAACATTGGTTTTCAGGTATTTTTGTTGAGCCGTTTGATGTTTGTGTTTGATGTGTGTTTTTTTCTTTAGATTTAAATACTCTAACCTGGTGCTTAACCAATCGTGTGTAATTGGAATATGCAGCTCTTAAAGAAGCAAGGCTGGAAGGAAGGCACTGGTCTTGGAGCCGCTGAACAGGTACAATTCACATTTGCTTGTACCATTTCGACACACAATAGGAAAATTGTTTCCAAGGATTGTGAGTAAATTTTTTTTATTTTGAAAGTCTTGCTAGACTGTGTACTATCTTGCTGAAGTCTACAAGTGAATTTGGTTCATAGTGTGGAATCTTCTTTTTTTTGTGTCTTGGTTGATTTTGCATTGTTGTTTCTAAATCATGTTTGATTATGTACTAGTTTCTCTGTATACAAGTATTCAAAGTTTTTATGAGAGATTTTGGTTTCCTTTCCAAACAGGGTATATTGGTGCCAGTACAAACAGAACCGAAAAATAACAAACGAGGACTGGGAGCTGCAGCTGAAAAACCAACCAAGAGAAAAGCCGTGAAAGCTACTGATTCTGGAAAGGTCCGTTTTTCAGATATTCATATTCAACAATTAGAAGTTGATACGTTCCAATGCACATGCCTCTCCTATCTCTCCAAGGCTTTTATCTAATCCTTTTCTTACTGTATAAATTTTCAGGAGGAAGAAGTCTCTAAGCAATCGAAGAAACTTTCAAAGAAAATGAGGAAGTTGATGGAGCACGAAAAACAGTTGCAGGAAAAGGAATTCGACCGAGCCTTCTTCAGAGAGTTCTGGCCTGATAATGTATAAGATTGATGCGCAAAAATTGTATATGCTTAGTGTTAGAACTCAGCATTTTGAGACATTGTTCCTTAATCTACTCTTGAGTTCAACTGCCAACAAACAAAAACCAAAACCTGTCTTTTTGACATTTATAATATGACAAAGGAAAAGAGAATGAAATTATGTAGACAAAAGGAAGCTAATGGTTTCTTTGTAAAATTCGATGTTATATGTTCATGCAATGTGCTTTGCATTGGCTTACTATGCATCTAGCATGACTATTTTATCTGAATATCGAACAAATATTGGAACTTTTATCTGAATTGACTTTTATCTTTGTAGTAAAAGTCTCCGGAGACAGTAAAAAAAAGACACCACTCCTTTGTCTGGCTGAATTGACTTTTATCTTTGTAGTAAAAGTAATTTTCTTTTCGTTAACTTAAATTAGAATTTATTCGGTAAAACTATATGGGCCGAGGCCCAATAAAACAGTGTTTCTAAATCACGCTTCGTCACCTACTCAAGTACTCACCTTCGGCGTGTAGAAACCCGATAAGCCGCTTTTGTACAGCTCCGCCGCATCCGAACCCAACACTCAAAAGCTTCAACGATGGCGTCTCTCCTTCAACCTTCACCTCGACTTCTTCTCCAGAGTCAAACTCAACACAACGGTCGTCAACCATCATCGCTTCTCCCTCGCTCCTCCCCTAAAACACCATTTCTCGTCTCCTTACCCTCGCTCCGTCCATCGAGACCCAATCACCTCTCTACTTCCGCCTCAGCGTCGAAGAAACCATCGGAGATTGCCACGACGCAGAACAAAAAAGAGGAAGAAGTAGAAGAGGAAGTAGAGGAGGATATGCTGTGGATTCAGGAGAAGGCGTTGGACCTAGTCGAGTTCACCGGTTCGGTGACTCAAGCGATTCCAGGTCCCCGAGTTGGTAGCAGCAAGTTGCCGTGGATGCTCGCCGTTCCGTTAGCTTACGCCGGCGTCACGTTCGTGACCGCCTTCGTCAAGACCGTTAAGAAGTTCTCTTCTCCTAAGGCACAACGCAAGAAACTGGTCTCTCTCTCTCTCTCTCTTATGATCCCTTTACTAGTTGAAACCAAGAACTGATGATTCATAGTGTGTGTGTGTTTTGAATCTCTCTCCAGGTGAATCAGAATGCAATGTTGTGTAGATCTATAGATGAGCTGTTGTTACAGAGAGAAGGCGGCACAGTGAGTAGCTCTGAGCTTAAGGCACTTGAAGAAAAGGTGTGAACTTTATGCTTTCATCATTCAAAGTCCAGAACTTTAACATGAGAATGATGTTTTTTGTTTTTTGTCTTACATTTCAGACAGGGTTTAACATGGTGGAGATATTGAGGAAGTACATTCGCTATGCCTTGAACGAGAAGCCGTTTAACCCTGACCTTGTTGCGAGTCTCATTCATCTCAGAAGAGCTTCTGGTTTGGATGATTCTCAGATTCCTGAGGTTTTGAATGAAATCTCCCGTCGTATTGTTAAAGAAAAAGGTATGATAAGGCCATTGTTCCCTTTAAGGTTCTCCATTTGTTACAGTCTTTCCTTCATTGCTCTTGTCGTAATTTGGATTTGTAGGTCCTGTTGTGATGAATATGCAGGGGTTTACAGAAAAGGGGTTCAAGAGAAAACTAGCCGTGCAGGCGCTTTTTGGAAAAATCTACTATCTTTCTGAGGTAATGAATTTTGGAAACATTAGAATGTTTCAGTATCTATAGATGATCTGGTCATGAAACCAACTACTATGCATGCAATGTTTTGTCTTTGTAATGGGATTTTTACTCTGTTCTCTTTTCAAACAGCTTCCTGACTTCTGCTCAAAAGACAACTCCTTAATTGTCAAGGAAATATTCGGAGTTACAGAGTAAGTTCTTCTCTCTCTGATTGAAGCTTCCCTAATAATAATAAAAGAAAATCTTATGCGTTTTGCAATGTTCCTTTACTTGCCCATTCTCTACAAAAATTTCAGCGAAGACGCAGAGAAGCTGCGGATACACGCCCTTGCTGAAGCTGGAGACATAGACTCACTTGAGAAAATGGTAGAATTCGAGAAAGTTGCTGATTCTTCGTCGGATACAAATGAAGAAGACGACACTACCACTACTACTACCCCTTGAGATATCTGTTCAAAAACCAACTTCGATACTAGAGATTTTTCCAAGCTTTTTTTTTTCTTCTGCTATTTGAGTTGATCTCACAAGTTGTTCATAGCAGAAAGACGTAATAGAAATTCGAAAATGCAGCACAAGAACACTAAGTTTTGGATTATATTATTTGAAAAACGTGTATTTGCCAAATAAATTGATAACAGATTAAGAAGAAGGGCTTCATCGTCTACTCTTTATGTAAGTTCGTACGCTCAGAGGTTACTTACATTAGTGTGCTAAACCTCTTGCATCTGAAAATGGCTTCCGATAAAATCAAAAGCTTTTTTTTTTGGTACATTACTAGCTAACATAATACATTTTGAAATGCAACATCCTCGGGAGAAATTCAGTTTCCTGGAGTGCAAGAGTTGTAATCTTTGCTTTGCGGGTGGAGTCTGTATTTGATAACTTTTGAGGTTACAGATTTCTGAGTTGAACTTCATCACACTGCCTCCTTGAGATTGAATGTTCTGACAATTTCCCTGGCGTGATCGTGTTCGTGGACCTCCACTAGTATTCTCTTTAACCTGCGGGCAAGACCCGTCGTTTCATCATCGTCCAGTCCTGAGCCAAGCCTTTTCTCGAGAACTTTCCTAAGTGTCAGAATACAATCCACAAGAGGTTGCAACGGCCGACTGCACAACAAATAAAACGTTTTAGTATATCTATCAAGGCGAAATTGCAACATAAAATGGTAACTTCCTAATATGAGATGCGCAAAGACCCATAGCCTGACCAATACTCCTAAAGTTCCCAGTTTTTGCAGGATCAAGTATGTAACGTAACACATCTTACTCCTGATTCGACAGCTACACTTTATTTACTCTTTGCATTAGCACTCATGAAAAACAACAGCTTAACTTTTCATGCAGACGGATTGTAACTGAAATGGGGAACGATATGCAACGTCATAAGATGTGACTACAATGATGTTTCAATAATATGAACCATGATAACTACAATGTGTGAGAAAGCAAACTTCTAGTTCGTCTCTTGAAAGAAATCATTATTACCTATGAGTTCTTGTGACGCTTTGTCCTGTCCATACTCCAGACAAAGACGCGACGATCTTTTCAGTTCTTGTCACAGCATCATGGATATTTGATGCAATGCTTCTGACATGAGGTAGGACTTTTCCAAACAAAAGCTCACTCAGAGCCAAGTTCTCCAACACTGGAAGCGCCAGGATGTCTTTCC
This sequence comes from Brassica juncea, assembly GCA_018703725.1. NCBI lineage: Eukaryota > Viridiplantae > Streptophyta > Magnoliopsida > Brassicales > Brassicaceae > Brassica > Brassica juncea. The sequence continues at coordinate 57,599,229 of CM031936.1, read as the reverse complement.
ACATGCATATATTTCTCATAAGACGGACCGATGTCCCAAACCTATATGCTGCAACTTGTGGAGCATTTGGTACAGCCTTCAATATCAGAGGATCCCATGTCGGAACCTGGAGAACAAAGAAAGGATCATAAGAAATTATTGGTCCAATGTACAATCATAGCAGACTCAATGAAATTTTATAAGGAAATTAGTAAGAGATGTAACAAATTCAAATTCATACCGCAATAGCTGCGATGGCTTCAACAAGACGAGAACGAATAGCAGCAAATAGTTTTGCTAGGGCCTCGCTTGAAGCAGGAACATAATTTGTCACCAAGGTTGTAGCAGCAACAGCATTTCTTGTCTCCCGGGTGCTAAGTATATCCCAACAACGAACTATCTGATGGTGCAGTTTAGGAATCGCAACCTTTTCCACTAGCTCAGGGACAAGGTTGGCATCAGTATCATCGGGTGCAAAATCATCATCATCTTCTGGCTTCCCATAATCAAATAATAACCCATGCCTGCAGACATAGATCATGAGTCAGAATACTTCCACAAATCCGAGGTAAACAATGGGTTTACTAACTTTACGTCACACGCTAAGAGACTAATGCAGTAATGCATGCTGGTTAGTTTAAGTGGTATGAAATTTTGGACAATATGAAAAGATGGAAATCATGAATAGCTTACCATTCCATGTCAAAGAAATCCACGTTTTGATGAAGAGGATCCCATTTCAAAAGCTCCAATCTAACATAAGGTGAAAAGATGGAAGGAACGGTCAAAGACATGTAAGCATCCCGATAAGTCGATGAATAGTCTCGCTTCCACTTCTCAAATCTCGCCTTCACCATTGAAAGCTGGGAAAATTCCTCAGATGCATCACTGAAGACCTTATCAGCACACATAAGTATCTTATCTCTGATATCCTTGTATGCTGAAGTCTCGCTGTCACTCTCATCAGTGCTTGATTCTCCTTCTATTTTCAGAGAAGATTCATCAATATCCATGGCTGATGCACGCTTATTTTCAAATCGAGCTCGCCTTTTCTGCCGTGCTGCAGCCCTTCTTTCCGCTTCCCTACGCTTCTGCAAGTTTTCGTCCCTGCCCAATTCATCAAGCTTAACCGGTTGAGCCTGCTGTCTTATAGAAGCAGCGGCAGCAAGCGCAGCACTTGTGGCAGCAGCAATCACTGAAGTACTGCTTCCTTGTTTGTTCAGAACTGCCATAGCTGCTTTGACGGAGGCCCCTAGCTCTACCATCTCGTCATTGTTATCTGCAATTCTTCTTTCTAGTATAGCTGAAGCATGTTTCTCGTTAAGGTCCTTCATTTGATCTTCAATTTCTTCAATAAACGAACCCTTTTCCTGCGAAATAAAATTTAAACAGATATTAAGAGCAATCCAGTAACAATTTTTATCATAGTTGAATTATTATATTGATGAAATGAAAGCACCAATGCAAATACGTTAGGGGTATACGTTGTCTAGCGAATCCGTACATATATATATGAAAGACATTGTGTTGTATGCAACGAACAAATCGTAAAAAGAGTGTTATTATTTAACAGAAACCGTTTGCATTCATTAAGATAAAAATAACTACAAGTGTCAAAGAACAAATACGCCGACAGTACCTAGTTAATTAAGATGGGATTTTGATTAGGGCTCATTTTTCTATGTTTTGTTGGAGATTAAGATCAAACAGAAAAATGCGACATAATATCTGATATTAATTACTTTTATTTTTCCCTAGAGACATGATCCGATGCAGCCAAATGAGATGAAAGGAAGAGATATCAAGAGATGCACTAAGAAAGCAGTTGCGAATCTATCAAAAGTAAAAAGAGACAACCCTGCAACATAAGCAATATGTATACAACTACAGTCACTTTATTATAAGAAAGCGTACCTGCATGAAGTCGCAGATAACAGAAATGAAGTTCCTGAGTTTTTGCATGAAGACATACTTGTCTCCAGCTGCAGATAGAGAACTTTCAAGAGCTGTGATACTCATCAACGAAGCAGTCAAATTCTCATCTGTCTTGCTAAGCGAGGATAAGGTCTTTGCATGAGATTCCTGGCAAATAATTCAGAATAAATGCAGTTCATCAAACCAGATTCAGTATAATCCATAACCAAGTCAGTCTAATATCTAGTAAATAGCAAATAAACAATAGGAAAACCTGTACGGTGAGCTATGTTTAAAAGTTCACGTCAGCTAATAATCAACCAGAATAACATTATACGGTGACATTAACCAACCCCTAAGCGAAGGCGGTAGATTCATAGTAAAGAAGAAGCCAAGTTCATAATACAATACCTTAAGCTTCTTAACATTTTCTTGCAATGCTTTCTTGGCAAGCTCGGCTTGCTGTGACATTGGTAATGTATCAACACTAGTAGCTGGACCAATGGTAGGGGGCACAGAAACATTGGGTATCCCGGCATGATAAGCATACATCTGCGGTTGCTGTTGTGGATGCAAAGGCACACCAATTACATTGCTACTCGCAATCCTATTAGGCCCTTCATCCATTCTTTTACCAATACCCTTCTTAAACTGCTCTTCCTCCCACAACTTCTCTTCTTCATCCTCATCCTCATATACACTATCCGTCATGGACTCATTAGCTGTGAACACAGATTTCCCATTACCTTTGTGCGACACGACAAAACCTCCTTGAAAGTCTGCATCCTCGTCGCTAACCACCTCAACAGCGGAACGATTGGCGGTACTACAATCCAGCGATATGAAATCAGGTGCCGGTGTTGAACGTGGCTGCCTCATCTTCTCCCTCTTGGCTCTAGCTTCAATCACCGCCTTTTCGAAGAAGGCGTCTTCACTCTTCTCCGCTTCCTCTTCCTCATCGAAGTCCAGATCGGAGACCTGTCTGACCACATCCGTCAAGCTCTGCTTCTTCTCCTGCTGCTGCTGTGAAGGTTTGATTAACCCCTTGAGCACTACCTTCGGCTCGGAACTTGCCGCACTAGGGCGAGAATACGGAAGCGTCCGCGTGTTCCTCTGGAGCTCGAGGAGTGCCTCTTTCGTATAAGCACCCGCCTGGGGAAGCACGTTGGAAGGCGGAGGAGCAACGGTGGAGGAGGAGGAAGAAGAAGAAGAGGAGGAGGAACGGTGCCCCACGACGGTGGAAGAGTTAAGTCTGTGAGAAGATCCCGAACCGGAGAGACGCGAAGAGGATTTGGTTCGATCTCTGGTGGCGTTCTTAGGCTTGACGGTTACGCGAGGAGGTCCATCTTCGTCCTCCTCGTCATCGGCGAAACTGAGCAGCTTCTTCTTCGGCTCCGAGGCTGGGAGTTTTTTAGGTTTTGACGAGGAAGGAGCTGAAGACGGTTTCGGCGCGGTGGTTGGATCTTTAGCGTCGTTTTCATCGCCGTCGTCGTCGCCTCGCCGCCGGAAATTCCTAGCACGGTTACTTCCCATTCTCTCTCTAGCAATTAGGGATTTGCAGTCAGGATCGAATTTATGAATAATCGTTGGGGTTTTTTTTGCGATCCTGACTCTTATATGAAAACAGAAAATACTCTAAAGAAAAGCAAAGTGGTTTATATTGTGACAAAAAAAGCAAAGTAATTTTTATTTCTTTTGTAACATATATTTTTAGTACTAATTCCTTATTTTATTACATTGTGAGAACTATTATAATATTTATATAATCACTGATTTAAATATATATTTATGTAAGTCACGTCTGAAATTTTATTAATCATGAACCGTCTTATAAAAAATTTTATTAATCATGAACCGTCTTATAAAAAATTATGTTTTGTAACATATATAGTGATTAAACTTCTTATTCTGAATTCTAATCTTAATTTGTTTAGTGTATAGCCTCTTAATCAAAGTATGAACAATTATACTTTCTCTGAAATTCTTAATCTCAATTTGTTTAGTGGAAATGCTACCATTCAATCTCTATACAATGAATCATCATGAGAAGAAGAACATGAAAGAAGAAATAAATGTTGCAATTGCATCTTTTTGCCTTCCACTTATGGGTTCAGAACTAAAAACAGCTTTTGCCTACTTTTTTTTTTTGCTTCCATAGCCAAATGAAGCAAATAAAAAGAAGGTTTGATGAAGAAGAAGAAACAACATAACTGTTAAGTAGATTTTTTTTTTAAAAAAGAAAAAGGGTATCATAATCAGTTCCCATTGCATTGGCGAAGCACACCATTACTGCTACTTCCTTGCACTTGCTTCTTCTTGTTCTGTGAATTAATCCGGTCAAGTCCCCATATCCTTATGGTGCCATCATCGCTCGCTGAAGCAAACATGTGCAGGTTCGTTGGGCTCCAGCTAACACAGTTAACCGCTCCTGCATGTCCCGGTAGCTCAAGGATTAACTTCCCTGTCGACCTGTGCCATATGTATACCTGCAAATCACAAAACATATGTGTGGAACAATGTCACCAGAACAGCAACATCTGGTTGCCTTATCTCTAACCTGGTTATGTTTTGTGCAAAGATCCAGATGATAGAGACTGGAACTCAATCACTACTCTAATTCTGACAAATGATTCAGAGAACAGACCGGGTTGTACCTGAGAATCCTCGCTTCCGCTAGCGATGAAACCTTGTTTATAGCCACCAAAGCATGATCTGATGAGGAACCGTGAACGCTTGTGGCCTTTGTATCTCGTCACCATCTTAGGATCACCTTCAATACTCCATAGACGGATTTCCTGGTTCTGGAGATTCACCAGCACATATTTGTTGTCGTTGGAAAGGGAGAACGAGGTGATCGTGTCTTCCTCTTCGATCAACCTCTCAAACGTCGCTTCCCTATCAAACAGGGAGATCACAGAGTCCTTGCATATACTTACAAGCCACTTCCCATCATCCGTCATTGCTATATCTGATACCTTTTGCGTCCTCTGACCTTTCCAGCATTCCATCTCTCTACCATCTAAATCCCACATGCAGATGCTTCGATCTGTCATCCCTGCGATTATTCCCTTCCCATCAGCATACCATCCGCAAGAAATGGGGCCGATACCACCTTTTTCATAGGTGTGAACACAGTCTCCTGAGTCAACATCCCAGCGTCTGATAACCTCTTCTGCTCCACATGTAAGGACCTGACTATCGTCAGGACTCCATAAGACCGCAGTCACTGGCTTTTGGTGGCCGACAAGTTTATGCTTCAGTGACATGTGCCCATCTGCGTTGATCTGAATAGAAAACACTAAGTGAAATCAGCAAACAGATTGCCTCAACTTAGAATAGGTAACAAAACAAAACTCTTAACAGGTGAGCCTTAGTAAGCGATTAAGCATTTACCTCCCATATAATTGCGGTCTGATCCTTGGAAGATGAAGCTAAATATTTGCCATTATGAGAGAATTGCAAGAACCAAACTTCATCAGTATGCGACTCCAAGATCTGAACCATTCACGTAGAGAGAACTTAACGAAAGTGATTTGTGTCATTAACGCACACATGCACTGCAAGTCTGACTAAACTACAACATCAAAAACGAGGCCACATAGGTAATCAGATAATCAGAGGAACATGAGTACTGCATAGCCAATAACCGAAAAAGAAAAGAGGCATCAGATTGAGACAATTATCAATTGCTTTCTCCAAGACATGTCAAAGAAGTGGAGACGTTTGCAGTAAACCTACAGTTTCGAGAAACTAACAACAACATGAAGGAAACAAGAGTAACATTAACAGATCAGAGCAGTCTAACCTGAACAGTCCGAGAAGGAATTTGGTGCTTCCCGCATTGATGGTCAGAATACAAAGACAAATCACTATCCAAAGTATTATGGAAAACACAAGCATCCCGCTGAATATGAAGAGAATTCTCAACTAAACTCTCCAACCTCTTCTCTGGGATTATAACAGAAGCAGGAAGCAAGTTTTGCAGTTCCTCAAGAACCTTGGACCTTGAACTCACATTCTCTTTGCCTGGACCCGAAGTGGAAGGTGATATAAGAGAGGAAGCGAGCTCATGAACACGCTTTGTATTAATACGAAGAGGCTCAATCTCGTTCCTCAGGGTGCTTAGCGCATCAGCTATCTTTTCAAATCTCAAAAGCTCTAAGAACTTTTGCTCTAGTAGCAAGAACGAAGCAGATTTGACCGCCTTCTCGTCTAACAGACCGATTCTGTGCAACGTGACAACACTCTCATCCCATTTCCCGTCCTTCACCTGCTGCAGAAACGTCTCCACGAAGGAACGATGCAGAGGGATCCCGGATTCTTCCTCGAGCATAGCACCAGCTTTACCATATCCAAGCGAATAAAGAGTCCTAGTGATAATCCTAACGAATTCAGATTTTTTAATGACACCTTTGGAGCCGATAGTTTCATCATCCCCATGGGAGGAGGTGAGAGGCCTCGCCATCAGGTCTCCCAAAGAGTTGATCACACTACTACCTCTGACAGAAGAGTTACCGGAGGAGGAGAAGCAGTTGGTTTCGTCGCGTTTCGCACGTTTGAAAGGAGGTTCAGTATCCTCCACAACTCCCATGAAATTCCTAGTTCAGCCCATATAACTAATCTGCACAGACATAAAAGTGAGACCAAGCTTTGAGTGAGTGAGTGCACATAAAGAAAACCAAAGTAATGACCTTTTTTGCCAGAATGCCAGTTAAACAACACCAGAACAGTACAAGGATTCAACTTGATCACAATCAGAGATATGCTACAAAAGATGAGCAGCTATAAACACACACAACAAGCTTTCAAGTAGATCTACTAGCAGGATATGGTGATGGTCATAGCAAGGAGATTAACATTCAATACTAACGAACTTTGTGATCAAAACAATAAAAGAGTTTCACTTTACTTTGCCGTTCGATCGGAACAAACACTTCTCGATCGCTTCACCGATAAAGCAGTGAATCGAGACACGCCCAATTGAGTTAATCACAATTGACACTTGATAAAACTACACAGTTAAACCACAAAATCGAAACAGTCCACATGAAAAATCAAAACCTAATTTTGCAGAATCATCAGCATCGAACAGGGTGATGAAGATCAATACACGATCTATGAGGTAAAACAAAAAGTGGGTAAGAGAAAAATCCAATCTTACCAAAGAAGAAGCAAGAGATAAGGATTGGCGATGGCAGGAGAAAGAGATATGGTTAATGAACAGCACGGAATAAAAGTATTACAAAAATCGATGGAGATGGAAAAGCGGTGAGAATAGAGGAAGGAAGTTCTGGAGAGAAGGAGGAGGCGTTAAAGAAGATGAAAAGGAAAGATAGAGAGGAAGCGACTCAACAAAGATGAAGACAGACACGAAACGTGGCTTTGATCAGCGGCTACTCTCCTCCCAACAAAGCCCTTGCATTTCCCCCACCTTTTTTTTAATACTATTTTCTTTGTGATTTATGTATTTTTTCACTTTTTTATAATTGACAGTAAAAATATTTTATATACGATTTTTTGTAAGATAAAAATTCGACTCTGATTTTTCGCAACAGATTTACAATGATTTCAAACTCGTTTTTCAAATGATTGATCTCAAAGATAAACATTCAGTTATTTTGTTTAGGATTGTTATTGCTTGTTCAAAGATTAAACCAATAATGATCTCATATAGTATTTGATACGATAGCGTATACCATCTGAATCCGATGTCATTTTGCTTGAGTGTTTTTGTGTGTTTTTGAATGTTAAAAGCAAAACAAATCAACCCCTGAATGAATATACAAGGTTTACGGACATTTGAAGATATAAATCTCCTAGCAAGGCAGCTTCCCTGTATAGAGATAGTAGATGTCTTTTACTACTAAGTGTTTATGTAATACAAAGAAGAGCAAAGATCTTTGCACCTCTATTTCTTGGGCCTAACCTGCTTTATAAGTTTTTGATATTTCTATAAAGCCCATTTTGATCTTTCTATAAAGCCCAACATTTTGTTAACAAGCTCAACCAGTGGCTTTCGTTTTCATAACTAACTTGATATTAGGGACCCATCATGGGGCCACTATGTTTAGGCCCACCATATTCAGGCCCATTTCATCTCTATTGATATTTGTTTCTTTACATCAGTAAAAGATGTCAATGTGAATAAATAAATAAAGGTTTATCTATCAAAAATTTGCCCCTGTAACTTTTAAAAAAATTAAAATTTAGAAACTAACTACGAGTTAGAGATATACAGAAAGAACAAGGTAGAGAAAGAAGGGGAAAGATGATTAGTTTTTTAATTTTAGTTTTTTTTTTAATGGTCATAGAGCCAAATTTTCAAGATGAGTTCTGAGTGCATTCAAAACTAAAATGATGCATTATTTTGGATATTGTTTACGAAATATTGATTTACAATAATAATAAAAGAGTAGAATAATTTTGGCCCCTTGATAAAAGCCAAGAGGGAAAACAAAGAGGAGACATTTGGGAATATGACCATTGAAATTCCCAAAGAACTAAACAAGACTATGTGAAAAAAGTATAAAAAATCATTTTATTTATAATCAACATACAAAAAAAAAAGAAACCCACAAATTCATATGGATAGAAACAAACAAAAATTACACACAACAAAGTACTCGTATCAGACTATCAGTTATGAAGCAAAGCATATCAAAACCAGTTAAGAAAAACAAATGCCTCTAGTTTTTTTTAAAAAAAAATCTTTACCACTAATATCTACTTTTTTTTTGTTGCTGAAAAAAAGGATTCAAAGAATATCCTTGTGAGATATTTAATTTTTAATCTGAGATGACGTGGCAGTCGATACCAACTTGGTTTCATAAAAACTAATAATATATTTACTCCCAAAGCCAAAAAACCAAAACCAGGAGTAGGCATCACACAAGTCTAAAACCCGTAAAACAAGCGGCGCTTTTCTCTGCTCCGACACGACGACAAACAAATCCAACATCGGAGCTTAAGGTAAAACCTCTCTCACTCTCTCCCCTTTTCATCTTTTGTCTTGAATCCAAATCTCAGATACACTACGGTTCCTTGTAATCTATGTTCGGTTTGAGTGAATCTGTTTGTTCGCTTGTGTGTACACACTTTGTCAACTTTCTTCGAGGTCTTGTTATGGATTTAGAGTAAATCAGATTCGATTGAGTTTGTCTCCAACCTGTTTCATTTGCAGGGGGAGAGAGAGAGAGAGAGAGCTGTGTTGAAAAATGTCGAACATAGACATAGAAGGGATATTGAAGGAGCTGCCTAACGATGGGAGGATCCCAAAGACCAAGATCGTTTGCACTTTGGGACCAGCTTCTCGCACTGTTCCTATGATCGAGAAGCTTCTCAGAGCTGGTATGAACGTTGCTCGCTTCAACTTCTCTCATGGAAGCCATGAATACCACCAGGACACACTCAACAACCTCCGCACCGCCATGCAGAACACCGGCATTCTCGCCGCTGTCATGCTTGACACTAAGGTAAAAGAAAAAAAATCTTTATCTTTTGTGATCCTCTTGTGAGATAGATTCTCTGACCATAACTGTTGATCAGATCTAGTTTGTGTGTACGGTCTTTTGCTGTTGTTGCTGATGGGTGCATGTTAGAGATCACATGGGTTATATCAATCATTGAGCTTATAACCATCTGCTTTTCATCGAACAAGCTTTAGAGGAATCATTTTTAGATTCAACCAGCATTTGATTTCTCTTTTTTGAATCTGCAGGGGCCTGAGATTCGTACTGGTTTCTTGAAAGATGGGAACCCTATACAACTGAAGGAAGGTCAGGAGATTACTATCACCACTGACTATGACATTCAAGGAGATGAGTCAACGATATCCATGAGCTACAAAAAGCTTCCCTTGGATGTGAAGCCCGGAAACACCATACTCTGTGCTGATGGAAGCATAAGTCTTGCTGTCGTGTCTTGTGATCCCGAGACTGGAACCGTTAGGTGCCGCTGTGAAAACACGGCGATGCTTGGGGAAAGAAAGAACGTGAATCTGCCCGGTGTTGTTGTTGATCTTCCCACCTTGACAGACAAGGATATTGAAGATATTCTCGGCTGGGGTGTTCCGAACCGCATCGATATGATTGCGCTTTCTTTTGTCCGTAAAGGTTCGGATCTTGTTAATGTCCGGAGGGTTCTTGGATCTCATGCTAAAAGCATAATGTTGATGTCAAAGGTACTTCAGTATATGGCATTTTCATTTTATTTATATACGGAGGCATGAGTCTTGACTTCTGTCTTTGGGTGTTTTATGTATGAAGGTCGAGAACCAGGAAGGAGTGGTTAACTTTGACGAGATATTGCGCGAAACAGATGCCTTCATGGTTGCTCGTGGTGATCTCGGGATGGAGATTCCCATAGAGAAGATTTTCTTGGCTCAGAAGTTGATGATCTACAAGTGCAACCTTGCGGGCAAACCAGTGGTCACAGCCACTCAGATGCTGGAGTCAATGATCAAATCACCGAGGCCAACCCGTGCTGAAGCCACGGATGTTGCAAACGCTGTTCTCGATGGCACAGACTGTGTGATGCTTAGCGGGGAGAGCGCAGCAGGAGCTTATCCGGAAATAGCTGTGAAAGTTATGGCTAAGATCTGCATTGAAGCCGAGAGCTCGCTTGATTACAACACAATCTTCAAAGAGATGATCCGAGCAACTCCACTTCCGATGAGCCCACTCGAGAGTCTTGCATCATCAGCTGTACGTACTGCCAACAAAGCGCATGCGAAACTCATCATTGTGTTGACTCGTGGAGGCTCAACCGCTAACCTTGTAGCTAAATACAGGCCTGCTGTTCCAATTCTGTCGGTGGTTGTCCCGGTTATGACAACCGATTCCTTTGACTGGACTTGTAGTGACGAGTCACCTGCAAGGCACAGTCTGATATACAGAGGTTTGATCCCTATGTTGGCTGAAGGATCCGCAAAGGCGACAGATAGCGAGTCCACTGAAGTTATCATTGAAGCTGCTTTGAAGTCAGCGACACAGAGAGGACTCTGCAACCATGGTGATGCAGTCGTGGCGCTACACCGTATTGGAGCTGCCTCGGTTATTAAGATCTGTTTGGTGAAGTAAGATTCCAAACTTGCTTAAAACTCAAAAAATATTGGCTCCTGATGATTGTTGGTAATCATAACTGAGAGTTAGTTTTCGTTGCATGAAATAAAGAAAACAGTGAAATCTGAAATGTTAAGACATCTATTTCCTTTTTTTCCAATTTAGCATTTCAAGATTATGGGTCAGTGCTGACTTTTGATGTACAACACTGTTTCTCTTCATAAGCTTTGCTTATGTAAGATTAAGCTTTAAAGGTGTTACTAAGAAGAACATACAAAGCCATGTATCATGAACGCATAACGACTGATCAAAATCCAAAGAGAAGAACTATGTTTCCTTCAGATGTTTAGAATCATAAATACTCATCTAACTTCTAAATCGCCAATTGATCAACCGTGGGAGAGAACCGTACTGCACTCTGCAGTATAAGAGAAGCAAAGAAAGTCAAGAACAAAGGTATTATATAGAAGATTATAAATAAGGAACCTCATGTAACTAAGATCACCTGTTTAGAAAAGGGAAGTTCCTTGAAGTTATATAATGTATAGCGTCTGATGTTTATTTCTTCCACTGTTTTGTGTAACATTGGGTAGAGAATATCGATTAGTATCTGAAATTTGAACATGTTTAGACATAACTGTGGGCTGTGGCAGATGCTTACTCGTCATGAAACTAACGAAACTCATCATGGAGGCCATAGTCATCATCAGTGTCATCTTCGTCAAAGATGGCACTGTAGAAAACGTAAGGATGCTCAATCATCTCCACCAAAGTCAGACGTCCATCTTTGTCTGAATCCGCCTGGAAGATGAGGGAAATAGAGAACAATATAACATGAGACCAATTCAACAGCTAACTAGGCCATATTTTTCTCAAAGTAGTGTACCTTTGATATAATATAATCAGCTTGTTCTTTTGCGTAATAATGCTCGGTAGGATGGATTTTACTGATAATGGGAAGCAATTCAACGTCCGATAAGTACCTGCAGAGGAGTGGGAGGACGCTATGTTAAGATATGCATCGTCTTAGAAAGAAATGGAATCATGATGTGTGCTCTTAAATTATGTACCCGTCACCATCTTTGTCAAGCTGAGCAAACAACTGTTTTGCCGGGCCTTCAGGCAAGTCATGATAAGGATGCGTAGCATTGTGATTGTCTTCTTCGTAGCTCCTTACAGAGTCGAAGAGACCGTGGTAAAACTCATCGAAACCGATCTTACCATCTTTATCTGAATCTCTCTCTCTGTGGAAGAAATGAAAAGAAGGGTTCTTTAAAAACCTATGCAAAAGGGGGGAGAAGGTAACATATGGCTACCGTGCAGTACCTTACTTCCTCCTTGCACAACCATAGCAACAGCTTAGGGTTCTTGGTATCAGCAGGGTGAAGAAAGCTATGTGGAAAAAAAAAAAACAGCACGAACATTAACGAAAAGAGTTTTTGTTTGAAAAGTTGCTTTCTAATCTAAACGAGGTGAAAACGCTTACTCTTTGAACTCTGTTAAATTCAGCAGACCATCACCATTTGCATCAGATGCATTAAAATGCTCCTCCTTCCACCAACCAATGTCATAGCCAAAGGAATAGTTACCTGACAAATTTTCCAAAAGAGAAGGATGATATCATGTACTAACCTCATATATGTTCCTGCATGATCATAGCAAGTACCACAGATTCTAGCCAGTGAGAAGAAACATGAAAACTGCTGACTCACCCGGGTCGCGGGCCCAAGAAGGAGGTTCGTACTCAGAGAATGAAATAAAACCATCCTTGTTTCTATCATGAACATCCATGTCTCTTTGACTCCTGTGCATGACCTCCTTGGCAGAAGACTGCACATTCCATTCAGTCAACTCACTCTCACTCACATACCCATCAAGCGGAGAAACATCAATCTTCGGAAACAAAGATATCAACCTGACAAACCACCAATCAAAAACTGCAACTAGTCAATGCTAAAACTAGTTCTTATAGCTATTAAAGTATGCATTTTTTAAGATCAAAGATCTAGACTTTTTTTTCAAGTATCAACGAACCTATCAGTGATATTAAACTTCTCCTCATCATTCAAGTAATCCTCAGCATCCATGAACTCCTCCCACTCAGGCTGCGACTCGTGACCAGGGGCAGCATCATGGGTGGCAAGCTCGGGGTGAGAATGCTCAATGTGCTGCCTTTCCCACTCCTTATCCTCGCGACGACGCTCCATGTCGGCGACCAGAGGATCGAAAGGGATCGGATCGTGGCGAGTGGGTTTGAAATTGAAAGAAGAGCGGAGTTTGAGACGGTGATGCTGGCTGTTATGACCACCGTGGTGGTGATCATCGTGGTGGCCAGTCTTCTTCTTCGGGGAGTGAGAGACGAGGAAGAGGACGAGGATCCCCACCGTGATGTATAGTATCACAGAAGCTTTACCCATGTCCCAATCTTTAGCTTGAAACAAGTTGAGAGCTTTTTTACAGTGAAAGTGAAGTGAAGATATTAGATCTGTTCAAAGATTGAGTCTTTGTGTGAATACATTTATGATATACATCTAAAGATTTGACCTTTTAAGTCAAAATAAGTATATAATATATAGTTTTTTATTTAATTTTAATTAAATAGCCGTACTAACCGCAGCTAAACTGTCTCTTAAGCAAAAATTAGAAAGGAGATTAGCATTGCACTCATTGAGAATCGAGCTCTCGCCTTCCACGTGGTCCAATCTCTTTCTATCTCCTGCGTCCACGCCTCCATCGATCCGCACAATCACACACACATGTGGATCTCACCGTCTCTTATCGATTGAATTCGCTTCGCTTTCTCTCATTCGAAAATCGCTTTTATCAGAATCTATCCCGTGATCGTGCTCGTATTTTATATATATAGATAAGTAGAAAGATACCTAAGTAATCATTGATTTGGAGATGGATAAGTATGACGTCGTGAAGGATCTGGGAACTGGAAACTTCGGTGTGGCTCGCCTTCTAATGCACAAGGACACCAAAGAGCTCGTCGCCATGAAATACATCGAGAGAGGCCGCAAGGTCAGTCCTTTCTTCTCTCTTTACTGTTTTTGAAGCTTCGATTGGGGTTTAGGATTTTTAGGGGTTTTGCTATTATAGAAAGTATGATCTTTTTTGAGTGCGATTTGATGATCAGTATGATGATTTGGCTATTGATTGTTTTTTGTGTGTTTGATAATGAACTGCAGATAGATGAGAACGTGGCTAGAGAGATTATCAATCACAGATCACTTAAGCACCCTAATATCATCCGCTTCAAGGAGGCAAGTGTTATTTTTGTTGGATTCTTTAGTTATCTAAGAGTTGTCTTGGGATTTTAGTTTGATTTGGTTGCAGGTGATTCTGACCCCTACTCATCTTGCCATCGTGATGGAGTATGCTGCTGGAGGAGAGCTGTTTGAACGGATCTGCACTGCCGGTAGATTCAGTGAAGCTGAGGTCAGTTTGAGCTCTCTGTCCTTTGACATTTTCTTTAATCTTTTCTATCTGTGTTTGTAAGTTTTTTTTGATCTTTTCAGGCTAGGTACTTCTTTCAACAGCTGATTTGTGGCGTCGACTACTGCCACTCCTTGGTACGTATATTCATTAAACCAAAAAAGTAAACTGTCCTGCTTAGGTATATATGTGAATATATATCAATGTTTTTAGTGACTTAGATTCTTTATGTTAAGAGTTTGAAGTTTGTCTTTCAGTATTTAATTACTAAGAATTGATGTTTAGATTCTTTTGACCTTGGGTTTCAGTCTCTTGATTGGCCACGCAACTGGGTTTCGATTCTGCGATGCATGTTTATCTTACAGTGAAACCACTTTGAATCTCATTTGCCATTGTTGATGCTTTGTGATGTGGGGGATACTATATATGTCCTGACTTCTCCTCTCTATTTTCTTCTGTGCAGCAAATATGCCACAGAGATCTGAAGCTTGAGAACACACTGCTTGATGGTAGCCCTGCTCCGCTTTTGAAAATCTGTGATTTTGGCTACTCCAAGGTGTGTGCACTCATTCATTCCCCTTTTCTTTGGTTACTCGGTGGATCTCAATCTTCAATCCTTTACAGAATAATAGACTATCAGATCTATTCTTTCATCCCTTATTCTTTTTTTTTTATTGTGTAGTCATCGATATTACATTCTAGGCCTAAATCGACTGTTGGAACTCCAGCATACATTGCACCTGAAGTTCTTTCCCGTAGAGAATATGATGGCAAGGTACACTACTCATGTCTTTGTCATACATATCAATTTGTCATTAACACCTGATTAGACTGGCTTTTGTACTTATATGGCTGCGTTTTTTTGTAGCACGCGGATGTGTGGTCATGTGGTGTAACCCTATATGTGATGCTGGTTGGAGCTTACCCATTTGAGGACCCTAATGATCCAAAGAACTTCAGGAAAACAATCCAAGTAACTCCATTTTCTTCTAACTAACTAACTCTTCTTATTGCTCCAGTGTCTCAATTAATGTAACAATTCAAATTGGTATTCTTCAGCGTATAATGGCTATACAATACAAGATTCCGGACTACGTTCACATATCTCCGGAATGCAAACACCTACTCTCTCGCATATTCGTCACTAACCCTGCTAAGGTTACCTAAACCATTCCGGTTTTCAATTTTCAAAGTCTATATATCTTATAGGAAGATGTTGTTGCGGTTCTGATTGTTAATGATATCTTTGACAGAGAATCACGCTTAAGGAGATCAAGAATCATCCGTGGTACACAAAGAATCTGCCAAAGGAGCTTCTGGAGTCTGCTCAAGCAGTGTATTACAAGAGAGACAACACGAGCTATTCTCTTCAAAGCGTAGAGGACATAATGAAGATAGTTGGAGAAGCTAGGAATCCAGCTTCTTCTGCCAGTGTCAGCAAAAGCTTGGGATCAGGTGCTGAAGAAGAAGAGGAAGAGGACGCTGAAGCTGAAGCTGAAGCGGAAGAAGAGGAAGAGGAAGAGGAAGAGGAAGAGGAGGAGGAGGAGGAAGAAGATGAATACGAGAAGCATGTCAAAGAGGCACATTCTTCTATTCAAGAGCCTCAGGAAGCGTTAAAGGAAAAGAAATGATCACCACATCACCGTTGATCCTACAAAGCCAAAGGGAGTAAACTACTTCGTACATGCTATTTCACTTTTAGATTTGATGTCTGAAAACATTCTCGTTTCAGTCAACCGTCTCTAGTGGTTCTCAATAAATGAACATTGATACTCAGAGCAATGCTGTCAGACCTTCGGATAGTGATAATGAAACATAAGGGTCAATTTTATAATGCTAATAACAACGATGTCTTTGTTTGCAAATTGCAACTTTTACAAGGGTAATTTACTGATTATCTATACAATAAAGGAGCGAACAGCGTCACGTTTTCTTTTCACTTACCATAGTCTCCTCGATCCTTTACATTTCCGAACTGCGGGAGAAACATACTTGCCGTTTCGTTGCCACGAGAGCGAACTACACGCCGCTTTTTCATCAGGTACTTAAACACCGTCGTTTTGTAGCCATCTCTCTCTCTCATTTCTTGTCCCTTAGTTAAAAACCCTATCGCATTTCCTACAAAAAACCGTTAAAACCCCTCTCTCGACATTTGCGACTCTTTCACCTTATCCTCAACATCTCTCCGGCCACACCGACGACGGGAACTCAGTAGTCAACAGGTCGAGACATGCCCTTGAAGTTCCCTCTCGGTGTACGCTTCATCACTCATTCCCTTCCCTGCACTCATCTCGCTTCCATGAATTCCGCCGCACTGATCTACTCCTTCCGCTCCGTCCCTGTTATCTCCAAGGCGCTTCTTCCCTCCTCGAGGCTAACGTGCCTCGGACTCTGCTCCCGGGTCAGTTTCTCCACCCGACCCGAATTCGGGAGGCGTGGAGAGATTCGCGCGTCCAAGAGCTTGATTGAGGATGAGGCCGAGCTCAGCGATTGGGTGAGCGATTTGAGGACGAGCTCGGTGCGCGGGAAGTACACGAGCGATGAGGATGACGCTCGTCAGGAACGGGTTCGTAGAAACGTAGAGAGGGATGATGGTAGGGGTCCGAGGAGAGGAAGGGAAGGTCAATCCGATAGGTTTGGTGGTTCCAGAAGGGGAAATGAGGGTGAGGTTGATAGGTTTGGGGGTTCGAACCGGAGGAGAACCGGCGGTGAACCGGTTAGGAACAAGCGGTTTGGTGATGGAGAAGGTGCAAGGAACGGTCGGGTTCAAGGAAGGAGTGGCGAGTCTTCTCTTCGTGGGAGGAATGAGAGAAATGTAGATTCAGGGTTTAGGAGAGAGCGAGGCTTGGAAGCCAACAAGGGTTTGGGGAGACAGGGAAGAGTTGTAAGACAGGAAGAGGACGAGAAGAAGGTAGTATTGGGAGGCATTGATGATTTGCTTAGTGAAGATAGTAGTGAGGATGACAGTGAAGATGATGAGGCTTTCGTTGGGAAAGTGGTTTCTGATAATCCGAGTACTGAAAATGCTAAAACTTCAGATTCTTACTTATCTAAGACAAGGTACCGTTTGTATTCTCTATGTGGTTTCTTTTCTTATGTGCTGTGTTTTGGTTTTATCTCTTCCTCTTGAAGAAACAATAGTGATATGAATTTGTAGTTGTCTTAGCAGAGATCGTTTTGTGAATTTAAGTGCTTTGGGGTTGTACTTCAACCATTTAGTGTTATTTGATTAAGAATACTTTCTATGGTAAATGATTCACAGATTTGATCAGTTCCCATTGTCTCCCTTATCGCTAAGAGCCATCAAGGATGCGGGATTTGAGACTATGACTGTTGTCCAGGAGGCTACTCTTCCTATCATTCTCAAAGGTCGGATTTTTCTTCCTTTCTCGTGGGAGTTATTTGCAAGAAAGGAAAAAAAAAACATACCATGGTTTAGAAATGTAGTGATGATTCCTAATTGATGGCATCTCACACAAGCTTTTACATATCACTTTTCACTTATCGATAACGAATAGGTATTTCAAAGAAAACTCAAAGACTTGTGTTTGTGTATCATTCTTCATGATTCCTTAAATTTGCCATGACTTTCATTTTTGTAGTTTGATTGATTGTTATATTAATTCCTCTTATGTTTACTCTTTAACTCCTTGGTTCTTCCGTTCTCTGGTCTTCCAGGTAAAGATGTGCTAGCCAAGGCCAAAACAGGCACTGGGAAAACCGTTGCATTTTTGGTGAGACATTCTGCTCTATGGGTTATGAATATAAGTTGGTCGGTATTTGTTCTTATCGTTTCTGTTTGTATTTCAAGCTTCCATCAATTGAAGCTGTTATCAAATCTCCACCTGCAAGCCGGGATAGTAGGCAATCCCCCATTGTTGTGCTTGTTGTATGTCCTACTCGGGAGCTTGCCAGTCAAGCGGCTGCGGAAGCAAACACCTTGCTGAAGTATCACCCATCTATCGGTGTTCAAGTTGTGATTGGAGGCACAAAGCTTCCTACAGAGCAAAGGCGTATGCAAGCAAATCCTTGCCAGGTAATAAGAGATTTCTTTTGCCTTCCATGTGTATTTGTAAAGTTCATTCTGAGAAAATTTTGCACTTCAGTTAAACTCTGCTTCTAAGATGGCTGCGATTCAGTGACCAGCTGCGTCTTCATATATTGTCTGATAATCACATTATTTTAACATGCTCAGATTCTTGTGGCTACACCTGGAAGGCTTAAAGACCATATCGAGAACACTTCTGGATTTGCCACAAGGTTGATGGGTGTGAAAGTCCTTGTGCTTGATGAAGCTGATCATCTCTTGGACATGGGTTTCCGAAGGGATATCGAGAGGATCATCGCTGCTGTTCCTAAGCAGAGACAAACGTTTTTATTTTCTGCTACGGTTCCTGAAGAGGTAAGTATTAGTTTCTTTCACAAACGGCTCTCATTTTTGTGTTGGAATCTTGAATTGTCTTTTTTCTGGTGTCAAGGTCCGCCAAATATGCCATATTGCTCTTAAACGGGATCATGAGTTCATAAATTGCGTTCAAGAGGGCTCTGGGGAGACGCATCAAAAGGTAAAAGATTGCTCTCTAGGTTCATTTATGAATGGACTGCCATATGCTTTGGATATTATAGGTTTCTCATGCCTGTTTTATCTCCCAGGTCAAACAAATGTACATGATTGCATCACTGGATAGACATTTCTCGCTTCTATATGTGCTTCTTAAAGAACACATCGCAGATAATCCAGACTATAAGGTAAAGAAAACTTGTTCCTCAAATTCTGATGTGAAGCACCAATGTATTTCTGAATTAACACGGTCTCCTCTTTGTTGCAGGTTATTATTTTTTGCACGACTGCCATGGTTACAAGACTGGTTGCTGATCTGCTTGGCCAGCTAAGCTTGAACGTCAGAGAGATCCATTCTAGAAAACCCCAGGGTTACAGAACCAGAGTCTCCGACGAGTTCCGCAAGTCGAAGAGTATTATCCTTGTAACATCAGATGTATCTGCTCGTGGTGTCGATTACCCTGATGTCTCACTAGTCGTACAGGTAAACCATGTAGTAGTTTTCAATCATTGAACTGTACGGTAACTGCAAAATTGATCCTTCTTACTGAAGTTTTTGTTGTGTATATGTTGGTTTTGCAGATGGGATTGCCATCAGACAGGGAGCAATATATACATAGGCTTGGCAGAACCGGGAGGAAAGGTAAGGAAGGAGAAGGTGTACTAATGTTGGCACCATGGGAAGAATACTTTCTGTCATCTGTTAAAGACTTGCCCATCAACAAGTCTCCTCTACCGCCAATAGACCCTGAGGCTGTGAAAAAGGTAAGCTTGGAACTCTATGCAAATGTCAATTTTAGAATTGTATCATAGAACAAACCTCTTTGAAGTCAAAAGGTAAGATTCTAAATAGTACTGAATATTTATGGATGTGAGAAACTTATCGGTGGATATGATGAATTCAGGTGCAGAGAGGGCTTAACCAAGTGGAAATGAAGAACAAGGAGGCGGCGTATCAGGCGTGGTTGGGTTACTACAAATCTCAGAAGATGATTGCAAGAGACACGACCAGACTGGTGGAGTTAGCCAATGAGTTTAGCCGCAGCATGGGACTAGACATGCCACCAGCTATCCCCAAAAATGTTCTTGGCAAGATGGGTCTCAAAAACGTTCCTGGTCTTAGAACCAAGTAGAATCTTAACTCTATCCATTGTTTTGCTTTTTGTCGTATAAGGCTTTGTAAGTGTAATCTCTTTTCACAACCCTTCTTGCAACACTTTATAAAAGTCTTAGATTCTTCACTTGTATCAAACAAACCAAAAGAAAAGCTTGACTTTCCAAGCAGGCCTGTCTCATCTCTTAGAGGCCCGGTGCAAGTTCTTACGGGCTTGCTCCAACATTCATACTTGCCTCCATATGTTAAGGTGTTTCTAATAAAAAAAAAAAGAAAACATTTTAACGCAATGGCAGTAAACTACATGCCGTTTTTTTAGTCTGTTACCCTTAGAAAGCCTCTCTTTATTTGTGTTTCCTATAAAACCTCATAAAACCCTAATTAACTGACGGCGGGAAAGTGGTTAGTTACACAGCCTTACAGGTTAAGGTAAGCGGCGCTTGAAGTTCCCTCTCTTGCTTCATCACTCTCCTCTCGTTTTCCATGACTCCCGATGGACCCAAATCCAGTCAGAAGAGACGAGAGATCCGCGCGAAACATTTGAAGAAGCTCGCGAGTGGTGGTGAAGATGAATCGGGAAACAAAAGGGTTCCAAAGAGGGGAAGGGAAGGCAAATCTGTTGATGAAGATGAGCCTCTTATCAAGAAAGCAGCTTCTACTATCGCTGTACAGGCTGCTGATAATAAGCCAAAGACTTCAGATTCTTACCTGTCCAAGACAAGGTGAACACTTTAGACAAAAAAGAGTTTGATTCAGAGCTTTTTATTAGGAACAACTTTCTTATGGCTAAATGGTTTTGCAGATTTGATCAGTTCCCACTGTCTCCCTTGTCGCTAAAGGGTATCCAGGATGCTGGGTTTAAGACCATGACTGTCGTGCAAGAGGCTACTCTTCCTATCATTCTCAAAGGTGGACACTTTTTTCTCTTTCAATCTCCTTGGAGCTGCTTATAAGGCATACAGATAGGGTTTATGGTTTAGGAATTGATTGAGAAAATTGACATTTCGATAAAAAATGACGAAACTTGTGGAGTCTTTCTTCCGGATTCCTCTCATTGAAGCTTGGTTTATTGTTTATTACTTCCTCTAATGTTTCTTCTTGAACTTCAGGTAAAGATGTGCTAGCCAAGGCCAAAACAGGCACTGGGAAAACTGTAGCGTTTTTGGTGAGACTCTGGATTCATGGATATAAGTTGTTACTCACTTGAGATTTTTTTTCTTATCGTTTGTTATCTGAATTTCAAGCTTCCATCGATTGAAGCTGTTATCAAATCCCCACCTGTAAGCCGGGATAATAGGCACCCGCCAATTATTGTTCTTGTGGTATGCCCTACTCGGGAACTTGCTTGTCAAGCTGCTGCAGAGGCAAACATTTTGCTCAAGTATCACTCATCTATTGGTGTTGAAGTTGTGATTGGAGGCACTAAGCTTCCTGCTGAGCAAAGGCGTATGCAAAAACATCCTTGCCAGGTAAGATATTTCTTTTTGCCCTCCATGATTTGTATTAAATATTAATGCTTAGTTAATTCTGAGAAAATCTTGCATTTATTTTAGGCTCTCAGATGGAAAATGTTACCAATGGAGTTGCATATATATATATATATTTTTTTAATTAATTTGGTTATTCTTCGCTTAGACATTACATGAATATGGCTTTCAATTTGCAGAAATGATATATTACTATAGATAGCGAAAAAGAATGTATGTCCCTGTCCATGTTAGGATTGTTCTCACATTGAGCATTGTCTCCATATTTTGTTTAATAATCACATATTTGAACACTCTCAGATTCTTGTGGCTACACCCGGAAGGCTCATAGACCATATAGACAACACTTCTGGATTTGCAACTAGGTTGAAAGGTGTGAAAGTACTTGTTCTTGATGAAGCTGATCATCTCTTGGACATGGGTTTCCGAAGGGATATTGAGAGGATAATCGCCGCTGTTCCTAAGCAGAGACAATCATTTTTGTTTTCTGCCACGGTACCTGAAGAGGTAAGCGTCAGTTTCTTGCACAAAAAGCGCTCATTTTTTGGGTTGGAATCTTAAATTATGTTTTTTTTTTGTGGTGTCAAGGTCCGCCAGATATGTCATGTTGCTTTGAAACAAGATCATGAGTTCGTCAATTGTGTTCAAGAGGGTAGTGATGAGACGCATCAAAAGGTAAAGGTTTATTTTTAGTCTCATTTGAATGATGGCCTGCCGTATGATTGGATGTTATCGGTTTCTTATGTCTGTTTTATCTCCCAGGTCACACAAATGTACATGATTGCATCACTGGATAGACATTTCTCGCTTATATATGCACTCCTCAAAAAACACATTGCTGATAATGTGGGCTATAAGGTAAATCTATTTCTCCAGTGCATGTGTGACTCACCAATGTATTCTTGAACTAACAACACATCTCCTTGTTGTTGAAGGTGATTATTTTCTGTACAACAGCCATGGTTACAAGACTGGTGGCTGATCTGCTTGGTCAACTAAGCCTGAACGTCAGAGAAATCCATTCTAGAAAACCGCAGAGTTACAGAACCAGAGTTTCTGATGAGTTTCGCAAGTCGAAGAGTATTATCCTTGTAACATCAGATGTATCTGCTCGTGGTGTTGATTACCCTGATGTGTCACTAGTCGTACAGGTAAATCCACACCGTAGTTTTTCCCATATCATGGAAGCGTTTTCGCTAATTTTGTTGTTGTGTATATGCAGATGGGGTTACCATCAGACAGAGAACAATACATACATAGACTTGGCAGAACCGGACGTAAAGGAAAAGAAGGGGAAGGTGTACTATTGTTGGCACCATGGGAAGAGTACTTTCTGTCATCTGTTAAAGACTTGCCCATCACCAAGTCTGCTTTGCCACCGATAGACCATGAGGCTGTGAAGAAGGTAAGCTTGTTTTAGATAATACACCGAACGCGCATGAATTTGTTACTCTACTGAACGTGACAAACCTTATCTGCTAACAACCAGTGTGTTATGGACTGTAAATGAACTTGTATGCAAGTACCCATTTTTTGTATATATGTTCACAATGTGACTGACTCTCTAGTGGGTGCTGATGGGTGTGAGAAACTTGCTGGGTGCAGGTTCAGAAGGCGCTTAGCCAAGTGGAAATGACGCACAAGGAGGCGGCCTATCAGGCGTGGTTGGGTTACTACAAATCTCAGAAGAAGATTGCTAGAGACACAACCAGACTGGTGGAGTTAGCAAATGAATTCAGCCGCAGTATGGGACTCGACACCCCACCAGCTATCCCTATAAATGTTATTGGCAAGATGGGTCTCAAAAACGTTCCTGGTCTTAATGTTGCTCCCGGCTTTGACAAAAGAAAAGGGAAAAAAAATTATCGTTCCAGATAGATTTTATCTTAATGGTATGTTGTTGTTTTAAACTTTATTTATTTTTGATGTACGAACTCTTGTTATATTCTTGCAACACTTTGATTTTCTTATTTAACAAAAAAATCATATAAAAGTTACACTCTTTGATTGTAGAGCTTTGTTTTTCGAGCTAAAACAAAAGGGCTATGTCATCGAAATTCGTATGGTCTCTTGTTATTCATGCATCACATGAACTTACCTATAAAACTTACCTTACAATCTTTTCGAGCATGTGGAAGATGAGTTTGCCGTAGAATTGAATTCCTTGCTCATACCAAAAAAAAAACATCCAACAAAGAGAACCAAATGACAGAGCTATTGGGGATAGTAATGAAACTTCTATTTAGCCGGCAAAGTGTATGTCATAGAAGATGATGAATGGCAACAGAAAAAGAAAACAAAAACCCAACACCATCTTTCCCATACGATAAGACTAATCCTTTTTTTGTAAGTTGTAAGGCTCCTACCAATCCTAAAGGAACCAGAAAGAAAAACGAGAGAAGGCAACTGCAAAGCTTCTCTTATGCAGAAAATCCAATTCTGCTATGTTTAGTCCTCTTTCCACTTGTTAACATATCTCTGGAAGGCACTAGCTGGATTTTCATGAAGTGGAGCTTTTACACGGCTAGATCTCCTCACCACTGCTTCTTCCATTTCTATGTTGTGAGCTATGTCCTTCGCCCTCTTTTGTAGTGTAGAGCTGAAAATCACAAGTCATATGTAGTGTTATATGCAGTGTTACTCTTCTACAAGTGAATCAAAGCGAGCATTGAACAAGATTTGATAATGCAAAATAGAAGTGAGAAGCTCTAAACTGACCATATTCTGTCATAGAATTTCTCTAGCTGCGTGTGTAATGACAGTTCCCTCTCCCCTTTCCGGTTTAGTGATCCCATCAGTGCATCGAGCTGGATTTCAAGAAACAAACACACAAATTTGAACAATATCTATGAAATCAAATGATCAAACAAAGAACTGAACCATGTGGCTTGATGATGATACCTCTTCCTTGGAGGTATAATAGCCCCATTCTTTGCAATCAGAATCCTCAACAAATATCCTCCCATTGCTTCGGAACCACCAGTACCTGTTGTAGTTCCGATCTTTACCCAGGGGGTTTGTACGTATGACTATTTTCTCCATCTCTCGTTCATAGTATTGCCTCTGCATACAAAGAAAAAAAGTTCAGACTTGATTAGTCAAAGCACATGTGCATATGCAAACATAAATTATGAGAGGAAGGACTCAACCCTCTGTTCGGGACCCCTCATTTCCAATGTTCCTTTCTCATCTTCACTTGATGATTTTCCTCCCTGTTTCTTCCCGGAAAATCCTTTCTTCTCCTCCTCCTCTTCTTCTTCTTCTTCTTCTTCCGACTCCACCTCCTCTTCTTCCTCCTCCACCTTCTCCTTTGATGTGACTTTTGTATCCGTCATCTGCCTTTTGTGCTTTCTCAGATAGACATTTCCTATAAGCCTATCACAACCATAAGAACAATAATTGAGCTCAAAAGTAGTTTGAAAACAAAATGTTTAAATA
Source organism: Brassica juncea (assembly GCA_018703725.1). Taxonomy (NCBI): domain Eukaryota; kingdom Viridiplantae; phylum Streptophyta; class Magnoliopsida; order Brassicales; family Brassicaceae; genus Brassica; species Brassica juncea. The sequence goes on along the minus strand of CM031936.1, from coordinate 57,574,239 downwards.
GGATAAGCCACAAACCTTTTCTCTGGTTTTTCTGAAGAAACAGACCCATTTTCCATCTTAATTTCACCATCAGTGCTCTCTTTCATTTTGCTGTCTTCACTGCTTTCTAGTTTTTGTGGGCTGTTTTTCCTTTTCCCTAACTTGCTATTAGCCAAAACTTCTGCTTCCTCGCTAGTTTTGGAGCGTTCTTTATCCTTTCTTTTCTGTCGGGCTTCCGCCAATGCTTCTTCTCTTCTAGCAGCTCCAAGGGCATGCCGTTGTTCAAGAAGCTCGTCTACTTCTCCCTTAAACAAAACTGTTACAGCTATCTGGTTCACCAACTCCCTTAGGATTTTCAGTTTTTCACTGGGGTCCACTAGACCATAGTGTCCCCGTTTGATCGTTCCAATGTCACAGCACAGATCAGGGATGTCAACCGAGTCCAAGAAGTCACATAAATACTCTGCCCATGTGATCAGTGTTATCTGAAACAAGATGAAATGAAGCAACAAACAGGCCATCAACCACAGAAGAAAACTAAAAAAATAATCACAACGCTGACGACTTCATGTTTAATAAGATTAGCATGTTACTGTGCCACCTATTTTGTTAGTCAAAGATGATTTCCGTGAGATGAAGATCTAACCTTTGACTTGCGACTCCTTCTCTTTAAAGCTTTGAAAGTATCATCGCCTTCATTGATGAGGAACCGGAAAAGACAGGCGTGCACTTCCATGATAAGAACCAAATTACTCTCCTTGTGGCAGACAGCATTCTCAAAGTCCTCAAGAGAAAATCGCCATAGATGCAGCTGCCTACCATATGAAGAACAAAAGTCCCACACCATAAGAAGATCCCCAACACAATCCATTGGAACACTAAAGTCACGTGAGGGAGAAGGACGCTGAGTGATGTTAGAATCATCAGGTTCCCGTGGCAACAGTAAATCTTCAATTGGATAATTGATAGGAGGCTCTTCCTCGGAGCCATTAGCCTCTGGAAAGAAAATAAGAAATCAGTATAGGAAAGAACACAAAAAAACATCAGCTGAAAATGAATTGCAGAGCTACCTTTATCTGTCTCCTCTGCAACATGGCTACCATCTTCAGCTCTCTTTCTTTTTCCCTTTTCCCTTGCGGTTTTATCTTCCTACAGTTTAGCGATGAGACAAAAACCGATTAGTACATAGACCAATTATTAGGCAACGCTACAAATTATTATATGGTACCTGCTTTCTTTGCTGAACCAGTTCTCCATTCCGAAAGACATATTTGTCCACAAGTTCCTTGGGAATGTTTCTACTGATCCCATGCGCTTTAGCCAGATACTCATTAACAACCCAAGGTATACTGTGGCATGTGGACTCCCTAATGAAAGACTTGAGAAAATTTCTACTAAATGGAAACTTCTTCCACGAAAGATCCTCTACAGACAGCACAGCCTTCTCAATTATTTCCTTGTCTTTGTCAAGGAAGCCTACCTCATACTGAGGTTCACTATCCTCATCTGTTACTATATTCAAGATTCTGCACGGATGGGGTTCTTCATCTCTGTTTCCATACAGCTCTGCACCAGCGAAAAAGCAGCTTTGCAACTCGGTCGCTATTGTGTCAGCAAGATCTTTCAAAGAGAGTGTACCTTCACAAGATGGTAGACAAAAGAATTAGAAAATAGTGCTCATAAAATAGAGATTTCAATCAGATACGGACAATTTATGCTGCCACCCTCGAAGTACATATAGTAATTTCTATATAATCAAACAAAACAAGACTCTGACAGAACTGTATTAGAATAATCGAGGAAGGGGTGAAGAACTTTACTTACTGAATTGGATGATACGTAACGCAGGTGCGACTAGCTCTCTGGGGAGAGTTTGAACCTTCTTGTTTGCTAGTTTTTCTGACTCTAGGGCCTCCTCGTAGGTCAGACTGGTTTTGCCAGTAGATTTACATGTCCAAACACGCTGGCGATACAGATTTATCCTCTTCAAGTACATTCTATTCTACGTCAAGCAAACAAATTGTTCTGACGCAGCACGTGCATTGATAAACATGAACAACGAAGAAAGCCTTTGAAAGAGAATAAGTATGTAGGTTGTTCCAGAATGAAAAAGTTTAAAACATAAGTTAAAAAGACGTTCTAAGTCATAATCCCAAAAAGCTATATAAGAAGAAGGAAGGATACTGATAGTCTCGGAAAATCTCCTTAGTGAGACGAACTTGATAAACAAGTTCATGTGGCTGCAAGTTCTTTGGGGGCTCCAGTAGTTTATGTGGCTTCTTTTTCAGTAGAGGCATCTTTCAAACGGCAAGACAGACCCTGTGGTGTAAGAAAAAAAAAATCCATAAACTTGAATGTCCGTCTAACAATGATAATCAAAACTTTGTGAAATCATGGTTAGAAACATCAAGGAGATGTAGTAATAACAAATGGACGGAACAGAGTCATCAAGGCAAATAAAAGCAAGACGTCACATACGTTAAATCTTTTAGTGTGTTTCAGTCACATTCCAAAAATAAAGAAGAACAGATACTTGACTGGGGGTAATCGTAACGCATAAGCAGATAATTAATAGAGCTGATTCCAATTTCAAACGTCTGATTCGTCAGACAGATACCATAGAGAAGAAGCAAGCGAAGCGAGATCATGTGAATTAATGTATTTACAATGCAGAAATCGAAAATAGGACTAAACCCTAGAACAATCGCAATCCCAAATCGAATTTGCAAAATATCTACCGACTGTTACCAGTTCAGATCAATAACCGAAACGAAAAACAACGAATCAAAACCCCACACCCAGGATCGAGAACAGAAAAACACTGACATGCGTCGGTTTCGGACAATCCCCAAGACAACCCAGAAGGCGTAACCGACAGGAAAAGACAAACAAAACAATAACAAAGCATAACAAAATTGAAACAAGGAAGAAAAACATACACAACCATAAATCACCCAGACAACATTACGTAAAAGCCAATGCAAAGTTGACAATTAACAGAAGAAAAATCGCACGCGACGGCGTAGAAAGAGGATCGAAATTCCCGCCAGAATAGGAACACAATTGAGAGAGAAATATTTAACATCGAGACAAAGAGAGAGAGGGCTCGGATCTTACAGAGAATGTATGAAATTCAGAATGCGCGTCGTCGTCGAGACACAGAGAGAGATAGAGAGGTTTGTTTTTAGATCTCTGGTCTCTCTCTCTAACTCGCTCGCTCGTTCGCTCTCTCGCTTCTCAGCTGTTTGGTCCGAAGTCCTTCCTTGTTGGAATGAAGGAAACTTATTAATATGCGATGTGTGTGTATATGTATACGTGTGTTGCTGTTTTGGAGCCAATTAAGTTATTTCCTTTCCTATTAATAATTAATCAAGCCCATACTACTAGGCCTTACTGGGCCTCAGGTTTTCTTATCTGGTCCTTTAAGCCTTAAATTTTCAGTGGTGTTTTTTTTTTTAAATCGGAATTTGTATGACCTTGTCAACGACTCCAGATGATATTTATTTTGTTTGCATGGTAAGAGCAAGATTATCGGCGTCCTTAGCTGATATCTTAGCAATTAAATACATTTAATTAAATAGAAAATAGCCAATAAAAATAAGGACGCTTCTTAATTAAGAAATTTTCTGTGTCGTCTTTACGAGCCACGTGTTGGTTTCGGGTATCGTGTTCTTCTTCCTCGTGTTTTCGTTCGTCAATCTCATTTTTGCTATCCTTCTCCGATGTACGTCTCTCTCACCTTCTTTACTACTTCGCATCTTCTCTTATCTCTCGCTTTCTCGATAAACCCTAGATCTCCAATATAGCAGACGCAGAGACTTGCGCATTCCAGGCGGAGATTAACCAATTGCTCTCCCTCATCATCAACACCTTCTACAGCAACAAGGAGATCTTCTTTCGTGAACTCATCAGCAACTCCTCCGATGTACGTCTCTCTCACTTTCTCTCTTGCGTTTTGTAGAACAGGTTTGGTTTGTGTTGATTCTCACTCCGATTTGAGAACTAATTGAAATAGAGAACTCTAGGTTTGGGACAAGATTAGGTTTTTATCAGTTGTATGTATACGTTTTGTGCATCTGTTACTTAAAAGTTTGAATCTTTCACAATCTTTGGACAAGATTAGGTTTGATCAGTTGTGTTCTGCGTAATTGTTACTTAAAGTTTGAATCTTTCACAATCTTTGGACAAGATTAGTTTTGTTCAGTTTTTTTCTGTGTAATTATTACTTAAAGTTTGCTTCTTTGACAGGCTTTGGACAAGATCAGGTTCGAGTCCTTGACAGACAAGAGCAAGCTCGATGGCCAGCCAGAGCTTTTCGTTCACATCATCCCCGACAAGGCTAACAACACCTTGACCATCATCAACAGCGGTGTCGGTATGACCAAGGCTGATTTGGTCAACAACCTTGGAACCATTGCGAGGTCTGGCAACAATCTTGGAAACCTGCTTTGATTTTGATTCTACAGAGCTTCGGAATCTAGTGAGGAGAATATAATGTCGGGAAGAGGAAAAGGAGGAAAGGGATTGGGAAAGAGAGGAGCCAAGAGGCACAGGAAGGTGCTTAGGGATAACATCCAAGGTATCACCAAGCCTGCCATTCGTCGTCTTGCTCGCAGAGGTGGTGTCAAGCGTATTAGCGGTCTAATCTACGAGGAGACCAGAGGTATGACTCTTATGTTAGTGTCTGTGAAGATAGTTCATTAGATAAGTTCCCAGGAAATGAGTTTGGTTTACTGGTTGGTTACCAATGTCTTTATTTGTTTTTGTAGACAGTGTAAGTTCATGTTTTTCTTGAAATGAAACTGTGTTTGTTGCTTAACTTGCTCTATAGCAAGAGAGAAAGAAAAAACATGTTCATCTTAAGTCTCGTTTGCTCTTTCTCCTCTCTTGTGGAATGGTCTTTGGTTGAGTATGTGTCTTGCTGCACTGATATGGGTTTATATGGGTAATACGATGGAGTGATATTACTAAAACTAAAAGCAGCTTATTCTTCCTCTCTAAAATTAAAAGTCCTACCAATAATCAATTCTTTTGAGATTTGTCCTTAACTTTGTTTCTTAACATAAAAAATTAATTAAATAACTTAAGAATTCAAAACTAAGGACAATCAATAATGATGCTCTAACCCGTCAAAAAATCAGTAAAATAAAAAATAATTCAATTATCGTATTGTCTGGCCTACGGGCTACGGTATAGTTGTATCTATCTTGTTTATACATGTAAACTACCACCACAAAACAACAAAACTATATAAATAAAATTCCTTTCATAACGTTAAAAATATATCAAAACATGGAACGGTACCAAACTCGCATCGATGACATGCATTATACCACCAACACGTACTTTGTATGTGTGGGTAGTTACTTCTATCAAGCGGACAAGATATCTCCACGTCATCACTTCCTCCCTCCTTAAAAACCAAACCTCTCCTCCTCCTCTAAATTTAAGAACCATCATCATCCTCCATTGTTCCCGGCAAACAAAACAAAGCTATTATGGAGATCGAGAGAGTCCAAGACATTTCATCATCCTCCCTCCACACCGAAGCCATCCCTCTGGAGTTCATCAGATCGGAAAAAGAACAGCCGGCGATCACCACTTTCCGAGGCCCGGTTCCGGCGATCCCCGTCGTCGATCTGAGCGATCCCGACGAAGAGAGCGTGGCGCGCGCGGTGGTGAAGGCGAGCGAAGAGTGGGGGATTTTCCAGGTGGTCAACCACGGGATACCGACGGAGCTGATAAAACGGCTGCAGGGAGTGGGGAGAACGTTCTTCGAGCTCCCTTCGTCGGAGAAAGAGTCCGTCGCGAAGCCGGTAGACGCGAAGGACATAGAAGGGTATGGGACGAAGCTGCAGAAAGAAGTGGAAGGTAAGAAAGCGTGGGTGGATCATCTCTTCCACAGGATCTGGCCACCGTCGTGCGTTAACTACAGTTTCTGGCCAAAGAACCCGCCGGAGTACAGGTACAAAACAGAGACTCCAATGGTGATACTCTGTTTCGAGGGCCGAGGGCCGGTTTTGAGATTTTGAAGATATAGCTGAGTTAATAAAAAAATTCAATAGTGTTCAAAAAGAAAATAAAAATTCAATAATTCGAGAGTAAAATTTTTTTTATAAATTTGAGGATTATGTCTATTTAATTTTTTCAAAAAAATTGGGAGTTTGAGACAAATGTTTATTGAGCTTTGGCTCAGGAACCCGCATGTGTATTTCAAGAGTTGGATATTAATTTATTTGCATGGCTGTGTATTAGGGAGGTGAACGAAGAGTACGCGTTGCATGTGAAGAAGCTGTCGGAGACGTTGTTAGGTATTCTCTCCGAAGGGTTGGGGTTACGTCGTGAGGCGTTGAGAGAAGGTCTCGGCGGGGATCTGGCGGAGTATATGATGAAGATTAACTATTACCCGCCGTGTCCTCGGCCAGATTTAGCTTTGGGAGTACCGGCGCACACGGATCTCAGTGGGATCACTCTGCTTGTACCTAATGAAGTTCCTGGACTTCAAGTTTTCAAAGACGATCACTGGTTCGACGCCGAGTATATTCCTTCCGCCGTCATTGTTCACATCGGCGATCAGATTCTGGTCCGAAATATTTAAAATACGTGCTTTTTAGATATTTATGAAATAATAATACCAAAAGAAGTTGAATTCTTGAAAATTTAAGAAAAAAAAAAGATAATTCTGTCTAGCTTGTTAGGGTTAGGAAGTTAGGTTTTAGGATTAGTATTTAAGTCTTTTGGATTTATTAGAGTTAAGATTTTCCTAGAGTTAAAAAGAAAATTTGGTTTTCAAAAATTAATTTTATTAAGGTTTTAGGATTAAATTTAAGGTTAAAGAACAAGATGAAGGTTTCAGGGCTAGAGCATCCTAAATAAAATTTCTTGTTAATTTATTTTTAAACAATAAGATATTTGATTATTGTCTTTTATTTTTAATGGGTTGTTGTGAAATTTTTGCAGAGGCTGAGTAATGGGAGGTATAAGAATGTGTTGCATAGGACGACGGTGGATAAGGACAGGACGAGGATGTCGTGGCCAGTTTTCTTGGAGCCTCACCGCGAAATGATCGTCGGGCCATTACCGGAACTTACGAGCGATGATAATCCTCCAAGGTACAAGCCTTTTGCTTTCAAGGACTACAGTTACCGCAAGCTCAATAAGCTTCCTCTGGATTAAGAAGGGAAAAAAGAAAATCAAAAGTATGAAGAAAAGTGTTGATGAGTTTGAATTAATTTATTTTTAATCTGTTGTGTGTTTGAAAGAAGATGTGGTTGTTGTTTTCCCGCGATAAGAGGTTTCGATGTGTCTCTTATTGTGTGTTCAGCTATTTATTATTAAAATAAAGACTAAAGACATGTAGTAGCTACATTAACGTTTGACGAAGACATATTCTTGTTGTGTCGCCATACATTCGCAAGTTATATAGGACCATTTTTAGGAATCGGTAAGTTGGTGATAATTAATGGTGTTGAGTTGACATATGTTGAGTTGACATATGTATATAGAAAGCTGTTGTTAGAGTATGTCCAATGTATTATTCCATAATTTACTCCAAAATAGTGCAACTCCAAAATGAAGTAGGGTTTTACTCCAATGTGTTACTCAATAAGCTTCCTCTGGATTAAGAAGGGAAAAAAGAAAATCAAAAGTATGAAGAAAAGTGTTGATGAGTTTGAATTAATTTATTTTTAATCTGTTGTGTGTTTGAAAGAAGATGTGGTTGTTGTTTTCCCGCGATAAGAGGTTTTGATGTGTCTCTTATTGTGTGTTCAGCTATTTATTATTAAAATAAAGACTAAAGACATGTAGTAGCTACATTAACGTTTGACGAAGACATATTCTTGTTGTGTCGCCATACATTCGCAAGTTATATAGGACCATTTTTAGGAATCGGTAAGTTGGTGATAATTAATGGTGTTGAGTTGACATATGTTGAGTTGACATATGTATATAGAAAGCTGTTGTTAGAGTATGTCCAATGTATTATTCCATAATTTACTCCAAAATAGTGCAACTCCAAAATGAAGTAGGGTTTTACTCCAATGTGTTACTCCATTTTTTATTCCAAAAATAATATTTTTTAGAGTGCAATACCTTATACTTTTTAAAATTTACTAATTAATCCCAACTATTTCATGTTTACAAAAATTTCTTAAAATATAATTTATTTGAATTAAACCTTTTTATTAAAAAATACAGAAATCATAAACATAAAATAAAAGACAATATATAAGTTGGTTCATTAATGAGCATTAGAATATTTTTCCCACAAATTATCAACTAATGTATTTCGTAATGAAAAATGAGCTTCTTTATCTTTGATATTCCTAAATCGAGCAAGAAAATTTTGAAATCGGACATTTTCATCTTTTGCAATTTCGATATCTGGAAGTGGAGTTTTTCTTCCAAGTTCAATTGGTGCATCGAGTTCACACTCATATGGAGATTCAAAAACAAAATCATGCACGGAAAAAAAAAAAAACAAAGTTTTGTTTTATGATTTGAATTCCACACAAGATCCGAATGTCTGTGCGTACATTCAAGCTCAGCAAGTGCAAATAATATCAAAGCGAAATGCTGATTCACACGATCAACAAGCTCTTTCTCAGTTTTCTCTGTTTGGACAATACTTTACCGGTCTTAGCGGATCCGGAAACGATTTGCCGGATTATTAAATCATTTGTTTTATGTTATCCTTATTTTATATTATTCATGTTTTTAATAGTGTTATGCATTTTTATCTAAAATGTCTAAATAATAGGTTATCTTGTTTTTCATGTTATTGTATCATTTTTAACATAAAATATTATTTAAATAAAAAATAAAAATATTAAAGATTTAAAGGATCATTTCTTAAATATAAAAAGTTCAACTCCAAAATGGAGTAATGAGTAAGGTTACTCCATAAATGGAGTAACCCTAGCCATTACTCCATTTTGGAGTTGAAAATGGAGTGAGGTTGGAGAAGATTTTACTCCAAAATGATATTTGGAGTAGAAAATGGAGTAGGGTTGGAGATGCTCTTACTGTTGCATCCACTACTAAAATTATAGATAGTGCCAAAATAATGCAAGCTATAAATTTATACATAATATATTTTTAAAATTGTACATAATTTAGATTGAACTTGTGTAAATAGTTTATTCTAATAGTTTTGTAGAGAGACTAATATTGTAAGATTTAAAAATAATTTTAAAATTTTAAAATTTAACAGTGAGATGATAAAAAATTATTCAAATTTTATTTTCAATTTTATTTTCAGTTCTAATGCAGCTAAAAATGTTTAAATTTTCAATACTAAAATTTTGAATAATTAATCTTATTTGAAGTGTTATATGTATTCTTTTTTGGGATTATGATAAATAATATGAAGAAAATATAAAATATATTCATAATTATGTTATAAGTTTTACCTGTATTAAAATGTTATATTCATTTTAATAAATCATCTTTATAATTTAAACATGTATAAAATTTATTTTTAATATTTCACACTTTACATAATAATATATTCATATAAATATAATTAAATTAAAAATATATAAGATAATCTATTTTATTAACTGACTTGCAGTTATTTTAATTGTAGAAAATAAATAAACTGGATCAATCCAATTTAAATCTATTTAGTTCAAATTTGTTTAAGAAAATGATAATTAATGGTGTTGACATATGTATATAGAAAGCCGTACTGTTGTACCCACTATCCCTTCTTTAAAGGCTTCCTTTTCCAACCACAAATATCAAAAATTAATCAAAACTTTTTGTTAGGTGGAAGTACATATGCATTAGGTGAAAATAGTTTGCATAATTTCACAAAAGGGATCAAATGAATTATAATGTATTGGACCTTACTTGAGTGATTAAAAACTAAAGTGTTATAAACCCACCTCTCGTTAAAGTTTCAGGGGGCCATGAAAGCTTCTTGGAGGTACATCAACTCTACCTATGGCTTTCATTCTATTATTACCTGCCGACTGTATACACCTTCAATATGAAGATCACAAGATGGCTTTGTTGGAACAACACACGTTAAAGCGAAAGCTACTTTAATTTTTATTAATATTTCTGCATCCTATTGATACCAGAAATAGTGAAGAGAAATACTCTCTTTGTTTCAGAATACATAATGTTTTGCTTTACGGATAAAGATTAAAAATTTATTCACTCTAAAATAATTTTAATAATATAATTTAAAAATCATTCAACTAATTATAAAAATAGGAGCAAAACATAATTGGTTATACATTTTTCAGTAGAGTTAAAAATAATACTATAAAATATCAAAATATTTTCTATTTTGAAACAACAAAAATCTTCTAAAACACTACACATTATGAGACGGAGAGAATATATGTTTTATGTCAAAACAGCTTCCACGGTTTGTATATCCCAAAAGGGCATTGTTAGATACTGAGAGATACACTAATCTCGACAATGAGAGCTCAAGCAAATGGTAACGGTTTCACAAAGCTTCACGCTTAGAGATGTGTGGACATGTGGTGTTGATAAATAAAAAAAAGATGTGTGGAAGGGAGTGCATATTTAGGCTAAGTTCTTCACAGAATTCAGATTGAAAAGCTTTAACAAACAACCTTGTCTCTGTGTACAATGGTTGACATAAGGTTCAACCAACACCAATTCAGCATTAATAAGAATATAGAGTCTAATCAGATCGCTTTCCCTGTACCTGGACACAGCATTATTAGAAATAACAATGCTCAAGAAAGACATAAAGAACCCACAAAGGAAACGTAGAGCTGCGAAAGCTGACGAGCTTCTTTGTTAATCAACTAAAACTGAAGACATATATATGCATCAAAAATTAAGAGTTGATCTGTGCAATAAAGATAGTGGAACTAATCTATAACTAAGCACGATCACATGCTAGTATATGCCTTGGTCATTGACTTCTATTGATCAAATAGATCTCCAACCATCTGCATAATCAAGAGAGACATATCAAAAACTTCCATTGCGACTAAATAAACAGTGCACAGACAAAAACCTCACCTCGACACTTATGAATCTTTTTTCTTTTTGAAAGCAAAAAGAAAAAATGATCAAACAATCTGTCAATGATTGATTTAGTTGATTAATGTTTTAATCATTTCTTAGATAAGATGCGTCTGAAAAGTCTAAACCTTTAAGTGAGAAACCTTTACACAATTTTGGTTTCTTCTTGGGGGAGAAAGAAGTGAGAAACCGGCAAAGATGAAGCCTTTTACTTCCACGGAACTGAAAGAATAAAAAGGACACACAAAAGTTGAGTCAATGTCTGTCCTTTGTTTATGTTGCTCAAAATAAAATAAAAATGTCTGTCCTCTGTACTAATAGTATTTGACCGACCAATCCACAACCGCTCGTGACTCTTTTTTTTTTTTCTTCTTCTTAGAAACGTCTAAGATTAAAAAGAAAAAAGTTGAAGACTTTTTATTGGGGAAGTCTTTGTTGTTTCTTTTATCAAGAAGGCTGCTTGTGTGAATCCTAAGCTCTATTCCTTTTCTGGGTAAGTTCGTCTTCTTTCTTCGCTTTCCTCTGGTAAAAATCCCATCTTGCTGCTTAGGTCTATGAATATAGAGAAAGAGAGAGAGAGAGAGAGGCTTGCACAGTGTTTAACTTCGTCGTGTGTTCAGACTTCGACCAATGGTGTGTGAATCTGTTTATCGCAGTACTACACGTCTGGAAGACTTGGTTCCCTTTTGAGTCTTTGATCTGACTTTTTTCTTTACTTGTCCTGTGTGATAGGTTATTGTTACATCAAAGTCTCACAATTTTTCTTTAACTCTCAACTCAGTGGAATGATCTTTCTGAAGACTTTAGCTTGAGGTCTTTTTGGAGGGTTTTAAAAGAAAAAGTTATGGGGAGTTTTTGCTCTAAGAGCCTCGGAATCAATTTCGGCAGTGAGTATTCTGGTTCGAGTGTAGCTGATGATGGTTCACCTAGGCAAGTCGGTTTGTTTGGTCCTGGCTTGAGGCAGTGTATGGTTAAAGACGCTAAGGAACAGAGCCAGTTGAAAGATGTGTTCTCTTTCCGCGGAAAGGAAGTAGTAGAGGATCATTTATATGATGGGATTCCGAGGTTACCTCCACCACAGAAACCTCGGTCTGCAAGATCTACTCAAACCACAGTTTCAAAGGTTGGTTTTGGACTTAAACCGAAGTAGCTTTTGACAATTGTCTTCTGAGTCCTGAACTGTCAAGTGACTATATTGTGTGGCAGGTTACAGAGGCAAGTGTGCTTATAGGCAAAGCGGGTTTTGGTAAAGCCAAAGATGTTTTGGATACTCTTGGGAGTAGCATGACGGATCTAAGCAGCGGTGGATTTGCTTCTGGAGTTGCAACTAAAGGCGAAGAACTTGAGATCTTAGCCTTTGAAGTAGCGAACACAATCGTCAAAAGCTCAAATCTCATTGAATCCCTTACTGAGGAGAACATCATGCATCTGAAAGATACTGTCCTTTACTCCCAGGGTGTTCAGAATCTTGTCTCGAATGATTTTGATGAACTCCTCAGACTTGTTGCTGCTGACAAGAGGTGAAAAATTCAAGTCTAGATCGCTTATTTTGTAACATTGCAAGATGGTTAACTTTTGTTATATTATGCAGGCAGGAGCTGCAAGTTTTCTTGGGAGAAGTGGTTCGGTTTGGAAACCGATCTAAAGACTTCCAGTGGCATAATTTACAGCGCTACTTCGACAGGTAGCTTTCTTTATACAGTTTATGTTTGTCTTTGTGTGTTGTAGACTTGTAGCTTTCTTTTTAATTTTCTTCGGTTCTCAGGATCAACAAAGAATTAACCCCTCAAAGACAGTTGAATGAAGACGCTGTATTGGTTGTAAAACAACTGATGGTTCTAGTGCAGTATACAGCTGTGAGTGAATACTTTCTAAAGTCACATTGAGTTGTTCTTACTACTTAGATGTGTGTTATGGGCCTTGTGCTACGTGCGTTGAGCTATGTTGTTTAGTAGCTGTTTACTTTAAAAAAATGTGACATAAAAATGCTGGTTATTTGTCATGATCTCACTCAGACATCTCGAACTTATGTGTTCAATATCTCTTTTTGGGTTCAGGAACTATACCAAGAACTCCAAGTATTGGATCGGTTGCAGAAAGACTATGATCAAAAGCGCCGAGAAGAAGAGAACTCAGCTAGTAGCAGTAAAGGTAAAGACTACTTGCCTGCTTTATTACATTTATAATCATCCTTTTCATAACAGTCCTCTCTTTTTAAACATAGGCGACGGTCTTGCAATCTTAAAAACGGAGCTTAAATCCCAGAGAAAGGTAGTGAAAAGCTTAAAGAAAAAGTCCTTGTGGTGCAGAAGTTTTGAAGAGGTGTGTAACCACTTCTCTATCTTGCAAACATAATAAGATTATTATGATGTTCATAGTTGTCTTTCAGGTGATGGAGAAACTGGTAGACATTGTACATTTCTTGTTGCTAGAGATCCATAATATCTTCGGTGGTGCCGGTATGTAAGTTCATAGTAACTGCTAAGATTTTTGAATGTTCTCTCGTCCACTTCAGTACAGTCTGTAGTTTCTCTTATCAGTTGATCCTTTTCCAGATGATAAACCATTGAAGAAAGGAGCTGCAGATTGTGATAAAAGATTGGGGCCTGCTGGTCTTGCGTTACATTATGCAAATATGATTGTGCAGATTGATACGCTTGTGAGTGCACAAACCTAGCATTGCTTCATTTGGTTTGGTTGGTTCCAAGTGTAATCTCTTTGATCATATTGAATTATACGTTTTGATGAGTATAGGTCGCCCGTTCAAGCTCGATAACTTCAAATGCAAGGGATTCTCTATACCAAAGCTTGCCAACTGGTGTAAAGTTGGCTCTTCGTTCCAAGATTAAATCGTTCAAAGTCGATAAGGAGGTAATAATGTCTTCTTGTTCACACTCACTGATCTACAAAACTGAAGAAAGAATGTTTTCTATTGCCTAATGTGACTAATAAACAAGGTGGTATGGTTTATCATTCTTCTGACAGCTTTCAGTTACACAAATTAAGGATGAGATGGAGAGAACACTTCATTGGCTTGTCCCTATTGCAGCCAACACAACCAAGTAAACAGTCTAACCTTTTTTCGTTTGAAATTTTCTTTTCTTTTATGGCTAAAGATTGTTGAATGTGTTCATTGCAGAGCTCATCATGGCTTCGGTTGGGTTGGAGAGTGGGGAAGTTCAGGGTGAGTAGTGAATGAGATGAGACCTGCACCTTCTCTTCCTGCATTTTGTGTTTTCTTTAATGGTTATGTCTTTTAATTTTACAGAACTGACTTCACGAGTAAGCCTAGTGGTGGAGATGTACTAAGGATCGAGACACTCTATCACGCTAGCAAAGAAAAGACCGAGAACTACATTCTTGGACAGATCATTTGGTTACAGCATTTGGTTACAAAAGCAAAGAGAGACGCCCGAGGAGGAGGTCCTAGACTTTCTTCTATCAATTCTACGAACCAGCAGTTGATCTCTGAACCACTCGGTTTCCCATTAGTAACAGCTGAGGAGCAAAAGATGTTACAAGATGTGATCAAAAGAAAGAGGACTCCATGTGTCAGCAAGAGTCAAGATTTCGATTCTGAGTACTACTCACGTGTAAGAAAATGTGACCCTCTGAGCAAAAGCAGTGACTATCTTCGTGGAGTGAGAAGAAGCAGATCAGCTGCTGCGGTGAAGAGGTTTTCTTCTGGTTTTTCACTTCTTGATTTTGTTATCGACAAGGAAAAAGCGTTGGATGTGATTGATCGTGTCGATGTGCCGAGAGATTATAAAGCATTGTTGAAAGAAGGTAGCTTGAGCTTCTAGTGGAGAGTTATGTTTCTAGTGGTCAAGTGAAGTCAGTGCACAAAAACGGCTTCTGATTCATATAATGTTTAGTTGTATATAAAGAGCACATAAAGAGACTGTGGAAGAAGCTGTTATGTGACAACATGTTAGATCATTTACAAATATTTCAATATAATGATAACACTTTTCAAGAAACTAGTATCAAAGTGCCTAAGATGGTTTTAAATACAATGATAATCCTCTTACACAGATCTACATTGATGAGTAACTTGATTAATGTTCTAATCATTGCTTACGTCATAGATCTTCACATGCCTTTGAAAAGTCCAAAACTTTACGCAATTTTGGTTAGAAGTGAGAAACAGGCAAAAAGACAAGGCTTTTACTTCCCACGGGACTGAAAGAATCAATGTCGTCCTCTGTTTTGATATTTCCTTATCTTCTGGGTAAGTTCCTCTTCTTCATCGCTTTCCTCTGGTCTATCTTCCCGCTCGGTCACAGTGTTTGACCTAAAGGCTTTAACTTCGTTGTGTTTCAGACTTCGACTAATGGTGTGAGTCTTCTCCACTCTGTTCCAATGATGCTATCGTCCTCCTCCGGAACCTCCCTCTTGTGGCGGAACGGTACACACGCACCACCTCTGCCTTCCTTCAAAGCTCTCCGCTTTCCCTTCTCTCTCAGTTTAGGGATTGGTTACAGAACAACCACAATATCTCCTCTTTCTTCTTCAGCTGAAACCTCCTCTGATATTGCTCTCCAGCCTGCCCATGTTCTCAACGGTAAGAATCTTTTCATCTTTCTCTGCTTCTGAGTTTGCTGGTTGTTTTCTTGAAAATGTTTCTCTCTGTTCTTCTAGCTTGGTCGGAGTTCGCTCAAAATGTGTCTGGCGAATGGGACGGTTTCGGAGCAGATTTCTCGCTCGAAGGACAACCCCTGGAACTACCTGAGTCAGTGGTTCCAGAAGCCTATAGAGAATGGGAAGTGAAGGTGTTCGACTGGCAGACGCAGTGTCCCACTCTCGCCCAACCCCACGCGCAGACCTTTCTCTACAAGTCCATCAAACTCCTCCCCACCGTTGGATGCGAAGCTGATGCCGCCACACGTCACAGCATCGACCAGAGGAGCATCGGGCCAAGTACTGCCTCACCATTTTCTTATTCTGTCTCTGGCTCCTATGTCGCTGTGTGGCCTCTGGGGAACAACAACAACCAACTAGAGGTGGAGCATTGCCTGATCAATCCAAACGACAAGGAGTCCCGTGTCAGGATTCTCCAGGTTGTCCGCTTAGCAGAAGAAACCAAAATGTTGGTGTTGGAGAGTGTCAGAGTTTTCCGTGAGCTGTGGTATGGTCCCTTCAGGGATGGCGATCAGCTCGGAGGTTGTGCCACGCGTAGCTCCGGGTTTGCTTCTACACCCACCACCTCAGCTTCGGTTGTAGTTGGTTCTTGGAGAGCTGTACTTGCTACCGCTAGTTTTCACGCCTCTGATTCCGTTGTGAGTTGGCCACTGACCTGTTTTCAATCATGTGTATCCCATTCAGTAATTTCCCTACTAAGTGGCTTCTTATGTGAGCATGTTTTCAGGGTTGCATTCAGCAAGTTAGTGGTGAGAAGGTGATTGAGATTGTGCGAGAAGAAAAGGATCTTTTATTGCTTCCGCAAGACCTGTGGTGCTCACTCCAAGAAAGCAAAGATGGCCAGAGATTGTTGTCTGTAGGATGGTTATTTGAGCCAGGTCATGCTATCACATCTACATGTATCTTCTCCAGCGATTCTAAGCTAGAGGTAAACTATAATCTCATTGTTATAGTTTGCAGCCTGCCTGTGTTTAATTGTTATTATCTGTCTTTTACTTTGCGCAGGAGGTGAGAATGGGAAAAGAGACTGCTCTCACAG
Organism: Brassica juncea; assembly: GCA_018703725.1. Lineage (NCBI taxonomy): Eukaryota > Viridiplantae > Streptophyta > Magnoliopsida > Brassicales > Brassicaceae > Brassica > Brassica juncea. Next base: position 57,557,564 of record CM031936.1, on the reverse strand, counting down.
ATTTATAATCAGCTTCAGTAATCCTCTTATTATTTCCTCTATAGGATGTGTCAATATATATATAAGTCAAATAACAATAATCTCATATGACTCACTGTATGATTTTTGTTCATTATATCTGTTAATACATACTAGTACACGCAGAGCCCTTGTTGGTTCTATAACTACTGGGAAGGATCCAGACTATATAAACCAAATTTATCTGGAGCTTTGTAGCTTTTGCATCTCATGGCTCATGGCTCAGTTCTGTAAACAAGAAAGGATTCACGCACACCTGTGTAGACTGTGTGCATTAACATACATCTGCAATTGAATCTGCAAGACTTTAAACTTTTATTTGAAAAGTAAAGCAAAAGAACCAAAAATTTGAGTTACAGTGAATGAATATGTTCAGCATCATCTTGCAGCTCTCACACTCAGAGATGAGAATCACAATGCATTAGCAACTCAGCCTAAAGCATTGCTTTTGTTTTCTGTTTTCGTTATTGTCAACAAAAAGAAGAAGAGACGTATTCAGCATCTGAATCAAGTCCTTAAGCTGCTGCCTCCTTGGAGATCTTCTCTGCTTTCGCAACCACCTCGTCGATGCCACCAACCATGTAAAACGATTGTTCAGGAAGATCATCGTACTTACCATCGAGCAAACCCTGCAGCAATTTACAAGTTCATTTAAGCTCATAATACAGCAAACAAGCATGGAGCATGGAGAAAGGCATATGGGCATATATATATATACCTGGAAACTGTTGATGTTTTCCTTAAGGTCAACGTATTTGCCAGGGGCACCCGTGAAGATCTCAGCAACATGGAATGGCTGACTCAAGAATCTCTGGATTTTACGTGCACGGGCAACAGTCAGTTTGTCATCTTCACTTAGCTCATCCATTCCCAAAATGGCAATGATATCTTGCAAATTCTTGTAGTTCTGTAGAACTTTCTGCACACCACGAGCCGTGTTGTAGTGCTCCTCACCTAGAATGTGAGGCGATAGCATACGAGATGTTGAGTCCAGAGGATCCACAGCAGGATAAATACCTAGCTCAGAAATCTAAACATGGGAAACAGCAAAATATAGAGTTGTCAGCTTATGAGCCTTCCACCATACAATTTTGAATGAGTATCTATAAAAGGAGACGAGTTCAGACCTGTCTGGAAAGCACGGTTGTGGCATCCAAGTGAGCAAATGTTGTAGCAGGAGCAGGATCTGTCAAATCATCAGCAGGGACATAGATGGCTTGCACTGAGGTGATGGAACCTTTCTTGGTGGTTGTGATTCTCTCTTGAAGAGCACCAAGATCAGAAGCCAGAGTTGGTTGGTAACCCACAGCAGATGGGATACGACCAAGCAGAGCAGACACTTCAGAGTTAGCCTACACACGAGAGTACACCGGGGTTAAATTGACAGTCTTTTTATCAATATATGGCACCCAGATGCTGATAGATAGCTCACCTGAGTGAAACGGAAAATGTTGTCAATGAAAAGCAACACATCTTGGCCTTCAGCATCACGGAAATACTCAGCAACGGTCAAACCAGTAAGTCCAACACGGGCACGAGCACCCGGGGGCTCGTTCATTTGTCCATACACAAGGGCACATTTGCTCTCAGACTGTTAAGATCAGAAAACAAAAGAAAACTCAGCACGAATGATCAGTCAAATGCCTTTTGCGGATAAAGAAAAGTTAAGCGGGTGAAGATTAATTGCAAACCTGCTTCTCGCCTAGCTTGATGACACCACTCTCAATCATTTCTCTGTACAAGTCATTGCCTTCACGGGTTCGTTCTCCCACACCAGCAAACACGGAGAAACCACCTTTCCATCAAAAGAAACCAATTAATAAACTAAATACGGTGAATAACTGTGCAAACTACTTAAAACACACAGAGAGAATACATACCATGAGCTTTAGCGACATTGTTAATCAGCTCCATAATGAGCACAGTTTTCCCAACACCAGCACCACCAAAGAGCCCAATCTTTCCTCCTCTTTGGTAAGGAGCAAGTAGATCAACAACCTGGAATGAAAGCAGCAAATGTTAGCTTGACACACAAACAACAACTACACATGTAACCTATTACGGAACAAGAGCCTAGAATCTACCTTAATACCAGTGGCAAGGATCTCTTGTCCGGTGGCTAGATCGACCAAAGCAGGAGCATCTCTGTGAATAGGTAAGTAGTGCTCGGTCTCTGAGAAAACAGCAAAAAAAAAAACGTCATGATAGGTTCACAAAAAACTGACATATTGATAAGAGGTGGCTAAGACTACTTACTAATTTCGCCTCTCTCGTCGATAGGTTCACCGAGAACATTCATGATACGTCCAAGTGTTGCTCTTCCAACGGGGACCTTAACAAAAAAGTAAGAACAATCCAAAAGTCAACATCCACAAAATCATCTCCAAGAAGAGTTCAACTGAAACGAAAAAAGACTACTTGCGCAAAGTCAACGTTGTGTCGGATCTAGACCAAAACAATGAATGTCCAGAGAATCCCGGATCAACTATCCAGACCAATGGATCTATACAAAGAGAATGCTTACAGTGATCGGAGCTCCAGTGTTAAGAACCCGTCTTCCACGGACAAGACCCTCAGTACCATCCATAGCAATGGTCCTAACAACATTCTGACCCAAGTGATGCGACACCTCGAGCACCAACCTCGTCGGATGGTCCTGAACCTCGAGAGACGTCATGATCGGAGGCAATCCCTCCTGATCTTCGAATCTCACATCAACAATGGCGCCGATGACCTGACAAACCTTCCCGATCGCACCTTTACCACCGTAATCATATGTTTTCTTCGCCTCATCCTTGGCCGGAGCAGACGGTGGCGGCGCAGCGGGTGAAGAGGTGGAATATTCGGCGACGCGTCCGAGGAGGTCACCAAAAGGAGAAGCCCATCGAGCGGGTGAAGGAGACGGAAGCCTGGGGTTTCGGCTTCCGAATCTGGCGGTAGATCTGGCGGAAGATGAACGGAGAAGAGACGATAAGACTCTCCGAGACGCCATGAGTGTGTTTGTTTTGTTGATAGGAAATGCTAGGGTACTAACGACAGAACCTGAATCTGAACATATCGACTGGTTCTGTCTGAAAGAAAATTTCCAAAATTTGTTTGGCTTTGATGATGGGCTTATTTGGGCCTACATCATTTCCACAAGACACCGCTCTTTATAGATTTAGGTCTTTCTAAAAATAAAGTGCATCTATAACGAACGTAGACCACTTCTTCAGTGACACGTTTTTTTGTTTTACCTATTGACAAGTGTTAAATAAGATTTTTTTCGGACAACAACAAAACAAAAATGATTATTTTCAGTTTTTATGTAAGAGGCCCAAATAAGCCCATTAGAAAGCCCACTAGATACAACGAGTGGAGCTTAGATTCAGGTTGTGTACTTACCCTAGCGTGATCTCACTCCCACAAACAACAAACAATCAACGAACTCATGGCGTCTCGGAGAGTCTTATCAACGCTTCTCCGTTCATCATCCGCCAGATCTACCGCCAGATCCGCCTCCCGGAACCCCAGGCTCTCGTCTCCTTCCCCAGCTCGATGCGCTTCTCCTTTCGGTGACCTCCTCGGACGCGTCGCCGAATATTCCACCTCATCACCCGCCGCGCCACCGCCCCCTCCTGCCAAGGATGAGGCGAAGAAGAAGACTTATGATTACGGTGGTAAAGGTGCGATCGGGAAGGTCTGCCAGGTCATCGGTGCCATTGTTGATGTGAGATTCGAAGATCAGGAGGGGTTACCCCCGATCATGACGTCTCTCGAGGTGCAGGATCATCCCACGAGGTTGGTGCTCGAGGTGTCGCATCACTTGGGTCAGAATGTTGTTAGGACCATTGCTATGGACGGTACCGAGGGTCTTGTCCGTGGAAGACGCGTTCTCAACACTGGAGCTCCGATCACTGTAAGTATCCTTCAATCTGCGTCGTTGAGCTTGAATCAGGGAGAGTCAATACGTCTAGATCTGTGGATTCGTTGATGTTAATTTGCCTTCATATCGTGATTCCTTAATCCTTATCATCAACGTTGACTTTGTCAAGATCCAATTTTTTTTTTTTTTTAAAAGTGTATTCATTTCCGTTGAAATTTTATTTCCAAGTGATTTGGTTTATGTTGACGACGAATCATTTCTTTGATGGTGCCCTTAATCTTAGTAAGTTGTGATAATTGAAGTATGAATTTTGGGTTGTTCTCGGTTTAAGGTGCCTGTTGGAAGAGCAACACTTGGACGTATCATGAATGTTCTTGGAGAGCCAATTGACGAAAGAGGCGAAATTAGTGAGAAGTCTAATCTATAGTAGTTAGTCAATGGCTCGTTATCTGCAAATATGTTATGATAATGTGTTTTTGCTGTTGTTGTTCAGAGACCGAACACTACTTGCCTATTCACAGAGATGCTCCGGCTTTGGTTGATCTAGCCACCGGACAAGAGATCCTTGCCACTGGTATTAAGGTAGATTTTATGTCCTAACTACTCCGTAGTCCGTACTGTTCTCATCGTTTACACGTGTCTTTAGTGTTCCATCCTTACTCTTGCTGTTGCCCTTAGGTTGTTGATTTGCTTGCTCCTTACCAAAGAGGAGGTAAGATTGGGCTTTTTGGCGGTGCTGGTGTTGGCAAAACTGTGCTCATTATGGAACTGATTAACAATGTCGCCAAAGCTCATGGTATGCATTCTCAGGGTTTCGCTAATTAGTTTGCAGAGTGGTGCTCCAGGTTTAGTTTATTAATTGGTTTCTTCTGATGAACAGGTGGTTTCTCCGTATTTGCTGGTGTGGGAGAACGAACCCGTGAAGGCAATGACTTGTACAGAGAAATGATCGAGAGTGGTGTTATCAAGCTAGGCGAGAAGCAGGTTTGCAATTCATTTGGATTAATCTTCAGTTTTCCTTGGTCTTTGAGTGATCATTGTTACTGAGTAATGTCTTCCTATCTTAACAGTCTGAGAGCAAATGTGCCCTTGTGTATGGACAAATGAACGAGCCCCCGGGTGCTCGTGCCCGTGTTGGACTTACTGGTTTGACCGTTGCTGAGTATTTCCGTGATGCTGAAGGCCAAGATGTGTTGCTTTTCATTGACAACATTTTCCGTTTCACTCAGGTGATTTATTATGTTGTTTGCTCTATCTGTCAGCATCTTTGTGCTGTATATTGATTAAGACACTGTTAATTTAACTTCGGTGTACTCTCTTGTGTAGGCTAACTCCGAAGTGTCTGCTTTACTTGGTCGTATCCCATCTGCTGTGGGTTACCAGCCAACTCTTGCTTCTGATCTTGGTGCTCTTCAAGAGCGAATCACAACCACCAAGAAAGGTTCCATCACCTCAGTGCAAGCCATCTATGTACCTGCTGATGATTTGACAGATCCTGCTCCTGCCACAACTTTTGCTCACTTGGATGCTACAACCGTGCTTTCCAGACAGGTGCCAACTCGTGTCCTTTTGTTGATACTCATTCAAAATTGTGTGGTGGAAGGCTCATAAAGCTGACATGTTTATACATCTATGTTTCCCATGTGAAGATTTCTGAGCTAGGTATCTATCCTGCTGTGGATCCTCTGGATTCAACATCTCGTATGCTATCGCCTCACATTCTAGGTGAGGAGCACTACAACACGGCTCGTGGTGTGCAGAAAGTTCTACAGAACTACAAGAACTTGCAAGATATCATTGCCATTTTGGGAATGGATGAGCTAAGTGAAGATGACAAACTGACTGTTGCCCGTGCACGTAAGATCCAGAGATTCTTGAGTCAGCCATTCCATGTTGCTGAGATCTTCACGGGTGCCCCTGGCAAATACGTTGACCTTAAGGAAAACATCAACAGTTTCCAGGTATATATTTTAAGCCTATATGACTTTATCCTTGCTCCGTGATTGTTTGCTATATTATGGCTTATGAGCTTATATGAATTGTAAACTGTTGTAGGGGTTGCTTGATGGTAAGTACGATGATCTACCCGAACAATCGTTTTACATGGTTGGTGGCATCGACGAGGTTGTTGCGAAAGCAGAGAAGATCTCCAAGGAGGCAGCAGCTTAAGTGTTCATTTTATTCGGATGCTTAATACGTATCTTCTTCTTTTTGTTGACAATAACGAAAACAAAAGACAAAAGCAATGCTTTACGCTGAACTGATAAAGCATTGCGATTTCCATCATTGTGAGTGTGAGAGATAGTACGCAGAAAACAGATTTTTTTTGAATTGGAATAAATAATACTACAAGTGTTGATTTTTCTTATTCGCAAGGTTGGTTATCTTACAGGCTACAGTGTTATGTTTTCTGAAGTGAGAAAGCCATTTGACAAAAAAAAAAACATTTGACCAGATGTCAAAGGAATCAATGTTGAATTTATATCTTTACCTCAATTTTTCATGTTCGTTTGTATATGTGTAGTGTTTTTATTCTTATAGATTTGAGAATTATATAGGACTTTGATGCCACGGTTAACAAAATGCTCGCATTATCTGTTCTTCTCATCACTACTTTTCTGCAATGGTATATGAAACAATAAAGTTTACAAAAAAATCAAATAAAATCTAGAACTAGTCCACGGACTACATTAGGATAAAGATAAGTAAAGGCTCAGCATTGTATGAGTAGAGAGCCCCAGAAGTCGGATCCAAGTTGAAGTGCAAGAAAAGACATTAGTTCTTCCACATTCTTCTAAATAATCAAAACCAAGAAAAGGGAATCGTTACTAGCTAAATGTACATAGTCATAATTAATGGAAATACAAATATGAAAACTCTGACCAATAAACATAGAAACTGTAAAAAAAAGTTTTACATCCAACATAAGGAAGTAAACATTGACTTTTTTTTATAAATTTTTTTTTGTCTTGTATGAAACTTCAAAAGCGATCTAACATGGGAAATTTTGGACGTACCGATGTAAAGACCAAAACAGTGTTTTGTCTTTGTCACAACAATTAATACATATGTTCGTGAAGTCGTCATGAACCAAGCAAATGAATCCATATTAAACCATATATCAGAATAGTACAAAACGTTAAATGAAACATATTTTGAAAAAAATAATGTACTCATATAATTCCAGTTTTATATATAATAATTTAAAGTAACAATAAGGGTCGTTCAGAGGGAACCAACAAAATAATGCGGCAATAATGAGATCGAAAGTAAAGGGTATCTATCTCGCATTAACTCAAACTTTACATATTGACAAAAAATAAAATTTACATCAGTTTGTTAACATTATGGATGTACTATATGCTGCAGAATGATTGAACGAAAATGCCTTTTTGTCTTATTATATGATTTGAATTCATTCATATAATTTTAAGAGTTTTATTAATTTACTACTATTGTTTATAAGGGTATTAGTTAGTAGTTTATTTGGTGAACTAATGGATGGAAATATAGCAAAAACATATTTATCTGGATTGAAATTAATATGATATATGTTTCTGACCCAAAGAAAAAATGTAAAAGTTGTTTTTTACCAGAGAAACATGGAAAGTCAAATGAAGAAATATATATTCAAACGAAATTAAATCTTTGAAGAGAGTTTGAATGTACTAACTTGGAGCATGTTTATAACTCTGGATTTCCCGATGAGCTTCTATTTCAGGTAACCCTATATACACTATAATAAGACAGTAACTAAAATGTAATTGATAGACTTTTCAAACTCGAAAAGTTACTAAACTAATGTAAGAAAAAGTAAAAAGACAATCTTGGTGGTGTGTGCGTGGTCATCTGCTTCTCTCTCTTTCCACTCTATATATACAAACACAAACCTGTGAGTTTTTATCTCAGAGACCTAATTTTTCTTCTTCTTTCTTCTTACAAAAAAGATTATCACATTCACACATATATATTCTTCTTTGACTTTGGTCTCTTCTCTCTTCTTGATAACGTTCTCGTCGAGTTGATCTTAGTTGTGGTGCGGTTTAGGGTTGAGAGGACTGTTGTCTGGCTCGAGGTCATGAAGAATGAAGGCTAAACCTAAATGATTCTCGGACCAGGCTTCATTCCCCCCAACCATTTTATCGCCTTATGCCCACTTTCTTCCTTGAGTCTTGTCCTCTTGTTTTCATCTTTGAAATATCTTGTGAGATGGATTTTGATCTTTTTTTTTTTATAGTTCGGTAGCCCTCTTAATATGATCTACATGAGAAGCAAAAATGCAGTTTATACGTTTCAACAGTTTTTGGATTTGCTTATTTCATCATATATACTACAGATCTATATACGAAACATTGAGAAAACAAAAGAAAGAATCATAAGTTAATAGTATATTTGCTTTAGTATTATACCCATTTATTTTTTCGGGTTTATACATGCATTAATTTTAGTATTTCTATGTAACATATGCAGTAACTTTTCTTCCCTTTTCACGTCAAAATTCACATCCAAACTCGTTCTCATTCTCTCTCTTCTGTCACGAGTCAAGAGTTACGATGTCTCAGTATAGGTTTCTGTAATAAACTAAACCCAGAAAGAAGATTGTTTCTAATTACGTGTAAGTTCATTTCAGATTGAAGACACCGACGAGACTTTTTTTTTTCTTAAAACCATCACTGTCTGTCAAATATCTTTCACGTGTCTTTTGATTATTCTTTGCTCTTTGCCATTATCCTTCTTATTTTTCTGTGGTCTCTCATTTTTTATCCACCTAATATATAAATTTCATATACTTACACTATAATGCAGTGATCTTTTGAGTATTTTTACGTAATTAATATACAAAGGCAAAGATGGGTTTAATATTGTAAAACAAAAAAATGTTTAATATATGATAAAATTTGAAATAGTCTTGTATGTAATTCTAACCGATCTAGTATATGAAGTTTTGGACTAACCGAGGTAAAGACCAAACCAATGTTTTGTCATTTTCACAACAGTTAATACATATATGTGTTCATGAAGTCGTCATCGATCACCTATAAGCAAATGCATCCATATAAACTAAAATATAAGTATATAACACCCATGTTTTTTTACAGCCTTATAATGTAACACACATGCGTATATATCGTCGTAAACTTTTCAACGAAATCTACTTTTAAAGATTATACTTACACAATTCTGGCATATATATTAAAAAAAGGAATTCACTGAGAGGGATCAAAAAGAAATAATGAGATCGAACGAAACTACAGTTCTGGTCCCCGGTCGACTATAGCATTAACTCAAAAAACGTGCACTTTGAATGTTCGCAACAGTTAGTTACAACTTACAACTATGAACTATGCATGAATGAATGATGAATTGTAATATATACTAGATCTTGACCCGCCCGACTGGGCGGGTGTTTGCTTTAACTGATAAATATTATCAACTTATACCCAATAAAAAATTATTGGATTGTAGAAAATATGGTTCACGTTATTAGCTATCATATGATTGTTATTGAATTTAATGTATTTGTAACACGAAAAATACCAATACCTTAGTATATATATATATATATATATTTTTTTTTGCATTGTTTATTTGATATTGTAATCCTAATATAGAAAATGTAATTTTTAAATTAATAATTACATATCTGTTGTATTAATGAACAATATTTTTTTTAGAGAACTATATGTTTACCTATGTATTATATATAAACTATAAATAACAATAGTTATACTAAAACAATCAATAATTACAATGATCCAATAAATAATTAAGTTACCAAAATAGATCATAATAATAAATTAAATAACGTGGCCCAATTATATAAGTCCAAGTTAGATGTTATCTTTGTGTCCAAACAATATTTTATTTATTTAACTCTACAATTCATGTTGCCAAACAAAACCAAAAGGTACTTCTACTTTAATAAGATAGATAGGCACAGAGACACAAACACATATATATGGGATCTTGTGACTACATAGAACAAAAATATATAGAACCAATCAACCAATTAACCATATATAACAATGCAGGGAGTTTAACTAATGTTGACCTCAGAAACGAAGGAAATTAAATAAGAAACAACTAAAGATAAACCAATATATACCACCAGTGTGCTAGTGTTTTTTTTTATTTATTTATTTTGAGGAAGGGTTAAGTGTACTAATGGTTAACTGGAGGGTTAGTTTTGTTGCGCTCTAGTTCGAGCTCCGATGAGAAGAATATTTTACCTCGTGTCTCTGTTATTACCCAATAATGGTTTTAGGCTTAGAGAGAGATTAATGCACAAAGTTAACTCTTCCTGGTTAATGAAAACAAACAAACCAGTACTCTCTCTCTTTGAAAATGTTTTATGTTTAAAATTTTCACACTTAGGAAAACATATCAAATTTTAGTTACCAATCATTGTTTTTTGTAATTAATTATTTCCCACAACTTTTAACCAATATAATTTTAATAAATATATTTTTTTAAATTTATAATTTACCATTAATTAATTTATCTTTTAAAAATATTATTTTTACAAGGATTTTTTTCGGAACAGAAAAATAATATACTATGTGATTAATTATATATCAAAATTTAAACAGTATCTAAGAGATGTTTGAATGTCCAAGTGGAGTATGTTTAAACCTTACAAGTTTGGATGTCTCTGTAAAATTCTCTTCTATGTAAACCTTCGCACACTATATCAAGAAGGTAAAAAAAAAATAAAAAGACTTCCCGAACCCCGAAAATTACTAAATTGATGCAAAGAACAAGTAAATATGAAAATCTTGGTCTTGTGGGCATTTGCTCCTCTCTCTCTCTCTCTACATATATAAAGACGAAACTTAGATCTCTGTTTTCTCTCACACACCAATATCACCTTCGCCTTCTTTATTCCTGTCTTCTTGCATAAAAAGGTATCCTATGGTGTAGGGTTGAGAGGAATGTTGTCTGGCTCGAGGTCATGATGTAGGTTTATTCGATCACTTAGCTAATGATGAACACTAAATGATTCTCGGACCAGGCTTCATCCCCCCCCCCCTCTCCCCAACCATTACTATCACATTCTTCCCTCTTTGATATTTAGTTCTTGTGAAATGGGTTTTGTTTTCAGAATTTCAGATCCAAAGGTGCTGTTATATACTTTAATTTGAATTGTAAAAAATGTTGATTATATATACTTCTTTATAGTTTAGGAAGTAAATAACTCTGCACAAGTCTAACTTGCTTGTTCAAGTTTGTATCATTCAAAATATGGAGGTGATTTTTTTTTTTTTGAATGATGCAAACTTGAACAAGTAAGTTACCTCTATATTTTGAATGATGCAAACTTGAACAAGTTAGTTAGACAAGTAAGTTAATTTGTATATATGCCAAGGGTTCAAGATTTTGGGATAGTCTGGATTCATGCATGCATTTTTATATATTATTAATTGCTACTATTTTCTCTTACATTTTGTGTAAAACATAAAAAGGTTTCTTTCTTTTTCACAGCCAAACTCTCATCTCTCTCCTGAGTCTTTAGTCACGGGTCACGATCTCTGAAACTTTGTTTCTGCAATAATCAAAAACATAGAAAGAAGTTTGCTTCTAATTACGTGTAAGTTCATTTCATATTGAAGACAATGACGAGACTTTTATTTTTCTTAAAACCATCACCATCAAACTTCAGTCACAAGCCTTTTTAGTTCTTTGCTATTGTCCACTTTACAGTTCTATGCTCTCTCTCTCTCTCTCTTTTTATCCACCTTATTAGTTAAAAATTTGAGTAATAATGTTTATTCATGACGCAATGAAGAATAAATAATAAAAAATAGTTTTATGTAAGTGTTCATTGAACCCAATTGATATCAAGATCTTTAAGTTTGTACAACCATTTCTCTGTATCTTGAGAGACATATGGTTTGTTTTTCTTACTACTAAGCGTTGAGTTTAAATCGGTATCAATAGATTCATTTCTCTGTGTCGTGCTACCACTGTCTTTACGAGAATTTAGCTGTCTGCTTGGATGTCTCACGTTCAACGCTAAAAGACGAGACACTTCGTGTAGCCCTCCCCATTTCTCGAGCGCACGCGCTATGTCATAACGACCTGAAACAACACAAGCAGACCAATTTGGTTTACTGAGGAACATGCAAAGAGGTTAAACTGAGAGAGTTTACTGTTTGTAGTACCTGCACGTTCGAACGTTTTCCTGCTCGGCATAAACGATGGATCCATTCCCCAACTCTGCTGGAATTTTCCTATCTACAAACACAGGAGCAGAGGAAGAACTAGCTTTTGTAAACACTCGAAAGCCTAATAATGGGTGACTATGATTCTGAACATGTGGAGAAACTTTTACCTCTTCTTGCAGGTTCTCGAGATTGTCCCAGTATCCTTTTGGTTTTCGGTATTTATAAGCAAGTGAAAGATTCATCATCACAGCTATTCTCCTGAACCCACCCATTCTTGTGATGGCTTTCTCAATGTCAACTCTTCCGTGTGACCTGAGCTGCTTTCTCATCGGCATGAACCCTTCCTGTCCGTGTTCTGATATGAACTTGAGAATCTCTGACTTCAACACTTCGATGTCTCTTTGCAGACCGGGAATCCTTGCTCTCTGCTTAGTTTGGTCCACACAATCATTACTGTTCTTGACGGTCTTTATTGATGTGTCACGAGATGAATAACATGTTTCCTCCGATACATGGCATGTCTCCACTTTACATGTCTCTGAAGACTTCTCTCCTCTTTTCTCGATGTAATCTCTGATTGCGCATAGATTTGACGGAAGATCTTCATAAATAACCTGAAAATATCCAGAGAGAAACATTGTAGATACAATAAGAACGAAAGGATGAGAGTGGGTAAATTCAATTGTTAACCATACCTCTTCCATAATTGCTTCGGAAAGAAAAGTATCTTTTCGCATTTTGGACTCCACGGTGTACTTGAGAAGGGTGTGATGGTTTCCTAATTGTTCAAAAATCCATTTCCCTTCGAGCGAGTCAAAGTCTCCTTCAACCTGCTCGAATCTGATTTCCTGCTCACGAGTCTCATGCAAATCCAGAACAGCTCTCGCATGAAGCACCATGTAAAGCAGGCCTTTGCATCCTTCCTGCAAACAGGCTTCGGTGTAATTATAGAGTATCTAGAAACACTGGCTTGGCCAGTGTCAGAACTATTTCTTGCCAGATTTGATTAAAAGGTTATTGACTATTGAGCATGAGAGTGCCTATACCTGAACTATTCGGACTTTATTGTTTTCCCGTGACAAGATCTTGCTGATTGCCAAATTTGGAACTATCCTGATAGGTGCATACAAAGGCACATGAACAAGAGATATATAACCGACCAGCCAATATTTGCTTAACACTAACACAAAAGCAAAGTTGACAAAACAATAGAAAAAGTGAAGCCTAAAAAAGCATAGTGTTCTTACTCTGGGAGGCTCTCATAAGCAGTCAAGACTTTCCAAACTTCACAAACAGGAGCTTTAACTGTTATACTAGCAATGGCGCAACGGTGGACACCTCCATTTTCCTTCATCCAAAAAAAGAAAACCACTCATCAATAACCACAAAAGATGAGAAAACTGTTTAACTGTTTCTTTGAATCAACCTACTTACCAATAGTCCATCAAATCTACGAAGATGGACTTCGTCCACGGTGCACGGTTTATCAAGCTTACAGACTTTTCCATACACGCCCCAATTACTGTTCAATTCATTTGAATGAGGTAATGATCCAACACTGGAAGAGGCAGCAGATATCTCAGTAACCGGACTTTCAGACTCAACACCATGAGAAGGGGTTGACGGTACAGAAGCTCTACCCAACAGACCATCTATTATCGACGGCTTTTCGCGAGCTTTGTAATTGATCTCAGCCTGGCGAGCTACGGCTCGGAGATTTACAGGAAGATCGGATCTGATTATCCTCTCTAAGAAGATGGCAGGGAAGTTAAATCTTGGGATGACGTTTACTTCGTATGACAAGACAGCTCCTACGGACCTGGAGAAAAGAGAGAAGACTAAATGTTTAGAAATACATAAGAGTCTGTCTAAAGAGAATAACTGATATTAGGATAATAAATATACGCACACAAACTTCTTTCGGGGGTTGATGAATGTACCTGATACCAGATTTCACAGACCACTTTCCCTCGAACTTTTTGAAATCACCATCTACCATAGAGAAGTGAAGCTCACGACCATTTGGCTAAAACGATAGTAAACGAAAAATAAAAACAGCATGAGACTACATTTATAGACGTGTGTAGAATTGAGAAACATCAGATCCAACGCAAGGAGTTGCAAAGAAGACTAAAAGAGGATCAAAAGAACCGTGGAATTTTGAATATAAAGGAAGTAAACACGACTATGATTCTTTGATTTTCTAGAATTCATAAGAGTTAAAGGACGTAGAGAAACAAGCAATTCTTATTTAAGCATGACTACAGATCGTGCAATATAAAGACAACCTATCAATTCTTATCAAAAGATAATATATGAGTCAAAGCAATATCACATAATGTGACAGATAGTTTCAGGTTTTCTAGAACCAGCCCCAGTCATTTGGCAGGAGAAAAGTTAAAAGGCTTAAGAGAGCTCACAGAATCAGGACACTCATGGAGATCGAGGACAACACGAGCCTCGATATGCCAGTATAACGCTCTCTGAAGGCCTCGTTGCTCCAGCCATATACGTCCTGGGTGCGGACAAGGAATCCTTCCGCTACAAGTTTGGAAACAATCAACATCAAAGTCATGTTAGCATCACCACCAATTCAAAGATTCGTTCAAATATAAACATACATCTGCTCAAACATTTTTTCAGCAGTAGGAAAGGAGAAGCACCAGATAACACTGCTCTACACTAAAGCAAATCGTTTTTAACTTTGTAAACACGGAAAAGCATCTACACTACATAAGAAAGAGAGGTAACTAAGCATTTTTCTGGAGAATAATAGTGTCATTATATTCAACTAAACCATTTCTATGTCAACTCCAGACTACAAAATTGAATCTTTCGAAGCAGAGATTCTTCAAAACAGCTAACTTTATGTAGATAAAAGACACAGAAACGATAAGAAAGTGGGAATCTTTCTTTACCTAGAAACGAGATTGGGGATGAAATCGGCAAGGCGCTCGTAATCAGTGAGAACATCCCAGACGGATTGAGAATCAGAATCGACACAGATCTCCCCTCTTATCCTCCGCTCCCTCCACGAGATCACATCCACCTCACACCTCACTTTCCTCTCTCCTCTCTCTTCCTCGTCGTCGACGAAACCCAATCCACTCTCTTTCCTCAAACCGTCATCGCCTCCTCTGCTACTACGTCTCGTTCCGCGGCACTTGACGATCCCAGCGCCGGTGATCGCGGTGGTGGAGAAGGCCGAGAATAATCGAATATGGGAGGGACATGGGAGCAACACAGTTAGAGCCACTGGTTCGCTGGAGAAATTGAGAGTGTGAACGCCACCATGGGAGAGAAGTGGAAGCTTGCTCACGGACATGGATGGATTCGCTAGAGGTGTTCGACGAAATGTGCCAGTGACCAAATGGCAGTGTGGGGGAAGAGAAGTTTGCAGAGTGTATATGTGTGACCGTTAAATTTTCTCATCCACCAGATTTTTTTTTAATGTTTTTTTTTTCCATTTCTCGTAATATTATATTTTTTTTAAGAGTTACAGATGTATGGTTGAAAAATCACTCGTCTTCTTCAGTTTTATCTTTTAAAAATTAATTATATACGCTTACTGTCAATAATAATTACATCATCTATAGTCACTAATCCTACTAAACACGCAAGGTTTTACTTTTCGGTAAATTGTTAAATGCAGAGACAAAACTAAAACCATATTGTTTGCGTTTTCAACAAGGAAAAACAACAAAACGAACCCTATATAGGCTTTATTATAAACCCTAATATAAAAGACAAAATAAAAGAGAATCCAACAGAAACAAAGAAAAACGCATCACTCAGTCATCATCGCTCGCTCTCAATCGAATTTCAAAGCTTTGGTTCCTCCTTGGGCATTGTTTGGAGCTGCTTGTTGTTGATGAGCACCACTTGCACTACCGTTGCTGTTGCTACCGAAAGCCACAAATGGAGGAGGAGGAGACTGCAACGGATTTGTTCCTCCTGGACGAGCAAATGGATTGTCCGCCATGTTTGGGACTTGTGCTCGACCACGGCTGTTACCAAAAGCACGATACACAGGAAGGATTGGTCCTGCTCTACTACTAGCAAATGGATTATTGGCAATGCTTGGTTGACGAGCACTTGCTCCAATGCTGTTGTTACCGAAAGCAAATGGATTGTTTGACATGTCTGGAACTTGCTGTCCATGAGCACCGTTACTGTCACCAAAAGCCACAAATGGAGCAGTCTCAAAAACATTTGTTCCTCCTAGACCAGCAAATGGATTGTTAGACATGTTTGGAACTCCTTGTTGATGAGCAGCACTTGCAGTGTTGGTTCCTCCTAGACCAGCAAATGGATTGTTAGACATGTTTGGAACTCCTTGTTGATGAGCAGCACTTGCAGTGTTGGTTCCTCCTAGACCAGCAAATGGATTGTTAGACATGTCTGGGGCCTGTTGCTGATGAGCACTAGCACCAACGTTGTTGGTGCCGAAAGAAAAAAGTGGAGGAGACGCAGATGGATTGCTGGACACGTCTGGGAGCTCTTGATGAGCAGCAATCGCAGTACCGTTGTTGTTACCAAGAGCCACAAGAGGAGGAGAAGGACCCTCGAAAGGGAAAACGCAAATCCTACACTTGCGCTCAAAAGCGTCGTTCTGGAACGTGCACCGGTCGCAGAACCAGTAGTCGGTGGGCACGTTCTCAAAAACACCAGCCTTCACATCACGCAGACCCTCTTCAACAGTCTTGACAAAGACGTGGAAGTAGTTACCCGTCGCTGTCGTCGAGGTCTCCAGCTTGTGCCTAAAGCCAGTGATACCTTCACCTGAGATGACTCCCCTCACCAACTCATCTAGAGCCTCCTTGTGCTTTACAAGATTAGCGGTAGCTCCCTCCACAAGGTGTTCCAGGTACTGCTTCCTCGCGCTGTGGTAATCGGTTACGAAGTAACCAAACACACTGCTCCACTTCAACACGAGTCTGCATTGGACGATCAGCATACACGCTTCCCTCACAGCTCTCATGTCCAGCTCTCCCAGACCGCACCTCTGAGTAAGCACCGGGATGCTGTCTCTCTCAATGGCTTCGAGATCGCGTTTAGCTCTCTCCACTGCTTTAAGACTCTTCTCCCAGAGTGTCAGGTGACGATCCAGAGCCGCTTCATCGTGTGGTGTAGGAACAAAGACCTCAAAACAACGCTCTACTCGTCTGTGATATTCCTCTGGTAGCAAGCAGCGCCAGCAGAAGGCGTTCCTGATTTACATAAAACAGTAAATCAATGAGTTAAAAAGATTAAAAAAGAATAAAACGTAAACTAAAAAACAAACCTGCAGACACAAGTTATGATTCTCCACTCAACATTACTACTCCTTCGCACATTAATGTTGCAATGAGGACAAGGTTTGGTTGTGAGCGAGGTGAGTCTTCTTGCTTCATCCAAGAGATCGTTCAACCAAAGGGAAGCGTTGTTGCACGTCACCGGTCGGTGCGACTCGAGCTTGCACCTCCAGCAGAACGTGTGTCCGCACAAACACACCACACCAAAATCACTAGCCTCGCGATCATCATCACCATCACCATCTTCTTCTGATGGATCCTCATGATCACGCTCGATGGCGTACTCGCATCCCTTAGCAGGACACCACTTGATCTTGTTGCTCTCCATGAAAGATCCAAGAACGTACCTCTCGTACATTTCGTTAACCGGCTCCGAGAGTTTCTCGATCGTATCGGCTCCAACGGAGGCAACACAAGAGATCATCATCCAAGTCTTCTCATCCTTCTTCTTCTCGAGATGATCTCTCCAGCAATCAGAGCAAAACTTGTGCGAGCACAAGGGAGTGGAGACAAGATCAATATCTCCGTCACCATCGGTACGGTTCGAAACCAACCCTAGCTCCGAGAGAAACTTGTCCTTGTCGTCTCCCAAAAGATCCGAAGCCCTGAACGAGTCCCAACCTAGACGGATTAGGGCAACGGTTGCGTCGGATCGAGACACCGAGAAGACTTCCGAGATCTGAACGATCTCTTTCATCATCTTGTCAAGAACCTCTGCTCTCGTGAGAACAGAGTAGAGTCTCTGACCATTGGATTCCATCGCTGTAACAAAAGTGAAATTCAAAACCCTAGAGATAAAAGAAACACTGGTTTCGAGATTAAAATGACTGCGAAGAAGATTCGTTAATCGATGGAGAGGGTTTTATAATGAACTTACCTTGCGTCGGAAATGGTTTCGTAGCGTGGAGATCAAGCTAAACAAAAAAAAAAATCTCAGAGAAAGATATGAGGATGAAGGTTTACTTGTGATCTAGGGTTTAGATTTTATAACTAGTGGGACTTTAATCTCAAAAGGGACAAATGGATGAAAAAAAATCTGTTACCACCTATTTTAATCTATATGGGACAAGACTGTGTAAATGACGATTTTGCCATTAATGATGACTCAACCTTAGCCATCAGATTTTATCTCTGTGTTTCAATCTTGGCCATTGAATTCACATTTCTCTCTCTATTGATTTTTTTAATCTCAACCACGTGAACAACTCACAACCACACAATTTTACTTATTTCATTCTCTCATTCGACTGAATATAACTAGTATAACTTGTACAACTAAACATATTAAGAAATTATTTAATTGATATATAAATGTTATAATATATGTATAATATATAGCTACTAGACACGACTAATTTATCATGTTTACATTAAAGAAAATAAACAAATATCATAATTGGTATATGATGACAAAGACTTCATCTATACTATTTAAGATTTTCAGATTGTTGTTAAATTGCTAAATTATACTCTTAATTTTACATTATATATTTTATACTTTTAAGGTTTGTAATTTATATTAGCCATATTGTTATGATAAAAACATCGAACATATTTTTACAAACCTATGATGTAAAATATTGGTACAACCCCTAAAACTAGACATATAGATGAGTATTACTGGTACAACTGGTACAACTTTGACATTTCAGAAAATGACAAAACCAATTTGATATTCCATATGAGAAAAACAATCAAATATCCTAATTGGTATGTGCTCAGAAATTCTTTTAATTTATTTGAAGTTTTGAAAAAAAAAATTCAAAAATTATTACACAACTTCATAAGTTTACATGATCTACCTTATATTTTTAAGGTTTGTTAACTTATTTATCCACTTAATTTTTGGAAAACATTCATGAAATGTACTTTTACAAAATTGATGATTTTATTGTAACCGGGCAAAGACATATAAACATAAATAAGTGGTACAACTGAGGTAATTGTATTTTTTATGTCGTACAACTACTTTTTTCGATTTCACTGCCAATGTACAACTATGCACAAACTGGTACAACTAAAAAACTAGCACAACTATGTACAGCCGGTATAACTAAAAAAACTGGTACAACTACTTATTATTTTATTTAGTATTGTTTTAAAGGTGTATAAATGTTATCATTTATGTATAATATGTAGCTATTATAATTAACACAACTTGTAAATAATGTTTTACATATGAAATAAACAAACAAATATCCTAATTGGTATATGATGACAAAATTTCATCTATTTTATTTGGGGTTTGTTAACTATATTAGTCATATTATTATGATAAACAAACATCGAACATATTTTTACAAAGCTCTGAAGTGAAAATACTGGTTCAACCCCTAAACCTAGACAAACAAACAATTGATATAATTATTTTTTGTATATTAGACGAGTATTACTGGTATAACTGGTACAACTTTGACATTTCATAAATTGACAAAACCAATCTGATATTCCATATGAGAAAAAACAATCAAATATCCCAATTGGTATGTACTCAGAAAGTTTCTGTTAATTTATTTAACTTCGGGAGCAAAAAGTTGAAGATGACTTTTTTTCCAAAAATAGTACAACTAGTATAACTAGTACAACTTGTATACAAATCATTATCCAATCAAATATTACTAAAAATTAATTATTCATGTATTTTGATACATACAGGCGGGGGAAGACTAGACGAATATGTCTTATTGGTTCTACATCATTCTCTTTTCTATATCTTTATACGCTGAAAACAAAAAATAAAAATCACCATATTAATTGCAAAGTTGTACCAGTTATACATGTTTTATTTTTATCAATTATAATGGTTATACTCAATCTATTTATACTAGTTATACTCGTGGTAGTTGTACTAGTTATAGAAGTTTGAGTTGCACTAGTTGTACTAGTTGAAGTTGTACTAGTTGTGTTAGTAATACTCTGCGTTCTTCTTTATCTTGAATCTCGTACGTAAAAGATGAAATTTGATTCTAGATAAGATATAACTGATTAAATATAGTTATGGGTTGATTGATCTCGGATAAGAAAGAGCAATTTTGTGGATGGTAGAAGAAATTTTTTGATTTTGTTTTAAGGTGAAAAAATATTAATGGAGAAGAAAAGAGGAAGAAGAAGATGATTAAAGCTGGATCGGATTTTGGGTATGGATCAGGGTCGGGTTTTGGATCTGGATCTGGGTCAGATCTGAGTAGGATAGTAATGGCATAAGTTAGTGAATATATCCAAGTCTTTAGGTTTTATGGTCTTTTCTCTCTAATTTTTATTTATTTTTAATTTTATTTTTAATTAAAAATAGAGAAGGTCTTTTCCAGATTTTTTTGACCCCCTTTGTCTCATTCCAGCATTTGTTCCTAACTAGTGGTTGATGAGTTTCTTTAGCTAGCGTAATGTAGTTTATATAGGAGAATAATGAAAAAAAAAAAAAATTTACTTACCGAGAAAGATACTATGTTTTAGATTTTCAGAATTGCTAATAAATCACTAAAAATTCAGAGAACCAATGAGGTTTGAGGTTATCTGTAAATTCTTTAAAAAGATCATTTTTTAACGTTTGACTAATTATTGTTTGACGTCATCGCATTAATTATTTTACAAAGTGAAATTTCCCCATTAATGCAAGTTCATTGTCTCATTATTATTTTCGACGCGTGTGGAATATGAAAAGAGAACTTTTCATTGACTTTCATCCGTTACGAATGAAATTTCGTGCAAAACTTGGAATTGTATACATTATCAGTTTCGAAATTTCATTAACAGTTACAGAGACGCATTAAAACTCATTAAGAATGCCGAAAATAATATCAATATGTGTATTAAAATGTATTAATAATGCAATTCATAAAGTTTTGTTATTTTTTCGATCTCAGTCCTCAGAGTTTGCAAATTGATACATTCGTCTAATCATACAGAACCGTTTAGAAAATCAAGAACTAGAAAAGACCTTGGCAAGATTGCTCTGAAGTAAAGCAACTGACTCGACAGCAGATTTAGCAAACCAGCTGACACCTACTTTAAACCGGTGCTCATCAGTTGGTAGTCTGATCAAATACGCCAGCTTTCTAGCTGCGTGACCAACCGGACCTTCAAGTGTAAGCCCTTCAATGAAACTCGGCGAAATAGCAGCATCATATCTTCCAAGTGTCATCATCTCCCCTAGATTCTGAAACCTGCCAAAAACAGATTTAACACAACAATAACTTAAAAACTATGATATTTCATCATCACACAAACCACAGTTAAAATGCCTTTTTTCTTTCTTTTACCTGAATGGTAACAAAGGACGGTTGTTAATGGCCGCCCATATATTCCAACCGGTAAAGTCAGCTTCTTGGAAAGCAACCTGAGCTGTTGTTGGAAGTAGCTTCCCGTTCGAGTCTCTCAAGGAAGAAGAGTCTCCTAACGCGAATATCCGAGGATGTCCTTTGACGCGGAGCGTCTCGTCTGTCTCCGCTTGTCCTCTAACGTTCAGAGGAAGGACACTACTAGGACCTGAAGGTTCTAGCTCGGTAAGCAAAGGCTTAGTCCCAACCGTCCATAACACCATATCAGCTTCGATTACTTGACTCTCTACTCCTTTCTCTGTAGGCTGCAGCTCTAACAAATACCCTCCTCCATCTTCTTCTTCTTCTGAATCGCTTGCTCTCTTTATGCAACGAACAAGATAGCCCAAGAGTAACTGGACTTTTCTCGACGTAAGAACCTAAAACCACAGACTTTACTTTAGCATCTCTTTACTAGGTTCTAACCAGGATGCAGTTGTAATGACAAGTACCTTCATAGCTGCCTCTCTGTTCCCATCAGGGGCTGATGTTAATATACTCTTAGACACGTTAATGGCTTGCACTGTTCCACGATCTTGCAGTCTCTCGGATATGGTTGCAGCTAACTCAACTCCTCCGTAACCGCAGCCAACGACAGCTACTTTAATGGAAGAGCCGGTTTTGAAATTCCTCCTCTCCAGTTTGCTCAACTTTTCGTTCACCCTCTGCAATGGACATTGTAGCAGCCATGATTTAGATGAAGAGTTCTCCTATAAAAATCTAAACCTGAAGTCTTACAGTAGCATCGTTAAGAGTGTAAAACGGTAAAGCAAACTCCATTGCGCCGGGAACAAGATCAAGGTTAGGTTCAGCGCCAAGAGCAAGAACCAGCCTGGCTGTAGAAAAGGAAGATAATGAGTCCAGATACATACACAATTTGTCTATAAACAAAAACAAAGCAGACGAATGAGATAAGTTTCTATTAAAACTTTTTATTGTGTAAAACATGGTACCAATCGTATTCAATGTTAAAACCGCTTTCGAGCAAGACGGTTCCTCCAGTAACGGAACTTTCAGAGCCATTGACTCCTAAATTGTCACAAGGAAGCAGTGTTTTGACTCTATCTCGGAGAAACTGGATTCCTGTGTTTGTGAGCAAATCCGAGAAACGGGGAGCAATCTCCCACACATCAACTTCTGCACATCACAATACACTTAAAATCAAACACACAGAAAGTCCAAAGATTGAGCGAGAGAAGCAGAGAAGCAACTAACTCTACCTCCAGAGAGAAGCTCATACAACATTGGCTTGAAGACAAAACGTTCAGATTGGTCAACCAAAACCACCTGATCAAAATGCATCAACAATTAAGTCTCTGCAACACAATGCACTATACTAAAATGAATCATCATCACCTGAGGTTTTTTGTCGTCGGGCCACACAAGAGATTCTAGTCTCAAAGCTGTGTACAACCCTCCAAACCCGCCACCTAAAATGCACACCCTAGGCCTCTGTAAAACAGAGAGCTTACAATCACTAAGTTACAGAGTCTGCAATGGAAACTTAAAGAGATCTCAAACACAAATGCTTTAAGGAGTTATATAAACCTTCTTATCAGGCCATGTGTAAGTCCTCGGAGGTGTGTCATTCTCCGAAATCTCTGCTGTGTACCCACCATTGTTTGCGATCGCCCTCGACACATACAAGCGAAGGGGGTTTCTCGGTGAATTCCGAAGAGAAGGGAAACTGAATCCAGATGTTCTTGAAGCTAAAGAGACTTTACTGCTTAGTCTCGTTGCTCCATCTGAAACACATTGAGAACAACACGAAAAGCTTCAACATTTATATTTTACCATGGACGGTACTAAGATCGAAGCAGCAATGTTCTTTCTGATCCCAATCAAAAACAAAAGAGTATAGTTCAGAAGTAAAGTAAGCAAAAGGATTCTCAGTCTGCTCAAAATGATAAATCGAATCAGAAAGTATCACACTTTGAACTAATTTTGTTTATTGTCCTTAAAAACCAAATTGGAAAAGGAAAAAAAAAAAAATTCAACGATTGGAACAAAACAGAATAACATAATCAGATTGGAATGAGGAGGAAAGAGAACATACAAGAGAAAGGAACGAGAGAAGATACGGCTGAGAGAACGGTCATCTTCTTTGCCGGAGAATTCAATTCTCAGGCGTCTCGTTTCTTTTATGGATGTTGGGGTTCCACGCTCTCCCTAGTTTTGGACTCTGTGTTTATTCAAGTGTGAGAACGATATAAAAAAGGGAATCGCTCAAGCTGCCAAATATTTAATAAAAAGTCGCGGTTAACAGCAAGCCACGAAACGCGATTTCTAAATTAGTACCCTATGATTTTGACGTCATTACTTTTGAGTACTGAGATGTTACACTAATAATGTCTGAAAGCTAGTAACACTCGCAACCTATTATCAACCACAAGATTTATTGATTTATAGAGTTGTGTCGTGCTGTATAATGTTCTATTCTGCGTTTTGCTTTTGGTTTTGTTTTTGTTTTAGTGGGAATCTGAGCAGTTCTTTTTTTTTAACCTGAGGGAGAAGAAACAACTTTTCTTTATTATAAAACCCAAAGCAAAAACACAAGAAGAAAAAGAACAATCTACACTTTTTCAGAATAAGAGTGGTTGGTGTTAGTGGCAACAGATGAGAACTGTCACTAAATCACTTCCATTTGTTATTGCAAAAAAGTAAAGATAACCAAGAAAATTTAAAGGCTATCTCAATCCCTCAAAAAAAGAAAAAAAAAAAAGAAAAACCAAAAATTCTGAACACAAAGTTCAGAGACAAAGAGGGATGAGATTTTTCTATTCCTTGATAAATCCCATTACCTAAATACCCAATTTCCCCCTTAAATTTTTAGGCGGCCAGAGAAGTAGAGAGATAGAGAGAGACGCATTGATAAACTTTTCTTTTCCCTTTCTTTTTGGGTGTGGGAAGAGCCTCTGGAATCTCGCTGCTTACAATCGATCTCTCTACCCAGATTCTGCGGAGGTTTGCTTCTCCCCTACTCATTGTTCACTGAAAGTTGTTAACTTTCTGGGTTATGATTGATCTTTCTATTGCAAGTGTAGATCTTTTGCTTTTGTTCTGCTCAAAGCCTATTAGATCAAATATGATTTGCTTCTGTGTTCTCTGGGTTTATCAATGTTTTATGCGTTGTGTTACACTGACAAAGTTAGTAAACAAAAGTTACGATTTTTATTTTTGTGTCACAACTTCAAAATAAATCTCTAATTTATTCACGAGTGCGACTTTGTTCGGTGGGATCCTTGCTGTTCCAAAGCTTTAGTAAAGAAAAAAGATTATATAGAGTAATGGAGGACGTCTTCTTATTTACATTATATTTGATGCTATCTTTCCGTTTCAATCTTATTCATTTGCAGACCACCCTTTGTTTATTTTGATGTCTTGAGAACTTGTTAGTGGTTCTTCTTCTCGTGATCTGATATTCTGATAGGTTAGTTGCACCTTACTAATATATTATAGCTGCTACGTCTCTTTCGCGTCTTGTTACCAACTTCTTCTCACTTGCTACACAAAGCAAAGCTCCTTGATGCTTCTCTAATCTTCATTCCGTTTTTGTTTGTGTTTTGCTTCCTGTTTTTCTATTTCTTTTTTTTTTTTGGATTCTCCTTGTTTTACATGTCTTTAAGTTTTGGTATGTTTTAACTTTGCAGGAGCTTTGCGTCTTTCTTCTTCTCTTAGAGAGACATTAGATCCTACTGTGAAGGGTCCTTTGTTAGATTGAAAAACTTGTTCTTGAGCTGTCAAAAGGTGGTTACTATGTATGTGGAGTAATACTGATGATCATGGAGAAATGGTTTTAGTTGTGTTGTGAAGAAGTTTCAGCTGGATTTGATGGGTAAAGAGAGTCAGCTGGAGATTACCAATAGTGGAGATGATCACGATTCTCCACCTATCAAGAACGATGAACATGAGGCACCACCACGTTACAGTTCAGACAAAGACACGGGCTTACCAACTTGCCGTGTGTGCCAGTGTGCAGAATCCGACAGAAGAGGAGACGCTGCTCTAGGCTTTTTGGGTATCACACCCCCTGTTTCTGAACCACCTCGCATAAGCAACGAAAACCAAGAAACCGCTGATAAGAACAACAGCTCTGTTGTCAAACCCAGCGGCTTCATCGAACTGATAAGTCCTGACGGAGAAGTGTTCGTCTGCGCGAACGAAGATATAGAAATGGGAGCTTGGCAGCATAGAGATACGTTGCTAGAACTCGGATGCTCTTGCAAAAACGATCTCGCTCTGGTTCACTACGCTTGCGCTTTGAAATGGTTCGTTAACCACGGATCAACCGTCTGCGAGATCTGTGGAAACGTTGCTGTGAATATAAGAACGGTTGATCTCAACAGAGTGGTCGTAGCCTTGAAAGACTACGCGGCGCTGAGAGAAAGAACAGCGGGTGGAGATCCGAACCCTGTAGCTTTTAATAATAACAACAGCACGAGCTCTTCAGGGATAGATCCTGATGCGGTTGCAGCCATCAGAAGGCAAAGGCTTAGTGAGATTTCGTTATGGTTTGGTCCGCATTGTCCAAACAACAACCACAATAATAGTAGTAGTAGTAACTCAGCAGCTGTGGGAGCAGCAGCAGCATCTTCTCAGGTTACTACTACATCTGAACAGCCTTTGGGTGTAGTTAGCTTTGATATATTGCCTATGGAGAGCCGAGCGACTAAGTGGGCTGTGGAAGGTACAGGGATACTACTCGCTACAGGATTACTCACTGTTACTTTGGCTTGGCTCATTGCTCCACGTGTTGGGAAAGTATGTTAATTAGATCACTCTAATCCTATTTATGTTTAGAAAATGTTAAAAGACTGATGATACGTGTGATCTTTTTACCTCAGAGAACTGCAAAGAGTGGACTGCACATACTCTTGGGTGGACTCTGTGCTCTTACAGTAGTCATCTTCTTCAGATTCGTAAGTAAAAAAAGATTTCTTACTTTCTTGTCTTCTTGAAATCTGTCTGGATGGATAAACGACCGAGTCAAACTGATTTTGAAACAATACAGGTAGTGCTGACTAGAATCAGGTACGGACCAGCGCGTTACTGGGCAATCTTGTTCGTGTTCTGGTTTCTTGTGTTTGGCATCTGGGCATCACGCTCTCACGCTCACGCCTCCACATGAACATTCTTCTTCATCCTCGTTCTCCTGGTTTGTTGTGTTACTCTTTTTCCTCTTGGTATGTCTCTGTCAATATCGTTTACATCTTTGTATTAGAAGAAAAATATGTACAATTATTTGTTAACCCATAAAAAGAAACTTTTCTGTCTCTCTGTTCTTACGAATATGCCTTATATTTAGCAATTCGTCCATGCCGTTTTCTTCTGCATGGTCAATAAGGCCTGAGAAGAAATTTAAAAAAAAATTCACATCATGAACATAGGGAGCAGTGCAGAAGACAGTTTGCGGTTGAAGACAGTTTGCGGTTGTTGATCTTAGAAATACAAGATTGTTTGTGACCTCTAAGATTGTTGCTTGATTATAAATATGTTAGTGTTCATATGAAGAGTGTCTAAGAGTTGAGTAACTCCGGTTAAACGATTTCTAATGGAGTTAAGAACTTTCCGTTTCGCGTCCTGAGAAATGGTGCGGGCCTGGTTCTTTTACCCATACACTTCGCAAGAACAGCTAGAGAGAAATCTCTCTCTCGGACGTAACTGGTCTTTTCCCTTAGTAGAGATAATTAAAATAAAATAAAAATGGAGTGTACAGAAGACAAAAGCAGTGGTAGGCAGAATGATCTACTCAAGTCTTTACAGTACGTGCAAGTCAAATCCTGATTGGCTTTTTCGTGTGTGTGTTTCATCACTTTCATTTTTTGGGTAAAAGTTTCACCTTGATCTTGGATTTCCTCTTCCACGACCTCTTAATGAATTTTCTCCTCTTTGGTTGAAGTTTTCTTCATATAGTCTCCAACCTCGTCTATTTACATCACGACCTCGTCCTCAGAAATGACCACCACCACGTCTTGGATGATTTCGGCCAACTTCTTCTTTTTGATCAATTATAATCTTGAAAATTTGCTCCACAATATCTTTTTTCTTCTTCCTCTTTTCTTCATAGGCTTGTAGTGATCCAAGAAGTTGCTCCATCGTCATGGTCTCCAAGTCTTTTGTCTATTCAATCACGGTGACAATATGCTCAAATTTTGAATCTAAGGATCTAAGAACTTTTTCCATAATTCTCACCTCATCTAACTTCTCACCATTTCTCTTTAGGTTATTAGTAACCGTCAAGACTCTTGAGAAGTAATCTGAGATGAGTTCTCCTTCCTTCATTTGTAATGCTTCAAATTCTACTCTTAGAGTTTGAAGACGTACCTTCTTTACTTATTCTGCTCCCTTGTAAGAGGTCTGAAGCTTCTCCCATGCTTCTTTGGATGTCTTTGCTCCAGCAACCTTCTCAAATGTATCTTCATCTAATCCTTGATAGATTAAGCAGAGAGCCTTCTTGTCTCTCTTCCTTGAATCTCTCAAACCGTCCTTTTGAATTTGAGATAAACCACCATCATTCTCTGGTTCATTGAAGCCTTTCTCAACTATCTCCCACACATCATGTGCTCCTAAGATAGCCATCATCCTAAGGCTCCAATTATCATAGTTGCTCTTAGTGAGCAATGGAACTTGGAAGGGAACACCATTGTTTTCCATCTTCAAAAGGAACTTGTTGGAATGAAAAACTTTATAGAGATGGAGAAAGTGTCTAAAGTATTTGAAGAGAAAGAAACTTTGTGAAGAAGAAAGCTTTTTTGGAACTTAAGAGGAATTCTTATTATTTGGATGATTTTTAGAAACTTGGATTGATACAAAATGAGAGAGGAGTGGAGGTATTTATAGCCTCCACCATACAAAATATCTCAACTATTTTAATCCTAATTCTAGAGAATTCTAGCTAAATATCTTGATTAATTTATTCTAATTTTCTAGATAATTCTATAAAATTATCTAGATTTTTATGTTAAGGAGGTGGAAGACTTCTCTAGAACTTGGACTAAGTTTTGGATCAACACATGATTAGCCCAATAATGCTTGACCCAAATCAAGTTTACTTTTCAACAATAAATGACCTCATAACGCACAAAATACTGCAACTGATGTGCACTACAACCACGTTAATGATGCTCTGATTATCGGCGTTTATCATCAACCCATACCCAGCCATAATGGAATTGTCACACACCTCCAAGAGTTCTTCAATATCGTATAGAAATTCTAAGGTAAGGAGGAAAATGATATACGTAATCAACGCGTTAATGCTCTTTGCATCCGCTACAGTATATTTGAAGAACGAGCCGAAGTGATTGGCTCCGTAGAAGCACGCGATGGCTCCACCGCCTTTGATGATGTCATACAAGATGGATCTGAGCCAAGGCTTGGCGCACATCTTTCTGCAAGCTTTCTCGAGTGCTTCTTTTATCCTCCACTGGGTAGGGAATGTAGTTTGCTGCCATTTCTCGAGTGCTTCTTTTATCCTCCAAACGGCATGTAGTTTGCTGCCATTGCTTTAGAATGTTTTTTTTTTTTCAAATTAGATACACCTTAACGTCTGGAGCCAAGTATGAATGAATATGTGGATGCAGGCCCTAACGGCCTATTTTAAAGATTTAGAGCTTTTTCTAGAACTTGGATAGTCAAGTTTTTCTTTGGTTTGTTTGATACAAGTGAAGAATCTAACAGACTTTTATAAAGTGTTTGCAAGAAGGGTTGTGAAAAGAGATTACACTTACAAAGTCTTATATGACGACAAAAAGCAAAACAATGGATGAAGTTAAAATTCTACTTGGTTCTAAGACCAGGAACGTTTTTGAGACCCATCTTGCCAATAACATTTTTGGGGATAGCTGGTGGCATGTCAAGTCCCATGCTCCGGCTAAACTCATGTAGTTTGCTGCCATTACCTTAAAATATTTTTCTTTTTTTCAAATTAGATACACCTTAACGTCTGGAGGCAAGTATGAATGTTGGATGCAGGCCCGTAAAGACCTGTGTTTACAGATTATTTTATAACAGGCCTGCTTGGATAGTCGAGCTTTTCTTTTGGTCCGTTTGATACAAGTGAAGAATCTTTTTATTTTTGAGTAACACAAGTGAAGAATTTAACAGACTTTTATAAAGTGTTGCAAGAAGGGTTGTGAAAAAGAGATTACACTTACAAAGCCTTATGCGACAGAAAGCAAAACAATGGATGAAGTTAAAATTCTACTTGGTTCTAAGGCCATATTTATCCCAAAAACCCTTAAGGGTTTCTTAATTTTTTTTATTTCTTTTTGTCGAATTTAAAAAAAAATGCACTAATCGCGGACTGCCACGTGTCAGTGTCAGTGGACTCGCGCACAATGCAAAATCTCCACAAAAGATCGATCCTTGTCTTGTTACTTTTGTGATCGATTTTTTTTAAAAAAGTGGACCCACATGTTAAGAAACCCACATATAACCGGCCATAAACATGGCCTAAGACCAGGAACGTTTTTGAGACCCATCTTGCCAGGAACGTTTTTGGGGATAGCTGGTGGCATGTCAAGTCCCATGCTGCGGCTAAACTCATTGGCTAACTCCACCAATCTGGTCGTGTCTCTTGCAATCATCTTCTGAGATTTGTAGTAACCTAACCACGCCTGATACGCCGCTTCCTTGTTCTTCATTTCCACTTGGTTAAGCCCTCTCTGCATCTGAATTCATCATATCCACCAACAAGTTCCTCACACCCATCAATATTTAATTCTCTTAGCTTTTGACTTCAAAGAGGTTTGTTCTATGAGACAATTTTAAGTCCAGGCTTACCTTTTTAACAGCTTCAGGGTCTATTGGCGGTAGAGGAGACTTGTTGATGGGCAAGTCTTTAACAGATGACAGAAAGTATTCTTCCCATGGTGCCAACATTAGTACACCTCCTTCCTTACCTTTCCGCCCGGTTCTGCCAAGCCTACGTATGTACTGTTCCCTGTCTGATGGCAAGCCCATCTGCAAACCCAACATATACACAACAACAACTTCAGTAAGAAAAATCAATTTTGCAGTTACCGTACAGTTCCATGATTGAAAACTACTACATGGATTACCTGTACGACTAGTGACAAATCAGGGTAATCGACACCACGAGCAGATACATCAGATGTTACAAGGATAATACTCTTCGACTTGCGGAACTCGTCGGAGACTCTGGTTCTGTAACCCTGGGGTTTTCTAGAATGGATCTCTCTGACGTTCAAGCTTAGCTGGCCAAGCAGATCAGCAACCAATCTTGTAACCATGGCAGTTGTACAGAAAATAATAACCTTCAACAAGAAGGAGACCGTGTTAATTCAAAAATACATTGGTGATTCACATCTGGATTTGAGGAACAAGTTTTCTTTACCTTATAGTCTGGATTGTCTGCGATGTGTTCTTTAAGAAGCACATATATAAGCGAGAAATGTCTATCCAGTGATGCAATCATGTACATTTGTTTGACCTGGGACTCAGTTGAGTAAGCCTGGTTCTTTTACCCATACACTTCGCAAGAACAGCTAAAGAGAAATCTCTCGGACGTAACTCGTCTTTCCGTTAGTAGGGAAAATAAACATAAAAATTAAAAAATGGAGTGTACAGAAGACAAAAGCAGTGGTAGGCAGAATGATCCAAACTCCAAAGTATTTACAGTAAGAGCAAGTCAAATCCTTATTGGCTTCATCGTGTGTATGTTTCTCTGTCTACCGACGTAATTTTTGTATGTATGTTTGATAGGAAAACTGTATAATATAGTGTGCTTTATTTTGTTTTCAAGATATTTTAACTATCAAACAAAATATTTGTAATCAAAACGAGAAAAAGGAATACAGATAAAACAAAACCGTGGACTCAGAGTCTTCAGCATTTGTTGGATAGCAAAAGAATGACAGATATTAAGCGTAAGTCAGTGTACAGGGTAAAACGCGTTAGAATTGGAGTTTAGTTCTGGAGGTGAGTACATTTTATTCCCTTATAAAATGTAGATAGCATTTCATGCAATGTTAGTTGTGTAACGAATAAAACAAAGCGAAAATGGCTAAAGAGAAATCATATGTAATTGCTCTACTTCTTCTTCTTCTATCTTTGCTCCTATGTCTTTCTTCTCAAGTTGGTATTGCCGAGGCCAGACTCCACACAAGTTAGTATTTTTATATATTTTTCTACGCATAGCTTAGTTTAAACTTGTGTCCAGTTGTTCACGTTCTTCGTTGTTTATGAAAGAAGCCTGCTCAGTAATGGTTCATTTTTTTCCCCTAGTTACTACCGAGTATTCAGATTCTCGATGTGCCGATAAATATCCAGCAACTCCACCACCAGGTAGATTTGTCACTGAAACTTAAACCAAATAGTCTGAATAAGTTGTTTGCATACAAAAATTATGCATGATTCAGAAATGCATGGTGTTACTAACTAGCTAACACCCATTAAAGTTCCAGTGTACATTTTATTAAAGAAACAAATCATATGAACTTGCGAATGTTGTTAACAGTCTACAAACCTACCCCGCCGATAGTCGCTCCGAGGTCTTCGTCACCCAAAGGAAAAGGCCCATAACTCCATAAGTGCTGAAATGTTTCAAGAAGTGACAGGGATTGAAGAAACACACACACATATATATATATCATGGGATGTGCAAGAAGAGTAAAAACCCTTTACTGTTGTACGAATTTTAAGTGGATGTAAATGTAAAATTAAATAATTATCTGTAAACTTTTAAATAAACATTGGAAAACAAATCCAATTAAGCAAAAAAAAAAATAAAAGTCAATCATCAACATCAGGGTAAAAGAACTTGCGCATGTTGTTTAATTACTAGTTCACCCGCCGAAAGTGACGGAGGACACTGCACTTTAATTCGACCAAAGGAAAAAAAGGCCCATAAGTGAAGTTTTTCAAAAAGCGATGGGGACTACAACAAGAGTCAACTTCATATTGTTGTGTAACCGTTTAAACGTCGATCACGGACGGACTTATTACACATAAATGTGAAAAAACTATAGCTATTTCAAATTTGTGGTGGACTACCTCAAAAGAACTAAGGTCTTTAACAGTCAGTTTCAAAATCTCCAGCTGTGTACGTTTTGACGGAACCTGTTAAGATCCGAGAACGAAGATGAAAGAAATATACCATGATATTAAAAAAATTTACATGTCTATGTCATATGAGATTTATATTAACATTGTAGAAACAAACAAGCAAAAACATAAACTTAAGCTATGCAAGAAAGAAGAGATCGTCAGTCATCAACATCAGATACTGCAGAATCCGGAGAGGAGCGTTCTTGAAATCCAACTGAGGAAGTCTCAGCTCTCTTACTCTACACGACCCACCACCATTTCCATCTCGGGTCATCATAACCCGACCCGCATACACTTTCCTAAACAGATACGCCGAGCTTCCCGCCGCATTGCTATAACTGGTAGATTCCGGAGACGGATTATTAGCTTTCGTCTTGTAAATCGTCCATCCGTTTGAAGCCAACGCCTGCGAGAAACTCTCCATCGATCCGATTCTTCTGTTAGTAATTCTCGAGAAGAGGGAAACAGAGCAGCAATCCCAATTGCTAACGGAGGAGGAGGAGGAAGGAGTATCTACCGCGGCGGAGGAGAATACGAGTTTGAATAAGCCGTTGGAGAGAGAGACGAAGGATCGGAGATGCG
This sequence comes from Brassica juncea, assembly GCA_018703725.1. Lineage (NCBI taxonomy): Eukaryota > Viridiplantae > Streptophyta > Magnoliopsida > Brassicales > Brassicaceae > Brassica > Brassica juncea. The sequence goes on along the minus strand of CM031936.1, from coordinate 57,524,254 downwards.
AGAGCGATGAAGCGGAGAGAGAAGGGAAAGAGAGCATCACTGCGTCGTTCGGAAGAGACCACGAGAGAGACGAAGACATCGAGGCCGCCGACGAAGACCAAGTCGAAGGACGAGACGACGACGTCGTGGAGAAAGGCGACGGCGTTCCCGTCTCACGCGTGGGGAACGAGAAGATGATGTGAGAGAGGGAAGGCGTCGGGTACAAATCCATACCTAGATCTCTCGCGATCGACGCTAATCTGTAAGTGTCCGAGATCAGTTCTCGCGCCGGGACGAAGAAGAGCAGTGGCGTTTTCGAACTCCTGCTGTTCTTGTTCTTGTTGTCGGATCTCGATCGGGTTTTTGATTGCTTCTTGTAGGAGCTTAGGATCTCTCGAATGCTGGTTTCTCCTTCTTCTCCTCCTCCATCGTCGTCTGTGACGCCGGAATTGTGAGTGAGATTGAGAGTCTCGTGGAGGAGAAGAGAGCGAGCTAGCTTTAAGGGAAGCATCTCTGGTCTTAACGCTTTCTCGTCTTCTTCTTCTTTGTTGGATTTTATTTCCCTTTTAGGGTAGCTAACATAACCGACCGGTTTAAATTAAAAGCAATTTATCACAATTTTCCCGGTTTGATTCGGTTTAACTCATATAAGCAATTTATCACAATTTTCTCGTTAAGGTAGTGCTCGATACCGTAGTTTGAGAGCTTGTTCATGCATTGAATCTGGATAATTGTTATTGATTTACAGGCACATGGAAGTAGGAAAGTTGAGAATCTGAGAGCCTTTATGGTGAATCTGGCGAATTCGAGAGGGTTATTGCTTCCTGAGAGTAGACTCTTCGAACAGAGATTCTTGGACCTGTGTTTATCACCTACTCCTGATCATCCCACTTATTCTGCTGTATGTCATTGACAATGTTGTATCTCTGTTATGTGGATACATATATCTCTGCTGTGTTGTTCTCATTAACAGTATACATTTTTTTGTTTCAGATGATTTTTATTGCTATCACGGAGTTGAATGAAGAAGGTGGCTCTTCCGAAGAAGCGATATCGGAGTTTATAAAGTCTAGGTATGAGAGCTTGCCGTTTGCTCACACGAGTTTTCTCAATCATCATCTGGCTAAGCTTGTGGAGAAAAGAGAGATACTTTGTGACTACAACAACTATTGTTACACTCTTCCCGGATTGAAGAAGGCTACTTCTTCCAATGATGCTGAAAGAAAAGGGGTTGAGATAACGTTGAGAGGGAATGAACAGTGTGGGGTGGATGAGGTTATGAACCTTCAAAATGAGGAAGGGAGTGTTGAAATTTTAAAGTCTGGGAAACATAAGGTTGGTTTGTTGGAAGAAAAGAGTTTGACTGAATCAAGAGCCAGCCCCAAACGTAAAGCATGTGGTGACATTAACGTCACTGAAGTAAGTGACACTGGACCCAAAGCATCTTTGAGTGTGAGGACAGTTGAAACTCGTAGTAAAGAGGGAGTTGCTATAGAACCAGAAGTGGCTCTTGATAAAAGTGGGAGTGAAGGTAGGATTGAAGCAAACAGTGGAGGAGGTGAACTACGTGAGGATAAAATGATGTGCAAAATGATGTGCTGATGGAAGAGTCATGTGAAGGAGAAGAAAACCTAAGGGAAAGAAACTCAAAACAGGGAAAATCGGAAGTGCACAGAACATCTAACACGATGAAGGAAGCATGCGTGGAAGTGAAGAGTGTAGCATATAAAACACTTTGGGAAAGTCAAACCGCAGCATGCAGCAACATCATTGCTCTAGAGTAAGCCTCTCACCCCTTTGTTTTTCATGTTTGTATATTCATCTCTTAATTAGCTTTAAAAAGAATTCATGTTTTCTGTTTGGGGATTGGGCATATAGGAAAATGCTGAAGCAGTGCAGAGAGAAAGACCAGCAGAAAAAAGCTGTCACTGAGATTGATGTTGTTTCTCGTTTCCTCTGTCAATGGTAATGACAAAAATCTTTGTTACTTTACGTCACTGGTGTGTTTGTGAGCTATGAAAAACAAGTCTGAGTATTCTTTTTTATTGTCATTTATTTACAGGAAAGCTGCCTGGAACTGAGGAAGCTTACCCAAAAGATAGAAAGCCAGCTCTCGGAGATCATTGGTTCCTATGATGATGCCGTGGATCCATGTTATGAATATCGAGGATGTCGAACCGAAGGTACAAGCAAAGAAGTCTTTCACGAGACTCCGATGAAGACCTCCAAACACCATGAACAGAAGGAAAGAGAGATTATTTCTCAAAAGAAACCACGGGTCACGAAAGCGAGAGTCAAAAGACTTCAACACATAGGAAAACTAGTGCTGAGGAAATCGCCTCGCATGCATAAGCCAATATGAAGATTCTGAAAACTAACTTTTCGTTTTGGAGAGAGAGCTCTTATAAAGGTTAGATTATTATATATTTGTCTCAGTATCTACATAAAGAGTGCAAACAAATCTTGAAGAATTCGAATATTTTTAATATAAAGTTTCTGATGAAAATTACAAGAATTTGCCTACGGATGAGACATTGATGCTAAGAACTATCAACATTCTACAATCCTTTTTACCTACTAAGAAACAAAGATGATTGAGAACTTCTCTCTAAGAACATCAAGGCACAGGTAAACACATTTTTTACACTCTCCCTTCTTTTACCCCTGTGGAGCAAAACTCCAGTTCAAGAATGGTTTCTGCTCGTGAGGATCCTGGAAGGGAGTGAAATAATCAGGCTGGTATAAGTACTGAGGAACAAAACCGTCGCTCTGCAACAAGTCCATGGAACCACCAAACATCGAAGTATCAAAAGCCTCTAAAGCATCTTCGAGCTCTCCCCATTTAGGCTCGCTCTGAACCTCCTTGGCATCCGGTGACACGACGTGACCGCCTGAGCTGCTCGAATCGTTCTGGTAAGTCGAGTCCGAGGTATCAAAAGGTGATGATGATTGATCCGCCATTGATGTCGTGGTCCTCGGTTTCTCATCAGCAGGGTAGTATTTCTCCATGGTTCCTTTCTTGTTGTAGATTCGACATAGAACCCAATCATCAAGCTGTTAACAAAAAAAAAACAAAGTTAGTAATTTAAATCATCATATCTCTTTCACAAAAACAAAAATTAAGAAAGAAAAAGACAGAACATACTCGTAGGTTGTTCTTTTTGTTAACAGAAGCTGATCTATCGACATTAGCGAGACGATACTCGTGCATTATCCAATTCGTTTTAATCCCTTTTGGAGCTTTCCCAGCGTAGAAGACGAGTGCTTTCTTAATACCCAACGTCTTCGGTTTACCGATTGGTTTATCTGCTCCGGTGGCTTTCCAATAACCGGTTCCTGCTGCTCGGTTTGGACGCGAGCCGTTTGGGTATTTCCGGTCTCGAGGTGAGAAGAAGTACCACTCTTTCTCTCCGTACAGAGACATCTCTGTAAGAATAAACAAATCTCTCGATTAACAAACGAATCATCGATAATTTCAATGGAAAGTGATTAGAAAAGCCATTAGATTTACCTGGAAGCTCCCAAGGATTGAACTTGTAGAGATCTATTTCGGCGATAACCGGAGCTGAGATCTGCTCCGATGCGCATTTCCGGCACAAGTAGAATTTCACAAGCTCTTCGTCCGTTGGGTGGAATCTGAATCCTGCAGGTAAGTTCAGCTCTGCTTTCATTCTCTTTCTCTTTTCTCTCTTCGAATCTCTTTGTTTACTTTCACCTGGATCTGAGTCTCTTTTTTTTTTTTTTCTCTCCTCGTCTGCTGAAGATTGTAATCGAAGAGATGAGAGTGAGAAGACGAAGGTTTTATAGGGACGAGAATAGCCGAAGTTTACTTAATTCAATTAAAAACCATCCAAAAGACAGAGATGACACGTGGGGATTTTCGAGCACGTGCGGCAAAACCGACCGTTTTCTTTTCTACGCTGACCGCAGCCAGCTGGTGACGTACGTGGCCTAGTGTTAGTGGATGGTCGACTTAACGAGAGCAGTGATGATGTCATTGCTTACGTCACCTGCACCCTTTGTATATTGTTGACCGACCGCAAGTTGTCATGACCTTGATCCTCTGCTTCTCAGTGTAGCTTATCCATTTTATTCTTTTTTAACTTTTACCACTAAGGCCTTTTATGTATTTTTTTTGTACAAATAAATTTCCTCAGCAGCCATACTTTTATTTGAAGTGGTGTTACAAAAAAAAAGCAGCCATACTTTAATTATATTGAAATTGATACACTATTGTTAAACCTTGCTGAAGATAAGTCAGCATTTCTTGTGGCGGAAGTTTTGGATGTGACTTGTGATTGGACAGTTTATGAAACTACGGTAAGCTTCTACGCAGCATATCACAACATCATCCTTCAGCGAAGCTCTCGTCATGACGGATGACGTCATCTGACGTTGGATCGTTGGTTTAGTTTTTTTTTTTTTTCTGTAAAGGTCGTTTGGTTTTAGACTTTTAGTTGCAATCACCGATAATGCAGTCACACCGGTTTCTTCTAGTTTTCCTTGAACTTTATTTTTTATATTCATCGTCTTCTAGTATTTTATAGAATAGATCTGATCATTCACCAGTAGGTACATATTCAAAATTAAAAATATATCAAAGTTAGGTTCGTAAAGAGGGAGTTTGCACGTCGGCTTATCTTACCCGGTCGTATATAGAACAATGTTTTCAAGTATTATTAAGCTTTTAGTTAAGTCCTTCACTAAGTGCGTACCACTTGCATTAACTAGGGACTCAATTTTAAAATTCATTGATCTGACTTGTCTGGTTTTAAAAATGCGCATGGAATCTCTTGGTTGGGAATTAATTAAATGGAAAGTTGAGGTATGTGTATTAGTCTTATTAGAGACTGACGTGGGCTTGTTCCCCTTTTGATGATCATCACTTACGTTTCCTATCATATATAAATTATTATGCTGTGTTCAACATTGTGTTTTTTTAAGATTGATCTTTCATTTTAGTACTGTATTATATATCACTTCCTCAATAACCAAATGAATAATACGAAACTGTGTCAAACATGACATTTTGTCAATATGGATTTTCTTTATTGATATAAGTATGTAATTTCTATATAAAAGTCGTGTCATTTCATACAAGAATGAAACTATCATAACGCACGTAATTTACTAATTGTCGTTTTAGGTAGTAACAGTAAAGTCCCAAAAAGGAGAAGATAAGAGTCATAAGATCAATTGACTAATAAAAATTCAGATAAATTGTCCTTTTTTCCTATTATGAAAATTCAGATAAATTGTATCTGGACTTGATCTGAATTTGTCATTATATATAGAGAGTCGACTTTTACACCTTTTTTGCAGTTGTTTGTTTAAGTCGTTGTGTGAATTGAAAGAGGAAGCTTCACGGAGCGTGATGTTATAGCTGCCTAACTTGACCTAAAACATATACATACTCTAATACTATATCTCCTTTACGGTGGATTAATTGCTGTTTGTTTTGTCGTATTTAGATTTTTCGGGAATATGCTCAAGAAGTTGGATAAAAAGGAGACAAGCTGGGACCTCATTGTCGAAAACTTATAACATCTTTAACAACATGCAGAAATCACATGTATACTATTCATATGACTACTTGTCTTATACGATGATATTTAAAAATTTATAATATATAATCATATAATGTATGTGTGCGTGCGTGTGTAAAAGTAAATTAAGACATGCTTTGGAACCCTGAATTGCGGTCGAGAATTTTCATTTAGTAGTGTTGACTGCTAAGTATTGAATTTCTTTCTAGAATCTTGTTCTTCTCTCTATCAGCAACTTATCACTAATGGGCCACGTACGTCCTCTTCTCCGTCAATCACTCATCACTTCATATTCTGCACAATGGCCAAATATGGGCCTTAACTTGGGTAATGCCGTAATGGTTTGTTCCTCTAAATTTATATTTTGAGCTCAGGTAATAATATCCTTTGCCATTCTTCTATTTAAGATTCTCGATACAGTATATTTGTTTAATTTTCTTCTTAATTTGTAGTTTTTTGTTGGATTCTTTCTCACGCAATTAAATGTTCTGGCGACTACAACATTATTTTCCTTTGTAAATAATACTCTTTCCGTTTCGGTTTACTTGTAGTTATAAAATAATATTTTCATTTCAAAATAAGTGTCTTGTGATGTAAAATTAATTAACAGTATACTCCAACTTATTTTTTTATTAAATGAAATATGGTTAATTGTATAATTAATGATGTTTTTTATTTTGAGATATAGAAAGCTAAATATTTTATTAATTTATGTGTATAAATCTAAAACGACAACTTGAATAAAACGGAGGAATTACATCACGATGCTTTACCATGATCGCTAAGCATTATTCATTAGACAAAAAAAAAGGGCAAGGGAGGCCAAAGGGTCCTTGCGAGTTGCGACACAGTTGTGAAATCCACTAGTGATTTGGTAAACATCAGATCATTATTTATGCATCACCACGATCGAGATTGGCCATTTGGCTTCTTTCCGTCATAGACCGTTGAAATGCTCGTACTATGACGAATTAAAAACGTAGAGAGTTGAAAAATATGTATAGGTGATGAGTTTGAATACTTTGAATTGACGAATTATACATAACGGCAAAAAGAATGGAGCGCATCTTGGAATTCAAAAACTTGCAGTTTCCTAATGAAGAGTTTCGAAAATGCTCTTAAAATACTAAAGAAAAAAGAATGATAATAATAATGAGATGATGGACGACATAATAATAATAGGATAAGAGGCACACGACATATTCGATTCTCTTCTGTGTAACCACACCCATCACTAAGACGTTGGACGGTGCCAGTACCTGGCTCCAGTTGTAATTTATCTATGGAAGTTTCTATAACTTAGCTCTCTTGTCAAATTGATAAGTTATGCTTAATCATGGATTAATGTTGAGATTTACAATCACCGGTTATAAAAATACAGTTTGTTAGGTACATGAACAAATACCATATAGTATTAACATTCTCGAAACTACTAAACTTTCATAATCCATTTTCCTTCTTTTTTGTTTTCTGTTTTTGAACAATACACCACGCGTGACATGCGTAAGAAAACTCCACGGTATATGGAGGAGGAACAGCTTGACGAACATTCCATATATAATAAATTTTTATAAGCACTTCTGGCAGCATAAATTCTCTCTAATTATATAGTTTTAAAACGTCGTATATCCTTAATAATACGTTTAAAACTTCTTAATACATATAAATAGTATAGTATACACGAGTGACAAAGTCGACCCCAAAAGGTACGGAGGAGAAAACAAGCATTCGATTCTCTCTTATAAAAAAATTATGCAGCCGTCACTAATGATGGTGGAGAAAAAAAGAAAATACCCAACAAGCAAATATTGTCAAAATTGAAATAATTGCCATACTATACTTTTAGTTAATTAATTAATATCACTCACTTTTCATTGCTTATATAAGACGGTGACCATCACACAGATTGAAACGCAGCAGCAAACTCCTATCACACCACCCATCTCCTTTAGTTGCATTCTGCTCTTCTTTCTTTGTGTTCACAGTTCTGTAATAATATAGTCTTACTTCTCCTAAGGCTCAATAAGAGGAGGTACTATTATCTACATACTCTCAAGATAATTATCAAAAAGCTGGTTCAAATTCAAAATATATATATATATATATATATATTGGAAGAATAATAATAATAATTAGAAAGCAGTATGCATAGCTTTAGTAGTTTCAATAAGTTAATTGAGAGTCACTCTTCCACGGTCCAAATATACATGATTGTTTTTATGGGTAATAAAACATGTAAAACTAACTGTGGTTTTCTTACTAACAGATGGGTGAAACAGCTGCCGCCAACAACCACCATCACGGCCACCGAGTCTTTGACGCCGTCTCTCAACAACCAGCTTTCAAATGCTTCGATGATGATGGCCGTCTCAAAAGAACTGGTTACAATCTAATGTCAACTTTCTTTCATTAATTGTTACACACATAAACGCAATACTAAAACGTGTCTTCTTTGTTATAATAATGATAATAATAATCCAGGGACTGTTTGGACCGCAAGCGCTCATATAATCACAGCAGTTATTGGATCCGGCGTCCTCTCGTTGGCATGGGCCATTGCACAGCTCGGATGGGTAGCTGGGCCTGCGGTGATGCTATTGTTCTCTTTTGTTACTCTCTACTCTTCCACACTTCTCAGCGACTGCTACAGAACGGGCGATGCAGTCTCCGGCAAGAGAAACTACACTTACATGGACGCAGTTCGATCCATTCTCGGTAAATAATAAATACTCTGTTCTTTAGTAACACCACTCTGTTTTTTTTGGTATTATGTGTTGAGATACTCTGTTTTTTTTTTTTATTACAGGTGGGTTCAAGTTCAAGATTTGTGGGCTGATTCAATACTTGAATCTGTTTGGGGTAGCCGTCGGTTACACAATCGCAGCATCTATAAGCATGATGTGAGTGTTTCTTGGTTTACTTGTGCAACAATCTTCAGACAAGGAAAGGTTTTAATTATGATGGATCGTGCAGGGCGATCAAGAGATCGAACTGTTTCCACAAGAGCGGAGGAAAAGACCCGTGTCACATGTCTAGCAACCCTTACATGATCATGTTTGGTGTGACAGAGATCTTGCTCTCTCAGGTTCCAGACTTCGACCAGATTTGGTGGATCTCTATTGTAGCAGCTGTCATGTCCTTCACTTACTCGGCCATTGGTCTAGCTCTAGGCATTGTTCAAGTTGCTGGTGAGATATAACTACATAAAAGACTCCCCTAACCTAAAGTTCATGAGAAATTTGAAGAAAAAAATGCTAAATCTTTGATTTTGAAATCTCTCTAGCAAATGGAGTATTCAAAGGAAGTCTCACAGGAATAAGCATAGGAACAGTGACTCAAACACAGAAGATATGGAGAACCTTTCAAGCGCTTGGAGACATTGCCTTTGCTTACTCATACTCTGTTGTCCTTATCGAGATTCAGGTAAACAAAATAAAAACCTTTTCTTGGAACACAAGCTTCCTTTTTTATAAAACCCTAAAGAAAAATTTAAAAAACAATTTCTTTGCACAAAAGATTCACTTTGTGTTTGGTTCTCTGTATCTAGGATACTGTAAGATCTCCACCATCAGAATCTAAAACGATGAAGAAAGCTACAAAACTCAGCATTGCAATCACCACCATTTTCTACATGCTATGTGGCTCAATGGGTTACGCCGCCTTTGGAGATGCAGCACCCGGAAACCTCCTCACTGGTTTCGGATTCTACAACCCGTTTTGGCTCCTAGACATAGCCAACGCCGCCATTGTCGTCCACCTCATCGGAGCTTACCAAGTCTTTTCTCAGCCCATCTTCGCCTTCGCTGAAAAATCTGTCTCGGAGAGGTTCCCAGACAATGACTTGCTTACCAAGGAACTCGAATTCAAAATCCCAGGGTTTAGGTCTCCGTACAAAACGAACGTTTTCAGGGTAGTGTTCCGGTGCTGTTTCGTCGTTCTAACCACCGTGATATCGATGCTAATGCCGTTCTTCAACGACGTGGTTGGGATCTTGGGAGCCTTAGGGTTTTGGCCCTTGACGGTGTATTTCCCCGTGGAGATGTATATAAAGCAGAGGAAGGTGGAGAAATGGAGCACGAGGTGGGTTTGTTTGCAGATGCTTAGTGTTTCTTGTCTAGTGATCTCGGTGGTCGCCGGAGTTGGATCAATCGCTGGAGTAATGCTTGATCTTAAAGTCTACAAGCCTTTCCAGTCTACGTATTGATGATGATATGTGATAACCGACCAATGAACACAAGAAAATTTGGTGTATAAAGCTTATTGTTTATGTTAAGTATTCGAAAATGTGTATAATTTAAGTTTCCATTTGATGTATCGTATCAACTTTGTAATAAAGTTATCAAATATGTTTTTTTAAACATGCAATTTATAATACTCAAGTTGTAGAAATCCATTTACAGTGATAGTTATATATTGTTTTTGAATCTTTTGTTATGTTAAGATGGAATTTGAATCAAAGTGACACTGACATTTCATTGCTTTTTTTATAAAATAAGGAAGTGAAAGCTAAAAAGGAGCAACTTGGATGGTTTTGCTTAAAAGAGAAATTCCTCACTAGTCAAACTAAGCTGTCCACCCAGCAGCAGCCTATATATTGTTATAAAATTATACACATAATGTCTACCTTTCACTTATCAAGAACATGTATGGTTCTTGGATCCTGGAAATGATCAGAATCTTTGAAAACTTTTGCAAGTATCTACCCTTAATTTAAGGCACGTATCTGAAAAGTACAGCCAATAAAGCTTAAAGGTTTGGTACTAATGCATCTAAAGTCGGACCCAGAAATATACACATGCCTTCCTCGTGCTCTCGCTTATTCAATAATCAGAAGGGTAAACAGTGGAGAGGGTACACTAGTAGGTAGATGCTTGACTAATGTGCTGAGTTTTTTTTCTTTTGCTGTTTAGTGATAGAGCCACTGCTTCACCCTCCTTCAGGATTCGCTCTCTCTATAGGGATGGAATGTAAACAACACTGAGAAATATAAAGCCAAAATGTTAGTCAGTGATATTGACATGAGATGCACAAAAAAGATTCGAAGAATTGTGTGTACAACAACGCAGCACTGGATCCAATTTGTAATATTTTACTATGCCAAAGCTGAGACAGCATATTCGTGAGGTTGAGACCTATGCAAATAAACAACTGCTCCAAGATAGGTAGCTCTGATGACCTCTTTTCGAAATTCTCATCTGTATCGTTAGCTAACTAGTTCAGCACTTAATAACCGACAACAGGTCCTTTGCACATTATAATGTCTCTGAGAATGTCGCTTTCTTTTTGAAACAATTGTGATCATGTCACTATTGTATGTTTAAACTTGAGCTTGTTATGGATTGGCAGTAGAGGCAATGTCTCACATCAAGAAGACATGTCTTGTTCCGGTTACATTTACTGTTTTTCTCAGCTCTATAGGACAGTGCCCTGAACTAGAATCAATTTTTTTTTGGGTTTTGAAATGCACAGTTCTATTCCTGCAATGTTTCTAAGTTGTAATTTCACCAGAAAATAAAAAGAGTGATCATCATTTTTAATGCATATATAATAATTGACGTCCGACCAAAGCATGTCTGAACCAAAAGAGATAGAAAGAATCCATGATACACCGTCAAAACATAATGTTCTACTAGACTTTTACTATCGATGATATAATTCAAGTTTTAAAATCCTAAGAAAGGTCAGCGAGGGCCTTATCGATACCATCTGCGTGGTTCCGAAGAGTGTTCCACTGCAATATAAGAAAAACATGATGGGTGAAAACTATAACAACAGAAAAAAAAAAAAAAGCAAAGACTTTGTGTATAAAAGAGGGAGAAGGATGTTAAATACCTGATCCACGCTTAGAGAGATACCTGCAAAATATAAAAAAAAAAACGTATCAATATCAACAAGTTTTAAATGTTAGCTGTTCCTAGTGACAAATAGTATCGACACTACACTAGTACATTCCAAATCCCCAGAATTGCCAGTTATAAGACCCTAATGGCCTAATGTTATGCAGCAAAATTAACAGTCTCCAACTTAAAAACGCCCAGCAACAGTAACAAAAACTGAACTAAACTAACACTTGAGGGAAAAAAGAGTGTTACCTTTCTTGCCAGGCAAAGTTTTACCGTCTTTGACATAGAACTCACGTATGTCAATCCAAATTTTCCCATTCCAATTCCTCACAGAGACTCTCCTGTTCTTAGATATCTGAATTTTTTATTTTTTTTTTAAAAAAAACCAACAAAACATTCAGTATAAACCCTAATTTCATCAAAATCCTAATTTGAGCAGAAACCCATTAACAAAATCAGAACTTAATCGAAACCCTTAAATTATTACAGTAGATATACTAGAGAGAGAGAGGGAGAGAGCAGACTAACATTGCAGACGACGATGTCGTCAGACTCGTCGGAGGATTCGGCTGGCTTTGCGACTTTCTTAGCCGGAGCGTGAGATTCGGATTCGTCATCAGATGCTGCTCGGACATCCTCGTCTTTTCTTTTTCCTCTCCACGACATTTTTCTCTCGAGCAACTCTGCTGTTGTTAGAAAAAAAAGCTCTCTTTTTTTTTGTTATAGACTCTGAAGGAAAGGGAAACGTCGTGTCTCTTTCTCGCGTGCGTTCACCGATCACGCCGCGCTGTTGTAGTTAGTGTAGGGCGTGTGATAATAAAAAAAAAAAATTAGAACTGTAAAGGGACAGCTGTTTAGATTCGGAACGCGGTTTATAAAACGCGAGTTTTGAGAAAACGCGCGGCTAAACTTAAAAGGCGGAAGCTTTTTAGGCTTCTGTGGTGGTTTTATGCAACTGGGAAAAAAAAAAAAGAAGAAAAAGATTGGGACTTTGGGTTTAGAAATCGGTGTGGATAGCTCTTGGCGATTCTCGGAGTAGAAGAGATGGGGAATATGTTCGTGAAGAAACCGAAGATCACGGAGGTTGATCGAGCGATCCTCTCTCTCAAAACCCAAAGGCGCAAGCTTGGTCAATATCAGCAACAGGTTCTTCTTTCCTTCACCCCCTTCCCTCATTTCTTGAATCTGAGATCGAGTAGTTTGATTCACCAATAGGAGTGTAAAGGTTTCTTCTAATTCTAATATACTCGTTTGTTGGAAGCTTAGATGAACAATTAAAGGTCTTCACTTTGGTTTGTTCAAAGACTGGATTTTTCTTCCACTCTTGTCAAATTGGGTGATGAAGTTTTCTTTAGAATGTGTCTTGGATCCAAATTTTGATTCATGTGTCATGCTAATGATAATCATCGGTTGTTAGTTAGTAGTGTGAGTTTGATCACTGCGAAGTGGAATGTGTGACTTCTTTTTAACCTTTTAGTTTCTTTTTCTTTTTTTAGCTTGAGAAAGTGATTGAAGCCGAGAAGCAAGCTGCGAGAGACTTAATCCGTGAGAAGCGGAAAGACAGGGCTTTGTTAGCATTGAAGAAGAAGCGCACCCAAGAAGACTTATTGAAGCAAGTGGATCAGTGGGTCATCAATGTCGAACAACAAGTAAAGCTATATATATTTGATCCTTTCTCACTTTTTCTCTCCTTGCATCGTTGATGATTTAGTCTTTGGGAAGAAACCTAAACCCAAACATAATATTGGTTGGTATGACTCTCAGTTGGCAGATATTGAACTTACAAGCAAGCAGAAGGCAGTCTTTGAGAGCTTAAAGCAAGGCAACAGTGCCATTAAGGCGATTCAGAGTGAAGTCAACCTTGATGATGTTCAAAAACTTATGGATGACACTGCCGAGGCCAAGGCTTATCAGGATGTGAGTTAACAAATAAGCAGTTGTCTTTTTTATGAGGATTACTTGTAGCTATAAAGATGTGTATTCGTTTTGCTTTGTCTAACTTAACTTGTTAAACTACTCGTGGCGGTTTTAGGAGCTGAGTGCAATATTGGGGGAGAAACTATCAGAAGAAGATGAAGAAGAGATCTTAGCAGAGTTCGACAACCTCGAAAGTCAGGTATCACAATCATGGTTTCTCTCGGATTGCATTACATTCTTTCCCTGTTAATGTTTCTTCTAGTACCAGTTTTTACGTTGTTATAATCTTCTGTTAATGTATGTTTGTTTTGGTTAAAGCTCAATGTTGAAGACATGCCTGACGTGCCTACAACAGAGCCCGTGCGTGAAGAAGACGAGATATTGGATCTCCCTGATGTGCCGACAAAACAACCACTCGCTCCCAATGCAGAAACGGCTTCAACAAAGAGAAAAGGTTTTTTTTTTCTTATGATGATATCTGTCTGAGTGAGAATTGCTTCGTACAAAGAACCTTATAGGCACGTTCTCTTTGTTTTTGGGTGCAGTGCTTGAAGAACCTTTGGAAGCTTGATTCAGAAGAGAAGAGTGTGATTAGCACCATCCCTGGATTATTACCATTCTTTCTCTGGACACTTTTTTCTTCTTGTGGGCTCTTGAAGCTCATTGTGTAAAGCTTGCAAAACAACAAAGTTCTTGGAGTTTTCCTGTGTGACATGAAAAAAAAAAGAAAATGTTGATCATTTTGGTTTGTGAATGTTTTGGTTGGTTTATAAAAATCCGATTGTTTTGAGCTGAACAAGAAAACAAATTGGTGGGTAACAATTAACAAGGATATTTGTAAATGGAAAAATGTCATATTATAATACCAGTTTTGTTAATAAGATTTCAAAATATATAAAAGTATTTGTGTTGTGTTCAAAAAAAAAAATATTTGTGTTTTACACAGATTGAAATAAATTGGAAGAAGATTGATGATGATATTTGATAGGATAAAAAGAGTAATTTGTTTGGAAAATACTGTAGGCAGTGAATATGTTAAAACCAAACCGTAATTTAGTTGATATCTTATAATGAAGAAAACCAATAAACCAGACCGTCATGGAAATGAGAGTATAACTGTGATCAGCTGTCAAACTCTCGCTCGATCTGGTTGGGTTTTTATAGGGTTTAAGCTGCGATGGCTCTCTGAGCTTAATCTTCATTTGGAAATCATTATCGCACTTAGAAGACGACGACGACTTTGTCAACGCTTGTTCTACCTCATAGGTAACGAATTTAAGATCCTGTTTCTTATGATTTTGAAGAATTTTGTGATGCTCTCTCTCTGCCTGTAGCCCATACATGTCGAATATGCATAGAAAGTGTTTGTGAAAATGCCTCGGAGATTATTGATTTTTGAAATTCCATTGCATTCCCATTTCATACACCTCTCCCCTCCACCTTTAGTTTCTGCAAAGTTTATCTCTTTTATTCTCTCCTTTGGGTTTGCATCTTCCTCCAAAATCCTAAGAAACTGTAGAGGATCCCAAGCCAAAAATTTCATCAAGCCTTTGCGTTGTTGATGTAAGCTCATCTCTTACTTTGTAGATTTCCTTTGTTTTTCTCTTTTAGATTTAGTCAGAAGCTGATTTGTGATCTGAGATGGGGACAGAGCAAAGCGGATTGGAAGACCAGGAGAGCCAGCCAAACCAAGTGGTCCCTGGTTTTGTAGGAGCAATCGAAGAACAATACAAGAAACTCAGAGATCACGCCGAGGCTTATCCATATGTTTGGGGTTCTTATACTGTTGTCTACGGTGGTCTTTTCCTTTGGACTGCTTATAGATGGAGGAAGCTTAGGAGAACCGAGGATCGAGTTCGTGGTCTTCAGACAAAACTTAGGAAACTCGTCCAAGACGAACAAGCGGCAGCAGTAACAGCTTCTAGATCAGTGGACAAGTCTTCTTCAGTTTCCGACAAGACATCATCAATGCCTTAAAATTAGTTACTTGTTTATAATCAAAAACACATTGTCTCTGTTAGACTCGTGACAAGATTTGATCTGTTACAATGCTATTGTTATTTACCCCCGCCTAGGCTTTTAATATAAAGTCAAATTCATGTACAACCAATTTGATATTCATAAGGTTTTAGCTCTGCTTTCTTCAAACTTTTATTTATTTATTTATATTGTTCTTAAGTTACATATACATATTCATGTGCATGAATGTAAAAGACAAGAAAACGCTGACATGTAGAAACGCTAAAAAGTCATGTTAAGCGTTGTTGTTATTGTTCTAACAGACCGAGTTTCTGGTGCAGTGTAACGCTCCAGCTGAAGAAGTGAGTTCTTTAACGGTCTTAGCGTCCGCCACCGTAAACCTTTGAGATGGGCCGTAATTAGGCCGTGCTTTTCCAATACCTTTCTGTAGGCCGAAACAAGCTCCGTTCTCCATATAATCATTCACCGAATAGAATTTCCACTGCATTTTATCACCTTGGCTACGTTTCTTCCAAGTTATCTACACAACCAAAAGTACACGAACTCAAAAAGGTTAGATGAGATGAAAATGCGTTTGCGTTTCTTGTTTCGCGATAGCGTTTCGATTACATACCTCTTTGCGTCCGGACTCTGGTGCGACGAAATAGTTTGATTCGCTCTTCACGCGAGGGCTCATGCTTCCTCCGATTGCGTATTGTGTCCATCCTTGGTAATAGTTATTCGCCACATGAGCATATCCATGTCTCACTCTGCAACGTTTCACGTAATACATTAATATAACAAAGTAAATGATAATCGTTACAATACATTTTAAAGAAGTAGATTTTTCAAAAAAAAAAAAAAAAAAAAAAAAAAAAAAAAAAAAAAACAGTAGATTTTTTTTAAAGAAGTAGATTTTAAAGAAGTAGATTTTTTTTATCTGGTAACAAACAGTCTTCTTCTTGAGCTCTTACTAAAACTTTCCTTAAACGCTCTGGAGAGGATTTGTGGGCGATTCGAAGGCGATTCCTAGGGTTTTGGTGTTTTTGAAATCTGACGGCCACAAGGCACGCTATCATGGCGGCGCCGGAACCGGCAGACTCTTTTCCGAAGGTGTCAGAGACTGGAAACAGTCAAGCAGCAAAGTTTGGGCAGAAGTCGTGGGTGAAAGCAGTCCAGCAGAAACATGTTTTGGTTAACCATGAAGTGAATGTCGAAGAAGTGGAAGGGAAACAGTTGGTAGAAATACCGGATGACCTGCTAGTCAATTCCGTTCCGTTATGGGATGACTTTCTTGAGGGAAGATTTCTGGATCCAGCTCCTCATGTGTCACGAATTCATATTATCGTGAACAAGATATGGCCTCTTGGCAACAAAACAATAAAGATAGATGTTTTCTCAGTGAATGAACGAACGGTGAAATTCCGAATATTTGATCAGCAAACGAGACTTCGTATCTTGAAGAGAGGAGTTTGGAACATAGCAGGCATCCCTATGGTCCTCTCAAAATGGGCACCCCTATCTGAAAAAGAAGACACGACAGAGGTCAAGACAGTACCAATGTGGGTAATATTGAAGAATGTTCCACATAGTATGTTCTCATGGGAAGGGCTTGGATTCATAGCAAGTGCTGTTGGGAAACCGGTACGGTTGCACCCTGAAACAGAGTTATGTACGAATTTTGAGGAGGCAAAAGTATTTGTGAATGCGAACATGACAAAACCTCTCCCAACCACTCATCGTTTCTGCTCTAAGAGTGGAATCAACGCTGACATAGAATACAGCTACCCATGGATACCTACGAAGTGCTCTACTTGTCAAGCTTGGGGGCATAATGAAAAAGAGTGTCCCAAATTCAACTTCCGAGCACCAGTAGATAATTTGCAAAAAGAGTTGAGGTCTGAGGACAACGGAATGGCAGATGGATCTTCTTCTTCCAAGCAAAAGAACTCAGAGGTGGAAGTTATAGTCACTAAGGAAGGGAATGGTAAAATGGGTTCTACTGATGTTACTATGATGACTAAATCAGTGGTGCAAGGTGAAATCTCTATCTCCTTGGAGGAAAAAGTGCAAGGTGAAACCGAGAAGCTAGAAACAGTGGTAGAAGGGTCACATAAAGAGGCTAGAGAAGAGTCGGAAACTCAAAAAACAGAGGACGACAGTTGGATGAATGTCTCACCTGGGAAAGTAGGTAGGAGCGCAGAGAGTAAGACATGTGTGGAGACTGTGATATCTCCATCACGGTTCCAACTATTGGCTGAAGATGAAGAGGTGCAGGCGAGCAGTCTTAATAAAGATATGGATTCTGATACTCTAAAGGACCTGAATCACTTTACTCCAGAGTTAGAGGAGGGAGAAATATCAGAAACAGAGGTTGGAGTTTTCAAGTCTGACGACCCGAGGAGTACTGCACCAACTACTAAACTTGCACAATCCGCAAGGAAAGCAAGCAAGGCGATGAAATTTGCTATGGCCACAAAGGTTGCAAAACCTAATGGCACTAGCAAGAAACGTACTTCCAAAAAGAATTGATTATGTCGAGCTTCTTTTGGAATGTTCGCGGTCTAAACAAATCTACAAAACATTCCGTAATAAAGAAGTGGGTTGAGGAGAGTCAATTTGATTTTGGTTGCTTGATAGAAACAAAAGTGAAGGAAGGAAAAGTTCAGAGGCTGTTGGGAACTATTTTAAATGATTGGTCGATCCTAACAAACTATGAATATAGTAGGTTGGGAAGGTTATGGGTTATGTGGAAGAGCAGTGTGAGACTTACTCCATTTTTCAAGAGTAGTCAAATGATCACTTGCTCTGTCAAGTTGGAGTCAATGGAAGAGGAGTTTTTTTGTTCTTTTGTGTATGCATCAAACGTGGAGGAAGAGAGAAAGGAGCTGTGGAGGGATTTATATAATCACCACAATACTCCGATTATTGGAAATAAGCCGTGGATGATTTATGGTGATTTCAATGAAACTTTGGATATGGAGGAGCATTCAAACTTTGATATATCACCTTCGGTTACCTCTGGAATGAGAAGATTCCAAGATTTGGTTAACCATTGCTCGCTAGCTGACATGTCTTATCATGGTCCGCTATTTACATGGAACAACAAAAGAGGTTCGGGTCTCATTTCAAAAAAATTAGACCGAGTTCTAGTAAATGAAGCCTGGAATCAGGTTTATCCCTCCTCCTACTCGGTTTTTGAAGCAGGAGGATGTTCTGATCACTTGAGATGCCGCATTCTTATATCAACTCAGGAAAGACGAGCGAAACGCAAGCCTTTTAAGTTTGTTAATGCTGTCATTGCACTTGATGAGTTCCTGCCCATGGTTCATGATTTTTGGGCTCAGACAGAACCAGTCTTCCTCTCTACATCATCTTTATACAGATTTTCAAAAAAGCTGAAAGGCTTGAAACCTCTAATTCGGAATTTGGCAAAGAACAGAATGGGTAACTTGGTGAAGAAGTCAAAGGAAGCCCACGCTGATCTCTGTCTCAAACAAGAAAAAAATCTGCTACATCCCTCATTGGAGAACTGGGAAAGGGAAAATGAAGCTTTCATTCGATGGGAACTTGTTTCTGGTTTGGAAGAGAACTTTCTCAAACAGAGGTCAAAGCTTCACTGGTTAACAGTTGGAGATCATAACAACAAGACGTATCACCGTGCCATTGAAACAAGAGAAGCAACGAATAGTATAAGAGAAGTAAGATGTCGGGATGGTACCTTAACTCGAGATGAAGATGCCATAAAAGCAGAAGCAGAAGGTTTTTTCCAGGATTTCCTTCAGTACCAACCGGAAGACTTTGAAGGCATGACAGTGGACGGCCTCCAGGAGTTACTCCCTTTCCGTTGTTCAGAACTCGACTCTCTGGTTCTTTTACAACCGGTTACGAAGGAAGAAATTAAGGATGTCCTCTTTGCCATGCCAACAAATAAGTCTCCTGGACCAGACGGTTTCAATGCAGAATTTTACAAAGCTACATGGGAAATCATTGGTTCAGAATTAGTGATAGCAGTCCAAGCTTTCTTTGATAAAGGTTTCCTTCCTAAAGGGGTCAATTCTACAATCTTGGCTTTGATACCGAAAAAAACAAATGCGACAGAGATGAAGGACTACAGACCAATATCTTGTTGCAACGTCATTTATAAGGTGATATCTAAACTATTAGCCAACAGACTTAAGAAGATCCTGCCGAAGTTTATTTCGGCAAATCAGTCAGCCTTTGTGAGTGAAAGGCTCCTGATTGAAAACCTTCTTCTGGCTACTGAAATAGTGAAAGATTATCATAAAGAAACGGTATCTTCTCGATGTGCCATCAAGATTGATATATCGAAGGCTTTCGACTCTGTCCAATGGCCTTTCCTCCTCAATGTTCTCTCTGCGATGAATTTCCCTCAACCATTTATTCATTGGATCTCTATGTGTATCTCTACAGCATCATTCTCGGTGCAAGTAAATGGTGAGCTATCTGGTTATTTTCAGAGTAAAAGAGGACTCATACAAGGTTGTTCGCTCTCCCCGTATCTATTTGTCATTGTAATGGATGTGCTCTCAAAATTATTAGACAAGGCAGCAACTATTCAGAAGTTTGGATACCATCCTCGATGCAAGAATCTGAGTCTAACTCACTTGGCATTTGCAGATGATCTTATGGTACTGTCTGATGGGAAAGCGAGATCTGTTGAAGGTATTGTATCAGTATTTGATCAGTTTGCGAAATACTCTGGTCTCAAAATCAGTATGGAGAAATCTACCTTGTATCTGCAAGGTGTAACTGAAGAGATTCGCACGGAGATAGTTAACAGATTTAACTTCAGCGCAGGCACACTCCCGGTGCGTTACTTGGGGCTTCCTCTCACCACCAAGAGTATGCAAAGTAGTGATTATCAGCCACTTATTGAGACTCTCAAGAAAAGGATTGGTTCCTGGAAAAACCGATTTTTATCTTATGCGGGGAGGTTAGAACTAATTGGTTTGGTCTTATGGAGTACTTCAAATTTTTGGCTATCTGCTTTTCGACTGCCAAGTGCCTGTATTAAAGAAATTGATAAGCTTTGCTCTGCATTCTTATGGTCTGGACATGATTTAAATCCGCGGAAATCAAAGATGGCATGGGAAGAAGTCTGTCGACCTGCTGATGAAGGAGGCCTTGGACTCCGATCGCTAAAGGAAACAAATAAGGTGACATTACTCAAGCTTCTTTGGAGATTGGTTTCTAAAACATCTTCCCTATGGGTTCGATGGATCAAGGATACCCTCCTGAAGAATGAATCAATCTGGTCTGTTAAGGAGGATAATAACAGAGGTTCATGGATGTGGAAAAAAATTTTGAAAGTTAGAAACTTGGCGCGCAATTTCTGTAGAGTGGAAGTGCGCAATGGTGAACAGACCTCCTTTTGGTATGATCAGTGGTCTCCAATGGGTTGCTTGAGAGATGTCTTGGGTCCACGAGGGCAAATTGACATGGGTATTGGACAGTTTGACTCTGTAAAAGCGGCCTGCACAAAACGTAGAAGAAGAAACCATCGCTCGAATGAACTCACTCAAATTGAAGACCACCTAAGGCTGCTGACGAGAACAGAGGAGGATGATATAGTCTTATGGAAAGGGAAGAATGATGTCTACAAGGCTAAGTTCACGGCTCGGGATACATGGAATCATATTAGAACTACCGGAGCAAGAGTTAGTTGGCACAAAGGTATCTGGTTTAGACATGCAACACCGAAATTTCGTTTTTGTGCGTGGCTAGCTATGCATAATCGATTACCAACAGGAGCTAGAATGGCTATGTGGAACAGTGGAAACGATGGAAGTTGTATTCTCTGTCACCAGCATCTGGAAACGCGAAACCATCTCTTTTTCGCGTGCTCTTACTCCTCAACGGTGTGGAAGAAGCTGACGCAAAACCTTTTGGGTAACCTCTACTCTGCTGACTGGGAGGACATTGTGCACCAACTTACGCAGGGAAGGATCTCGCCAATTCACAGATTTCTACTTCGCTATGTTTTCCAGACCGCTGTATACACAATTTGGAGGGAACGCAATGGTAGGAAGCATGGTGAGCAATCCAAATCGGAGGATATATTATTTCGAATGATTGACAGGCAGGTGAAGAATAGAATAGCCACTCTAAAACACGACAAAAGGATGCAGACCGCATATCAAAGTTGGATTGGAGTTGTGGGCACCTAGTGTAATTTTTCTTTCTAAACAAAGCTAGAAACCATGTTATTAGCATCGTAGCTCATGCTGTAAACAAGCTTATTTTCTTTTGAATCAAATTTAACATTTTATTCAAAAAAAAAAAAAGAAGTAGATTTTTATTTTATACCTTGGCATTCTCTGGTTGCAGTTAGGACCAAAGTGGTTAAACACAACAGTGACTCTCATATCTTTGTCTCTTACATATCCATCATCATGTCCAAGAAGCATGACCTTGTCCTGGTTCCTAAACCAATTGTTCGACACTGTGACGTCAGTACTCCCTCTTGTGACGTCTAACAGCCCGTCTTCGCAGTCATAGAGCGTGTTGTGGTCGATCCACACTTTCTTAGCGGTGACTAGCCTGATCGCATCCCCGTCCACTTGTCCGAGTTGAATGATCTTTGAGTCTGGTCCCATCACTGAGCTCGGTGGGTGAGCTCTACAGTCATGGATTTTAAGTCCATGAATGATCACATCGGTGGCTTTGTAGACTATGAGACAAGCGGGACCGGAGATGTGAACGCTGACGCCGCGACCATCGAGTGTCGTGAAGCTGCTGATTAGTAGCGGTTTGTGAAGATTGATCTTCATGTTTCTTTTGAACGTGATCCATTTTTTGCCTTTGATGAGAGTCGCTCCGTATCTCAGGGTTCCTGGTTTAGGGTTTAGAGGATCATCGGAAGGGTCGGTTACTTTGTATTGTGTGACTCCTTTGCCGATGTTTCCGGTCATCTTTCCGGCAAACCCGACCGAACACCGAGCCAGCTGATTACGGGTTTTACGCCAATGCGGGTTTGGTCTCCAACATTTGTCCATTACATTCAGTTCCGTGGCATCCAAGACATTTGCCACAAACAAGACGAACAAGATTGGAATCAACGCGATGGTCAAGAACCTAACCATGATTCTTGATTTGGTATGTGAATCAAGATTGAGGAGGAAGGTTGATACTTATGATTACAAGCTATGCTGTTTTGAAGAATGAGATCTCTAGATGGAGTAAATATATATATGAGAGAACGAGTCTGTTTATTTTTAACCAAAAAAGGTTAGTTTCTTATTTCTATTTAGTGTGAGTTCATGAAGAACTAGAGAAGTTATAAGTTGTAACAACTTGAAGCAACCTTCTAAAAGTAGAAAGGAAATAGTGTAACTGATTTAATTTTTTGGTTATAAACTACTAGTTTTTTTTTCTTGGCTTGCTATGTTTAGTACTTTAGTGCTAATTACTAATGATTAATAGTGAAGTAAATTCGATCAAGAAATATATGAAACATCTCTTGGCAACAGTTGCTTGAACAGAATGTTGAAACTCCATCTTATATTCACAACATAGATCTCATCGCGACTTTCATTAAACAAGTAATCCTCACATTAAGGAAACATAAGAAGGGGATAGACAAAGAGTAACATTGAGATCTCTCACTGTTTCTACATGTCAAAGATAAACGAGAGAGAGAGAGAGGGAGAGCTAGGCCAAGCCAGACAAGCCAAGACGATCAGCAACGTTGTACATAACCAGCTTATCCCATACAGGGCCAAAAAGTTCTTCTCCCCCTATTGAGAATGTCAATGCCCACGCCGAAAGAAGAGCTGTGAAGACACTGAATCCAACTGCAGACCTAACAACATCTGCAACAGCACAAGATTTCAATCATCTTAAATTAGAAAGTAAAGACACAACTCAAAGCAAGAAAAGTCATCACCAGAGAGAGAAGATTTTTTTAAAAAGATATAAACATAGAACACAGATAACTTTTGAATAAACACATTAGCCACTGAATCATCAATAACTCCACAATGTATCTGTAATGATCTGGAAACTTACAATTGCGGATCTGAGGGAAAGCCCGAGAGTGACGGAGAACGGGCCAGAAGTAGAAGCAATTGACAGCCCAGAGCCACGGCAATAGAGCGAATCCGAATTTGTAGAATCGCCGAGCGTAATCCACCGATGCTTCCTCCGTTAATCCCAACGGACCGTCGATCGTTGGCCAGACCTGAGCTGACGAGATTATAGGGTTATGAGCCGGATTCGGATTTGATCTCCGATCGCGGTTAGGGCTCAGATTGGTGTCGTCGCTCCGTGAAGCCTCCTCCATCGTTCTTCAGCTACTACCGAAAGTGGAAAAGAAAAGAAAAACATTTCCTTCCTACTTGAGCACCGAGACGCAGCGACGTCGTTTTGGAATTTACAAATTCTTCAAATTTTTCTGAAGTAATAGGATATATTACAACAAACCTTGCAAGTCTTCTTTATTTTGCGTATTGTATATGAATTTGCACAATGAATTGATGAACTTCTGAGACACTCAAGCTAATCATTTGAATACTCAACAAGTAGTTGTGGTCTTTAAGCTGTTAGTGGTTTCCATAGACTTGACTTGGAATAGATTCAAGTTCATATCTTCTCTGGTGCTATCGGTAACAACTTATAATGCGTAGATGAGATGGTGTGGCTAGCCGTGATACAATAATCATCTGATTGATACCAAAACAGCCTCGCGGCTACACAAATCAGATACTAAAAATGGATCTACTATATAGAGATCAGTACACAGTATGATCAAATTCCAATCTATGAACTTTTATCTTCTCCATTGTGGAATCAACAAACTAGAGATGTCTTCAATCTCTTCAGTAAACTCTAACGATTCGCCATAATACTCAAGAGCATCTTGCCTAACTATAGCCGATAACCCCATTTGGCCATTGGATTCAAGACCTTGCACAATGATTCTAAAGGAAGACCTATCAGGCTCATACCCTATCGATTGCATAAAGGCGTAGCAGTCCATGACGAGTTCAAACAGCTTATGATTCAGAAGAATCACCAAGAGCGTGTTGAAGCTCTCAATGTCAGCCATTAATCCCTTCTCTGATTTCATAGCCGCGTAAAGATGATTGACCTCCTCCAGCAAAGTGTTATCCGCCATTACTGCGATCATATCTGCGTACAGTCTCACCTGAGGCTTGTACCAGTACTCTTTTCGAATCTCTTCAAAAACCTGAAAACGAACTCGAGTTAGAACACAGCAGAAAGAAACTACATGGAGAGAGAGTGAGCTTGAGAGGGAGAGAGAGATGAACCTTGAGAGCTAGAGAGCACTCGTTCTGGCGTAACAGCTCCCGAAGAACGGCGACCATATCGAATTTCAAGAGCCGTCGGAATTTGGAATCGATTACGCGATCGAGCGTCGATGAGGGAGACGGAGACGTGGAAGAATGAGACGGTGGAGGAGGAGGAGGAGTATTGGCTCGCTTCAGGGCTTGAACGGCTTGAATCGCTTCGATACTGAGCATCCGACCTCTCTGCAGTGGTTTCCTGTTCTTGCTACGGTCTCTCATCTTTATCACCATAGCTCGCCGGAGGACCGGAGAGCGGCCGCTGACACCACGGTGAACTGTAAATCCGAGACGGGGAATCTCCCCAGCGCAACCTCTCAGTCCAACCCCTTCCATATTCGCTGTCTCCCTCTCTGTGGTGGTGCAGCGACTCTGGTGCAGCAGAAAGAGGACCAAAAAGGAGGTTTTGCGAAATTACTTTAATACCCTCTGGCTTATCTTGGTTTCATTTCATGTCCACGAAGATGGACCTAAACCGGTTTTCTAGTGTCTCAGCTGAAACCGGTTCAATTTGTGGGTTTAAAAGTCCAATGTAGCATGCCCTTATAAACTAACGAAGTCATAACACAATTCATCACAACACACATTAGAAACGTTGTCATCTCCTTTGGTCAAAACTCAAAGCTTTAAGTTTTATGCTCCGACCTCTGCTTCTTTTATACGAGTACTAAACCAATACAAGAGATTCATCACTGTCATGGGTGTTTCTGATCTTCTTCAACTAGATGTTTGGAATCAGTATCTTCATCTTCTGCCGGTTTGGAACTAGAATTCTCACCCTCTCTCTCTGCATTTTGCTTCTTCAAATCAGTGTCTTCAGTATCTGCTTCTTCTTCAACTTTGGGATCGAGTTCCTCAGCCCTTTCTTGTACGCGATCTTCCCCATAATCTTCTTGTTTTACATCTGAAAGTTTATGAACATTGTCTCCTTCACCTTGAAGAGCTCGGATCAAATCATCAACGCTACTGTCACTTTCACTTTTCTTTTGAACATCTGAAGACAATGATGTATGCTCCTCATATTCAGTAGAAGGTTCCAAAGGTGAACTCGATGAAGCTAAAGATGTTGCTGCCTCACCCAAGCCTTTGGAGAGACAAACATATTTGAAAACAAAATGTTTGTAACTATTTAGCAGCCCTTCAACATCTCCTACCCTTAAATCACCAGCACTGGCAAACATGTAAGGATACTCTTTAAAGATCTTGCTTGCCTCGCTATTATCGTTCAAAAGCGTGGCAGCACCTTTATTTTCCAAATCCGAAATGGATTCAGCTTTCTTCATCGGCACTTCACTTCTCTGATTCAATGTTTCATTGGTCCCAGAAAGACTATCAGACGATTGTGATTGCAGAAGCGTGGTTTCCCTCTTGGGATTATGAGCAGTGGGTCCATCACGAGGGAGTGGTGCAGCGGCGTGATCGGTTTGATAAGACTGGCTGTTCCCTAGACCGGAAAGTCGTGCCCGTGCGGATTCCATTTTCATTTCGAAGTCAGCTTCATCCATAGAAAGGGACTTTGCATCAATATTCGAGATGAAAGACCCTGCAGAGAGCAAGTTCGTGAAGAAGTAGGCAGCTTCACCGACCAGTTTAGATTGACGCCTGTATCTTTGTATATACAGCAAGTTTGAGTGAAACTGTGGAGGGTTAGCCTGGAAAAAAAATAAAGTATATACTGATCATTATTAGTAAATGTAGTTGCACAGTTCAGGCATAAGAGTATGAAACTACATATACAGCATCAGAAAACTAGCATGCTATTCAATCCCTTCACCATACCTTAATGGTAACATAGATGAGAACAGGAAGAAACTCGTCGGCTCCAGGTGCATTCTCCTTTGAAGCAATAGAAGCATTTAGAAGTAAGTTGTTTATCACTTTGCAGCAGCTAAGGATACACATCAGCTTATCGCGAGGAGCTTTATACATATTCATCTTCTGGAGCTCTTTTTGAGCTAGCTGCCAGAAAGGAGAGGAAAATATCACAGATAAGAACCATTATTATCACATAAGCGCGGGGTAACAACAGTATGGAATTGTGACTAGAGATCATCAGCTCACCACCCATGATGTTTCGTTTTGAAAAGTAGGTTGTATATCCAAGCTTTCAGGAGAAATAAACTGTTGAACTAATGACATCTTCTGAAAGAGTTTCTCATCAGAAATAACATCTTCGGCGTTTGATGCGAATACCCGCCTAAATAACTTTGTCATGACATACTTCTCTAGTCCCTGTGTGTGTATACACACAAACGGAGCATTGATTAAACGGAAGGAAAAGACAGAGAGGAAGAATAATAATACTTTTGTGTACTCACATCTGCAGCACTGTCTAACTCCTCCTCGGAAGAACCGGACCAAAGTGGATGAGCCCTGAAAGCAGCCTCCATCTTGGTAAAAAACTCTTGAACTGCCTCGCTATCCTTCTCTGGGTCTGGCGCATTGTTCGAGAATGAGACAATGAAACTGCAAACATAAGAACTTGTTCTACTTAAAGAAGCCATAGACGACAAACAATGGTAGAGTATGCAAGTTCAGATCTAAGCTTTAGATATAGCTATCACACAGCACCCAACTAACAAAGATCATGACATGATTCTAATATCCAACATATCTATTCAATAAATATGTAAGAGGGAACTCTAAAATCACTAAGAATCTTAGCTCACAAGTCTCATCGAGAGAGAGAACCTTTTAATGGATTTGACGAAATCGCCGGCGGAGGGTTTACGCATACGCTCAAGAAAATCATGCAGCCCGGGGAATACGTCTGTGTTCTCCATCGACGATCACCACCGGATCGCGTATGATCTACTGTCTGTCAAACTTAAATCTCCTAGCGATCCAGTTGTCGGAGAAAATCGAGACCGATGAATGCTGTCGAGACGAAAAGCGATGAAGCTATACAAATTGGGCCTTCATTATGGATGAATTAAAGCCCATTAAGTCCCAAAATGTATCTCAGTTATTAGACAAATGTCAGATCGAGTTGGGCCTCTCAAGTAAAGTTAAGCTTGTTTTGAGACTTAGAAAAAAAGGTGAAAAACGACCATAAAAAACGTAACTCATCGAGCCAAATGAACAGAGATTTGGGCATTCCGAGTAATGTAAAGCTTGTATTCGAATCATTAGACATAACGAAACAAAAACTTCATCACTTAGAAATATGAGAATCCAAAGTATAAGAGAATGGTGAGAAGGGAGATTAGCGACATAAAGAAGAGAGTTTCAGAGATGTGAATATATTATATACAAGGTCGCTCATAGTCTCATGGTTTAATGATCTGACTTAAGGCTTCTGTTGATTTGTCAAGACATGGAGAGGTCAGAAGTGGGCAGAGACGAGGATTCCTGGTTGGAAATTAAACCTCCTTTTTCATGTGTCTGGTCCGTGTCCCAAGGATGGAGGAAATCCATATGGATCATCATTAGCACCAGTGGAGAAATCGAAGTGGCCTTGATGGCTCAGAAAAGGGTCACTGACATTCTCAATTTGAGGCTGTGCTAATGGAGCTGTCAGGTAAGAGTCGCTGACATTCCCTACTTGAGGTGGTGCTAGTGGAGCTGTCAGGTAAGAGTCGCTGACATTCCAAACATGCGGTGGTGCTAGTGGAGTTGTGAGATCCTGGAGCTCCAAGTATAAATCCGAGTTTTCAATCAGGTCGTAAGAGGGTGTCCTTGGCATGCTGTTGTTGTGCATACTGCTAAAGTCTGGTAGGTCATCGAATATCACTTCATCTCCTAAGCGTATTGGAGCTGAGACATTGGGATCATGTCTTGCCTGTAAGAAGATACAATTTGATTCAAGAGGAATACATTTTAAAATAATAAGATAGCAACAAAGCTTTACGCAATGTTTTACTAATTTCCAATGCCATTATAGTTCAAAACACTTTCAAAGTTGCTTCACTAGCCTAGCACGCAATAATACCAAGTTATTATCATAACAGCACCTACCTCGTTGGTGTTGGCCTCGTAGAAACGCAAGTACTCATCCTCATCAACAAATAGTTCCAACATTGAATATATGTCATCATCGTTGTTAGGCGCCTGAAGGGTTTGCGCCAGAGGCGCGCTGCTATTAGGATCAAGAAGTGGTGCAGGCATAGGAGTATTAGCTGCATCAGTAAGATGTGCAGTCCCGCTAATAGTAGCTGTGGCTGGTGGGAAATCAGAGACGCATGATTCAGATATCATGCCACCAAAACAAGCCTTATTAAGGTCATGCGAGGGCGCCGCTACAGCATGACTGGTTTCTTCGTTAGGCCCATGGAGGAAGATTGCAGGATTGTTGGTAGCGAGAGCATCAGTACGATGTTCCTCATCGCTCCAGTCCTCTTCCTTGAAAGGAGCTCCATATTGAGCACCATTCCTAGGCCCCGGTCCATCTTTCTTGAATAGAACACACAGGACATAAGTATCCTGCATCCCCCAAGCATAATAAATCAGCAAGGAAACTATAAGGTAAAGGCATGTACAAGTAGAAATTATATATAGTCGTTTTAGATTACCTGAGGAACATTCTTCTGTGTCAGTACGCTGTCTTCAAGCCTGTATTCATGCATAACCCAATCAGTCCGCTCCCCACGAGGCGACTTACCAACGTGATATACAAGAGTCTTAATCTTTCCAACAACTTCACCATTGCACAGAACGGTTCTCTCCTTCCCTGTGGTCTTCCAGTAACCACACTCAGTTGCACGGTTTGCCCTAACACCGGTTGCATATTTCTTCTCCCTTGGGCAGAAGAAGTGCCACTTAAGATCCCCACTCTTTATAAAGGACTTATCTGTAAAGACAAAGACTCTGTAACTTAAAAGGAAAATGGACAAGCATCCAAAAAAGGGACAAGAATGTTATTAAAGTGAGTACCAGGCAAGTCAGAGGGTTCGAACTTGTAAATGTCAAGTTCAGCAATAGCATCAACGAGGAGCTTTTTCCCCAAAACTTTCCTCTTCAAGTAATATCTCACGAGTTCAACATCAGTCGGATGAAACCGAAATCCAGGAGCCAATTCAGTTTTCCCCATTTGGCAGATCCAAAGGGGAAAACTTGCACTCGGCTAAGAAACTCCCCACAAGCAAGGTGGGAGCTTTGCGCAGAAAAAAGACTTTTTCTTCAAGTTCACAGTAAGAGGAGCAGTAAAAGCGAATACTTTGTAATCAAATCAAGCAGAAAATTGCAGAGAAAAGAGGAAGAAAAGAAGAGAGAGAGAAAGGAAAAAAAAGGACGAGGCGAGAGAGAGAGAACGCTAGCTAAGTCCAGTGCCTGAACAAGATTATCTGGAAGCACCACAACCTGCCCCTGCTCATATAACCACAAGCACACCAAAGAAAAGATGGGTTCTTCTTGCAGAGATCAACAGACATCTGGTGTGCAACGTAAAGCCTGCTATTAAGACAGACATACAACAACAAAAAAAAAAGATTTGAACTACACAACCAGCTAAATACGAGAATACATAGCAGAAGACAAATCATCAATATGGTAATAAGCCCATATAGAGTAAAACAACCCTAGGAATGAATCGACTTCAAATCAGATCCATAGATTACAATCAAAAGAGACATAAACCCAATTTCAGGAATCAAAAGTGAAAACAAAACCGAGGACTACACAACCAGAGCTAGATACGAGAATAAACAGCAGATATCGAAAGACAAATAATCAATTATGAGAGATATCAGAAAACAACTAAAACCCATAAAAATTAAATCCCTAAAAGGAATCGACTTCAGATCAGATACAGAGTATTAATATAAACATAATCAACAAAAAATCGACGACAAACTCGGGAAAAAATCAAAGTCAACATCGAGAACATGGCGGAGTAGAATCAGAAAGATGGATTGGTTTCGTACCCGGAGAGAGAGAGAGAGAGGAATATTCGACGGTGGAGAGAGAACGATCAGCGCAAGGGGTGAGGCGAGGGATAGCTAGAGAGATTGATTAGAGAGAGTGGCGTGAAAGAAAAGACAGAAGTGATGAAAGGGTTTTTATATATATAAGTTGGAGCTACCACACACCCTACGCGTTTTACTATGAGAGTGGTGAGCCCATTTTCAATAAAAAGGCCGACAAGGCGGCTGTGACTCTTTATTTGTTTTTCTCTCCGTTATTGGTATCAATAAATGTAGGTTTAAAAGTGAAGGTTGAATTATACATTTGTTCATCCTTTCTAGACCTTTATTAGTTATGAAAAAGAAGTATCAATCATTTTCGAACCTTATGTTTTGTAATAAGAAGATAAATACATCATAAATGTCATCATTAAAACCAAATCCAAAATAAAAAAAGAGATCCAATGTATAAGAAACAAAAAAAGAAAAAAAAGAGAGGATGAAACATACTATAACATTAACATACC
Organism: Brassica juncea; assembly: GCA_018703725.1. Classification (NCBI taxonomy): domain Eukaryota; kingdom Viridiplantae; phylum Streptophyta; class Magnoliopsida; order Brassicales; family Brassicaceae; genus Brassica; species Brassica juncea. The sequence goes on along the minus strand of CM031936.1, from coordinate 57,493,314 downwards.
TTTTGTAGTTCCTGAAATGGTTTGAGAAGGTAGAAAGACACTTTTGGCTTTATTGTTTTAAATAACAAAGTACATATAATTGGAGTCATTTTTAATAAGTTAGACATGTTTAAAATTTAAGTCATTGTAGCATTTACTCTTTAATTTAAAGGTATAAGTGAAACTAAAGAAAGTATAATAGTGTTTAACTGTTTATTTGTTAGTTATCTAAAGATGAATTCAAACGTATATCCAAAGTCTAGTTTCTCTCATTTTTAATTGTTGTTGACAATGTAGTTTTTAATCCCAATTTACTTAATTTTTGTTAAACGTGTGTTGGAAAATCCACATGAGCTTTTTGTATCTTTCGTAGCAATTTCTGTTGATTGTACCTTCGTTGGTGGCCTCTCGTTGATTATTCACAATTACGCAAATTTAAAATTTTATATAGCACAAGGACTTGGTCAGAACTCAGAAACTTAGCTTGAAAGGAAATTGAATAAATGATTTTGAGTATCTTGACGAAATCCATAAATAATATTGTAATTGAAAGACTCAATATGATGAACAAAGGAAACATAGTTTTGTTCATATTATTAAATTTTTCACAAACTTTTCTTCAGAAATTTATAATTCATACAATGATATTATTAGCTAACAAGAAGGCAGATCAGGAGGAGGTTTGAGCATTCGAGATGATTTGGTCGGTCCATCTTTCACTATGAACACAGTGTTCATTCCCCATGTGGCATGTCTCTCTATATGGCAATGCAACAACCATACCCCTATACATAATCAAACCAACATCATGAACATATCAATAAATCTCAAGTCATCTTTCTTTCAGTGTGACAAACATTTATCTCATGGTGTACATTGATCATTTTAATTTATTTCCAGTTCACCTTTTATTTATATGATTTTTTCAAGTAATAGAAAATTAGGTGATTGTCCTATGTTTATATACTGGTAAGAATAACCAAAATATATTGGGTTCTAACATTATATGGGCCATTGGGCCTATTGCCACATAGTTCAATGCAAAAACTTAAGCCCAAAAACGTGTTTTTTTCTATGGAAGTGTACAGCATGCACTGACCTGGATTATTAGCTATGAATCTGACGGCGGTCCAGCCATTACGAGGAACTCCAACGGTGGTCTCCTCCGGCGGATCAACTAGATTATACTTCAATGGATCTTTCCGGCGATCGAAATTCCCAAACCCCGATCCCACCACAAAGAAGCTATAACCATGGAGATGGATCGGGTGATTATCCGAAGCCAGCACGTTCGTTCCCTGCAAAACCAGCTCGACGCTCGAATTGAAATCGAGAACCACCACCTTCGTTCCAGACCTCGTCGGAAACGGGAGATTCTCTCCGGTGTAATTGAATTCCGTCGGCGGTTTTCTCGGGAAATCCTCCTGGAAAACGCCTCCGATGCGGCGATAGTAAGCTCCGAGGATGTCGACCGTCGGGTTCACGAAGCTGACGTTGTTGACGCTCGACGAGAACCTCTTCCCGAACGGGCCGCTACATGGTTTATCGTCGGAGCAGTTCAGGAGGTTCACGGAGATCGCGTAGAGGAGACGGGTGTCGATTTTAAGCGGGACGTTAACCGGACGGTTACTGGTTCGATAGCTTCTAAATTGGTTAGTGAACCGGGTGGTTGCCTCGGTATGATTATAAGGAGGCAAATAGGGTAAAACCGGGGTTTTCCGGTTTGATTCATCGGTTAAGGAATGATGACCTTTGTATTTTAAGATGGCAGTGGTGGTGGTTTTGTCATAACCGGCACCAAATGCGGAGGAGTAAGCTCGAGCCGCCATAAAGTAACGGCCTGACCGCTGATTCGCGTGGAGGAGGACGTCCATGGATTGGCCTGGAGTGATCATTAGGTAACTAGTATGGAAATGCTTTAAGTAGAGACCGTCTTTAGCCACAACGGTTAAGGTGTGGTTTGCGATTGCGAAGAAGAGCTCTTCGTCCATCACTGCATTTATAATCCGGAGAAGGTATCGTCGATGGCGCACTACCTTCATTGTAAATGTGTCTGTTTACGGATGGCAAAGAAAGAAAAAAATAATGTTAGTGCCATTTAGATATGAGCATGTGTTGGAACTTGGAAGAGGCTTACCCGGTTTAGAGCAGGGGTAGAGAGAACCGGGCTGTCCGTTTATGGTATATGCATCCGAGATAGCCGGTTCACCTCCGGTTTTATTAGCGTTTCCTGCAATATCCATTACGTTTTTCTTCTTCCACCATTCACCTGTCATTGTCACAATATGTTTCGCAATCATCAACTCTAACTAACATTATTAAAAACTTGATTCCATCAGTAACAATGAACCTAAAATGAGAGGAATCTCGCGGTGAGGCTTTGGAAATGGGTAAGAAGAGCCGCGTTTGGGGTAGACAATAAACGCTCCATGGACTGTGGCACGTGCCCATTGACTATGTGCGTGCCACCAAATCGTTCCTTCTTCTACCGCAAGATCAATTCGATAAACATAACGCTCGCCTGGTCGAATCGGACATTGAGTCACGTATTCAGGACCGTCCGACCACGGGTTCCTTACTTGTCTCGCTCCGTGCCTATTATATTAAACATGACTCTTCGCGTTTTATAATCATATAGTCAATGCGAATTCAAAAAGAGATGTGTTGTAATTAATGTTAACCAGTGGAGGGTCATATTGTAGTTTGCTTTGTTGATGACATTGACGATGAGCTTATCTCCACGGTGGGCCTTTAACGTCGGTCCCGGGAATTTTCCGTTCACTGTCAATATCTTTTTGGTGTCACAGAGTCGGGTGTACGCTTCTGACTTTATCTGCGTAGATAAATTTCATATAATATCTCATTGTTGACAATATAATCTTTTTTTTTTTTTTGATAAGGAGTATAATCTTTTTATCTCTGTTAATTATGTAAAATGATATATTTGTTTTACAATACCGTGAAAGTGTGACGATGAATCTTGGCTTCCGCGATTTGGATTGTAAGAAACACAAAGATGGAGAAGACTAAAGTCAATGTGTTCATGACTTTGTTTGAAATGTTGACCTTGAAGTCCATGCTTGTTCTTCCGAACCGATCAATGATCGCAGACAGAATGAAATAAACCTAATGCTACTCATATCTGTTATCTGTTATAGTGCTACTTTTATTTGTTTTTGTTCTCTATTTTTGTCTTCTTTTGGTATGTTGACTCTTAATTAATATTCATGAGTTCCTTTTCTTACACATTTATGGGAGACAGTCAAATATTGTTTTCATTGTTCAGAAAAATTATTAAATATATTATTGTCTTTATATGTATATATTTCTTTCAAAATTTTGGTGTATATTGACTAACTAAATTCTAAACAGGGAAGGATATTTTGTTCAAACAAAGGAAGGATAAACTAAGAATGAAATCTGTAACGAGGTTCTATAGAGAATAGTTATCGGTAGGCACATTCTAGATGAGTTATAGAAATTTGAGATTCTCTAGTTATTGGTTTGTGGATTAAAGTCTTAGTAAAATCCATTGTTATTGGTATAAGAATTTTTAAATTCCATTCAAATTTATTCAAAAAGTTTTGTTTTTATTAATTTTATAATTATATTTGAATCTCTTGTTATTAGGATGTAAATTCTCTATATTTTTATTCATAAGACTAGATTTTGAAAATATCATGTTTATTCACAAGATTTTAAAAATCCACGTATAATAAAATATTACTCACATACACATATCTCTCACTCGTCTCTTCTCATCAAGCATTAATAAATCAACGATGATAATTATTTTGTACTTCGCTAGTTTATGAATGTGTTCTAAATATGCAGAATGAAAGAAGATGATGCTGGTGAGGTTCTTGTGCTGTGTGATACATGGCAATGTGTTATATATATATATATATAGGTTTTACATCAATAAAGTTTAGAAAATTTCAAGAAAAACTTGTACTGATTACCTTAAAAAATTTCTGAAAAAGTATATATATCTAGGGGTAGACGCAAGGCGAGTACTTTCATTTTTATGTATACTTGATACTCGTTTTGCCTTGAACGAGTAATGAATTTTTCGACTTGGTATTTGCCTTGTCGAAAACGAGTACTTGTTATATCGAGTACTTGTCCCAAAACATGTTACTTGCAAATTACTTGCCTTATTCGATTACTTACTACTAACAAATACTTATGAATTATTTGAATATATTTCCAAGTTTCTAAAAATTACTTAATAGATAATATTCTATCGGAGAAGGTTACGAAATTTCGTTTTGTTTATTCGACTTGGTAAAAACACAAGAGTTATTTCAAATAAAATATTTGCACCTAATATGAAAAAAGAAAAAAGGAATATAATACATATATCTCGATATGAAAGTACTGTTTACTTCTTACAACATAGAAATATCAGTTTAGGACTTTGGTTTTTGTGGTTTAATTATCATTTTTTCAGTTGTAAAACAAGTAACGAGTAATATCAAGAAGAGTTGTTAACTTTTTTGTAACACTTGTTACTTGCCTTGTACTTACAAGTAGCAAAACTCAACGACTTGATACTTAACTTGGCAACGACGAGTACTTGAAAATATGAGGCGAATACGGGTCAAGTAACGGATATAAGGCAAGTAACAAGTATTCGTGCCCATCCCTAGTACTAGGTTATTGATATGCTGCAAATTAAACAAGTATCTATGTTACAAGTATCAAGTAACGGGTAACAAGTAACAAGTAACAAGGCAAATACCTAAAAATAAAATGATACTTGGTACTTGCCTTGTACTCACGAATAATGAAATTTGATGACTTATTACTTGCCTTGATAACGTCAAGTACTTGAATTTACGAGGCAAGTACGGGTCGAATAACGAGTACAAGGCGGCTATCAAGTAATAGTGCCCAACCCTGTATATATTTGTGATAGTCAATAACAATCAATGAGAATCAATATAAAATATTTGATAAAATACATTCAATATTTGTTAAATCTGTTTGGCTTTTTAAAAATCTATGAACTTTAAGAATTATCAAACTCAACATAAATTTTGGTCCCAATAACCCCCCCCCCCCCCTCTCTCTAGAAATGATATGGTATTATAGCCAAATTGAATGATCAGTCTATATAGAATATGAACTTATCATGGACCACGTAACAATTTACCTGTTTAATATCTTTGAAATTGTACCGATCGAATGGAACCAACAAGTTTAAGCGAACCGCCACTAATTATGAACTGTAAGTCAACTGTGCATTCTCGGTTAGAAACTAATCCATATTTGAAGAACAGCTGTTCGTGACTTAGCCTTCGTATAGTTTTACCACCGGATGAAGCTAGTTAGCTAGCTAATGGTCTAACCGTCTAAGTGCAGGACTGATTCTGTTATGTGGGGAAAGTGTTTTATACATGTTTCTCGTGTTAGAACATGTTAGTTTCGGACTAGAGGGAGAATATTACACGTGCCTAAATGAAAACTCACAAGCTAAACTCTTATGCAAACTTGGGTTTCTTCGTGTAATTTTCAATATTGTAGATACCAAACTCAGTTTCACGTTGGATTTTTCATATTTCCAGTGTGAGTGATTAGCTACGTTTTTACTTTAATGGTTGTACTCCTACTAGCTAAGTACATCAACAATGTTTCCGGAGAGCAGAAACCTCTGGATTTGTCACATATTTCGTTTGAGCTTTGTTAGATGGTTTAGTATCTCATTGTGGCCCAATTTAACACAAGTTCATCAACAATCACCATTTCATTTTTTTTTTTGAACACCCAGTCACCATTTCATTTAAATAATACAGTGACGAGTGTGTGACAGAACGTACACACAGTGGCAGAGCTAGTGTATTAGCATGTGGGTTAACTGACCCATGTGTATTTTAGATTTTTTTTACTTGTATAATTCTATAAAAATAAGATAAATATTACAAATTTTAGCTAAATGACCCTATAATATTTGTTAATTTTAAAACTGGCCCTCTTAAAAGATTTTTCTAGCTCCGCCACTAAGTCCACACGTTAAACCAAGTCTTAAATCTTAATGATAACATCATAACTAAAAATAAGCTAAGGTCACATCAAGAGAGCTCCATGGTTAATTACAAGATACAAGGCAACTCTTAAATAATAAGGTATAAGGGTCTTAGATACGAGAGAGCAATATGACCAATGCGCTGCTGATTGCATATGACAAGCCAGAGATTGGGATCAATGAAATGCCATGATTACTATGAGGGCTGGGAGCTGGAGCAAGTAAACAAGGAGTTAATATCTACAAGCATATTGAGCTTCATTGGCATCAAACACGCATTATATATAAATTATTATCAGATCTTCACTTCAATCAAGTTTGCCAATTTAAATAGAGAAATTATAATAAAACCTATTGACTTTCAATTCCAAATAACAAAGAGCAATAAAAACATGGTTCAGGCAAGATCACAGTCTATTGACTTTCAAGTCCAACGATTTTGTAACATCCCGAGTTGTGATATGTGGGAAGGCTTAAGAGAATTGATTTGGCTACCTATGTCACCAAAGTTGATTTACCTTTTCCGGAGCACATCCTGAAAGAACTCTAGAGTTAAGCGTGCTTGAGCTGGAGTAGTGGAAGGATGGGTGACCTATCGGGAAGTGATTCGCGATAGCGTGCGAGTGAGGCCAAAGCACGGAGAAAGGTCAGGTGGTGATTGCAGGGTCAGTAAACAATGATTTCGAGTCTTTCGGAATTATTAACGACCGACCGTCGGATGGGATGGGGCCCACGGGCCGAGAGAGCGGGCGTGGGTGGCCCATTAGCCGTAGGCGGGTCGGGGCGTTATAAGTGGTATCAGAGCTGGTTAGCCGTCTCGGTTCTGACCCGAGAGGCGTCTTGAGACCTGTCGTGGGACGCAACGAGGACGTTGCGTTCTTTGAGAGGGGGTGAATTGTAACATCCCGAGTTGTGATATGTGGGAAGGCTTAAGAGAATTGATTTGGCTACCTATGTCACCAAAGTTGATTTACCTTTTCCGGAGCACATCCTGAAAGAACTCTAGAGTTAAGCGTGCTTGAGCTGGAGTAGTGGAAGGATGGGTGACCTATCGGGAAGTGATTCGCGATAGCGTGCGAGTGAGGCCAAAGCACGGGAAAAGGTCGGGTGGTGATTGCAGGGTCAGTAAACAATGATTTCGAGCCTTTCAGAATTATTAACGACCGACCGTCGGATGGGATGGGCTCCACGGGCCGAGTGAGCGGACGTGGGTGGCCCATTAGCCGTGGGCGGTCGGGGCGTTACAGATTTAAAACATAAATTTCACAGTCCAGGAATAATGATAGTTAAAATAAATAAAAAATTAATTATATGCAAAAATTAAAATACTTTCAGATGGTATGTAACAAAAAAAAAGAATCATACAAACGAAAGATTGGTTTACAATGAAATAAACAAAGGGAAAGAGAAAATACCTGTCATACTAGCAGGAGGATTAGAAGACACTGCAAAAACAACAACAATAACATTTACGTTAGAAGAGAGCAAAAGAGGGGATGAAGAAAAAATCTTACATGAACAAGCAGCAGTAGTAGTCGGAGGAGCGTCAAGTTTGCAAACGGTGGGAAGAGTAGCGGCTTTAGTGATGTTCACTTTGATACCCATGGAGGCACTTTTCTTCAAGCCTACGCACAGACATTCAGCTTTCTTATCGAGCACTGTCTTGAGACCCGAGCAGCACAAGGTATCGGGTTTATCCACTTGACTCCCGATCGTCACAAAAGACAAACATGTCGCCATGTTTAGTACCACGAAGGAGCACTGGATGTCCAGTACCAAATTTCCGTTGACTTATGGAGAAGAAACAGAGAGAAAGAGTAGGAGAAGAGATATCACGACGGAGAAGACATCCATTTTCTGGTTCTCTGTTGTTGTTTTTTGACTTGTCTGGATCTGTGAGAGAAAGGCTTTGAATGGAAGAAGAGAAGAAACTGAGAAGTGTGTAAGAAAATGAGAAAGCGCTGTTGTGATTATATACGCCTGTGTTTTTAGTTACGGTAAAAACCGTGTAGTTTTACTTACGTTTTCAATCTTGCATGTTTTGTTTTCAAAGTAGCATAACTATTAAAATCCCAAAAGTAGCTAAAGAAAATTTAAAGAATTGATGTAAACGTGTTTTTATGTGTGAGAGATATGCTAAAACAAATACAAAGATTTTGTTGGATTTGTTAGGCAAAATTTAAGTTAGTATACAGCTAATTTCATAAAATCTAAGTATGCCTTAATACACATAATGTTGTATGTAGATATTATATATGCGTATATAATTGTGGGCTAAGGACTTTACGGAAACCGAAACCGAAAATTCTTTAACTGTGAAAATATTTTTTTCCTTTATTTATTTATTTTTGACAATTTTTTTTTCTTTCCTTTTTACACTGTGAAAGGGATGAGCTTTTCCAAAAAAGAAAGAACAAAACAGCGCTTTCATAAAGAATAAATAAACGCTTTCTTAAACCTGTTACTTTCTTTTCAAGCAACTCAAGTTTTTACAAGAGCTTGCATTTAAACTCAGTCTTTCGGATTGATCCTTCTACTTCGTGATCATCTCCCAGATCTTTGTTTACTCGTTCTTCGAATCCACAGTAGGATTTCTAGTTTGGGATCTATCTATCTAAGTTTCCTATCTCAAATAGCTTGTTGAGAATTCTTTTCTGAATTTCTAGCAGCTGATTTGAAAGTTTTTTTTCCGATTACTAGGTATACATATTTATTATTCTAAAGCCGCCGACATACACTATGTTGAAAAGACATCGTGGGTTGAGTAGTTTCGCATTGAAAAGACATCATGGGTCGAGTGTAGAATTGCTACCACACGATGTTATAAAACTCATACTGGAGAGACTTTCGGTGAAAACTCTGCTGAGATTCAGGTGCATATCCAAGACGTGGAAAACGACAATTGATTCTCGAACCTTCCAGAAACAACAGTTGATCCGTCGTAGAAGGAAATCAGGCGATGTAGATGATGTCCTTTTTGTGTGCATTCTTGATTATAGTGATTACGAAGCTGGAAGAATGAGAATTGTGTTGGGGTCTCAAGTAATTTGTACGTTCATGCTCCCTTTTCCTATCATCGAGGTTTGCCATGGTAGTTGTGATGCTCTGCTATGCGTTGTCGATTTTTTCACACCAAATTTCGTGATCAACCCTGTCACTAGATGGTATCAAAGTTTTCCATATTCTAGATTCCAACAGTTGGTCACCGAATAGTATAAAAAAGGAGACTATAGCATTTCTGGTCCTAAGATTGGATTCGGTAAAGACAGATCAGAGGCACATACAAGCCCGTTTGGCTATACAATTACTAGACAATGTTACTACTTGTGAAGTTTATGATTTTGGGACCAACGCTTGGAGGTATGTTCTCCCTGCTTCTCCTTATCAGATAAGTGGTTACCATTTTCCCCTGTATTTAGATGGCTCACTTTATTGGTTTACTGAATGTGAAGAAACCAAGGTATTATCTTTCTGCCTTCAAACCGAAACTTTTCAAATTATCTCTAAAACTCCCTTTGCCCATCTACTACGTAAACCTAGTGACTTCATCAATGTCCTTGATAACCGTTTGTGTGTCTCTAAGTATACATGGCCCAACTAAATCATATGGTTGCTCTTGTTAGATGATTTTTCTTCAGGTGGTGCATGGGAGAAATTTCGTTGCATAGATCTCATCAGAACTTTTGATTGGTTTGGGGCACTCCACCGAGCACTGGAACCAGTAGCAATTCTGGACAAGAATAAGTTATTACTTCATAGTTTTGGATGCATGATTCCAATGGGGGCACTGGTGATATACTGATATATGATCTCCATACTAAATCTCTTTCTTTGTTCTACACCCCTACCACTCTCGGACAATGTGTTTGTTATTTCCCAAGCTTACTCACTGCTTTATCAAATTAATTGTCTCTATCTTTTCTCCATGAACTCCATGAATTGTTTTTTGTAAAAAAAAAACAAAAGGTTTAGCAATTAGCATGATTGTGATTGAGAAAAAAAGGTTACTTTTATTTTCTTTATCAATGTCAAAACTTTTGAGTTCTTTCCAAATAAGAAAGAACGAAACAAAATTTGATGCAATAAAAACAGTTGAAAAGAACATCACATGTTGTCGATATCTTTTAAGATAGAATCAATATCAGGAGTCAAAACTGCATGCTTGTACACATCTCCAACCAGACAACAGTTCTTCTCATCTGTGTTAACCGCCATCACATCTTGTGCAAACTCGCTCTTCAACCCTGGGCTTACCTACACACCCCGAACCAATATCAGAATCAGACTTTCATGCATTACTGTTAGAATGGTTTATCCTATTTCTATATCCGGACAAATGAAACAGGGTCCAATACCAAACACATCTAACATAACGAAACATAGTTTAATGCAAACTGATCCATATTACATTCTGTTTCTACTTGGTTTAATGTTTTTCCCAATGAAAACCAAAATATACATGAACCTAAACTTGGAGGCAGCACAACTTCTAGACACTAGCCAAGTGTTTTGCTCCGGGTCTATGGTAATAAAAGGGAAGAAAACCACTTACATCATAAAGGACTTCACCGAGTTTCATCTTGACAGCACCGCTTTTGTAGACTAGAAGTTTTCCCATGAAACCATTTGCCGAGGCGGCTTTTAAAGCACAAGTCTTCTCAGGACCACCTTTGTTATTCGGCTTGCTTCCACGGGTTTCTGTTGTTGCCGATTGATTTGACAAAGGAACAGCCGGCAACCTCATAAAAAGCATTTTCGGTTCTTCACTATCTTCCTATCAACAAACAAATTATCCACACAAGATGTAACTATGGTGATTCTAGAGTTTACATTTGATTGGCAGATTATTTGTAATGTTTCACGAACCGTAAGAGCGAGATCAGCAGCCGTGTTGAGTGCCTCTTCATGATTCCCCGCATCCTTGATAAATTCGTCCACGTCAAGAACCTCTGCAACAATGAGCATCATCTCAAATGTAAGCAAATAGTTAAATCAAGAAACTGTATTCCTCAAGCAAATACGTATACATATGTACCTGGATCGCCTGCGTTGGGTCTCCTCAATGGAAGTGTGATGGGGTAATAACTGTAATAATCCTGTAAGGAGAATCCAAGAACCAACTATGAATTAGCATCATCTCGGTATATTAAGCTTGAGATCATATAACATGTAAACTGTTGTAGTACTGACCCATGGTTCTTGATACTCTATCTCCTGCGGAGCATTTGAGCCATAACCACCAGCTGCAACAACATTAAAAAAGCGTGGATCAACAATCCTGCGGATTTGTGAACTTCTTACAACTTAAAGAACCGAGTAACAACAAGAGTGGGGCACCAGATCCATTGGAGAACCTATTTGACCTCGTTGAATTCACCACACCACCCATCCAAGCAACTTGAGAAGCTGCAACTGCAATGCCCCAAAAAAAAAGAAAAAAAAAACTCAAATCACTTGTATTCAAACGAGTTACCAAAGAGTCAAATTTCAATTAAAAAGGTATTACCTTTCTTCTCCCCTTTTGGCCTACGTAATGATCTTTCCTAATCAAAAATCCAAGAAGACTTAGAAAATCAACAAGAAACGAGGGAAAAAAAATCGATTTTCACTCAATATGAAAACTTACTGTTACTCTACGTAGCAACTCCGCAGCTTGTGCACTATTCTTATCATCCTCAACCACTTCACTGCAGAAATGTCAAAACTTCAGAATCAGTTTTCAATTAGCGAGATTTTGACCACAAGAACACGTTTTTTTCTTATGCTAATCATATCAATGATTCAGAAAAAAAGATGATTACGGTTTAACTTCCGGTTTTGGCACACGCTTCGGGGGAGCTTTTGGCGCGAACTTCATCTGAAGAATGAAAAAAAAAATAAAAAAACGAATCTTTTTAGCAGAGTAGAAAACTTAACCTTGGGATAAAAGACGGTATCGAAGGGACATACCTTCCGCACTGGTGGTTTCTGCTCCATTGTAAATTGAGTTCTAAAACCTTTGACCATATAAGAAAATTGAGTTACTGGAATATACAAACTAGAAAAAGGTGTTGAATTCATAGTTAAGAAACTGACCTGCGACTCGAAGTCTGGTTGATCGGCGATCGTTCGTGCAATGACGGCGAACGAAAGAGCCTGATGATCGGCGGTGAAGAGATACATATAGAATTAGGGCCTTTTATTGTGTGCTAAACGACATCGTTTTATATTAAACCGGATTGGTTTGCTGAACCCGTTCACCGCCTAATTGGGAATTTAGGTTCTAATTGGGTTAGACTGTGTTGGTGTGTCCTAAACGGCGACGTTTACTGGGTTGGTTCGCCGTCTATTGGGAATTTAGATTTGTAATGGGCCAGGCCTATTAGACAGGCCCTTTTATTTTCATTGCGAGAGTTTATTTTCGTCGACACATCTTTTCACCGCCTGGGAAGCTACAAATCGTCGTCTTCGTCGTCGTCGTCGTTCTCGTCTGTGAACGCTACCACAATAATGGCAGAGAGTTCGTCGAGGAAGAACCTCAAACGTTCCTTCTTAGAAGATGAAGATTCTGACAAGCAACCACCGTAAGTTTACTAACCTTTTCCCAAACCCTAATTTTTCATTATTTGTCGTTTTTTATCTGCGTATGATTCTCTCATCTCCTATTGGCGTTTGGCTGTTGCGAGATCGTGAACCTGAAATTGATTGCGTGGATTAGAGAAATCGTTGTTTGAAGGAACTTATTAATCGGCTTTCGATGATTATCTGTCAGTTACAGTGACTAAGTTTTGTATACAACTTGCGTGCATACGCTAAGATTTGGATTCTCTCTGGCAGAGAAAAGCGAGTTCGTTTTCCAAAGGGGAAGAAAGCTAAACCTGAACAGATCGTCGAGGAAGAGACTATAGCTCGCCGCCAAGCTCGTGATGCTGCTTCGGAGCGTGCACGGCTTCGCAATCTGAATACTGCGTCGCTCTTTACTGATGATGACGGTACTGATGACCCCGAGGAGAGATATGAGGTAGGAAGTTTCTTTTTGGCGCTAGTGATTTGATACGATTATATGTTGATTGAAGCGGATCATTCTGATGTGATTTTATCTTGTTGTAGAATGATGGTAACCGCACGGAAGATGGGATCCAGATTGAAGCTTTTAGTCTTGACAGAGAGAAAGAGGAAGGATACTTTGATGGTGATGGGAATTATGTTGAGTATGTTGTAGAGAAGGAAGATAAGGTTCGAAGTACACATCTTTCATTTTAGCTCTGATGTGTTTTGTGGGTTGTCTTACATGTTATTTCTTTTCAGGATGCGTGGCTTGACAGTATTGAAATGAATCCGATGTATATTGGACGATCTGCTGCTAATGATACTGAGAAGGAAGAAGATGGTGGGGACGAAAAACCAGCGGATGAACTTTCTAAAGAAGATATTGGAGTCCTAAAGAGGCGTATTGCTAGCGTCCTTGAACCAGGAGAAACGGTGAGAGTTAGTTGGGTTTTAACAAGTAATTGTTTCAGAACATGAAACACATATTAGATTAGTTAAAAATAGTAGTTTGAGATATCATTTTTGATTATGTATAACTTGGGTTTTCATTATCACAGGTCCTGCGGGCTTTAAGGAGGTTGAAAGGGAACTCTAATAATCGCAAAGAGAAGATGAGTTCTGAGACAAAGGTCATCTTTGATCAGCTTACTGAGGATGCCGACAAGCTCATCCAGAATGGCGATTACAGTTAAGTCTCGTATAATTTTTGCTATGAAAATATGGTGTCTTCCTTCCCTTTTGTTAACATTAGTTTCTCTTTCTCTTTTATGTATTGAAGATATTTATAATGAGGAGCAAAAAGTTTTTCAGCGTGAAGTCGGTGAGAACTACTAATACTTTTTTACATGATATTTCTTTTCTCACAACACTAAGGAACAATGGGCTTTGCTTAACATGCTTTCTCCTCTATGATGGTCTTTTAGATGAATATGAGAGACTGGCTCAAGAAAGAGAAAAAGCTTGTGATATGTTTTGCGATGACGAAGAAGATACAGCTGGAGGCGTGCAACAAGGTGTCACAAATGATGGATCTGATTATGTCTATGACGAGTCTTCGGGGTACGGTTTTAAACTCTCATTTCACCCTCTTTATTTCTCCGTTTGATCAATCAGCTTTTGAGCTGAAGTGTTGTGTTATGAGCTTTTTTTGTTTTATTTGAATGCATTTTAAAGCTGTACAGCACTTGATGGTTTTCAGGTACTACTACAGCAGCAGCCTTGGTTACTACTATGATCCAAACACTGGACTTTACTGCTACGCAGCGACCGGCAAATGGTAATTTGCTTCCAACGACATTAGGGAATTTTATCCATGTGTTTTGTCCTCTAAATCACCTTTTAAGTTAATGAAATGAATTAGGTTTCGTATCTGCTCTTCTTCGACTCTTACTTTTGAGTATAAAACTATGCGTATGCAGGTACAAGTACAACGCAGAGACGAAGGAATATGAAGAGGTGGTTGCGGAAGTTGCTGCGGTGGAAGTTTAATATCGTTAGTCTGTACTTTTGATATAAGATTTCCCCAGTTAAACATGTTTTTTCGTTTGAAAAATGAGCACCTAGTGAGATGCTTTTGAATATATATATTTCAGCTTATCAATTTGATCATTGATTTCAGTGTTTTCACACCTGAGAAGAGTAGTACATTGATAAAGATATTTTGATCATAATTTCCCAGAAAAACTAGCAGTAAAAGTGATGGTTTGACGACATACATGGTCTGAGGCTCTGAGCTTAAACATAGCTTCGTTTTAGTGTCCACAGTTATAATATTTGTACACTGTATCGATGTTTCTGCTTTGTTTGTGAAGAATACGAGTCTAATATTACATCGCTGGATAAACGATACAAGTAGTAGAGATCACACTCTTCAGAGTATATATGGTTTACACTGAGAATTTAGATCTTGACTGTCGAATTTCCACCGTCGGATCCGCCGCCGCACACTTTTTGAACAGAAAAGAAAAGTTCTGTATCGTATGGCATGGTCCATGACGCACGGACAAGACAAATCTAATATGTATACGTGTCGGATGTTTATTGGATAAACTACATAATTGGCTGTTTATTTAATAAGACGTTTTTTTCAATCCTCGGTCTCGTTCCAATAAGATATTTACCAAAAAAGAAAAAGGAAAAAAGAAAAAAACGGAGAAAGAAAATATCGGTTTGGCATTCACACGAAGGAAACAGTATAACACAAGAAGCTTCTCAGTTCGTGCCTACTCAGATCGGTTAGGGTTAGGGTTCGTTGATTCTCACTGGGATTACGAGAGCTAGAGAGATCTCCTTGGTGGATTACTTATCATGGCGGATCGCGGATCTTTTGGATTTATTAGTGCTCCTCGATTAGGTCTCTTTCCTTCTTCACTGTCGTTTTGGTGTTTCTTTGCTAGCTTCGATTAGGTTTATGTTGCCATCTTTTTCTTTTCTGGTTTCTGCATTTGGTGGGCAAAGGAATCGAACCCCTCTCCTTCCATTGTACAAGAACTTTGAGTTACTCCACTTTTCTTACTGGTGTTTTTTGGCACGTTTGTCAAGATTCTGTATTTTATGCCTGCTTGATCTGAAATAAAGTAGTTTGCTGAATTTACGAATTGAAAATTGCAATCTTCTGTGTTATAGTTTCATTATTTGTTATTTAGGGGCATTTAAGGTGTTATGTATAAGAAGTAATGGGGTTTCTTGCGTCTTTATGAACTCGCAGATATGGAACAGTTGCTTTCGGAAGCCCAGCACAGGTGGCTTAGGCCTGCTGAGATTTGTGAAATCCTTCGAAACTATCACAAGTTCCATATTGCAACCGAGTCTCCCACCCGACCAGCCAGTAAGTTTTACTACTACTTCAGGGTATTGAGTGCATATGAATCGATGAATAGTCACTTTGTCTCACAAATCTTTTACATTACAATCTACCGACTTTTTAAGTATTCTGTAATCTGAGTTCTGACGTCAGTTCCCCCACCCTTGTAGGTGGTTCGCTCTTTCTTTTCGATAGGAAGGTGCTTAGATATTTTAGAAAAGACGGACATAACTGGAGAAAGAAGAAGGATGGAAAAACGATTAAAGAAGCTCATGAGAAGCTCAAGGTTAGAGTTTTTTTTGAGCTCTCCTTAAATAGTTTTGTGTGTTTACAATAATGGAACCTGTTACTTTTTCTCTACCTCTGGTTTTGGAATTAGTTAGTTGATAGTGAAATGTATCTAAATTGTTGGGAGTAGCATTGTCCGAATGTAATATAGGTAGGAAGCATTGATGTGCTACATTGTTACTATGCACATGGGGAAGGCAACGAGAATTTTCAGAGACGATGCTACTGGATGCTTGAACAGTAAGTATGAGTTTGTGTTGTGTAAATTTCAGTTTTCCTTACTCTGTTGAGTATAGCCTACCTTCATACTTGCTAGTGTGTCTTCATTTTTGTGCTTATTATCTCTGTTTTTTTCTGCTGTACTGTTGCAGAGAGTTGATGCATATTGTTTTCGTGCACTACTTGGAGGTTAAGGTAAAACTCTTGCTTGTCTGTTCGGTTACTAGTAGTTTTCTAGTGATCAGTTTCCTTAAGCTCATATTATTACTGTAAATTATTCAGGGTAGCCGAACAAGTATAGGAATGAAAGAAAACAATTCGAATTCTCTAAGTGGCACAGCTTCGCTGAATATTGATTCCGCAGCAAGCCCCACGAGCAGATTGTCATCGTATTGTGAAGATGCTGATTCCGGTATTTCTTTTTTTTTTCTATAGTTTGTATGCTTTGTACCTTTTGTTCAAAGATACAGTTCTTTCCGTGGAAGAATCATCACATGCTCATAGTTGTGATATAAATTTTCATTTTTCAACGCCACCTTATATCAGTTTTGGCGCAGGTGATAGTCATCAATCAAGCTCTGTCATGCGAGCATCTCCTGAACCTCAAACTACTGGTACTTCTCAGATAAAAGGCTAAGCAAAGATGCGAGCATATTAAATTGTTACTACTTTCAGCTCTGTTTTGGATACTCACCCGTCATTCTGGTTTACAATCTGCATGTTAGATAAGTCATAAGAGTGAGTGACTTTCTTTTCCCGTGTAGAAAATCGCAATGGTTGGACATCAGCTCCTGGCATGCGTATAGCTTCACAGGTTCGTGGGAACAGAGTTGGAGAAAGTGATTCCCAGAGATTATGTGATGTCCAAGCTTGGGATGCCGTCGAGAATTTAGTGGCAAGGTATGATCAACCTTGCAACAATTTGTTGGTGGAAGAGCGTACAGACAAAGGTGGAATGATACCAGCAGAGCATCTCAGAAGTCCTCTTCAAACCCAACTAAATTGGCAGGTAGTGTTCTGCTTATTATAATCATTCATTCAAGAGCTATGCGTAGATATTGCAAGTTTAAGCATAAGAAAGTTTCCACATGTGAAAGGGAATGATGTAGTGTGAGGAATAAATGAGGGATAATGTCTATTTTCTCAGGGTTAAAATTTCGCCATTGATGCATTATACCTACGTTTTTTTAATGGATCTTTCTCATGTTTAAATTGTAAACTTATTTATTCAAGATGTGTTATTACTGTCACGAATATTGGTGTTTTAAGTTCTCTAATTTCTGGATTCTCTATCTCTCTGTAGATTCCAGCTCAGGATGATCTACCATTGCCAAAATGGCATCTGGCTCCACATTATGGAATGGCTGACGACACTGATTTGGCGTTATTTGAGCAAAGTGCACAAGACAATTTTGAAACATTCTCCAGTCTCCTTGACATTGAACATCTGCAATCTGATGGGAATATGGAAACTGAATATATACCTCTAAAGAAATCCTTGTTGAGGCACGAAGATAGTTTGAAAAAGGTCGACAGTTTTTCTCGGTGGGCCAGTAAAGAACTGGATGAGATGGAGGATTTGCAGATGCAGTCTTCACGTGGAGATATTGCATGGACCACTGTTGATTGTGAAACTGCAGCAGCTGGGCTCGCCTTTAGCCCTTCTCTCTCCGAGGACCAGCGTTTCACCATAGTTGATTATTGGCCAAAATGCGCACATACTGATGCCGAAGTTGAGGTAAGATGGTTAACTTTTGTTAATTATTTCCCCAAATTATTTATTAAATGTAGTAAATACTCCACTTTCAGCTCTTTTGCTCCTTTTGTTTGTGTGGGCTAATTTCTTTCTCGTCTATCACTTCATCTGCAGGTCTTGGTTATTGGGACGTTTCTGCTTAGTCCTCAAGAAGTAACTATCTGTAGCTGGTCATGTATGTTTGGTGAAGTGGAGGTTCCTGCTGAGATTCTTGTAGACGGTGTTCTTTGCTGTCATGCTCCACCACATACAGCTGGTCAAGTGCCCTTTTATGTAACTTGTTCAAACAGATATGCTTGCAGTGAGTTACGCGAATTTGATTTCCTTTCTGGTTCTAGCAAAAAGATCGACGCCGCTGATATTTATGGTTACTCTACAAAGGAAGCATCACTTCAGATGCGGTTTGAGAGGCTGCTTGCTCATAGAGCTTTTGTTCAAGAACACCAGATATTTGAAGATGTTGTGGAGAAACGAAGAAAAATCAGTAAAATCTTGTTGCTAAATGAGGAAAAAGAGTGTCTGTTTCCAGGGACATATGAGAGAGATTCAACCAAACAAGAACCAAAAGAACGGGTTTTGAGGGAACAGTTTGAGAATGAACTGTATATATGGCTCATCCATAAAGTGACTGAAGAGGGTAAGGGACCAAACATGCTGGATGAAAAGGGACAGGGTGTTTTACACTTTGTTGCAGCACTTGGGTATGATTGGGCTATCAAACCGATTTTAGCAGCAGGAGTTAATATTAACTTCCGTGATGCAAATGGGTGGTCCGCTCTTCATTGGGCTGCATTTAGTGGCAGGTAAAGGATCTCTCTCTTACAATACTTCATTCGTTGCCTTTAACTCTATTAGTTGGTCCACATTTTCTTATTAAACTAAGTTTGTTTCCTGTTAACTTCAGGGAGGAAACTGTCGCTGTGCTTGTCTCTCTAGGTGCTGATGCTGGGGCATTGACGGATCCATCTCCAGAGCTTCCATTGGGCAAAACAGCTGCTGATCTGGCTTACGGACAAGAACACAGGGGGATTTCGGGTTTTCTTGCAGAGTCTTCCTTAACCAGTTATCTTGAAAAGCTAACGATGGAGTCAAAGGAAAACAGCCCTGCCAACTCTTCTGGACCAAAAGCTGTTCAGACGGTCTCTGAGAGAACCGCTGCTCCTATGAGCTATGGTGATGTTCCAGAAACACTTTCCTGGAAGGATTCACTTACCGCTGTCCGTAATGCGACACAAGCAGCTGATCGTCTTCATCAAGTTTTCAGGATGCAATCATTCCAGCGGAAACAGCTGTCTGGATTTGATGTTGATGATGATGACGAGATCGGCATCTCCAACGAGTTGGCAGTTTCTTTTGCAGCTTCTAAAACTAAGAATCCAGGAAACAGTGAAGTCTTTGCTCATTCTGCTGCTACCCACATCCAGAAAAAATACCGTGGTTGGAAGAAGAGGAAAGAGTTTCTTTTAATCCGACAAAGAGTCGTTAAGATTCAGGTTTTGCCTTTCACTTGCTCTTTATTCCCACACTTTTCTTTTTCCTTTAAATCTTTGTCTGTTTACTCATTGCTTACTCTTTTACTTTTAGGCTCATGTTAGAGGACATCAGGTCCGGAAACATTACAAACCAATCGTCTGGTCTGTGGGACTACTAGAGAAAATCATTTTGCGATGGAGACGCAAAGGTACTGGATTAAGAGGGTTTAAACGCAATGCAGTCCCCAAAACCGTTGAACCAGAACCACTAAGCCCTATGATCCCAAAGGAGGATGACTATGATTTTCTAGAAAAGGGAAGAAAACAAACGGAGGCGAGGCTTCAAAAGGCTCTCACACGGGTTAAGTCGATGGTTCAATACCCAGAAGCACGTGATCAATACCGTAGGCTCCTCACCGTTGTGGAGGGCTTCCGTGAAAACGAGGTAACCTAGCTAGACCTAGTCACCCATAACATAAAAAAATATGTAATGTGTGTGATAATGTTGTTGAACATTCTGGTGATAAATTTCTGTTGAACAGGCTACATCAAGTTCATCTGTGAACAACAGAGAGGAAGCAGTCAACTATGAAGAAGACGATTTAATTGACATTGATTCTCTTTTGAACGATGACATTTTGATGTCCGCTTCTCCTTGAATAACTCGTTTCTGTATTCATTTTCATTCTTTTTACTTTCTAACTCTCTGCACCATTCTCTGTAAATATCACAAGATATACCATTTTATTAATTAAACTTTGGATATTTTTTATTCAGGATATAGATTTTTCACTATTTTAGTCGTCTAAGTTTTCTCATTTTCACATGTTCATTATACAATATTTACCTTTATATTTTATACCATATGGCTTCTTCTCGAATAATACCATAGTCAAGTTTGTTACCAAAAAAATACAATATAGTTTTGGATTGCTTTGTGTGTAATTGTATACTTGTATCCCTATTTAAATATTCTTGTAATTTATTTCTACAGTTGCATCATCTTTCTATAGATTAAATTCGAATAGTGGTGTCATATATATAGAGCTAAATCTGGATCGACATGCCATTTTACCTACCAAATTTGGATTGGTATGCCACTTAACAAAGAAAATCTAAATTGGATTGCTGGACAAGGCTATAGAATATGGAAACTTAACAAATAAATTATATATTATAGTCAATGAAAAAAGTATCAATTTCATATTATTATTTTTTGCAAATGAAAATGTTATATAAGATTGTTGGGATGGCTTGACTTGGTTAAAACCTATTTTTCCCTAAGTGGAAATGTTCACTAGCAGAACTATTCTAAATCAGAAATATTTAAAACAATTTGTCACTTATTATTATTATTATTTTAAAGAAACAACTAGGAAATTAAACATTAAAACATTATATTTTAATTTTTTTAAAATAACCAAGTAAAAGACTCCATAAGAAGATTCGCCTTGGGCTCACACCCGAATTAAAAAGGTTAACACTTTGCGCACCACGCCAACTTTTCTTCTCTCTTAAACCCTTCTAAAACCCTCTCTCTCTCTCCTCCGGCGAGATCGCGTCATGTCGAAGTCGCTGACTTTCATTCAAACCAATGCCTCGAATCCAAAGACATGGGTTGTGATCGGCGTGACGGTGGCCGGGATCGTGATTCTGGCGGAGACTCGGAAGCGCCGGATCAAAGCCCTCAGAGAAGAGCACTTCGGTGCCTTTTTAGATCGTTTCGAGCTTCTTCCTTTTCCTCCACCGCCTCCTCCCGCCGCTAAGCAAACCCTCTCCGGTCTCACCTTCTCCATCTCCGACGCGTATGTCCCTCTTTAGAAATTTCTTCCCTTTTTATTATATTTAACGATCTCGCTTGAAAGTTTTGATTTTTATTCTTTTTTAAAAAAAGTTTTGATTTTTATTTAAGCAGAAAAAGAAAAAGTTTTGATTTTTATGGTTTAATTGAATGTTTGACTTGCTTAGACGATGAATGAGGATAATTGTTTTTGGGCAGGTTTGATATAAAGGATTATATCACAGGGTTTGGTAGTCCACAGTGGAAGAAGACTCATGAGGCTGCTGAGAAAACTGCTGTGGTTGTGACTACGCTCTTGAGAAATGGAGCTACTTGTGTTGCTAAGACAGTCATGGACGAGATGGGTTTTGGGTATTTGATTTCTCCCATCTGTTCTTTTCTGCCCTGGCCTTCAAATGAGTGTTTCTGTGATTGGTTTTGAAAATCATTTTGAATGTAACAGGATAACTGGTGAGAACAAGCACTATGGCACTCCTATTAATCCGTTGATGCCATCTAATGTTCCTGGAGGCTGTTCCAGTGGCTCTGCAGTTTCTGTTGCTGCTGAACTCGTTGACTTTGCACTTGGTATTGGTTAATCCCTTTTGTTTTCTCTTGGCAGTGTTTTTGGGGATCTACATATTCTTAAAATGCTTGACTTGCAGGGATTGATACCACTGGCGGTGTTAGAGTCCCAGCTTCATTTTGTGGTATTCTCGGCTTCCGACCATCTCAGGGGACTGTTTCTTCAGTTGGAGTTTTACCTAATTCCCAGAGCCTAGAGACTGTTGGTAAGTTACATTCTTTTGCCCCTTTGTTTAGCAAAGTTTTACATTCATCCACTGGAAGTTCGTAGTGTATTTATATCGAATCATACGAAGAATTCGTGTTACTCAATGTCTCTTTCTGATAATATTTTCTTTTGAACTGTTCTGTAGGATGGTTTTCTCGTGACGCATCTGTTTTGTGTCAAGTTGGGCATGCATTGCTGAATCTGAGTGCAGTAACACATAAAAGGCAAAGATCTCTAATCTTTGCCGATGATTTGTTCGAGCTCTCTGATATTCCTAAGCAAAAGTCGGTTCATGTTGTCAGAAAGGCAATCGAAAATCTATCTGACTGTAAGTTTGCTGTAATATTGCTTCCTTCTCGTTGCTCTCTTTCTCTAGATTTCAATCTCATGTCTCTTGGTCCATGGCTTGTGCAGACCAGGCTCCAAAACATATGAACGTTGGTCAGTACGTCGCTTCAAACGTGCCAAGTCTTGCGGAATTCTGTGAGAAATCTGGTAAACCGCAGGATTCAGCATTAACTCTGAAGGCTCTTGCATCGGTGATGTTATCAATACAAAGGTATCTAAGAAGATTGCCTTCTTGAAGTGTTTGACCACATCAATACTATTTTCCCTCTCTTGTTCATTTTCAACTGGTATTAACATCAATAGGAGTTTTTCTTTCAACCAGGCATGAGTTCAAAACAAATCACGAAGAATGGTCGCAAACATGCAAATCGTTTCTAGGGCCACGATTCTCCAATGACGTTGTTACAGCTCTGAAGAGCAGAAACGAGAACATTAAATCTCTCTACAGAGTCAAAACTGAGATGCGGGCCACCATTCAGAGTCTCCTTAAGGTAAGCTTTCATTTCAGAAGAGTTTGCCATTGTAACATCAGTGTCTTAAAGAGATTTTGCTACTGAAATAAAATATAGAATGGAGAGGTTGCATTGTTAAAGTTTCAGTTTTGAGGGGATTCTACTCTGCTTTTGTAGTTCTGTAGTGTTATTACAATAAATCATATATACGGTTTCTTGCTGCCAGGAAGATGGGATTCTGGTAATCCCCACAGTTGCTGATCCCCCTCCGAAGCTTAACACAAAGAACAAGAATGAGTTTCTTGATCGAAACTATGCACTCGCAAGCATTGCTAGCATGTCTGGGTGTTGTCAGGTATATTCCCAGTTCCTTTTTCGCTCTTTCAGTTGTTGGGAGGACTATCTTGTTTCCTTCTTGTTACTCTTGAGAGTTGAATTATAACATATATCTGTATAAAAAATTCTCTAGGTTACAATTCCTTTGGGGAAACATGGAGACAGTCCAGTTTCCGTGTCGTTTCTTGCTTACTATGGAGGTGATAAGTTCCTTCTCGATACAATTCTCGATGTCTATGCATCCCTTCAGGACCAAGCCGATATTGCAGCCAGCTTAGCTCCAGTGACTGACTCCAATGGTATGGAAGCTTCTGAAGTTATGAAGGAAAAGGTAAAAACAATCTCTCTTTTATGGTGTTGTCATCTGAATTTGGAAAATAGTGTATATGGTTCTGATCCATATGCTATTAGAGTTGGAATGATATAGTTTTAAAGAAAACTATACGGTGGAATAATGTTTTAATTCCAGGGAAATGCTGCATACAAAGGGAGACAATGGAATAAGGCAGTTAGTTGTTATACTGAGGCTATCAAATTGAATGGAGCAAATGCTACTTATTTTTGCAACAGAGCTGCAGCGTACTTGGAACTTGCCCGGTAATTGTTCTCTCCATTATCTTCCATTCTGATGCGAAGATAATTTGCTATTCTCTTTATGATCTGAGATTTTTGTTTTATAGCTTCCAGCAAGCTGAAGAAGACTGTACCGAGGCTATATCGATCGATAAGAAGGTGCGGACTTGATTACCTATTCTTTCTCCATACTCCATTCTATTGCATACTTTGTTTTTGTTACATTGACTCTGTTGTAGCAAGTACACACTTTAGCATCAAAACTCTTCCAGTTTGAAAGAACTTGGAAGTCTGATTCTTATACTTGTTTGTTTCTACAGAATGTGAAAGCATATTTGAGACGAGGGACTGCTAGAGAATCGCTTATACGGTACAAGGAAGCTGCTGCAGGTAAACTAAAACCAACAAAATACCGCTTTTAAGGTTCTGAGTGTCAAAGATTAGTCGCTAGCAAACCGTCTAAGGTTCATGAATCTTATGGTTTTGGAGAGTGACATATGATTTTACTATTGCTGCAGATTTCAGGCACGCATTGGTCCTTGAACCCCAGAACAAGACGGCAAAGAATGCTGAGAAGCGACTCCGAAAACTCATGAGTTAAAGAGAAGAAGAAAAAACAGTTTTTTATATCAAACCTTTTCTTGTTCCCAAGCTATCTTTCACTTCACTACCACCCTAAAATCAAAGGTTTTGATTGTTCGGTTCATGATTGAATCGCTTAACAGATTATAATGATTTTTGTTGGCCTTTTCATCAAAATAAACGAAGCCCAAATAGGAATTACATCAGCAGATGAGCTCAAGCCCAATCTCCTACCGTTAATCAAATCCCGTTTAATGATTAAATAAGATCACCATGCAAATACACGTGTACTGACACGCGGACGCACTCCATGGAGAGAAACTTATTGTTCTGTTTCATTTTTAACCAGCTTTTGTTCTGTTTCATTTTTAAAGAAAAAAAATGGTTGATTATTTGAGATTGTTGCGATGCTTCAGCTTCACGGCATCGCGTGATTGGCTATTCCGTCAATCATTCGCAAACGCCGGTCTCCGCTCCGTCACCACCGATCTCTCCCACGGCGATTCCACCGCATCCACGACCTCTATGCATTGCTGGATCCCCAAATCCCCGAACCGATCCAAACCCAACCTCCTCCTCGTCCACGGCTTCGGCGCCAACGCAATGTGGCAATACAACCAACACCTCCGATCCTTCACCGGCCGGTTCAACGTCTACGTCCCCGACCTCCTCTTCTTCGGTCTCTCCTCCACGTCGGAACCGGACCGGACCGAATCTTTCCAGGCTCGCTGCCTGATGAGGCTGATGGAATCCCACGGAGTCCGCACGACGAACGTCGTCGGGATCAGCTACGGCGGATTCGTCGGGTACAGTTTGGCGGCGCAGTTTCCGGAGAGAGTGGAGAAGCTGGTGCTGTGCTGCGCCGGGGTTTGCTTGGAGGAGAGAGACATGGAGGACGGTTTGTTCAAGGTTCCGAATCTTGAGGAGGCCACAGGGATCTTGATTCCTCAGACGCCGGAGAAGCTCAAGGAGCTCATTAGATTCTCTTTCGTGAAGCCGATCAGAGGCGTTCCTTCGTTTTTTCTATGGGATTTTATCGATGTGATGTGTACGGAGTTTGTGGAGGAGAAGAGATCTCTGATCAAATCGATATTAAAAGATCGGAGACTTTCGGATCTTCCTAGGATCAAACACGTGAGAGAAACTACACTCCTTTGGCTTACTTTTTAAGACAGTTCATTTAAGATGGATGTGTTCTGTTTTTTTTGGCTAAATTAGAAAACTTTGATCATATGGGGAGAAGAAGATCAGATATTTCCGGTGGAACTTGGTTACAGATTGAAAAGGTAAACAAACATCTTTTGCAATTCTTTGTTTTGTAAGTGAGATAACAATTTATATTATGACAACTATGGTGAAACAGATACATAGGAGAAAACGCAGAGATGGTGGTGATAAAAAAGGCAGGACATGCTGTTAATTTGGAGAAGTCCAAAGAATTTCTCAAGAACTTGAAATCATTTCTCATTTGACTCTTTGTGAAAATCTTGTTTTGTTTGTCTGGAGACATTCTGTTCTGGTAATCCTATTCCTACAAAAAAAATTAAATGAAAAGTGGGTTTCTGTGAGCTATGGGCTGGGTCTTTGGCTAGATGGGCTTTAAGAGAAATAACTTTTTAGGATTTTTTTTAATGTGAAATTTATTGGATTTGGGTTTGGTTTGAAATGGAGAGAAGAGAAATATATGTGGATGAAACTCTCAATTTTAATAATTTAAACCTATATCCGTTATATCATGCTTCAGTTTTGTCTGGCTTCCCTATCGAGTATGGTTGAATTTTTTTTTGTTGTATACATTTTTTAGCTTGAATTATTCAGGGAAGATTCCTAAAACGTTGACTCTTACATATGCATGACAAGATAACTGGGACCAATTTGTGTGCAGAGGACCAGAGGTTGTTAGTCAACATGAGAAGCGGGTCGGTCGGTTGGCGGCAATATCAGACCAACGTACCACACAAGATTATTTATCAACCCACCTTAGCCTAATTATGCATTTAAATACTAATTGGATTGTTAGGACACTTTTGCTTAGAGACAGAGGTAAACGATTCTATTGATTCATGAATACCTGGTTAAAACTTCACTTTTGCTTAACTAATCTACTTAGTGACACTTCTGAAAAATAACGATAACTCAAAATTTTAGTTTATCTATATTAAAAACGTTCCATGGGGATTATGTCCTTTCATCAACTTGTTTGGCTTATTAGGCATCGTTGATGAAACTGTACTGTAACTAAGTAAAGAGGAATTACTTTTCATGTGGTATTGGCTGCTTGTGCGGACTAATAATTGTTGAATCGTGTGGGTTTGATACAATTGCCGGCATACGTCGAATGCCGACGAATAATAATCACAGGAGGACAACAAGATTCAATTTAAGACGACTGACCCTTGTCTATATATTTTATAATTTTAATTTATTAATAATATGATTGGCCTTACATTACTTTCGCTAGTCTTTTTCAATATCGCCTGTCGATAGAAAAGTTTAATTATTGTAGCTGTTGAACCAGTGTCGTTGTCACTGGTGGGCATTGCAAATTTTGCACTACGATGACTTTGATTTTTAATTTGCTTGGGTTGTATTAGCCTTTCATGTTATCAAACTAACTGAATGAAACAACCATTTTTACAACTTTAACTGATACTAATTTATACGTTTGCTGTAAAAAGAAATATATGTTGTTTCAAATAACGAAAGGGAAAACTTTCCTTGCCTCTGGTCATTCTCTTTTATATTTTGTAACTTAAAAAGAAAAATTATCATCAGTAACTGAAATATAAACTTTCGAACGTGAGACGAATCTTCAAAACTTTTTAGCGCACCAATGAATACAATCAACATGTTTCACGCTTTTATTTGTGTTTCGTATATATTTGCTCCAACTTTTACATTCTTTGACCAAGAGGGAATAAAGTAAGGATAAAAGAGAAAGACAATGATCCAAGTGGGCATGCATGCAACATTTGCCCATAATAAGACTATTACATGTACCCTCAAAGTCAAAAGTTAGGTTATGGAGGGGAACGAGGGTATCTTAACATTATATTCGACTTCGTTTATAACTTTGACTTCGCCAACAAACATTGTATACACATGCATATCTCATATTTAAGTATGGTCCCTTCAAAATTTTATATCCGTTTACCCCCCTCATATGCTTTTACAGCCGGCCAATTTAACGACCAGGCGCATAATGTCACACATACATCTTTGCATTTTAAACTATATTACAAATGATTTGAGACGGATCAAACATTAAAAGAGACATCCATGTTATTAAAATCATCAAGGACGCATCTTAATTTTACAAATTGATGTTGTTAAACAAAATCAAGTAAGTAAGTTCCAAGTTCAAATCAAACTACATATTATTGGATTATTTTGTTAACCCATCTTTACTGTTTAATATTTGTTTTGTTATTAATAAATAAGCCAAGGTTCTTTTATTATAATTGTTTCTAGAAATTCAGTTGGTAACAACTACGATATAGTATGAGTTATTAAGTTAGGTCCTATGTAACTGCTGTTTAGCTATTTTTAAGTTAGACCATAACTCATATGTGACCGATGTATGAGCTCGCGCATTATGTATCATTGATCGCTTCAAGTAACTTGGTCGCTATCACAAGACATTTAAAACATAGAGCGTGTCACAATTCATGCCAACGAAGCATTGCATGGCACTGGTCTTATTTCATATTTTAGCCGCCTTCAAATCAGTTTCTAGCCCTACGAATCACACTGGCAATTACATGTACCTATCCACACGCACACATTGATTGCTATGACTTGATGACAAACATTTAGCTTTCAAATACGTCGAATCGAAGTTGTATTGGTTTATATCCATATCAATCTATTAATCTATTGGTTGGAAATTAAATGAATGATAGTCTAAAATAATGGAAATTTATGAAAATACTTTGTTATAATAATTAAAACTATTGGAGAAATGATTATATGAAAATAATGCGTGACCGAAAGTATGATTATCATAAGAAAATGTCTAAGCATGTTGATGAGAAAATAATAATACTCCATCTATTCCAAAATACTTAAAGTTTTAGATTAGTACATAAAATTAAGAAATACACTTTTACTTAAAAATGATAACATTCAAATATAAATTAAAACTCATTCAACCAATCATAAAAAAAAATTATAAAATATTATTGGTCACGCAATTTTCAAAAAAACTAAAACTAATATAAAATATCAAAACATCATATATTTTAAAACATCAAACATTCTTTAAAATATCATCTATTTTGGAACGGAGGGAGTAGTATATTTTGTTAATCCAACATAATTTTATCACAAAAAGCAACATTTGTAATATGTTAATCAGACAAAAACATACTTATCAATTTGGCATACCTATATCAAAGTTTAGTTTTTGTAAGAATATATCAAAGTTTAGTTTCTTTAATATAAACTGACAGAGTACTGTAAGAACAGTTTTAACCCCAAGAAATTCTGTATTAACGTAGGTAAAAAATTATAAATTTTAAATCTGTTAAAGAGGT
Organism: Brassica juncea; assembly: GCA_018703725.1. Taxonomy (NCBI): domain Eukaryota; kingdom Viridiplantae; phylum Streptophyta; class Magnoliopsida; order Brassicales; family Brassicaceae; genus Brassica; species Brassica juncea. The sequence goes on along the minus strand of CM031936.1, from coordinate 57,464,341 downwards.
AAAATGCAATTATTTTTTCTACAAAGGCAAAGAGGTAAAGTAAGATGAGATTATTACCAGTCTTATTCCCATTACCCAAGAGAGCAGTTTCAGAGTTCTGGAAATGTGACGTAAATATATATTTTCAGGTTCTAATAAACATACCTACATGCACGATCCACAAGGCTCATCTTCCTCGTATTTCGTGTCGTAACTCGACGTTAAAAAAATCCAACGGCTCTGTTTTTTACACTGGACAATTGTCAATTATTCTTACTTAACTAATGGTCTATAGTTTCGATGGCTAATACTAGCTGTGACTTTTTATATACAGATGGCCTACATGAATTATTAAGAGATAAAATCAACCACATAATGGAAGTACAGTAATTTTGAAATCGATCCGGCATGATTCAATACACAAACAAAATTATATATAAACAAAAACGTGCAACATTCTGGAATTTAGAGAATTACTTTTATAAAAAGGCGAATGACTAAATATAGAGAGTTGAGAAAAGGAAAAGGAGAAAGGCTAAAGAAAAAGAGGAAGAGTGGACCTAGACGCAGATATGAGGCAATAATTGATGTAGGAAATGGCTTGGTTCGTACGCCTTACCTACTGACTACTCCTAAAATTCTTATGTATTTTTCTTTACATACACCCAGTTTATAAACTGTATTGTGTATACATACACGCTGATGATATATTGATATGCATTATACTATATTCAATATTGATGTGCGTATGAAGTGAGGTCCCTACACGCCTACAGAAAACAAATGATATGATCCCAGTGTCTTCACCATTATGGGTTTCCTCAAAACAATAGATTTTGAAAATAGTTGGAGGCAACTTTTGAATAGCATGGGTTGGTGTAGTTAGTGCATGGTCGGTTTAATGTTGCTAACTTTAAACTTTTGAATAGCATGGGTACTTAGTGTAGTTAGTGTATGGTCGGAGTAAAATACTAAAATTTAATAGCTCTTGACATGTTGAAGTTGAAGATAACAAATATACTACTAATAAAAAAACCACCCCCAACAATTGTATATGAAAACGAAGAAGCATAACTTGGTCGTATTTTCTAAATTCTAGTATTAATTTTTTCATAGCATGGGTTCATCACTTGATAGAAACGGCATTTGAGGAAGGTAGCTATCCCAAAAATGATATGGGAAAATCCTGATATCCGAATAAACAAGGCAAATTTTCTCTTTATGGTTATCGTTAATGGTAGAGAATGGTAATCGACTTTCAAGAATTATGAATCTGGTCTAGTGGAACGCATTGGGACCATGGATCGAATGAAGTTACCCTAGTTAAGAGTAGTATGATTCGGGAAATTCTTACGAGTTATCGCTTGTAGTCAAAACCTATTCTCGTTTTGGGATGTGATATAAAATTTATTTAAAAAGAAAAATCACTTGATAGAAGAAGTTATTAATCAGCCGCATCAAGGTATGATAATTTTTGGTCACTTATGATGAATGAATCTCAAACCTTCAACGATATTTTTTCTGTATCCGTTGAATATTTTTGTGAATTCGTTGAGCTAGTGATCCAATCATCCAAACACCCATGCTTTCGTAGACGATGAAATGTAACGGAAACTCGGTGCGTTAGGAAACGTACAGAATAAAAACGTCCAACATTTTTAAAAACGAATAATTCACCTTTTATTCATCGAAACTCATGATTTTTAATGAAAAGAAAAAGAATTACATGCATGATTACGACTTTCAATAACTTCAGACAGGAACTATTGATTGTAAATAGTAAAAACTTTTATCCGGACATGCACGGAAGCGTTCATCCCTGTCGCATAATATCTAGATTTAATCAAAAACATTTATTTTAATAATTTAATGCACGTTTAAAGAAACCACCACGTCACCCTAGGCTAACCCTCACTACAGGCTGTCAAGTACACTCGCCTAACCAATTAAATATGTCCACGTCACCTACGTCGAAACGGATGCTCTCCTACATTACACAGCTGTACCCCGTTCAAAAATTCTAATATAAATACAGCTTCTATTGTTTCATAGAACCTCAAATTAAAAACAAAAACCTCTCTGTTCTCCCCCAAAATGGCCTATACGCATCGTTTTGCTGTCCTTATCGTCCTCCTCTCCGCCACCGTCGGCTTCTCCTCCGCCGCGTTGGTCGAAGAGCAGCCTCTGGTGCTCAAGTACCACAACGGCATTCTCCTGAAAGGAAACGTCACTCTCAACCTCGTCTGGTACGGAAAGTTCACCTCGATCCAACGGTCAATCATCGTCGACTTCATCCGCTCTCTCAGCTCCTCCTCCGCCTCCGTCGCAGCGAAAGGTCCGTCCGTCGCGTCGTGGTGGAAGACGACGGAGAAGTACAAAGGCGGCTCGTCGAACATCGTCGTCGGGAAACAGCTCCTCCTCGAGAGCTACCCTCTCGGAAAATCCTTGAAAAATCCTTACCTCAGAGCTCTGTCGGGGAAGCTCAACGGAGGCGGCGTTCGGTCGATAACCGTCGTTCTAACGGCGAAAGACGTCTCCGTCGAGGGGTTCTGCATGAACCGGTGCGGGACTCACGGCGCTAAGGCCCGTTCCGTTAACAGCGGAGCTTACGTCTGGGTGGGAAACTCCGAGACGCAGTGCGCTGGCTACTGCGCGTGGCCGTTTCGTCAGCCTGTTTACGGACCTCAGTCTCCGCCGTTGATCGCGCCTAACGGAGACGTCGGAGTTGACGGAATGATTATCAACCTCGCGACGCTGCTGGTTAACACCGTAACTAATCCGTTTAAAACCGGTTACTTTGATGGCGGGAATCAAGAAGCCGTCTCGGTCTGTACCGGGAAGTTCGGGTCCGGTGCTTACCCGGGTTACGCGGGTCGGGTTCTCGTGGACAGGACTACCGGGGCGAGTTACAACGCTCTGGGACTCGCCGGGAGGAAATATCTTTTACCGGCGATGTGGGACCCTCAGACTTCGAAGTGTAAGACTTTGGTTTGAGTTTGGACGGTCTGGACGGAGACACGTGGCAATAGATCAATGGAGATGGCGAGTTGAAGCTTATCGGAGCCAAAAAAAAAGTTGTGTAGATATCTATCTTGTCTGATTGTACGGAGGAGTTTGGGGGAAAGGGGGTGTGGTTCTTCTGTCGGTTTGTGTGACGTGTACATTCGATGTGTGAAGGATGGGTTGTAAATCTAATTTAATGCGGATAATAAAATCGTTTGTAGTTTTCCCTAAGCTTATTTTAATAACTTCGTTTTACTAAAGAGAACAGACTTTATAGATAAGCGGGGAATGGGATTAAGAAATTAATTATGCTGTGTGTAGATACGGTGAACAAATATTATAAAAGAAAATATTGTAGAGAGAATAAAGGTGTCTTGGTGATGATGGAACTTGAGGAAAACGAGGGAAAAGAAAAACACTTCACCTTTATCAAAGCTATATAGCTTATATAGCCTTTGGTTGTATTAGCGTATTTAATTAGTCTTAGTTGGGAATAATCATTTTGTTTTTATTATCCACTTTACCCACCAATCTCATATTTTAAGGTAAATTGAACTGTATTATCTCAGGAATTCTTAAATACGATGAGTGGGTTGGTGTTTAGTGATTAGAGCAGACTTGTGGGATCATTGGTTTCTACTGGTTAGGGCGGGGTACTGAACCCGTTGAAAAATCATCATTGGACTCCAAGTCTTAACTTCTTCTACATCCCATGTTTTACGTGATGTTTACGGACAATCCCCTTCACTTTGAGCCCATTTATTTTTATACTTTTTTCGTAATGCGTTTAGAGCTCAAAAGTCAAATGGTATGCGTTTTTTTGGCAGAAACATTCAAATGTATGTTGCAAATCAAACTCGTGACAAGTCTTTGGTTTATTATCTATGTGACAAAATAGTGATAGGTTTGGTTACGTTGTTATACAGTAACCAAACAACAATAAAGTAATATTTAAAAGAGTTAGGATTCCTCGCTAGAGTGTCCACACAAGAATGCCCAATATAAAAAGTTCCAGTCGCATTTGATCGTTTTCGTAGTGAGTTATCACGAATCCAATTGGGAATAATACATCTAGCAAGTTGTTAATATGTTACGAACAAGTAAGTGAATAACGTTAGATTCTCTCCGTAGACTAGCGAGTCTAGAAAGTAAATCAATTTTTGATTTGTCCTGAGTTTTGGATTGTTGACTTATCCTGTTCTTGATTCAATCCCTCCTTAAGCTCAGTCATGACCTCTTCATTAACAACCCAAGTATCAAACTCATTAAAACCATGGCCCAATTAGTTTCTCCGTAGAAATGTAAAAGAAACTCCACTAACAAAGAAAAACATTACCAAAATATCCAAACGATAGATTAAACAGTACTCGAACGAATTAAATTGTACTCTTGCTGGATAGCCGGAAACCTATACGTATTTCTTTGTTATTTACTACTAGACATGGCCCATATTATATATCAATGGGCTTTAGCCATTTCATATACGTTTACGAAGTCCAAAAGTATTTAAAATTTCAGAATTTTTAAAAGACAAGACAAGTTTTATTGTATCCTTTTTCATGTCTTTTTCGTTTGGACTACAAAGTCTACAAAACTTGTTTCTTGTACAGAAATCTGATATTTTGAAAGGTCGAAAAAGGAGTTTGGCATGCAAGGAGATGAGTCAAAGAAGGTTCTTCCATATCACAGCTCTAAAATTTGTTATAGAACATGAACTGATACATTAAAACATGTATTGGACCCCACGAGAGAAACAACAGAAGCAAACGACACTGCAAGAAAGCCCATTGAAGTGCTTAAGAGCCAGAGACTCAAAAAAAATGAAAAGAAGAGAAGAAAAGATATGGATTGACAACAACAGAAGAGTAATAATGAGACAAAAGAGCGTGGGGACAGAGATTCACCCAATAATGTAAGTGGAGATTTTTTATAGAACATGCGAGATTACAATTCAACAACTCCATAAACAATTCAATGTTGTCTTTTTTATTTTTTACTTCATCCACACCCACCACCACCTTCACAACTCACAAGGGTTTATTATTATTACTCAGGAGAAAAAGAAAGAAAGAAAAATTATTAATGATCAAAGAGCACCAAAGACTTTGCTTTTTTCTTCTTCTAAATTGCTTCCACTCCAACTCTCCAAGCAAAGAGAAGAAAGTAAACGTCAATTTTGTTCTTTTTTCTTTCTAACAGAGCATGCCAAAATCCAAAAGCAGATCACTATTGATCCAGCTAAGCTGAACAGTAGATATGGTCCCACTAGGCCACCAGGCGTGACCTAATTGTTTCAAACGCACGTTAATTGCAAAATACTGAAAGAATCTTCCTCAGTCCTTTCTTTTTTACCTCATTGATTGTCTTTTGTCTCTTGTCTTCTCTTTAACCAACCAACCATGCTTATCCAATAGTTTGTCACCAATGGTTGTTTAAACCTTTTGGTGAGTTCAACTCTCGCTTCAGCAGCTTGAGGTAGTCAATGGCGTCGTCTAGTAGTAACAGAGCTTCTTTTCCTTTTGCTCCTGGGACTACGCTCTCAAGGATTCTCAGAGCGGTGTGGATCTTGTCTTTTCTTGACTCCTCGTCGCTCAGACCAGAACCCATTTCTTGGTTGCTGCTTGAGATGTTGGACTCTTGAAGTTTCTCATCTGATAATCCTTTGAGATTAGTGAAACTCTTGGTACCCACAAAGGATGATGATGGAGATAGGTCCCTGTATGAATGGTCCAGCACTTTCTGCCTTTTGAGACGTGGACCATCATCCAGTTCTTCTTCTGTTTTATTATTGCACGCTTGTTGTTCAACTGGGAATGGAGAGTGACCAGTGCTCATCACTTCATCATCACTCTCGCAATCATCATTGTCTTCATCATCAGAATACAGAAGTGCGTTGATTTCCTCAGTGTCTTCGTGCATCTCTGACTCCTCTTCTTCTCCGTTACCATCATCTTCATGGAGGAATATCTTTTCTGGAACGGCATGATCTTTACTTATTAACCCTTTCTCTAGGTTTAGGAAATTGAGAATTTTCCCTGGATCTGCAGCAGCCACAGAAGAAGGAAATCCACACTGTAACAAGCGAGTCTGGTTTCCTGACTGATCGAATACTAGAAATCTTTTCTGTGAAGAATTGAGTGTCCTCTCTGGAGCAGCATCGCAGTTAGACCGCCCGTTCAAGCATGAATGGAAAGGTGGCTGCAGATAGCGAAACTGATGCTCAGCTGCATAGACTTTACCGAGTTCCGGGAAAGGAGTTCCGGGACAGGAAGAACCGGTAGCTACGTCCTGAGGATTATTCAAGCCCAATGGCAACCATTTATGTTGCCTGTTATCAAGAGGCATGCTCTTGCAGTTTAAGCCAAGGAAACTTTACAGGAACACAATACAATACTGCAAGAGAAAAAGCAAAGGAAAGAGATGAATTAGTTTACATGGCTATGATTATAAATGAGAACATTACAAAAACCAACTAAAAACATAGTATAAAAACATAACCAACACAACATAAAAGCGAAGATAGGAGAGATAGAGTAAGCATACCGAATGTGGAAGCTGTTGCTTGAACACAATACTTCTTTGTTTCTTTCTTGAAGCAAGTCGTAAGAGAAAATATAGAACAAAACGGGGAGAAAAATGCCAGCTGGAAGATACAACACAAACACACAGAAACCAACTACGTCACTGGTTTGAGCATATGTCTAAAGTATTCAGCCTGAAAGTGGGGAAGAAGACAAACAATAGTGTTAGAAATAAAAGTAGTATAAGATTATGAACTAAAAGTTGTGTGTGTAATATAAGAGAGAGGATAACAAACCTGACAATTAGCCATGGGTTGAAAGCAAACAATAGCTCTTACTACAATAGTTGGTTTGTTAGAGTCACCGTTGTTCTTCTCGTATTTGAATGTTCGAAATCTTGTCTGACCAGCTGATTGGCTTACCATAACTTTTCCGAACAACACTTTGGGTTGAGAATCTTACAATCTCTCCACAGAACAGAGCAAGCTACCACCAGAAAAGAGAAGAAAAAAAGGAAGAGAGAAAGGGAGCTAAAGAAGAAAAGAGTTGAAAAAAGGAGATCGTTTAGATGATCCTATATTGTTCACAATGGAAGACATAGAAACGCTGGGATCCCATGATTAAACAGATTCTATAGACAGAATAAAAGTGCTGAAGAATGAGAAGAAGAAGAAAGCAGAAGATTTCGAGGTAAAGAGATGAAGATTTACAGAATAACACGGCAATAGAGATTCAAACGCACAACTTTGCGAACAGAACTTGTGAGCCAAAACATTGCTGTTGTTTCACCCTTCTATCTATGCCACGTGTAGATTTTGATCACTCACTGCTTTGTAATCCAGACAGAGAGAGATGAGTTCTGTTACAAAAAAAAAAGAGAGGAAAATCATCTCATCAAAATTCCAGAAATTTCAAAAACAGAATTCATAATAAAACACTTGACTAAGATTAGCATGTTACATCATTTGAACAAAGTAGCAATTCTATTCAAATTCTCCCAATCTGCAAACCAATCTTCTAATCCAAAACCAGACTAGTTCCCTCAATTTGTACTAAAGATTTAAGCTCATTCCGCATCAAATTCACACCAAAAATTTCCCGAGAAAAACACAGAGAGCACAGATAAAAACAATAAGAAAAAGAAATCCATTTAACTTACAGAGAGAGAGGAAGCAAGTGAAGATCTTATCTTCCAGATCCACAGGGAGCCAAGGCGATTTTTTTTTACGAAAAATATTTGTTACGGAAGTAAAGTGTGTGGGGGCGTGAAGAAGACTGGAGTCTAGAGGGCGTTGCTTTATAATTGAGCTCCTTCCTTATGACGATTTTACCCTTTTCCCATTATGGTCAATAATGAAATTATAGTACTATAAATAATAGAAGAAGATAAACTTCACATCAACAATCAAAAAATTAGAATGCTTTAATTTCTTAATTCGATTTTTTTTTTCTTTTTTTTTTATAAATGATTTACCAGCTTCTTTTATGTGTCTTTACGTTAATTTTTAGTTCGAGTTTATATTTCATCCACTTTCTAGTTTCGACCATACCGTATGAAAAGTATATTATATGGTCTTCACGAAACGGATATTGGAAGAGGATGACCAAATGATGGGGTTTGTGTTACACTATCTCAATTTAGAATGGTCCGTAAGTTCTCAACCAGCAAGAAAAAAGAATGATCCATACATTTTTAGATCGATTAAACATATAAAAAATCAGATATTGTGTAAACGTAAATATCACAATTACATAGAACTTTTTGTAATTTAAATACATAGAACTGTAAGTTGATTGATAGACAACATAGTATTACAATTGTTGTTGTTTTTAAGATGGAGGCAATGGGACGAGGAGGGGGCCGAACGTGTATAAATGTAATAATGGTGTATATAATGGCAACCCCCTCATCACGATTCATAATATCAAACCATAACTTATATTAGGAGCCCTTTCTCAGAAAAAAAAAAAACACTACAACAAACGTAATAATTTCTTAGTTGTTAGTTAAAGTAAAGCCCATATGTTTGGTCTTCTATTTCACTAATTTGTGTGTTTGTTGCCGACTAACATTTCATCTTTTTCCGTTTTAAATAATTAACGAGCCAAATAGTGGAAGTAAGTTTTCACTTTTTTCTGGGTGGTTTCTTTAATTATTGTTCTAAATTATTTCCTTTAGGTGCGTGGGTTGGATGTTTTGGAACATTTACGATGATCATAGGATGAAAAACAGACTTCATTTCTTGGCAAGTAAAAAAAAAGAAGCCGAACTACATTAAAGTTTTTATTTGTTTTACTTGTTCGGTAGCTAAACTAAGAAAAAATCAATTAAACACATTTTTACATTTAATATAGATTTAAACTATAATACATAATATCTAAACAAGTGATTAACATTTTTGAGGAACATCCACACCGTATTTGGTTGGAGAAAGATGGAATAAAGAAAATAAAAAGAGAAAGGGAAGGCAAGTGAATGATTAAAGAAATGCACGGGGATTTAAGTGCTTAATTGCCTCGACGACTGCTTTTTCCCATCCTTTGCTCTTTTTTTTTTCTTTCATTTTTTTGCTTTTCGGAAATTTTTGTTTCATAAAGATTAATTTCTTGTTGCCTCGTTTTTTCGTTTGTTTTGATTTGATATGAGAATAGTGGTTACCGTGTGAGACCAGAAGAGCCATATGATTAGTATTTTATTATAATTTGAAAGTACTTTAAAATTCATAAATTATCAGAAAACAATTATGTAGTCTGTTGAGAAATAATTATTAAAAAGCATGTTAAGATAAGCCTGTTGAATATGATGTTTAAATATAAGTTTCACATTATCAAGCTTTGCCAAGCGAGCTAAGTACATCTCTAAACTTATTCCATTTTTTACCCCAAACATCTTTTTGGAGTAAAATCTTTTCTAATCCCATTCCATCTTAACTCTAAAATAGAGTAATAGTTAGGGTTGTTCCATTTATTTATAGAGTAATCTTATCTATTATTCTATTTTGGAATTGAACTTTTATTTATTTATGAAATATTCTTTTAAATCTCTAATGTTTTTATTTCTTGCTTAAATAATACTTTTCATGTTAAAAATGATATAATAACATTAAAAAAACAAGATAATTATTTAATAATTTTACATAAAATGCATAACATAATTAAAAAGGCAAACTTAAATAATATAAAATAAAGATAACATGAAACTAGTAATTTAATAATCAAGTTTTCTTTTCATTTTTGAATTTTCACCTCACTTGGATGTTGAGAGGAAGATCCACTGATAATCTCGTTGTCATCGTCAAAGTTTGGAGAAAATAAAGAAGTTCATTTTTTTATTTTGAAATGCATTAGTTGATCATTTGTAGGAAAATATTCTAATTCTCATTATTGAACCAACTTATATAGTGTCTTTTATTTTATGTTTATGATTTCTGTATTTTAATAACAAATGTTTCATTCAAATAAATTATATATTAAAGAATTTTGTAAACATAAAATAGTTGGGGTTAATTGGTAAATTTTTATAAGTATAAATTATTATTAACAATTATTAATAAAATAAAAATAGAATAATTTTAAAATATTATTTTTGGAGTAAGAAATGAAGTAATACATTGGAGTAAAACCCTACTCCATTTTGGTGTTGCACCATTTTAGAGTAAAATATGGAGTAATACATTGGAAATGCTCTAAGATGAATGTTTTTGTGAATTTTGTCTATTCACTGATCTGGACTGATAATGAGCATAACTCCAAGCTAAAGTAGGCATATTCACTAACTTGGACTGATAATAAGCCGTAATTATAAGCTATCAGTTGTTTTTAGGCAATGTAAACTGCCAGTTAAGAAGATGTGGGAAAGCCCTCAACATTTGGTGTACTTACAAGTAGAGAAAAAACAAGTGAAATAAACATTTTGTCTTCCCCCCCCCCTCCCCCCCCTCATATGTACTCATAAACAACTGAAATTAGGAAGTGGTTTGAAAGCTTCATTCATGAGCTATTTTATTAAAAGAATTCCAGTAGAAGTTATGAACTTTAGGTCCGTAATCTTTTCCATATTCAGAATCATTTTTTAGATATTTTTATTTAAAGAATTTTTTTTTTGTTCTAAATGTGGTTTTAACCTGGGCACAAGAGTTGTGACAAAAAAAAAACCTGGGCACAAGAGATTAGAGAGCCAATCCTCTTGCACTACCACCAGAATACCAACATTTTGGTAAATTTTGTCAAAAGAAGTTAAAACTTAAAAGTAGACCATAGTGAGAAAATACACAATTTAAGCTCAAAATAATTTTAAAAACTTAGACAGACATATAAACTGAATATAAATAAGTTTGGAGAAGATATTTTATGACAATCACAAAAGCATAAAGTGATTAAGTGAATGAAGAAAACACAGATATGACGAGCAGTTGACGCGTTATATTATATCTTGAATATCTTTAATTAATTATATTACATAGATTTTACGTAATAGTGTTCTTTTTGTACCACAAAGAAAGCCATGCAAGTTACAAGAGAGACTCAGTAGAAGACTATATAATACTATTTCAAGATCGAAGTATTTAGTGACCCAAACATGATATGAAACTCTTAAGACATAAGAAATCTCTCGACATACATAAAACGCAAACCCAAACAATTATTACACATATACTTATATTTATATCACTAATCAAGCAAGAGAGCAGTATATATAGATCTCCTTTTAATGTTATACAGCCGTTGATCTATGGCTTCTTGTCCGAACCACTAGAAGCTTCCTCAGGGCTCAGACACACTTGTGGTCTTCGTTGCCGTAGGTTTTGTCTTTTCATTAATTCGTCGGAAAACCACCGCCATTAGCACCGGGAAAAGGGAAGCTCGGGATCCACGAAGGAAATTCAAAACTCCCTTCTTCTTCTTCTGACTCCTGTGGTGGCTCCTCAGGTTCCTCAGGCTCCTCTGGAATCTCCGGCTCCTCAGGCTCTTCTGGAATCTCCAGCTCCTCAAGCTTTTTAAATTGCGGAATCTTTGTGACCTCTTCTTGGACCAGAGAGTGACCTACTCTAGCAGCTAAAATAGGTGTAGCAAACAAAAAGGACGAAGAAATAAAAGCAAGGAAAAACATAAAAGAGATGAGAATAGGAATGCGAATATTAATCATTTTTGTGATATGTTTTTCTTTTTCTTGAAAGGAAACAAACTTTAAGAGTCAAGTAATATTATGAGTGAATAGAGGCTAGAGCTTGTGTGTTTGGTATTGTGTAACGGGTGAGTTATTAAGTATTACATGAGACGAGAGAGCTATTTATAATGTCAAATTCATAGGAGTCAACAAATTTGGTGTGAAGAACACTAATCACGATTGTGAGTTTTGATGTTAGTTCTCAACAAGCTCACCTATATTTTCATTTAATTTTAATTCTTATATGTGCATCTCCTTCAAGTTTTAATTAGTTGAGAACTTATAAAGATTAGACATTACAAGAAAACTTGTACAATGGATAGATCAATCTCACCTATCTAGTCAAAACTAGATAGAAACAAAAGAAAATATAAAAGCTCCTCAATCTATTTTTTAAAATCCAATTAGTAAAATATATGATATACATATGAGGAGCATAATTCAACTAAATTTTAAATTGTATAAGTCTAAAGTACTCCACGGTGGTATTAAAAAGAAATTCACCAAAAACAATAGCGAACGATAGAGAGTTATCCCAAGAATATATATTTGAATGAGCAAAATAAACCAAACGACATGGTTAAAAATTATCAACCTAAAGTGTGTTGCACCTTGCTCAGGTTTAATTACCATGCTTAACCAATTTGTAAGGGATTGAGAACTCCGCAAGGTGTAGTGTCCATTTATCTCTAAGTACTTCCTCTTTTCCCGTTTAACCACGTTTGATTTAATAAACCTAAAGGATCTTTGCAGGTTCAGATGAACAGAATCGATATTCATAAAAATGGCCCGTATTATTCGAATTCGTGGACAATAGTTTTTAGACAAAACGATAATCACAGTAATTAGTAACACAAACCATTAAAAGAGTATATGAAAACACAAAATAAATTCATATGTATGAAACATACAAGTATAACAGAGTACAAGTATAAGTGTATGAAGAAAGGAAAAATAAGTATTGCTATGTGATCAAATCATAGATATGGTTCCCTAAGAAAACGACGATGAGATAGACACACACAAGACAAAGGTGATATAGTAATCTAGATCATGGGGGTGGGCCTTAAAGTAGATGGAACCTCGGGTTTCTGAATCTCCGGCATCTTCGGCAACTCAGGCTTTGGAATCTCTGGAATCTTCGGCAATTCTGGTTTTTGAATCTCCGGCATCTTTGGCAACTCCGGTTTTGGAATCTCTGGTACCTTTGGTAGCTCCGGTTTAGGAATCTCCGGCATCTTTGGTAGTTCTGGCTTCTGAATCTCAGGCATCTTTGGCAACTCGGGCTTAGGAATCTCCGGCATTTTTGGTAGCTCTGGCTTTTGAACTTCCGGCATCTTTGGTAACTCGGGTTTTGGAATCTCCGGCAGCTTAGGAGCCTCAGGCTTCGGAGTCTCCATCAACTTAGTCCCCTCGTGCTTAGGAATCTCTGGAATCTTGGGCAACTCAGGTAACTTGGGCATCTCTGGTTTAGGGAGCTCCGGGAACTTAGGAACTTCGAATTTTGGTAGCTCCGGGTGAGGTAGCTCAGGCAATTTCGGTAGCTCCGGGTGAGGTAGTTCGGGCAACTTCGGTAGCTCCGGGTGAGGTAGCTCAGGGAATTTTGGTAGCTCCGGGTGAGGTAGCTCAGGCAATTTCGGTAGCTCCGGGTGAGGTAGTTCCGGCAATTTTGGTATCTCCATGTGAGGTAGTTCAGGAAATTTCCGTAGCTCCGGTTTAGGAATCTCCTCCACTAACCGGCGAGCTCCCACTGAAACCGGATCAGCTAGCAATGCTGTAAAACAGATGATCAGAAGTGGTGATGAGAGGAGAAGAGCAAAGAGACTCTTCTTCATCAGTGCCATGGTTCTGCTTGCTTGTTAAGTGTTTGGCCTCCTTCTTCTTTTTGCTTTGATGTGTGTTTGATTGTTATTGGTTTTCGATGAGTTTTTGGTCTTTGATTCGAATGGCTATTTATACGTGATTTGAGAAAGAAGGAGGATGAGTTTGGTGGGAAAAAATCTGTAAAATTCAAAATGTTCGTTTAACCTCTCTATCTGTATATATCTATATTTGTCATTTTCAATCTAGTTGAGTTTTAGGTCATAGTGCTTACGTGTTAATGAAAGCAGTCATCAATTATTCAAAGTTCATAAAAAAAAAATCAAGTTTAAGGCTTGATCAAGTCAGTTTGTGTTGATTTTGATGAATAAAAACTAGTTTCAAGATTAAATTTTTTGCACATAAATTTGGTAATGAAAAACACAGTTTCGGATTAAAGAAAGAAAGCAAACAATGCTTTATGTTTAGGTCTTGGTCGGTAATCTACACAACGACGTAGATCCTTTTGTCATTGTGGGTAGCTTATTGAGCTTCAGACATATTTAGAGAAGAAAAGTTACAGAATTGGGTATTAGCTTCAGGCGGCGGTAACAACATTCTTTCAATAAAATATAGCCAAAACGAACGCAACAAAACCTGAGCAGATCAAAGCCTATTCCACCAAATAGAACCATTCTGCTAACTATGCTACATCCTCAAATCTGAGAAACAAGTGTTGATACCTTTACTCAGACGTCCATAGCAACCATATAATCTGCAACAGGTTTTGTGGATATGATACATAAGATTACATTACCAAAAGCGCACTTCACGCTTCAAAATACATCAACTCGATTTACATTTACGTTGATTCCACAAACGAATCAAAAACTTGCATCATTTTCAACTACTAAGCAATACATAAAAGCCAAACAAGGCAAGCACAAAAATAAACAAGGGACATTAATTTCACCAAGTAGCCTCGAGTCCTTCACCTTATCAGCTGCAACAACACAAAGTATTAACAAACTATTCAAGAACTCTCAAAAGTTCAACTCCCTTCGATATCATCCTCCTTTCTTATTTTTTTCTTCGCATGACCTCTCTCTTCATCATCATCATCATCATCATCATCATCATCGGATATTGTAATAAACAACTCATCACCACCACCATCAACGTCGTGGTAGTTTCTTGGAGCTGGTGTATCAAGATTCGCTTGATGATCAGTGGGACATTGCACAGGGCAGTGGAAGAGATGCGAAACAGGCGACCAATCAGAGCCAGAGGTTTTAGCATCACCTGAAAACCCTACCGGGAACATAGCCCACGAACAGAAAAAGTAAACGCCCTGACCGTTACTCTCCACAGGTGGCGTCTCCGTCTTAACCGCTTCAAAAGCTCTCCTACATTGCTGACACCTCAACGCGCATTCCTCGTACCCCTCAGGGTACTCGAAAAGCGCGTAGCAGTACGGACAAGTCGTCCAAAAGCTCGAGGCAGCAGCCGCCTTACGATTCTTCTCCGAGGTCTCAGCTCGGCTTCGAGGTTGACCGAGCTGGCTCAGCTGCAGCTCTCGGTCGTAGATCGATTTCCTCGGAGGATCGGAGAGGACGCACCACGCGTCGGAGACGAGCTTAAGCGCTCGATCGGCGAAAGGGAGGCGGTTCGCGGTGGGGTTGAGGAGGAGAGCGAGTCTGCGGTACTGAATCGCGATGTGCTCGAGGCTTTGGGATAGCCTCTCGAGACGGAGCACAGCGTACCAGTCGGGTAGTTTCGAATATCCTCCTCCGACGGTGGATTCTCCGGCGAGGAGAGTGTCGGAGACGGCGATGATGTAGTCCGCTGCATGTGTTCGGGACGGGTCGTCTTCGCATGAGCGGATCGCCAATGCCTTTGCTCCCTTGAAGTCGCTCGAGGCCAAAAGATCCTTCGATGTGACTAGCCACCGATCCGGCTCCGCTCCGTTATTATCGTCGCCGATTACCATTATCTCTGTTTTGAGTAAATACTGAACAGTGTTACTTTGCTAGTGGATCAACGAGACACTGTCTCTAATCTCTATGCACAATAATATCTATGGGTGTTTTTGTCATTTCAGTTATACAACGGTACCCAGCACTATATCTTCCTAAACCGACCGGTCTACAGCATACCGGTGATTGTTATGGAATTGATCTCAAGTTGTTTTCTTGGTTAACCATTGTCATTTGTAATTGTAATTAGGAAATTTTTCATTTGCCACCTGTTTGTGTGAATATAGAAAAAAATTGTTTTTTTTTTGAGAAAATAGTAAAAAAAAAATTTATTTAACAATTTATAGGTTACAAGAGATCTTCAGCTTGGTGTAAAGCGTACCATCGAACATGAATTTCATAGGACGATTCAGAGTGATACAGTCAGGCGTGTATTTTCACAAAAGTGGTAGAATCGTCGGCTGTAAAATCCTCTATGTAATATTCTCATCATTGTAATAACATAATTAATCAGATGTTAAAAAAAAAATTGTAGGTTACGAACCAATATAATTCCTAGCAATACGGTTTTGATAATTAACGTGGAACATTCTCATGAGGTTAAACGGTAAGATCGGAGATGGTGGTAAAGACTGTAATTATAGCCACAGATCATCCTCTATTTCTTTTTCTTCCCACACACTTGGTTTCTTAATATAACAAAAGCTATTAGAGATTAGAGAAGAATTAAAGACGATCGAAATAGAGATCGGTTGCAAAAATGGATGAAGAGTATGATGTGATTGTTCTTGGGACTGGTCTCAAGGAGTGTATCCTTAGTGGTCTCCTCTCTGTCGATGGCCTCAAGGTTTTCTACATCACAATTCACTTCAAAATGCATGCTTATCTTTCAAATATGTAAACATCGCCGATTTTTTTATTTTGTTTTTGTATATATGTTCGGATGTAAATAGGTACTGCATATGGATAGAAACGACTACTATGGAGGAGAATCATCCTCTCTTAACCTCACTCAACTATGGAAGCGTTTCAGGGGAAGTGACACTCCTCAAGAAAATCTTGGAGCTATCAGAGAATACAATGTCGATATGATCCCAAAGGTATATATATATTATACATTTCTATAACGTGAATATCAGAATACGCAAATATATGTAACGTGAATCGATTAGTGGAGATTTATATGGTCTCTTGATCTACAGTTCATAATGGCTAATGGACTCCTTGTTCAAACACTAATACACACCGATGTCACCAAGTATCTTAACTTCAAAGCCGTTGATGGTAACTTCGTCTACAATAAGGGCAAGGTAGTGTGATTCACTATATTTTGCCATTAAAAACCAATTAATTACTAGAGATTTTGATCATCCGTACCATACGAAAACGACAGATCTATAAAGTCCCCGCCACTGATGTGGAAGCTCTAAAATCGCCATTGATGGGACTATTCGAGAAGCGACGTGCGAGAAAGTTCTTTATCTATGTGCAAGACTACGATGAGAAGGATCCTAAGTCTCACGAAGGACTTGACCTTAGCAAAGTCACTGCTAGAGAGATCATCTCGTACGTACAACTTATTTTTCTTCCAGCTCAAAATCATTTCATCATAGTTTCTTGCGTTACACGCTTTGTCTCTCTGTTTTTATTTTTATTTTTCAAATAGGAAGTATGGACTTGAAGATGATACGATCGACTTCATCGGCCATGCCTTAGCGCTTCACAATGACGATAACTACTTGGATCAACCTGCCATTGATTTTGTTAAGAGAATCAAGGTAAAGTGTTTTCTTTTCTTCCTTACCAAGGAAATGTTCTGATCTGAATGTGCATTTTGTTTTCTTTTTTGTTATGTGGTAAAGCTCTATGCGGAATCATTGGCTCGATTCCAAGGAGGATCTCCGTACATCTACCCATTGTATGGTCTAGGAGAGTTGCCACAGGTCCATGTTCCTCTCATTCTCAGGAAACATCTTCGGTTTCCTCTTAACTTACAACCATGTTCTATGTCACAAATCTCTGTTTCTGTTCTCAGGCTTTTGCACGTTTGAGCGCTGTGTATGGAGGGACTTACATGCTAAACAAGCCTGAATGCAAGGTTACACATGATCCACAATCTCTTCTTTCTCGGTTTTGTTTACAGAAATCTCATGAATCTTTTACATTATCCCTAACAGGTTGAGTTTGATAGCTCCGGAAAAGCTATAGGTGTCACTTCTGCAGGAGAAACTGCTAAATGCAAGAAAGTTGTCTGTGATCCTTCTTACTTGTCTGACAAGGTAACCCTAAACCTACCTCACCTGAAAAGGTTGATTCTTGTAAGGTCTAGTTACTTTATAAGATGGGCTCCTCGTGTTTCAGGTTAAGAAAGTTGGGAAAGTGACTCGAGCGGTGTGTATAATGAGCCATCCTATTCCAGACACCAACGATGCTCACTCTGTCCAAATCATTCTTCCTCAGAAGCAGCTTGGCCGCAAATCAGACATGTAAGGGATCATTATCAAAGAACATACATTAATAGAAACATAATTATAATGGATTTTGTAGGTACTTGTTCTGTTGCTCATACGCTCACAACGTAGCACCAAAGGGGAAATACATTGCTTTTGTCTCTGCAGAAGCTGAGACTGATAACCCAGAAGAAGAGCTAAAACCTGGAATCGAATTGCTTGGACCTATTGATGAGATCTTCTACCATTCTTATGACACATACGTTCCGACCAATAAGCAAGAAGAAGACAACTGCTTCATCTCCGGTGTAAGTGATTATCATAGTCATATAGTCTCAGTAATTTTTTTTGTTTCTTACATTTCTTTGTTCTCTTTTGTTGATGTTACTTTGTTTTTATGTTCTTATCAGACTTATGATGCAACAACACATTTCGAGAGTACAGTGGTGGATGTCCTAGAGATGTATACCAAGATCACTGGAAAGGTATAAACTCATCATCACTAATATATGTTTCTTGGTTCCCAAGTAAACATAAGACATTTTTAAATACTGAGTTTTTCTTCATTCTTCTTTTGCAGACTCTTGATTTGTCTGTGGACTTGAGTGCTGCCAGTGCCACAGCAGAGAATTGATGATAATTTTCTACTCTGTTTTTTTCCTCGCTGAGAGTTTTTAAACTGCAAGTGACTCCTTTTGTTTTCTATTGGATATTTACAATGCAATTCAAAGTAATAGAAGTTGTAAACCTTACTTATATCATGCTGGTTTGTTTTGCTTTCATTTGTGTTGTTTTATGATTTTATCTAAGACATACTTACATTTGTATGTATTTATATTATTATAGATCAGTTATACTAAATGACATCAAATTTGGAAAAAAATTTAATATCAATACAAGATTACAAGGAACAAATAGCAATACATCGAACTGTATCTAAATGTAACATTTACGTGGCACTTTCTGTAGGAAATTGGAGTACAATGTGGATAATCTAGCTAGATCTAAATGTTAACCTGAAGGGTAAATTACCAGAAAATAAAAGGATCTGACTTGTAAATTCACCGAAAGTAAAAAGAAAAATGAAAAAGAAGAGGAGGAAATTAGTATGGGCCAGACCCCAGTCAAAGCCTGAATCCGTTGGGTTTTGTAACCTTTTAGAATACAAAAAAAAAAAAATCTCGGATTGGGGCGCAAGATACGTGATGAGCAAGGTCGTCTAGAAAGTTCCGCAACCAATTAAAGGTGTACACGTGTAAATAATCCGCGTGGTCTCGTCCTCATCTGATATTTGCTGTCTTCCTGTTATAAAATACATTTTCTCAGGGTTTCTAGAGCGTCAAGTTTTGTTTTTCCCTGGTAATATTTCTCTCACTTGTTTAACGTCTCAAGTCTCAAAATGCCTCGACGCAGCTCCGGTGGTGAGTTCTCTCTTTTCAAAATTTTCAGATCTCTTCTTCTTCCTCCTCGTTTGTTTATATCATGATTTGTGCATGCGAATGCTTTCGATCTAGGGTGTGTGTAGTCTATCATGTGTATATGTTGCTGGAATTGTGATGGATTCGGGTTTATGTTTGTGTAGACGATGTAGGAAAATTGATTTTGTGAGTTTTATCGTCTTGGTTGTGCAGGAAGTTCTGGTTACCGCGCTCGCCCTGCACCTGCTCGCCCTGCACCAGCACGTAACCCGCCTCCTCAAACCGGTGAATTTCATTTTCTAGTTTTCTTAGTAACCCATCGGTTAACTTTTCTTTGATATGTAATTGGGAGTGCTTTTTCTTTTGTTATGGGTTTCAGTGAAACAAGCTCCTCCTCCAGCGACAGCTCAGCCTCAACGCAGTGGTTCTGTTTTCGGTGGTATTGGCTCCACCATTGCTGATGGTATGTGTGCTTTTTCTTATCTGTTTCTATTGGTTTATTCTTGCAAGAATTTTGTCTTTCATTGGTTTGTGGTCTGGTTGGTGATGATATGTTGGTTGTTTTGGAACTATATATAGGTATGGCTTGGGGTACTGGGAATGCAATTTCACACAGGGTTATGGATGCTGTGATGGGACCAAGAACCATTAAGCACGAAACCGTTGTTTCTGAGGCTGCCCCTGCTTCTGCTGCTTCCCCTGTTGCAAACAGCGTGGGCTCTGATTCTTGTGACAATCAGTCCAAGGCTTTCCAGGAAGTAAGTTTAAAACCCATTTGCTTTGTTGTCAATGACCATTTTTAGTTTTATGCTTTCCGTTGTTGAGCATTGGATGAAAACCTAGCCGTTCTCAATTGTCATGTAGCATTGGCATTCCGGATGTGTTTGTTTATTAGATATTAAGGAATGTATGTTAAATCAGCATCTACGTTATCATTAACTGATCATGTTTTGGTTAGATCTGACGTTGACATATACACTAAAATCGAAGAACAAGTAGGCACATTGAACAGTGCTTCCTGAATTGTAGATATCATGAACAAGTGCAGAACTTATATGTGTTGACGTGCTTTTGATTGTTGTTGAATCCTTGGATATATTCTGGTTGACACGGGGATGTTTCTGTTTTTTGTTTGGTATGTTGTGTAGTGTGTCAACAGTTATGGAACCGACATCAGCAAGTGCCAGTTCTACATGGACATGCTCTCGGAATGCAAGAAGAATTCTGGTTCCATGATGGCTGCTTAAGTGCATGAGTGCATCTACTTTATCTGCAATAAATAAATGTGTGAAGAAGAGTTTGTTCTCTCTTGGTGTCTTTGATAACCAGAAGTTGAAAGTCCAGTAGTTTTTCTTATTTTGTAAGATTTGGGGATCTCCTATGTCGACGAAACCTCTCTCTATGGAATAGTAATCAAAATCTAATTGAGATCTACATACTCACGCTTGTTTTGTTTACTTCTTTTGCCAAAGAACATGAACAGCTAATTCTCATCATGATGTATGTATTAGTAGCCTCCTAGATGTTATTAGTTAACCATCATGAGGGGCTTTAAAAGAAGATACCGAATAAAAGGGGAAATTTTAAGAATATGTTCAGAACAATTTTAGTCGATTTCCTACGCTTCAGAACTTCATCTATGCTCCATGAACTTTTGCCTTGAGCACAGCGTGAGATGGACCTGTTTTTGGAATAAAGTTTTTGTAGTGAACTCATTCTACTAGGAGGACTAAACCAGATGAAGTCTGAGCAAACCCGCTAGTGTAAAGAGAGGATTCCAGTGCCTAATTCAACACATTGTGAAACGTGCAGATAACATTGGGGGAGCATTGTAATTTACCAGATTACCCTCTTAATTATCATTATTTTGTTAAATAGGGTTTGCTTTTAATCGAGATCCCATTTCGTTTTGTTCGGACTTCTCGAGTTCTCACAGGAAGGTTAGTAGAGATACTGATTTCGATTCATACGATGGCTGCCACGGCTCTTCTCCGATCGATTCGCCGACGCGACGTCGTCTCTGCACCTCTTTCCGTCTACAAATCTGTACGTTTTTTGCGTCTTTTTGGTGAAATAGTTGATAGATCGAGAAAATTTGCGATTCGTTTCGTTTCGTCTTTGTTTTCAACGATTAACGTCTATGTTATGTTTCGTTTCACGGGAAGTATTCATGGAATATGAAACAGATATGATTTACAGATTTTGATGTATTATGTGTTTAATCGAAAAAATTGAGAACACGAGATTATGTCGTGGGGTGAAGGTTTGTATAGCCTCTTGTGGAATAGAAATGGACGTTTCTCGGAATAATCTGAAGACTGTTAGCATTTTCTGGAAAAATAAACTGTGTGCCTCCATATTCTTTTTTTCGTGAATATTGTGCAAAAATATTGGGATGAAGAAGATGATAGAGAGTTAGCTCCATATGAAAAATATTACTTCTCTTTTTTTTTTGGGTTTTCTTGGGGCGCTTAATGAGAGTCAGATGATAGGCTCTTCTTTTTCTTGTTGGATATGGGTAGAGAGTGTTTTTCTTTAACTGTTACTTAAAAAAGGTTCTTCTTTGCAGCTTGCTGGTAACGCTCAACCTTCTTTGGGTAGTGGTCAAAACTATGCAAGTTTGTGTAGAGTTTTCGGGTACGTTTCCTTTGCTCCCTGGGATGCAAAAAAAAAAAGTATAGAGTCACTCTGTTGTTGCGCTTTTGACTTTGTGTCTTCTTCTTTGTAGGTCGAGACCCGGTGTGACCGACAATGTTGGGACTGGTTTGGGAACTACTAACATAAGCAATGCCATTAGAGAGGAGAGAGAGGTAAGTTGTCTTTGTCCAAACTTTGGGGGTTCTTTTTGTTTCCTTTTGTAATGTTTAAAAGCAGCTTAAACTTATGATTCTGTTTGGTTGATCCTTTATTTCAATTCTCTTAGCACTCAAAAGCCACTGTGAATGCAATGGGAGCTCATTTGAGAGCTCTTGGTGTGGGAACACCAAGACGCATGTTGTCAACAATCTCAGAGGGTATAAAGATTACAGAGGAAGATCAGACTTCTCCAAAACCCCAAAGCTTTCGCCCTCTGTCTCCTCACCTCACTGTTTACCAGCCTCAGAAGAACTCCATGTTATCCATTTTCAACAGAATCTCGGGGATTTACTTGACCGGAGTCTTTTATGGCGGCTATCTTCTCTACCTGAAGATGGGTATGATCTGCCTCACTTACCCGGCTTTCTACCAAGTTCATTACCATGTACAGCAGCAACTGCCCATCATCACATCGGTTACTGCATTGGCCGCGCTTTACCATACTATCAAGAGTATTCACTCGCTCTTGACCCATTGAAACAAAGCTCTTTCGTTGTTTGGTTACGCCGCCAAAGTCTCCAGTAAGAGTTTCCTTGAGATGCACAAGATCTAATAAAAGAGAGTAGAAACGTTTGTCAAACACTCTCATTGTCTTTCGAGAAAGCAAGTGTCTAACTTTTGTTTTGGGATTTTAGGCTTTTAAAAGCTTATGTTTGTTTGCTTTTTCTTTGTTCTAAGACCTTATTGAAGGGGTTGGAATGTAATAAAATATTTACCCAGTTATTCTCCACTGCTACGTGAAGACCTATGTATTTTTGAAACCAATGTGTTTCAAAAATGGCGAAAACTGGGAGAGAGAAAGTGTTGGAGGAGTTCAGGAGGAGTGATGAAAACTGGGTAAGAATAGCGAAAGATAAGTTTGGGAACTTTGTTGATCAGTGTGCTTTGAGAGTGTTGAAGCAGTGAGGGATGATACAAATGTTGAGAGAGTTTGTGGAGAAGGTAAGACCACGCTTCAGGGAGATGCATGTTGGGCCTGGGAATAATACTTTGAGAGTGATTGAAGAAGTTGTTGAAAATTGGATTCTTGAGTGATTTTCTTGTTTCTTAGGTTGGTTTTCTCATGTTTTGATCGTTGCCTAGTTGATAAAATAACACAGAAAAGCATGGGCCAGGACATTTTGAGTTTTGGGCTAAATGTGGAAGGAGAAAAAGTAAATGGAGGTAGCGGTGAGAGGCCTAATCACGCGCTATCGACCCTATAAAGTTTTTATTTATGCGAAAACTGACCGCTAAACTATGGCCTAACCAAACTGACCGACATCAATAGATGTAAAGACAAAGAGATGAAATTGGATAAAACAAATTTGGGTGGAAGAGGAAGAACACAAAATCAATTTGAATCGTCATGACAAAGACAATATAGGTTTTACATGGACACCTATGTTCTGGATTGAGACATGTAATTAATATGGCAGCACAATTATAAGGACAAAGACTTTAGATGATCTATTAAGATGACAATAAAATGGTTGTCGCTTAGTAACATTATTTCTTTTTAGCAGAAAATGAATGATAAGACAAAGAATGGGTCCTGTGGATTAGTTAGTTAGTTAGAGTGAAGAACTTTTTCTTTTTAAGATTCAATGCTCTCTCACCTAACACCTTTTTTCTCCTCAACGCATGTCCAAACTACATGTTGGACATCGATTTATAGTCTTAATCAATAAAGTAATCAACAGTAAGTCATACAAGAAAATTAAGGCACAAAAGCTAGAATCCTAACACTCACTGAATGGGATGCACAAGAGACGATGAGACCAAAAAGGTCCAGAAGCATATATTTATTAAAAATTAAAAACAGAGCTCTAAAAGGAGCTAACTCAAAAGCAAGCACATTCAGATTCCAGTTTGATCTCAAACGCTTATACATATACTACAAAAGTATTTGTAAGTGGATAATAATAATAACAATGTGATCATGACATTCACATCAACATCAGCTTGATCTTACACTCACACTGAATCTGGACTTTGTGACACTTTGGGTGCCGTGTTAACCACCACTTTCCCATCCGGCCCGGTCATGCCACTAACCGGTTGACCCATTCCCTGGTACTGAGGCTGATGCGGTTGCGGTGGCACCATCATACCATCCCCAGCCACCGTATAGTACACAGGGTTCCCCATCTGTGAAAACGGCTGCGTTTCATGTAAACCCATCGGACCACCACCACCACCAGTCATAACTTGTGGACCACCTGAATACGTTGGCTGTGGTGGAACCACGTTGTAACCCTGCTGGTTCTGCTGCTCCATGTAAGGATCAGGATGATGCTGTTGGATACGTTGTTGAACAGGTGGGTAATACCCTTGGTTCCCTTGTGTCGGTGGTGGTCTCATCACGCTATGGTATATCGTCCCTGGTGCTTGAGACTGAGCTGGAATCATGTACACTTGCTGCTCCGGTAGATTCTGCGACGACGTCGTTGTGTACATGTTGTTCCCTGGAATATTGTTGTTTCCTTGCCAGTAACCAACCGGAGGTTGTTGATTCGTCTGAGACACCGTCGTCGTCGGCGGCTGCGGAGGATTTTGAGGGTATGTTGGAGAGAAGTATCTTCCGTCTTCGCTTTTTCTTCTGTACATAGCCTCTTGTTGGAGCTGCTGCTGCTGCTGCTGCATCTGTTGTTGATGTTGTTCTTGATCTCTGATTTGAATCCTCTGAAACTCATTGATCTGTCTCTGAATCTCCTGCTCAGGTGTCATCATCACCTGCTGATTAACGAACATCTGCGGATCCTGAATCTGCTGAGGCACCACCGTCACGGCCGCCGACGGAGACGGCGGAGCTGGAGTCACGACCACTTTCTCCGATCCGAACAAGAAATCGGCGTTACTCGCCGGAGCGGTCACGGATTTCTCCGACTCCGGGCGGTTAGTGATCGTGCTCATCGTCTCCCGATCCGATTTCGTCGAGCCCTCGGAGCCGAATCCGCCGGAGACGGGGGAACAAGACGGGAAGAGAAACAGACGCATCCTCGCCGGCTTAGACGACATGCGGAGGAGCCGATCGTACTCGTGCATCATGTGCTCGAGGTCGTCTTCGTTGGTCACCGAGATCAGCGCGTCGAGATCTTCTCCCGGGAGCTGGTACTTGAACGAGATCTCGCCTCCGGCGTCTCCGCCGCCGAAAACGACGGCGGAGAGCTTGGAGGCCAGGGCGGGGAACCTGATGCCGCGATCGACGGAGAGGATCTTGGTGTCTCCGTTGACGTAGGTGAGCTGGTTATCGTGGGGGCGCGGCTGGATCTTGCCGCCGTAGCTGCACATGAACTTCACCTTGTAGCTGTGCGTCTGTTGCTGCGTCTGGTCCTCCCACGGCGGCGGGTTGTCGAAATCGACGTCGCGAGATCTAGGCGACGATTCGGCTGAGTCTGGGTAAGAGTTGTACGAGAATTTCTCCATCTTTTAAAAAAAAAAAAAAACTATTTGATGGTTAATAGTCCCATGAGAATCGAAATCTGGGAGTAGAGTTGAAGAAGAAGAGAGCTTGTTTTATCATGGAGGACAAACGGTGGTGGTTTTGGACAATGCTAACGTGACGGGTTGTTTTGGCGTGAAGTCGTTGGTTTAGTACACGTGGCAGTTGTGTATGGGTTGGAAGTGATGAAATTTAGGTGACGGAGCTGTGAGGGTAGCTGAAAGTGATGGATTTGATGGACTTTTGCGGCAGTTTGGTGGGGACCAGTTAGTGTTTTTTTTAATTGCGTGCTTGATTAGCCATGGTTTTGAGTAGTTGATTGTTGACTATATGATTTAGTTAATCACGCTATTTTTAAATCTATCATTAAGTTTCGTTTCCTTGGTCCCAATGATAATGTCTGGATAATGTAATACTCCTTTTATGAAAGCCACCAAAATTTAGGCGAGGATTCACGTGATCTTTGCTTTAAACTTTCCTTTCCAGTACTCGAGTTCATAGTATAAAAATCACAGATTCTCGGTTACTGCATCCCAAACAAGCCTAGTCACATTCTCTTGTTATCTTCTTGGATTTTCAAGAGATAATTTTTTTTTTAAAAAAGACCACGACAAGGCATCATCCTTGGCGGTTTTTCTTCATGGCTCTCGACTCAACTCACCGTTAAAACAAAAACGAAGTGGAACCGAAACTCATTCTCCAACTCCAGATCAATCGGAACATCTCTTGGATGTGGAGTGAAAAGTATCTTGCTGGAATGGGTTATTGCATACTTTTTTTTGATTAATTTGGGGGTATCCTAGGCGGGAGAGATCCAGACTAATCTGAGGGTAGATCCTCTCTTCGGATATTCAAATGGGATATAAAACATGAATCTATATCCGTTTTAAATAGGTGACCATGATAATTGTGACTTAATTACGCGTAGTAGGTAAGTCGAATCTAAAACGTGTTAGTGTCCCAGTCCTCTTTCCTTACCACCCGACCACAATCACCCGGTCAAGGGTTATTGCATACTTGAAAGCATCTTAACGTGTTTCTTCTGTTAACATCTCACAGGACTTCAGCTTACTAGCGTTAACTCCAGTTATGGACCGTCTTGGGCTTCAGCTTCCCGCGGTTCTCATAGCGACTTCTCATCGCAGCCTCAATGTCTCTGAGTTTCAATGATTCGGTTATTCGGTGAAATTCTATAACCTGATATCTAGTCCCGATCTCTACTTCTAATTTACGGCTTCACTTTCCTTAACCAGACAATCTCCAGTTTCGAACAACCCTTGTCGGTAAAGTAGTCGACAAGGCTCTAGATATAAGATATAAGCTGGACGGTAAGTTTCATGTTTAAACGTGCAGATCTCTTATTATTGTTTGCTGCCCCTTTTCTACGTTATTGGTTTATTCAAAACTATATTAATATATCCATTCACAAGTCGACGTGAATACAGTACTCTTTGTTATTTTGTGGTTTAATTTGATCTTAACAAATTCACTCAGTTTAATCTAGTTTTCAAGAAATGTACAATCATTCTTTATGATAGATCGTCAATATGCATCCATCAGCCAAGTATTTCTTATACTTCAACAAAATCTTTGACTTTAATTGGGATAACGTGGGGAATATATTAATGTAATCCAATCATATAACACGAGTAAATATTTAATTAATTCATACTCCCGGTTCAATTTAATTGTTATTGTAAGAAAAAAATTTCGTTTCAAAATAAGTATCGTTTTGAGTTTCAATGCAAAATTTATTAATAAGATTCTTTATTTTATTGGTTGAAATATGGTTAGACGTATAGGTAATTGTGTTTTTATTTTGTAAATATACAAAATCATATGTTTTCTTAATCTGTGTGTATAAATCTAAAACGACGATTAAAATGAAACGGACAAAGTATTTTATAACATGTGCTAATCATCTCGTAACTGGCTGGTGCATAATTAATTTAGTTGTATAATTGTAGATCAACTCATTCATATTATCAAATTTAACAAATTTTTTAATAGAATCATGTATCTAAATCAAAGAGAACCAATCGAAGAGTTTGAGATTGTTTCCTGAGAAGTGAAATTATGAATTGTTGACTTTTCTTTTTGTCTAATCTGATTTTACATAAGGTGTTAGTTTGTCACCTTTGCCTGTATTTTTTTCCCTTTTCTAAAAGGTTGATTAACGTTTAAGGAAATAAGGTCGTCCGCATTGGTCCCGGTGGGGCTATATATGTCTTGTTTTATATAGATAAATGATTTTATTTGATTAGATAAAATAATTTATACAAAAAACTATCACATGTAATCTAACATTTGTTTAATAAACTTAATAGCATGATAGTACATATGATTATATTATTAAACATATGTTTTTTTTTTACTGATAATGTAAAAATACTACTATTATCTTAATGAAAATTGATGTTGTTTTACATACACATTAACATAAAAATATATTAAAAGATTTTGAAATCATATCTTGATATACATTAGTCAATTGGCCTTTATTTAATTAGCCACGTTAACTGGTCTCTTATTTTATATAATGTCTGTTTATCAGTTAATTGGTCTTATATATATATAGATATTGTGTGTTAAAAAATATATATATATATATATATAGATATTGTATTTGATTTTCTTTTAAAAATTGGTCTTTATTCTTTAATTAATTAGCATATCAGTTTTCTTTCTTCTCTATTAGCATTTGGGATTAAAGGTTCCTTTGACCTATTGCTTTGCGATGTTGGGAAGCAGAAAAAATAAAAAATCTTCATTTCCTCTATCGTATTTCTGTTGAGCATCTCGACCTCCATAGATTATGTTGTTGTGACTTCTTTGCATGTGAAGTCTCTTCCTGGTTTTGAAGGTCCTCTTCCTTTTGCGCTCGAGACTGGGTAATAAAAGTCAACCTCTTTATTTTATCATCAGAAAATTATTTAGTTCTAATTCTAGCATATTTTTTGGCTGCACTTGCATATGTATTGAAAATGGAAAAAATAATAAAAGGTATGTGGGTGTTGGTGAATCTGAGGATGTTGAGCTCTTCTACTACTTTGTAAAATCAGAGAGAAATCCAAAGAAAGATCCTCTCAAAGGTATGTGGGTGTTGGTGAATCTGAGGATGTTGAGCTCTTCTACTACTTTGTAAAATCAGAGAGAAATCCAAAGAAAGATCCTCTCATGATTTGGCTCACTGGTGGGCCTGGATGCAGCTCCCTTTCTGCGTTACTCTTTGCAAACGGTAACAAATAGTTTTGATTGTTGCCAGATAAGTTGTGTTATTTAATGAAACCCTACATTTCATGATTTACATAAAATCCAGTTTGTAAGTTTAAGACAAGTATTCAAGTTGATGTTTTTTTCTTCCTCAAATGGGTTTTGTCAGGTCCTTTAGCTTTTAAAAAGGATGAGTATAATGGGAAATTGCCTCCTCTAGAGTTAGCATCTTTTTCTTGGACAAAGGTGAGAGATTACACCAACCCTTCTTATTCTCTTCTGTTAGTAGTAGTCAAAAGTAGCTAAAATGTGAGAGATTACACCAACGTTTGGACATAGTTCTTCTCTTTTCTATAAATTTTACCAAAAAAGAAATTACAAAATTTTTCAAATTTGTTTATAATTCATATTTTTCAGGTAGCTAACATTTTATATTTGGAATCTCCTGTTGGCGCTGGATATTCTTATGCGAAAACTCCCCTTGCTTCTGAGGCAAGCGACACCAACAATTTCTTCAAATCGACCAATTCCTTAGAAGAGTTGAGTTTAATTTTTTTTTTGTGTGTTTGGTCATGTTTCTTCATTTGTTTTTTAATGTGTGTGTGTTTTTTTTTTTTAATTTTGTTTATCTGCTGCAGTGGTTGGTGGAACACCCTGAGTTTATCTCGAGTCCATTTTACGTTGGTGGAGATTCGTATGCAGGACACCATTGTTCCAGGAGTTGTGCAACAGATTTCACTTGGTACTTTAACTTCAACTTATGCTTTTTTTTTCACAGATACGGTATATTTTAGAATAAAGATCTTAATCACATTATACAATACGAAAACCAGGAAATGAGAAAGGTCACACACCATTCATAAGTGTTCAGGTATTAATAGTTTTTTCTCTTCTTTCATTTGTTGAATAATTCGGCTGAGACCAATAATATCTTTCCTTAATTTGAGCAGGGCTATGTTCCTGGAAACCCTTTGACAAGCCGAACAATTGAAACTAATCATAAAGTTTCATTTGCTCATGGGATGGGACTTATTTCAGAAGATCTAGTTGAGGTACTCGCTATGATATATGGCTGTTGAGACATGTGTGTTCCAATCTTTTTTTCTCACTAATTTTTTTTTCTGCAGTCGCTTGAAAAAAGTTGTGGAGGAAACTACATGAATGTAAACCCGAGTAATGCACAATGTTTAAATGATCTTCAAACTTTTGATAATGTAAAGATTAGATACCAACACTCCTTGTATATCTATATATCTGAATGCATGTTTCCTCAGACTAACTTGTTTCTTTGTTTTCGAGTGTCACTAGTGTATCTCGGAGATATACGCAGAGCAGATTTTGTTACCAAACTGTCCAGTAGATTACATCGTACCAAAGATCAACGCCGGTGGAAGAAGAGAACTAGAGGAGGTTTCAGGAAATGATACACCATCATTGCCTCCTCTTACCTGCTTTGTAAGACTTCTCTGTTTTTTGGTTATTTTTTTTTTAATATTCATAGGTTTAAAAATATCTGATTTATTTGTCGCCTACTCAGACTTATAGTCAATTTCTGTTTTCCTTTTGGGCAAACGATGAAAATGTACGCAGAGCTCTAGGCGTGAAGAAGGTACTTGCATACGTGAATTCTTTTGTGTTTTTTCTTGTACTTAATAAAAACATAACAGAGGCAGCAAAAAATGACCAATTCAATGTCAATATCATCATGCAGGAGTTAGGAAAATGGACCCGATGCAACTTCCAGAACATTCCATATACATATGATATTGACAGTCCCATTTCATATCACGTGGACAATAGTCTTAAAGGCTTCCGCTCTCTCATCTATAGGCAAGATTTTTGTTTGTTTGATTGTTTTTTTTTTGTTGATGTGTCAAAAATATTAGTTAAACTCACTATCTGGAAATTTTTGAACAGTGGTGATCATGATATGATGGTACCTTCCTCTTCAACGGAAGCATGGATCAGAAGTCTCAACTATTCCATTGTTGATGACTGGAGACCTTGGATGATGAGTAGCTATCGAGTCGCTGGATATACAAGGACTTACGCAAATAAGATGACATTTGCAACCATCAAGGCACTATTTTCTAAACCCCATTTATTTCTTTCAATCTTCTTCTAAGCTTTTGCAGTTTACAATGTAAACTTTACATTGTGAAAAGAAAGAGAATCTGATTGTGAGGTTTTGCTGGGAGGAGGACACACCTGTGCTTATAATCCAGACCAGTGCTCACTTATGTTCAACAGATGGATTGGTGGAGAACCTCTCTGAAGTTTCTCTTTGATGACGTCTCCCTCTCTCAAAATATTCATGCGTTGTTTTTTTTTTAATTGTTCTAATTGAAATTATAATCCATTGGATCGTGTTTCAAAAAAAAAAGTGTTTCAAAAAAGAAAATCCATTGGATCATAATTTTGTCTTGTGTTATTTGGTTGTTGCATTCTAAACAAAAAAAAGCTCTAGCTTCATTGCAAGTCAGAGGACCTGATTTCATGTTCCATTTGTGTAAAATATGTTTACGAATCAGAAATTCAATAATAATAATAATGTCTTTTTATTAGTCCTCAGTTATGAATAGTAAAAACAAAATCTAGATATTGAAAGTAAGACAAGAATGATGTAGTGACTCTAGCGTCTGTGGATTATTCGATGCTCACGAGTAGTCATTGCAAGATATTACATGACGGGTTCAGGAAACATGGCGTCCAATTAATGGATGTCCATATATTGCCAACGGCACCTCTGTTACAGATCGATGACAACTTCGATCTCACATTCTCACCATGTTCGTTATCTATAGATATAAGTATTACCTTGCTTTATTTTAATCACACTTAATATTAATTAGAACATGATTCCTAATAACTAAAATATTATCCACAATAATCAAATCATGTTTAAACGTGCAGATCTCTTTATTATAGCTAGTTGCCCCCTCTTTTAACAACTGTATTGTTTATTCACATATATATTAATACCCATTCACAACGTCAATGTATACACACTATGATTTGATCTAGTTAGATTTGATCTTAATAAATTCACTTAATTTAACCTACTTGTGGAGAATATTAACATCGTGCTTCATTAAATCTGATCGTCAATGTGAACTTCCATCAAGCTAAGTAATTGTTACACTTCAACCAAATCCTTATTCAATTTATTCATTCTCTTTATACTTTAGTTGGGGGATATACATGTGAGAAATATGTTGACTTAATCCGATCATATAACATGATAAATATTTAGTTAATTCATGTTCTATACCATGTGCTAGTCGTCTCGTATAACTGGTAGGTGCGCTATTTGATTAATTGTACAATTATAGATCAGCTCATTAATTGTTACAATTGATTAAGAAGGTGGCTTTTGAATCTGATTCACTTCAGCTGATCAAGGCCATAAACAACAAGATCTCACCGCTAGAGCTTTATGGCATAGCGGAGGACATTCATCTTTTAGCTTGCGATTTTGATGTTGTTGTGTTTAGGTGGATTCCACGGGAAAGAAACGTGGAGGCAGATTTGCTTGCAAAGAATGTTTTATCTTTGTATGAACAAGAGGTGGTTGTGGATGTTTTAATTCCCCCACCTAACTAGATGGAATGAATGAGAGTAGTTGGTGACAAAAAAAAAAGATCAGCTCATGTTATATTCTCAGATTTACCTGGAGTTTAATATAATTATATATGTACCTAAATAGTAATTATAAATGAGTTTAATTTTGTTTATCGAAAGTAAAATTATGAATTGTTGGCTTGATAAGAATCTTATCACATGCAAACATGATTAGCAGATTTGAATTTAAGTTTTTTTTATATATTTGGTTATCTGTTAGTTAATTGGTCTTATATACATAATGAGCATATCATTCTTCTTTCTTCTCTGTTAGCATTTGGTATTAAAGGTTCCTTTAACCTATTGCTTTGCAACGCTAGAAAGCAGAGAAAATGAGAAATTTTCATTTGGTCATCTTATTTCTGTTGAGCATCTCGACCTCCATACATTATGTTGTTACTTCTTTGCATGTGAAGCATCTTCCTGGTTTTGAAGGTCCTCTTCCTTTTTCGCTTGAGACAGGGTAAAACTCCATCTCTATTCTAATGTTTCATTATCAGAATATTTTCCCTAATTTCTAACATGGTTTTTTTTTTCTTTGCTGCACTTGCATATGGGTTGAAAAAATGGGAAAAATAAAAGATACGTGAGTGTTGAGGATGTTGAGCTCTTTTACTATTTTGTGAAATCAGAGAGAAATCCAGAGAAAGATCCTCTGATGATATGGCTCACTGGTGGTCCTGGATGCAGCTCCATTTGTGGACTACTCTTCGCAAACGGTAACATATATAGTTTCATTGTTGCCATTTATCACCAGATGAGTTAATGGAGCCCTACATTTCATGTTTTGAATGGTCCCATTTGGAGGATTCAGACAAGAGTCTTCGAGTTGATGTTTTGTTTTGTTCAAATGGGTTAACGTTTGTCAGGTCCTTTAGCTTTCAAAGGGGATGAGTATAATGGGACAGTGCCTCCTCTGGAGCTAACATCATTTTCTTGGACAAAGGTGGCTAACATTTTATATTTGGAATCTCCTGCTGGCTCTGGATATTCTTATGCGAAAACTCCGCGTGCTTCTGAGGCGAGCGACGCCAAACAAATTCATCAAATCGACCAATTCCTTAGAAAAGTTGAGTTTAATTTATTTTCTTTTATTGTGTGTGCTTTGTTTCAATTTCTTCATTTGGTTTTCTCTCAAGTGTTTCTTTTCAAATTCTGTTTACTTGCTATAGTGGTTGGTGGAGCACCCTGAGTTTATATCGAATCCGTTTTACGTTGGTGGGGATTCATATTCCGGAAACATTGTTCCCGGAGTTGTGCAACAGATTTCACTTGGTACTTTAATTACCACTTAGGCTTATTTTCCTATTTTTCACCTTCTCGGTATATATTAGAATAAAGTTCTTAATTACATTATACATTATGAGAACAGGAAATGAGAAAGATCTCACACCATTCATAAGTATTCAGGTAGTAATAGTCTATTCTCTCTCTCTCTCTCTCTTTTTTTTTAATGTTGAATTGCGTGATAATCGTTGAGATTAATAATATGTTCCTATGTACTGAGCAGGGATATGTTCTTGGAAACCCTATAACAAATCGAAACCTTGAAACTAATCATGAAGTTTCATATGCTCATCGGATGGGACTTATTTCGGATGAGCTCTTTGAGGTACTCTTTACCTATATCATATAATACTATATGGTTTCATTCTTTTTTTTTTCTCACTACTTTCTTTTTGCAGTCGCTTGAAAAAAGTTGTGGAGGAAAACACATTAATGTAGACCCGAGTAATACAAAATGCTTAAAAGATCTTCAAGCTTATGATAATGTAAAGATTAAAATACTAACAACACTTGAGTATCTATATATCTTTAATTATTTCATTTTTTCCACGGACTAACTTGTCTCATTGTTTTTTTGAGATATTAGTGTATCTCGGAGATATATGCAGAGCAGATTTTGTTACCAAATTGCCCAGTAGATTACGTCTTACCAAACACAACACAAACGTTACCAAACATCAAAACCAGTGGAAGAAGAGAACTGAAAGAGATTTCAGGAAACGACACACCATCATTGCCTCCTCCTAGCTGCTTTGTAAGAGTTCTCTGGTTTTGGTTGTTTTTTAAATTCATAGGTTTGAAAATTTCTGATTACTTGTTGTCTTCGTAGACTTATAGGTATTTTCTGTCAGCCATTTGGGCAAACGATGAAAATGTACGCAGAGCTCTAGGCGTGAAGATGGTACATATATATGTGAATTCTTTTTTTTTTTTTGTTCTAAATAACAACATAACAAAGACAGCAACAAAAGTGACCAATTTAATGTTAACATAATCATCATGCAGGAGTTAGGAAAATGGAACCGATGCAACATCCAAAACATTCCATACACATTTGATGTTGACAATGCCATTCCATATCACGTGAATAATAGTCGTAAAGGCTTTCGCTCCCTTATCTACAGGCAAGATTATTGTTTGTGGATGTGTCAATTGTTATATCATTCTTGGTGTGTAAGTCACAAACTCAGTATCTAGAAGTTTTTGAACAGTGGTGATCATGATATGATGGTACCTTCCTCTTCAACGGAAGCATGGATCAGAAGTCTCAACTATTCCATTGTTGATGACTGGAGACCTTGGATGATGAGTAGCTATCGAGTCGCTGGATATACAAGGACTTACGCGAATAAGATGACCTTTGCAACCATCAAGGCACTAATTTCTAAACCCCATTTCTTTCTCTCATTTTTTTCTCAAAAGATTTGCAGTAAACATAGTGAAAAGAAAAAGAGTTTGATTGTGTGGTTTTGCAGGGAGGAGGTCACACCGCTGAGTATAATCCGGACCAATGCTCACTTATGTTCAAGAAATGGATTGATGGAGAACCTCTCTGAAGTTTCTCACTCATTTCTCTCTCAAAAGCTTCTTGTCAATTGTCAAATCACAAAACTTATTTTCATTTTTCCATTTAAATTGTTCCAAAAACATTAATTTCATAAATCATAATAATGTCTTTATAAAAAATAGTCCCATTCACATTTCCAGTTTATATATTTTAAATACCCTGAATGTTACGTTGGGGTTCACCTATTTGAAAATTAAAGCTCACTACTATTGCATAGATGTAAAAGTATTTAGTGTTTCAAAAAAAAAATATATATATATATATATATATATAAACACAAAAGCAAAAAGACAAAAAAAAACAAAAAATGGAAATTAAGAAAAAACTATTACAATATATAGTAACAGAATGATAATGAAAGAATCATTTTTTTTTCTATTGATGCTACACTTCAAATAAATAAATAAATAAATAAAAGCTCTGTTTGATGGCAAATTCACAAAGCATGTTTCATCATGTTCAATTTTATTATAATAGATGAAACTATTAATAATAATGTCTTTATTATTTCACTCAGTCATCAATGGTGAAAAATAAAATCTCAATGTTTAGATCTCTCTTTAGAAAGAGAGAAAAACAAGAATGATGTAGGACTCACGAGTCTAATCAAAACCAAATTATTCGAGCTCATGACTGGACATTGCAAAGATATAATTTAGTTAAACTGTTCAGAATAGTGAAAGGTCCCCAGCATCAACTGATCTCTTCACAAGCTTAGCCCATGATTCATTTGTTTCATGGATGATCTTCAAAGCATAGTCCTGTGACAAAAAAAAAACACAAAACCAGAAGTGTTACAACTCCTCTCTGTTTCAGTACAGAACATGAAGCTAATAACACAAGAGAAATTTGGTAGAAAGGAACTTACTTTGTTTGCTGGTTTGTCTCCAAGACCAAACCTGTTGGCAGGCTTTCCATCTGGGATCTTGTAGTCTCTAAACCAGTCTCTGATGGCTGTTAACGTACCCTGCATCCACCACCAGATTAAGGATCAAAAACCTGAGGAATGTTAGACTGGTTTCTACTAGTAGTAGATCAGCTAGCTCTTACAGGGAAATGTTTCTCAACATCATCAACATCATTCACAAGATGAGCTTTTGGGTCATCCAAAGAAATGGCAACAATCTTCCAGTCTAGCTCTCCTTCATCAATCATAGCTAAAGCAGCTAAAGGCTTGATCTTTAGAACCTCGCCTATCTTCCTTTGGGCCTCGCCAATCTCAACAACATCAACTACAAAACCCAAAACCCCAAGTATAAGCTTTGATACATATTCAAGTAGATAACAAAAGAGAGAATTATTCACCTGGATCATTATCCCCAAAAGCTCCTTCCACTTCAGAGTTAGCCTGAGTTGGATCTTCCCATGTCTGTGGAAGCAACCCATAGTTCCAGTTTATGTTGTACCTGGATTGAATCCAGTAATGCCGGAGATAAGTTACTGAAGATGAAGACAAAAGCAGAGGATTTATATAACTTACGGATAATATCTGAGCTTGCCCTTCTTGGTGTCTTGCTTAATAGGAGTGAAGTCTTCATCAGTAGCAACCTCCATTTTGGCTTTAGACTCTTTAGGGATCTCAACTATGAAGTTGAAAACTCCATCTCCTAAGGTCAATGGTATATCATGCCATGGAGAAACCTATACACAAATTTTGATGAAACAGAGTGACGAATCCAAAGGCGTTTAACACAGAACAGAGTGTGATGGAATCAAAAGCATTTCACAAACACCGACTGGTGGCCCACAGTAGTACTCCTATTAGCAATATGAAAGATCCATAGAGCACAAAGCGAACTAAAGGTTTGAAATTTAGAAAAAACAGAGAGACACAATAACTAAGGATATGTAAGAGAAAAGAACAGATTGATGGAACCAAAAGCATTTCACAATGTTAGATCTTTAGAAAATATTTGATTGGTAAACAAACCTAACCATAGTAGTATTTCAATTAGCAATGTGAAAGATACGATAGAGCACAGAGAGAACTAAAGGTTTGAAATTTTGAAAAACAGAGAGAGGGAGAAAAAGGAACCTTCTTTCCGGAGCCATCGAGGAAGAAAACACGGTAATCAAGGGTTTCGGATTGGCCTTCTTCTTGAACCTTGGTTTGAGGATTGTATATGGCAGTGCAAGAGAAGGGTCGCTTCGAGTTCGATTTCAACACCAAAGCTGCTCTTCTGTTGAAGAAGGAGAGAGCGCCGCCACATGATCTCTTGGCAGCCGGAAGAAGGAAAGCTCGTCGTTTGGAGAGGAAACAGGAGGTGGGTTGGGTAGTAGTGGCCGCAGCTGCAGTAATCATCACTCTTGTGGCTGCCATTGTTGTGGAGAGATTGAAAAGTGGTGATGGCCTTTCGTTTCACTCCCTGGCTGCTCTCTCTCTCTCTCCTTTATTCTTCGGACAAAATCTATTTAAAAAATGGATTTTAATGATAGATCACGTGGGTTTTGTAGTATGGTAGGTGATACCAACAACTACATAGACACAATGATAACTTGAGTAAAGTTGGAGATGCTTTAACGCAAAGGTTTCGTGGTGTAGTTGGTTATCACGTCAGTCTAACACACTGAAGGTCTCCGGTTCGAACCCGGGCGAAGCCATTTTTTTCCCTTCAGACGTGTTAACCTGAAACGCCCATGATTGCTACATTGCCATTTTCTAGAGCTTTGATATTACAAAAATACAAATCAGAGCGTGTGAACATCCTTATTTCAACAAGGTCAGTCCAATAGAAGTACGTTTAACTTAAAGAGGAGGAGGCCACAAGAGTAGTTCACACAAACTTTTTATAGAAGGAAGGAAATTTACAAAGTTGAAGAAGAAGCACTATGACCAGTGGCGAATCTAGGCTGCTTAGGAAGGGGGCAGGTGCCACCCGAAAAATCTAAAAGAAAACTTAAATTCATACAGTTCTCAAAGATTCACTAGCTTAGTTAGTTAAAAGTCTTAACTTATCCCAACTCCACCAATTTTTTTTTTTTTGCCCCCATTCAATAGATTTTCTGGATCCGCCACAGACTATGACACACATGCATGATGAGTAAGTAAGTATAGTACATGATCATAGGATTTTAATTGTCTCTCTGAATGCTTTATTCTCAATAATCATTTCCTGATGAAGTCGACACCTTTCTGTATACTCCCTGCTAATTCTTCTTTTGCTTTCTCCAGACCAACCCTGTACAATATTGTGAAATCAAGTTAAAACATCTCTCTCTTTTCTTTTTCTTCTGAGACAAGTAAGATGTGAGAAAATGTTTGTAAGACCTTTCGTATTCATTCAAGGGCCCAAGCTGATACACTTCCTCTGCTCCTGTACGTCCAAGACGCACCTTGGTTGCAAAGAAAGGTAACTCTGTCACCTGTGGTTTCAGTCACCATTACAAAATCAGACTCATTAGAGAATGAAGGCAAAGACTACTTTCCATTAAAAGATCGACAGGGCATATACAAACCACCTGAGAAGCAACAAAAGAGCATTCAACGACGTTTGCATCTCCTCTTAACCCTCGAAGGCAAGCATCTGCAAACTTGGCTGCAGCATATGCCTATAGTAGTAGCAGTAGTAGTAC
Source organism: Brassica juncea (assembly GCA_018703725.1). NCBI lineage: Eukaryota > Viridiplantae > Streptophyta > Magnoliopsida > Brassicales > Brassicaceae > Brassica > Brassica juncea. The sequence goes on along the minus strand of CM031936.1, from coordinate 57,425,486 downwards.
ATATATTATTGTCCAAGAGAAGAACCGAGTCATGATGATGATGTTTTTTAAAAGTAAGTTGGTTTGCTTTTTTATACCATTGAAAGTGTTGCGGATCCAGCTCCAGCTTTTGCCTCCACTACTTCAGTTCCACCGTTTTGAATCCTGTTCGTGAGGTACTCTGTTTCTGAAGGTGTGAAGCTGCTAGGAGGTTTAACCTGAGGTAAAAAAGATACAGTTGATGCAAACGAAAATGATCTGCCAAGTTCTATTGATATGATGATTACCTGTGACAACAGTGGCAAAATCGTGACTCCAGCGTGTCCCCCAACGACTGGTACATCGACTTCTCTTGGATCAAGTCCAAGAACTTCAGCCTTCACAACATTGATGAAAGAAGGGTCAACTCTTGATAAAGTCAACACAACTATATTTGAGTGAAGAAAGGAAACCATGTATTACCACAAATGTGTTGGCACGAGCAACATCGAGTGTAGTAACTCCAAGGAGCTTCTTAGGATCATAAGTTCCAGCTTTCTTGAAAACCTCAGCCGCAATGGCCACAGTAGAGTTCACAGGGTTACTAATCAAGTTGACGATAGCATTAGGACAGCATTTCGCTACTCCTTCACATAGCGTCTTAACAATCCCAGCATTGATTTTGAAGAGATCATCACGTGTCATCCCTGGTTTCCTCGGCACACCAGCTGGTATGATCACAAGATCCATACCCGTTAGGGCGTCCTCAAGCTGCTTGGCTCCCAAGAATCCTCTAACCTAAAAACCACCAGTCAAGAATTAGTCATTACTCAAGACAAGCTTTCCAAAATCTTTGAGAGTTTACGTACAACAGCTCCAGTGTCCATATGGCTAACGTCAGCAGTGACTCCGGGAGCATTGACAACATCGTAGAGATGAAGTAGAGAGACGAGAGGGTTCATCTTCATTAACAAGGATAGAGATTGTCCTATCCCACCTGCAGCTCCAAGAATTGCTACTTTGAATCCTGCGTTCCCACCTTTCCCTCTGCAGTTTTCTCTTCCCATTACAGAGTTCTTGGCTTGCATCTAATGGTCGGTGTGACGGTGTCGAACCATGAAGAAACAAAAACATTGAATAAGCAAAAGAGGATAACTTGACTAAGAAGCAAAAAAAACCTGAGAAGTGAAAGAAGGTTGAAGATGAGCTGATATCCTAGCAATCCTCTGGTTGGCATCTCCACGAAACTCCATTCTTGTCTTCTCTTTCTCTGTTTGCTCTCGTTTGAAAGCTGGCAAGGAGTTTTGAGTTGTGTGTGTCAGAGAAGTGAGATGAATTTAGGACTAGATTGAAAGAGTATGACAAACTATTATGAGTTTTTTTGATAATAAATAATAATTTGTGTGAAAATAAATGTTGTTCACATGTAGGAACCTTTCTCTTATCCCTTTATCTTCTTCATGTTGCAATCATCTCTTGACCGTTGTGGCTCTCAAATTTTCCGTAGTGAACTGATTTAGAGATGATGCTGCTACAAATGGTTGATTTATAGCTTTACAGAAGCCCACCAAAGGCCCAAACCGAGCTGAGTTGAACTCTATTATCCTCTACTCCTCTATTGTGTTACATCCTCTACTCCTCTATTGTGTTATCAATGAATGATTCATATTGACATCAAATAGTTGTGTAAAAGTCTAATACACAGTACAAAGTTGTGACCAGCGTTTTCATTTGAATAATCGAAAATGTAAACACTTATTTGACATAAGAATCATCTGTACGAGTAAATGATTTATCTATCAACCTTTTTAGCATTTGCTCTTCAATTTGGAGTCATCCAAAACTCCAACAAGGCATTTCTCAAGCAAGATATCAAAATTGACCCAAGCATGGTATTTGTTGAACAAGAGCGTACCGTCTCTGCCAACAGCTTTCATCAACATATCAACACCTCCGGGGTGAAAATTCATATAAGGAGATATGTTGTACACACGTCCTTTCAAAACAGTCCACATCGAATCTCCTGATTTGTGCTTCTTCACTTCATCCATCGATATAAGCCTCCTGTTCGACTCTCCCTTCAGGTCTGCACAAACACATTGTCCCTTTCATCAAGATGCATTTTACCGGAAAGAAAGAAAAAAAAAAGAAGAAGAGAAAAGCATTACCTGCAAGATCGGGATGTGTTCGTGTGAGTTTGAGCCAATCCATTTGGCTATAACCCTTTTCAAACGGGACTTTTGTACGAGTTATAGGCTTTCTACTAGCTGAAGAAGCTTTGAGAATGTCAGGTGAAGAATCAACCACCGTGAAAGACAGAGAACCAACTGTCTTTTCCTTTGGAGAATCTTGATTCAGAGACTTTCCCTGAGGATCTTTATCGTCTACAGCCTTTCAAAACGGGAAAACAAAGAATCAATCATCATAAAGTCTAAAACTTTGAGAAAATGAGTGCAAACTCACGTTTGAGAATGTGACATCATCATCCTTAGTAGTATCCATCTTGAGCTGAAAAAAAACCCAGAGCTGTGAGCTAATTTTCAGAAGAGTTTGTATTCAGTTCGAGTTTAAAACAACAGCTCTCTCTAGATCACTCTAGAGAAGAAGAAAGATCTAACCAAAGGACACATCCAACTTCACATAATACAAACCGAAGGATAATCAAAAGATGCAGACTTTATAAGAATGGAACAAACCGAAGGATAATCAAAAGCAGAAGAGAGTTAATTTCGCAAACCAGCCACGGAAATTCTGATTCATGAATCCATTATCAAGCAATCAATAGAAACCCAGAAGAAGAAATCGAATACCCGGTAGATCTGAGAGAGTAGAAATCGCTTCTGCCTCCTGAAACAGAGAATCGAATGAGAAAACAGAACAGTGAAGAAGAAAAAAAAAGAGCTAGGAGAGATCTATTGACATATTCGGTTAGTACCAGATTCGTGTCGGTTCAAATCGGTTAGGTTCCGTAGGTTCCGTAGGTCCCCGGTTAATAAATAACACTGTCGTTTAAATGAACTTATGCGATTCGAGTGAGAAGACGAAGAAGAAGAATAAGAAACAATAAAAGTTTTCAAATTTATATTTTAATGAATTTTTTCTTTGTAGAAATTCAAATATTGAACACAAATATTAAACAAATTTTAATCACATCATATCCAAACATTTAAGGAGTACTTCACGTTTCCGACATGAAGAACATATCTCCCCAGAGCGATTTTCTTCTTCCCTGTTTCATCAACCACACTCAGATCTTTACACACATCCACCGTAAACTTAACCACCGCCTTTTCCTTCTTCCCAAGATGCACCTTTTCGAACGCTAGCAGATGCTTAACCGGCGACCTATGTACGGCTGGCGGTGTCATGAACAGAAACACTGTGTGGCTACCATCTCTGTTTCCAGCATTCTTTACTCTTAGCTGGACTTCGACGGCCTTGCCGCAGTAAGGCCCGATGGCGTCAACTGATTGGCACTTAGTAGTTCGGCAAGGATGGCTCTTGTCTAGACCGAGAAAGACGAGTCCAGGGGCTTTGATTAGATGATGGTTGAAATGAGTGTAGCTGATTCCGTCTCCGAAGGCGTACACTGTTTCTCCGGAGTAGAACCGGTAAGTTCGACCCGGATACCCAGTTGAATTATCGGATCTCATGTTCATATTCGACATCGGAAGATTCTCCACGTAAGACTGAGGATACCATGTCATCGGCAAATTTCCGCCTAAACCGAAAACCAAAACCAAAAACAAAAATCATTGGTTAACTAATTACAATAGTAAAACCAAACCGGTTGGTTATAAGTGGTTCAATTAAGAGAACAGTGTGTTTCTTACTCGGATTATAACGACCAAAGATGATGTCAGCAATGGCAAGACCACCAGCTTGACCAGGAAACCCGACCCACATGATGCTTGCGATTTTCGGATCATTCTTGGCGAAAGTAACGTCTAATCCTCCACCGGACATGATGACAAGCACCACTGGTCCTTTTGCAACCTTAGCCACCTCAGTCACAAGCTGTTGCTGTTTTCCGGGAAGGAGCAAGTCGACTCGGTCATGGTCTTCCCTCTCAATGGATAGATCTGTTCCCATCACTAGCACGACCGCATCAGCTGAAGCCGCTAGAGAAGTGGCTGAATCTATATCCGCCTCCGTGCACGCCACGTTAGGACAGCCCAGCTGATACGTCGCCGAAACCGTTTCCACCAGTCCTTGAAGTGGTGTTGTGTACTTGCACGGTACGCCTGTAGAAGATAAGAAAACAACATCGTTTTTACAGATTTAAGCTTAAGTCTCAATGTCGACGCAAATTATCACTTGAGTTAATTTTAATTTACCGTGGTAGTTTCCAATCATTGTATCAGTGACATTAGCGTTTGGTCCGATCACTGCTAGTGTTTTGATCACAGAAGGTGAAAAAGGAAGTGAACCATTAGAGTTCTTGAGCAAGACAATGCCTTGCCTTGCGGCTTCTCTAGCGAGTTCTTGGTTGTCAGCTGTGCAAACGTCCTGAGGACCAAGATTACCGTAGGGCTGCTTCTTGGGGTCACCATTGAAGAATCCTAAACGCATAAGAGTTGCGAAGTTGTTTGAAATTGCAGTGTTAACATCTGTTTCTTTTACCAAACCTGCCTTGACCGCGCCCATCGCGTGTTGACCAGTGAAATGATCACAGTTCAAATCCAAACCTGCCAACATAGATTTGGCCATAGCTTCCTCTGGAGTCTTGGTATAGTGTTGGCTCGCGTACATCACTTCTACTGAATCACAATCGGAAACAATGTACCTAATAACAAAGAAAAAGAACCAAACATTTTTAGATTAATCTAATTAGAAAAAAAAAACCAATTTAAGGATCATGCGATTTATGTATAATAACTTCTTAAAATTTGGTAAATAAAATGAATGTATCATCCGGTTGTTATGCCAGAACCGGCCATGTCTATGATTTGAAAGAAAAAATAACCTTACCCATTTAATTTCCATTGACCGCGGATCACACCAGAAAGCAGGTCAGGATCAGCGCATGTGGGTTTACCGTTAACTTGGTTGTAAGAACACATTACACTAGCCACATTCCCATCAACCACACAGCTCTGGAAAGGTGGTTGAAACGTATCATCCATATCTTGTTGGCTCACCTAATCCAACACAAAGAAGGTAGAAATGTTTTTGGTGTGACCAATAACAAATATTCTAAGAATACAAACGTTCTCTTTTTTTCTTACCAGTGAGTTGAAAGTGTAACGATGGACGCCTTTCCAGTTATCAACATCATAGGCCGTGTAGTGTTTGCAACAAGCGGCAACTTTTAGACTGTTAGGATCTCCACCGTCAGTACCCTGAAGACCTTTAACATAAGCCACCGCGTATTTGCTCGTTAGCGTCGGGTCCTCGCCGGGGGTCTCCTGACCTCTTCCCCATCTCGGGTCACGGAATATGTTCACATTCGGTGACCAAAACGTTAATCCAGCTGCTCCAACGTTGTACATTGCCCTTGCCTCCGTCGACACAACCTTAAAACCATGCCATAAATAAAAGTATTATTGAAACACTAGAAGCATGAAAATAACTTTTAAATCTATTACTTGCGCCCAAAGAAACAAAATCTGCTATTTCACCTTGCCAATAGCTTGGAAGAGAGATATGTTGAAGGAAGCAGCGGTGAGTATGACTTGAGGGAAGCTAGTGGCACCAGGGACTGGACCGGTGAAATTGGAACCACCTCCGACATCAGAGACACCGTGAAGGGCCTCCGACCACCAGTTGTAATCTGGAATCCCAAGACGGCTCACACCCGTAGCTTTGCTCACAAGAAACCCGATTTTCTCCTCCAAAGTTAATCTTCCGACAAGATCGGCGACCCGGGCTTCGGCCTTCAAACCTGTGTTGCAGAATCCGTAACCGGCTAGAGAAGGGTTTCTGGTGACGTCACATGCGAAGTCCGGAGAAGAAGAAGATTGGGCGTTCGATGGCTTGGAGATAAAGAAGATGATACTTAGGAGAAGTGTGGAAACAGAGAAGAGTGCTCTGTTTCCTCTTGTTTGTCGAAGATAACTCATTGCTTTATGTTTGTCTCGTTTGTGATTTGTGTGTGTTTGTTTATCAACAATTTGACTCTGTTATATAGAACTAATAAAACTGGTACGTTGGTTGGAGATTGCAATTTTAGGATTTGAATTTTAGAAAGTCTTATATGTGCTGTCATTGTAGCTAAAGATGGAGATTTTGATGATAATATTACTCTAATTCACCATAATGTAGATAAGAGACACTCTAAGACCGTGAGTTAGATGGATAATATGTTTCGTAGATGTAAGAACTAACCGTTTCTTTTTGTTCTCCAGGTAATAGTATGAGATTAACTAGAAATTCAGGATGACATAATGAGTTGTCGAAATGCTTAGTGATCTAAATTTTATCTTTTTTTTTTTTACTTATCCATCCAGAACGACATGTCAAATTTTCTATTTTGGGTATGGTTTTGAAAATTTGACAGCTTTGCGGCTTTCAAAATTTGACATGAGCTGATATTTTCAGAAACTATGTTCAATCGAGAGTACGACTATCTCGTAACTGGTTGGCGGCAAATCTACTTTGAAGTAATGTAATAAGTACTAGAGTAACGTAATTAAAATACAAATTATCAAAAAGAACAAAGAATTTTTGATTAGCTGTCATGTCTTTTTCTCATATAAAATAGTAAACTACATTTTATATGTGATTCGTTAACGGAGAATCGTATTTTGTAGTACAACGGCTTTATATAAGGCGATATGTTGTAAGCACGACCTTTCAAACAGTCCACATCGAATATTCTGATTTGTTCTTTTTTACTTCATTCACTGAAATAAGCTTCCTGCTCGACTCTCCCTTCAGGCCTGCACAGCAATATTGTCCAATTTATCATGTAAAACATCAAAATGCATTTAGGACAAAAAGAAGACAAATCATTTCATGCAAGATCGGGATGTGTTCATGTAAGTTTTAGCCAATCCATTTGGCTATAACCCTTTTCAAATGAGACTTTTGTATGAGTTGTAGGCTTTCTAGCTGAAGAAGTTTTGAGAATCACAGAAGAAGAATCAACTTACGGTGAAAAACAGAGAACCAAATGTGTTTGCCTTGGGAGAAACGTGGTTCAGAGACTTGCTTTGAGGATCTAATCAATCCTTAAGGACAATGCCATCTACATGTGATGCAAGATCCTTTGCCTCTAAAACAGCTTCACCATCTGGTTGCACAGCCTTTAAAATGGGACAATCCAAGAACCAATTATCAAAAAGGTCTAAAACTTCCATGATTATTTCCTGAAAAAGGTGAGTGCAAACTCACCATTGAGAATGTGAAATCCTCCTCTTTAGTCGTATCATCATCTTGAGCTGGAAAAACAGAGCTCTGAGCTATAGTTTTAAGAATGTGTGCGATCTGAGTGAAAAAGATGAAGAAGAAAAGAGAAAAGGATCAATTATAACCTTCTCAACTTTGTTACCCTGCCGTTTCTATCACAAACTAACATTTATTTTAAATAAACTACAAGAAGTATCAAATCCAAAATAAAATCAAATTTGACAGAAATGATGTTGGTCAACTTACGATTCCAAAAACATAAAATACTTACAATGCAAAAATAAAACCAAAACCTAAAATCCGAGAAAAAAACTATGGATATCCAAAAACTCAAAAATATACTCGAAAAATCTATAAATATCGAAACAAAATATAATCAAATAACCGGAAAGTTTTAATATATTAAATGTCAAAATATACATAAAACCCCCAAATATACCAGAAACCCCTAAGAAAAAGAAAAATATATTAGCCATACGTGAACCAAAGTCATGTACTCTCGGATTTTTGGGTATTGTTTATTTTCTGGTTCCTAACTGGAAAAACGGATTGTATACCAGAATTATAATAAAATTATATATATATATATGATATTTTGTATTTCATAATTTTTATATTTTTGGAGTATTAGATATAGTTCTGGTTTTAGATATGTTTTGTGATGTTGGGTATTATAGTTTGTCAAAAATGTTTGGAAATATTTTTATTTTGTGTACATTTTGGTATTAATTTTTTAGTGTTTTTAAGTTATATATACGGGGCTATTTTTTGTCGAGTTCCTTAGAGAGAGTAGATGGTTGATCAATGTTATTTTGTTTATTTAAAATAAATTTTAGTTAAGGTTGAAACAGTGAATAAGTTAAAAGAGCCAAGAGAGATCTATTGACAGATTCAAGTCAGTTCAATTTGGTTAGTATCAGATTTGTGTCGGTTCAATTCGGTTAGGTTATGTTTGTCCGATCAATAAATAACTCTTTAGTGTAAATGAACTTGTGCGATTAAAAAACAATCAAAGTTTTCACCTTTTCATTTCAATAAATTGTCATTGCTTGTAGAAATTAAAACATTGAACACAAATATTAAACAAATTTTAATCACATCAGATCCTAACATTCAAGGAGTACTTCAAGTTTCCGACATGGAGAACATGTTCTCCCAAAGCAATTTTCCTCTTCCCTGTTTCATCGACCACACTCAGATCTTTACACACATCCACCGTAAACCTCACCTACTGTCTTTTCCTTCTTCCCAAGACGAACCTTCTCGAACGCTAGCAGATGCTTAACCGGCGACCTGTGTACAGCCGGCGGTGTCATGAACAGAAACACTGTGTGGCTCCCTTCTCTGTTTCCGGCGTTCTTTACTCTTAGCTGGACTTCGACGACCTTCCCGCAATAAGGTCCAATCGCGTCCACTGATTGGCACTTTGAAGTTCGGCAAGGGTGGCTCTTGTCTAGACCGAGAAAGACGAGTCGTGGGGCTTTGATTAGATGATGGTTGAAATGAGTGTAGCTGATTCCGTCTCCGAAGGCGTACACTGTTTCTCCGGAGTAGAACCGGTAAGTTCGACCCGGATACCCAGTTGAATTATCGGATCTCATGTTCATATTCGACATCGGAAGATTCTCCACAGTAAGACTGAGGATACCATGTCATCGGCAAATTTCCGCCTAAACCGAAAACCAAAACCAAAAACAAAAATCATTGGTTAACTAATTACAATAGTAAAACCAAACCGGTTGGTTATAAGTGGTTCAATTAAGAGAACAGTGTGTTTCTTACTCGGATTATAACGACCAAAGATGATGTCAGCAATGGCAAGACCACCAGCTTGACCAGGAAACCCGACCCACATGATGCTTGCGATTTTCGGATCATTCTTGGCGAAAGTAACGTCTAATCCTCCACCGGACATGATGACAAGCACCACTGGTCCTTTTGCAACCTTAGCCACCTCAGTCACAAGCTGTTGCTGTTTTCCGGGAAGGAGCAAGTCGACTCGGTCATGGTCTTCCCTCTCAATGGATAGATCTGTTCCCATCACTAGCACGACCGCATCAGCTGAAGCCGCTAGAGAAGTGGCTGAATCTATATCCGCCTCCGTGCACGCCACGTTAGGACAGCCCAGCTGATACGTCGCCGAAACCGTTTCCACCAGTCCTTGAAGTGGTGTTGTGTACTTGCACGGTACGCCTGTAGAAGATAAGAAAACAACATCGTTTTTACAGATTTAAGCTTAAGTCTCAATGTCGACGCAAATTATCACTTGAGTTAATTTTAATTTACCGTGGTAGTTTCCAATCATTGTATCAGTGACATTAGCGTTTGGTCCGATCACTGCTAGTGTTTTGATCACAGAAGGTGAAAAAGGAAGTGAACCATTAGAGTTCTTGAGCAAGACAATGCCTTGCCTTGCGGCTTCTCTAGCGAGTTCTTGGTTGTCAGCTGTGCAAACGTCCTGAGGACCAAGATTACCGTAGGGCTGCTTCTTGGGGTCACCATTGAAGAATCCTAAACGCATAAGAGTTGCGAAGTTGTTTGAAATTGCAGTGTTAACATCTGTTTCTTTTACCAAACCTGCCTTGACCGCGCCCATCGCGTGTTGACCAGTGAAATGATCACAGTTCAAATCCAAACCTGCCAACATAGATTTGGCCATAGCTTCCTCTGGAGTCTTGGTATAGTGTTGGCTCGCGTACATCACTTCTACTGAATCACAATCGGAAACAATGTACCTAATAACAAAGAAAAAGAACCAAACATTTTTAGATTAATCTAATTAGAAAAAAAAAACAATTTAAGGATCATGCGATTTATGTATAATAACTTCTTAAAATTTGGTAAATAAAATGAATGTATCATCCGGTTGTTATGCCAGAACCGGCCATGTCTATGATTTGAAAGAAAAAATAACCTTACCCATTTAATTTCCATTGACCGCGGATCACACCAGAAAGCAGGTCAGGATCAGCGCATGTGGGTTTACCGTTAACTTGGTTGTAAGAACACATTACACTAGCCACATTCCCATCAACCACACAGCTCTGGAAAGGTGGTTGAAACGTATCATCCATATCTTGTTGGCTCACCTAATCCAACACAAAGAAGGTAGAAATGTTTTTGGTGTGACCAATAACAAATATTCTAAGAATACAAACGTTCTCTTTTTTTCTTACCAGTGAGTTGAAAGTGTAACGATGGACGCCTTTCCAGTTATCAACATCATAGGCCGTGTAGTGTTTGCAACAAGCGGCAACTTTTAGACTGTTAGGATCTCCACCGTCAGTACCCTGAAGACCTTTAACATAAGCCACCGCGTATTTGCTCGTTAGCGTCGGGTCCTCGCCGGGGGTCTCCTGACCTCTTCCCCATCTCGGGTCACGGAATATGTTCACATTCGGTGACCAAAACGTTAATCCAGCTGCTCCAACGTTGTACATTGCCCTTGCCTCCGTCGACACAACCTTAAAACCATGCCATAAATAAAAGTATTATTGAAACACTAGAAGCATGAAAATAACTTTTAAATCTATTACTTGCGCCCAAAGAAACAAAATCTGCTATTTCACCTTGCCAATGGCTTGGAAGAGAGATATGTTGAAGGAAGCAGCGGTGAGTATGACTTGAGGGAAGCTAGTGGCACCAGGGACTGGACCGGTGAAATTGGAACCACCTCCGACATCAGAGACACCGTGAAGGGCCTCCGACCACCAGTTGTAATCTGGAATCCCAAGACGGCTCACGCCCGTAGCTTTGCTCACAAGAAACCCGATTTTCTCCTCCAAAGTTAATCTTCCGACAAGATTGTTGGGGTCAAAAACGGTTATCTCGAAATCTACGGCTAAAGACCTTCCCGAAACTCAAAAGATTTCCCGCAAACGACTGACGAGGGAAAGATCGAACAACGAAAAGACCCACGGACGGCGAGACGGCCTGGCGCCGGCGGCACCCCGGCCTGGCGCCGGCGGCGCGCGGGACGCGGGCTGGCCTGGCGCCGGCGGCACGCGGGACGCGGGCTGGCCTGGCACCAGCGGCACCCCGGCCTGGCGCCGGCGGCACGCGGGACGCGGGCTGGCCTTGCGCCGGCGGCACCCCGGCCTGGCGCCGGCGGCACGCGGGACGCGGGCTGGCCTGGCGCCGGCGGCACCCCGGCCTGGCGCGGCGGCACCCCGGCCTGGCGCCGGCGG